>JAKXYG010000004.1:537500-1827054 GCA_025895645.1 Cardicola forsteri
TCTGACACAAACTCAAACTTATACCCTATCTGGTGTCAGATCAATGCCTTAACCACTGAGCTACGAGTGGTTGAAAGTAAACCTGTAAATTTATTATTTATAATAAATCTAATTAATGCAATTTCCCACTGTCTCTAAATACTGCACATTACTGTGGTCAATAAACAAGTAAATCATTTCTCACATTGTAGCTTTTAGTATATAGTTTCTGGCCTACAGTATAGGTTGTTTGTAGATAATCATTGGTGATGTTAATTATTGCTATAACAAAGAAACAAAACTATTATGGAATTTAATAATGGTTTTGTAAAAGATCAGAATTGTCAGTTTCACTTAAATAATAAATCTTATTTTCAGTCAAACAGAAACACTGTAGTTGACATTTTTTTAAGATTTTACTAAACTTGATGAAAGTGAACAAATAACTTTTAACTTAATAATGGTAATAATGATAATAGTAATAATAATAATAGTAATAATAGTAATAATAGTAATAATAGTAATAGTAATAATAAGTAGAGTAACAAGCTTGCAATAATGGTAGTAACAGTAATAGTAGCAGTAATAGCAATATTAGTAATAATAATAACATTAGTAATAATAACAGTATTAATAATAGCAGTAATAATAATAATAATATTTTTTTAATAATAATAATTATAATCATAATAATATTAGTAATAATAATAATAGTCATAATAATATTAGTAATAATAATAATAATAGTAATAATAACAGTACGAACAATATTAATAGTAGTAGTAGTAGTAGTAGTAGTAGTAGTAGTAGTAGTAGTAAAAAAAATATTAATTATCTACTTCATTATTTTACTTGGTATATTTAAAATAAAAACAATAGTTTGTCATTATTAAACAAAAGTTAAGTTTTCTATTGGTAACAAAAACATATATTTTAAAAAATCTTGTTTAAATTTAAAAGACTAGGTAGTACATTTATCTAAATATTAAACATTACAATGCTTCATGAAGGAAATTTTTAGCTTACAGTTGTTTTATTAAAGCTTTAAATTGTTCAATAATTTTATTTATTATTTTAGTCAAATAATACGTTTTTATACTAATTTAAAATTTCCTTTATTCTATAATCATTGCAAAACAAACCTATTTGAATATTACAATTGAACAAGACAATAAAATTGCAAATATGTGGGTTAGAGTTCCAGTCCCACAGCCATCCCTTGTATATTTTTTTATTTTTTTATTTTTTTATTATTACAAAATCCATTTGCTTTAAAACAAGCATGGGGCAACAAAATAACATTAACAACAAAAACAACAACCAAATCCTACAATTTAAAATAAACATATGGAGAAATAAAATAATTTTATGTGTTCAAACATTTTGCCAAATGTTTTGATTAATCCCCAATGAGATATACATTGCAATTATAACTTTCCAAATGGTTGTTAGCCAAGCTTTCTGTGGTATACCCTAACCTTTATTTCGCCATCATGGTTTTTAACCAAATTTTTTGTTGTCTATTAACCTCTCTTGTGCTATAATCAATTGTCCATTACAAAACCGTTTTTGCTGGTCTTATGGCCAGCAAATGTAAAAAAGTTGACCAAGTAATTGTTTTCGTCCAATCAGCTTTTACTCAATCTGAGATGTACTATCACTTTTTTGCCATTGTTTGCCAGAATGGTGTCCTCATATTGTGTTGGTACCAATATAGATTTTTTTACAAAGTCCAAATTGATATCAAAAACGAAGTGCTAACAAAACGTACATTTTAGATTCAATTCTTTCGTCCATCAGTGAATGTGTTTGTTGAGAGTAAACAAGGAAACCTTTCCAATTTGCGTAGTTTTGTTGAATTTTGTCTTAAAATTCTTCCCTTTCCTTCTTTGCAGTCTAAAATACATTGACCAAAATAAAAAGGTGTGTATAAACTCTAATCTCAAACCTTTAATTACTAAAAAATAGCTTTAATTATTTTTAAAAATCTCTACTACAAAAGCATTAAAATGTCATAATATCAGACAATTTATCTGTTCGTATCCTCATACGTGTACATGCAAGGCAACTATTTGTTTTCATTTTAATTTTCCACTGTTTCCAAATGTGTCCACATTTTTTTAATTGTCTAAACAAACGAGAGAGAAAAAACAATATAATTATATACACCATAATTTGTCATTAATGTCAATATGTCACATTGAAGTTTGAAAAAATAGAACCATTTTTTTATTTTATACTCCTTTTCGTGTTTGTAAATTTTTTAAATAAAATATTATTTTGTGACATATATATATATATATATATATATATATATATATATATATATATATATATATATATGTATAATACAACGTCTAATTAACTAAAGTAATTTTTTTAAATAAATAATAAATTTAGATACTTTATTTTATCCTTTTTTGTAAAATATTTTGACTAGGCTATGTACTCCAAAAAATGTATTTTTATAAATTTAATAATCACTTTAATGCTATGTAAAAATTGGATGTAATTAACACAATAGGTAAATGAAGACACGTCACTATTTATTTTTACTACTTTAATTGTTTTACGGGAAACATCTTTCAGTAGTAGACATTGTAGAGAAACCGAGTGTGGGTCTGCATTTAGTGCCAATTGTAGGGATCAAACCCATCTCACTCAGGTTGGAGTTTCTGTATCGTTGTACCGCTAAGCCAAAACTACGTTAATATTTTACAATAGCATTTAACTTTTAATCATTTTAATTTAAAAATGTAATTAGGTTAAAAATAAACGTTTAATGAAATATTATTATGTAATCAAAAATCAAATTTCACAAATTTAATAAAATTTAATAACCCCTATCTTACGTACAAGAAAGCAAAGAAAAAAACATTACTTAAAATATTTAAAATATCACGTTTTAATTAATATTTTAAAGCATGCACTGTGGCTAATTTTTCAATTTCTAAAAATAAAAAAATTATATTTTTTATCTAATCTAGAATTTATTTATGCTAATAAAAAAGTAATCATTGATTTAAAAACAAAATGTTGGTTCAGTTAACACAATATTATAAAATAAACCTTTTTGATTTGAACACGTTTTAATAGTTTTTGCACCGAACCACATTTTTATGAATTGTTTTTTAACCGAAAATTGTTTTAATAACGGCATTATTAATTATGCACTTCTAACATTTGTCATTTTAACAAGACAACTTTGGAACAGACTGTAAAATAGTTTACTGTATTTGTTCAGAAATTTTCAACATTCAGCTGTGCAAAATCTGATGTTTTTGTGTATAATTTTTAAATCATGTTTACGCGAGATCTTAAACGGCTGCGCTACAATTTCGTGAACCAAAAAATAGTTTTTAAAAAATATTTTAAATAATGGCATTATTGTTTTGTTAAGAAATAATACTTTATAATTTATTTTATAAATTATATTTAATCATTATGTCCATTTATCTAATAATTTATAATTACAGAATATTTTAAATATAATAAAATAACATTTGTTATATCATTATAATCAAACGTTCTTGTTTACTACAAACGTTTTAAACAATTTCACTTTGAAAAACATGAAGCAACAAAACTAATTCATATATTTATTTGTACATTAAACTTTTGACTTTAAACATCAAAGATTGAAATTCTATTCAAATTTTGCCAAACCCGGTTATCAAAATCATGCTTCCACTTCTTTGGCGTCGTTTAATGAAATGATGTATTCTTGTTGTTTCTTTAACAATATTAATTTTTTACAAAGACCAGATTTGCTAATCTTGCACTCAAACCCTGCTATGGTGGAGTTAACATTTGTTTTCTGTGCTCTATACAATGAGCTGCTATTATTTTTTGTGTTATTAGCAATCCATTAAAAACGCTTTAATTAGACAAATCATTTTAACTCCAGTTCGATTTATAAATGCACGGTCATTGTTTATTAAAATTGATTGCTCGATATTTTTATTGAACGACAGACGACATAAAAGTAGCTGTTTTTTATTTTATCAAAAATCACGGCCAAACAATTACATAGGGATAACATAATGGAATTTTGATTAACGGCTTTTTAATGGATCATTTTAAAAAGGATAAAATAAAACAAATCAAAAATGTATGAAGACAATCTTGTAATTTGCACAAATAAGGTATTTTTTGTTAATGTTGTATCAATTTTTTTACAATTTGATATAGTATGTCTAATTATGTCGCTATTTTTCATTCCATTATAAATGTATCAGCACTAAAAAATGCTTACATATCTCTGCCCACCCAAGTTTCTAAGTTGTTTACAGACTAATATTCTATCAATATGTTTTAATTGTTTTATAACTGTTTGTAATTCTTACTTAATTGTGTCAAGGTGACATAGACAGCTAGAGAACTAGACTCAAAATTAAGTGGGCTTGAGTTCGAATGCTATTAACGGCACAAACTACAGACATGCTAAATGTCAACTTGCTAAAACCATGTCTTTCATCAAATTATTTAAGCATTAAGAAAAACAAACCAACTCTACCGTAGCCATTTGAAAAAGCAGTAGGGTTTGAGCGCAAGGTTAGCAATCTGGCCTCTGTAAAAAATTACTATTGTTGAAGAAGCAACAAGAGGACGCCATTTTATTAAACTGCGGTACAAAGTGAAAGCAGCATAGTTTTGATGACGAAGTTTGACAACATATAAATTTTAATTTTCGACATGCATGATTTTCAAAACCGAAAATTTAATATACAATCGTTTGGAACAACCTTGTTGCCTGACAATCCCTAGAGCGAAATGACTTTAAATAAATAATTAAAAAACAAATCGAAACCAAAATAATAACAGCTGATTTCACTTGTATAAATACAACAATGTTTTTATCCCATAATTTAACGATCATTACTGATTTTAATACTAGAGACAGACCCAAGTTACACTGTATTTTTTTAACAAACACAGTACTAAAGTATCACAAAAATTTTTCGTTTGTTTATCTACACAAAATTTTTATTTAATATTTTATATTAAATGAAATAAATAATTCCAATTGTAGTTACTAGATAACTGGCATTAAACATTGGCTTCCTTTTATAATTCAAAACAAAAATAATAGACTGATTAAAATATCTAAAATAAATTTATCCTACAGTTTACGTGTTCCAATATTTTTATTTACAATTAATCAGAATTAGTAGCAATAAAAAATTTACAAGATTTTTGTCAACCACTGTTAGCTCAATTGATAAGATTTTGATTAAAAGCTTAAAAAGACATGGGCCCATGTCTATGTGAAGCTTAAAAAGTATGTATTGCTGTTAATTTATATTAAAAAAATTCAACTAGCTGTATTAAGTATATTGATTATTTGTTAAATCTAAATGTTCTAATGTTACATAAGTTAAAATTTTGAAAACATTAATTATATATTTAGACATTTACTTAAACTAGTGTTTATTATAGGAAGCGACTGTTAAATAAATTTATTTAGAGTTTATAAATCGTCTAAAACTTTCATTATAAAACTGCGATAAACAGAACCTGTTAATTCAATTGACACTATTTATTTATATTTAATTAAATAAGAAAACTGAAAGGTCAAATAAAAATGGTTTCAATTATTAGCCCCATTAATAACTTGTGTTATTCATATGTTATTCATTTTGTTACATCTGTGTGAATGTTTCTAATAGCAATTTAAATTTTGAAATATTGTTAAACTTTATGAAGTTGGGAAGTAATTATCCAGTTACATAAAAACAAAAATGAATTTTATTAAACCGTTTATTGAACTTTTTGAAGATAATAAATAGAAAACAAGATGTAATTATTATCGCGCGTGAATATAAGTATTTTTTTAAATAAATAAATAAATATATTTATTATCAAATAACTTTAAACAAAAACTTTGTCCTTTTATGTACCACAAAGAGCTAAAATTTATGCAATTGAATCTTACAACCGCTATTAAATACCGACATTTAAGTAGGAATATTACTAAATGTACTTTTACTAAAAATGATTTTCAGTAACTCATTTAAACAGAATATTTTATTTCATAAAAAATTAAACAAGTTGGATTAAATTGGGTAAAACATTTACTTTTGATAACTACATTAACAAATAAAGCTTTTTAAAATACATACAATTTATGGTGGTATATAAGTACAAAATGTTTTTAATCGTTTTTACTAGACCAAAATATATTTATTTACTAGTCATTTACTAGTGGTAGATGGCTGGAATTAAACTTGGGTAGGTATGAATTTGAGGGCTACCGCCGGCACTAAACTACTGGCCCTTATGTGGTCATGCTGAAATGTCTACGTGTTGAAAAAAATGCTTTTTATGGAGCATCTGAGGAGTAAATATTAAGTAACTCTTTCTAGGAAAAATAATAAATAATAATAATAAATGAACCAAGCTAGTCTGTTTCAAGCCTGGATAAAAAAGGAGGGTTAAAGCACATGGTTAGCAACTTGACTTTTGTAGTGCCCGGGTGGTTTAGCCGTACAGCGTTCGATTTGGACTTGGGTAGGCATGAGTTTGAATCCCATCACCGGCCCACTAAAATGCGGGTCCAAGTTCGGCTTCGCTAAAATGTCCACCGCTGATAAATGTTTTCCGCAAAACATTTAAATTAGCAAATATAAATAAATAAAATTAAATAAATAAATAATCTATATTGTTATAGAAGCAAAACAGGACGCCATTTTGGAAAATAGTGGCAAAGAAATGATAGTGAAACGCAGATGACGGGATTGAGTGAAAACCGAAAAAATACTAAATTTTGGATTTGTATGGTTTTAGATTAGACAATGAAAATTACATGGTCAAATTCTACGTTTACTGCCCAAAAGATTAACGAGAATGGTTTTGGAATAGACGAGTGATGATGACAACATTAGGGTTGGGGTAGACCACACAAAATTTGATTAACAACCATTCGGGAAGATCTTATTGAGATGCATGTCTTATGAGATTAAACAAAACGTTTGGCAAAATGCTCAAACATAAGGAATTATTTTTATTCTATGTTCTTTTTAAATTATGGGACTTTGTTGTTGTTTTGCTGTTACTGTTATTTTGTTGCTCTATGCTTTTTAATTTAAAGTATAAACGTTTTGTAGTAATAAATAATAATTATTATTATTAATGTTTATTTTTTCTTAGAGCAATCTTGAGATAATAAATGTTATCATATAACAATTAGCCAGGGAAGTTGGTAATCATTTTTATTATTTTATATTATACAAAACCCTTTTGCTTTAAAAATAAGCATGGGGCAATAAGATAACAATTACAGCAAAACAACAACAAAGTCTCGTTGACATTGAAGATTCTGAAAATCGAAGATTGAGCTTCCTTTCGGCTTTCACTCAACCTTGTCATCTGTGTAACTCTATCATCCAGATACGTGCAATTACTTCTTTGCCTTTGTGTGCCGGAATGGCGTCGACCTCTTGTATTGTTTCCGTAGCAGTATTAATTGTTTAGAGGCCAGGTTGCTAACCTTGCGCTCAAACTCTCCTCCTTTATCCAGGCTTGGGACTGGCTAGATTGAATCATTCCTAATCCAAACTTGTATTAAAAATATACACATTAATTTTAATTGATAACTTTTTAAATAATATTTTATATTTTAAAAAAGTGCAAAATAATCTGTTTCCAATTTTTATATTTTTCAGTAATATTTTTGTACTCAAAGGTCTACAAGTCTCTAAGTAATTATATGCCCATTGAAATTGTTATTGTTATTGAATTCGCTAATTTTGTGACATATTTGGAAAATATTATTGGTTAATAAGAGAAAAACGGAAATTAATGTTATGGTGAAATTTAGAAAAGCGTTGAGAGATTTTTATAGACTAATATCAATGAAATTATGTTATTCCATTTTTATGAAAACAACCCTTTGTTTGTACACGTCAATAATCAATAAATAAATTTTATTTCAAAACCCTATTTGCGTTAAAAAGCAACAAGCTTATTTCATATGATGGTACATTAAAACTTTGACATTGAAAATCGTGCATATAGAAACATGCTGTTGTCACTTCTCTGCGGAATTTAATCAAATGCTGTCCTCCTATTGCTTGTCTAGTAATATAGACTTTTACAAGGTCCAAGTTGCTAATTTTACGTTCCATTTCCTTTCTCAACTGGACTTTGGACCGACTACGATGAATGCCTTTTTAATTGTTTGTGTTTACAATCATTCTGTTGATTACTTGGCGTGATTGCATTTTAAACGATGAAATTAT
This sequence comes from Cardicola forsteri, assembly GCA_025895645.1. Classification (NCBI taxonomy): domain Eukaryota; kingdom Metazoa; phylum Platyhelminthes; class Trematoda; order Strigeidida; family Aporocotylidae; genus Cardicola; species Cardicola forsteri. The sequence goes on from JAKXYG010000004.1 coordinate 545,720, forward strand.
GAGATAGAGTGACTTTTGTCTATTACATAACATTATTACAATTAAATTATTTTTAATTACTGTTTCCAATTTAATTTTTACCGTTCAAATGATAAGTAAGAACGCTTTGAAAACACATGCTAAAAATGATTATTAAGTCAGGTTGAGAAAAAAGAATGGTTTAAGTGCAAAATTAGCAACCTGGCTTTTGTAAAAAATGAATGTTGCTAAAGGAACAACAAGGGGATGCCATTTTATTAAACGACGTTAAAGAAGTAAAAGTAGCTTAATCCCGATGACGGAGATCAAAATTTTAATTTTCAATATGCACGATTATCAAAGCTAAAAATTTTAATGTACAATCTTATGGAATAATTTTGTTGCCCCGTGCACTTCAAATCAAAAGGATGTTGAAATAAATAAAATTTAACCAATAGAAAAATTGTTGTAGGTTATAAAATTTTGCTAAGAACCATTTAGAAAGATCTTATTGAGATACATGTTATAAGAAATTAGATAAAGGTTTTAGGTACTAATGATCTTGAAAGCTAGACATTTAACGTATATATTTAACGTTATAAGTAAAAGCGGTTTTGTAATATAATACTGTTACATCAACTCATTAGGATTAATAATTTTTTTAATCCAATCCTCTTTATTTTTGACAATTTAAAAAATACGAATTCCACGAGTAACTGAGGTATATATATATGTGTGTGTGTGTTTCTACCAAATTGATGCTTTACGAAAAACATTTTTCACTAGGTAAACATTTAGTAAAAACCAAATTCATTCAGTGTTGGCAGGAGTACTTAAATTTATTCCCAATTTAGCAATCCACTAAGTTTGCCAGGATGCAGTAATGGTCTCGCAGTACATCGCTCGACTTGGACCTGCTTGGGCATAGGTTTAGATCCCACTATCAGCACCAATATTTTATTTTATTTTTTATTTGATGTTTGCTATTTTGAATGTTGTACGCGAAACAGTAGACATTTTAGCAAAGCCGAACGTGAGCCAGTATTTTGGTGCCGGTAGTGAGATTCGAACCCACGCCAACCGAGGTCCGAATTCGAGTGCTGTACCGCTGGACCACCCCGGCACAAATGCAGGTCACGTTCGCCTTTGCTATAATGTCTACTACTGAAAGATGTTCCCCGTAAAACATTTAAAGTAGTAAAAATAAATAAATAATGAAATATGGTTTCTTTTTGTTTTTTCTAAATGTTTTGTGTAAAAAATCAACGTCAATTTACAATTTTACATTGGCATAATAATTTTTTACCATTTTTTTAAATATTTATTTTTACAATTTAAATTTTATATATTTTTAAAGGGAAACATTCAAAAAAATGTGGCAATTTAATTTGATAATTTTTTCAACAAATACTTCATAATGAGGTGATTTTATTTTTTAATTCAAAATCAACAAAAATGATTCACCATTTTCAATTGTTTTTGAAAAAAAATGTTCATTGTTTTTTTAATTATATATATATATATATATATATATGTATATATTCGAATCGTTATTAAATCACAATAAATTATATCAAAATTATTTTGGCAAGCTTGTAAACACACGGAAATGTCATAATATTTGTGCCGAAATAATAAATTTTCAACGTATTAAAACTGTTTCATAAATGCTATGATTAATTAGTTATAGAGTATACGGAAATTTTGTATAACTACAACTATATTCAAATTTGATAAATTAAAAATTTTAATTAAAATTTATATTTGAATTTTACATATTTTGCCAATTTTAATTACTTTAATGATAAGTGTTTAAAAATTAATAATATAATAAATAATAAATCATTTACTGTTTATAATGGAATTAATTTAGAGTATGCGATTTCTATAATGGGTGCTAAATTGGGAATTTTCATATTGGCAAAAATATACACATACTTTATTTGAGTCAACTAGGAACATTGTAGTGTATTTTGTATTACTATTATTATTACTATTAATAATAATATAAATATTAAGATTAGTATAATTGTTATTATTAATATTGCTATTATTTTTTATGAGTAGTAGTAGTATTATTATTGCTTTAATATATATATATATATATATATATATATATATATATATAACATTTTTAGCAACCACAACACAAAAAATGTTACTATAATTATAAAATTTACAATGTTATGTAATAATTTAAATACAAGTATAATTTTATGAATATATTGTGTAACTAATAAAAAATCTATATAAAATATTAACTGTCTTATAATCTAAAATTAAGTAAAAGTATCAGCATAAAATATAGTATTAACTGTTTTAAAAATTGCAAACCGTCTCTTGTTTTTAGGGTTACTAAATTGTTCTTTGTATAATTTACTACAAAATATTAAATAACAAATGTGATGACTTGTGTTAGTAACTACTTGGCTTAAGTATTTTGGTATTCTCTTGGTTAAGTAAATGATGTCGTTTTATATAATCTAAATTTTAACAAATTTTTTATTAATAATTTTTTTTATTTAAATATTTTCATACATGTTTTGTTTTATTATACAGAAAGCACATTAAATATCATTAATATTAGAGCTATCAAATGGCAATTTTCAAAAATATAATTATTTTTATTTCAGCCCTTGCTATGTTTTTTATCTAAACAAAATAAATTTAAATACAATTAAAATTAACTTTGTGAAATTATAACACAAATTGTTTTTTCTATAAACAACAGTAACTCTGACATAAGTGAATTGCATTTTAGTTTCTAAAATATTGCTATAATCTACTATAAAAATATCACTGCTTACATTGATTAATACAATGTTCCATATAATGGTCATTTAATACTATTTATAAAACCAATAACATATTTGTCTCATAAATACTTTTTCTCCAACCGAAAAATTTTAAGTTTGTACAAATGTTATATACTTATTAACTTATGCAATATATTAATCCTTTTAAGTAGTGTTTTTAAATTAGTTTAAATTATTTCAATATAAACATATTTTAAACATTATTTATTTAAAAAATAAATATTAAAAAGCAATTAACATATTTATTGTGAGCTAACAACGTTAAAATTTGTGTTGTAGAAACACAAAATTAGTACATCAAGTGCATTTTTTAATAATAATTTTAAGCACATAAATTAATAATCGATTGTTTATTATAAAAAATGTGTAAATTATATTTAGAAATTCCGTTTATATAGAAGTAGCTTATAAATATGTTTTTTTTGACTAACTCAACATTTTAAAATAAATATTTCTAAGTGAATATAAAGCAACTGTAAAGTACTTTACATTATTTTTTATTTTTTATATTTATGTTTACTAAAACACAATCGGGCATAACATATTAATTTAGATTTGATGCTTTTATAAATTTTTGCAGTATTTGTTGTAATAGTGATATATATAATTTTTAGATTCAGTAAATAATAAATTTACTTGATTTAACCCAACTGGAAGCACAGCTGTTGTATACGAAAATCTAACTATTTCAAGTTAACACAAATTTAAAAAAATAATGGAATAGTAAATTACGTAATACTTTTTCAAATAAGTTAAAGCTTCTATTACATAATATTTTTGGTATATATATATACTAATATTTTATATTTTTGTAACTGACGCGAATATACAAAATAAATTCATCTCACAGTTTATATTTTCTATTATTTTTATTTGGAATAATAATAATAATAATAATAAATAATAATAATAATGCATTTTATTATTCTATTTAGTTTTTTTAAACAAGAAAACAAACGTTTTCTATTAATAAACAAAAGATAATTTTACTATTAGAATAAAACAATCTTAATCTTTTTGTAAGTAAAAATAGCAAACAAAGCATATTCAAAACAAGATGTATTTAAATTGGATAGAGAAGAATGTATATTTATTGAAAACATATATTAAACATTACAATTCTTTATTAACTAAACAATTGTTCAGCGTACAGTTGTTTTATTAATATAAAAAATATTTTAGTTTGTATAAAACAGTAAATTATTAATGTACAGTTTGTTACTTTGAAGATAAATTTTAAGTTTAATAATTTATTCATCATTTTAGTTAAACAATTAATCTTTTAGGTAAATAACGTAAGTGTAAACAGCTTCATATGTTCTAAACATAATTAATGTATACGAGAATTTCCAAGGTAGTATAAGTGTCACAAAAGTATTTTAATTGTAACTATGTCGATTGGGTACAGTCTTATAGTATAGAACTTTTTTAAAATGTGTTCTTATCGTCAAGGTAAAAAATGTAAAAAATTACATTATTATTATTAAATAAAAATTATATTATCTTCAAATACAATTTATTCATTATTGTAATACCAGAGATATTATTATCATATATGTTATGAAAACTTAGTATATTACAATTAAAAAAAAATTATATAAAAAAATGTATGAGTCGTTTGAGGACCCCACCTATATATATATATAAACGATTTATTGTGATTTTATTTACGTATTATTTTGATTTGTTACTATAGTATTTACTATTAAATAATTCATGATGGATATCAAAAATTTAATTTCTTAAAGAAATTGAAATATTGTTACTATTATTATTATTCAATATTAATAATTTAACAATTTTTTATATTAATAAATTAATGCGAATGTTATATATAACTAATTTTTAGAATTATTTTTAGTTTTTAGTTTTACTTTTTGTATTTTGATTTTTAATGTGCGTGCTGAATTAACTTAATTTTGATTATAATTATAAAATTTTAGTGTATTAAAACTTGAGTACTTATTTAATATTATAAAAAGTTTAAACTTTTTAATAAGAATTTATATAATATTAATACAATATTTTATTAAATTTCAGATAGATGTGGTTTTTGATTTAGCAAAAAATTATATTTGAACATAAACATTACTTGTAAATAAAAATGTACTTATTTTTATTTAATTTATATATTGTTTCTACTGCACGACTGTTTTACGCGAAACATGTCACAGCAAGTAAATATTTAGCGAAACCAAACAAGGTCCTGAATTTAGTGTCTGTGGTGGTCAGTCATCGAACTCGTGCCCACCCAAATTCGAATCGAGCACTGTTCCACTAAATCATCACAACACATATTATTTTAAACGTTTGTACAAATAATTAAAATTGACAGTTTAAAAACAAGGCTTGTATTGAAAAATGTTGTGTAGTTATACAGTTACTATTGCTAAATTTAAATTTAAAAATCCAATTTTTTTTATAAACATTTATTCGGAAAATGTTGCTATTTTAAATAAATATGTTATTTTTTAAAATTTAACAAGAAATTAATATCCGAATTTAAAATTCTAATTTAAATTATTAAAAATGCACAAGTGATAAAGCAAACAACAAGATTTCCTATAAATAATAAATTTACATGGTCAATTTCAATCATCCGTACCTCAGCGGTTAAGACATTGGCTTGACACCAAATACGACGTGAGTTTAAGTTTACTATTGTTACAACAATTACTGCAAAAAAGTTATTATTTAACTAAAATATTTTAGCAACTACACAGCGTACAAGAGAAACGTTATTTCAATCATAAAATATACAATACTATATAATAATTTAAAAATATATAATTATATATATATATATATATATTGTAAGTAATAATGAATTGTATAAAATATCAACTGGTGCAAAATCGAAAATAGAGTAAAATAATTAACATGATTTATGGCATCAACTATTAATTAAAAAACAAATAACATGCAATTTTTTAGTTACCAAATAATTTAAAACATTACGAAGTTTAAAAAAAATTAATAATCTATGTGATCGCCTTTCTTTTAAACAACTTAATCTAGGCGTTTTGGAATGCTGTCGACGAGAATGTTGATATATTCTTATTTCATCTCATATTAAACAACAAACCGAATGCGTTCACACAAATCCTCAATTTCAATATGCTTATTGATGTTGCGCTTTAGCAGACTGAAAAAATTTTAATAACACTGATGTTCGGGCTGTTAGGTGGTGATTGAGTGAAATATAGCTTTTTCGATTTTAGCCCATCTATTGTCGAAATGTTAATATAAAGCAAATATAGTAAACCTAAATAAAAATGACGTTACCTTTTTGGACGTATGACATGGAGAATTGTTTTGAAAAACAGTAGTGACCCTCGTGTAAGTGTGTTGCATTTCATAATTAAAAACATCCTTTGTAACTAAAACTAACTTTTCACTATTTAAGGTACAAGATATAATTCTCTATTTGATAGATTGATTATACTTAATACCAAACCAACACATTACTAGTCAAGAGTGGGCTTTTATTATAACAACCAAGAGTAAATGTTTTTGAAAAATGGACCCGCACAACACTTTGTTTTTGTAGCCAAATGGTTTTCCCGAATCATTGTGTTATCAGTGAAGTATACGGAACGCCAATAACAAAGGTGTCGTTCACTCCATAGTTTACAAAAGGCTAATCTATTATCCTTTTGTTTTTTAGTAATAAATGGCTTAAGTTTTGGTAATTAAAACGTTAAACCAGATTCTATTGCCTTGTTTCTGATCGTGGAATAAGTAAAATTGTTTAAAAGATTTCTTTTAGTTTCTGAAATAGGTTTATTATATTTTTTTAATTCTATAACGATTTTATGATCGTCTGTAGTTGTTGTATGTTTTCTTTCAATATCATCGTAATTTTGCGGTTTTTGACTATTTATAATCCGATAAATTGTTGAAATGTTAACTCTGTATAAAATCGCCAATTTTTTGGTAAAAATCTCTTATTTTTTAATTTTTTAATGACACGATATTCATTTTCGGTAAGATGAAATCATTTTTTATCATTATTGTTCATTTCACAAACAATGCAATCAGAAAGCAAAATGAGCGCATGAGCGGGATCTCAAAGTTAAACGTAATTAATGAATTATTCGATTTGTTTTAAAATTTTTATTTAAAATCTTGTAAAAATTATTTTTGTTATTTTTATTTATATAGATTAGAATAATTAAATGTTTATTTTGATCATTATTATGACATCACAAGTAGGACAGAGTTGAATGTGTATTTAACGTTTACTCATTGTTCATTTTTACTGAAATTAAGCACACAAAATAATAATAGGTTAATTATTATAAAAATTATGTAATTTTAACTTATTATCTACGCTTATATAGAAGTAGCTTTTAAAATATGTTATTTTGGTTGACTCAACCTTTTAAAATAAGTATTTCTAAGTACATATAAAGGAACTATTAAGTACTTTACATTATTTTTAATTCTCAATATTTATTTTCACGAAAAAAACAATTAAACATAACAAAGTAATTTAGATTTGAAACTCTTATAAATTTTTGCGTTAATTTTTGAAATGGTAGTATGGGTTAAACTTGAAAGGTATGCACTGCTGATAATTCCAAACAAGAATGAAACAGCTGTACAGTGCTTTTGTTTGACTGAAAACAAGATTTATTATTCAAATAAATCTGACAATTCTAATAATTCACCCCTGAAAACCCATAACTAAAAATCGTATCTTTTAAAAGTCATGGGTCAACAAGATTGTTTCATGTATTTAAACGTTTGGCCAATATATACCTTTGATTCTACTTAACATTTATTTCAATTAACCAACCTATACTTTGCTATCTTCAATTGCCTATTTAAAAACCATTTTTGCTGGTTTTTCTTATAGTAAATGTAACATTTGATTAAGCAAAGGTTTTATCTAACTGCAATTATGTCATGTAGTAGACAAGCGTCAGTTCTCTTTATAATCTTATTATTAAAATAAAATTTATAAATGCTTTTAAATAACAAATACAATAATGTAGTAGCCTGGTACAACTTAAATTGAAGTTCTTCCGTCTATTGATTTAGCCAAACCAAAATAATTAATTTTTTCTAACTTACACAGCTATTAGTAACGGTCTATAAATATTTTGTATATCATTTTAATCCTTTTTAAATTACTTTATGACAAGAAGAATTCCTGGTGTTAGTAAAGTATTTTTATTAAAATAAAACTCAAGGTTTTACAACGTCATACTACAATTTTGCACATAAGTAGAAAAGTTAGTAAATGGAGTAAGATGCTTAGCTGTTTACTTGGTAAATAATAATGTTTTTAAATTCCAAGCATTAAACTTGGAAAAATGTAATAGTTTTCAAATAATTTTGAGTTATAAATCACTTTGGTCACATATTAAATGTTTAATAAAATGTGATAAAAGAAAGAAAAAAAGAAATTATAAAAAACGATTAATGCATACATAAAATAGAAAGGTTTTACCTTACAAATTTTTTAAACATGGTAGAATTTACAATTTAAAAAAACAACTGTAACCTGTTTATTTGCAATACAACTTGTTAGGATAATACCAAATTATGATCAACAAATAAATCAGTCAACAGGACTATCTGATTTTCAAGTCAATTTTCCGTAGCTCATTAAAGCATTAATCCGCCCAACATTCTGACATAAGATGATTTAGAACCACCTTTGTATAATTATTTCAAATTGTAAACTTATAAATATTATACAAAATGTTTAATATTTAATTAATTAATTTTTACTTGTTTTTAATGTTTTTAGTTTTATTAAATACTACCTTTTTTTAAATGGGAAAACAAAAATGCATGCAATATGGCCATAATTATGTACATTCACTAAGTCAACATATTTGTAAATAACAATGATTCTCGAAATGTTTTAACACTTTAAAACAAATACTTTAAACACATTATTAATAGAACAAAAAATTTTAAAAATCGAGATAGTGTTTATTTATTTATTTGTTTTATTTTTACTACTTTAAATATTTTATAAGAAACGTCTTTAGCTGAACGCTCTTCTAAACGCTCAAGAACATGGACTTCCTTAAGTAACCCTGTTTCCTTCGTTCAATTGTCCCCATTAAAGCAGGATTCCATTAATGCACTAAATTTTTGAATTTCACCCCGAAGTTTCTCTTTTTTTCCGGTAGTCCACCATTATCTGTAGTTATCCTCATTACTCCCGTTCCTCCTGGATCAAGTTTCATTACACAAATTCCTTAAGTCTCATAAACAAACTGTCAGAGGTCCAAGAGTTAGCGTTTTTTCCCTCCCTTTATATTATAGGAATAACTAAAATGTGGCTTTCAGAAAACACATTTGACAGCAAAATAGTGATAAAAAGGTACAATATTGTTAGAAAAAATTCTACAAAGAGCAAATGTAGTGGTTGTATCTTTTATGTTAGAGAAGATATTACCTTCTCCACACTTTCCTTTTTTCACGCTTGTTAGCGAAATAAATGTGACCTTTTAAACTTAGTTTTAGAGTCCTTATGTTCCCTAATCTATCGCTCTCCCTCACTCACAAAGGCCTTAAATTTAATGCTTTTTTAAGACCTTCAGCATATCCTTTTCAAGCCTTTCAAACACTTTATCATCATGGGAGATTTTAATTGTCCATCCATCAATTGGCCTTCTTTATCCGGTTTTTTAAACTATTTTGAGAATAATCTTTTAACACTTAGCATAGAACATGCTATTACCCAGCATTTTTTTTACTGACTATGTATAGATTAGGTGCACTCTAGTCTTGTTTAGACCTTATTTTTTACCAATAATGCCTCTCCCATAAATAAGATCTCTTATCTACCTCCTTTAAAAAAGAGTAATTACCCTTTTTTCTCTTTTATAATTTTTATCTTTGCCGGAAATAATTTCTCTCATAACTTAGCTTCTATCCCTGATTTTAGGAAAGCTAATTTTCCCAAACATTGTCTCTACCTCAAGTCAGTAAACTGGAATCCTATATACAATAACAATATTGAAAAACTTATTCCCATTTTTAGATATAATTAATGAAGGAATTAAACAATTTGTTCCTTTTTGGACTCCAGTTTACTCAAAACCTAACTTTCCTCGGTATATTGTCCGTTCTATTATAAAACGGAATAAAGCCTTCTTTTTAAGTTTATTAAAAATAAAAAACAGCCTAAATGTCTCTTTCTTGTCTTAAAAACAATAAGAGGATTTTATTATTTTGGGTTTCTGCTTGCAATAGTTTCAGAGATTACTTTCAATCAGTTTTTCAAATATCTAGTTTTACATTTTCAGACCCCATAACTACCATAAGACCTTTTAACTCTGATGCTAACACTGTTCTTAATCTTTTATCCAGTTTTAAGTCTTTTTTATGCGGACTTTATGGGGTCTTTTTTAGGGTTCTTAGGGAGTGTGCTAATGTTTTTGCCTCTCATCTAACCCACATCTTCAATCTCTTCTCCTCCACTGGTCGCATCCCTAGTATCTGGAAATTTGCATTTATTAGACTAATTTACAAATCGGGATGCAAACTTAAAGCGGAAAGCTTCAGACCGATTAGTATCTTATCTTCATTGAGTAAAATAATAAAAAGGCTAGTCAGGTCTCACATCCTTTAATCATATTATTAATTCTAACATTATTAACCCTGCTTAGCATGGGTTTTTGCTCCGTAGGTCCTATCATTCTAATTTAATGACTTATACCAATAACATATTTTCAATTCTTGAATCCAGCCCTTTAGTTGATGCTATTTATTTTGACTTTGCTAAAGCCTTTGACAAAATTCCCTATGATCTGCTTCTAATCAAGCTTAGATCCTTTGGCATCTCTGAATCTATCTTATCCTAAATCTCGGATTTTCTATTTAATCGCTCCTTTAAGGTTAAATTGGGCGCAAATCTCTCCTCTTTTTGCAATATTACGTTTGAGGTTTTTCAAGATTCGGTTTTAGGTCCTCTTTTGTTTATCCTCTTTATCAACAAGTTAACCTCCGTTGTTAACTCGAATATTCTATTGTATGCTGATGATGTTAAGATCTGGAGTTCTAATCCAGAAGTATTTGGTAATTATATTCCTAACATTAATAAGTGGGGGCTCGAAAACTCTCTTCTGTTAAATTATTCAAAGTGTAAACACATAACTTTTAGAAAACCATCTACAAATGTTTTTAAAATGTCTTCCGATAATGCTCTTCCAATTGATACTGTGAAGTCAATAAAAAATTTAGGAGTTTTATTCGACTCATTACTTGACTTCACGAGCCATCACATTAAGGCTATTCACACTTGTTACAGCTTGATTAAATTCTTTAACAGGAATTTAGGTAGTATGTCTCCCAGGTGCGTTTTTTAATCTATATGTTTTACATAAGACCCCACCTAAAATACTGTGCTCAGGTGACTGCACCTGTCCTCACATCCAATATTAAAAGTTTACAAAAGGTTTAAAGGACTGTTTCCAGACTGCTTTAATTTTTTAAGAATATGCCTTATTAACAAAAATTAGATTTTTTTAAAGCTGTTTCTATTAATTAATAAACGGATCTGGGGTAACCTCATCTTGGTGCATCAATTTATCTCTTCAGAAACACTCAGTCCCTTCTTTAACTTAGATCAAAACTCACTTAAAGGGCATAATCTGAAACCAAGCAAACCCAGGATTTCCATTAGAGTAAGGTTGCATTATTTTCCTTATAGAGTTGTTAATCATTAGAACAGGATTCCCGCTGAAATTGTAAATGCTCAATCTACTCAGTCCTTTAAGCGTTCCTATGACAAATATGCTCTAACTAACTTCCAATAACCTACTTGTTTTTTTTATCCATTTAGTCTACCATTATTTTATTTTTTATTATTATTTTGTTTTTTTAAATTGATATTGCTGATGCCATTCGAACCAAGGATCAAAAGGAGTTCGACTCCTACTCAAGCGGACATTTTTAATATCTTCAATTGCTCTTTAAAGAATCAGCTTCCACTCAATAAGGATCAATGTCAGCACATTACTTTCGGACGACCGTCTGGCACTGTTTTTTATCTTCCTCCTAACTCACAACCGATAAAATCGACCAAATCTATTAAGGATCTAGGAGTTATATTTAATTCTTCGCTTAATTTTACTGAACACCACTCTTTGGCTACTTCAAAAATGTTTCAGGCTCATCAAGTTTTTTACAAGAAATCTTGGAAGGATTCCACCTAAATGTCTACGCCTACTTTACATGCTGTACCTCAGACCTCATCTTGAATACTGTGCTCAAGTTACATCTCCCATCCTAAAATCTGATGTACTTAGATTAGACAAGGTACAGAGAGCTGTCACTAAAAAGCCTCATGGGTTTAAGAACCTTTCTTATCTTCAAAGGCTCAAATCCCTAAAATTATTTCTTCTAAGTGATAGGCGTCTCCGGGGTGATGCTATCCTGACTTATCAACTTTTCAATTTCGGCTCTCATGTGCCCTTTTTTACTTTAGCCCAAAATTCACTCAGGGGACATAACCTTAAATTATCTAAACCTAGATCTTTTTTCAGACTGAGAAGTTATCACTTTTCACACAGAGTAATCACTCCATAAAACAATCTGCTTGGCAGCGTCATCTCTGCGTCCTCACTTTCAGCTTTCAAAAAGGCATATGACAATTATCAGCTTTCCAAGTTCATTTGATCTATCCTTTTACCTCTGACTAACTTCCGGTATCCTAATATTCAATCATGTTAATTTAATTTAATTTTTATTTTTATTAATTTTTTGATAAACTTAATAGACAGAACCGAGGATCAAAAAAAGTTTTACTCCTACTCAACTCGCGTATTCAACCTGAACCTGAACTCGTGAAACAACCCGTAACCAGTATAATTTAATATATAAAAATTTATTTTAATTTAAAAATTACTATTATTTATTTACAATTTTAAAATATGTACATTTTTAAATATTATTTAATAAAATAATAAAATACAAACAAAAAATGTTAATAAAAAAACAATTTGTTTAATTTTGCTAAAATTGTAGCAACAACGTTAACTTTTTTGAGTTTTGTTTGGAAATGATATCTAATCCACTTAAACCAATACTGATACTTGACAACAATGAAATAAAAGGTTTAAAAAATACTTTTATTTTTTTAGGTAGAAAACATTTTTATCAATCTCATCAACGAACTTCATTATTCGGATCTGAAAATGAACCACAATCCTTTTTAAAAAACATTCCTTTAAAATTAAAAAATTAGTAATTTATATAAATAATATAAAATTTAGTAATAATTTTATTAAAGAAAATGATATTAATAAAGAATATAACAAAAGTTAGACAACAATTATTATTTTATTTTAGGTAATAATACTGACTTACATCTTGAAGAAAACATCCAACCTAATGACAGTATTTTCTAATAATATTTTTTTATCCTTAGATACAAATAATTTACCAATTGATTTATTAAACAATGTTCAATCTTACGAAAATAAAACATTATCACATGAGGTAAATAACATTTAAAACAATAATAAATAATTTTAGTTGTATTTGAAAGTAGTAGTACGTTTAATTTAATTAAATACAAATATTAATTTATGTAATAATACGTTAATTATATAGAAATAAAGTAAAAAATGGTTATAAGTAAATGCTTTTAGTAAAATTTAACAATTAAAACAAGTAGTATACACATACACAAAAAGAACAATTAAATAAAATAAACATGGCACTTTACACATAAAAACACAGGACATTCTTAAACGTTTTTAATTTTATTTTATATATTGTGATAAAACACAAAACAAACTGCAATACCAATTAATCTTATACATTAAAAAAATTTAAGTTGTTACGCTACTTAAGTTGAGTTAAAAAAACATTGTTATTGTTAAAAAGCAAACTTTTTATTACAAGTATTAATTTTTAAAGCTAACCAGTTTATTTAATACAAAATGTGTTATTCAAAACAAGGTTCTGTTTAAACTATTAAAACAAAAACACCTCTATATTAAAGATTAATTAACTAAAATTTGGATAAAATTAAATTATTGTTATGTTTTTAGTTTTAAAAAAACTAAATTTTTACTTTTGATACCTGCTGTCAACTTTTGCTAGTTGGAAACATTAGTTGTTTTAAATATAAATAAAAAATGCGTGTTAACTTTATATATTTCAACTTTGTTAACTGATAACTACTAAAACTTTTGTAACCAAAATGTCAATATTGTAGCTCATAAAATGAAATAGACTAGAATAACAACAAAAATATTTAATAAAATATATATTAATGTGCCACATGAACATAAACCACATAAGTTAATATTAATTTTAGTATACTTTTTATAATTTACCTAGAATTCAGAAGATTCAGATAACCACGTAAACGAGTTACTACAAGAAGCAAAAGATAGAGCACAACGGAGGGAACTAGAGAAACAACATTCAAATTCTGAAAAATTTACATTTGAAGAAGTTGAACCAAAAAATAATATTGGTGGACGCAGTACAACACTACGACCACCATGGTACATTGATGAGGAACAACCTAGTAGTAATTGTTCAAATAACAAAGTACTTAATCAATACAACCCACTTAATATATGCAAAACAAATAATCAAATTGACTTTCCAAAATACAGTCTGCAAGAGTTAGAAGTAAGTTGAAATCACTTTGCAATCAGCACTTAAATGCAGTAGTACTGTCCAACTTAATACTAATTTTTTTTATTTTTCTAAATAGGCATGTAAACAAGATAATAATAAATACAAATTAAAAGGAACGTTGCAATTCGAAAACAAAAACAGTAACAATGATGCAAATAAAATTAAATATAATAATCAATTTAATTACAAAAGGTCTTCGGCTGTGATTGGCGAAAACTTTATGGATAAATTTAATGTAAAAAATCAAATATCAAAAAATTATGTAAGTAGATTCAATAAACATCACTTTGATTACCTACCATTCAATTGTGTTGAAATAAACAGCCACTTTAATTAAAATAGGTTGTCAATATATATATATATATACCTGTTACTCGTGGAATTCGTATTGTTTAAATTGTCAAGAATAAAGAGGATTGGATTAAAAAAAATTATTAATCCTAAATTTGTTGTACTAGACTTAATGAGTTGATATAACAGCATTATATTACAAAACCGCTTTTACTTTAGAAAGAATAGGGCAACCAGACTGTTCCATATAACATTAAATGTCTAACTTTCAAGATCATTAGTACCTAAAACCTTCATCTAATTGCTTATAATATGTATCTTAATTAGATCTTTCTAAATAGTTCTTAGCAAAATTTTATAACCAACAATTTTTCTATTGGTTAAATTTTATTTATTTCAACATGCTTTTGATTTGAAGTGCATGGGCCAACAAAATTATTCCATAAGATTGTACATTAAATTTTTTAGCTTTGATAATCGTGCATATTAAAAACTGAAATTCTACTTGAATTTTTCCGAATTGTAGTCACTTTTTTTGCCGTAGTTTAATAACATTAGCCTCTTATTGTTTCTTTAGCAATCTTAATTTTTTACAAACGCTAGGTTTCTAATCGTGCATTCAAACTACCCTTCTTTCTCAGTCAGAGTTGTTTTTATTACCATTTTTAATATTTATTTTCAAAGCGTTCTTACTTATTATTTTAAGGGTCAGCAATAATTTTTAATTTAATTGTGATTAGTTATATAAATATATACATATATATAACCCCTAGGATAATCTACCAGTGGCAACATCCAATATAAGAAGCAGTCCATATGCTTTTCATATATAAAAAATTCAAAACGTGATCCGCTACGCATAAACATGAAAATTAGTTATTCTGTTTATGATGTATCATCATAAAAATGTTTTGTATTACAATTTTCACACATGACAAACCTAAAGACATTAGGGTTTATTTATCATTTTATTGGATTTCAAAAAGTTATTAATGTTCAAATATTGTATTTTCATAACAAAATACATTATTTATACAGTACATAATCGATATTTCATGAATACAAAAATGTTTTAAACTTTTCAGCGTATAATATTAAATAAAAATTTTTAAAAATCAAAGAGATTTTTTAAATCTAAAATTACATATTTTTTAAATATTTATACTACAACCTGATTGGCAAATAAATTTTAGATTGTGTTAATTTTATGAGCAAAATGAATCAAAATTGTCCACCAACTTTTCTAAAGAATCGTCATCAATGGGAATGTGTATCAATTCTGAACCATCTGGAGTCTAAAACACAAAAATTAAGTTATTTATTAGTACTACTTAAAAGCAATATATTTCTTAAAGTTCTTATAATAAAGGTCAATCTGTAAGAATAAAAATATCAATATTATTTGGAAAAAATAAATTAAAATGTTAACAATAAAATTACTAATTACGTAACCCCTAATTGCATTAACACAAAATAATGTTAATGAGTATATATATATAAAGCGCTGGATATCCACATGTCGAAAATTATTTCCGTCAAACATTTACTTAATTAATGCAACGTCCTTTCGGTTAAAGATGCAATATATAGTGTAAATTAAAAATATTAATACTTATTTAAATTGATGTATTTGCTAAAGAAGTTGTACACTTTTAACTACCTATCAAAAAGATTTGCTAATAAATGTTTAAATAAAATTTATAAAACTGTTCGTTTGAGAACACCATAAAACATAATCGGATTTCATATTAATTAATAAAACAAAGTCTATCGCAATAGTAATTAGTTAGTAATAAACTACAATAATAAAATAATCACGCAACAAATCAAATATTTACTTTTTTAATTTTGATAAGCTTGTGATCTCGAAATTCAGTTAGTTGAGCGCGCAGCGTTGATTCCGAGCTGGTAATAAATGCGTCTCGACATTGCCAGTAAAGATCTTCCAATGGCATACCTACATACATGTATATATCAAAGAACAACACTAATTTATATAGATGCGTATCATATCCCCCCCTGAAAGATGTTTCTCGTAAAACATTTATAGTAGTAAACATAAGCAGCGACATTTCTCCATTTACCTATTGTATTAATTATATCCAATTTTATATAACATTAAAAGGATTATTAGATTTATAAAAATACATTTATGGAGTACATAGCCTAGTCAAAACATTTTACAAAAAAAAGAATAAAATAAAATATTTAAATAAATCAGCCTATTACGACCGATCAGGTTTCAAAATAAATTCTTTTTAAAAAAAATCATTCATTATTTCTATATGTGTACGGTATATTAAAAGACCAACTTCAATGGCTTAATAAGAGTAACAAACGTAGAAGAATAAGGAATTTTCTTAACTAGTAGACGGCACCACTGTTTGCAAAAATTCACAAAACCGCCTAATTTTTTTATCTCGATTATCTACCTTTGCCCAAGGCTACACGTGATACTCATACCTTAAGATACCTCTTAAGTACCTTAGATGTATGCTTGCACCCACCCGCCAAAACGGAAGCCCAATTATATCGCCGTATGCTGTTATTAGTCTAAATGAATATACCAAATCCATCACTTACAAAGTTGAAAAGCCTCCAATAAAAACTTCCAATAGGATATGTAGACTAAGTGGATGGAGATGTGCAGAAATAACTAAATCACTAGTTGGTCCCACGTATGTCTTTCAATCTTAGAAATTTAATATTATCCAAGCCTACATCAAATTTCCACTTCCTGAAAAAACGTTTACCGTAAATCATCAAAATTAAAGTCTCCATTATTTCGATATCCATACAGTATATCAAATAATTGACTGCAATAGTTTCATAAACATACAAAATGCATAAGAATAAAAGGGTTTCTTAATTGATAAGTGACATTCATGTAAGGGCGCTACTGTTCACACAGGTTGACAAGACCTGATTTTCTATTGCGGTTATCATCCTTAACCCAACTGCTACATATAATATACATATAACTTTTAACTATTCTGGATACATGTTTGCACGCATTCGCCAAGGTAGAAACCCAGTTATACTACTGTACACTCAGTCTACAGTACATTTTACTTTGAATCCATGATGTAAGTATAGAAACAGGATTATCAATATTATCAGAAATTGAGACTTTATAAGTATCACTAGGATGCTAAAATATGTAAACATTTAAAACCAAATAAAAAATATTTATAAAAATAAATAGGCAAGATAGTGAATAAAATTTCGATTTCATTAAAAAAAACCGCATCGGACAATTTATTAAATCTGCTTGCATTCTCTAGTTAGGAAAGTAGACAAACTCAAGCAATTAACCTAACAAAACATTACGAAAAAACCAAACACAATCTCCCTTTCCATCGACTATTACTAACCAGACAAACTCCTCAACTGATTGCTGTCATTGGTTGCATTTTTCAATTGATATTCGGCAATCATGCGAAATATGTCACGTGCATTTTGAGTCAATGATGCAGCTACTTGTTTCAGACTGGCAAACAAGGTGTTTGTGTAGTGGGCCGATTCCAAGCCAGCGTTGATATTGCCCAATATGCCTTGCAGCAACGGGCTAAATGCATAATTGGTTTCGTCCAAGTATGGCACCAGTGTCGTACAATCTTCCCAAATCCAACAAAATCGAGCCAATTCGTGATGCGACCACACTGCAATTTTTACACAGCAAAATATGCATCACATATATATGTAAATTGTTGTAATGCATGCACACGATAAACTTCTGTTAAGATCCAACTGCCTGGCTGGTCTAACGGTACAGTGCTCGATTCGAACCTAAATGAGCATAGGTTCAATCTCCTACCATCGGCACTAAATGCGGGCCCATATTCGGCTTTGTACAAATGTCCACTGCTGAAAGATGGGTTGCCCGTCAAAAAATTTAAAGTAGTAAAAATTAAAAAAGCAAATTGTATACTATCATGCGACATTAAATTGGACATAACCAAATAAGGATAGGTATTTTGGTGTACAAGTAACCGGTCCTAAGTTTAGCAATCTGATCATTTGAAAAATAATAAATACTGAAAAACATTCCACAAAGTTATGATGGCAAAGTGAAAGTATAATTGCGATAACAACGTTGAATAGAAGTCAACAAGAAGATCAATCTTTGATATGTACGATTTTCAATGCTAAAAATTCAAAATTGTTCTATGTAATCACATATAGAACAATTTTGCTGCCCCGTGCTCAGTATAAAAGGATTTTAAGGAACATACACACACAAACATATATATATATATATATATATATATATATATATATAATATTTTTAACAATTATTAGTAAAGTGTTATCTAATGCGGTACAGCGCTCGACTTGGATCTGAGTGGGCATGAGTTCGAATCCTACCACTAGCCACAAATTCGTGCCCACGTTCGGTTTCACTAAAATACCCACTGCTTGAAAACGTTTCCCGTAAAACATTCATAGTATTAAAATATATAAAAAATAAAATAATAAGTGTTAGACATGTCTAAGAAAAATAACAAGTGCCGAATACCCTAAAATATCATAGCGATTCAGTTTTCAGTTCGATTTCGTTTCCAACTTGATACACAGCCTTATAACTGCTAGTTCATCTAAATTTCAACAACAACAACAAGTAATCAAACCTTGAGAGATCCGTCTATCAGAAAATCGTAAAGCTCTAACTGCACTGGGCTGCTTTCAATTCAGCCATTGTACAACAAAATAGATGCCAATCGACGCTTACAAATGGAAATGTTGACTTGATCCATCGAAGCAATCAAATGAACATGTTTCAGATTGGCCAACCGACCCAAAACGGCCTGGGCTTTGGCGTTGCGTAATCCTGGACCGTCGATGTTGTGAATGAGCAAATAGAGGGGCGATGTTTGGGCACCTACAAACGAAACATCCATACTTTAATTATATACTAACAAAGCATCTAAAATAACAATAATATGAATGCAAATTGTATGGTTAAGATGTGATTGGTTAATAAATAGCTTAACTTTTTACTGAAACGATCGACCAATAAAAATAATGGTTGGTTGTACAACGAACAACCAATAATATTAATCAATACTTTTGCAGTTAGTTTTTATGTTAAATGTTTCTTATAATCACTTCATTTATTCATTATGGTTGGTGATATGGACAAGTCACCACTATTTTCCATTAAACAAATGTAAATGATCAAATGGTCTTTCATTTGCTTTGGGCACGTTTGGGCACCTACAATCAAGACATTCATTCATTTTCATTGATGATGTGATCACCTCTTCATCATTCTCCATATTTATAGAGTAGATTAAACAATCGAATCCAACAGGTTGATAAGCGTAACAACTATAGGACAATGACGATGTTTCTTGGCTAATAGATGACATCCTTGTGACGACGCCATTGTTCGGAAAGATGGACGAGAACGCCCAATGTTTTATCAAGGTTATCTCCCTTAGCCCAAAGGCTACATATGATATAGATATACCTAAAGATACGTTTTAAGTATCCTGGGCGTATGTTTGCACTCGGTCCCTGCTGCTATTGGTCTAGATAGATTGCATACCAGGATAAAAATCCTTAAACAAAACCTCCCAATAGGTAACTAAACTAGACACAACAAAACATCACTCACTGGGTCTATTGAAAAGATCGCAAATCAAATTTAACTGATTTGCAGGATTGCGGCACGAATCGGAAACATGAAGAAATTCATGACAAATAGTGTTTAGAATCTACGATTATAAAAAATAAATGACGACACTAAATCAGAGTCAAATGTCACACAAACATAAATTAATTAAATACAAAAGTAATTATTGTAAAAAAAAAGAAACAAATCCAGAAAAATATTTCACCAAATCCTGATATTTGCTGCAATGGAAACGTGTTGCACACAAAATCTCTTTTGTTTAAAATCAAATCTTGGAATAATAAAACTTTATAATAACCATTAATCCAAATACGAAGATGAACATTTTTTCTTCATTGGTTTTCACAGTATCTTTATACGCGGTTGATACCTGGACTCTTACAGGGTCAAACATCATTATGCATAACAAATTTAAAGTAATACGTCTCAGATACCTTTTGCGAAATGGATGTCACTTCGCATCCTCAATATAGAGGCAAATTCGAGATAACCTCCAATTTCACGATCTTCCATTGTTGGTATCGCGACAACGAAGACTACGCCGAATTGGCCGTGTTTTTCGTAGAAATCCTGATGCAATCTCACGTATCGTAACCTTGACTTGCCCAAATGCCAGTTGAGAGAAAAGGAAAACTGACCAAAAATGTACTTAGACAGACACTATTCGGGGTGATCTTCACGCTATTTTGACCAAGATTTTAACATAGAAACAATGGCTAAGTCAATAGATTGGCATATCCTTACAAACCTCTAAAAACCGTTAATAATTGAAAATAATTCGAGATGCTATGCAAATAAAGATGGAGTTACAGAGTTGATATATCGTTGGATTCAAACCTGGCTGATTACGAGTTTGATCCCCTCCTCCAACTCTAAATGTGGACCCTCCTTCGGCTTCGGTAAATATCAACTTACTAAAAAATATTTCTTGTAAAACATTCAAGCAGTAAAAACAAAATAAAATAATAAATATCTACATACTTGACGAATATTTGCAGCAGGATCGAAACCCGGAATAACAATGCAATTCGATTTCGACAGATACTGTTTACGATAATTTTCAATAACAGACTGCTTTGATCCAATCCCATACAAAAGTATGTTGTATCCTTCTCTAGTAAAAATTAAAAACGTAACAATTGCAATTATATGCATAAAAAACAACAACATTAAGAAGCAATATATGCTGATTGGTATAAAAACCTAAGGAGCTAGCACTGTACTTCTTTAACTCGGTAGTTAACGATACTTAGTCTTTACTTATTTTTCTACATAAATTATAGAAAGAACAGACAAATATGTAAATTACATATCAAGGTCTACCTAAGGTATATATCCCATTTTCGAAACAAGCGTTTGCCAATATCACTTTCCAATTTTTGTGAAACAGTCGACGGCTTTGTAAACGTTGTACGACGAAGTTTTTCAAATGCAACAGCGTCAGGAAGTCCGCTAAATTTTCCCACATTTAATTGGGCTAATGTACGATTGCTTGTTTTGTGATTAGTTGACTGATCTCGCAAAAAATACGACTCCAGTGACTCTAGTTTTCGAACCTAACAATTATATACATAAGTTTGTAATAAAATTAACATTTAAAAAGCAATCTATTTACATTATATATATATATATATATATAATATATATATATATATATATATATTCATTATACAATCTACCAGAAAAATAAACCCAATAATTCGGTATTTACTAGCCCCTAATATCTAAATGAAAAAGATATACATTTTTGGCTTCCATATGCGACAAAAAATATCCACATTCTACATTTTTTCTTACTCCATTGTAGTCAATTCTAAGTCCATTTAAGAAAAGAAAAAGGTTAGACAGCTAATAATAAACAAAATAACTTCGTTTAATAAAGGTACGGTAAAGAAATAAAGGCAAAAGGAGTAAGTATGAAATCCGACTAAAAGCTGAATTTTCAACACCTAAAACGTAAGATTCAATCACATGAAACAATATTGTTGCCTTATGCTCTTCAGAAAAAGAAAAACGTTTTCGGTAATCCTTTTAAAAGAACTGGAACTAATTTTTAAAGTAAATATTACATTTTAAAAAACATCAATGTGTTTTTAATAGCTATCATTTTATTGTAATTACAACTTGTAAACCTAATTTCAGTTCATACTTTATTACCGATTAATCAATATTATTAGATTCTCCAACAAAACAATATTTGTTAACTTAAACGTTTCGTTTTCGCGTAATTTTTGTGTAACTTTATATCTTTCGAAAAATTTTTCCAATTTCCTATTTTAATCGTATTTAATTTTAATAAAGTTGCTTTTATATATTTATATGTTACTAATAATAATATTAATAACAATAATACTTGTACACACCTTCTTTGTAGCAGATGTGGGTTCAATTGGATTCAACACAACTTTTAGTTCCCCAGCTTTGTTATTACCTAAACAAATTTTTTTTAAATTTAAAATTAATTATTCAAATAGTTCCAATTCAATACAGACAAACAAAACAAATAACCAGCTAAAGTTCAACATAAATAACAAATTGAAACAAATTAAAAATATTAGGACTGAATTCGAATATTATTTATAACAAAAACGTTTTTGTTTAAAGAATAGAGTTAAAGAGCGTAACAAACCTTTTTTTCCAGTCATATTTTTCGATACGTCAATATTTTCTTTATCATCACATAGGCTCAAGTCTACTTTATATTGTTAAAAATTTTGTACCTGCAAATCTGATTACGTCTGATTCTGAAGGTACACAACTCGCCTTTTCAATACTATCAAACTCTAAAAAAACGTTTAACTTATTTTATTCAGTACCTTGCATTTGCGCCACCACTAAAAATACAAAAAAGAACTTTTACATAAGCATTTCAATAAAATTGAAACGTATAATTTCTAAGACAAAGTATAGACCGGTAAACTAGTTTACCAATGTATTTTTATACTAAAATATGCACTTTAATAATTAAATTTACAGATAAACACCACAATCGGTGTCAAATTAATTAGAAAGTATGAGCTAAAGCGCAAAACTTGAGTTCTACCCTTTAAATAAATACTATAAAGGGGACAAGACAGCATTCAATAAACTACAAGTAAAAGGTAAAAACAGTATTCTAATGACAGGGTTAAGTGAAAGCTGAAAAGCTCCATTAACCAAAATTTAAACTACAATCACATGATACGATGTTGCTTTATGCGTTCTCAACCAAAAACAAATAAATATTAACACTGAAAATAATAGATATAAACTAAAACGTAATTTTGTTTTAGATAAAGCACAAAACAAAAATACAATCATTTAAAATAATTAATCTTACAATCTGTAAATAGTCAAAATAATAACTTCAATTATTTCTAATATCACGCTACAAATAAACAAAATTAATCTTACATTATCATCAGAATATAGTAAGCAACTGAAACGTAAATCTCAAAATAAAATATTGTTAAACGCCAAATACACTCGTAATGGATAACAAATTAAAAACAAAAATAATTTTGACATTTTTGATTAATCTTGCAACTAACAAATGTATGATTTAAAAATAAAAATAATTCTCAATAACAAAATTTAATATTGTTAAATTAGTTTAGTTAACAGTTAAAAAACTCAAAACATCAACAATATTTATCAAATATCAACTAATCCTCAGATTTTAGAAGTTTTTAGCAATACTGCAAACAAACAAACATTTACAATAAATTAATGTTTTAACAAAACGTAAAAATAAAATAAAAACATTAATTAAATTTGTAAATATTTTTTTTTGTATTTTTTAATTAATAATCTGTTAACGTTGGGTATTTTCTTTTTATGCTATTTAAAAAATGTTATTTATAATGTTAATTAATTGATATTTTTACTTAGATACTGTATTTTAAAAATAAACAATGATAAAATTTATTAACATTTATTTTGTAAAATTAAATTTGATCTACGTTGATAATTTGACAGAAATAAATTAAAAACGGAGAATTAAGCCTAATAATTGGTATTTTTAGTCTTATCATTTTTACATTAATAAGAAAATAAAAATGATAATAATTGCAGTAAAATAAAAATGTTCTCCCATTATTAATGCTAAGTGGAAATCATATATTATCTAAACCTTTGGTCCACAAAATTTTAAAATAAAATAATTAAATTTGTATAAGCACATAAAATGTACATTTATTTTATTAAAAAAGTAAGAAGTTAAATTTTTAGTTTATACATTTTGGTAATTATTAAATTTGTTTTAGTAAATAAAAAATATTTTTACAATAAATAATACGTTGGTACACAATCAACTAAAACGTTTTCCACTATGAAATAATTATATGCAAAAAATGTTGACTTTGCCAACAATAGTTAGCCTTTATTTTCTTAAACTTGAGATAATACTTTTTAAAAAACTCTTAAGTTTTGAATAAATAGGGACAATTGCAGCAAAGTTGATCATCAGAATAAAATTACTTTAGCAATACAACATGTAGTAAATCAAAGATAGAACCACACATTTTAACAATACCATCATAAAGCATGATTTTAGTATAAACGATTAATGCAAATTATTCATAAATAAAATAAAAAGAATGCGGGGATAAACACAAAATTTTGAGGAACTTAAAAAAAATATATCACAAAAAAGGGACAACTTGAAAAACAATTAAACATAAAAACTAGTAATATCTAAAATCTTAACTTGACTAAAAGTAAATTATGTGAAGCATTGTTAAAATTTTTACAAAATTAAAATAAAATAGCATTGACCAAGAAATTAAATTAAAGTTATTAAAATTGTCATTATGCTAAATAAACTTTTTACTAAAGTTACCGTAAGTAACCATATTATTTTAAACTGATTTAAATGTACATTTGTAAAAGTATTAGCAATACAAATGGTACCATATTAAAACATTTGGCAAAACCAAAATACTATATTTATGGCTAATTACAAAATCTGTTATGAAACATGTTTAAACGCCACATTATTAATCAAAGATTTTAATAACTAATTAAAAAATACGTAGTTAATATTTTTCATTGTTCAATCAAATTAATTTACTGACAACACTATTTTCTATTTTTGTGAGTTGAAAATCAATAATAGATACATATAATATTCTTGTTTTCTGATGTTTAGATGTTTTATAGTGTTTTCTGCAGTAAATACATGTGTATTTATAATACTCAGTGTACTTCTACTAAAATGTTGAGATAATCTAGTAATACGGAGTTAGACTTAAACTTTAGTGAATATCAGTTTAAATATCATTACCAGTTTTTGGGTTAAAATGTAATTTTTTAAAAATTATATAACACTAAAACATAAATAATAAGTATATATATACTAGCAACAATAACAACAATAAATAAACGTTTTAGGATTTTTTTGCGAGTTAATTAGGAGAAAGTTACTTTTAATCTTCACTTCAATATTAACAGTTTTTGTGGGTAAAAATAAAATATAAATATAAATAAATAAATAAATAATTAATTAAGTTACATTTTTAAAATAATTGTTGTGGGCCAATTTGAAGGCCTTGAGGGACGAGGCCGTGACAATGTCTGTAGGCAGACTATTCTACACAAACGAGATTAAACTCTAAGCTTTGTTATTTTTAAAAAGTGTTCTCTACGCGAGTCATTGAAGAGAACAAATAGATGCTTAAATAGATCGATGCATAGGAGCATGTATACTAAAATGAGGTCGTCTCAAAGTCTTGTATCTTGTTAATGGAAAAGCCTATGTGCATCTAAACGATTGGGATATGCGATATTTTTAAATGCTCCGGGCACTTTAGTAAAATTCCTCTGCATTTTATCAAGTTCAATAATGTCTACATTTAGGATAGGAGACGTTATTGCATTATTCAAGATACAGCCTAGTACATAATTAATATAATAGACGTATATAACTGACAGAAAATTTATCTAGGTTACGCTTAAAAACAGTGAGTTGATAGCAGGTCAAAACTGTTTTACTATAATGGGATAAAAAATTAAGTAAGGAACTAAAAGTTAAACCTAGATTTTTAACCAAATTGACAACTGTAATAAGTTGGGAATTTGGGGCTCTGAAAAAGCTATCTGAATGTTTTCCAAAAATGAAATAATTACACTTGGGCACATTTAGAGGAAGCGCATTATCTAGAAACCACTTATAAATATTTTTAATGTTATGTTGTAATTGTTCAGAGTTTGTACTCCAGATTTTGACATCATTAGCATATAGTAAAATGTTTGATTAAACTATTGACTGCAGGTCATTGATATAAACAATAAAAAGCAATGGATCTAAAAATGATTTTGGGAAACTCCTAGAGTAATGTGATAAAAAAAACGCATTTAACATTAAAGTATCTGTTTGAGAAAAAGTCAAGTATGCACTCGAGGAGAGGGAGACTCATCCCAAAAGATCTTAATTTACTCAGTAATGTGGAATAGGGTGGTTTGTCAGAAGCTTTACAAAAGTTAAAATAAATATTATAGATCAATAGCAAGCATTTCAGCATACAAGTTAAATTTTTTGTAAACGTTAATAAGTGAAAGAAACAGAATTTTATTGGTATAAACCCATGCTGAGCAGGGGTTAATAGGGTTGTTATCTATGATAAAATTAACTGAATAAAACTTAACTATTCTCTCCATAATTATATTAAATATTGACAATATACTAATAAACCTATAATTGTTTGGTTTAAACATGCAACTTGATTTATAAATCAGCCGAATGAAGGCTAGTTTCCAGATAGCTTACCTTGGTTTATGGAGAGATTAAATATATGTATTAACGAATTTTAGTTACTTACAAAAAAATTAATTTTATAATTTTTTATATTATACAAACAAAAAATAAAAACAATAAAAATTTTAATTGTTTTACAGGTTAAAATAATTTTATGATTTTAGGCCAAAGAGTTTTGATTTTTTAAAGGTGAAAAAGGTGTTGCTTTTGTATGTTTATATTATGTTGCTTGGTAAAAATTTGTTTTGTAATTGCTAGTATACTTAATAATTGCAAATAATTTTTTATTTTACAAAAAATTAAACTTATACTAAACTTAATAAAATTTATAAAAATATATTTAATTTGAATAGCTTAAAATTTTATAATCATTGATTAACATATACCTTGCTAGTGTGAGTGTGTTATTTATGCAATAATTTAGTGGAATTATGATTTGTAAAATTTTTAATGTTTATTAATTTCAATGAAATTAATTTTTGGTAAAATTAATTATTGATTGTTATAGTTTATACTGGTAAAACTCAAAATTGATTTGTTTTTATTTTTAGTAAATTTTTAGTACATTTATTTTGCTATAATTATATGTTTGTATCTGTTTTAATAAAGAAACTGTCGATTATTTAGACTGATATTTGAAATTATTATAGTAAATAGTTTTATTAATTATTAAATTTGTATAAGAGCATTATAAATTGTATGATA
This sequence comes from Cardicola forsteri, assembly GCA_025895645.1. NCBI lineage: Eukaryota > Metazoa > Platyhelminthes > Trematoda > Strigeidida > Aporocotylidae > Cardicola > Cardicola forsteri. Next base: position 573,489 of record JAKXYG010000004.1, read on the forward strand.
AATAGCGTTTAGGAGTAAGCAAAATAGTACATTTTTTGATTTAATTAATTGCAGTTTTTGTAAATTAACAGAGTTTAACTAATAATTTTTGTTAAACTGAAAGCGAGTGTAATTTTTGGCTTTTGATTATTTTGGATGAATGGAAAATACAATGTTTTGTTTTTACTTATTTGATTTTCAAAGGTGAATTTAACGGTTTATTATTTTATGTACAAAGTTAGTTATAATATTGAACTAATGGATTTTTATTTATTAACAGATATAGTAAATGTATCAGAAATCAGTGGTTTTTGTACCAGAAGAATTAGTTAACAACAACGTTCTGGGTAATATTCCTTTTCAAAGTGGTGCGCGTTTTGAGTGTGTGGAAATTGATAGTAATAAAAAGGAGGATTTTTGTGAAGTTAAGGTAGCCGTGGCATTGAAATTTTCTACTTCAACTGAAAGTGAAAGAAGTGATCTGAGTAATATTAAAATAATTTAATTATTATTAATTTATCTAATTTTTAAGTGCTCCGGGCACTTTATATATATATATATATATATATATATATATCAAAATATTATTTGGTCTAGACCGATTGAAGTCATTAGTAGAAACATTTTTGTTAGTTGAAATATTATAGAAAGTTTTAAATGTTATATAGCGGTAAAATGTTATAATACTTATTTGTTTTAAAGTTGTGATGGTTAAAGCGTTTGAATGTATCTGGGTAGGCATGTTTTCTATTTCCATTTTGCTAAGTGATCAATGTTTTGGTGAATAATGTTTTTTTATAAAACGAAGCATTAAAAATTAAATAATGAAGAGTTGATTACGTCAATAACAAATAATAAAAAAATAGTTTTTAATGTATTAATTTGCAATCTCATGTTTTAATTTGTTATTGAACGTTTTTTTATTATAGTTTAATTTTTTTAAATTAATTTAAATTAGGCAGTGACAGTGGGATTATTCGAAGTTATCGTTTTTCTTCGTAAGTTAATGTTTTTATACAGGTGTAAATTATTAGTACTATTATTTAAATTCCACTGTTTTGTTGACTTTTAGATAAGTGAATATTGTATTGTTTTAACAATTATACTTTGTTTAAATATATATGCAGTTGTTAACATGCGCTTTATGTATTGATTTAGTTTTACACATGAATGAAATTGTAAACCACTAAATATATTTATAATTATTTTAGGTAGATGGTAGATGATGGTTTTGTAAAAATTTGAAGTTATTATTTTTTTATGTCTTAAGAAGTAGTTTTTTTTTGACCGTAGCTAGCCTACATTAGAAAGTTAATTGTAGTAATTTTCTTAATTGATTTTAATTAATTAGTTATTAATTTTATTAATTTATGAAACATTGTTCAATTATTTATATGTAAATAAAAATGTTTTACATATATTTATTTTTGCAAATGTTTAATTTTCTAACTTTTTATTATTTATTTAACAGATTATTATTATTATTATTTTATTGCAGTTTTAATTCGGTAACTAAAATAAATTGTCCTGTAAATGCAGAATCTATATTATATATTATATTTGAATGGAATACTTTAACACAAATAACTAAATCGTTATCTTTGGAAAATGAAGTTAATTTGAATAATATTACTTTGTTGCGCAAGTGTTTTGGTTATGTGCTGAGTCAACTTATTGGTGTGAACATTTTGAGTAGCGTCAAATCAACAATGGATAATTATTGTAAAATGGAAGGAAAATCACAGACGACAATTTCAAATGGGTTTGTTGATTTTTTGTTAAACATTGAAAAGTCGGAACTGTTTTTAATTATAATTTATTTTGGTATTGAATGGGAATTTATTACGGGAATTGATGCTTTTTTAGAAAAATCATAGTTTTGCAATTTTTTTATAAATTAATTTTAAAAAGAAAGCGAAATACTACTGGTTATATTTTGGCTATAAATAGGGTTTGATGGACAAGTAAATTTTATTTTTTAATTTTTAATTTATGTTTGCTACTTTGAATGTTTCACTAGAAACATCTTTCAGTAGTGGACATTTTAGCGAAGCCAAACGTGGGCCCGTATTTCAGTGCCGGTGGTGGGATTCGAATCCAAACCCACCGAGGTCCGAATTCGAGCACTGTACCGCTAGACCACCCCGGCATGTTAGTTTTCGGTTAGTCGCATGATACTTGTTTGGACAGCATTACAAAGGAAAATATTCATTCTTAACCAACATTTAATGGTTGATAGATAGATTTCTTGTGACTGTGCTAATGTGTACAAAGATTAACGAAACCTTTTGGATTTTTATCCGAAATGTTTATTTTAGTAAGGTAAAACATATATGGTATGTATATATCTTAAAATACTTTTTAAACACTCTGGATGTGTGCTTGTGTACAGTTATATCATTGTACGTTAGATCCCTAATCTGTTAGAATAAGTTCAAGATGAAAACAAGATTATCACTATTATTGAGAATCAAAACTTTTAATACATGCATCGTTAATAATTATTAAACTAAGAGGTCACGTTTAAATTTAATTTTTTTGATATATTAAATCTCAATTCTTTATATTTATATATATAATATATATAATTTATAATACGTTTTTATAAAGTTTGAATAGTTTGTTTTTTATGCATTTTATTTTAACAATACTAATACTAATAATAATAATGAAATACCACTGAATCCTTTTTTCTTTGCAATATAATTCGACTTGCAGCGAATTAAAAAAATGGTACAAACTCAATCAATTATTTTCCATCCTATTTCCAATTGTCAATCGAATTGAGTTTTTTTACCAAACAGCTGGTCTAATCAAATTTTACTTGGAAACGCCCCATTGTTCGTCCAGACATTCGTCTCGTTGGTCGCCTGATGTTGTACTCAGTCTAATTGGCGCCATTCATTTGCTTATACTAATACTGTCGCTCATTACTGTTCAATACAAGTCCCAGATGTGTTTAACTGCCCAATCCAATTGGGCCACAACGAGCAATGTTGACGCTTGCCATAGAGTCGAAGAAGAAGGAACATGCTTGGCACCCGTCGATGTCACGTGGTCATCGACCAATTTGAATTGCAAAGCGCTGGGAACGTTTGGCTGGTTCTATCTGGATGCAGACGAAGAAGCGGAATACGACAAGTTTGTGGCCAATCATACCAAGCCAAATTTCACACTTTTTACGGATTTTGACAATTTGACCGATTTGTTTGTTAACAAAATTATGTCATCCAACAATTGTTCCAATGTATTCGAACATTTGGGATCAGTGAGTGTATTATCGGTTTTGTTTGGTTTGGTAAAAGGAAAGTATTGATGATTTGTGTAACAAATATAACAGAATAATAAAGTTTCTTGGCCGGTTTGCAAGGATTGACATGGCCATCTCCATTTTGTTAATATATATATATATATATATATACTCCGCCTAGTTTGGATTAGAAATGATTCAATCTAGCTAGTCCCAAACCTGGATAAAGGAGGAGGGTTTGAGCGCAAGGTTGGCAACCTGGCCTCTGTAAAAATTTATACTGCTGCGGAAACAATGAAAGATGACGTCATTCCGGCAAACAACAACGTTTCTGGATAGCAAAGTTACCAGATGACAAGGTTAAGTGAAAGCCGAAAGAAAGCGCAATCTTCGATTTGCAGAATATTTAATGCCAACGAAACTTTGTTATTGTTGTTGTAGTTTTGCTGTAGTTGTTGTCTTATTGCCCCATGCTTATTCTTAAAGCAAAAGGGTTTTGTATAATATAATATAATATAATATATACATATAAAACCCCGAATGTATGCTTGCACCCACCCGCCAAAGCGGAAGCCCAGTTATATCGCTATGCACTTGGTCCTTATCGTGTTAATCCAGGAGCTAAGGCACACCCTATCTAGAATACACCACGCAGAAGTGACAATCAGAAATATCATCATTATTAAAAATTAAAACTTTATAAGAAATGGTCAAATCATTAGAAACGTCAAAAGGATGCTGTCTACTACGCTTGTTACGCTTATTAAGCCATTGAAATTGATTGTTTAATATGCTGTACAAATATAAAATTAATGAAGAGGTGATCGTGTCACAAACCATAATGAATGACACGAATGAAAAATAACCCTAAATGTTCGAATACGAAAAGAAGTGGTACTTATTATACATGAAGTTTTACAATATTTGGCATATAATTTGTGTAAACGAATATGTACTATATATTAGTCACATTTTAGGCACACCCAGTCTAAATTGCATCACGTAGAAATGACATTCCATCATTAAAAATTGAAACTTTGTAATCAATACTCATCCTCATAATTATTAGATTAAATGTCAAATAAATAATTGAAATACGTTAATAGCATTTATTTATTGTTATGATTGCTGTCAGTATACATACCTATTATTATTGCTTTAATGTTATACAATATTTTTTTAAATGAGCATTTTAGCTAAATTAAACAACAACTTCAAGTCTGACTCCGTACTACTGGATTATCTCAACAGTTTAGTAAAACTACATTGAGAATTATTAAATACACAGGATTATTATGCTATATTGCAAACAAAAACAAAATACTAAAAATGTAGTTATAAAAAATTACAAAAATAAGATTATAAATTGATACATGCTTTTGTAATAATTGGGATGAATGTGGATTGCATTCCCAAAGTTGGCGTACGGTGGTTGCAAGTTGTAGGTAAATAGACGAGTTGAATAGTATTTGGTTGTATTGCATCTTGAATATTGGAAATAGGTAGAGAGTAGAATGGAAAAATATTTGAAAACTGAATTAAAGATATAAAAATTAAATTTTAAATTAATAGTTTGGTTGGAGGAAGTATCGATTATTTGGGACGATTTGTCATTTAATCTAATGATTCTGAGGATTTGAGTATATGCTTGTAAAGTTTCAATTTTTAATTATGGTGATATTCCTGACTGTTATTCCTCTATGTTATGCATTCTGGACTGGGTGTGCTTAAGCTTCTAAATTAACACGGTAAGGACCGAGTACATAGCGATATAACTGGACTTCCGCTTTGGTGGATGGATGCATGTATACACTCCGAGTAATTGAAATGTATTTGAAGGTATACGTTCACCATATGTATTGTTAACTTTTGCGAATAGTGGTTCCGTTTACCGGTCAATAAACTTTGTTATTCTGCTACATTTTGTTACGTTTATGGAGCGTTTGAACGCACGTAGTACATAGATGGTACAGTTGCAAGGATACCGTCTAACAACCAAGAAACTTTGTTATTCTTTTCTATTTATTGCACTTATCAAGTCATCGAAATTGATCGTTTCCATATGCCGTACAAATGTAGACATAATGGACAGGTGCTTATGTCACCAACTCCGATGAATTGCACTTTTTTCCAACCAACCAACCAACCTTTCTTTCAGATATTCACGTGCGAATTGAGTCGTGTTTTGTTGTGGCTCGAAAGTGGCAAACCAGCTGGCCTCAAAATCAACTACTATTTGGCGCATCTTTTGTGCCAATTCTTTTTGTCGCACATCATCTTTTGGCGTTCGTACATGACCTTTCTGATCAAATTGTGCATCTACTGTTTGGTTGGCCTCAAACAAATTACCGATGTCGACTCGATTGACGAATATTTTTGGGCCAATTTGACCACGTTGGGATGCTTGATATTTGGTACCGTCTACGTGATGAATGCCGTTGGCATGGGCCTGAAGGATGCCGACGGCAAGGCTGTTGACGATCGCTCCAATTGCCTTTCGGTTGTCTACGTGTTTGTCAACTATTTTTCCGAAATTGTTCGCCTCGTGTTGGCGCTGCTTTGTGCTATTGCTTCCGACTTGACCAGTTTGATTACGCTGCATTTGAAAAGTTTTTACATTTATGTGACGCAGTACGTTGTGTGTGTGTGTGTGTGTGTGTGTGTGTGTGTGTTTATATGTGAATACTCGGCCATGTGTTGGGGTGGCACAGATGTTTTTTGTTAAATCGTGTGTTTGGACAGGAAAGTCGTCTTTCACTAGTGGGCATTTTCGTGAAGCCGAATATGGGCCCGCATTTGGTGATGGAGATTGAACCCATATTTGAGTCTAGGGCTGTACCGCTAGACTACTCCGGCTGGACTTGGTGCAAGGTTACATCCAGAGTAACTTAAAAGGTATTTTAAGGTATACATTTATATCATATGCGGCTGTTGGGCTAAGGAAGACGACTTTGATAAATAGTCAGATAGCATCGGCAATTTTTACGAAGAGTGGCGCTGTCACAAGGATGCTGTCTATTAGAAACTTTGTTACTTTCTTTCATTTGTTACATTTATGGATTTGACCGTTTAGTTTGCTATTTAAATATAGAAGTGAAGAAGGGATCATGCTATTATTAACCCGAATAAAAAATAAAAGTAGATTAATTAAACACTAGTTTTAACAATTGGTTGAACAATAGCCCACATACTTAATTCTTGAAAAGATTGTCGATAGATGGACTATTTATGGTAAAACAGAATGTGCCCTGGTTATGCTATCAAATCCCCAGTTCTGAAAGAGTAGGAACTTGTCAAACTTTTTGTCAGGACGGCACCGAATTACGATCGTTAAGTGACTCATCCGACGAATCATAATGAGGTTCGAACAGACAGCCAGTGAAGTGGATAACAAGCCTATATATATATATATATATATATATATATATATATATATATATATATATATATATATATATATTAATGTAATTTTATTCTGGTTTGAACCTTGTGCCGTAATCTTGTTTTGAACCTTGGGGCTAGTGGGTTAGCAAGTCAAAAATATTTATAAGTAGCTCACTCAAACGCGAATCGGGCCAACACGCATTTATTTAGGTTAGACAGGAGTTGTGTAGACTGAAGAGTCATTGGTTGGTTTTCTTTTTAGAAGGGTAATATAGAAGGCGATATTCAGAAGTTGTTTAATTATACTATAATTCAATTTGATGCCTATTCACATCACTTGATCAAAATGTAATTATTAATCACCTAAACATAACTTTTTTATCAGGCATATACGCTATATTATTGACATTTTTTGACATCCAAATGGCTATGTCTAGTATTGACACACTTTTAGATACCTACTACACAATAGCAAAAGCTATTCATACTGTAAGGATTGCAAGCCTACTTATTCGTGAGCAATGACCGCAGTAAGATTCAAATCGTTATGGAAGATTTTCAATGGCAATCACAATCGCAAAAACCATTTTGTTTCAAAGAGCATGGAGCAACAATTTGATTCCATGTTTTTGAACGTTCTACCAAAATCATTATCTAATTCCATGTGACATACATTTCAATTAGATCTTCCTGAATGGTTCTTTGCCAAGTTTTCTAAGGTCTTCCCCCAACCTTTCCTTTAATTGTCCATTCCAAAACCATTCTTGATGGTGGTAAACGTAGAATTTGGTCAACTAATTTTTTCTGTTTAATTATATTGATGTCATCAAGTAGACGAGAGTTAGTTTTATTCATGAGCTTATTGTTTAAAATGTGATCTCGTCAGGTAATTTTAAAAGTATTTCTAAGACACCGGCAATGATAAACATTCATCATTTTTTAAATCTTATCTGGTCACTTCGATATAATACAGTAGGAATAACAATTGATGCGTACAAATGAGGTTTTGTTTTCAAGGATGTACAATTATATAGAACAATCTGGTTGCATCAATACTCTTTTAAGCACAAGCCTTTTGAATTACCAATAGCAATAATAATGATAATAATAATAACATTGAAGTTGACATTACATTCACTACATTTGTCTATTTGACCAGTTTGTTGCGCATTCAGATGAAAACAATTGTTGCTTCGTGGCGGCTTTGTCGTGGTGCCTACAAGTGGAATCCTTTGCGAAATCGCGTCGATCACATTCCCGACATGTATTACGAGTCGGGCATGTTTCTCGACCGATTGCTCATCGCCACTTTGTTCGGTCTGGCTGTGGGAATTTGTTTGTGTCCAACGACGATTGCCTTCTATTTGACGTTTTCGTTTGTAAGTTTCTCGTTCAACTGCCATTGGCAACGTATATATATATATATATATATATATTCATTTTATTCATTCATTTTGGTTGGTGACGTGGTCACCTCTTCATAATTTCCCATATTTATACGACATATAAACGATCGACTTCGATGGTTTGATAAGCGTGACAAACGTGGAAGAATAACAAAGTTTCTTGGCTGGTAGACGGCATCCTTGTGACGTCGCCATTGTTCGCAAAGATTGACGAGGCCGCCTGATTTTTGAAAAGGGTTATCTCCCTTAGCCCAAGAGCTACATCTGATATACGTATACATTTAGATACCTTTAAGTATCCTGGGTGTATGTTCGCACCCACCCGCCGTAGCGGAAGCCCAGTTAAACCGCTGTGCACTCGGACCCTGCCTAGGGGCACCTAGTCCAGGATGCACCACGTGGAGGACTAACAGTCAGGAATATCACCATCATTGGAAATTGAGATTTTATAAGCATTACTCAAATTCTCAGGATCATTAGCATCCCATAATTATATGTATCTTCAGCTTTTCCTTCTTTTATGTGGTGGTTGCTGTTTGTGATCAGTTTTCACCATTCGGTTCTGTATCGGACCATGATGACGATTAAATGGTATTGGCGTGGGATTTTACTGCCGGATGCCTTTCTTACTTTATCCAGACTTCAGACTGGCTAGATCAGTTTATTTCTAATGCTTTCTAGGTTGAGTTATGTATCACCGTGCACTTGGTCCCTGCTGTTATTTTTTTCTATTTTTTTACTACTTTGAATGTTTTACAGGAACCATCTTTCAACAGTGGACATTTTAGCAAAGCAGAATGTAGGCCCGCATTTAGTACCGGTGGTGGGGATCGAACCCATGTCTACCCATGTTTGAGTCAATCACTGTATCACTAGACCACTTCGGCTAAATGTTTATTGATTGCTCTGTTCCTTACCTTTGTAGTTTGCAATTTGAAAGAAACTAGTGTACTTTGTTGTTTTAAGCTATACAAGAATCTCTTTAGTGAAGGGAAAAGACGTTTTTTTGACATATTTTTGACAAAACGTTTAGAATTTTTTATCAAGTTGGAAAATTATTGTAACACATTGTTTGAACAATGTTTTTTGAATTTTATTTGTTTACGAATATATCGATTTCTAACTTCAGTGAGAAGATGTTCAATTTTTCTTGTTATATCATTTTACCGAAAAAATTAAGTCAGCAAACAAATAATCAAAAAAAATAGTATTCTTTAAATTTGCAACTTCAAATCTTCAGGATTATTAGTGTATATACGTAGATAATTTTGGTTTTGATTAATATTAAGATAATTGTTTTTTTTCTTCCGCATTTCCCTCTTTTATGAGGGGTTGCTGTTTTTGGTCCGTCTTTTCCACTTGGTTCTGTATCGAACTAATTTGAAGCATTATAACCATTTAAAAGTTTTGCCTTGAGTAATTTACTGCCACTCGGCAGTACACTGGACTTTTTATACTGAAAATAAATTGCAGAAACAACGAATGTGTATTCAATTATTTTTCAGTTATATCACAGGAACAATAACTGTTTAAAGATTGAAAAATAATTATATATTTATCAACGATAGCAATGCACAGTATTAGGGATTAATAAGCAATTCGCATTGATTGGATTCAATTTATGTGTGTCAATTACTGATAGCTTGGTGGATAAGACCTCAGTTTCAAACCTGGAAAACCGTATGTTTGGGTGCGTAGAGGACTGGCATTGATAAAACAGCTCTGCAATAATTCCAGATGGCTCCAATCTACTTTATTTTGAATTTGGTAAATTTGACAATGTTAATATTGCCGAACTGTATGTTAATTAGTAAAATTTAATTATTAGATAAAAATAGAGTATCTGTTAATTTAGTTTAAAAATACGTTTTTACAACATGATTCCCAAAACTACTTTTTTGAGGAAGTGTTTATAAAATGCATTATTTGCTTAACAACGACGTCTAGCGTCACACTAAACAATTGAAAAATAAAGTGCTGTTTAAATTGTAAAACGCTTAGTTATTTCAAACTAAAATGCTGCTAATTTAAGTTTTTATTTTTTTAATACTTATGTTAATTTTTGGTCTGTTATCATTTTTATAATGAACGAATGAATTATTATTAACATAAGCTTTAGTATCTCATTAGAGGTACATTAAGCATATAGATACACATAACACATAATTAAGGCCATGAATAAATAAAGATAAAGGTACAAATTAACACTTTGACAAACTAAGTTATCATCCATGTACGTGTAATTGCTTAACCAGTATACTCGAATTAATATAAAACAACTGTTGACGTAAATTTTTGTATTAATTAGTAGATGTAGATCATCAATTTTGTTGTTACATATGATGCCACAATGACAATTTATCTATTCATCCATTTAATAATGCTTATATTCTAATCATACGTATTTTCAATACTTTCAATGTTTAGTTTGTATTGTTTTGTTATATCGATGTAATATATTGATTAATATTGGACTATTATTTGTAATTATATTATTTTTATTAGCATGATACTTTATTATCAAGTATATTTAGCATTCTATTGGAAAAGTCATAAACATAAATCTGCATTTAGTGCCTATTATTATTATTATTATATACAAAAATGGGGGTACATATGACATTTAAGTTCGTGCAATTCACAAGCATACACAAACATTACGACCAATCTAAGTTCAATGTAGTGACGAGTTGTTTTTGTGCATACAAAATAGGTTTCAATGTGTGCATATGAACAGGTTCAAGGATTTTCAACATATTCGAAGCTTGAGAAGTATTTAACACTTTAAAGCAATCTATTCGATTTTTGGTTAGCAGTAAATGACATAATATGGAGGAAGTGCACGAGTGTTCACTTCCGTTTGACCTATTATTGATCCATTTGGGAATGTGTTCTTTAGCCTGATTAGCTAAGCGACGCATTGTCCGACCAATATTTATTTTATTATTATTTTTTTTAAATTTTATGTTTGCTACTTTGAATGTTTTACGAGAAACATCTTTCAGCGGTGGACATTATACTTGTCAGTGCAACTGCAAGTGAACTGATAAATGAAATGTGAAGCGGGAAATGTTACTTTAGCTGTTTTAATGTTGGTCAAAAAGAAACCTTTCATGATATACTGCATTTTTGGTTGGATCGATGGAAAGGTCCTTTTTATTGTTGCTTTTAGTCAGATTTTGAGAAGAATCATAATATCTCCTTTTATTTATTTTATTTATTTATTTTATGTTTGCTACTTTGAATGTTTTACAAGAAACATCTTTCAGCAGTGGACATTATAGGGAAGCTGAACGTGGGCCCGTATTTTAGTGCCGGTGATGGGATTCGAACCCATGCCCACCGAGGTCCTAATTCGAGCGCTGTACCGCTAGACCACAGCTTTCTGTCATCGTTTGTACCCGGATGTTTGTATGGCTTGGAGTGGTGTTCAATGAATTTTATTGGATATCCATTGTTGATTAAGCAAAGCAAATTTTTTGTGCACGGTTGAAAATGTGCTCTGAAGACACAATCGATTAATAAGGAAATTATTAAACAATTGTTAATCATAACTCATACCTATGTGATAATGGTTTTCAATTGTGTTATTATTTAAAATTTTTGCTAATTATATATGTTGAACGGGAAATGGACATTTAAGTGAAGCCGAACGTGGGCCCGCATTTATTGCCGATTGTGGCGATCGAATCCAGGTTTGAGTCGAGCACTGTATCGCTAGACCACAACGGCAAAGCAAGGGAGTCCCATAGGGTATCCCCACTAACATAAACTGCATGTCCAAGCGAACCCTGCTAGGGATCGTCACGACCTTTAATTTGCCGTAATTCAATGGCGAGCTTCCACCCGGGGTCAGGATATTCGTGATTACTTCGAACCCGGCACCAGCGGACCTAAAATGGGATTTTGATCGATTGGCGGAGTTTACAATGTTATAGCAATGAATATAAATATAGGGTATCAAATGTTCCTTTAAAAAAGTGACATTAGGCACATGAATTGATGATATATTAATTATTCAAATAATTTGGGGTTCTTTTATAATTTCAAATAAAATTTCAGAAAATGTGAAGTGTGAAACGAATTCAATTATATACACTCTCATCAATCGCAAACATAATATTGAGTTTTAAATATTAAATTTGAACACAGGTTACAAATGAATTAACACATATACACACATGGATTACCATCATAATTTAATCTAGTTACAACCTGTTTGTGCACATAAACAGGATTTTAGTTTATATATATATATATATATATATATATATCGATTTAAGATTCTGAATGTTTGAGAAGCAATTACCATCTTGAAACAATTGTTGAAATGAATTTGATGATTAGTTTGCAGTGGATGACATTATTTGGAGGAAGTGCATAAATGTTCGCTTCCTTGTTTCCGGGTGCCATCAGTGGCACTAAATGCGGGCCCTCGTTTGGTTTCGCTAAATATCCACTTTTAAAAGTATTGGGTTCCTTTTTATAATTCCAAATAAAAATATCAGAAGACATAAACTGTGAGATGAGCTTATTGCGTTTATTGAACACCTAGATAAACTTAACATATGCAACAAAACAATGGCCTCAATTGAAACAGTGGACTACTTATGTGACTACATAATGTCAAATGAAATCGACACCAAAATTCCTGTTGAATATTTAAAAGAATTAATTCTGCTCTGCATCCAAAATGTCAGATTTGATTTTTACGGCAAATCTTATATTCAAACAGATGGTGTAGCCATGAGCAGTCCATTAGGACCCGCACTGGCAAATATCTTTCTATCAAAAATTGAACATCAGATCAAAACATTGATAGAAAACATGGCCATATACAAACGGTACGTGGATGATATATTTGTCGTAGCTCACAATGAACAAGATTTTGATGAACTGCTGCAAAATTTGAATAAAATTCTTCCTAACACAAGAACAAAACACAAACTTGAGAAACATAATACAATTAATTTTTTAGACGTCTTAATTTCGCAGAGAAGTGACGGACCGCTTCAATGTAATACCATAAACCCACTTGGACTGGTCAATATCTACATTACACAACCTTTCAACCAATTTAACACAAACGTGCACTTGTCAAAACATTGTTCAATTGTACAAAGAAAATTTGCTTTAAAATGTTATATGCTTGTGACTGACGAGAATATACGAAAAGAATTCATCTCACAGTTTACGTCTTCTCATATTTTTATTTGGAATTTTAGTATATATATATACAAAAAGGGGTATAAATGGGGGATACAGAGGACTTTTAAGTTAGTACAACTTACAAACATTATGACCAAGCTAATTTCAATGTAGTAACAAACTGATTTTGTGCACACAAATGTGTGAATATTGATTCAACATATTCGAAGTCTAGGAAGTAATCAACACTATATATATATATATACCAAAATTTTGCATGTTTGTTACTGACATGAATATACGGAATGAATTCATCTCACAGTTTACGTCTTAGATTTTCATTTGGTATTATAAGAGGAACCTAATGCTTTAAATTTTTTATCCTTATTTTAAACTTAGTTTTGGACAACTATGCTAGTTTATGGTATTCAACACTTGTTGCTTATTCCAAATAAAAATATAAGAAGACGTAAATTGTGAGATGAATTCATTTCTATATTCTCGTCAGTCACAAACATATAACATTTTAGTATATATATACAACAATAAAAAAGGGGGTACAGATAACATTTAAATTAGTACAACTCAAACATTTACACACAATCATTACGACCAAGCTAAGTTTAATGTAGTGACGAACTGTTTTTGTGCACACAAAGCAGGTTTCAATGTGTGAATATAAACAGATTCGAGAATTTTCAACATATTCGAAGCTGGAGAAGTAATTAGCACTTTAAAACAATTGCCCAACATTAAAACGGCTAAAGACACATTTTCCGCCTCGCATTGCATTTACCAGTTCACTTGCAGTTGCGGTGACAAATACATTGGTCGGACAATGCGTCGCTTATCTAATCGGGCTAAAGAACACATTCCTAATTGGATCAATAAGAGGTCAAACGCAAATGAACACTTGTCTACATCATCCATATTACGTCACTTACTACAAACCAAACATCAAATCAACTTTAAAAATTGTTTTAAAGTGCTAATTACTTCTCCAGCTTCGAATATGTTGAAAATTCTCGAATCTGTTTATATTCACACATTGAAACCTGCTTTGTGTGCACAAAAACAGTTCGTCACTACATTAAACTTAGCTTGGTCGTAATGATTGTGTGTAAATGTTTGAGTTGTACTAATTTAAATGTTATCTGTACCCCTTTTTTATTGTTGTATATATATACTAAAATGTTATATGTTTGTGACTGACGAGAATATACGAAATGAATTCATCTCACAATTTACGTCTTCTTATATTTTTATTTGGAATTATAAAGGGAACCCAATGCTTTAAATTCTTGTTGCTTATCTTCGACATATCTCATTAATAATAATTTTATTAATTTTTTTTACCAATATTTATGAAAAATAATTTCTAATTATAACATGCAGCAGCATTAATTCTAGTAATAAAACATAATACCGCCATTGATTGAAACTTAAAAACAAACAGATAATTTAATAGTTTAGTGCGTTTTATTCTACTTTCTACTTGTGAAACTTGGATTCTCACCCAAGTGGCTATAGAAAAACTGCTTAAGATCCATATAGTTTTGCTCCCCAACTTCTGTTGAACTCAATCGTTTAATAACTAATTAAACATTTTAACAATTCTCAAATATTTGTAGCACACTTAACATTTATTGACCATATATTTCTAATACAATAGGAGAAAATGGATTGGTCATATTTATGAAGGTGTAAAAGAAGATCAGATGATCAACCAGTAATTTGGACGGATATTATAGCACGCGAACTCAGTCGTTTTATTTATACTAAGCTCCCTCGCTCAAATGAATTACTTAATTGGGGGGGGGGTTTCGATTGCTCACCGTTTGTAATTAATAGATATCATTGGAGGAGTTTGATTCGGAATATAATTAACATTTAAAGCCAACATATCTCAAGTGTCGTTCATTAAGTACACGTAATGAATAATAACCGTGAGGGATGTTTATTCCCGATGATGGTTTTTGATTGAACATAAATGAATTTTCTCCTTGTTTTTTTTAGGTACGACTAATCATTCTAACGTGGAAAAACCTTTTGGAGAGCATGATGCACCATTGTATGGACTTTCCCATTGAAGCCCTATTCAATTGGCTTGTTGGTAACAAGCTTTATCAAAGTAGGTTGCAAATAGTTTTTGGTAAAAGTTGAACCAATGAGAATTAGGTAAGATTTATATCTTGTGAATGTGCAACCCAAATGTTTTTTGGATCGAATTGGATGATAAGATAAGGGAGATGATGTTATCCAATTGAATATGGACAATTCTGACTACTGACAATGAGAAAAGTAGCCAAAAGTTAAAAAACAATTTGTAATGGAAATTTTGTCAGTGTAACTACAATTTTTTTATTGTAATGAGAGAACCGAATGGTGAAAACTGATCACAAACAGCAACCACCACATAAAAGAAGGAAAGCTGAAGATACATATAATTATGGGATGCTAATGATCTTGAGAATTTGAGTAATGCTTATAAAATCTCAATTTCCAATGATGGTGATATTCCTGACTGTTAGTCCTCCACGTGGTGCATCCTGGACTAGGTGCCCCTAGGCATCTAGACTTATAACAGCAGGGTCCGAGTGGACAGCGGTTTAACTGGGCTTCCGCTACGGCGGGTGGGTGCGAACATACACCCAGGATACTTAAAAGGTATCTAAATGTATACATATATCAGATGTAGCCCTTGGGCTAAGGGAGATGACCCTGACAAAAAATCAGGCGGCCTCGTCAATCTTTGCGAACAGTGGCGACGTCACAAGGATGCCGTCTACCAGCCAAAAAACTCTGTTATTCTTCCACGTTTGTCTATGCTTGTCAAGCCATCGAAATCGATCGTTCTTCATGTCGTATAAATATGGGAAATAATGAAGAGGTGATCACGTCACCAAGCAAAATGAAAAATGAATCAGCATCCACCTTCCTAAACCAAAGTTGTTAGAAATTATTAACACCGTGTCAATTTACGTCTACTTCTGTCACATCTGTATATTTTTTGTGTTTAAAATGCAAAAAAAAACGTTTTTTTTTAATTTTTAGACAAGGTCGCATTTGTTACTCCCAACGGGCAATTCAATAATTTTCCATGGTTACAATTACGAGTAAGTATACAATATTTCGTTTATGTGTAAAGAGATTGTTTTGTCTAATTAGTTAACTAAGTTTTTCAGTAATTAATTAAGTCTTTTGATTGTTGCGTCCCCTACTCAATAGTTACACGATAATTCTGATTTCGAAATTTGGTCACGACATCGTGTCTAAGTTTGGGCAATTTGTTAGTGTCGCTGTTTTAAAAGCTACACAAACTAATTGATGTTGGGGTTGGTTTTACTTCATATTAATGCCAATGAATAGGAATGCATCGGAAGGGAAATGTATTAACGATCAGCTGAGTTGAATACGAAGATAACATATTTTGTGGAGTATATCTATAGATGATTATATTTTGTTTTTGTACAATTTGAATCGAAGACGTTGTGATGGAAATGAACAAAGGTGGATAAACATTACAATGATTAGTCATCGTTTTGACCAATAAGAATAAAATGACTGATTATAATTTAACCAATAAAAATAAACTATTGATGATACAATCCACTAATAAAATGGTATTATAGTTTACCAGTTCTTCTCATTCGAAAATGTTATTCATAGTACGCAACTTTAACTCAATCAATGTATTCCATTCAAATATCATGTTTTTGAGGAACTATTTAATGGATTTATTAATGAATAATTATATCGTTATTATTTCGAAACCCTTGTTGATTTATTCGTACATTGAATTTTTGGTATTAACGATTCTGCATATTGAAGATTGACCTTTTATTCATATTTTTCTGAACCTTGTTGTTAGAATCATGTTTACACTTCTTTTACCGTAATTTTATGGATTGGTGTCATTTTAGTAATATTTTTCTAAACAAGCCAGGTTGCTAATCGTGCACCCTCCACATTTTACAACTGAACTTGGGACTGACTACAATAAAATTGATTCATTAAATATATTGTTGTTTTTTTAAATTAAAGTTGGTCCATCTCAGTTTTGGTGAACTGTACAGCCAAAATCGATTGCTGCTTCATCGAACATTAGTTAATAATCGTTCATCAATTAGACAAATTATTTACAATTTGCGAACTGGTTGTGATATGTAATAATACTCTATTGGAATCCGTCTCCATGTGCCTTTTATATACAGAAAATTTTGAAAAATATATGATTTGTATGCCAAACGTTTTTTTATTGGAACGAAGGTTATTATTATTATTAGTGTTTCTAGTATATTCATTCACGCATTATGATTGGTGGTGGTCAATACTTCATTATTTTCCATATTTGTACGGCACATAAACGATCAACTTGATCAGTTTGATAAACGTATCAAACGCAGGATAAAGAAGTTTATTGGCTGCTAGACGCCATCTTTATGACGTCGCCACTGTTCGCAAAGATTGACGAGGCCGCCTGATATTTTGTCAGAGTTATCTCTCTTAGTCCATATATACGTATACCTCAAGATACCTTTTAAGTGCTCTGGATGTATGCGTACACCAGCAGAATCCCGGTTATACCACTGTGTACTCGGTCTCTGCTGTTATTAGTCTAGATGCCTATGGGCACCTAGTCCAGGATGCACCACGTGGATGACGATCAGTCAGGAATATCTCCACCGTTGGAAATTGAGACTTTATAAGCATTACTTAAATCCTCGGAATCATTAGTATTCTATATCTAAAGAACTTTGATAAATATTTATTTTGAAAAATATATCCAAAGGGAATTATAATGTAACTTTAATGATTTAGTAAAATTTTAATTTGTATTTGCATAATAATTGGGATATGCCAACAAGTTAATTCATTATTAAATATTTAAAAAGAACAATTAGAAATTTGCCACTGATTATTCAATAATAGCTTCGAATGGTGAATTGTGATACAGGGTCCACTCATGACTGTCATCTTCGGATTGCTTTATATCGAACTCTTCTTGTTTCACGTCATACCAGCGTTTCAACTTGACTGTATTTTCTGCACCAATCATTCCTCCCAATTTGACAAATGGTATACCGAATCCCATTGCCTACAAGAATCAAATTTCAATTTTAGTACTCACAAAGATAAATAATCCTGATGATTTGAGTAATACTTAAAATGTCTCGATTTCTAATGACGATTATATTTTTGACTGTCATCTCCACATGGCGCATTCCGAATTAGGTTCATCCAAGCTAATGATTACAATCCTGACTGTTCGTCCTCCACGTTGCGCCTTGTCGACTAAGTGCCCCTAGGCACGTTGACTAATAACAGCAGGATCTGAATGCATAGTGGTACAACTGGGCTTGCGCTACGGTGGGCGCTTGTGAGCATACACCCAGGATACTTAAAATATATATTAAGATATACGTATACCATATGGAGCTGTTGGTCTAACGGAGACAACCCTGATAAAAAATCAGGCGGCCTCGTCACTCTTTGAAAACAGTGGCGACATTGCAAGGATGTCGTCTACCAGTCAAGAAACTTTATTATTTTTCTATATTTGTTACGCTTATCAAGCCATCAAAATCAATAGTTTATATGCCGTATGAATGTGGAAAATAATGAAGAGGTGACTGCTTCACCACATGCAACTTCGCTAAAATGTCCATTGCCTAAAGGTATGTTTTCTGTGAAACATTTAAGGCGATAAAATAAAATTAGACCAATGTATTTACCAAGTCAACTTGCCACGTTTGAGTTGTAGAAAAATCGTTGACGCTGAAAATTGCATAAATTCCCTTGGCTGTCAAAAATAAAAAATGAAGTAAAGGTTTTTATATTATCAAAGATTAATCGTAATTGTTTACTGATGATCATTTATTTAGCTTATTTGGAATACTATGCGAACTTGGAACTAATAAAGAGGTGGCTCTGCTACTAACGAATACACAGCGGTATAACTGGGCCTTCTCTACGACGGATTGGTGCAAGCATACACCCAAGGTACCCTAAGGTATATGTATATTATATGTAGCCCTTGGGCTAAGGAAAATAACCCTGAGCAAATAATCAGGAGGCCTCGTCAATCTTTGCAAACAGTGGCGACGTCACAAGGATGCGCTTATCAACTCATCGAAATAGTAATAATAAATAAACTACAATTTTAATACATTCAGTTGAGTGTCCTAAAATAAACAATATTTTGTAATGTATTGCTTAAATGATGATGATGATGCTTAGAGATGATTAGAAAAGTGACATTTGATGCAACTAAATGAAAGTGTGATAATAGTATTGTAGCCCATTAAACAGTTTAGAAAAGATTACTGGTTGGTGACGTGGTTGCCTCTTCACATTTTTCTACATTTTTGCAGCATATCAAACAATATCCTCCAACACAACAAACGCAGGAAACCAATAAAGTTTCTTGGCCAATAGACAACATCCTTGTAACGGCAACACTGTTCGTACAGTTTGGCAAGTCAGACTGATTTTTTGCCAGGATTGTGTCGCTTGTTGTAATGGCTACATATGACATAAACATACCTTAAGATGCCTTTTAAGTATCCTGAATGTATGCTTGAATCAAGATGGAAGCCCAATGGTACCGCTATATAATCGTTCCGTAATCTACCTTAGTCGGAGTCCATAAAGGAGTCCTCCACGTGATGCATTCTGGACTAGATGTCTATAGGCATCTAGACTAATAACAGCAGGGTCCGAGTGTACAGCGGTATAACTGGGCTTCCGCTACGGCGGGTGGGTGCGAACATACACCCAGGATACTTAAAAGGTATCTAAATGTATACGTATATCAGATGTAGCCCTTGGGCTAAGGGAGATGACCCTGACAAAAAATCAGGCGGTCTCGTCAATCTTTGCGAACAGTGGCGACGTCACAAGGATGCCGTCTGCCAGCCAAGAAACTTTGTTATTCTTCCACGTTTGTCTACGCTTGTCAAGCCATCGAAATCGATCGTTCTACATGTCGTATAAATATGGGAAATAATGAAGAGGTGATCACGCCACCAACCAAAATGAATGAATAAAGGAATACGTAGAACTAGGATGGTCACCATTATTTGGAAGTTGGAACTTTATGTAATTATTACTCAAATAGTCAATTATCAATATTCTGGTTTAAAAAATTATCAAACCTACTTGTCAAATTGTTTAGCGCCAAAGCAACTTCACTAAGCAGCACACAATCGGTGCAACTATTCAAGTCAAACATCCAAGCGGAGTATTCGACAGGTTTAATCGATTTCGTATCAGCTTCCACTTCGGTGGATTTGTCATTTTGGCAACTTTGGACGTCATCAGCATCCATACTTGGATCGTCATAAGCAAGATCGAAAATCGAAGGTCCGGTAGGTAAACCAGCTTTTCGAATTGCCGACTCGTTCGGTTCAGACGTGTTTGTTTGAGCCGAGCTGGTTTTGCGGGGAACGAAATTGTCTTTGCTCAGCGGCTGTACGTTAGTGCTGTTGGCTATTAAAGTAGTTGGCAATATTTGTTTTGTCAGCGTGCTCCAGCATGCAGCATCCTTGTAGATATTAATTGATTTATAAAAGATAGAATTCAACGAATGTTTTACAACAGTTGGTTTACAAGTAATCATCATCATCATCATCGAAGATAAACACCCCTACCGGTTATTATCGGTGGTTCATATTACCAAAAACCAGCAAACATCAACTTTCACGTGTACTTAATGAACGACACTTGAGGTATGCTGACTTTAGATGTTAATTACATTCCAAATCAAACTCCCCCAATGATCTCTATTAGCTGCAAATGGTAAGCAATCGAACGCTCAATTAAGTAATTTATTTGGACGGGAGAGGCATAGCATAATTAGAAGGGCTGAATTCGTATGCTGCATCCGTCCAAATTGTTCGTTGGCCACCCGGTTTTCTTTTTATCCTGGTAATGGTTGGACTTCCGTAGCTATTCTGGCTGGATGAGTGGGCATGGTTTACAAGTAACTGTGTACAACGGTGTATCATGCATTATGCACTGTAAAATGCTATTAACTTCATTGTTGCTGGTATAAAAGGGATGTGCTGTTAATTTTTATTGGTGGAAACGGCTTTACGAAAAAACCGTTTCTCAAACCATCTATCCATACTTCCGTCTTCTCGCAGTTTCCATCTTGATCTACCGTCGTTCCCCGCACTTCTATATTTTGGTTTCAAACTCTGTAATTTGTAGCAATAAACTTATCTATCGGGTCTTGTGTTATTATTCATTATTACTGAATAACCAATACTAATATCGAGACTCCTGGCAAAGATGATTGGTCCTACTTGCGATGCCTAATTGAGTGATTACGCTTACCAAAATCCCAATAAAAAATTCATCTAATGTAGTTCCTCAAGTTAATCTTTAAACATATATTAAAAAAATATTTATGATTTTTAAAACCATCTTAACTTTAGCGACGTGCATTTCTCTCATAACCAAAAATGAGTTACTTTGTAATATCGTCCAATGAATCTAATAATTCCGTTTCATTTAAAAAAACTTACTTCACTTCGAAACGGGTTTATCAGTAATCGTATTTGTGGATATTTTAATAACATGTCTGCATAATAAGTAACCAATTCATCAGGACTTTTTAGAACTCCAGTTGTCACTTCATATTTACCTTTTATCTACATGATATAAAAATAAGAAACTTTAACCGTATTTAATTAAAAGCCATATTACTACATATTTAATTATATCAAAATTAGTTAGGAAATATATTTATGATAATACAAAAATAAATAAAATAAATTTATTACATAATAATAATTTAAAGTAATATTTACTGCGTCAAATATTGATTTATTTGATAAAAGCAATCCAATGTAAAAATCATTTTCAGAATTAACTTGATTCATGCAATCTAAAATAAAGTCGATTCCCTGTTCGTATCGATCAATAAACAAAGCAGGAGCGCCATTTTCTGTCATTAGTTGAACTGGAAACTAATCAAATATATTAAACTGTTGTAAATTAAAACATAAAAACTCTTTTCAGTTAATACAACATACTTCTGTTCTTAAATTACATTAATACATGCAACAAAATACATAACGCATTCATTTGGGATATTAATGATCTGAGGATTTGAGTAATGCTTATAAAGTCTCAAATTCCAATGATGGTGATATTCCTGACTGTTCGTCGTCCACGTGGTGTATCCTTGACTAGATACTGAAAAGCACGTAGACTAATAGCAGCAGGAACCGAGTGCACAGCGGTATAACTGGGCTACTGCTTTGGCGGGTGGGTGCAAACATACACCCAGGGTACATAAAAGGTATTTTAAGGTATACGTATACCGTATGTAACTCTTGGGCTAAGAGAGATAATTCTAATAAAAATCAGGCAGTCTCGTCAATCTTTGCAAAAATGGTGATGTCAGAAGAATGCCGTCTACCAGCCAAGACACTTTGTTATTTTTATACGTTTGTTATGTTTATCAAGCCATTAAAGTCGATCGTTTTATATGCTGTATAAATATGGAAAATAATAAAAAAGTAATCACGTCACCAATCAAAATGGATAAATAAAATGAATTACAGTATAAAAAATACTCTATTCAACTCAACATAAATTATATAATAAATTGTACAATTTAATAACATTTAATTACACAAAATAAAACGTGTAACCAAACTGCTTATTATAAATTACAAATTAATTTAGAAATAGTGTTTTAATATTTTTAAATTAGCATATATGTTCCAATTATCACAACTTTGTATTTGTTTAAAATCTCCTAACAATTTTACATAAAATGTTTTTAGTTTAATTTAATGTTATAATAATTAAAATAAACTATTTTAATTGTTATATGTATATATTAACATATTCATAAATAATAATAATAAACTTCTGACATTGGTTTTTGTTTGAAGAATGTTCAACATAACGTTCCACAATTTATATATTTTTTTAAAAACCTCTTCAGGTGTTAATAGTGAATTTGGTATAATTAAAAATTCTTGTATAAATCTACATTTGCCCTGATAAATACACCCTTGTCGTCCAGGGCCATTAAATAAAGTTATAATAGGGCAAGAATTCAAAAAGAAGTTAGTATAAGTAACATATTGTTTTTGATTTTCTGAACAAACCTAATAAATAAATAAAAATTAACCAATTAAAACTTTGCGTAAATAATTTTATATACTAGCCATAACAAACAAAAGATTATTATTGTTAATTTACAGCATGTTACATTAACACTATAACTTTAAAAAAATATTTAACTATTAAATTATAATCTCAAATTTAAATTATGCTTATTGCATTAAAAAATGTATATTTACTTCATATCGCAAATTTGCAATATATTCGGAAAACGTAATTTTTGTAGCCAAAGAAGCTGTTAAACAAGCGCCAACAGACAACATTGTACAATCAACAGATAAAGAATTAGCCAAAAAAACATGTTTGTTTGGACTAACTATACTTATTTCTTGACGAGATTTGCTTCTAAATAAAAACATTATTTGATTACATTACAAAATTGCTCATTATATTAAGTTATATTTATATGTAATATTGACATTAAAAATAAACTTTAAATTACATAAAACTTTTACTTTGTATTAGGAGGTATATGTTTTTCGATTTCATCGCCAACAGAATCAGTTTCTTGGAAATTAGGGGATATACTACTATTAGTAAAATTCTGTCTAAAAATAAAATGTGTAAATAACAATAATAATTAATTAATTAAAAATGTTAAACTTTGTATACATAAATATTATTTTTAAACATAATACCTAAGAAACTTGTCGTTGTTGATTATGTCAGTCAATGTAAAATTACTTTGTCCGTAGTCATTAATAAAATTATCAAAGCAAATTTGAAGTTGGGGCAAAATATTATTATTATTATTTTGCATAAAACCACAACATCTGCAGTCGTGTGTATATATAATTTCGCTAATAACCTTAATATGTCAATATAAATATCTTTGTTAAAAATACATTTAAATGTGTTTTCAGTTCAGCTGACACTTTTAAGTAAAACATTTCTTTACCAGAAATTGAACAATTTAAAAACCTTTGAACATCTTTTATTTTTGGTAAAGATGATATTTTATCAAAATAATTGCTCTATGAGTGAATTCTATAAAATTTTGGTAAACATACTAAATAACCATACAAATCACATTCTTTAGATAAAAACAAAGACGTTAATGCTTTTTCTATATCTTTTAACACATTATTGTGTAAATAAAACTCTACAGCTTTAATCTTAAGATCCATAATGTATAAACAATAATTGTATCTATTTATTCGTTACTTAGCGTTAATTTTTTTCGAATAACCAAAACAAAAATACAAATGCATATTTTTAATAAAAAATATTAAAAATATTTAATTTAAAAATTAAATAAATTTTAATATATGTAAATAAAACAAACTTAGTTATTCGTATACCAGTTGATTTAGATGGTTCATGTTTGAATCTACAACATCGAAAAGTTACAAATTTATATTAAAAAAAGGGTTGTTGGGATTTCCTTTAGTAGAAGATCTTTGATAAAATTCAGTATGAGTTAAAAACTCAATTTTTTTAAAGCAATTAAAAATTCAGGCCAAGAAGAATAATAATTTTTAACGAAAGAATCCATTGAATCGAATTCAGTAATAAAATGACGCGAGAGGAAAAAATTACACATTAAGTAATTCATCGAAAATTAGAATAACTAATAAAATTAATAGCCAATAAAAAGAGTCTTCAAAATCAACCAATTAAATTTATCAATTAGCAATTAGTTAAAAACCGAAATTGTAGATGCAGTGCTTACCAAAAAATGTCACAAAAATACTTTTTATTTATATCTGTTTACATTTATTCTAAATAAAAAATAAAACTACGTAATAGTTATTAATAAAAATATAAGTATAATTAAATTATTAACTTATTTGGTCCCAAGTTTGGTTGTAAAAGGAGGAGGTTATAAGCACATCAATAACAACTTGGCTTCTGAAAAAATTAATATTGTAACAGAAACAACAAGAGATTATTGTTTTATTACAGGTTGCAGGTTCATACACGAGTTCAGTAATAAAATCTAATTTTGGTTTTTGGTTCAAAAATATATCAGATAGGAGTAAACAAAGTAAAGGAAAATAACAAAATTAAATATAATAAAATAAAGACACGACAGTAAACTGGATAGTGTTGGAAATGGATCGTTTAAAGTATCTGGAAAGTGCATACTTATTATAGGAGGACTTGGATCGTTAACTATATAATAGGAAAAACTATTCCAAGTCTAAACAACCCAATGAGTAAAATTATGTTACGAGTATGAGCCCTTGGTTTAAGCAGCTTGAAGAGGTCTTTCCTAAGACTGTCTTCCAATTTGGAGAAAAATGGAATGAGAACATCGGACTTAATTAATTAAGCTAAAATTAGACAGGCTCAGAGTCTCCTATTTTGCAGCAAAAAAATCTTAAAACTGGTTAATTTATGTCTGAGTGCCTATAAAAGTCTAGTAAAGCGCCTCTAAATTTTGTCAAGTATATGTGAGTCTCATTTCAGTATGGGTAGTATGACTTGGACGCACCATTCTAGATAGACTCTAATGTAAAATATATATAATAGACACTTATTTATAAGAAGGACACGACCTAAGTTTTGTCAAAAAATGCATGTCATTTTTGAACCTATGCAATACGCTTGCTAATTGTATTCTGCTCATTGTTCCGTTCTGCTAAACTTTTTGTTTGCGTTTTTCGGTGTTTTTGTGTAATGTTATATATATATATATATATATATATATATATATATATATATATATATATATATATATATATATATCTGTGTATTTTGTGTTGTTTTGGTGTTTTCGGTGAGCCAATTGTTTATAGTACGTCAGCCTGTAAAGTATGTGGTAACACTAGTATTATTTTTGTCCTTTAAAGAAACATCACTAGCCCTCTTCTACTGATAGCTTTTTTTGTTTAAATTTATCCTTGGTAAACTATTTTCAGCTTGCTAATAGTCCGATTAACTATAATTGTATGGACTGCAGATGTGAAATCGATCTACGGCAACAGCACTCTGCTAATTACAACAAACTAAATAAAATTTTAAAATCACTTTCACAGTTTAAGTCCATCTTCTCCAAGATACATAATCTTGATACCAGGCTAGAGGAAATCTCTCTTACTTTATTACTTATAGTTTCCCAGTTCTCTGAATCTCAAGCTAAAACCGAGGTAATAAACTATTTTATCTTTCATTTCTCCAGCAATGTAATGGCAAAATTAAATTCTTTAAAAAACCAAATTATTAATTTCAGTCCTTTTTTCATGGCAGTTAAATTGGTTGTAAGACATTTCCAACAAGAGATTTTGGCTTCAACTAAGCAAAACGTTGTAGACACGAAGCGTTATTCCAATATTATAATTAAAGCTATCAAAGGTAGTTCCACAAATTATAAAACGTTGGCATCTAATATTATTTCTTCATGTTTTAAGGCTAATAACTTTAAAACATGTAAACATTTTTGTAAGCGTCATCATTTAGCTCCTCCTATCTTGGTTACTTTCATTTCTTCACTCATTAAGGAAAATATTTGGAGGAGTTGGTTTAGCGTACTCTCTGATTTAATAAACGACTATTAAAGGATATCTCATAGAATGAGTGTGTTATTAGTTTTTTTAGGTCTCTCACTCCCATAAACAACAAAATTCTTATAGTTCATCTGGCATTATGTTCTCATACTATTTTCTCTACATTCTACCGTCCTCCCTAACTATCAAAAGCCTCCAGTGAGGCTTTCGTATCAGAAGTCAAATATTGTCTTTATATTTCTTATAGACATTGCATTCTAATGGAGATTTTAATTATCCCTTTCTCAGATAGCAGTCTCTTTCTATCTGAAATTCCGTCTCCCTATTACCGAGATTCAGACCATTTATTTAATCTTTTTATTTCGAATGTTCTAAAAGTTTTCAAACAGTTAGTAAAACTCGAATCTTTTTCTTGTAGTGCAGATGGGGTTTACCCCAGAGTTCTAAGAGAAGGTGCTGAAATACTGGTCCCTCATTTAACCCATATCATAACCCTCTTCTCAAACTCTGGCCGTCTTCCATTCATCTGAAAGTTAGCATTTATTAAGCCGATATATAAATCAGGTTCAAGATAACTATAGACTGATTAGTATTTTATCTACCCCAAGAGAGAGAGATTAATTAGAACTCCTTTATTAGATTTTATTATTATGTATAAAATAATCAACCCTTCTCAACTCGCAAGGTAAGGCGCGCGTCACGCTACACGTCCATTGGAGCGTTATTCATCCTTTTCTTTTTTCTTCTTTTTTGAAGATTATTGCAGTGTTTTTGCATTGTAATAGGCACCTGTTATATATTTTTTTTATATTTGTAATTTTTGCTCGTTTTCTATAACTGTTAACTTCCATTATCTACCTTGATTTTATCTTGATTTCAAATATTTTTTCTGTGACTAATCCCCCTTTACCTCACCATCCATTTCATATTTCCCCCGAATCTTACTGATATCATCGATAATTCGAACCGAGGATCAAAAGGAGTTTTACTCCTACTCAACTCGTGTATAAACCTGTAACATGGTTTTATGCTCCATAAGTCCTGTCTTACTGACTTAATAACTTATACAAATAGCATTACTAACATATTTGATTCAAGGCCATCAGTTGATGCCATTTACTTCGACTTTGCAAAAGCATTTTACAAAGTACCTTACGGTCTATTTTTTTAATGTTTATTATTTTTAATGCTTTACAAGAAACGTCTTTCAGCAGTGGGTATTTTAGTAAAGCCGAATGTGGGTCCGCATTTTAGTACCGATAGTGGTATTTGAACCTATGCCCACCGAAATCCAAATCGAGCCCTGTACCGCTAAGCTACCCCGGCATAAGCTAAGATTATTTGGCATCACTAGGCCAATCTTCACTTGGAGTTCAGATTTTTTTCAATCGCTTTTTAGGGCACAAATCGGCACAGATTTATTCCTTCCTTGACAAACTAGTTTAGGTGTATCACAAGGGTAGGTACTAAAATCTTTATTGTTTATTATATTTATTAATGATTTACTAGCAGCAGTTTAGTCTAATATTTTGCTTTATGCAGATTTGGAGTTCCAATCCTAATCTACTACAAGTCAACATCATTAACATCTATAGATGGGCTGTTAACAACTCTTTTCAATTAAATTTAGCTAAATTTAAGCATATGTCCTTTGGTAAACTACTTGGGAATGTCTTCACAATGCCCCATCATGTTTCAAGGTGACTTCATTTTAGTGCATTAATTTAGCTCTTTAGGAATACACAGTACCTTCTTTACTTTAGCTTAAAACTCACTTAAAAAGCATAATCGTAAGCTAGGTAAACCCAGGGTTACCATTAGGATAAGGTTACCCCATTTTTCTTAGAGAATTATAAATTACTAGAATATACTTCCCGTTGAGATTGTCAATGCCCAATTAACTCGGTCCTTTAAGCGTTACTACGACCAATTTGCTCTAACCAACTTTTATTAACCTACTTGCCTTTTTATCCATTTAGTGCAATAACATTTATTATTATTTTATTTTTTTAACTTATTCTTTAACTTAAAAATTTATATATATATATATATATAAATTCGTAATGCTGATAACATTTGAGCCCAGGATCAAAAGGAGTTTGACTCTTATTCAACTCCTGAAACAACCTGTAACCTGTATAACTTCCAGCCAATAAAACCGGTTAAGTTTGTAAAAGATCTAAGAGTATTAATGGACTTTGCGCTTAAGTTCATACTCGAGCAATTTAAATTTGTTATAGGCTCACTAAGTTCTTCAAAAAAAGAATTTAGGTAGCCATTCTCCGGGGTGTGTTTGTCTGCTTTATATGCCCTATATTAGGTCGCAATTGGGATATTTTGCCCAGCTTACTATACCTATTTTTAAATCTGGCACACACAATCTCTAAAAAGTGCAAAGAGCGATTTTTAAATTGCTTAAGTCTTTAAAACATTTGTCTTATCCCTTAATCGATAAAAGGCTTCAAGGTAATCTTATTTTGGTAGATCAATTTTTATCATTTGGTTCCTTCAGTCCTTTTTGACGTTAATCAAGAATTCTTGCAGGAGTCATAATTTCAAACTTAATAAACCCAGAGTACTTTCCAAGTTGAGACTCCATCACTTCTCTCAGAGTTATCAACGCCGGAACAATCTTTTTTTATAGATGGTTAATACCAAATCTGTTACGTCATTTAAGGCTACATATAATTTTTTGCCCTCTCTAATTTTACATGATTTGATCACATTCTCCCATTATATTGGTGTTTCATTTATTTTTATCTTTGTTTAATTTTTATTTCTTTTTAACACGATAATAAAAATACATTTGAATCGTGAATCAAAAAGAGACTGTTTTCTACCCAACTCGTGAACCAACTTTGAATAATGTGCTCAGAACTAGAAAGAGAAGTTGAATACCAGTCCCGGATCCTTTACAGTATAAACTAGGGAGATATAAACTTATTTTAATAATGTATATTCACATTCTTCAGCGGTATTCCGTAAAACTTAATGATTTTCCACAAAGATTATCGATTAACACTGTCAATCAATAAAACTGATTGCGACTGCTAAAATACTTGTCTTTGTTCTATAATGTTACGGAGGGTAAGTATTTGTTAACAGCTTCTTCCTTTCTGAAAACCTGATTGTTGTTCTCGATGTTTATCTACCGCATTACTTAAATAGTTTAAAATTATTTTGCAAAACACCTTACCAGAAACAGATAATAAGATTATTCCGCGCCAATTATTGCAATCGTTTAGGTTTCCTTTTTTAGCAAGAGTAACAATTACCCCTCGCCACCAATCAGTTGGAACTTGTTCATTATGCTATATAATATTAAATAAATAAGAAAGCTATGTCACCTCCGTGTTTGTGCATCTCCTCCTTTATTGTTTTTCAACCTTTAAATTGCATAGACCACTTCAGTTACAGAAATGTCATCAGTACATATTTCCGGATTTTGAATCACTTTCATATCTTGATCAGTTAATTATTATTACATGTGTGAGCAAAATAACTCCCAACCCAACTTATAAACTTTGACACAGTATGATAAACATACTCCATGTTACTTTTCTACGCTTATTTAATATAACCTTATTAAAATACCGTTTTGTAACAAATACAATAATTTATTGCAATTAATATACACCTGATATTCACACTGAATTATAAAATGAGATAAAAATAAAACATTTATAGTTTAATTGTTTGTTTGTTTTTTAAATAAAAAATGTAATAGTCAATTAATGCAAAAGTCATGGAGGACAATTCAATTTGAACCCTGAATTGCATATGGGCGTCTGGCCGGCAAAAAATGTATTTGCAATACGAGCAGCTTCTCGCAAGCCGCTTATCAATGCCCCATGAACCGTAGCAGGATAACAACGACACGTATGTTCACCAGCAAAAAAAAGTCGCGACGAAGCCGCTTGTTTGCAATTTTCATCTTTATCCGGCTCCTCCGTTTCAACATTGTTGTTGTCGG
The DNA here is from genome assembly GCA_025895645.1 of Cardicola forsteri. Classification (NCBI taxonomy): domain Eukaryota; kingdom Metazoa; phylum Platyhelminthes; class Trematoda; order Strigeidida; family Aporocotylidae; genus Cardicola; species Cardicola forsteri. The sequence goes on from JAKXYG010000004.1 coordinate 604,224, forward strand.
CTAAAACTGGTTCAGCCAAAATATCGTAATCGGCTCCTGTTGCGCCTGTGGCAACGTACGAATACGATCCACGAGAATCTTGATCTGAATACCAGCGAGTTACATAAGCATCGACAGGCTGAAAACAATAATAGACGTAGTGCACGTAAGATTACACAAAAATTGTATCCTAACCACAATTGACATGCCATTTGATGTCATGTCAATCCAAAAAGATTAAAATCACAAGAAGTTACTTATAGTCACTGGTCCGTTAGTCTTAGGGATTGAATTAAAATATAACAAAAAATTTACATTATTATTATTTAAAATTTCTTTTCATTCCTACCACTTTAAATGTTTTACAAGAAACATCTTTCAGCAGTGGACATTTTAGCGAAGCCAAACGTGGGTCCGTATTTAGTGCTGGTGGTGGGGGTCGAACCCATGCTCACCTAGGTTCGAGTCGAGCGCTAAATCCGCATTTAAAGTAGTTAAAATGAAAATAATAAATATACAACCAACGACAGTAAGAAATTCTCTATTGTTTAGAGTAAAACGTTGAGGACTCAACATTCAATAATCATATTCTCTTTAGTTTTAAACAACCACCATATCGTTGCTATTACTACTACTACTACTACTACTACTCCAATGCAATAAAATACAATACAAAACTGTCGTTTTAAACCCACAAACTCACATTGGGAATGACCTTTTTCTTATCCTGCGCCGATTGACTTCCGTCGTGATTGAAAATGCCACGTAAAATCTGCATTGCTCTTTGGACAACCGGTTCTTTCAATCCGCGACCGGTCAGACTGGCTCCACTGCCAACGGCAGTTGTTGTCAAATTATTGTTGTTGTTGTTATTGTTGTTGCGCAAACCAGGTGACGTTCGTATAGGCGAATTGCGTTCGTTTTCCAAATCGATTGCAGCACAACCAGAAACGAGCGCAATCAAAACGGGTTTGTCCGTAATCGACCAAAACAGGAACAATTCGCCACGTGTATGAGTCAAACCCGACACGTGACCGAAAATGTTTTGCGATCGATCCCAAAAGAATTTGTCAAATACAAGAACAACCTAGATTTTGGATAGAAGAAAGAAACAAACTTCCATTCATTTATTCGCTATTCTATCTTAGTAAGCAAATAATCAATAAAATATGTGATCGTTTAAAGCAAAAATTGGTTGTAATCCATTACAGTAAAAAACATTCTTGCAAACAATAGTACAGTCATAAAAAAATAATCTCCTTAAGATTTCATTTGTATGTAAAACAAATTACTACCAAAACTTTAAACAATATAATAATAATAACAATCAAGTCGAAATACCTTGTTCAAAAGTCCAAATCCAAGACGATTGATTGAATCGACTTTCCGACTGGGTAAGGGCGGATCAAATTGCAGTCCAATCAATTTGGTCAAATCACTTGAACTGTCGGACGCCGGTTGATTGATACTTTCCTTGAGCACGCCCAGAGGTAAAGTACATAATACTGCGTCGGCTTCGTATTCGATCAAGTCGTCTTGACTCAGCGCACTGTTTAACACCTCAACTCGGACGCCTAAAATGTTTAACATCAATAATTTTTAATTTAAAATTGAACTACTTAAATCGATTATTATTATTAAAAACGCTTTTACTTTAAAATAAGCATGGGGCAACAAGATAACAGTAACAGCAAAAACAACAAAAAACACTCCTATAATTAAAAAAAACGTAAGGCAACAAAATGATTCCATGTGTTAAAACATTTTGTCAGTATGCTTTTTTGATCCTATAAAGCATTCATTTCTGTTAGGCCTACTCGAATAGTTCTTAGCCAAGTTTCTGTGGTCCACCTCGACCCTTATTTTGCCCTCATCAACTGTCCATTCTAAAGCCGTTCTTGCAAGTCAACGTAAAATTTAGCCACGTAATTTTCTTTGTCTAATTAAAATTTCAATCCTGTCATCTAAGTTGTGTTACCACTTCTTTGTCGCTGTTGACAAGAGTGGTGTCCTCTTATTGTTTCTGTAGTAATGCAGATTTTTTTACAAAGGCCAGGCTTGCTAACCTTGTGCTTAAACCCTCCTCTTTTATTCAGACTTGGGAATAACTAGATTGGTTTATTTACAATCTTCTCTAGGCGGAGTTACTAGTGTATATTTTTATATTTAAATATATATAGGCCTAAAAATGTTCACTTTAATATTGAACTACTTAAATCGATTATTAGTAGTGCATGTGTGTATATTTAAATATATGCACCTTTGTTTGAGTAAGAAATACGCTTGGCCGGACATTTCAGTTCTATATGACCCGAACCAAAGGATTGGTGTCGATCACGTTTGGCATTGGGCGTTCCAGCTGTGTTGCACAGTTCGCCATTAATCGATTGGGCAATTTTATCGACAAGCGATCCGTATCCATCTTGAATAATGCAATGATCACCGCTCAGTCCAAATTGATCATCTTGATCCCAATGTCTCAACGACAAATTTTCCAACTGAGTTGCGTTGGCAAATTCCAAATTGGCCAAATGCCAATCCAAAATGTGACGTTCGGAATCTGTCAAATATTGGTCTCTGTAAATGGGGGGAAAAACAAGGCCAAGTTTTACCATTTTTCATTCGTTGGGACAAGCACCACCGTGCTGGACCGTGTTCCATGTGTCGAAAGTGCTCTTTTTACCGACGACAGAAAGACAACTAAAATGGGGACTGCTTGTAACGTCGAAAATTTGTTCAAAAAATTTGTCAAAATGTCTTATTTGCTATTGGAGATGTATTGCCTTAACTAAATAATTGTAGCACCGTGAATGCATGCCTACATCCATCCTCCACAACAGAAGCCTAGATATACCGCTGTGCACTTATATAAACCTTACTACGTTTTGATTTGGTTCAAGATGCACTATAAAAGTTAAGTCAGAGGATATTACCGTCATCTGAACTAGACACTACATGAAAATATCAGAATTTCTCAATATTTAAACATTACTAGCATCGCTAAACTCCCTATATATAGAATAAAAACCTTATTAATTTGATGTAAATACATTCAAATAATTCATATTCGCCAAGTGATAAAAAAAGTTACATTAAATTTCAGCAATTTTACTTAATATTTACATAACATTAATAATTATTAATTTAATATTCACAATTATTATCACAGTTATTATTTACAAAATCCTAAATCAAATCTTGCATCTAACCTTCTGGTAGCCACATAATTAAAACACTTAGTTTATCATACAATATACATTTGTATAAAATACAAATATAATTTTTTCGATATGTATTGTTAGTAGTTAAATAATTCCATATTAAATATACATTGTGTTGTAATCTGAGGTTGGGTAAAATCATCAACATAAATATAACGTTGTACCGGGGTGGTCTAGCGGTACAGCGCTGGAATTTGGACCTCGGTGGGCATGGGTTCAAATCCCATCACCGGAACTAAAATGCGGGCCCACGTTCGGCTTCGCTAAAATGTCCACTGCTGAAAAATGTTTCTCGTAAAACATTTAAAGTAGAAAACATAAAATAAAAAAAATATCAAAAAAGTATAAAACGTACGCAACTTTTTAGTTACAAAATAGTTTATTATATTACATACAATAAAATACCTAATAATAAATGTGATCGCCTTGTTTATAGTAACTTGACTCAGATCCCTTGGTATGCTCTTTGTTAGGCTGTATTCTTACTTTTTAACGAAAATAAGTTTACAAGGATAATTAATTAATTCGGATATGCTCATAGATGATTTTTATACCCCCAAAAAATAAAAAAAACTATTAATATTGGTATTATTTATTAAATGGCTCTTTTTATAAACCCATGTTAAGTTTAAATTGAAATTTGTAGCTCGTTAAATTGAAGTACATTTATTTTCAAGGCAATTCCAACTCATACAATGTGAGTTTAACTCATAAAACATCTTTAGACGTTGAAGAAGGTACCATTGCTTAAAGTATTTGATATAATTCAATATAGTGGCTATTTAACACTTTATACTAAACCAAAATAGTATGAGTTCAAAATAGGCATTTTTATAACACCTAGAAGTAATGGTTTTATAAAATTGGTTGTAGATAGCATCAAAAATATTGATTTTTTTTAATTAGTGAAGTTTCGCCATAAAACAAAATGCTAGAAACCAAACAATAATTTAACTTAACTTTTATAAGACTACTTTTGTTTTTTCGTTTTGTAATAATAAACAGTGATTGAACTTTCAGTGACCAAACAGATGAAGCATATTTTTGCTCTACTGCTTATTAGCAAATAGCTAACTTCTTGTGAAATATATTTATTATTTTAAAAACGACATTTTTTCTAATAAACAAAATTATATATTTTTTGTATATTATTTTTATAAATCAAATTGTAAATTTGTTTTTTAACTATTTAATAAAAATATCAATTTTCAACCTAGATTGATCGCACATAACTGGATGACAGAGTTACACAGATAACAGGGTTGAGTGAAAACCGAAAGAAAGCTCAATCTTCAATTTGCAGAATCTTCAATGCCAACGAGACTTTGTTGCTGTTTTGCTGTAATTGTTGTCTTATTGTCCCATGCTTATTTTTAAAGCAAAAGGGTTTTGCATTATATATATATATATAATTGGGATTCTAGTACTTATTATACCGTGTATAAACGCTAATTTTGTGCTTAATACACATAAGCTTGACCTATTAAACAATAATTTTAAAAGAATAGAACTAAACACATTGATTATTATAATAATGTAATAATTACGTTTATGTAGATGTTAACTTTAAAATAACTTTTCAACCATTGGTATATTTTAAAACAAATTTCATTTATTCACTATTTCTATATTTATGCAGCATATTAAACAATCGACTTTGATGACTTGACAAACGTAACAAACGTACAAAAATAACGAAGTTTCTTGGTTGGTAAACAGAATCCTCGTAAACTTATCCCTACTCAGTTGCAAGTCCGCATTCCCACTCAACTCTCAGCACAGTTTCCACTAAAAATAATCATTCAAAACGTACCTACCATCCTACATTTGTAAAATCAATTTTTTTCCTCAACAGCTAACAAAATTTAAGCAATAGTAACACACCTCAGTTTAGTCCATTCCATTTTCAAACACACAAAAACGTACTTTGGTGGTTCCTGCAGCAATATATCCAACTGTTTGTTGACTCGTGACAAAGCAGTTTGCAACGGTTCGAACCTTTGCCAAACTTTGTGCAACTGGCTCAACAAGCGCCTAACTTCGAATTGGGTGCTGACGTTGAATACGGGCAGCGACGCACCTTCGGTTGCATTGCCAGAAGTTGGAGGTAAACTGCAGCGACAAAAAATGGGAAAAATGGATTTTGACAATTCGTTTTTAAACAACCAACCATTTTGAATATTTGTCTTAAGAAAAGGTCGAATGCACGACAAACGTAGTTTCTAGGCTAGTAAACGGGATCGTTGTCAATGCAGTCTGAGTCGCAAATGTACGACATGGAGATACGTGGAATTAGAAATGTTGTCACTATCGGAAAGGTAAAACTTTACCAAAAATAGTCACAATCATTACAATTTCAAAGTATTACTGCAAGAGGACACGGTTCTTATATGCCAGTCAGTCCTGTCATTCTTGAGCGTTTATAAATCATAACCACAAATAAATATCACCATCATCATTATTTTATTTTTACTACTTTTACGAGAAACCTATCTTTCAGCAGTAAATATTTTTGAGCAAAGCCGAACGTGGGCCCGCTAGTGGTAAGGATCGAACCCATGCCCACTCAAGGTCGAGTCGAGCGCTGAATCCGCTCGACCACCCGGGTATTATTATTATTATTATTATTATTATTATTTTCTACAGTTAACATATCCCACCTACCTTTTACGTTCGTTGACCAATGAATCAACCTTGACATTATCTTCCTTATTAGACGTTGCTTCGCGCATCACCACATCGTCATTACCATCATCATCATCATTATCACTAGCATCATCACCATCATTATCGTTTTTTTCATTTTCATCATTGCGCCTATTCGATTTGGCATTGTTGTTCGACTTGGAACCGTTAGCCGCCTGATCTGCCTTCTTCCATTCGTCGTAAGCCACTTCGATGTGTTTGCGCTCGGTGAGAATCTGGGGGAGGCAAACGAATTCACAATAAATTGCACAAATACAATTCGGTCCTTACAAGTCAGTCGGGTGGACGTTTGTCTTAAAAAAAGCCTACAACACAATGCAACAATGCACGTGCATACACGCATACAAACACATTAATTGCACATAAGTATATAAGGATTATAATTGTCCATTGTAGACGGTCACAAGTCTGGTTAAGAAAAGAGAAGGGTTCGAGCACAAGATTAGCAACCTGGCCTCTGTAAAAAATTAATATTACTAAAGAAACAATAAAGTGACACAATTTCATTAAATTACGATAAAGAAGTGAAAGTAGCATGATTACATTAAATACATCTATGTTTTACTAAAACATTCCTCAGCAGTGTTAATAAAAAAATAAATAAAAACTAACATTTTCTACTAATTGTATTATAAAATTCTAATTTAGACATTATTGTAAAGAGTAAAAAAGCATATCGCTTGCTTAAAAATAAATATTATAAAATATCTATACATACATAAAAATAGATATTAAAAGCCACACACTTTTAATATTTAAAAAATATTCATTGCTTTGCATAATTTCCTCTAAACGTTTAAGATAAAAGTACCTCAGTTTTTTAACCTAATGTAGAATTTGACAATGCATTATATAATGCATTTTCTTAATTGATCTTTTTTTAAACCTTTTGCATTATATTTTAGAATTATTAATAAAAAAATAATTATAGTAAGGTTCGTGACCTTTTTGCTAGTCAAACATTTTGTGCTTTATAAACGTAAAACATATATTTATATCAAAATTTTTATTAAAACTGTGCTATCTTTGTAGACGTATAAACCAGAGCATCGTTTTTGTTAAATGTTACATGCTCTAAAATATCTCATTCTAATTTGAGATTAAAAAATATATTAACAAATTTGGCACAATTACTAATTGCACTATATTTTTATAAATTTCTGCCCTACATTTTATAATATTTAAGAAAAATTACATTTAAAGTTTCTAATAAAAATATAAAAAATATAGATGTATTACATTTTTATTTGTTTAGTCATTTTTAATAATTAGAATTACAATAGTGAGGTTGTACAATTTAACTCGATAACTGCTAAACAACATTCCAATGTACTTTTAACATTAAGATGACACAATTTTGCTAGATTAATAAAATAAGGTATTATTTTATAGTATAAACCATTCATACAATAAATTATTTAAAAATTTTATATAAGATAAAGTTTTAAAAATATATTATTTTATTATAAATCATTGTTATCAGTCACATATTTCTTTGTTTATGTACTTTACGGAAAAATAATTGTTTTGTTTAAAGTTATCGTTGCACAATTATTTTATTTAGTTTATTTAATGTTTATTTAAATTTCAATTATGATTGGAGTTAATTTTTCATTTGAATACTATTTTTTATTCGACAAACCTAAGAACATAAATATTTTTGTAACTTTAAAAAATTAATTGACTAATTCGCTTACACAAGCTATTGCAGAATAATTACTCCGTTGGAAAAAGTTTTATTATGCTCAATGAAAACAAAAATAAAGCGTTTGAAATCTACTGACAGCCGCTCGTATCACAATTACACATATGTATGACATGCGACAAAATTAAATGTTGAGTAATTGTCATTTCCGTTTGACTTTTTTTAATGAAGAAAATAAAGTACATTCCATATTGCAAAATATTCTACATTTTATGATATGATAGTTACATTTAACAACTATTGTTTTTTTTTGTAAAAAAAGAAAATGAAAACGTCATATGTACTGTAGTCTATACCCCCAATGCAAATGTCATTACTAATTGCGAGATGCATAATTTCTTAAACAACAATTCATCTGTTATTTATTCTTTAATAGCTAGAAATGATATTTATTAAAAATACGTCAACCTCTTAGTAATAATAATATTCATCGGAACCGAAAGGTGACATTTTCTATAAGTGTACAAAAATTAATAAATATCAATTTTTAAATATCATAATAAACTTTTATGCTACGAAATTAGTTAAAATTTAATTTGATATGATCAAAATGACAAACATTCACTGTTGTTTTTATGCTTGATAGCACAACTGAAAACTTGAGTATTGTATTACTAAGATAAGTATTTACTCAAAAGTAAACAGATTCAAGATATTTATACAAACAGATGGCATTAGGATTAAGAATATAGCATTAAACAATTATTAATTAAATTACATTTACAATACAATGTTGTGTAAAAATTGCGTAAATTTCATTATTAATAAGGAAGTTTAAATTTAAATAACAACGTTTTTATAAGAACTTAGACAATGGCTGTATATACATGGCCTGTTCCAAGACTGACTGAGGAAAGAGGATGATTTGAGCACAGGATTAGAAACGAGGCATCTGGAAATATTGCTATTATTGCTAAAGAAACAACAAAAGAATATCATTTCATTAAACTACGGCAAAGAAGTGAAAGCAGTACAATTCCAATAACGAGGTTCAGCATAAAATTCGAATAGAATTTCAATCTTCGATATGCACGATTTCCATACCTGAAAATTTAATGTACAATCTTATAGAACAAGCTTGCTGCTCCATACTCTTTGGAACGAAAGGAACGTATTGTTAGGAGGATACTGAATTACGATTAATAAGTGAATCAGTCAATCAATTATAGTAAAGTCGGATTAAGGACACAGATAAAGGCCTAACTAACTAATTTGTATTATTTATAATATTTGATGCTGTTGAATGACAATGAACTTAAGGTTATTTTTATAAAAAATGTTCATTCCGTTCATTCAATACACAGACTTACCTGATCAAGCAAAACATTCTTGCGATCCAGCAATTGGGATATCAATTTTCGATGCGTAATTTTCAATTGAACATTATGCCTTCCTTGATATCTGGACAAAAAGTAAACAAGACACATATATGGCATAAGTGTTGCGTACATTGCAGTTAATGTATTTAATACAATGCTCGTTGTTTTTTTTACAATAAAACAAATCTTTTTGAGTGCTACTTACTTTAGCCATACACACAGAAAAATAAAATAGAATAGTTAGTTGCAAAATCAGCTGACTATGTATTTTATTATTGGTAAAATGTCTTACACAACAATATTTGATTGATTCATTTACATTCACTTCTTAATTGTGGTTAGTGACGTGGTCACCTTTTCATCATTTTTATATTAGTAGAGTAAACTGAATGATCGACTTCGATAGCTTGATAACCATAACAAACGTAGAAGACTAATAAAATTTATTGGCCAATAGACGATATCCTTGTGAAGGCACCGCTGCAAAAAATGATTTCTTGACAGAGTTATCCGTCAGAGACCAACGGCCTTATATAGTAAACGTATTATTATGATTATTATTACAAAACTCTTTTGCTTTAAAAATAATCATGGGACAACAAAATTTGTCCATGTATTCAAATATTTTGCTAAAAGTTTTGTTTGATCCCATGAAACATTCAATTCAGTCAGGTCTTTCCAAATGGTTCTTAGCCACGTTTTCTGTGGTCTACCAACCTTTCTTTTACCATCTTCAATTGTCCATTCCAAAACTGTTCATTCTGGTCTTTCGGACGGTAAAGATAAAATTTAACCAAGTAATTTTCTTCGTCTAACTGTAGTGATATCATGTAGTAAACGAGAGTTAGTTCTTCTCATGAGCTCATTGTTTGAAATGTGACCATGCCACATAATCTCTAGGATACTTCTAAAACACCGGCGATAAAAAACATCTACCATCTTATCAATCTTGTCTGTTCGCTACCACGTTTCAATTCTATATATTTCCGTAGGAATGGTTATTGATGCGTACAAACGAAGTTTTATCTTCAGGTGGATGGATAAACATGAGCATATGGATTTGAGTCTATGAAAAACTGCCATTGCCTTTCCAAGTCTGGCTTTAATATCCATTTTGGTTTCTTCGTCTTTACCAATGATGCTTCTTAGATATGTAAAAGAATCGATGGCATCAATATTTTGTCCAGTAATTTTGATGAGCAAACAATCATTTAAGTTTGTACATAAAAGTTTTGTTTTTGAACAGTTAATCCATAGGCCATCATGAGAGCTAATATCACTGTAAACGTATACATCTAGATAACCATCTGCCAAAATGGAAACTCAGTTATATTTTTCTGTACTCGATCCGTGACTCGTGTTTACCAAAATCCAAGATCCATAAATAAATAATTCATTCATTGTAGTTGGCGACAAACACTTCTTCATTATTTCCATATTTGTATGGCATATTAAACGATCAATTTCGATGGCTTGATAAGCGTTACAAATATACCATTAGCATCCAGTATGTGGAATAAGAAATATCGTCATGGAAGAATGTCTAGCAAATAAGTAACACTGTTCAACTCACCTTGTTATCATATAAAAGGTTAAAAGAAGTTGACCCTGCATATTAAATTTACATAAAATGTTAAGCCAGAAGCTTACGTAATTAAAGTATAATAGCCAAACTATAGAGTAGTATTAATATCAAGAAGTCAAAATAAATTTGTTAAACATATTTTTTCAAATACAAAATTTTGTTTTTTAATTTAATTTTTTTAATAATTTCACCAAATCAATAACAAAATAAATTCGAGTTTTTAAAATATGCTAAACTACCATGCTAATTTTTTCTTCTGATAATTATAATACTGAAAAAATACACCTATATTATTTTAGTACATTTTTATACATTGGGGGTACTAACAATCCTGAGAATTTGAGCAATGATTGTAAACATTTCAAGTTCTAATGATGGTGATATACCTAACTGTTCCACTTTTCAAAAAACATTTCTAGTGTTGTAGGATTAGAAAAAGGGTGAAATCGGCTTATTCTAAAATGAGAATAACGTCCAAGAAGACTTAATTAATAAAAAAAATGTAAACAATATGTTTAATATTTAAGTGTTTATTGTACTTGGGAGGTCTAGCGGTATAGCGCTCGAATTTGGACCTCGGTGGGCATGGGTTCGAATCCCACCACCGGCACTAAAATGCCAACTACTGAAAAATGTTTCTAGTAAAGCATTCAAAGTAACAAACATAAAATAAAATAATAATAATAAATATGAGCCTTAAAAACCATTTGCAATGTAAATGTATTTTGAATGTATGTCTTCTTAAAAAAATATTACAGAATTGAGCAAATAATGATTTAGGTGACACTATTTTGTTTAAACTTTAAATAAATTGTTTCAAGCATGAAAACCGTAACATAACGCCTAGGAGCATTTATCAAGCAACATAAACAATACTCGAGTCTGAATTTTCAAAAAAAAATTCAATTTTCATTATAATTTATTTTTTAAACTACCACAATCTTGACAACCCAAAAAGTCACATTACTACAACTGACTTCAGACGACTCAAACACAGAAACACAATATACACTTAATCATTCATTTATTTCTATATTGCAACGGTATATTAAACAACCAATTTCAATGGCCTGATAAGCGTAATAGACGTAGAAGTACAACGAAGTGTCTCGGCTAATGGATAGCATCCTTGTGATAGCGCCACTGTTCGCAAAGATTGGCGAGGTCGCCTAATATTTTGTCAAGGTTATTTCCCTTCAACCAAGGGATACGTATAGCTATATAATTTGACGGAAGGGCGTCAAGGAGGAAATCCAGTTATACTGGTGTTGTTAGTCTAGATGTTCAAGGACACGTAGAGGAAGAACAGTCAAAAATATCACCATCATTGGAAATTGTTGACTTTATAAGTATTATTACTTAAATCGTCACAATTATGAGCAAGCCATAGATACTTGATGAAAAACAAGTTGCATACTTGATTAGCAATTCGACCACGTGACCCAAAGACAGCGGCTTCTCTTTGTTACACTCATTCGCCACTTTGTCTTCGTCTATGTCCTTGGTGTGACACAAGTAGGCCGCCGTGCCCAACAAACAGTTGAATTCCTCTTCAATTTGGTCGTCTATTTCGCGCGGAACCAAACGGCCTTGAGGATCGTACAACGAACAGTCGATATTGATGGGCACCAGTTGGAGAGACAGTTGGCGAACCAAAACGGCAATTGGATTGGCAGCTGGCGGAAACGCAATGTGGGTCGTGTTGTTAAAAAAGTTACGTAGAGGTGGTGGTAGTGTTCACCCCTTTTATTATTTTTGTACTTGGGATAAAAAAAGTCCCAAACAAATGCCATACATTGCTTTACAAACGACAAGCTCATGCTTAATTTTTACTACTTTAAATGTTTTAACGGAAAACATATTTCAGCAGTAGACATTTGTGCAAAGTCAAATATGGGCCCACATATGGTGCCCGTGGGTGAAGATCGAACCCATGCCCACCCAGGTTCAAATCGAGAGCTGTACCGCTAGACCACACCGGTATATGTGCAAGAAGTGAAGGAATGTAACGAAGTAATTTGGTTGATAGACGGCATCCTTGTGACGTCACTACTGTTCGCATAGATTAACAACGTCGCCTACCTTTTTGTTATTTCCCTTAATCCAACGGCTACATATAGCATACGTATACCTTAAGATACCTTTTAAGTACACTGGATGTATACTTGTACTTAACCGCCAAAACGGAATCTTTACAAGAATAATGATGAACAAACAACAAAACGACACAATTCCGCAAACTCAAAACAAAAACCGAAAACAGAATGTTCGATGATCAAACGCTAAAGGGGATATTACATAAAACAATTTTGTTGCTCCATGCTTTTGAAAGCGAAAAAGGTTTTCAAAAAAACAAACAATTGATTATACTACCAATAAAGTGTATAAAAATGAATACAATAAAAATCATAAATTTACATAATCCCGTCACAACCATTGCGCCAAATTCAGCATGTATTCCGTTCTTTCTGTAAGTCCAAATGCGACCACCAACACGGTCCTGTAATGAAACAATTCAATAACACATACACACAATGATTATTCGTGTTGTTTAAGTACAGAAAATGGATATTTTTGGTAAAGCCAAACACAGACCCACATTGAGTGCCTACGGTGGTAACTTATGCCGATCCAAAATCGAGTCAAAGAAAAATAATTTATAAAAAATAATTCAATGTTTTATAGTTGACGTTTTGTCCCAGGTTGAGGTCTTGAAGTATCACTTCCAATTAAATAAAAAGGCATTATTTTATTTTAAATTTTTACTACTTCAAATGATTTACGAGAAACGCCTTTCGGAAGTGAGCATTTTATCGAAGTCGAACTTAGTGCCGGTAGTGGTGGGGATTGAATCTAGACTCACCCAGGTTTGTATCGAACGGTGTACCGCGGCATTGTAAACATGAATTACAGTAGATATTTAAATGTAATATAATCTATATCTAAATTGGTTTGCGTTTTAATGCAAGCCATTCAATCTGTTGCCAAACGTATGATTCATTTATCTATTCATTTTCTTTTATTTGGAATTCAATTGTTCGACTGTTTGGACGGAAAACACATTTTCTGAGTTCGGTGGTGGGATTCAAACTTATACTTATCCAGTTTCAAACGTAGCACTCTAATCACTTCTGACCTAGACAATTCTCGTCACCTAAAATAATTCTGTAAAAGAGGAAAATTCTTATAGTGGTACGATTGTAAAAGCAGGACCATTCTTTGTTCACCCAAAGCTATGCCACGTGATGCACTGACCATTAAGTGGCCTAACAAATCCAGCAACGTCAATTTTGAAAAAAAAACAAAAATCAACCTTACACGAGATTCCATAATTGTAACTTTTGCACCAAAATAAATCAATTGCCTAGCAGCAATAAGACCGGATATGCCAGCTCCGATAATAATAATATGAGGCGCGTTGGGATTATTTGTCGTAGCAGTCGACAGTCCACGTTTGTTCGGTGGGGCAGATTTTTCGGAAGACACTCGTCTATGAGAAACATCGGCACTTTTGTCACTACTATCGTCACCTTCCAAAACGTGGGTTAGAGGCGGTGCCAAAACTTTAAATATACCAAAGTTAACGTAACCGTATCTGAAAATACAAATTGTAAAATTAGTATATATATATATATATATATATATATATATATATATATATATATATATATATTGTGTGTGTGTGTGTGTGTGAATCAATAACAAATGCTGGTGGCAGAGTCAACTCTTCATTAGTTCCAAGTTTGCACAGCATCCCCAATTCCTATACAAAAAGTTGTTGGATAAAAATTGAACTTGGAGAAATAAATAAAATTTCTTGGCTAAAAAACCGCTTCTTTACGACAAAGCCAGTGTTCACAGGAATTAACGGTTGATTTATCCACAAGCCCAATTGGTTATATATAGTACGTGAATACCTTGAGATACCTTTTAAGTATCTTGGGTGTGTACTATAACCCAATCACTAAGCGGGAGTTTGATGAAAGCCCAGTTATAGCGCTATGCACTCGGTCCTTACTGTTATTAATCTAGACGTCTATGAGCATCTAGTTCATGATGCACCATGTGGAGAAAGAATAGTCAGGAATATCACTATTATCGAATCCCACCAATGGTACTAAAATGCGGACCCACGTTCAGCTTCGCTGAAATGCCCACTACTGAAAAATGTTTCTAGTAAAACATTCAAAGTAACAAACATAAAAAAAATTATTCAAATCTTCACGATCATTAGTATCCCATCATATGGGTGACATGTGCTCAAAGTGCTGGACTCGTGCCTAGATAAACATAAGTTTAAATCTGATTATGACTGACACTAAATGTTAATTATAGTCTAAAACTTAACTAAATGTCAACTAGCTAAAATATTATTTCTGTTAAATGTTGAAGCAGTATATTAAAACAACAAACGTTTGATATAACCTGCACAAAAATGTAACCATAAAAATCTTCATTTTTTTAATTCATAAATAAATACTCCAAAAAATTAGACTATAGATAAGAATTTGAAAAATACAAACTAATACAAGTAAGAGCACAAATGCAATAAAACTGTTAAAGAAATCAATACCAAATTGTATTGATTTTATAATAGTCAATTAGCACAAAAATGCATTTAATGTATTAAATAAAAAAATCAACCCGTTTCCAACTAAATAATTAAATGTATAAGAAGAATATAAAAAACTGTACATATTGAGTCTCAAAATTGTTTGAAAGAACACTATTTTAAAAGTATATTGAATACAATTTGCAAGTAAAACTTTATATATATAAAATCATAATAAGAGTGAAAGTAGAAAAAAAAGTATCTGTTACACATTTCACAAAACATAACTAAAAATTGTTTGCAATGTTGTCAATGTTCGTTAATTTATACTGAGTAAAATTAGCTTAAATCATCAAATGTTTAAATAAAATATGTTTAAAACAGCAAACTATTAATGCACATATTAAGATTCGAAAAAAAGCCAAAATACAATTTAAATTATTGTGTATAACAATTTTTATAATTATACTTATGTGAAAAAGTAAAAAAGTTGCACAAACAAAAAATATAAAATTCTATACAATTTTCCTTTAACAAATCTTTACAAATTGCATCTATCACCAAAAAATATTTTTTCGTAGCTAAATGAGAGTCCATATCTAGTACCAGTAGTTGCATATATATAATCAGCATAACAACAACAGATAATGGCAGAGCCACATCTTCATCAACTTCAAGTACATATTGCATCCAAATTAATCCTCTTCCAATAGTTATGATTCTCGGAAAGGTACAGGGTAATCAGTCCAACAACTTAGTCATCGTTTTCTGTATAAAGTCCTAACCAAAATAGCACTAAGATTGTCTCAAATAGCATCCATTTAAGTACGTTGCTATCCACCTTTCTCTATCCTCCAATCAGTGTTTAGAAGAGCCAAAATATAAGACATAGATAATGTGTAAACTTACCATTTAAAACACTTGTTAAACAAAAATATATTTACTTGCCTTTCTAAAAACAATATAGCTAAAAAACACAAGCGTTCCAAATTGTATTCGGCTGCTGCAGTGCCCCACGGCGAATAATTGTTAGGAAGCGCCAAACTAGTCAAGTGACGCTGAACAGAACGAACAAATTCACGACTGGGACGACCACGTGCATTGTTGCCAGTTATAATTTCATCAGATACAGAATTTTGAGGAATGCGAGCGGTTAGACCCGAGTCAATCATTGCACGCAAATTATCTGCACACATATTGTTTATGACATAATTGAATAAACGTTTGATTGTTACTTGTGTACATGGATCTTCTGACCACATTAGACACTAGAAAAAAATTTTCGTAAAATTTAATTTACATTTTTGTCGTAAATAAAATTTAGTGATTATCTTAGTAGTTGTCTCTTCAAGATATGATTTAAAAAAGAATATTGTATCAAGTTTATTAAATAACAATATTATTAATTTTAAAAAAGGAAATCAGTTTGCATGCTTTAATGCAAAAAATTAATATGTTATTTTATATTCAAGAAATGCGTAGTTGCAGTAAAACGATTTCTTAAACATATTAAGTAATTAAAATATAAATAATGTATCAAATTTTTGCTCCTTAATCCAATCATTGGTAAATGCAACTAAAATTATAAATCACTAAAATTAAAATTGATGTACTCTGATTTATTTAATTGAATAGAAAGTTTTTAAAACAAAAAATTACTCTGAGTTCACTCTAGTATCACATGTAAATTGTTCTCCACCATAATCCTAACTCTAATCTTCATTCAATAGTTAATTTCCTTACACTTACAATGCAATAATAAACAATTCAATACTTAATTTCAATAAATCTTATAAAATTTACACACTTAACGTACAGTAAGGTTCCTGACAGCCAAATAAGATTCTTTTAAAGGACGACCAGCAGATTCAAAAAAAGGAAAAATTACAAGTTCTTCGCTACATAACTCCTTAGCTGGAAGACGGCAAATTTGTGACGCTTTTTCAGCGGGAGTCAAAGTATCTTCAGATTCTTCTTCAACAGGTTCATCTTCTGCACTTTCACTGTCACCTTCGTCTACATCAATATCTCCTTCAGTCAATCGACGTCCAGAGGTATTAACCTCCAAGTCGTCTTCGGAAAATACATCGTCATCATCAACTTCAATTTTATTATCAGATCCAACTTGTACTTGATCTGAAGATTTGTTTAATTTAATATTTTTCGATTGTTCATGTAAATCATTCATCTCGTCCTAAAAACCATGCACGCATATATATATATATATATAAGTCCCAATAAAACAATTAATCACATTCATCATCAGTAATATTTATAAAAAATAAGGTTAGAGTTGTCATATAAAATTACATTTGTTAAGCCTACAGATGTTTAATAGCAAAATCAATGTTTTTACTAAAACAACATTAGTCAACAAAAATACTGCAATAGTAATTTAAGTGGTACAGAAAAATGAGTAATTAAAAATATCATTGTACCACATCGTTAAATTTTTCTAACTATTTTATCTGTTGAACAACAAATAAAAATATTAAATATACATAAATTAATTAAAAATATTTAAATACTTAAATTTCGTTTACTATTAAACGTAAAATTTCATTGAATAGTACATATTTAATAAATCTCAACAGCTCTGGCAGCTTTTTATCATTGTATACACGCAAATACAAAAATAAATAAATAAACTTTAAATTATTCCCTACGCATAAACTATATTTTATCTTTATAATATTACTGTAATTTTCTATTACAATTCAAAATCTTACGACTTAATATTTTTAATCCAAACAATTGTCAAAACGTTATAAAAATATTATACTACAATATATAAGAAAAGAAAAACCGGACAAAAATGTTAAATAAATTTAAACGTAAATTCTACATACTTTAACTATTTACTTTTATAAAAATATATAAATACATATAAATATTTTAAATAACCATTTAAATTATTTAAAATATTGCTTTCTCTTGTAGCATTTATAAAAACTTCAAGACTACAAAATTTAATTGAGCAAACGACTAAGTATTTCAGAAATATAGATTATTAATCAATTTTAAATCACCTTTAAATTTATTTTAAAAAATATTAATTCGTAGTTTAAAAATTAAACAAAAAGCAGAAAATTATTTTAAAAATTAAAAATAAAACAAAAATTAGTACCCCTTCTTCATCACTAGCTGAAACAGCGTTTGATTCTGTATTATTAATGTAAACATTAGCTTGACGAAAACCACGTTTTACACCGCGTCCTCTAGGCATATTGAAAATAAAATAAACCTTGTTACAAAAGTTAATCTAAAGGTGAATGCTTGTCAATTATGACCTTCGAGTAATTCGTATTCGAACGTATTCCAAACAGTAATCATTAAAATAAATTGTAAAATGTAAAAATTTATTTAACAATAATATTTTTATAAAATTAATTAATTTTAACAATTTAAAGTAAAATAATAATTAATTAAATTTATTAAAATTTTATTTTTATAAAAACTGTTTAATTATCAAATTATTATTATTATTAAAACAAAATCAATTTTTAAGGCAATAATAATTAAATTAAAATAAAATAAATTAATTTTTGTTATTTATAACAATTATAGAATTTAATGTATATATGTTCACTTTATTTTTTTATGTTTGTTAGGACGACACCGAACCACAATCGATAAGTGACTCATCGGACCAATCATAATGAAGTCTGAGTGTGGGACGGACAGCCAGTAGAATGAATATTGAGCCCACTCCTATATATATGTCATGTGTATTTTGGAATATTTGATTCTGGTCTAAACGTGTTTTCACTATCATTTTGGAATTAATTTATTATTATATTGTAAGAAAAATATTTAATTTAGTAAAAATAAGAATTATCAAGATTATCTTTTTAGTTTAGAATTAAGATACTAAAGTATTTATTTTACAGTTTTATTTTTATTTATTTATTTCTACCTTGAATGTTTTACAAAAAACGTTTTTAGCAGTAGACATTTTAACGAAACCAAATGTGGGCTCACATTTATTGCTTGTAGTGGATTTGATCCCATGTCCACTAGAACTAAGTTAAACGATGTACCGCTAGGTCACTCCGGCACAAAAATAAGGGGATGTATACAGACCTTTAAACTAGTTAAAACTATATGTCAGACCAAGTCCAATCCTAACCGGTGTCAACGCGCTGAAGCGCAATGATGAGTCTCCACCTGGTAAGTAAGTTCTTAACAATTTTTCAGATTTTAGGTGTGTTAACGGTTTAAGTAAGCAATTGAACTGTCGATAACTCATTTTGTAATAGTAATGTTTTTTAAAATTATAAATAAAAGATAGAAAATTAAGTAAAGGGGTAGATATCTAAGAACATAGAAAAATGTCAAAAATACAATAAAAGTGAGATAAACTGTTGTAAAAACGTTAAATATTTTTTTTAAATATTAATTTTATTAATTTAAATAGTAAAATTTTTAAATGTTAAATTTAATTTATAAAAATGAGTATGTTTAGCATGTTTGAAAACGGTCTATTACAGAAGTTGTAAATAGATGACATATGCATACATATTTAGTAAACTGATTTTAATAAAGGCTACGTAGCCTAGTTTCACTATTTAACTCGATGGAGTGGTTTGATAGAACAAGCAACGTTACTTGTTGTCAAAGGTTGCGTGATTTGTGCCTAGTCGTAATTTCCCCCAATATTTAACGTCTTTATTGATTACGTGGAGTAACAAATAAGGACGCAAAGACTGAACGGGAAAAACTTTTATTGTCAAACCTTACAGGATCAGACTGCAGGATAAACATTAGAAAACATGATAAAAACGAATGGAAGTTGGATGGATGGAAAACGAAAGCGTTCAACGGCGTTTGTTTATACAGCCGTTCCCACCCATAGCACCGTTGACATATTCAAAGAAAAATGTCAATAAATGTTAATTTTTGATGAAATAAAATAATAATGTTTATTATTTGCAGCTTCAAACAACCTTTGTCGATTGTTACCGTAACATGTATAATTTTAAAAAAAATTATTATTATTAATATTGTAATGTTTCATTTCATTATGTTTCAAATTAATATTTCATCTTAATTTGAATAATAACGCTACATTTTCGTTTGTGATACTTTCTATTTTATACCGAATTATATTGTTAGTTTAAAGTATTGTAGCATTTTAGTTTATATATTTTAAAATGGTGTTTGGTGTTTTTATTAATCTATTTGACATTATTAATAATGGAAGCAAATAGAACATGCTTCGCTGCGACACACTGTAGTATTGATTCTTCGCGCTGCACGTTGAGTAAGGCGTCGTTTTAATTATTCTCTCTTATTTTTTAAAATACAAATGTTGTCATGCTTATTAATTTTTGTGTTTATACTCACTACTCTTTTCCCCTCATTTTTAAATATTAATTTATTTCCTTTCCACTCTCTGCTTTTATCTTGTTTTTAAGTTTTAAAGTTATTTCAAATACTTTACTATCAAATTTTCTCTAATATTTTATAAGTAGAACATTCGCGATGTAACGAGCGCATAAACTTGTACATCAAATCGGCGGTTATCCTATATTTGATCTTTTTCTTATTTTGAAGATTATTACAGTGCTTTTGCATTGTCATGCTAACTTGTTTTGGTATTTTATTTAATTATTTGACAATAATATTCTGAAGTTTGGTGACAGTTGGGAAATCTCGAGGATAAAATTATTTTTCTATTTATTAAGGGTAATGACTTTACTAAAAGAGTCTACTTTTTGTCATTCAACATGAATATATGGACTTGCTGGTTCAAATGGTTGCGCATTATATTTTTTCATAAATTAGTTTTTAAAAGATTGTTTGTATTTAATAATTGCATTAGGTTTCTCAATCAATGTACACTCATTTTTAATTTCTAACATTACACTTTTCTATTTGCTTTATACAGACAATCTCCTTTTAAAATTTTTTCAGTTATAACATTGATGCATCAATGTGACTATGGGTTCAATGTTTGGTAAACATAAACATTCACATAAAATTACGGAGCAAGATGAAGCAATTTTACAATTGAAGCAACAACGTGACAAATTGAACCAAATGAACAGGAGAATTGAGCAGCAAATAACAAATGAACACGATTTAGCCAAGCGTTTAGCTGTGTCCGGTAAGAAGAAGTAAGTTTCTGTGATGTTTTTTTGAACAGGTATCTTAATTTGTTGTTGACGATACAATTTAATCTGAGAATTTATTAGCTTTTGAATGAGATTTTTGTATTTTATTTTAGGAAGGCTTTATTATTGTTGAAAAAGAAAAAGTATTTGGAAAAGAATGTAGAAAAGGCAAATGCCCATCTTAACACGATTCAAAATTTGATTGACGAAATTGAATTTGCCGAAATTCAGGTTAAAGTGTTGGACGGATTGAAAGTTGGAAATGATGCGTTGAAAAGTCTTCACCAAGTTTATTCATTGGCTGATGCCGAACGAATTATGTCAGATGCTGAGGATTCGGTTGCATATCAAAGGGTATTTATTACCTTATTTTATTTATTTCTAATTTCATTTTAAAAAGTGAAATGTTTACTGTTTTTAATATTTGTATGATTGAGGTATTTTTTATGAATTAATTTTTTCGGTTAATTATGGATTCTATTATCACTCCTACAGCTTACTCATTATTTGTATGATAATGCTGTGGTCAAAATAACGCAACGATAATCGGGAACAACATTAATCTAAATATTACCATTTTTTCTCCTCTGATTGGCGTTTGGGCGACTTAGTGTAACAATATTTGAGAATTTATCGGGATTTCTATGAAGAATATAAATAAAATGAACACAATTCTTTGTCACATCAATAATGATGGAAGAACATGAAATCGGAATCTTGAAATTGGTGGTTGCTAATCTTCGTTTAGTTACTTGATATTGTAGAGAATTCTAATTAATATTGGTATATTTGCGGGATAGTAGGGATTTTTGTAATTTCCTCCACGTGGTGCATTTTGGACTAGATGCCCTTAGGAATCTAGATTAATAACAGCTTAGTCCGAGTGCATAGCGGTATAACTGGGTTTCCGCTACAGCGGGTGGGTGCGAGCATTCACCCAGGTTACCTAAAATGTATCTTCAGGTATACGTATACCATATGTTGCTGTTGGGCTAAAGGAGATAATTCTGGCAAAAATCAGGGGGTCTTATCAATCTTTGCGACCAGCGGCAACGCCACAAGGATACAACGTCACCAACAAAGATGAATGATATATTTGTAATTTTTTAAATACAGTTTTTGTATTTTTATAATAACTGGAAAAAATTAATGGCTAAATCGATCAATTTAATGCAAGATCTTTTGTATGTAAAAGAAAAATAATCATTTTCCATTTACACAGTTTTTGGTGGTTTGTTTTTTAAAATGAGTGAGTGTTTTGTTGGTTCTTAGCCAAAATGTTTTTAAGTGGGATGAATTGTTATACGAAACCACTAAAACGTTTCGAGATAAAATTAATGAATGATTTTACAGTTATCATTTGCTTTACGCTGTATTTTGAACAATTTGATTTATTTTTTAAGGAATTGGACGATATCGTTTCACGTGGACTGACGTCGGTTGACACAGACGAATTAGAACAGGAATTGGAAAAGTTGACCGGTGCAAAAGACCTAAATTTCCCACAAGTTCCGATGCATACATTACCAGAACGAGATTTAGAGCCAAAAGGTAAATGGAATTTTTTGTTTATTCTATTTTGATTTCATGTTGAACAAGTTACAAGATTTATTTTGACGTTTATTATAATTAAAAAAACATTGTTTACAAAATATTAGTTTGTTTTGGAAAGATTTACATACTTTGATGAGTTCTATTTCTACTTATATTTGTTTACTAGGTTCAAGACAAACGACAAATAAAAGCATCAAACGGATTGCCTTGGAAAGTTGATGAAACAAGAATTAGATTCATTGTATGATGAAAATCCTATGATATTAAGTTGATTGTCTTTCATTTAAAAACTATATTGAATTTTAACCTGTAATGTTTTATTATTTATTAAATAATCTACTATTAAAACTCTGCCTTAATAAACAATGCATTTTATTCTAATAATAAATTGTATACAACTGTTTTTTTATAAAATATAATTTATTCTATATCCTTACTTTTTTCATACTGTTTTTCTGTGTTTGTTTGGGATACAATTAACTACAAATGATTATTTTCTATACTAATTGGGATGTTGTATCTTTTTAGTGCATGTATTAGTGTTCTAATTAATGGATCGATTTCGTTGGTGTTCAGACGAAATCGAAACGTATGCATCGTCGAAAAATTTTGCAGATTCAATTGAAGAATCGTTGGTTTTGCAGAAAGCAGGCGTACGCTTATATGATGGCTTGAATCGTTCCAGTTTTGACAATGGTTTGTTGAAACTTACGACTCATCGACTTATATGGACTGATTCACGTTCAGCCGACAGTTCATTTATTGCGTTGCCTTTGGCAGCTGTGATTTCGTCTAAAATAGATGACGGCAGAGGTAGGGCCATTGGCCGTACTCCCAAAATTACACTCAAGCTGTTGCCTTTGAATATTTTGCAAAATTTGCTCATCAGTTTGACCGGTGCTCCACGATGGATTGATCAGTGGTCTGTCAACAATTTCACCTCCATGGTTGTCAGCGTCTCCAACGAAGATTTCGTTCGGTTGGGATTTACACAAGCTGGACATCATGAATTTGAACAGGCGCTTAATGAAGTACTTAGTGTATGTTCAGGGGTTTATTTATTTATCTAAATAGTCTATCCTATGCTATTATTGTTGACAGTTATTTGAAATTAGCTATTTAATTACCGACGTAAGTTCCGACAACCGATGATGGTTTTCGGGTTTTTCGGTAGCATTAGAAAAATCACTAATGTGGAATTCTTTGCGTTACGAAAAGTAGGTCGAAACCTCGATTTTTATCAGTACAGAGATTATTAATCTCAATATATTTGAGAAAAGTTTCAGATAAATATGACGAAAGATTTATTTTGTATCTAGATAAAGAAGATTATTAACCATCAAATTTGTGATCACTTTCGATTTTACAATTTTCTGTTATGAGTAACATAACGAAGGACGCATCGGTTGGGACATATTTATCTGTTTAAACCTCAGTGCAATTTCACGTACCGTTACGTTGATCGGAACATTGTTATGAAAACAATGATTAAATCCAAAGACCAAACATTCTTTTATTTGTCTCTGTAAATTACGATCAATTGGATGGAATTATTCGAGATGCTATGCAAACTTGGAACTAATGGAGAGATGACCCTATAACTTATCATTATTATGTATATTGTATATTATTAATTCTTTTCTATCGTAAGCGTTTATCCATTTCTCAATTGTGTTGAAACGTGAACGGACATATCTATATGTAGGGAGTGGTTCTTTAAATGAGGAGAGACTTTGATTCATTTGACAGTTATTCATGTCAAAGTTTTATTATTATTATTATTATTATTATTATTATTATTATTATTATTATTATTATTATTGATTGTTGATTATTGTTACCGAATATGGTCCCGGATGTGGTCCCGGTGGTGGTAATCGAACACATGCTTACCCAAGTCCAAGTCGAGCGCTGTACCACTGGATTACTTGAGCGTAATAGTTGCCATTGAAACACTTGAAATGATTTATTTTTATACGCAAGTATACACTCAGGATACTTAAAAGTTTTCTTACATACCATATGTAGCCGTTAGACTAAGGGAGATAGCCTTGACAAAAATCAGGTGACCTCGTCAATGTTTGCGAACAGTAGCACCATCAGAAGGATGCCGTTCATCAACCAAGAAACTTTGTTATTCTACGTTTGTTATGCTTATCAAGCTATTGAAATCGATCGTTTAATGTACAAATATAGAAATAATAAATAACAATGATATCTGTACCTTTGACGGACAATATACAAATTTAGTTTACATTGTGTACTTCTTCAAACTCCCACGCGCCCTCTTCAATTTATAGGTCAAGCTGTGGACGACTTCGGTTCATTCCAATGCTAAGTCGACTTCTCGGTCGTTTGGAGCAGGAATTGGTGCCATCGAACGTCAACAAGCTGCTCGGGCTGCCGTTACCGACGTTAGCATTTCGGAAGCATTCGAAGATTTGAATCGGCTAATGTCTCGTGCGGGCGACATGGTTCAATTGAGTCGCAATTTGGCAAGAAAGCTTCGAGATGCAAAGGTAGTTGTTGGTGTTGTTGTTGATGATGATGATGATGATTGTAGTGTGGTGTGATGGTTGGTGATGTAGAGTCACCTCTTCATTATTATACGATCGATCTCAATGGCTTGATAAGTGTAACAAATGTAGAAGAATAACAATTTTCTTGACTTTTGACGGCGCTGCTGTTCGCAAAGATTGACGAATCCGCTTTATTTTATGTTAGGGTTATGTCCTTTAGTCCAAGGGCTACATATGGTACATATATATCGTAAGATACCTTTTAAGTATGATTGCACCCACGGAAGTCCAGTTATTCCGCTTTGCACTTGGTTTCTGCCCTAATTATTCCAGATGCCTCTAGGCACCTAGTCTAGGATATACCACATGGAGGAGGAACATCATCATTGGAAATTGAGATTTTATACCATTACTCAAGTAATTATAGTTGTATTTTGTTAAACAATTTTGGACTTCTATGATTTAAATATTGTTTATAAAATCTTAAAGATAAAACATCATTTGGTATAAATTAATTACCTATATTATATAATATACATTAGATGATCCTGAGTATTGTATTAATTTTTTTCAATTTCAATTTCTAATGATGGTGACTGTCCCTTCCACATGGTTCATTCTGGACTAGGCACATTTAATCGCTTAGAGTCGCACAACAGGGATTGAGTACATAGATGAGTACATAAACGGCTTTAGTTTTAGGAAATGGGTGTAAGCATACATTTGGTATATTTTAATTTGTACGATGTGTAGCTGTTTGACTAAGAGAGACAAACCTTGACAATCCTCGTAAACCTTGTCATCATCACAAGGATGCTGTCCTTTTTCTAAAACTATTATTGTCCTACCTTTGTTATACTTATAAAGCTACTATAATCGATTATTCAATATTCTGTTTAAATACCAACATCATGAACAGATAAGTTTATCACCAACTACGCAATGGATGAATTTAACATGTTATTTTTGTTCTTTCTGACTATCAAAGGATTCGGACACATTATCGATCAACGAAATAGCCGAACTTCGTTCGACTATGTTGTCAATGGGTGTGATGGATGAATTGATGCCAAAATCACCTAATCAATCGTCTTCTTCTAACATTGCCTTCTACACCCAATTGGCTCATCAAATATCCAACTTGATTTATCCCTTGCTAGGCGGACCAACTCGCACCGACCAAGTTGTTCCAATAGGCAACAGCATCATCGATTTGGCATCAGTGTACTGTCGAATTAATCGCGCGCGTGGCATGAATCTCATTTCGCCCAACGATTTGATTCGGGCCTGTCAACAGCTGGAGGCGCTAAATTTGCCACTGAGATTGAAATCGTATCCTGGTGGTTTGTTGGTATGTTGAGTTGGAATGCTAATGATTTCGAGGATTTGAGTAAGGCTTATAAAGTCACAATGGTGATATTCCAGATTGTTCCTCCTCCATATGGTGTATTCTGGACTAGGTACCTATAGGCATCAAGACTAATAACAGCAGAGACCGAATACACAGCGGTATAACTGGGCTTCCGTTACGACGGGTGGGTACAATCATACACATAGGGTACCTAAAGGGCATGTTAAAGTATATGTATACCGTAGATAAACAAGTTGTTGTCAAAGTCAATTTACTATAGTTCATTTGCTTTTGTGATACTATTTAATTATATGAAACATATCTAAGTTGTACTGAAACATTCGTTAAACATTATCTTAGCAGTATAAATAAAATAATTTATAAAAACTAATATTTTACATCAATATAATTACAAAAATCTAATTTAAGTCAAAAACAAGAATAATGACAGCTTAAAAAAATTGAAAAACAAGCAAATTAGTTGCTTAAAAATTATTTATATTACAAAATATGATCCCATGCAGAGCTTTATGTGGTGCATCCTTGAACTAAGACTAACACTGATTAGACAACGGTACAATTAAGTTTCTGCCTTGGTGGGTGACTGCAAGTGTATATAGGTTATTTAAAAGGTATGTGTATAATATAACAACATTTTAGCGAGACTGAATATGGGCTCGTATTTGGCACCGGTGGTGTTGGTAGGAATTGAACCCATACCCACTCAGGTTCATTGTACCGGTACTAAATAATGAATCAATTTTTCCATCGTTTGTCGCAGGTGCTACAATTGGCCTCCGAGGATGAAATGGAAACGCTCAAAGCCACGAGCGATTTGGTCGCCCAGCGGTCGAGTTTAACAGCCGACGAGCTAGCTCGTGCCGTCAATCTATCGCCGCTGTTGGCCAAAGCTCGACTGCTGGCCATCGAGGAGGTCGGCATGGCTTGTCGAGATGACAGCGAGGTTGGATTGCGCTTTTATCCCAATTATTTCACTAATCATGGCGCTTCGACGTGACTATATGCAAACGCCCTCCGATTCTTTTATAATTTTCTTTTATTTAAATATAAAATATTGATTTGAATGTGTTGGCTTTTTGATGTTCATTTGTAATTAATAATAATTAATCTATAATTTCATTCAATTGGTATTGCTATCAATTGTGTGTGTGTTTTTTGTAAAGATACAAATGATTTTTGGGTCTATCATTTGATTGTCGCATGGAATGGCGCGAATTGTGAATGAAATCTTGTGATCGTGATTTGCGTCAGGTAGGTTTTGCGAATGCAATTTTTATTTTGTTACGCATGACTTATTAGTTGTTTGCATGATATTTGTGTGAGAGTAAAAACATCACATGATCGACTAGTGACGCGGTTGGTTTTATGTACGTTTAGTAAACTGATCAAGGTACTCCCGATGGGAGATATGTTTAAGGAATTGTTTTAAAATGTCGGATGAATGCTAATGATCTTGAGGATTTGAGTAACGCTTGTAAAGTTTCAATTTCCACTAATTGTGATATTGTTGACTGCCACTTTCACGTGGTGCATTCTGGACTAGGTGTATCAAAGCGCAGACTAACACAACAGGAATTGAATGGACAGCAATATAACTGGCAAGGGGCGGTGCTAGCACATACATACTGCTTGAAAGGTATTTTACAGTATGTTTATACCATATGTAGTCGTTGGGCTAAGGGAGATAATCCTGACAAAAAAAGGTGGCTTTGTTAATTTTTGCAAACGATGACGCCGTCACAAGGAGGATGCCGTTTATCAGTCAGCATACTTCGTTTGTTGTATTTATTAAGTTATCTGAGTCGATTGTTCAATGTGTTGTACAAATAATGAAGAGGTTACCATTCACAATTAATGAAATCGAACGTGTTCAATGGATCATTTGGATATACATATGTATAGAATGGGGTAAATAGTTCAAGATATGGCGTAGGATTTTTTTTGTTTGGACGTTTTATCTAAGTTAAGAATGTTATTTATTTAAATAAACATTTTTATTAGATGCTAATAATTCTGAAGATTTTAGTAATGCATATAAAGTTTCGTTATCTGATAATGATAATTTTGATACATCTATAAGGTACATCCGTCTTGTGTTCAGACGAACACGCATGAGTTTGACTACACAGTGGATAGACAAGCTGTTGTCAAAATCAATACAGTATAATTTATTCGCTTTTATGAAACTATTTAATTATATGAAGCACATTTAAATTGTACTTAAATATTCGTCAAATATTATTTTAATAATATAAGTAAATATATCTTATGAAAACTAATATTTTATACCAATATCGTTATAAAATTAAAAAACAAGAATATTGACATTTTTAAACATTGAAGAAACAAGCAAGTTAGTTGCTGGAGCATGATTTTTATTATAAAATATGTATACATATATAGAAATAGATAATAAAAGCTGTGCATTTTCAATATTCATTGATTTCTAGAGTCCTCCAAAAGCGTTTAATGTAGGGGTTCCTACGTATTTTAACCTAATTTTGTGGAATTTGATTTTGCATTACATTATTAATTTTCTTAATTGGATAGTTTTATTTCGCAAACATTATATCTTAAAATTATTAAAAAAATTCAATTATATTAAGGCTTGTGTTGTCTGGAGGCAATCAATTTTAATTTTGACAGGTCCCAGTCTAGGCCATGTACAGTCATTGAGTTAATGAAGAGAAACTTAAGAAAAATTAGACGGAGTTTTTCAATCTTCGGGGCACCGCCACAATGATGCGCTTATAAACCAAGACAACTATTTAACGTTCTTGTTTGTTACCTTTACGAGACGATTGTTTAAAAGTGGAAGTGATGAAAAACTATTGCGAGCGTTAAAATTGTTAAATTTGCATATTTGCATACCGAATTAGGTTATTCAGGGATTTATAGGCTATCTGTGCGAATCTGAAGACTAGAACGTGTAGCATTACTGCACTTTGTATTAATAAACGGATGTCATGAGTGTATAATTGTTTGGATTTCAATGAAGCAATAGCTTCTTCTGATTGAGGGATTGTTATAAACAAACTGGCAATACGATAGAGGATAAACTGAGATATTGACGATTCGGAAGATTTGAGTAATGCTTGTAAAGTCTCACTTTCCAATAACAGTGATATTCCTAACTCAATACCCAAGGTATCGTATTCACACAATTTTTATGGGTAAAAATGCTTTAATTTCAATTTGATTATGATTTCGCAAAAGTGAATGAATTATACCGTATCAGTTTTGACAGCAGCTTGTTTGTCTGCTGTATGTATGGCTGGATACTTCGAGATTGTTAAATTTGAAGTAGGGAAACGATGAAAGTCGGGCTAGTCTAGGAAACCTGGGTGAGCATGTGTTCAACTCCCACTATTACCGGCACCACATGTCGGTCCACGTTTGTCTTCTCTAAACTGTCTACAGCTGAAAAAGAAATAGAAGTTTATGTCAAAGCTTTTTGCTCAATAGTATGACTGTTGTGTACCCAACAAGTTGTTGTTAGGTCAATATACACAGTGTAGGTCATCAATCGTTACATGTGTGTGGCTAGAGCGCCGATCTCCAAGATGAACTCGAGTCGCACCACAGGCACTGTTGTAACTGTAATCGCTTGCTGAAACAAGTTTCGTGTCAAAATTGTCGAACAGTAAAACGATAAAAATTGTCCAATTATTCGACTACTGTCGATGTAAAAGTCAACTCGAAATTGTTCAATAAAACGCAATTTTTTGTATTCCTTTTTTAAAATATAGAGTAGCATTTTTGACAAATTTTGTTCTTTATGGATTATACAACTGCCCTATTGCTCTATTCGGTTGTTTGCATCTTTGTGTTCGTCTTTTCAAAATACATCTTGCCTATGCAACATGTTCGAACGGCAGTGTCGTGCTTGTTGGTGAAGCCATGCCGATTGTTGGTCACAATGTTTGTACCACGTTCGATTCGGATTGGCATTTGTACTTTTGTCGAATGGTTCTTATTTGGCAGGTTGGTTGGTTGACATAGTAACAGGATAAAGAATTTCGAGATAATTTTTTTGTTATTAAGTCAATTTTATTTTAACGTGGTTAAAACAAGTTTTTTTTAATCCGATAAAATATAATTTAATTAGTTATTTTCAGCTACTTATAAACACATTTCAGTAGTGTTACGTGAGATTTTTATATGCAATCGTTTTATAACGATGTTGAGTATTGATTTCAAGTAGCTTTTTTACACATTCTTCCGGAATAGTAACACAAGCCCAATTGTTGTTCAAATGAGAAAGAAATAATTTTGACTGACATTGAAATATGCGAATTCTGTCGCTTTATTTACGCTAAATTGTTAAGAAGCTGGAATTTGAGATATAATTAACATTTGAAGTCTGCAGGATGTTAATGAGGCTGATCATTTAACTAATGCTTATGAAATCCTAAGTTTTAATGATAGTGATAATCCTGATTGTTACCTTTACGTGGTGCATCATCGACTGGGCGCATCTAAGCTACATATAACATACACCTTAAGGCACTATTTACGTACCCTGGGTGTTTACTAGCACTCACCTACTAAAACGGAAGTTCAATTTTAGCACCGTACAGTCAGGTTTTGGTGTGTTAGTCTAGGCGCTTAAGTGCACCTAGTTGAGGATGTGCTACGTTGAGGTGATAGTCTGTAATATTATCATTATTAGAAATCGACACTTTGTAAGCATTCCTAAGGACTATTAGCATCCCAATTAATGATACAAGTATTAATTACATAAATTCCAATTTCTTATTTATTCCATCAGACATTGCTTATTTCAAATTGGTTACATAATTGTCATTTTGGTCGTTCATTATATTCTGATTGTCGATGTTATTATCACACTTTATCATTACAAATGGCTGGATAACAATTTGTTTTGGGGCACAGCGTTTCTATTCGTCAATTGTTTGGTTTATATTTTGTTGAGCATGAGCGATCCTGGTAAATAATTTGCATTTTGTATCAATAGGCATTGCTTGAATGTTTGTTTGTGAGCAACAAAAATACCAAATTGACAAAAGAGAGACAAAAATTGGTATGTTGTGCCGATGGAATGATTGAAACTCTTGTTAAATCGGTGTCTGGAGTCAAGCAGCCGGAAACGTTACCTTGTTATTTCTTTTTATTTTCATTGTTTTACGTGATTAGTGACGTCAAATTACTGTGAACGATCATTTTCTACCGTTTCAACGACAAAAAATGTTGGTGGCAGATCCACTTCTTTATTAGTTCCAAGTTAGCACAGCATTTCCAATTGGTAGATGATAAAACCAACCATGGGAAAAAGTTGCGAAAAAAGGAACCAATAAGAGTTAAATAACCTGTTGTGAGTGTGTGATCACTCGTAAGTTGGGGATGGAAAAGTTTCAAAAAAGTGTGATCAAACTTGCACGATGACGCCATACAAATCATATAGTACTGTGTAAATATTGATTTTTCCACCTTATGCACATTCTCAAGGTCAAACAATCCCTTTTTGATAGAAGAATGCATCAACGTTACTCACACTTGCTCACAAAGATTGACCAATAAGATTTTTTTAAATTCTTTTTACCTTCCAATTTACATATATATGAAGAGGTTGTCGGATATGGGTGGGGTGGGTGAATAAATGCATATTTTTTTCTACGAGACCGCTTCCTTGCAACGACACCAGTGTGTTCACAGGAATTGTATAATTAAGACAACTTTCCACAATATTTGATTTACAACAAAATACTTTATTTCAAAAATGTTTATTTAGGCATGATTACTTCGCGTAATTTGAAGGTTTTCGAAAGTGTATATGCTGTCGATGATCATTTGTTGGCGTCAAACAATTGGTGTCAATGGTGTTCTCACAATATCCCAGCGCGTTCGAAACATTGCTGCAAGTTTTATTCAATTATTTCAATTTTTTATTCCATCGTAGCCGGTCCCCAAGTCCGGTTGGGAAAGGAGGAGAAGGGCTTGAGCGCAAGGTTAGCAATCTGACCTCTGCAGCAAATTACTATTGCTAAAAAGACAACAAGAGAACACTATTTCATTAAACTGCGGCAAGGAAGTGAAAGCAGCATGATTCCGATGAACTGGGATTGGCAAAATCAGAATAGAATTTCAATTTTCAAATACACTTTCTAAAGCTGAAAATTTAATGTACAATTATATATTCAGAGTTAAAGGGTTTTGAAATAAATATAATAGTAGTTCGATTTTATATATGCTTCAAGATTTTACCTAAGTCGTTTTCCAGTAACTTGATCGTTATTGGAGCATTTTGTACCGATGGTGGGACTAGGTTGAAAAACTGAAGTTGGTAACAGCGTTTATAAATAGAAACATGTAAAATGTTCATCCTGAATATTGTCTAACGTTATGGACAATTAATTTATTTACAAAAGTGTGTTGCGCAATGTATACAACTGTGTATTTTCAGATTATTTATATTTTAAATGTTATTAATGTTTATTTATTTTTTTATCTCAAAAATGTAAACTTATTTTTTATTAGTTAATTCAATAAAAACAATGTTCTGGTTTATATTTAAAAAAAGCATAATTTTAATGATAATTTAAAAATAAATATATTATTTATTTATATAAAGTACGAAATGTCACATTTGTTCAATCGCCTCCAGACAGTACAAACCTTAGCATAATTGTAATTTGAAAAAAAAATTATTTTAAAATAATGCATGTAGCTTAAGAAATAAACCTTTTTCAAATAAGAAAGCTGATTATTTTGGATTTTATTTATTTTTACAACTTTGAATGTTTTATGGGAAACATTTTTCAGTAGTGGACATTTTAGCGAAGCCGAACGGGGTTCCGCATTTTGTGTCGGTGGTGGGATTCGAACTTATGCCCATCTAGGTCAAAGTTGAGCGCTGTACCGCTGTACTATCCTGGCAAGATTAAACTGTATTGAGGAACCCTTATTTCAAATACTTAGATGAGATTGTGAAAAGTAATGGAAATTGTTTAAAATGTTTAAATGTATGGGTTTTAACTGCAATATAATATTACAGTACTCCCACTTTCGCACGTTAACCGTCATTTATTGTATATATATATAAACATTTTCACGGTCAAACAAAAAAAATTGTTTAAAAATTCCTCATATTAAAATACCTTTAAAATAAATTAATTATTGACTATTTAAGAATACAATGCAAATTTGTAAATATATGTATGAGCAGTTATTTTATTTTAAAAAGTATTATTTTTAAAAATCAAAGGAATATAAAATCAAAAAATATTTTTTAATAATTATTTTTGTAAATAAATTACATTTTTTTCTATATAATAAATTTTAACTAGAAAATGTTAAAGTTTAGGCATCGCAATACCAGCGTATGTATCAAGGTTATATATTTATAAAAAAATGTAGCGCATCAATCAAATCTTTATAATGTGTAAAAAAAATTTGTTATTTTAAATATACACATTTATTTTACATTTATTTTACAAACAAAAATATTAAAAAAGATAACTGGAATGACATACTTTACCTACCGTATATATATATATATATATATATATATATATATATATATATATATATACATTGTTGATGGGGCTGCGATTGCTGTTGTTTAACAACAACAACAACGACAACCGAACGTATTTTTCTTCCGTTTTGCAGACAGATGTGATTGTTGCATTTTTCGTTTCGATCATCACTGCGTGTGGACCAACTGTTGCATTGGCGGTCAAAATTACAAATTGTTTTTCGTCTTTCTCGTTTCGCTGATGGCAATGAATGGCAATGCACTGTGGCTGTGTTATCACCTGTTGACGGTGTTTGTAACGGTCCGTTGATCAGTGTTTGGTTGATTGCCCCTTTTTTCCCCAACGATTTTGAAACTAAATTTGATTATTGCTTTAAACAACAGTAAAATAACAACAAAGTCCCATAATTTGAAAAGATAGGGAAACAAAATGATTCCATGTGTTTGAACATTATGCCAACATTTTTGTTTAATCCCATGAGACATTCATTTCAATTAGATTCTCCCAAATTGTTCTTAACCAAGTTTTCTGTGGTTTATCAACCTTTCCTTTACCATCAATAATTGTTTATTCCAAAATTGTTCTAGTTGGTCTTTCGGGATGGTAAACGTAGAATTTGACCAAGTAACATTTTGAGATAAAATTTGATAATTTTTTCATTTGTTATAATTAGAATTATTGCTAGAGTGTTTAACGTGAAACATTTTTCATCTATTTAGTGCCGGTAGTAGCACTCGTACCCTTGTTTACTCAAGTTCGAGTTCAACGATAGGCAACCTTCCAGCACTGATTAACTTTACCAGTTCCTTGTTTACTTGGGAAAGGCTGAGGGCTAGAGAGTAAGGCTAACAGTTGGGGCTTTTGAAAAACTGATGAACACAATTTTGACAAAAAATAGGCGGATTTCTTGGTCTTTGTCAACAGTAGCGCTATTACTAAGATTGCATTTATCAACCAAGGAGCTTTGTTAACTCCCTACGTCGGTTAGGTATAATGGGATGCTAATGATTCGGAAGATTTGAATAATGATTATAAAGTCTCAAATTCCAATAATGGGGATATTCCTGACTGTTAGTCCTCCACGTGGTGCATCCTGGACTAGATGTCCACAGGCATCTCGACTAATAACAGTAGGTACTGAGTGTACAGCGATATTACTGGGCTTTTACTGGACTCTCACTCAATGAATGGGTGCCAACATACATCTAATGTAGCATTTGTAGCCGGTTAGGTTTGTGGATCCGTCAACCGGTGTCAACCCCCAATTCCCCCAAAGAAGATTGTCTCGTCAACTCCTGTGAACACTAGCGTCGTCGCAAGGAAGCGGTCTTCTAGCCAAGACAATACCCCCCCCCCCCCCAACAACCTTTTCGTATAGGAATTCGCGATATTATGCGAACTTGGAACTAATACCCTCTACTACCGACATCTGCTATTGAGCATATTACATATAAAAATACAATTATTCGAGACATCAAGTCATAACTTCATTTGTCTATTAAATTAAGCATGTATCAATTGGATTAATTGTTCAGTGTGCTCAATTATTAAAAAAGGTTGCGTTTATTCTAATATTCGATTTTTGTCTGAACGATAGGAAGAGCGATTGTGGCAAGCACATTATTTGGACGAATACAACGGATTGCATATGATGGATTGGATTACACTGATTCAAGTGAGTTGGACTCGTGGTGGTTTATTGAATTGGAGATGAGAGGGGGAAAGATAATTGTTCTAATTAGATACTAACCATTGTGGTGCAGACTTGAGCTACGCTCCTTTTTATAGTTTCCAGTTCCGACGTTTGATTGATTAATTTTACACGTTACATCTTTGACGGTTGTCACCACTCGCACCAAATTCGGGATTTACTAATAAACGTCCATTGCTGAAAGATGTTTTTAGTAAAAATTAAAGTAGTAGTAAAATAGGTCATATGACTTGAGTATTTAACAAGCTGGACAACCTTGCCTAACCTTGTGAACAGTGTAACCGTCACATGGATGGCGGTTGCGAGTTAATATATCTTGTAATTGTTCCTAGATTATAGAAGACAGATTGTAGTCTGTTTGTATATGAAATGTTATTACAAGATTATTGGTTGAGATGATAATGTGATCTACCAAAGAAAATGAATAATGAGTGCCACATTGTAATAATTATACATTGCATTGTTAATTTTTACTTTTTTAAATGTTTCGCGGGAAACATTTTTGAGCAGTGGACATTTTAGCGAGGCTAAACGTGGGCCCGTATTTAGTGCCGGTGTTGGGGATGGAACCCATGTCCACCCAGCTTCGAGTCGAGCACTGTATCGTTAGACTACTAAAAGCAACACGATTGCGATTGGACAATTCGGTGCAAAAGTACAATTACATATGGAACAATGTTGTTGCTTCTGTTACTATTTCGACGAAAGGACATTGTTTGTTTTGATAAGGTTGAACCAACTATTTACTTGAATTTTTTAAATTTTACTTGTTTCGTTTTAGCACCTATTCTTGACATTACCCCGAGTTGTTGGTATGACAGTCATGTTGATCATTGGCCAGTGCGGCCTGTTGGCCTATTTTCTTTTCAACGGCTGGCTGGCGATTCACAACTATACGACGTATGAATATTTCCATTTGAATACAAATAGCGTTACAAAAGGTCGGCATTGTCACTTTTACAATCGTGGCATTTGGAACAATTTGAAAGAAATTTTTGTCATTAACACGAACAATTCGTTGAAAGAATTGCGACGCCAGTTGCCCGTACAAATGGCATTTAAAACTCGATAAATGGCCAAGGAAAAGTGTACACAATGGACTTATACGTAATATTGACAATTTAACAAAAAATATTTTGCGTTAGTGTTTGGTCGCTGTATTGAACTAAAATAATCCTTTTAAAAAATTGTTTTGTTTTCAGTACTGTTTATTATTATATATATATATATATATATATATATATGTTTTTAGAACAAAAATTGTTTTATTGTTGAAATGTGTTGGGATAGTGATATTTTTAGCAACTAGACGGTATTTAGTTGTTACGTTCGAAATAGAAACTGAGCTTATTACTCTGGTTACTTTTGACACCCGGGCATATTGACAACAGCAAATGAATGGTCATTTGGTCTATCATGTAGTGAAATGTGGTAAAAGTTGTACTTAACAATACTTAATATTAGAAGACCCAAACTGGGATGAATCCATTTCCTATAATTACGTACATTTAAAAGGATGTCGATTTTTATGTGTGTGTGTGTATATATATATGGTCTAATGGTACATCACTCGACTCGAACCTGGGAGGGCATGGGTTTGATACGAAATACTAGAATGGTTTAGTGGTGGTTTTATAGTCTAGCACTGGACTTGAACTTGGGTGGACATGGATTCGAGTTCTACCGCCGTTACGAAATACGGTCTCTCGTCTGGTTTCGCTAAATGTCTAGGGTGATTCAGTGGTACAACGCTCAACTCCAACTTGGTGGGCATGTGTTCGATTCCCACCACCGGCTCTAAATAAGGGGTCACATTTAGCTTCGTTGAAATGTCTACTACTAAAAGATGTTTCCCGTAAAACATTTAAACTAGCATATATATATATATATATATATATATATATATATATATATATATATATATATATATATATATATATTAGTCCAGTTGTCTATTAATATTTGGGATTTGAATAATTGTAGAATATAGTGTGTTATTGTTTAAAAGCTACATGTCTTGGTTGGATGATCAATAACTTATTGATTATTACAGACAGACATAAATTAGTGCAAGTAACTTGTAATTGTTCTTCAAATATTTAAATATGAATGAATTTATGGTAAAATTGAAATATATCGAAAAAGCAATTGTTATATATTATATATATATATATATATATATATATATATATATATATATATGTAATCAGTAACAAAAACGTGAAGGGTACTGTAATTGATAGAGGCATTGATCAATTATAAAGAAAAGAAAGATATCTGTGTATTATCAAAATATAGATGAATCTATTTGAATTCTATCCGCCGATGAAATACAACAATGAAGTTATTGTGAATTTTATATTCGTGTCGTTAAACACCAGACGAAATAAAAGAGAAAAAGTTATGGTTACATATAATTTATAGGAATATGACCAGAAAATTAGTTGTTCAATCTTTTGAATGTTTGCATATTTTTAGATGTTATGAGCTGTAAATATTTAGGATAAAATTTGTTGTAATTGTAAGCATAATTTTAAAATTGTAGATGTGTTGTTTCAGCTTAAGAAGTGAAAATTTATACTCGATTAAGTAGAAATATGCCGGTATTGAATCAAGGTACATAGATTTAACAATACCTTAAAAGTATGTTGCAAAGAATTATATAATTTGAGTTATTGTCTAGATGCGTCACACTTGTAAAAAAAATAATTAGTTGAAGATTTTAAATTATAAACTTATTCACATTATTATTATTTACAAAATGTTAAAAAAAACCAAAATTGTACAATTGGTATTGTTTATTATTTTTTAAATAACAGATTATACTTTTTCGGTTAATATAAATATAAACGTTTACAAGAATTCTTCTATATTTATAGGCGTTAATAGTTTGATTTGAGGTTCACTTGAAGTGTTGGTCATACTTTGAATAGAAATTGGACCGATATCGCTTGAATTGACAATGAAGGAATTGTTTTGTAAATTTGAAGTAGATATTGGCTGAAAAAAGATTTTTGTAAAAATTCGATTTTTAAAAAACATGTATATAAATGCGGTTTTGTACGCAAAACAACTAAAGTATTACTAGCAAAGTTTTTATGATAGTGTTATTGTGGTCCCATTTCTTGACTGCTTTATACTTTACTAAAATTGAATTCTAAGTAGGATGTAAACTTTTAGATTTAAAATATTTCGGTGTTTTAAGAGTATATTACATGGGGTCAGTGAGGAATCAGTTAGCACATACATTTATTATTATTATTATTATTTATTTATTTATTTATAACTTTGACTAAATCCAATGTATTTAATCCCAAGTTTTGTTAAGAAAGCAGAGATAGAGCACAAGTTACTTTAAAAAAATTGCGAAATAAACATTTTAGCAAACTAGTGCAAGAAAGTGATTCCAATGACGTGGTTTTACCAAAAACTAAATCAAGTTGAACGTTTGATTTGCACAATATTTAACGTCAAAAATGCAGTTACATGGAACAAGCTTGTTGCCCCACACTCTTTAAATTAGAAGGGTTTTATAACAACAAATTAATAAGAAAACAATTATAACTAGTTTAATATGATGTTTCATGTTTTGAGTGATCTATAACATTTTTTCCATAATCATATTAATAATTTTTTATTACAAAATTTTGATTTTCCTGTTATTGTATAAGTTTACAAGTCTTTTTCGTTTCTGACGTTCTTTGTTTATGGATTAGAATTAAAAAAAAAACGTTTTCAAAATGTAAACGTTCAATAAATTCTCAAGCACAGGGGGTCCGCATTTACAGTCGATAATGCTGTACTCATGTCAATATAGCATCATGTCCGAAACGATCATCTTTTTTCCTAAATGTTTCATATTCTACTTGTGGTGCTAAAAACGAGAGTTGACTTAACTGCATTACATATCTACTTATTAAATTGT
Organism: Cardicola forsteri; assembly: GCA_025895645.1. Lineage (NCBI taxonomy): Eukaryota > Metazoa > Platyhelminthes > Trematoda > Strigeidida > Aporocotylidae > Cardicola > Cardicola forsteri. The sequence continues at coordinate 643,987 of JAKXYG010000004.1, forward strand.
ATTTTTTTTTAAATTAAAACAATGCTACAACAGTGATGTACATTTTTACGATTTCAGCGTGTAGGCATTTGCCGAGGTGGTCTAGCGGTACAGCGCTTGACCCGAACCTGGATGGTTCGATCTACATCACCGGCACCAAATGCAGGTCCATGTTCAACTTCGGTAAAATGTCTACTGCAGATAGATATTTCCTTAAAACATTTAAAGTACTAAAAATAAAATAAAAATATTAACATAGGTTCAAGTACAGGGGGTCCACATTTAGAGCTGGTGGTACAATTTGCATTCATGCTAACGTAGCAACAAGTCCGCTACATTTCTTGATACTATAGTACTAAATTTAAATGTCTACTTATTGTACAATATAACAACATTGTTCATTCTTACGATTAATTTAATAATTTGTTTGGATTGTTTTAAATCGTCCACGACAAGCGACGTGTTCACAATTGATTGACTGGCATAATTGACCGACGAAGCAAATTGATCAATGGATACTACTACATTTGGCATCGAATGTAGCGGTGAAATGGAATGATTGCACGAATACTGAGTCGAGTACATGTTGCTATTGTTTTCCATCAAAACGTCGTCCACCATTTTAACTTCGTTGGGGACTAGAGACGATGGATTGATTAGAAATACACATGCATTGCTATCGGCATAGCCAACGTTTTGTGATTGGGTAAAGTACACAAACGACGTTGACATGGGGCTCGATGTCACGACGGTTGCCGGTGCATCCAAGAAACTGGGATTGACGTGCGAATTGGTCAACAAATTGTCGTCCAGTTGCAGACAAATGTTGGGTTCGAGCAAAATTAAATTGGAGTTGGCGGGATTGATGAGACGGGAATACAGGTTGTTGTTGTTGTTGTTGTTGTTGTTGTTGCTGGCACTGACAATCAATGGGGACGTGTTGATATTGTCGGCGTTGCAAAATACTGACTGACAATCGGTCTTGTTGCTAGTTGTGTTTCGATTGTCACGCTGCTATTAAAAGTGACATATATGTACTTAAATGGAACAATTATTAATATCTACTTTTATTGTTTGAGATTATGTGAGATGTACAATTTTGGTAATTGGACATTTAACAAATTCCCCAACGAGGATCCATCTTCAGCGATGGGGGTGGATCGTCAATACATGCGGATTTAGGTACAAGTATAACTAAATGTATCACTATACTGAGATATCAAATCAATATTTGTACAGTAAATGTTTGTCTATGCTAATGACGTAAAAATATGTTTTTGTATTTTGATTGAAATATTTAAGTAGACTATAATAATAAAAATAATAATTGATGTAACCCCCGTGTCAGTCATATAAGCAATAAAAACTTAAATAAAACAAAAATATTTCAATACATAATTGTTTCTCTTAATCCAAACGAAATAATATAAAATAATGCAAATTTAAATTTGAAAGAGCACTGAAATAATTCGTTCAACAAAAATAATTGAATTATTTACACAAAACTGACAAATGAATTTTATGTAAATTAGAAACAGTAAAGTGTATTTAAAACATACTTGCATTTGTAATTGCGATTGTTGTAGTTTTAGTGCATTTAGCATTTTTCGTTTCCTGTAATTCATTTAAAAAAATTATTATTTATGTTACAAAAAGGACGTTCTTGGCAATACGACAATAAAATAAAATGGAAATTAATTGTGTAAAATTGTATTTATTTATTTATTTTATGTTTGCACGAGAAACGCATTTTTCTGTAGTAAACAGTTTAGCAAAGCCAAACGTGGGCCCGCATTTAGTGGGCCGGTAGTGGGAATCAAACCCAGGTGCAAGTCGAGCCCTGTACCACTCGACCACCCTGATAACAAATAATACGTCTATTGTGTCATTTAGGCATTCATTTATTTCTATAGTGTCAAACAAATTAAGTTGTAATCTTATTTTCCTACTAAAATTGCTTAAATGTTGGGCCCAGAAATACATTTTTACCATGTAGGCGTTTTATTTTATTATGCTAGTCGGTCCCAAGTCTAAGTCTATCTTAGTCCTAAGTGTGATTGAGAAGGGAGGGGCGTTTGGGTGCAATAATACCAACCTGACCCGTGTAAAAAATTAATATTGCTAAAAAAGCAACAGTAAGACACAATTTTATTAAACCACGGCAAGGAAGTGCAAGCAGCCTGATTCCAATGACGGAATTTGAGCAAATCCGAATAGAATTTCTATTTTCGATGTGCATGATTTTCATAGTTAAAAATGGAATAGAACAATGTTATGGAACAATTTTACTTTACCGCATGTTCTACAAAAAAAAACAGTTTTGAATTAATTATAAATATGTTAGGCGAGGACTGGTGCTTATTGCTGCTAATGGAACCAAATTACCGTTTATTAGGATACAAATGTAATGTATTGGCAAGTTCAATATCAAAATGTTACAAGTTGCTTATCAATTTGTTATACATATGTATATTTTTATTTTTAAATAAGATTAAAAAATTAATTTTATTGATTTTATTGAGATGCTCAATTTTTAATATACAAAATGTTTAATGCCAAAACTTCAAAGAACAATTTTGCATAAAACAATTGTGTTCCTAATGCTTTACAGAAAAAAAAAGAAATTGTGAAACCGTTGTTGTCAAACAAAAGTAATTATAGTTATTTTTGTAACTGGTTAAGTATTACAATGTTATAAATATGTATTAGTTTTAACGTTTTTTGCCTTATACAAATAATTTAAAATATTTTATTGTGTATTTGATTACGCTTATAGTAGATAATAATAATAATAATAATAATAATAATAATAATAATAATAATAATAATCAAATATCAATTGCGTGATGTTGATGATTATCTGAAAAACTAGAAAATATAATACATACAAATAAAAAAATATTTAGAACAAATTGTTTGATATAATTTTTTCTTTTAATAAAAAGACGATTAGTAATATTTAAATATAATTTTGAACAAACGCATAAAATTATTTAAAAAAATAAATAAATGACGTTAATTCATTTGCATTTAAAAATTCAAAAAATAGTGTAAAATTTTGTTTTAAAATTTTAAATGTTAATGCGCTTTTGCATTAAAAAAAATAATGTTACATAAAATTTATTCATGTTATTTATAATGCCTTAAAACAATGCATTTAACTCTGAACTACAAATTGGTGCATTAAGTGCTTGCTAACTACATGTTTCAACACAATTGAGACGTAATATAAATAAACAGAACAAGTAAATCGTGCTTTTTACATACGAAAGAAACAACTGATTTTAAAAGTATCTAACTACTTTGAATGTTAAAGTAAGGAATAATAATTATAGAAAATTAACATTAACCTATCCAAACTTAAGCATATATATTTTATATAATTTTAAGGTTAAAATTTTATTTTACAACAATTATATAATGTTTTAAAGTACAAATGTCATAAAATCTAATAAATATCACAAACATATATTTTACCTCAAATAAGTTAATATAAACGTCGTTGACAAAGTGAGAATCAGAAATACCAAAACGATGGTGATTATAATTCCCAAATACGAATTATGCTTGATACATTCTGTAAAAGATATATATATGTATATATATATATAGTAGGTAGAAAACATAAAATTAACTGTTTTTTATCAAACATTTAAGGAATGGAAATTAAAAAAATTGTTTTTGAAATCCGTTTGTGACTTTCAGCACTGTCTATAGGAATTCAAAATGTAGGCTACTTAGTTTAGTTTTCTGGTTTAAAAAGTAAAGCTGTTTCCAATTTCTTATTGGTATATTTACTCTGAAGTACATTTTATAAAACATTATCGTAGCTGCTAGGTAGTTTCTCTGTTATTCGATGGTTATTGTAGTCTTATTTACTTTTTATACATTAAAACTTACAGTGGATTCTTAATCATGACAAGACGAATATTGAACATTATATTCGACTTTCATTTTGGCACACGACTACAAATGCAAATCTGGAAAACGTTTTGTTTGAAACAATTACTATTGCATCTTTTAAAGTGGAGTAAAAATGTTAAAAACACTGATAAAATTACTTGCAATAGTATTTAAAAAAATTGTTTTTCTACATATAATGTGCGAACCAAAAAACAATTATCAATGTTGACATTATTTAAATTTTTTTTCTAAAAATTCCTTTATCATATTTTCAACAAACACTGAAAAAATTGACTTATTTTTCCAAATGCCAAACGTTGCAACGTTGCATTTCCAATAGACAATTGTTTCAAAAATGTTCCAAATGTAATTAAACACATTTCGTGTAATAAATATAATTTTAAGTTTACCAAGTAGTACGCATTATTGAAATACAAATATTGAAAACAACTTTTAAATAATGTTTTTTTGTCTACCAGATGATGGGGGGTGGGTCACCCGAATATAGATGTTTTCAAAATGATTGTCGACAAAATTTGACATTTTCTTGTTACATATAAACAAATGTTGTGTGTGTTTGTACTAATAAACAGTCTATTTAATAGATAGCTAAACTTGAATTTCGCATTATATATATATATGTATGTATATATATATATATATATATATATATATATATATATATATATATATATATATATATATATATATATATATATATATATATATATATATATATATATATATATATATATATATATATATATGACATAAAATGTACATTCAAAAATCAATTTGGAAGAAAGAGGATTTTGAAAATGGCACAATGTATTGCAATTCTGACCAGCAGCAAAATGTTTGACGCTTTTTTCTATAATTTTTCATACACAAATACATGTCTAATTGAAAAAAAGTTTTTTTTTTAAAATAGGTGGGCTTTTGTTGGGCCTATTAACGTAGAAACAATCAAGGAAAACCGAAAATAAATATTTTTATCAACGGTTTTTTATAATTTCTTTTGTTTTTGTAGCAATAGTACAAAAAGGAAGACAACGTTTGAATTATTTCTAATTTCTTAGAAGTTGTTTTACATTTTTGCAAATTTTTTGGTTGTTTTTAAACATTTAAAATGTTTTACAAAACATGCATTTTTTAGCAAAGTCAAATGAGAACCCGCATTTAGTGCCGGCGATAAAACTCAAACCCTAGTTGCCAGTCCGGCATTTTTTTAACTCTTTTTGGTTTTAAACTTTAACTATCAATATGGCCTTTATAGTTATATAGTTGAAGTTTTAATAGAATGATAAATAATGTTATATAATAGTTAAGGCACTGGACTAACACAAGATAAAGTGTGAGTTTAAACTTGCGTAACACTTGAAAGGTATGCACTGCTGACAATACCAAATAAAGATGAAACAGGTGTCTAGTGCTGCTAGTTGTCTTAAGCTAAGTGGATTTCTTACTCAAGTAAATCTAAAAATTCTAAATTTCTAAAAACCTATTATTAAACATAACCGAATTGTGCCATATATCCTATTAAACCTGTGCAGTATGTCAGGACCAATAAGGTAAAAGGCTCTAAGGAAAGGGATCATTCGCTTGTTCGTTAGCGGTAGTAAAGTACAACATTGTATCACAGTAGGCAATTAGTATCGATCAGATTCATTATAAATAATAAATTTACAGATTCACTTTTACCCAATCGTAATTTAGTCGTCAAGGCATTGACCTGACACGAAATAGGGCATGGGTTTAAGTTCGTGTAAAACAGCTGTACAGTGTTCCTGGTTGACTCAATTCAAGTACATTTATTATTCAAGTGAATCTCACAATTCTAACCCTTTAAAACCCACAGTTATATAATAATTTAATTATTTTTATTTATCGAAAAAAGAAACAGTTTATTTTTCTAGCAATTACATTACACAGGTATAATGATAAACAATTGAAAAACAGTTTAAAAGTTTAAACCATAATATTCATATAGGATGTTTTGTAAATAATAATAATATTAGTTAATTTTTTCTAAAATATTATTTTCTTTATTAACATGTTAACAAGAATTACATACACTTTCAGTAATTTTAAAAATGTTGTTGTGAAAACTTCAAATTATTTAAACAGATTATTTTTAACAATAACAGTAATTAGTAGTTGAATTAAGTTAGAAATTAAAGTTAATATACTATATAATATAAATGTGTAATTAAAATTAATTAATATTTACATAAAAATTTATAAATACCACTAATATATATTATAGATAATTCTAAAATATATATTAGTAGTTTTTAAATGTGTTTAAGATAGATGAATACTATTACACATGGCTTCTAATTCATTAACCACTGTACTGTAGAATAGCACATCTCTCAACCATTTAACGCTTAACAAATGATTTCTTCAATTTCAGTGTTTAAAAATTATTTTTATTAAATGAACAAAACATTGATGTACTAAAAACTTCTAAATTGGAAACGTCAATCATTATACACATTTGTTTCTTCAATTGGTTGTTTAAACATCATAAACATATGCTTTACGTAAAATTATCTTTTACATTATACAAATCTCTCTCTCTCTCTCTATATATATATATATATATATATATATATATATATATATATGTATATATATAAATCAATAATTTGTGTAATTAAATTAAATGTAAACGGGATTAGCCATGTTTCTAAAAGCTTCATTAATGAAACCGGCATTTAACTAATTTAAACATTAAAATGTCATTGTCAAAAAGTAAATGGAATTTCCGCCACTTACACTGTTTATTTTTTATTCTACTTTCTATAAGTTAAACTATTACTCAATTTTTAGAATTATTTAAAATTATACTAAAATGGTGTTATAATATGTATTACATTCTATTCTTTTTATATAAATATTTTACTTAAAATTATTGTTCGTGTCAGTTTCAAACTTGTGTGTTGATACAGAAGGAGGAATAAAGTTTAAAGTTTACAGATTTATTTTTTAAAATAAATATTGTATTTTTAAATAACAAAACAACACGATAAAAAATTTACTCATATGAATTTTAGTGTAAGAATGAAGTACCAGCAGTTTTTCAAATCACACTTATTAAAAAAATTATTTATTTATTTTTACTACTTTAGTGCCGGTGATGGGATTCGAACTCATGTCCACCAAGTCCAAATCAAGTACTGTACCACTAAACCACCCCGTGTGCAATGCATGTGTAATGCACGGAATGTTTATTCAATACAAGCAGGAGTATAACGCTTTAGTGTTTTGTTAAAAAAACGGTAATTGAGGTTATTTTGTCCTATTACTTTTTATTTTTACAGGTTTAAAGAATTGGGTGTTGTGTGTAGTTTTGGTCAATGCAGAAAAAGGATAAAAACGCAGTTTCTTGTTTAAACAAAAATGACATTAGCGGTTAAATGTGATAGATTTAAAGCTTGAGGTTTCCTGTACATTTTCAAATAATAACATTGGCAAACGTTTAGTCAACTCGTTACAAATGTAAATAGATACACGAACAAATATCTACACAATATGGGTCATAACCGAACTAAGTGCAGTCATGTTAATTATGTTTTTTTGCACGTAAAATAGATTGCAACCTGCGTATATAAACAAATTCACCAAATTTTAAGATACTGACAGTTTGGTGATTTCAACTTGAACGTGGGTGGGCATGATTCTAAGTGCCACTTCCGTTTGGTATTGTTAAATGACTCGACTTGCTTGAAAATGTTGTCCATATAACATTCAAGGCAACCAACCAAAAACAAATGAACAATTTAATGAACTTAATAAAGTTAATTTAATAATTTTTAGTATTAAATTTTATCTTTGTGGCAAAAGAAAATCTACAAAATAAGTTAATGGTTTTGTTAAAATATATGTTAAACATGTAAAAAATGTCGTTTATACACATGCAATTCTGACACTTCAATTTTGTTTTAATTTGAAATTTAAAATTATAAATAATGTTTAAAATAATAATAACAATAATAATGCAATTAAATTTTTTTAAAATTAATGCAATAGTATTTTTCTTACCCATATTTTTATTCTATTTATTCTTTACTATGCAAATGTTATACAATAAATATTTTTTGGTAAATAAACATTGAGAAAATAGATACAAGGGCTTATATTTATTGCCAGTGGCCAAAATCAAACTCATGTGTATACAGTTATGGATTTTGGTTTTAAGCTACCGAGTATAGTCAATATATTGTTAAAGTTGACAAATGTTTTAAGTTTCAAATTCTTTTTTTAAAGTTTTTTTAATGCAAATTTTTTGTTTAGTCAGCAATTTTGTGCATTTATTAATTAACTGCATCTCTCTCTTTGCTAGTTTTTTTCAAGTATTTATTTACAAAATTTATCTACTCTTTTATTAATCTTTCTTGATTTCTTTTGTCCTCAATGTTATGTAAACTTTTGTAACTTTTTTCTCATAACATCATTTTCTATTTTGCTTTGTAACTGAACGAGCATTGGTTTGATTCCACCAACGTCAAGTTACATTTTGTTAAAAATATCTACCGCTAAAATGTTTCTCGTAAAACATTTAAAGTAGTAAAAATAACATGTGTTAGAATTAAAACAAATTGCATTTAAATAGAGAAACCATGAAAACGCAAATAAATATTTATTTAAAATTTAAACAAATGTAAATATGTTTAATTATAATTTTTTTAATAAAAAATTTTTCAACTTAATTATTTGGTACAAAAATTGTTATAATGTATCAATAAGCACTAAATTTCTATTTATAAATAGTCGCTTTGATGACTGAAATTATTTTAAAACATTACCCTTTAATAAATAAATTAAAACAATTTAAACCTTAACAGATAATTTAAAAAATAAAGTACTATTAAAAATAATATTGAGATAATATTTTATTTTAATATATAATATCAATACTTAATAAATTGTGTATTAATTATAAGTTTAGTTAATATATATTTTTGCTAATTTTTTTTTGGTTTTTGGTTGACCGATGTTGCATACTGCTAATTGTATTTTATAATTGTACTTATTTTTTGTGTGCTGAAAGCTACTTCTACTAAAGTATCCAACATTTTTTTAGAAAATAAGCAATTAATGCACCCAAATAAAAGCTCAGGCTGATTGTCTTTGTCACCTCGGTACATGTGAAGAATGTTATTATTTTTTTGCAATTTACTACGTAAGTCTTGATTAAAGATATGTGCATAATTAAAGGTTTGTTAAACAAACATTTACAAATGTTTAATATTTTGTAATTATTAAACAATTAATACAAAAATTTATTAAAAATTTATGAAATAATAAATTTGTAAAATGATATTTAAATTGTTTATCAAAATGTTGTTTTATGGAAACGTGAACCTACAAATTATTTGGTATTTTAAAATGCAATTAATTAAACTTTATTTTTGATTGAAAAATATTTTATTTTAATTTTTAAAAATATGTCAATGAATATTATATTAATTTTTTTCCTAGGGGATATAACAGTCAAGGACATTTCATTTTAAATACTTTGTTTGGTTTTTGTTATTTACAAAAATCAGCTTTGTATTTATACGCTCTATTTCTTCTGTTCTTTTCATTTTTACGCGGGTTTATCCATTGTAAAAAGAATAAAATTATTTTTTGATGTTTTAACAGTTTATATACTAGCCAGTCCCAAGTCTAGATAAAGGAGGAGGGTTTGAGCGCAAGGTTAGCAATCTGGCCTCTGTAAAAAATTTATTCTGCTATAGAAACAATAAGAGGACGGTAGATGATAAAACCAACCAATGGAAAAAGAATTAAAAAAAATCCTATTAGTCAACCTCCGTGAGTAAGTGTAAGTCACGTTGGTGCATTCTTCTATCAAAAGAGGATTGTTTAACATTGAAAATGTATATAAAGTGGAAAAATCAATATTTAGTTAGTACTATACGATTTGTATTGCATCATCGTGCAAATTTGGTTACACATTTAGAAACCTACCTGTCCCCAAATTACGAGTAATCACACACTCACACAAAAGGTTATCTAACTCTTATTGATTTCTCTTTCACAACTTTTTCTCTTGGTTAGTTTTATCATCTACCAAAAGGACGCCATTCCGGCAAACAACGGCAAAGAAGTGATCGCACGTATCTGGATGACAGAGCTACACAGATAACAAAGTTGAGTAAAAGCCGAAAAGAAGCTCAATTTTCGATTTGCAGAATCTTCAATGCCAGTGAGACTTTGTTCTTGTTGTTGTTTTGCTGTAATTGTTGTCATATTGCCCCATGCTTATTTTTAAAGCAAAAGGGTTTTGTATAGTATATATATATATACTAAATAATTGATAATATTAAAATGCTAATGATTTTGAGAATTTTAGTAAAGTCTCAATTTCTAATAATGGTAATAATCCAAACGGTTATTTTTAAGCCAAGTGCATATAAGCACTTAAACTAACACAACAGTGACCGAGTGTATAGTGGTATAAATGAGCTTCTGCCATAATGGATTGCTAGAAAAATACACCTAGAGTAGTTTAAAAGTATTTTAATGTAAATGTAGACCATATATAATCTTCAGGTTAAGAGAGAGAAATCTTTTAAATATTACACAGATTTTGCAAACAGTTGCGGCCTTACATGAATGCTGTTTATTAACCAAGATCATTTGTTAAATGCCTATGTTTGTTATGTTTATAAACATTATTGCCATTGTAATATACTAACCGATTATACAAAAATAATGAAACGGTGACTAGGTTACCAAAGCCAAACATAATAAATAATAGTAACATAAAACAATTAATTACAATATTTTTAAATTACTTGACGAATAATAATTTTGCGGTAACAGACAGAAACGACTGTCGGCTGATGACAACGTCGTGGTTGTCGTTGTTTCGTGCATCATTGTTGTAGCTATTTCGATTCGGTTTCTTATTTTTCCCATTTTAACAAGTTTCGCTTCTGTTGTTGTTGTGGTGGTGGTTGTGGTGGTTGTGGTTGTTGTTGATTGTATTTTTAATTCGGTCATTACGTATTTAGGCTTTTGTAATACAATGTTTTGTTTGTTAAGGGGTTGTGTATTCATAGGAGGTTCATTAATTTTTATTGTACAATACTGACCGGTGTGGCTTTTGGGACAACTGTTAAGGTACATAAAATTTCACACACATATATATATATATATATATATATATATATTGCTCTACGAGAGACATTTTAGAACAGGTAAACATTTAGTGTCAGGGTAATCGAGTGGTACAACGCTCGACTTGGACTTAGGTGGGCACGAGTTTGAATCCCACTACCGACACTAAATGCGGGCCCATGTTCGGCTTTGCTAAAATGTCTACTGCGACAGATTTTTGTCTTCAAAACATTTAAAGAAGTAAAAATATAAATATATAAATGTTGGCCAAGTCGAAACAATTAGTGCCGGCTATAGCATTCGTACCCATGCCTTTCCAATTTCAGGCATCTCATTGTACCACAAAACTATCCCGGTGTTAAGAAAAGTAATTTTTAATACAAATGCAGATAAGGCACTAGAGTTGTAATTGTGTGATTGTGTAGGTTTGTATTAATGTTGTCACTAAATAAAAAGGAGTGTTTGACTATACCAATAATTTATTTCCTACAACATATTCAAAGTGAAACATTAAATCAATAAAATTTGTCAAGTAGAACTAATTTTTAGGAATAAAAAACACCTAATGGCCTAGATAAAAATTTGCGTTTTCCAATTCTGATATAAATTTGTCAGATTGAATGTTTGACAATTTAGTTAACTTACCAGTCCCAAATGTGAGAACCCCATAAGCCCAAATAAATAAACTCTATGTTTCAAAAAGCTAAACCTTGATTTGCACTAGTCACTTGGATAACTCGTTACATTTTAACCTTAATGTCTGAATGTCACAAACGGCGTCAAAAATATGTATTGTTCACTTGTCTACATATGTTTTTTTATTTAAAAGATAAATTACCCACATTTTCAATTTTTAGACTATTTTATAGCGGCCGATTATAACAAAAGCCACACTTTTGCAAATTTACTATCGGGAAAAAAATTGGGTAAAGTTAAAAACATAGCAAACATAGAAATTTTTAAATTTTATTAACTTTAGCACTTATTTTTTATGCACATAACAGGACACAAGTTATTTTGTAAGACAAATAATAGTAAGAGAAAATATTTGAAAAAACTTGTTTAAAAAAAGTATAAAATGCCGTATTGCATTTTAATAATTATGCAAAAAAAAACAGTTTTCTACAAATATATACATTTGTTATGTGTAATTAAAATATATGTACGTTTTTGTGTCATATAAATTTAATTATAGTTTATTTATGATAAATAAAAAAAATTGTTTTTAGATCGTGTCTTGGTTTTGTCATATTTTATGCAATAAGTAATAATACTAAAATTAGATTTGTTTAATTAATAAATCACAAAATGTATTAATCTGGTATGAATAGTATAAATGGAAAAGTTTATATATCTTTATATTGTTTAATAAATGTTAATATTTACTACTTAACTATTGATTTTATGTACGCTTTTTTGTTCTGTATTTGTGCTTAATATATTGTATTAAAATAAAAATGCATATTCGTTTATTATTTTTAAGTATGCATTTTAATAAAATTAATTTATCTATAAACAAAATTTATTTAACTTTGTAATAGTGTTTTTAGTAAATAGTATTTTGATACAGCATTCAATACTGTATCAAGCGTTTTATTCTTCAGTCTTGGATAGTTTAAAAAAATATTTAAATAATTATAATAAATAATTGCTAAAAAGTTTGTTATTTAAAATCTTTCTAACGTAAATATTTTATCAGATATTAAAAAAGCTTCACATTAATAAACTATTATTATATCTAATCTCTAACCAGTTAAATACGAATCTGTCTACTGAATTATATATATATTTAAAAAAATTATTATTTTGTTTATTTATTATAACATAGTTAAGATTTTCTAAGTGTAAATTTAAAAAAAAGCTTTTTGGTATTTAATAATACAATTTCAATTATTCACACTTTTCATCTTACCGACAGACGGGTTTGTTGTTTTTTAAATGACAAGTTCCCAAATTACAAGCATTTACAGGACACGGAGAATAGACTAAAATGGAACAACACACACACACACACATTTTATTGCGCTGTTTTAAAAGTAAAACAAAACGTTTTTTCTACTACTTAAAAATTTATACCTTAATGGTTATTATTTCAAATGTCACCATAATTTGTGACCGCTTTTTTTCAAACAAAAAAAGTTATTTAACGTAAAAGGACAAAATTTTAAATTAAAGTATATTATTTAAAAATTGTATTTTTTGTAGTTTAAAATTCATGTCAATAACATTCATTATCAACCAATTTTGATTTTTAAAAACCGTGTTTTTAATATTAAATATTTTTACCACATTTAATTGCTTTGACTATTTTGGCAAACATTGTTACTATATTATTAATCTAATTATTTTAAATATTGAAAATGGCATTTATATTTAGTAGAAAAATGTGGTTAATGTACAGATAATGCACTTTACAACTCTCACAACAACTACCACAAAAGTGCTTATTTAACTAAAACCTCTTTAGCAGCTAAGTAGCATACAAGAGAAACGTTACCTCGATTATGACGTTACCTTTTTGAACGTATGACATGGAGAATTGTTTTGAAAAACAGTAGTGACCCCCGTGTAAGTGTGTTGCATTTTATAATGAAAAATATCCTTTGTAACTGAAGCAAACTTTTCATTATTTAAGGTACCAGATATACTTCTCCATTTGATAGATTGATTATACTTAATACCAAACCAACACATTACTAGTCAAGAGTGGGCTTTCATTCTAACAACTGGGAGTAAATGTTTTTGAAAACTAGACCCACACAGCATTTTGTTTTTGTAAGCAAATAGTTTGTCCCGAATCATTGTTTTATTGGCAAAGTATACGGAACACCAATAACACATGTGTCGTTTACTCCACTGTTTACCTAAGGTCAATTTATCATTCTTTTGTTTTTTAGTAATAAATGGCTTAAGCTTTGGTGATTAAAGCAATTTACAGATTCTATTGCTCTGTTTCTTATTGTGGAATAAGTAAAATTGTTTAAACTATTTCTTTTAGTTCCTGAAATAGGTTTGTTCTATTCTTTTTAAAATTCTATAACAATTTTTTGATCATCCGTATTGATTGTTACATGTTTTCTTCCAACATCATCATAATTTCGTGGCTTTTGACCATTAATAATCCGATAAATTGTTGAAAGGTTAACTCTGTATAAATTTGCCAATTTGTTGGGTAAAAATCCTTCATTTTTTAATTCTTTAATGACACGATATTCATTTTCGGTAAGATGAAAACATTTTGTATCACTACTGTCCATTTCACAAACGATGCAATCAGAAAGCAGAATTAACGGATGAGTGGAATCTCAAGGTTAAACGTAAATAATAAATTATTCGATTTGTTTTTAAATTTTTATTAAATTTTTCTTAAAATTATTTTTATTATTTTTATTCATATAGATTAGAATAATTAAATGTTTATTTTGATAATTACTATGACATCGCAATCCGTGCAGATTTCAATAGACATTTAACATCAATTTTAAGGATTAGTTATTGGTCATTTTTAATGAAATTAAGCACACAAAATAATAATAGGCTAATTATTATAAAAAATTATGTAATTTCAACTTATTATCTGCGTTTATATAGAAGTAGCTTTTAAAATGTACTATTTTGGCCGACTCAGCCTTTTTAAATAAATATTACTAAGTATATATAAGTGAACTATTAAGTACTAGACATAATTTTTAATTCTCAATATTTATTTTTACGAAAAAACATTGGACATAACAAATTAATTTAGATTTAATACCCTTATACTTTTTTGCGTTAAGTTTTAAAATGACTGTATATTTATGTACATAGTATAGTTAGGATTAAACATTTTTTTTAATTGTTGGTTTTTTAATATATTTCAAAATTATAAGTTGTTACATTTTATTATAGAAAAAGTCATTATATTCGGTTGATAAATGGAAAACTCACAAACCAAAACATTTACCAATAATATGGGAAGCAATGGATATTATCTAAAATATTAAAAATTGTATGTTTTTGTTTATATTAGGATACGGCAATAATAACTGCAACTTGTTCTAGAAAAAATTGAAAATAAATTAATTTGGCCAGTCTTAAGTGTGGATAAAGGAGGAGAGTTTGAGCGGGAAGTTAGCAACTTTCCTTCTCTAAAATGTCTATAGTGCTATTCTGGCAAACAGCATTAAAAATATGGTGGTACGACCCAAATTATAGAGTTGAGTAAAAATCGAAAAAAAACTTAATCGTCATTTTTAAAAATCTTTGTTACTCGAAAAACCAGCAAAAACGGTTTTGAAATAGACAATTGATAATGGTAAAAGAATGGTTGGTAGACCACAGAAAACTGTGCTGTAAACCGTTTTGAAAGATGTAATAGAAATAAATATCTCATTGAAGCAAACTAAAACTTTAATATTTTGTAGTTCGGTTTGTTGTTACTGTTATCTTGTTGTTTCATGCTTATTTTAAACCAACTATAGTAAAAAGATAAACACTGTTAAAGAAACATTAAAAAGATACAGTTCTATTAAATTACGGCATCAAAATAAAAAATCGTAATTTTGATAACGGCATTATTTGAAATCCTAATAAAAACGCCATATTTGTTATACAGATTTAAAAAAATCAAAACTTGAATTTATAGTTACATAGAGCAATCTTGTTTGCCCATACTTTTTTTAATACGAAAGTAGTTTTAAAATAATTAACAATTATTTTGATTTTTTCTCTATTTTGTATTGTTTTGTAATAATATAACAATATACAGTTCAAATTTTGTTTAGTTGATAGTTTTGTTTCCCTGTAAATTTATTAAAATCATTTCAAGTTTTTAAATATTATTCAAATATAAATAAAAATAACAATTGACTTGTACATTCATTTTTGATTTAAATAACTTTTTAAATTAATATTTACATACCAGTTACGTAAACCCATTTTTTTATTTGTTCGTGTTCGTTTTGACCCAAACACGAATAGTTACCTTCATCCTTCAAGGTCATATGTTCCACATACAATTTTGAATATTTTCTAGTTTGAATTTGAATAAAAGAAAGTATTTAAAATTAAAATTTATATTTAATATTATTTTAAATTAAATAGTAAAGTTAGTACACAAATGTTTGTCAATCTTTACTTGGATTACATTCCTATTTTTTTTTCCAATGTATTTATAAATGATAAAATAATATTTTTAATACTTAAAAACGAATAATTAGAACATTAAATGCGTCAATTATATTTACTCTCTCATAAAATGAAATAAATGTTTTTTATAAAAAATACAAATAATAGCAAAAAATTAAAAGAAAAATTAGAAATATTTCAAAAAAAACTTAAAGTTTATTATTATTATTATTAGTACTATTATTATTATTTATATTATTATTATTATTATTATTATTATTATTATTATTATTATTATTATTATTATTATTTAAAACAGAGAAACAAGATTATTCTACTTATATGTGTATTAAATTCGTTGCATTAAAGATAATGCATATTAAAGATTAAATGTTTATTTTAATCTTCCTTTTTGTTCAAATTGATTTAACACCGGCTAATCTATAACTTAAATAATTCACTGCATTATAACTTTATTTTAAAATAAATACGTATAATTTAATTATATATGTGTAAACAAATTTTAAATAACAAATAAAACAGTTTTTTTATTTTAAATTAGCTTTTTATCAATAACTTGTTATAGTTACTTTGATTTTGCTTTTAACTCCGCTTAGAGAAAATTGGAAATAAACCAATCTAGCTAGTCCCAAGTTTGGATAATGAATGAGAGTTTGAGCACAAAGTTAGCAATCTCGCATTTGTAAAAAAAGCAAATTGTTACTAAAAGAATAACAAGACGTCATTTCGGAAAACAGCGGCCAAGAAATAATAGCGCAATCCAGATAACAGGATTGAGTATAAACTGAAAGTAAGCAAAATCTTAGATTTGCAGAATTTTGATTAGACAAAGAAAATCACCTGCTCATATTCCACATTGTTTTGTTGTTCTATGTTTATTTTAAAGCAATGCTACTACTACTACTTTTACTACTACTACTACTACTACTACTACTACTACTACTTTTACTACTACTACTACTACTACTACTACTACTACTACTACTACTACTACTACTGATAATAATAATAATAATAATAATAATAATAACTCCGTCTAGTTTGCATCAGAAATGATTTAATTTAACCAGTCCTAAGCCTAGATAAAGGAGGAGGGTTAGAGCGCAAAGTTAGCAACCTGGCCCCTGTAAAAATTTATACTGCTACCGAAACAATAAGAGGACGCCTTTTTGGCAAACAATGGCAAAGAAGTGAACGCTCGTATCTGTATGACAGAGTTACACAGATGACAGAGTTGAGTGAAAGCCGAAAAGAAGCTCAATCTTCGATTTGCAGAATCTTCAATGCCAAAACCTTAACCAGTGTTGGGACATAGAATGTGCGCACACTTGGCTAAAAATTATTCGGGAAGATTTGATTGAAATGAATTTTTTATGGGATCAAGCAAAACGTTTGGCAGCATGTTCAAATACATGTAAATATTTTGTGGTTTCATATTCTCTTTGAATTACGAGACTTTGTTGTTGTAATTTTTTGCTGTAGTTGCTGTCTTATTGCCTCATGCTCATTTTTTTAAAGCAAAAGGGTTTTGCAATAATAATAGCAATAGTAATAACAATAATAATAATGATAATAATAATAATAATAATAATAATAATAATGATAATAATAATAATAACAATAACAATAGCAATAATAATAATATACTAATAATAATAATAGTAATAATAATAAAAATAATAGTAATAATAATAATAATAAAAAAATAATAATAATAAATTGTATTTATTAGTTAAAACGATTGTAGTAGCATTTGTAAACAAGCTTCGTATAACTAATCAAAGTGCTCTAAACTTCTTCTTACAAAAATGTCTCTATTTTTATATTTGAATTGACCTCCATATTGAGTTGTTGTCCATTTTTGAACCAATAAATTTGAGGCAGAGTGTTTCCAGTTACACGACATGTTAATTTTAAACGTTGACCTTCAATTACGTCTGTTGTCATGGTGTTTATGCGCCTTTATCGAATTAAAAGTAATGATTTCATGCTACAAATAAACATATGATGTGTTTAATAATGTAATATTGTCAACATGATAAACAGTATTTAAAAAATTAAATGGTTATTAATTAAACATTTAAACAAGGATTTACAATAATAAAACATTACAATATTTATTTTTGTTTTTAAATTAAAAATAAAGTAAGGAATCACTTTTAAACAATAATAGAGGCATATTTTTAAGTTAATCAACAAGGGCTACGTGCTTTAAGTAAAAACAATTCAAAAATTATTTATTAGATGTTTTTACGTTTAATTAATAATAAGTGTTTAACAATAATATTATTGTAAACGTGAAAATAAATAAAAAAAGTATGCATAAATTTGTTGACGTGTATATTTAAATTTATAATGTATTTATTTGTAACATTTTTTAAGTTACTGTTAAAATCGGTTTACAGATTTTTTATTAATTAAGCATTATTAAGCATTAAGCAAAATGTTTTTATTTTTAATTTAAAAATAAAAGCATGTTTTACAAATTAACATTTTGAAAGCCGAACAAAGTAACAGTAGTAGAACTTAAGTTCACGTGTCTTACACAAACTGTTTAACACAAAATTATAATTAAATTGATTTTATGTTAACCATATTTATATTATTATATATATTTATTTATTTGATTACGCTTCAATACCTTTATAGAAAAAAATTATGTTTAAAACAAAAAAGTTTTTATTATTAGTTATCAATGTATAAACGGCGGAAACAAAATGGGGTAGAGATAAATTTTATGATAGTGAATAAAAGGGTAATCAAAAGTGAGATATTAGAATTGTCAAAATTACCAAAAATAAATCCATTTGGTCTCAGTACAGTTGTCGCATTCTTGTTGAGAATGATTAACAATGCATACTTTCTAAGTCCATAGCAAACCCTGAATCTAAATCCTATCTGGTGTTAGGCCACTGCCTTAAACACTGAGATACGTGTAATTGAAACGTAACTTGTACGTTTATTATTTAAAGTTAATTTGATCAATATTAAACGCACAGTGTCCTTAAATGCTACATGTTATTACAGTTAATAAGCAAGTCAATGATTCCTTCCACTAGGGACTTTACTATATAGGTCCTGGTATACTGCACATATTTAACAGCCTATAGTGCATGGCTTGGTTATGTTTATTGATGGGTTTTTAAAAATAAAATATTACAATTGTTAGATTCACTTAAATAATAAATCTAATTAGATTGAACCAAACAATAGCACTGTACAGTTGTTTCTCATCCTTGTTAGGAATCATCAGCAATATATACCTTTTAAGTATAACACGGACTTGAACCCATGCCTTTGCTGTTTTGTTTATCAAAATATTACTCATTATATCACGGCTAACAAACTATGCAAATTTATTATTTAAAGTGAATCTGATTAGAGTTGATTGCCAGATAATGTCAAATGCTGTCCATTGCTATTGATAACAAGCAAATGAGCGATACAATGCTAAACTTAACCTTGGCGGGCTTGATTTTAATAACTAACACCGGTACCAAATGCGGGTCGACGTTTGAATTTGCCAAAATGTCCACATTAAATACAGTGAAAATAAAATATAAAATATAGATCCTGATATACTAAACAAATAAAAAAATGTATTTTCATTTATTTCGAATATATGTTATAAATGGAACTACAGCAAATTAACAGATTTAAACTTTGCAGATGATATTTGTCTACTCAATGAAACTCCAGGAATGATGCAAAATATGACAACACGTGTCAGTAACATCAATTCTAGTATTAGTTTACAGATTAATGGTTTAACAACAAAAGCGTTGTGCTTTAAGTCAAACAATAATTTACTCATCAAAATTGGTGGACAAAATATTGATAGTGTTAATTCCTTTACATGTCTGGGAAGCATCATTGGTAAAGAGGAAAAAACCAAAATTGATGTTAAAGTCACACTTGCAAAGACAATGTTAGCCTTCCATAGACTCCGCCTGAAGACAAAACTTTGTTTGTACGCATTAATAATTATTTATATAGGCAATATATGGGAGCGAAACGGAAGTAAACAGACAAAATTGATAAGGTAGTGAAGGTTTTTATCGCCGGTATTTTAGAAGTATTTTAAAGATTACCTGGCGCGATTACCTTTTTATATGATGAAATCATGAGAAGAACTAACTCTTGTTTATTACAAGACATTATTGCAATTAAATAAAAAAAATTACTTGCTTAAATTCAATTCGAAAGGCCAGCAAGAATGGTTTGGGATGGACGATTGAAAATGGTAAAAGAAACGTTGGTAGACCACAGAAATCGTGGTTAAGAACTATTCCGGAGGATCTAAGTGAACTAATTATTTGATGGGATCAAACAAAACGTTTGGCAAAATGTTAAAATACGTGAAAAAATTTTTGTTGTTTCATGTTATTTTGCAATTATAGAGGCTTGTTGTTGATTTTTGCTGTAATTGTTATCTTATTGCCCCATGCGTATTTTTAAAGCAAAAGTGTTTTCTGTAATATTGTTATTATTATTATTATTATTATTATTATTAATATGTTAATTGCTCAATGATAAATGTGCAATTACTGATACAAATTATAAAAAAACATTTGTAAATAATTTTACAAAACACCCTAGTGGAAACATTATTTTTAAATTTGTTTTTAATAAACGATTTTATTTTAAATAATTGGAAATGTACTAAGTAAGCGCAAATTATTTTTCTATTTTTGAAAATAGAAAACGTTATCTTTTTTTACAAAAATTAAAATAAACTTCACACGTACTGCATATTGTGTTAATGACATAAAAAGCAAAAAATGTTCTGTTTTAATTATATTATTTAATAGCGACTGTCGCTGTGGGAATCTGCATTTTTTCTTCTAAATTCATTAACCATATCATCAGATACGATACATTTGGGAAAAACATGATTATAAAAAATAGAAAATACAAAGTTTTATTGAAAAAAATTGACAAGAATTAAAACATGGTAGCAAATTAAATTTTAGCTTTTATTTTGTATTAAATGTTAATGTCGAATAGAATCTTTACCTAGAAAAGGTAAAAATGCAAACAATCTAACTAGTCCCAAGTCTAGATAAAAAAAAAGTTTTGCAGCGCAAAAACGGCATCTAGAAGTAAACGATCCAAGGTAAAAACTATGAAATGACTACAATGCCTTAAATTGGTTTGTTACAAAAAGAAATGGAAAAAATTATCTAAAATCAAAGATTATTTATAAAAAGAGTGAAAAATAAGAAGAAGTTACTCTTTTAGTAAAAAATTACGAGTATTAAACAGGACAAAAACATGTAATGTTTGTATAGTTAGTCAAAGCACATGTAATACATGACACATCTAAAAATAAAGTGCTGGAATGGTTTAGTGATACAGAGCTTAAATTCCACCACTGGTACTAAACTACAAGCCTATGATCGGCTTTGCTAAAATGTTCACTGCTCAAAGATGTTTCTCATCAAACATTTAACGTAGTAAATATAAATAAATAAAATTGATAAAAAATTTAAAAACAAATTAATGTTTTTTTATTTAATTAAATTATTACTTTTTTAAATTCGCTATTTCAATGATTTGAGTAAAAAAACATTGTTTAGTCAAACGAGGGCTTTTTGGCAAATTAATCAAGTAGCTATTGAGATGTTATTAATATAATTTCGAAATATTTTACAGAACGCAAAAATTTTATTAAACAAATATGAAAATTTATTATAATGGTTATTTAGATGAGACATGTCCTACCCAGTTTTGAATCCATTGCATTATCTAGGTCCGGTACCCTGGATACAATATTTTGAACAACCCAATTCATTATATTTTAAAACGCGTTTTTAATACAATAGGTAGAAATAATTGGAAAAAAGGTCTTAATTATATACATTGTCCAGTTTATTTAAATTACAATCTAATTTTTAAAAAAATTAAATTTTTACGTTTTTAATTTTTACAATTTTAACAATATGTATATTTTTGTTAATGTATATAAAAAATCAGCTTGGATTATTTAGTCTATATAAAAATGGAAAAAGTTGTTTTAGAGGTAATGGAGCGGTCGAGCGCTTGACTCAAATAGAAATAGACTGAGGTTTGATTCCCACTACTTGTATGAAATGAGGGTGTGCATTAAATATTTTTACAGTGTCCACTGCCAAAAGTATTGCCTGTAAGGCATGTAGAGTAGTGGAAAATACAAAACGTTCTATACATAGTGTTAAATTTAGGCCAACTAGAAACAGTATAAAAATATCTCGTATAATTTGACATTTGATTTTTATCTTTATACATATTTCTTGTTTGAATTATATTTGAATGCTTAAAAATTTAACGAAAATATATTGTGCACATGTGACAGTTAAAATATTTTTAAAATGTTTATTAAAACATTTACTAACAATTCTTTGTACAATTTACATTAGCTAATAAAATGAAAATAAATTAAATTTTACCGACTTATTGCTAACAGTTAGATAACTGCAATAAATTTTTGTCTACATTTGTGTACCAAAAATAAAACAAAAATCACGTTTTTAAAATGAAAATATTTTTTCAAATATAAACATATTATATATATATATATATATATATATATAGTTCTTGTTGTTTTAATGTTTTATATAAAACATTTTATATTAAAGCCAACAAGGATTAGCATTTTTTACTTGTGGTGGGACTTGAATCAATGCCTATCCAAGTTTAAATCGAACGTGGCAAAGTAAACTTGTGGTAGTTTTCAAATATTGCGATGCAAAATGCTTTGTTTATATTCATTTAATTAAAAAAAAACTTTTTACCGTAGGCGGTCCCACGTCTAGTTAAAAAAAGAGGAGATTTTCAGCGCAAGATTTGCTACCTGGCCTCTGTCAAAATATATTGTTAAAGAAACAACAAGAGGGTACAATTTTATTAAACTACAGTAAAATTGTAAAAACTGCATTATTCCAATGACTGGGTTTGACAATATCCGAATAGAATTTCAATTTTCGACATGTACGATCTTGATAGCCAAGCATTTAATATTTATTTATATCAAACAATCTTGTTGTTATTTGTTTTCAGAAGCAAAAGGGTTTTGAAATAATAATAAATAATAAGTATATGCAATGCAAAATAATTAACACAAAAGGTTAAGTTGATACGGTGTCAAAATTAGTAAATTTGTACTCTCTACCTATTGGTAGAGTTTTGTTACGCTAAATGGACACTGTTATGCTTATTTTTAAATTGTTTCCATATTTTACAAAAAAGGTAATTTTCGACAAGTAAATATTTAACAAACCCAACCAATATTGCGCATTTAGTACTTGCGGTACAAACCACAACCAATATCCATCCAGTTTTGAGTCTGGAGCCCGTATTTTGGCAAACATTTAAACAATCAAACCGCAAAACATTTTTTAAAATGCGTTTTAATATTTTATTTTAATTTAACAGACAAAACATTGTTTTGCTCATTACAGATAATTTACTATTATAAATTAAAAGTTCAAAAAGTAACTGTAAAATGTTTGTTAAATTAATTAGTATGTTTTAAAACCAAAAGGTGCATAAATTATGCATAAAAATGTTACTTTTTGTATTTCATCCTTTTTTTATATTTTATACAAAGTAATAAAACATTATTAATTATATGTAAATAATATGCATAAAAAACAAACCAATTATTTGTATAAATCAATTTGTCATTTAAAAAATGATTAAGCCAACATTTTATGTCACTTATATAGGCTCAAATTAATGTAAGTGCGGACTCACTTTTTAAATTCAACAAAATTGTTTTAAATTGCACTAAGTGGTAGTCATAGGCCAATAATTAAATTACAATTTATTTGCTCATTTTTATTTAGAACTTTTGTTTTTAGCAATGACAAACATTCAGTTCGTTTGGTTAATCGATGTTTTAATTTACATAACACCTATTGTTGCAAAAAGAAACAAACCGAACGTTTTTATTTTGTGAAAAAATCAATAAATAATTTGATTTATAACTAATAACAATTACAATAAATTAGATGTAAGAATGTAAAAATTGCATTTAAGTGCCTTTGTCGCTAAATAAGGGCCCAATTCTTGCTTAAAGAAGCTAAAATTGGCTCTGTCAAAATTAATACGTTAAAATTGATTGCCTTTCCTCACATCACTTAGGCATATTGGGCAGATCAACATATTACTAAAATAACAAATAAACATCACTTTAGCAATACTGCTAATTAAAAGAATAAAAATTTTTTTTTTACTAATAGCATTACCAAATTCTCGCTTAGACAAAAAACCCATTTTGACAAGATAAAAATACAACTACACTATTTGTTTAAAATAAATTATATTCTAAAATATGTACATATATAGACAATAGACATCACCAATTTTACAAATTTAGTAGTTCAAAGAATAACCGCGGTTTTTTATAATTTTTTTTAAACGTTTTTGTTAGGAATCTACCAAATTATTAATGTAATCTTGTAAAATTCAAAACAACATTAATTTTTTCTTTAAGCGCGCATTGATTTTCCATTCCATTCACCACTCGTTTAAGATGACTAAAAAGATTTTCAATTACATTAAAGTCTGGGCTGTATGGAGACAATTAAATAAATATAAATATTTTGCTATTTAAAGAATTTTTAGACTAAACAATTTAAAAAATGTAATAAATTTTGTCGTAGATCAGTCCTAAAAAATGTTTTAAAAATGGTTATACATTTTAAGCTGTTTAAGTGGCTTCTTGTTTGACTCTATTTTGGTACTTGCATGAACTTACCTCCATAATATCTATAAAGACATAATGGATGCGCAACCATTTTAACAATGCAACCGGGAATATACAAAGTCGTAAATTACACTGTCTATGGTTCGTCCTTTAAATCGCACTCGTTAGTAAAACAAATTGATCTCCAGAAACAAACTAAACGGTTTTTCTGCATCTTTGCAAATCCCACACATCTTTTTCCATGCTGTGCTGTTAGAGAAATTATTTTTAACGCTTTCTTTAACTGCAGATTAGCTGATTAAAACGAATTAATTTGCTATAGATTAAATGTATGCAGTAACGTGTGCTAGGTTATGTAAGCACTTGTAAAATTGTATAAATAAATAATTTAAAAAAATATTGTTGTGTAATCGTTTTATATAAATACTTTGTATATATGTATTTTTTAACATGTATTTTTTACCCGTTTTTAGGACAATTAAATATTTATAATTATAAAAAAACTGTAAAAACAATTAACTTTAAGTATTAATAGGCCATCTTATTTTAGCATAATTATTTTGTTGAAAAAAATATCTCTTAAGTGAAAGTTTGGCTATGTTGCAATATTATTTCGGGAAAATATTCAAGTTACAAAGATTGAATATAAGTAATAAAATAATAATAACAATAAATTTAATAATATTAATAATAACAAAAATTAATAATAATTGCATTTAAAATTGAAGCTAATAATGATTACGGTTATCATATTTATGAATACATTTACAATATTAGTAATAGTAATAATATTAATAATTATAATGACAGTGAAAATATTAGTATTAATAATAACGATAATAATGATAATAATAATAGTAATAACAACAATAGTAATATTATTATTATTATTATAATATTAATAGTGTCAGTAATAACGATAATAATAATAATAATAATAATAATGGTAATAATAATATTATTATTGTTAGTTATTATATCACTAATAATAACAAAAACAGTTATTATAATAAAAGTATTTAAATTATTAATAAGGATAGTATTATTATTATTATTATTATTATTATTAATAATGGTTTTCAAATTAATTGAATAATAAATGTGCCGGGGTGGTCCAGCGGTACAGCGCTCGAATTTGGACCTCGGTGGACATGGGTTCGAATCCCACCACCGGCACTAAAATGCGGGCTCACGTTCGGTTTCGCTAAAATGTCCACTGCTGAAAGATGTTTCTCGTAAAACATTTAAAGTAGTAAACTTAAACTAAATAAATAAATAAAAATATAGTTAATTAAAATTATCGAAAATCTGTGCAGTTGATTCATTTTTGTTAGAAAGTGTTAGCAGTACATACCCTTTAAGTATTACGCAAACGCAAATCCGCATTGTTTTAATTTATATTATTTTTTGCATTTATTTTTATTTTTACTGTTTAACAAAACATTTTTTTCAGTAATGTACATTTTAAAGAAACCGACCATGGACTCGCATTTAGTGCCGAAAGTAAGGATTAAATCCATACTCACCCATGTTCGATCAGAGTGCTGTACCGCTAGACCACCCCGGCACTGATTAGAACAAAATGTATGTTTTGGAAAATCCCACTATAAACAAATACATATTTCCAAATGTGCAAATTAAAAATAATGCGATAAACATGATTTAATTTATTCAATAAATTTAAACTTTTATAATAAATTAAATTATTTTGTAAATTAAGTAATAATATTTAATTCTTATTATTCTTTTTACAAATAATATTAAAATAATAATAATAATAATAATAATAGTGAAATTTAAAAACATTTTTGCAACATAAACAAGTATTTGCTCCTGTTCTTTTTAAATCTAACAATAATATGTGCAGAGATAGCCTAAAGCTACAACGCTCGACTTAGACCTGGTGGACATGGGTTCGAATCCCACCACCAGAACTAAATGCGGGTCCACATTTGGTTCCGGTAAAATGTAAACTGTTGCAAGATGTTTTTTGTAAAACATTCAAAGTAGTAAAAATAAATTAAAAAATTAAAAAAGCAATACATGAAAATTTAATTACATAAATGTTTTTAGTTTTGCACATTGAGTGTTTCTTTTTTAACATATAAATTTAACTTTGAAATATTATCTCGTTTGTAACTCAGTCTAAATAAAATTATAAATTAACCAATCCAGTTAGTTTCAAGCCTGAATAAAGGAGGAGGGTTTCAGTGCAAGTTTAGCAACCTAAATTATGTAAAACATCTATTTTGCTACAGAAACAGTAAAAAGATGCGATTCTAGCAAACAACGGTAAACAAATGATGGCATAATCTAGATTACAGATTTGAGTAAACATTAAAAGACAGTTCAATCTTTAATTTGCAGAAAATTATTTGGTTAAATTCTACATTTACCGCCCAAAAAAGTAATAACAGTTTTGAAATTACAGAAAACTTGGCTATGTAACATTTGGGAAAATCTAATAGAAATAAATGTTTCACGAAATGAAACAGACATTTTAGCAAAATATTCGAATACATGGAATCATTTTGTTGCCTTAGGCTATTTTTAAATTATTAGACTTTACTATTACTGTTATCTTGTTGTTCCATGCTTATTTTAAAGCAAATGTGTTTTTTAATAATAATAATAATCTTTTTTGTGTGACATTTTTATGAAATCATACTTTTTGTTTAGAAACCTATAGCCCTACTGTTCATTTATCGCCATTTTTAACAAGCAAATGTAGGACAGAGTTAATTATATTTTATGTTCAATTTTCATTTAATTTAAAATACAAAAATAATGCATATATAAAATAATTTAAAAATTTTTAAAAAACAATTTGTAAAAAAACTGTAACTAAAATCATGTAAAAAATACATCTTGTCAGTTAATTAAAACAGTAGCAATTATTTTTAAAAATACGATCTGTTAAAAAATAAATTTTTTGTCGAAAATAATAAACAACCATAATTACATGTTTTATTATACATGTAATTTTAAGCCACAATTTTTAACACTATAATTTTCAATAATATAAATTATTAGTTATTGAAGTCTAATATAGTAATATGCATATTTTCTGTTTTGAAAAAACTACAAAAACGATATGCCGTGTATATAATAAATTGATGATAATATACTTATATATATATATATATATATATATATATATATATATATATATATAGCAAATCCAGAGCTGTCAAATAATCTTGGATGCAACATTTACTCAGTTCCAATAATATCAAAATAATAATGTTTACGTTTTTCTTAATACATATACAAAATACCACTTGTCAATAAACACTTATTTTTCATTTTTTTGTTTTAACTTGCGAGATGTATTTTTTCAACAAAGTAATTATGCTAAAATAACATAGCTTATCAATACTTAATGTTAATTGTTTTTTAAGTATTTTATGATTATAAATATTTAAGTGTCTTAAAATTTTTGAATGAATAACATTCAAACGGGTAAATAGTAAAACAATAATTAAAAAATTATTTATTTATACAATTTTACAAGTGCTTACATAACCTAGCACACGTTACTGCATACATTTAATCTATAACAAATTAATTCGGTTTAAAACGTTGTATGTACATAAAATTTAACATTAATTATGATGTGAAAAGATAAAAAAAATAGTTAACTACTTAATCCTCCATTTTTGTTTAATCGACCTGTCAAATTTTTAATTTTGCCTCTTAAACATGGGACAACTTTGAACACTTACGGCAGTTGATTACAATAAGTTTAAATAGTAGAAGCTCCCTCTCAACTGCTACAAATTACAAACAAATAAAAAATTATAATTTTGGTTTAACTATTAAACAAATTGCAAATTTATTTAATGTAAGTACAAGGATTGTATACAGAGTTTTGAAGAATTATACATGTCCAAGAACAGCTGGATCTGGATCTGTACTATCAACCAGTAAACAAAATAATTTATTCATAATCACGAAATTAAAAGGAATCGGAATAAGGCCCGGCACACAAATGTAGTACCAAGAATTAGCTAATTTTCTATATTCATTAATGCGCAATCGGAAGAAATTAGCTAATCTGCAGTTAAAGAAAACGTTAAAAATAGTTTCTCTAAAGCACAGCATTGAAAAAGATGTGTGGGATTTGCAAAGATGCAGAAAAACCGTTTAGTTTGTTTCTGGAGATCAATTTGTTTTACTAACGAGTGCGATTTAAAGGACGAACCATAGACAGTGTAATTTACGACTTTGTATATTCCCGGTTGCATTGTTGAAAAGGTTGCGCATCCATTGTGTTTTTATAGATATTATGGAGGTAAGTTCATGCAAGTACCAAAATAGAGTCAAACAAAAAGCCACTTAAACAGCTACAATTAATTAATTTACAAACAAAAAATTTTACATTTTAAAAGTTTTTTTAAATAAATAGGTGTATTTAGTTATATATAACTATATAGGTATATATAAAGTTAAAGAAAATTAAGGAAGATAATTGCACACTTATAATTTTAAATATAATTATTTAGGTATAAGTGTCTACGTAAACAATCACTAGTACTTAAAAATCAAGAGTATTTTTCATTGTTTATAACTTTTTGTCAACTTACCGGGGAACGGACTATAAACATATATTTTCAGTTAGTTAACCAAAGATTCTCAATATAAAAAAGCCGTTTAATTATTAAGAACGAAACAACTATAAAATACATTTGAATTAATTTATTTATTTAAAAACATTGTATATTTAATTAAAATAAACACCTAACCTATGTAAGCATTTTTCAGGATTATATCAGTTTTTAAATAAGTATAACTTTATGTACATTATAAATTGATAAACAGAATAACAGTTGTGTTGTTACAAAAAGAATATTCAATGAATTATTTAACATAAAAATATTTTTTAATATTGTAGAATGTATACTAAGGAAAATGAATAAAATAAGCAATTTTTGAACTGTATTGTAAATAATTTACTAGCATTGAAAAAATAGTAAATGATGTGTACCAATTGTCAATGTTGCACTCCGTAGAAATGGGTTTTTGTTTATAATTGCGTGTCGAGTAAAATATAAGTATTAAACTGTTGAACTTAACTTTATTTGTAGTCTAAATGGCTTTAAACATTATGCGATTTTATAGCTATCTTGTTCTTTCAAAAGTATTATTAAATTAAATAAAGGACTTTACCAAAACAGATTACCACTAGTATTGAGTTGAACATTTGTTCAAATTTTTAGTAAATTATTTCGGCTTAAACCATAACACAGTCCTTTAAAGCACTTGGTAGTTCACGAAATACAATATTTACATTTTTTTTTAAAAACAATAAAATGTTTTTGTCATAATTCTGAAATTAACGTATTATTCTAATGTGTAAAATCCTTAACTAGCAAAAAAATAAATAATTATATAATTGCTATCAGACAGTTTAAACTCTTTTATAAATGTAATATTTTAAAATTATTTTAAACAACAAGGTAAAATATTAATTTTTTACCACATACATTATGCAATGCAAATTCAAATTCCGCAAGTCTAGGTTAATAATTGAATAATTGGTAACTTGAACATTTAGAAGAAATTGAAAATTCCAACAAATATTAACTAAATCATTATAAACATTTAATTTACATTGTATATATATATATATATATGGTTTATAATATAATTTATTCCTAAGTAAAAATTAAGCTGTTTTTATTTTCTAAAAACGCTTAAGTTACGCTTCCTGTATCCAATTTAGAATTTAGTGGTAATATTGGTAAAAATTTACTTAGGTTTTAATAAAATTAAAATGTGTCTAATTTAATTCAGCAATGTAATAAAATTTAATTATTTAAATTGTATTGACAGTTGTCTGCTTACCTACTGTGCCAAAAATTATTTTTCTTGACACTTAAAATTAAAATTAAAAATGAGGCCAAACCAATAGTAAATTTTAAAACTGTACTCTAATGTGAAAGCAACGATAATTATTGACAAGTTATTCTTTATTAAAAATTTAGTTTGTTACACAAAATAAATATTTTCAAATGCATTACAACAGACTGCTATATTAATTTTAAAAGCATTGTTAAAAAGTTTTGAATGCAAAATGTAATTTACTATTTAAAAAATGTAGTAATGTCAAAAATAATTAAAACATTAACAAAAATATTGATTATTGTAAACAATCCGTCACAACACATCTTTTTATATATTTTGATAAAGTGACACTTTAAAAAAACGTCAAAACAATATCTTTATTAAAATACAAGACCATATTATAATGATTTTTTGTAGAATATAATTTTATCAATTTTTATTTTAAATTTTTTTTAATGTCTTATAAATGATAAAATAAACCAGTATTTAACAACCAAATTCTTGAAACAGATGTATTTGCATAAATTAATAATAATAATAATAATAATAATAATAATAATTATTATTAAAAAATATTTATTTATTTATTTTCTATTAATATGTTTTGATAAAAAATAATTTTTATTAATTTTATTGCTTGTTTTTATTTTATCTACGTGATTAATAAACAAATTATAAAATAAAACTTTTGAAAACTATTGAAAAGTTGTAAATTTACTTGTCACATTTAATTTATTGTAAATGCTTCTTTTTAAATATACGGTGTAGCAAATCTACATTTTAATCCAACTTAATGTTAAAAATAATTTCCAAACACAATTCCTTGTAATAATTCCAGTTGTTAGCTAAATATAAATTGAACTACTTATAAAGGTTTGCCAAAGACACAATAATTAATATTTGTAGATCAAAAAATATTATCCAATCAGATTGTAGAACATTATTTTTTATAGAAATTTAACGTTATGACTACTGCACAACACGCCAACAAAAATCATGTGTCACAATTTATATTGATCTTTATTTCCGGACGGTTTATTTATGAATAAATATTTAAAATGAAATACAATAAAAATGCCTAAAGTATTGCATATAAAAGTTACTACTAAATTCACTTTCTGTCATTTTTATTACAATCAATTCATTATTACTTATTTAAAGCATTGGGTTCTTTTTATAATACCAAATAAAAATATAAGAAGACGTAAACTGTGGGATGAATTCATTTCGTATATTCTTGTAATTTAGTAATTTTAGTAATTTTTTGTATATATACACTGGAATTTTATGTTTGTGACTGACGAAAATATATGAAATATATTCATCTCAGAGTTTACGTCTTCTTATACATATTTTGGCATTATTTGTTAATTTGCTTCATTTCGTAATTTTCAAATATTGTTTAATAGCTAAAATTTAAAATTATTGAACACAGCATTCATGTTATAATTATCTGTTAATATTAACTAAAACCAAAATATTAGTAAATTTAATAAAGTAAAAAATAGACCTTTTTTAAAATTATATATTTCAGTAAGTTATAATTATAATTAATTAATTAATTTGATTTTTACTGCCCGAATGCTTAACGAGAAACATTTTTGATGCAGTGGATATTTAGCGAAGCCCACATTTAGTGTAAATAAAAGCATGTGATGGTTTTTGAAAATAATATTAAAATTGTCAAATTCACTAATTAAAAAATCTAATTAGTTTGAGCCAATCTGAAGCATTAAGCAGCCACTTTATTCTTGTTAAAAATGATTAACGGTGCATACTTTTCAAGTTTTAAATAAATTTAAGCCCATGATCCTTTATGGTTTTACATCAAAGTCTCATCCACTGAGCTACGGATAATTAGATGCCGATTAATCAGTGTCCTTAAGTGCTGTTTTTTACCACCGCTAACAAGCAAGTGAATGATCCCTTTAACTAGAAATTGTAATTTAAAGCTCGGAGAATAATGCGCAAGTTTAATTTTATAAATATATAATTGATGGTATTTTTACATAAATACTGTAAATGTGGTAAACTATTATTTAGTTATGTTAATAAATGCATAACATTTTTACTTGACAATATAATATCAAAAGTTAAGTAATTACATAAAACAATTTTACATGGGACAATAATTTGCATAACTTAGTTTCAAGAGTGGCATGTTTAAGCTGGGGTGTGACTTTACCACAACTAATAAACATATCATTTAATTCACTGTGTCATATAATTTTTTCTAAAAGAAGTTAAACAATACTTTATTAAAATTGTCAAATTTACTAAACGATAAATCCATTTAATATGAGCCAATTTAGAGCAATGTATAATCATTTTATTCTTGTTTGGAATTGTTAGCAATTCATAATTTTTAAGAATGTCACGCAAACATGAATTAACGCCAAAGCTAGTGTCAGGCCGATATCTTAACTACTGAGCTAGGGGTAGTTGGAATAGACCTTGTAACTTTATTATTTATCGTAAATCTGATTAATGCCAATTGCCTAGTGTTATTAAATGCTGTGCGTTACTACTACTAACAAGGAAGTAAACCTTCTTTTTTACTTGGGTTTTTGCCTTATAGGTCCTGACATACTGCACATATTTTGTAGATATATGGCATAGATTAATTATATGTTTTACTGGATGACTGATGAGTTTTTACTAAAAGTTGGTCTACATCAGGATTTAGCACGAAGCCCGTATTTGTTTGATCTAGTTATTGACGTGTTAACAAGAAATATTAAGATGGAATCTTTATGGTGTATGCTATTTGCAGATGACATTGTTTTATGCGATAGAAAACAAGAGGATTTGGAAAGACGATTAAAATAATGGAGAAAAGCACTGGAGAATCGAAGATTGAGAATTAGCAGAAAAGAGACCGTGTATATAAGTATAACAAAAGAAAGTGATAGAGAAATCAAAATGCCACACCAAGAATTGTTGAGAGTGAAAAGGTTTAAATATCTTGGTTTATTGCTAGAAGAGAATGGAAATTTGAATGCAGAGATTGCGCAAAGAATAAAAGCAGGATGGTATAACTGGAGGAAACTTAAAGGAGTTCTGTGCGACAGAAAGATAACAGCAAGGACAAAAAGTAAAAATTTTAAGACCGCAGTAAAACCGACCCTGATGTGCGGATCGGAAACGTGAAGTATTAAGAAAGCTCAAGAGAGAAAACTGAACTTAGTAGAAATGAAAATACTTCGATAATCGTTGGAAGTTTCCAAATTAGACAAAATAAAAAATGAAGTTGTTAGATAAAAACTGAAAGTCATCAAGGCTCATAAGAAAATTCAAGAGAAAAGGTTAAGGTGGTACGGTTACAGGCGAATAAGGGCATTGAAAGTGGAAGGCAAAAGAAATCGTGGCCGACCAAAGATAAAATGGTTGGATTGTGTGGAAGCCGATATGAAGGAAAAAGGACTAACAAAAATTAACGCTAAGGACAGAACCAAATGGAGAATGCTGACCAGAAACAATGACCCCTCATAAAAAGGGGAAAAGCTGTAAAGAAAGAAGAAGAAGAAGAAGAAGAAAAAAGAAGAATACTAGATTATTATTATTATTTATTTATTTATCATCTAAAACAATATATTTTAAATAACTCAACTAATTTTCTACTTTTGAAATTAATTATCTTTTGAAAACAAACTTTTATAAAATACTTCTTATTAAGTTAATATTTATAAACATATTTAATACAAGTTATTTATTTTTATAAAAAAGGTTTTACACTCTATGCACAAAACATAATTTTACAAACAATATTTATGTAGTTAAAAGTAATAGTAGTATAGTTCATTGATGTGGCGAAACATTCTACACAATATTCATTTGATTATAAATTCTCCACTTGTGTTGCCATAATCGAAGTTCAACTACTTGCTGATCTCGTCTTACCTACAATTTAAAGTAGACGAAGGCAATAGTAACATATATTATTATTACTGTTAGATTGCAAATTTGAACAAAGTACATTTATTATTATTATTATGAAATACACACAAAAATATTTTACACCATTTGCATAACATGATTTTAAATGGTACATTCAACTATTCTCTTTGTTATTTCCATATTTGTACAGCATATTAAACAATTGACTTTAATAGTTTTATAAGTAGAACAAACATAGAACTATAACGACGTTAATTGACTAACAGTTGATATTTTTGTAACGCAGCTACTAGTTGCAAAGAGTAACAAGGTTGTCTGGTATTTTGCCACATTTATCCATTTTAGCCTAACGGATACATATAGTATATATATACAGTATAAGCCGTTGTTTTAAAAATATTTTAAAAATTATCTGGGCCGATTATATTTCAATTAATAAGATCATTAGAAGAATTGAGTCTTGTTTACTATATGACATCATTACAATCGAACGAAGAAAATTAATTGATCAAATTCTACGTTTATCAGCAAAAGCAGTTTTGGAATAGACAATTAAAGATGGTAAAAGAAGATTAATAGATTACAGAAAACTTGACTAAAGCCCTTTTGGAAAATGAATGTTTTGTAATATAATTTTATTGTTCCATATTTGTTTTGAATTATGGAATGTTGTTTCCGCCGTAACTGTCATCTTGTTACTCCAAGCCTATTTTTAAAGTAAAAGGATTTTATAATAAATAGTGATCATGATACTTTAAGAGATACCTTTTAAATATCCCAAGTGTATATTTTGACAAATTTTCTAAAATAAAATCCTAGTTATACCGCTGTCTACAATGTCCCTGTTGTGTTGGTCTGGGTGTGTAGACACATTTAGTCCAAAAATGCCACATGGAAGTGCCGCAGTTAGGAATATCATTTTTACTAAAACCAAATATGTTTTATGCATTAGTCAATCTTCAGAATTATTAGCATTTTATAATGCGGTATAAAGGTATTCAATAATCACATAATAAAAAGCCAAGTTCGATTTAACAAATATTTTTATAACACAGTTATAGGATATGTTTATTATAATAATTAATTCATTAAGAAAAAATTTAAAACTTTAAACATTATAACATAAAATATAGTTGTGTTAAATTAAAAACAAAACATTAACAACAGTCAAATCACGCAAAAAAGTATTTATCATCCTTCCAAAATATAGTGAACAAATTAGTTAATGGTTTTTAAAAATATTTTTACTAAATAATATTTTTTGTGCGTTTACACGTTTAAATTGCCGATAATTTTTAATAATCTCATTTTTTATTTATACAAAATATTGCTTTACTGGTTATTTTGGCTTAAATTATTATGAAGCTATTAAATATTGCACTTGATAATTAATAATTTAAATTTAAATTGTTAATTTTTTTAAACTAATGCTTTTATAACAAGTCCTATTTATTTATTATTTATTATTGTTTAAAATCCTTTCGCTCTGAAGAGTATGGAGCAACAAGATTGTGCACATTAAAGATTGAAATTTTATTCGGATTTTATCGAACCCCATCATCGGAATCATGTTGCTTTCACTTTTTTGTCGTATTTTAATGAAGTGGTGTCTTCCTGTTGTTGCCTTAGCGATATTAATTTTTATAAAGGCCAGATTGGCAACTTTCCCTTCAAACCCGTACTCCTTTGTCAATTGAACCTACGATCAGCTACAGTAGAAGTAAATATTTTGAGGTCTATCATATTAATTTGCCTAAAATATAGCATCAAATAATCAACCAAAATAAATGAATATACGAGTTAATAATGCTATCAACTGTTTATTATTTTCATGTTCACTAATTGATCGATTTTTATTTTTACATCCAAATCTTTGTATGCACATTAAATATGGAAAGGTTTATCGTATACAAGAAGTGAAGTAGTGGATAATGTTAGAACACTGAATTCAAAAATAAACATTCATAAATGTAAATTTTGTTACTGAAATTAAAAAAATCCTTTTTTTAAATATTCGGTAAAAATGTTTTTTGTTGAATAGTCATGCAATTGAAATTAACAAATAATACAGTAAAGTAAGCATTATATTGTAATAATTATTAGTTAAAAACCTTTATTGTTAATTAAATAAGCTTAAATAATTGATATAAATTGCTATATAAAATACTTTCTTCGTATAATAAAATTCAATTATAAACAAGGTATAAATAATAATATAAAATCAACTGTTATTGAAGTAACTGAATAATGTTATATGCGATAAAACATATTTATTTACTGCAATTTATTTTTAAAACTAACACTATATATATATATATATATATATATATATATATATATATATATATATATATATATATAATATAATTATTAAATGTAAAAAATTATTATTTATTTTATTTGATTACCATATAGCCACGCCAAAATGATTGTATTTTAATAGCTGCTTCGGTATCGGACCACTGCAAGCTTAATGGTAAAGGTTTTCTTGGATTTTTTTTCCACTCTTCAGCTACCCAAGGTATTTGTCCTAAACAGGTTAAATGTTTGCGATTTTCAATATCATCGACGGCGAATAAATTGTGTTTGTACAAATAAAATATAATTGAATCAATGCCATTATATTTAAGATGAAACTTCTAAAAATATATAAATGAGAATTGAATAAGTATAACAAACAGTATTTTAAACTAAAATAAATTATTTGTATATTGCATTATTTAATTGCTACAATTGTATTTTTATATAGTAATGTTTTACTTGGTAAATAAAGCAAAATTATTTTACAAATACATTTTAGTAAACAGTATTTGCTAATGTGATATAAGTATCAAAGCCGGAAGGAGTTTAGTCTATTAGGAAACAAATTGAGGGCAGAAATTTCTGATAATTTTATAAAGTTTTAAATCTTAATAATAATTATGTTTTAGTACTCCTATGTGATCCACACTACACGTAAAATAATAATTGAACTTTTGCTTTGGCGGATAGACATAAGCATATACCCAAAATCCTTGAAAAGTATTTTAATGTTTTAGACATGTTGTACGTAACCAATAAAATGCAAACAGTGGCGCCATTATATTATTATTATTATTATTATTATTTTGTTATTACAAAACCCCTCTGCTTTAAAATCAGCATGAAGCAACAAAATAACAGTAACAGCAAAAACAACAACAAAGTTCTATCATGTACAATAAACATGGGCCAACAAAAAAATTCAATTGGTTTAAATAATTTTTCAAAATGTTTGATTCTATGAGACATTTATTTTAATTAAGTCTCTCTAATTGGTTATTAGCTACGTTTTCTGTGGTCTACTCCAATCGTTTTTCCGTTATTCATTCCAAAACTGTTTTTGCTGGTCTTTTGGGCAGTAATTATTTTTTGTTTAACCAAAGATCGAGCTTTCATTTGGCTTTGAATCAACTTTGTAATCTAAATCGTGCTATTACTTTTTTCTCGTTGTTTACCGGAATGGCGTTTTTTTATTATTTCTGCAACAATATAGATTTTTTACAATAACCAGGTTGCTAGCTTTGCACTCAAACCCTTTTTCTTTATTTAGGTTTAGGAATGTCTAGATTGGCTTATTTCTGATTTTTTCTAAGCACAGTTGGTGCCGTCATATAAATGTCATGTATCAATTAGTCAGAAAACATTATTATTATTGTACTTTTGTTGTAGGTAAAAAGATTTTAACTCATCCAAATTGGGGATACAGTTGCCTAAAATGCTTTACTGAACACAAATTAAAATAAAAATTTATATAGAACGTCAAATAATGTTTGATCTATTAAGAATGTATACAAATGTATTTTAAAATTTAAATTTTATAATAATTTTAACAAGCAAAATTATTATTAAATTTGTAAAAACAAAGTAATCGTTTAAAAAACTAATGTATTTTAAATTATAAATAAGGTTTGTAGTTTCAAAACTAATTAATATATATATATATATATATATATATATATATGATATATATATATATATATATATATATATATATATATATATATATATATATATATATAAGGTTTGTTAATTGTGAACTAATTAAAAGCTTATATGCATAGATAAAAACGTAAACATTATTATTGTGATATTATTTGGACTGAGTAAATGTTGCATGTAAGTTGATTTAACGGAAGCGTGAAACTGAGTGAAGTTAAATTTGTTAAAACAAAATATATAGATACGTATTACAGTAAACAAAATAAATATTTTAGCAACATTTAAAAATAAAATTAATTTTTTATTTAATATAATTTTAATTGGTGGATTATGTATTAATTGTTTTGTTTATTTTATTAAAAATAACATATGTAAATGGAATTGTTTTAATGTTTTATTAAGCAACACAGACTAACTTTTAGAGATTGTTCTTTTTGCGCGGAATTTAGCATTAATTCTAAAGCTGAACTAAGAACGGGCAATATACGTAATTTTAAATACATTTCAGCAGAGCCTATATATATATATATATATATATATATATATATATATATATATATTGCTTGTATACATGGATATTAAAATTATTTAACGTTTTTAATTAATTAACATTACAATAACTAGTGCTTAATTTTTTATTGATTTATTAGTTATTAGTAGCACAAAAAGTTTAATATATATAAAAATGTAGTTTATTTTTTAATTATATCAATTTAATAACACAATTTTGTA
The DNA here is from genome assembly GCA_025895645.1 of Cardicola forsteri. Lineage (NCBI taxonomy): Eukaryota > Metazoa > Platyhelminthes > Trematoda > Strigeidida > Aporocotylidae > Cardicola > Cardicola forsteri. Next base: position 683,255 of record JAKXYG010000004.1, read on the forward strand.
GTTTATAAAAGTTATTATTTAAATTTTAGTTGTAAATAAAAGTGTTATTCTGTCGTTTACAAAATTATTTTTCATCTCATTAAAATGGCTATTAATGCATTTAAATTTTATATAAATTTATAACTTATTTTTTATAATTAAAAATACTTAAACCTACAAAATTCGTTAACATTAAAAAATAATAAAATAAACAAATAATTGTATAAAAACATAACCGTTTTTACAGGTTTTAAAAAAATCAGAGTTTGGCACAATTTTGGCTTCATCTAATTCTTTATTTAATACATTTACATTTAATTTTTCATTCTATAAATATACTGATTAATGTAAGTAAAATATTACTTTATTTATATTTAACATTTTTAAATATTCTGTAGAATATTGTTTATCATTATTTAAAAATAGTCCAAAACGTTTCAAATTGCTTTCTAAATATAAATAAACAAAACAAATATGTTTTTAACAAATTTTAAGTTATGCTTTTATGTTTAATTAGTTTATAAAAAAATCAAACATTTTATTTGTTTGTTATATATATATATATATATATATATATATATATATATATATATATATATATATATATATATAATTAACAATAAAAGAATTAAAACTATTTTAAAATAATAAATATTATTAAAAATGTTTTATTTAATTTATTTTGGGTGTACAGGAATTATGTAAAATATCACTCAAATTACCTGTTTCTATTTTCTTCCATATTGAGTTTGTTAAAGTTTTTTCAAATTCAAACATTTTAAATTTTTTGTTAATAAAATTTGTAAAAATGATTTATAATAAAAAAAATTTTTAAATAAAAAAACTGTTGTAAAATTGTATTTTAATTTCTTCGTTTATTACCAGCACTAATAACGGATATATTAAGTTATTCTAATTGTTTACTAAATACAAAATTTTTTTAGAAACAACTGAGTAATTTAAGTAATTTAATAAATATTAATAATGTAATAATAATAATAATAATAATAATAATAATAGTAATAAGAATAGTAATAGTAATAATCTATTTATGTAAACATTATAAATAAGTAAAACTACATTTTTTTAATGTTCATGTATTTAGTTTTTATTATTATAACCTGAATCTAATATGTTGATATTATAAAACATTTTTTGTTTTATATTAGATTATATAAAATATATTTAAATTAAATACCAAACAAATAATTAGTTTTAAAATTTTAATACAAAACAATATTTATTACATTTAAGTAGTTTTTTAATAACTTTAAAATTCAATTATTTTTGAAACAAAAATACTTATTAATAAAAAATTTGTAAAAGGTTAATACAGCAAAAATGTAATAGTAAACTTTTATTTTGTTTTAAATTTTGAATAAAAACAAAACTGTAGAATTTGACTAAATAAAAACAATAATAATTAAAGTTATTATTAAAAAGTGTGCAAACATTGTATAACAATAAAAACAAATGGTTGTTAATTAACAATACTTAATTTATAGCTATTTACTTACATACCAAATTATAAAAGAAAAAAAAACTAAAACCAGCATCTGTTCAGTTTTGTTAAAACATTATTAATTCAATATATTTGTAAAAACTACCTTATTTAAATCAACAATTAAATGCAATTTAAAGATAAGAAAAACGTCATTTTTCTTTATTCTAAAAAAAAGGATAATTATAATGTTTTATAATGCTAAATTAAATAGCAATTACAATAAAAGTTAAACATTAAATTTACTTAATAAAATTTAATAACTTAAATTTATTATTATATATATATATATATATATATATATATATCATTTTTAGTAATGTATAATTTTATATAAATTTGTTGTTTAACATTTTTTTCTGCTTTCACTAAAGGTATAAACAATTTTTTGTTTATTTCATAATGTTGAATGCATTTTTACAAAAATATTAAGACTGATAATAATAAAATTAATAAAATTAATTTTTTAAATTATTATTTAAGCTACTTATTTGTGTCTAAATTAAAGTGAATTTTAACACTTATTATTTAAGTCAATGGGACTAATTTATAAAGTAAATTGTTATAATAAGCAATAATATTAAATTTTTAAACACGTATTAATTATTTCATTGCATAATTAAATAAAACTAACAATAATAATAATAATTTAATAAAATATATCTTTATATGTTTACATATCTATCGTAACAATTATTAAACATTTAATAAATTATTGTATTTTTTACAAATATATTATTAAAACAGCAAATTTTTAAATATATAAAAATTATTTATATCTTTATTTATTTATGGTACAGACATTTTAATACATTAATATTTCTGTGTAACAAATACTTCAAATTTAAAGATAATTATAAGTTATATCTAAAAAATATAAATAAATAATACTTAATATTATTATTTTAATAATTGCACTTTTGTAACATTTTTAAAATGTAAAAAAAATGCATAAATATTTTAACAACAATTAATGTTTAAATTATTTATTGTAATTACTATAACAACGTATAGTATAGTTTGTATAATAAAACAATAAAAACCATAATTATGTTTTAAAATTATTAGAATTTTTTAAAAATTTATTTTTGTTTTATATAAAATATGTTTATTTTATATTTTTACATATATTTTTATTTATATTTTTTAACTACCATTTCCTATTTCCCCTAACTAATTTGAGATACGTTAGAACCGAGGATAAATAGGCGTTTCTTCTGTTTATGTCATGTACAAACCTGATACCATTATTTTTTTTACTTATTATTTAATTAACAATTAAACCGAAAAGTAAAAGGAATTTTTTCTAATCAATACATGGTCCATTTTCTAATGTTTACATTCTAGAATTTACTAAATAATGGACAAGAATTTAAAGCGTACGCAGTTTACTTTGGTTTTGTAAATGCTTTTGATTAAACACTACATTTTTACTTAATAGCTAAATTTAAGTTTTTTGGTGTTAGTAATCTTTTTATGGATTGGATAAGGGATTTTTGAAAGATCGGAATTTCAGAGTTAGACTTGGAAAAACCTTGTCTATCCAATGCAAGATTGCTACGGGGTGCTATAAGGATTAGTTTAAAATCCCATACTTTATGTAATGTTTGTTAATAACCCAGTAGTTCAATCTGACATTCTACTATATGCGGATGATATTAAAATTTGGGGTACTAATCCTAAATTTCTACAACAATTAACAAGATTTATTAATAATCAATTCAGGTTCAGGTTCAGGTTGAATACACGAGTTGAGTAGGAGTAAACTCCTTTTGATCTTCGGTTCTGTTTATCAAGTTTATCAGAAGATTAATAATAATAAAAATTAAATTAAATTAACATGGTTGAATATTAGGATACCAGAAGTTAGTCAGAGGTAAAAGGATACATCAAATAAAATTGGCAAGCTGATAATTGTCATATGCCTTTTTGAAAGCTGAGAGTGAGGACGCAGAGATGACGCTACCAGGCAGATTGTTCTATGAAGTAATCACTCTGTGTGAAAAGTGATGACTTCTCAATCTGGAAAAAGATCTAGGTTTAGATAATTAAAAACGATTTTTCTTTAAATTTGAATACATGTAAGCATATAACATTTGACGGTCCTTGGGACGGATATTTAAATTTTGTAACAACAAAATTATTACTACCGTAAAGCAACTCAAATATTTAGGTTTTACTTTTATACCTTCTTTGGTATTCACACTACATTATATGAAGGCAACCCAAAAATGTTTTAGCTTAGTTAAGTTTTTTAGACGCAACTTAGATCAGATTTCAATCGAGTCTTCATCTATTATTCATGTTATATAAAAGACCAACTTAGAATATTTTCTGTCAATTAGAAAAAGTTCCGTTAACTGTAACAAAACTCTTACACAAGCTCTGACTTAAATCATACCTTGAGCATTTAAGGACATTAAAACTTTTCCCATTAAGAGATAAGGGACTTACTTTTAATTTACCAGTTGTTTAAAACTGATTGTTTCTTTTTTATGTTGACCATATGAACCTTAGGGAACACTGCCGTAAGATCTGAAATCCTAGAGTAGTTACAAGTACTAGACATTATTTCATGCATAGAGCCATTACAGAATGGAACAAAATTCCTAGTGACAGTTAATTCTAAGTCAGTATTCATTTAAAAAGAATTATAAGCTATTATCTGCTTTCTTTATCTAAATCCTTCACTTATTTTTTCATTTTTATATTATTTATTGTTATGCCTTTGGTATTATTTATTATTTCCTTACCCGATTTTGAAATTTCAGATACATTAAAAATCGAGGACAATTTCCTACAAACCTCGTGTACTTTCCTAATCCTGATGTAAAATGCAGACTTTCAATTCAGTTTAGGAAAATAGTAAAGTAAAATAACATAGATGTCAAAAATAGATAAACAATTACTAAATGCACTACAAATAAATAAATATTATACCTTATTAAAAGCAACAGCATTTTTTAAATAGTTAAACAAATTATTAAAAACATATTCTACAGTACACATGTATTAGAAAATAAGAGATTGAATTATTTAATATTATCAATTTTCAACATTTTAATTGTGCATCAAATCATATAAAAATTGACAGAAAATTAAGGTGTAAACGAGCGCCTGTGGTTCCTAGTGATCACAAGCATGTATAAAGGTAATATACCCGATTGGAAGAAAAAGTGGTCTGAATCGTACTTAAATGGACGCTGTTCGGGACGATCTTCACCCTATTTTGGCCGAGATTTTATCTTGGAAACAATGGTAAAGTCGCTGGACTGACATCTGTGCTCGCCTCCGAAAACCGTGAACAATTGAGAGGAATTATCCGTGATGCTCTAAGAACTTGGAACTAATAAAGGTGACTTGTTGTGACGTACCCGGTAATTCGTACTTCTTTTTTATCAACAAATTGTGTTATTATATCCTTGACAGGTTCATCAAGCAAAAAACGAGAAAAATAATTTTTTAACAATGTTTATATACATAAAAATATACAGATCTCAAAACGATTCAGATTCTCGCATATCAAAAACAAGTCGTTCAATAGTTGCTTTGACATTTGATTCTGTTGAATTTACAAAAATCTTTTTGGTAATGTCATTTTCGGCATTTGAACGTAAAACGTGTTTTGTCATAAATATGCGGCAGTTGCGGTTTAATTTTGTATACGCATTCAATTGCATAAATTTACCGGAAACTTTTTGATATTCACCAAGACTCAATTCCATAAACATGTGACAGAGAAACAATATATTGCCATCAGAATTGTCACCAAAGTCGTAGTTCTAATAAAATTAAAATACAGTAAATTTCAGTTAATACAATTGTATGAAGTTACTATGTAAACAAAATTACACTAATTAGCACAAATGACAGTAATTCAGTTTCAACACTAAAAATGAATCCGTGTGATAATTATACTAAATTAAAAAGTTATTTCAAAATAACACATAAGTTACTGATTATAATATCAAGAAAAAGAATAAATCATGCAATTATTAATAATAAAATTATACTAATAGTTTATTTAACAAGTAATTAATAAACCCTATTTTAATTTAACAAAGCTATTTTGATCAATGTACCTCTAATTAACGAAAATTCAAATTTGACCAAAAATTTGTTAGCTACCAATAAAATATAATTTTTACTTTTAGTCAAAAAAAACCACAAATAAAAAATTTGTAGAATAACGGAATTAATATCTTAAACACGTTTAATAATCAATTCCAACACAATACAAACAAATTAAAACCAGTTTAAAAATACATAAACGCTTGCACTTATCAATGCACAAATCTTATTTAAAATATATAATATTTCACGTTAGAAAAAGTATAGCTGTTTTTATTAATATATAAAATTAAAAAAAGAAACAACATAATTTAATGGTACAAATATCTCAACGTACCTTTAAAACAGTTAACGGAAAGTCATATACTAAACAAATTAAACCAAGAGCACGACCAGCATTAGACTTTGCATCCTCTGTCAAATCGGAATTCTTCATAATATCCCAAAATGCGCATTTTATCGTCATCTGTAACAAAATTAATGCATCAAGACGTTAAACAAGTGTCTTTGAATAATTACAATTGCTAAAAGATGTTTCTCGTAAAACATTCAAAGTAGCAAACATAAAATACATAGATAAATAAATGTATAACATTAAAAAAAAACCGCCATAACGTAGATAAAGTTTCAACATATTACAATAAAATTGCATCATTGTTAAGCTTGGCGACCTATGTAAAAGAGTAGTAATAGTCTTAAAATTGACCATATGTATGAATCAGATAGTGGTGTAGTTTGTTCTTAGACGATAGTCAAAATACTCAAACTAAATCTTTTGTTAAATAGTACTTATAGTTGTGCTAATCTATGTTAAACTATCTACGCTAATAACACAAAAACAAAGTTCTGCATAATGTACGCTTTAACAATCTCTTTTAAATTTACGAGACGTCCAAAAAAACAATGTTGTTAAACAAAACATTCCAATTAAATCAGATAAGCATGTGACAAAATTAAGTATCTTGGGTAAACATAAATAGTAAGCTTACCTAGTGTAATCATGTAGAGCATATATTTATAAAAAACCAAATCCCTATGCTACTACATAAGATTAAGAAAACTAAATGTTGATAACTATATTACTAAATTGTTCGTTACATCTTATTTTTATCCCTTAATATTATATTGCTCACCTGTAATTTTTCCTGGTTTATTAAAACAAGATTATGTTGTTTTATCTTTGGTGTCAAAATCTGCAGGAATCAAATATTCCATCTTATTGAATAATATTGTTAATAAACATTTTAAATCTTGTATATAATTAGCATCAAAGATTGAAGGTAATAACACTCACCCACTACATAAAGCTTTAAACACATCTAAAGATTCTAGAAAAACAAGAACTTATCTGCACATGAAAGCCAAAACTAATCAATACAAAAACCTGTGCCATACTTATAGAGAATCAAAGAAAATTAAACTTCTAACAAACCTATCAAAGTAGGAATCATTCCACCCACGCATTTATTTGAACTAATTTGGACATCCTACAGCATAATGTAACTGTGCTTTCAAAGTATAGTAATTTTGAATTTTAAAAAAATCATATGTTTACTGCATTGACTATATTTATATTCATTAACGTATGACATTCTATTTCATTTTGTTCCCATTATTTGTACTACAACTTTTTTAATTTTTATTGTTATTTTTTATATTGATGATGAAAACGTATTTCACAGTGAATGTATCTCTTGTGAGATATTAAAGCTTAATAATAATAATAATAATAGAAACATTTTCATAGTAAGGTTGTAAGTCCCGTTAATGTGTGTTGGTCATCTCGTTAAAAGTAGTACCAGGATTCCCCGCGGTTTGGAACACTGATATAAAACAGTAAAAATAACTATTATTACAAAATTCAATAGTCAAAAAGGAAAGGAATTGACTAATAATCACAACGTATTTTACTCAAAAATAAAAAAGCAAGATATTTCTGACACAACTTAAACAATGTTATTCACAGTCACGAATAGAATTCGCAACCTTATTCATAAAACCCTGATATCTTGTATAGAACTATAAAGAAATTACTAAAAGTTACTTAATACCAAAGTTTATGTTTTGTCTACAAATCATTTTGTTCATTGCCAAACAATCAATTAAACGCCTAATCAATCATTGATTAAAAACCAACCAAAAATCGGCGATGATGATTAATCATGCTGCCCAATATTCGAGGATAAAATCGATTGAAAGGCATTTCGGCCATCACACAATGCAAAACAATGTTGATCGTTTCACGTTCGCGCAAAGCGACACCAGAGGAAGAGCCGGTTTGACTACCCGACTCAAACGACGAACACGAACGTAACAATGCCAAACACGTAGCATCGGGTCCACCAGGCGTGCTAACAAGAATGCTGAAAGTCCGCTGTCTTGAAGGTGTGCGCAAACCCAAATTCAAAGCTGCTGCTTCGATCTGGTAACAAAACGTGTTGAAAAAAATGATACAATCATTGAACAAGCGAGAAAAACCATTTACCATAAAGATTGACTAAACAAGTAATCCTTAATATCTTCAGCTTATTATTCCAAAAACACCTTGCTGTTAATGATGGTTTGTTTTGCAAAAGTTATAAATCATTTTTTATGTTTATTCTTTCCAAACTGATTTTCTAATACAACCTAATTTTCCAATGCTTTGTATTATAGAGAGTTTTATATAAGTAGTTGAACCAATTGTTATATATATATATATATATATATATATGATATATTTTCCAATAAACAGCGCTCTAAAATACCAAACCATGAATCACTCGATTATGAACGTACAGCTCAAACTATTAAACCACGCGTTTTGTACTGTTTAATCTGCTAAATTTAGATCCACTACAGTATTGTAGTTTATAACGTAGTCACCTCTTCATTATTCCTAAATTTGTGCAACACATTAAACGATCAACTTCGATCGCTTGGTAAACACAACAAATGTAGACGAATAACGAAGTTTCTTGGCTAATAGACGGCATCACTGTGACCGTGCCACTGTTTGCAAAGATTAACCCAGCCGCTTGATTTTTGTCAAGGTTATCTCCCTTATATCAAGGGAACATCTACTACACTATTTGAGAAAATAGTAAGAATAATATAACAATAATTTCAATAATTACTCCCAAAAATTACTATAATTTGTCCTATTTAATAAACCTGTACATTGTAGCTGAAGTAATTGAGGCGTAAGTGGACGAACATGGATTTAAGTCCTCCATTGGTATTCTATGCTGCCTTTCATTTAATTTCGCTAAAGATCAACTTGCTAAAATAGTTATTTCCCTTAACATGATATAAGTTGGTAATAGAGCAACCTCTTCATTATTTCCAAGTTCGTATAGCATCTGGAATTCCTATATGAATAGATTGTCTGATGCGAATTCAACTTGGGGGCATAAATGAAGTTTCTTCACTAAAAGATCGCTTCCCTGTGACAAATCCAGTGTTGACAAGAATGAAGGATGTAATCATTTTCGGTACTGACGTCGGTTGACGGATCCTCTGGCCCAACCGGTTACCTATAGTAAGTGGACACCTTAAAATACATTTTAAGTATTGTGGATGTATACTTGCACACATCCATCAAAGCAGAAGACCATTGAGCGTATTCAGTCCCTGCTGTCATTAGTCTAGATGCCTGTTGGCACCTAGTCCAGAATGCACCACGTGGAGGAGGAACAGTCAGGAATAGCATCATCATTAAAATTTAAAACCTTGAAAGAATTACTCAAATCCACAGAATCATTAGCATCCCATTTCCCTGAAAACTTTCAAACCTTTCAAAATTAAAAATATATAATAATCAGTACGCACTGCAAAACAAAATACCTACTTCGGCGTCCAATACAACTATTTCTGCATCTTTGTACTTTCGAAGTGGTTTTGATAAATCATTCAAAACCGGATCATTGTTGCTACTACCAGCAGGTCCAACAGCAGATCCCACAACCCACCAACGTCCAGTTGACGATGCATTGAGTAAAGTGTCCAGTCTCACGTTTAAACGCATGTCTTCCGTAATTACAGAAACTAACAAGTAAACATAAAATGAAAACAGAGAGCAGTTCAAAATATGTAATATATTAAAAGAAATATTGTAATTATGTAGCATAGTATAAAATTATATACCACTATAATTTTTAATTCAAAGACTTCTGGAATTGCCTAAGTTTGAAGTATAAACCGTTAAAACCTATTCACTATTCAATTAACTTTCAAAATAACAGTTTTATCCTAACAAAGAAACATTCAGTATGCACAGTATAACCTTAATGCAATCATAAAAATACATAAAACCAACAATAATAATTTCACAGTTTCATCTTAGCCAAAGATAACTGATTGAAAAGCAGTTTAAGATATCTGTTTAAACAGTCCGCTGTGCACTCGGACCCTATTGTTATTAGTCTATATGCCTAGGGGCATATAGTGCAGAACACATCACGTGGCGGACAAACAGTCAGAAATATCACCACCATTGGAAATCGAGACTTCATAAGCATTACTCAAATCCTCAGAATCACATGGTAATTATAGCCTTTTAAAGCTTACATCTAGAAAAAAATTACCAAATTATAATTTAACAATAGATCTACCTTTACTCCATGTTTTCATCTGCTTTTTCAAAAAAGCCAATCTGGCAACGCACTCACTGTTGGAACGCTTTTCAGACAAACGGTCGATAATTCCTTGCAAATCGTACCTAAAATGTTTTATTTTTCAAATAACAAAACTTACGATAATTCATAATCTACTTGTTTTAGTTCACTCAATTGACGATTCGCTAGTTTGACAATATTTTGACACATACTTAAATTTTCTTTGCGAAGATAAATTCCAACAGCTTTAAAATAAAAAATGTGTGCAAACTGAATTTGCATAACTAAAATTTAATAAAAAACAATTCGTGTTTCTTAACAAACTGCTCTTCCTACGAACAGTATTCCCTTAGCACTATCCACAATAATTGGCAAAACTAATGTTTAATAGAAACAATAAAAATGTTGAAACAGAAAATATCAATCTATTGTAAACATTTATTGCTACAATCAGAATTCTGCAAGTAGAAAAATAAAAATGCAAGCCATTGGATTGAATTTTACTAAATGCATATCTACTCAATAGTTTCCAATTTAAAATAATTCTCAAACTTGTCCCTATACTCTAATAAACAGTAAGTAATTCAAATTTAAATGCACACAATCAATACTGATACTGTGTTATTATTTTACCAAATTATTAAAAACAAATCAACAAAAAACATACTTGTACAAATAAGGTGACTAGATTTTAATCCAATGGAATTACCATCCTTGACAAAGCTTTCTAAAATATCCATTATAAGTAATCCAGATATAACCTAAGCAAATAATAGATTGGAAAATGTTTTTATACCCCAAATCTATACAAATAGGACAAAAACACGACTATGGAATTGACGGTGTTAGAACTCAATTGACAGTCATTTTTAAATATTTTTAGCACCAAACATTCGACTAAATAGCCAATAAGTTGATTGTGTTGAAACCGCACGTATAGACTAATATGCACACACGCCAAACAAACCGCTAATTCTTGATGTAACCAACCAGTTTTGGAGTGTAAATTAACCTGCATTGACTTAAAAAATACACATTAGAGTATGCGTAAATGTAAAATATACTTCAAGAAGGTTTAAAATTTCTTCGTTTAGGCTAGATCTGACTGAAGCCCGAGGATAAGATGAAAACAAATTGATAAATTCGTTTATAACACGAACCATTTGGGATTCGGATACACGATTGAGTAGGTTACGAACAGATTTTTTTAGTTGATCAAAATCATATTCATCATCAACATTTGACTTATCTTCAGATAAATCTATATAAATATAATATTTTTTCAATATTACTTAATTCAGCATCTTTACTAACATCATCTTCCTTAAATTGTCCGTATAGATCAATCTTTTTACGTTCTAACAAATTAAATTAGACAAAAATACTTTTTTTCGCTGATGTTCCAACAACCTTCACATCAATATCCCCATCATCATGTGCATCATCACTTTTTAAATTCGTTTCAAAATTTAAGAGGTCTAAACAGCCAATAATTTTATATAAAAAACATACAATCAAAACCATGTTGCTTAAACCACAAAGGTTCTTTAACTTTTCCATTTTTGCCCTTTACAGAACGATTTAATTTTAGCTTTTTGGCAAGACGTTTAATTACTTTTTCGTCTTTGTTAATATCTTCCAGTAACAAAGTCTTGCGTATTTCATCATAATCACTAATAAAAAATAAATATTAAAAACCTAAAACATACCTTTTCTTTGGTTTTTTCATTAATTATTGTTACATGCAATAACTAAAATAATCAATAAACTTGTATAGTTGTATTTTTAAGTTGCAACTCTCCATATAACTGTCAACAAAGTAAAAGTAAATGCTTATAGTAATTTCAAAATAACTTGCATATACAATACATAATAAACTAATTAAACTTGCAAAAAAATAATTAAAAGATGACACCTACTTCGGTCATTTCGGCCTAAATATTAAATAACTATAAAAACATTATTTCAAATTTACAAAGATAAAAATGTTCCATCATTAAATAAATATATAAAACCCTAAATATAGTATCAATAAACTAAGATTTGTAATAAAGTAACAAACATTAAATTTAACGTTAAGTACGGGATATAATATTTAAAAAGATTGACATAAACAACAAAACATAAATTTTAATCTAAATCTATTTGATTTTAAGATACTTTCAAGCTAAATTACAATATAAGTTAATACATATGAGATTATCACTATATAACTTATATACTCGTAAAACGTGATACCAAAAGGGCCATGAAGTAAGGTCAAATATTGAATTAATCTAATTATTAGAACATGCATTTTAAAAGTTTAATTAATTATTAAAAACATTTTTTTATATTATTAATTAAATTTTTTTTTAAACATTTATATATTTATTTTTGTAAAATTATATTTTATTATTGTATTTTATAATTACTAAAGTCCCTAGGGAACTTAAGAATGTAAACTATTCTAACCGTTTACAATTCCTTAAGCTCTTTCTTTTACAAAATAGGAGGCTCCGAAGCAATCTTATTCTAGTATATAAATTATTAAAATCAGACTATGCAGATCATCCTTTCGTCCTTGCCAACAACTCTCGTAGAGGACAAACTTTTAAGTTAATTAAACCTAGAATAAAATCCGGTTTGCGCCTAAATCATTTTTTGTATAGGATTAAATCTGCATGAAATTATTTAATGACCTATGTTGTTTCAGCATTATCTTTAAATTTTTTCAACTCTTTTATGACTTTATTTTATCATTTATATTTTCAGATATGTATATTTCCTTTTCTTTTATATATATATATATATATATATATATATATATATATATATATATATTCGAGATTTTATTTCTATTGACATTTGATATTTTAAACCGAGTATCAAAAAAAGTTTTTTCTTACATAATTTGTGAATAAACCTGAACCTGAACCTGAATTCTATATATTGGAAAATAAATTATTACTACTGGCGAGGTGAGGCGTGCTTCACGCTACACACCCATTGGAGGGCTATTCATTTTTTTCCCTACTTTTTTTGGAGATTATTGCAATGTTTTTGCATTGTAATACACAATTTGTTTTATTATTCTTTTTGTATATTTATAATTTTTGTTCGTTTTCATAACTGTTAACTTCCACCATCTACCTTGATTTTGTCTTAATTTTCAACTTTGCCTTACCAAAAATTTTATATTTTCTCCTAAAAATTTGAGTCAATTTAGAAACGGTTTACTTAAAAGAGTTTTGGCTTACTCAACACGTGTACAATCCTGAATCCTAAATTAAAAGTTTTAATATTTATTATTTTTTAATAGTTTTTATTATACCTTTATATAATTTGAACAATTTTTAAAATGATATTTAACATAAACTTCAATTTTTATTTTATCAAACTTTCCAATTTTTTATTTTTGCTTTTTATGGTTGCAACGATTTGGTAAAATCCGGCATATACTATATTAAATGTAACAAATGGTTTTTTTTAATAACTAAAATATTAACGTTTAATTATTTTAGTAATAAAGAATAAATTTAAGGATTTTACTTGTAAAAAATGTTAATGTAAAACTTAACAAATATTAGTTCCTTCTATTTACAGGTTACAGGTTACAGGTAAGTTTACAAGTTGAGTAGGAGACAATCTTTTTTTGATCCTCGGTTTGATTGCATCAACAGTATCGAAAATTAAGCATAATTAAAAAAAATTGAACAATGGGGGAATATTGTGTTAGAATTATATAAAGTTAGAGATGGCATAAAAATCAGATGCAGCCTTAAATGACCTAACAGATTTGGCGTTGACTACTTTTAAAGGTAGACTATTTCAGGCGTTAATAACTATCTGGAAGAAGTAATGGAGTCTAAACTTAGAATGTACTCTGGGTTTGTTCAGTTTGAAATTATGATCTCTGCAAGAGTTTTTGGCTAACATTTAACATTAGATAAAATTGATATCTTTAATTACAAATAACATTCTACACTGGTATGCAAGTAATTATAAATAAATAAATTTAAAATAAGGATTTTGCTGCATTTTTATCACACTATTAAAGTAAATAAAATTGTGACTTATTATAACATAATGTATAAGTTCATTATATAGTTAAAATAGATTTTAAAATGGTATACCTATTCTACGTTAAAAAAAATTTGTTATCGTTAAATATTAATTATCATTATGATTATAACCCAGCACGTCTTGTTTTCGGTTGTCTGTTTTACCTCTCCAAATTATCTAATAATTTTTTTTTAAAAAGTCTAAATTGTCTGGTTAATACCTTTTATGTATTAAATAATTATTAAAATTTTTAATTATTTTTTTATAAATTAATTTTTTGTATAACTTGCACATTTTTAATTCCAAACTATCAGATTACAATGTTGAGCATCTCTTTACTTGGCATTTGCTATCCTATTAGACATCAATTTAAAAACCCATCCTTACTTAGATTTTACATTCTAAGATAAACTTTTTTAAAATTAATTAAATTTAGTTTTTTTCATTTTTGTAAATAAATAATTATACCCCTTTATTAAAGTCTTATTTACCTTTGCTTTAGATTGTCATAAAATAAATTCCAAAGTCTTATGTACTAAACCTAGAGCAAATTCCAGATTAAGGTTACACAATTTTTCTCAAGGACTCATTAATACCCGGAACAGTCTGTTTTCTAATATTGCTAATGCTTAAATTGTTCTGTCTTTTAAAATTTTTTATAATCTTTATGCTTTCTCTAATTTCTCTTGTATTATTTTTTTATAGCCTTTATTAGTATAGATATTTTATTTATTTTATGTATTTATTTAATTTTTTTTAATACAAAAATGTTGATACATTTAAATCAAGAATTAAAAGGAAATTGTCTTCTACTCAACTCCTTAACCAATCTTTAACCTGTTGTAGATACCACGCTTTATTTAATTAGTTAAAGTTATTTGCCCTTTAATTCCATTGTTAAAAAAACATTAATTTACTAAACATTTTTGTTTAGACTTATTAGACTTGTACAAAAATGTAAATGTAATCTAATAAATATTTTGTTCGCTCCTAAAAAAATTAATAAAATTTGATATATATATTGTACATGTTATTATAAACAATAAATTGTTAGATATGTCAAAACATAAATTTTACGGCAGAAATTGTGCTTTTACAATTTGTTAAAATAAACAACCTGTTACATCAGTTTGGTTAAATGTAACATATTAATAGATAATGTTAACTTAAACTGTCAACTTTTAAAACTAAATACTAACAATAGTTGCAATTAACCGGTCTTAAATATGCTCTCACTAAATGTTTTTAGATATAAATGTATAACTTTTATAAAATTAATAAAAACTGTCCATATACCTATTTTATAAAAACGTTTATTAAGGACACAACAGTTATTTTTATTTATTGTTTTACTTGTTGTTTCAGCTGAAATTTGTTTTAAAATTATTATGTTTTTTACAATATGGTAAATATACATTTTTAAATTTTTTTGTTTACTTTTTATGTTTTATATTAAAACTCATCTTAAGTATTTTATCCATATTGCAGCACTTATTATTAAATTGTAAATACACAGATTAAGCAATTGTTAAAGAGTCCTTACAAAACTTTACCAATTAATTAATAATAAACCGCATACTGACTATCTAAACAAACTCAATTTTTTCTAATGCAACTTTGTTCTGGTTTATTATCTGCAGTTCAGGTGCGTCATAATTTGCAGTAGTTTGCACTTCATTCAAAATTTGGAAATTTGAAATCTTAATTTTTAATGTACATGGTTATTTTTATATAGAATGGTTACTTTAATGTAATTTTAGATTTTTACGTTTAACACCTACTTTTCAATTTTATTTATGTTGTACAATTTTATTGTTTTTCCTTTTATTAATTTTTTAATTTAATACAAATAATAATCAACAATTTTTGTATTACAAGAGGTATAAAATTATACTGAAATACAGTTTAACAAAAGAAATAACAAACAGTAATTATATTTTACAAAAATAACAATTAAAGTAAATACATTACAATTTTAAATAGAAAATTAAATAAGTTTTAATTTTTTTAAAACAATAATATAAAATTTGTAATAAAAATGATAATAAATTTTAACGATTTTTAATATTTATTCTCTGCAGTTACACATTGTTATTATCATTATTATTATTATTATTATTATTATTATTATTATTATTATTATTATTATTATTATTATTATTATTATTATTACAAAACCTGTTTGCTTTAAAAATAAGCATGATGCAATAAAATAACAATTGCAGCAAAAAAAAGAACAAAAAACAAAGTTCCATAATTCAAAAAGAACTTGAAACAACAAAATATTTCCACGTATTTGAAAATTCTGCCAAACGTATTGCTTGATTGAATGAAATATTCATTTTAATAAGATCTTCTCAAATAGTTTTTAACCAATTTTTCTGCTACATATTATTATTTTTAATGTCACAGATTCCGATTATCCGTCTTTATAGATTTTAATGCGATCAGAATCAATAATTAAGAACGTTTTTGTTACTTAACTTGTGTTTCAGTCTGCAACTACAGCCTATAGTGCACTAAATAAAACAAAAAATTATTATGCATGCAAGTTTAAACATTTTTATTGTTTACTTATTCTAAATAATTGTATTCATTTGTTTATCCTACATTAGGTATAATTACTGATTTATCTAGAAAATGTTTAAAAAAATTCTAAGTTTAATAAAAACTCTATTGTTAATTGTGTAAGTTATTTACTTTTTCATCACAGATTTTATTTTCTCCTGCAATAATTTTGTTTATTCGCTATGTACAATTTATGTTTTTATTTTAACTTATATTGTAAGTTTTTGATAAATTTTTATTACATAATTGTTAAACAATTAATACAACTACTAAATGTTTTAAATATTTATTATTACATAATTTGTAATTTATGCTCAAAGCTTTCAGTTCTATTGTTCATATATAATGTGTTTAATTTATTATAAGTTTTATAAATAAAGAATTCATTATGTTTCACAATTTCCTAATATTTTTTGTGTTATATATTATATTATGTAATAACAACAAGGTGGCACTATTTTAATAAACAAATTAAGCACATCATAAAAAATACTTTTTTAACAATTTAATAAATTACTTATAAACAAAAATAGCAGAGATGGTGAAATAGGAATCCTGTATTTACTTCTGTGAGGTAGTTTTATAGGATGGCATATTTTTGCCGTTTTTTAGTAATATGTTTTAAAAAGGCTAAATTGTTTATCTTACGTTCTAATGCTTCTTCTTTTTTAAACTATTTTGAGATCGGCTATAGTAAAGACAACAAAATGTTTAAAACTAATTAATGCCGGAGTGGTCTAGCGGTACAACGCTCGAATTTGGGTTTGAATCCCACTACCGGTACTAAAATGCGAGCCCACGTTTGGCTTTACTAAATGTCCGCCGCTGAAAGATATTTCTCGTAAAACATCCAAAGTAATAAATATTAAAGAAAAAAAGTTGTTTTTATGGGGTTTTCAAGGATAAAATAGAATATATCAGATACACTAAATAACAAACCCACTTGGTTTGAACCAACCGGGAACACTATACATTGGTTCCACATAATCGTTTGGAATTATCATCAGTCTCTAGTAAACTTGAAATTACGTCCTATTAAGCGTCAAACCGTAGCCTTACCCACTAAGCTACTGGTTGTTGAAACTTACTCCGTAAAATATTTGTAATTATTTTAATTCAATTTTGTGTATTATAACCGTTCTTAAAAATAAAACAACATGTGTAGGTATTAAGAAAATATTAGCAAAATAAATATAAAACAATTTTTATTTTAATAAATAAATTTTGTTTAATATACATGGAGTATTATTTAAAGCAAATGATTACAGGTTTTACATTTTATTAGTAATAAGAATGTAACTATTTTATGTAAATTACAAATGCTAAAACCGCCAGATGGTGGTAATCAAGATTTGTTTATAAGTGTAACAAAACCCTTTCAAATTGTCTGCTTAAAATACAAAATACTGGCAAATAATGTAAGTATTGCCAATACTTAACAAAAAACATTTAATAAACAGTCTATTTATATAAACATATGTTGACTTTAATACAAAATCATAAATGTTAATTAACAAAATCACCAAGCATTACGTTTAATTTGTTTTTAACTAAAATGTAAACATATTAAACACAAAAAATAAACTAATTTATATCATTTAGATTTAAAAAAATTATTATTTTACCGCTTAGTAAATGGTAAGTGTCATAGAATAAATCTAATTCAAGATTAAGTTTTTTTTACATTTCCGGATTGTAATCAATCTAAATAAATTATTAACAATTTGCAAATTGAATTGTTTATTAAACTTTGCGTAATAAAAGCATTTTTTCCTATTATACAAACAAAACTTATTATTTAGATTTGAATAAAAAGTGTTAATAATTAAAACAGCATATTTAATTTTAGTTAGAACATAATCTCACAAAAGCTTAGATTCAAACTGTTTATTAGTTTTAAAATTGTAGTTAAAAATTAATTAATTTTGTAATTGTTGATTGCTGATTGCTTGGTATGAGATTTATTTTTGTTACAAGTTAAAATAATTTTAAAAAGTTGTTATACTGCAAAACAATTGCAAAACAAAATAATTTATTTTAAAATAATAGTAAATAATTTTTAAAAAATATTTAACAAGTACGCGGACGTTGTATAATCGTTAATTGGGAATACTTGGTCTTTAGTTGCTTGCCCACATAGATTATAATAACAGAAAACAAACAAAATAAAGTCAGCGTTGTTTATTCAGACATAAATTAAACATAATTATACTAATTACAGTACCCAAATGAGCACGTGAATACAACCCACACATCAGAAAAATGCGGTGTTTGTTTATTTAAAGGGAAAATCAATAATTATAGCAATTAATAATGTCTAATTAAATGGCCATAAATCATACTAGTTACACTTACAATTTAATAATATGTATTTGTTTCATATTATATTTTCAAAATCATTTACGTATAAAGTAATTTTTTACAATATTTATACTTTAAATTTAATCAAACAAACGTCATAAATATGTATCACGTGAAGTTGAATAATTTTGGTTTTTACTTTTATAAGTTTCAATAAAAGCTGTTTAATATATTGTTCTATCCCAGTTATAAACTAATCAGTTTAATATATATATATATATATATATAGTATATATATATATACTCCTAAACTAATTAGTGTTGAAAACGTAGTTATTAAAGTAAAACATCTGTAGCAATCACATAACTGAAAAAAAAACTCAGTTTAATCATGATATATACAATATTATATAATAAATAAAATTTAATTATAATTTTATTAATATCTACTGTTAATATAAAAAATAATTGTACAAAAGTTAAACTTGTTTAAAATTATAAATCGGGTAAAATTATTAATATAAAATATAACGTCAAAAATAAAAAAAACAGAACACATTAAATATTTTCAGTTACCAAATGATAGATTGAATAATAAAGAACAAAATGTTTGATAATTAATATGATTGCCTTTCTTTTTAAACACTTGATCAACGCGGTTTGAAATGCTGTCGATGAGATTGTTGATCTATTCTTGTTTCATCTCATATTGAACAACAAACTGAATACGATCACACAAATCCTCAATTTCAGTATGCTTATTGATGTTGAGCTTTAGCATACTGAAAAAATTTCAATGACATTTATGTCCGGACTGTTAGGTGGTAATTGAATAAAAAAATTTTTTCGATTTAGCCCTTCTAATGTCTAAATGTAAATATAAAACAAATAAAGTAAATCTAGGTAAATATGACATTACCTTTTCCGACGTATGACATGGAGCATTGTCCTGAAAAACATTAGTAAGCCCGGTGTGACTGTGTTGCATTTCACTATGAAAAACTTCCTTCATTAATGAAACAGATTTTTCACTATCTAAGGTACCGGATGTAATTTTCTATTTGATAAGTTCATTATACTTAATACCAAACCAACACTTTACTTGTTGAGGGTGGGTTTTTTTCTAATTACCAGAAGTAAATGTTTTTAAAAATTAGGCCCGCATAGTACTTTATTTTTGTATCCAAATAGTTCATCCCGAATTATTGTTTTATCAAGAAAATTTAAAGAGCGCCAATAAGACAATCTTCGTTTAATCAACTTGCTACAATACATAAATCTACATTTTTTTTTGTTTTTTATTAATAAATGGTTTAACTATTGGTGATTTACGTGTTCAACTAAATTCTCTTGCACGGCTTCTCACCGTCGAATAACTAAATTCTTGTAAATTATTTTTTTACAATATTCAAAATAGGCTTGTTGTACTTTTTTAAATTCCATTAAAATTTTTCGATCATCGGTTTTACTTGTTTTTCTTTTTCTACCAGCATTATCATATTTTCTTGGTTTTTGTCCATTGAAAACACGATAAATTGTTGTAAAACTTATTATGTACAATTCCGCTAGTTGTTTACAAAAAAATCCAAAATTTTAAATTTTTTGTAACATGGTGTTTATTGTCATTAAAATGGTAATCTTTTCTATCGTTAGTATTAATTTTACAGAACGAAAACAGATAAGGAAATTAATCGGATTCTCAAGGTTAATTATAATTTAAAATAATTTTTTTTTATTAGATTACCGAAAAAAAATTATTTAAAAAAATAATAAATAATTTTTTAAGCATATTTTTAAGTAATTAAATTTTAATTTTAATTAGGATTATGATGTTACAACTAAATCAAAGTTGAATGCATAAATTTAGCTATTAAACGTTGTTTATTTTTAATTAAATTAAGCACACAAATTGATAATCGACCAATTATTATAAAAATGATGTACATTTAACTTATGATCCACGTTTATATGAGCGTTATTTTTAAAATATGCAATTTTGGCTGACTCAAAATTTTAAAATAAATAGTTCTAAGTAAATATAAAGCACTTATTACATATTTTACATTATTTTAAATTCTTAATATTTATTTTTACCAAAAAATAATTTGAGATAACAAATTAATTTAGATTACCTTTTTTTTAATTTTTAACACTAATTTATTCAGAGGCTGTATATATACATGTATATATAATTGATCTCAGAAAGAAAACAAAATTAGAGAGAGTTCAATCTAAAAATCTTGTTATCTGGAAAATATTTGATGATAAATAATGAACTTTAGATAAACAAATCAAAAAACCTGCCGCATAGATAGGAATGATCGGTTAGAAAACAGGTGCAAAGAAGTACATGACGCAGCAGAAAAAATAATTCTAAGACTCTGAATATAATTATGAAACAACTGTCTGGAGTTAGTAAAACTACCAATGTTCTAATCAAAAGAAAATATGGTCGTATACTTCTAACAGATGATAAGCAATCATCAATATGGATAGAGCATTTTAAAACAGTACTTAATTAGCCCATGCCAAATACCCTCATAGATTTTGATAATTGTAAAAATATGAATGTGATTCTAAATCCAGAAACATGTATTGATGACATTTCTGTAACTGAAGTAATCTATGCAATTCATAGGTTAAAAAACAATAAAGCAGGAGGACTTAACAAAATAACTGCAGAGATGCCTAAACATAGAAGTGACATTTTAGCACGTAAGCTTGTTTATTTATTTAATGTTATATGACATAATAAACAAGTTTCAAATGATTGGCGACAAGAAATGATTGTTACTCTTTCCATAAAGCAAGTCTGAACGATTGAAATAATTGACGCGGAATAACCTTATTGTCTGTTTATGTTAAGGTGTTTTACAAAGTAACTTTAAAACCGTTCAAGTAATGCGGTAGATAAGCATTTTCGAGAACAACAAGCAGGTTTTCAAAAAGGAAAAAGTTGCATTAAACAAATACTCACTATCCTTAAAATTATTGAACAAAGTCAAGAATTTCAGCAATTCGTACGATCAATTTTATTGATTTTATAAAAACTTTTGACAGTGTTTATCGAAAATATTTGTCGAAAACCGTTAAATTCTACGGAATGCCATTGAAGTATGTGAATATTATGCGTTCGTTATACCAGGATTCAAGTTGTTGTGTTCAAATAAAGTAGTTATGCTGTTATGTTCGAAATTTTTACAGAAGTACTTCAAGGATGTACTATGTAACCGTTTTTGTTGTTCTGGTAATTGATTTTATTATAACTCGGTCTATGAATAATTTGTCTTATGGTATTAAATGGAACCATGGCAGATTAACAGATTTGGATTTTGTAGATGATTTTGGTCTACTCAGTGAAACTCCAGAAATGATGCAAAATACGACAGCACGTCACGGTGATATTAGTTCTTGTATTGGCTTACGGATTAATTGTTTAAAAATAAAAGTGTTTTGCACAAAGTTAAACAATTAGTGGACAAAATATTGATACTGCTAATACTGGGAACCATCATTGGTAAAGAAGGAAAAACCAAAATTGATGTTAAAGCTAGACTTTGAAGGCAATGTCAGTCTTTCATAGATTCAAATTAATTTTGTTATGTTCTTCCATCTGTTTGAAAACAACACTTCCTACGACAATATATGGGAGTGAAACGTGGAAGCAAACAGATGGTAGATGTTTTTCATCACTGGTATCTTAGATGTATTTTAAAGATTACATGGCGCGATCACATTAAAAATGATGAGATCATAAGAAAAACTGAAGCTCATTCACTACATAACATTATTATAATTTGATGAAAACAATTACTTAATCAAATTCTACGTTTACCGCCCGAACGACTAGTAAGAACGGTTTTGGAATGGAGTATTGAAAATGGTAAAAAAGATTAGTAAACCAAAAAAAACTTGGTTAAGAAATATTCGAGAACATCTTATTGAAATGAATGTTTCATAAGATCAAACAAAACGTTTGGCAAAATGCTGAAATACGTGAAAAAATTTTGTTGTCTCATGTTCTTTTTGAATTACGAGATTTTGTTGTTGTTTTTTGCTGTAATTGATGTTTTATTGCCTAATGCTTATTTTTAAAGCAATAGGGTTTTGTAATAAAAATAATATGTATATATGTATAAATATATATTAATAGTAGTGGTAGTAGTAGTAGTAGTAGTGCAGCTTTTCCCTTTTTTATAAAGGGTTAACTGTTTCTAGTCAGTTTTATCCATTCGGTTGTTGACAACGTTATTTTTTGTCAATCCCTTTTTCTTCATATCAGCCTCGATACAATTTAACTATTATTTCTTTAGTCGACCTCTGTTTGTTTAACTTACTACTTCCGCTCCCAATATTCGCCTTGTCGAGTAGTCTGTTTCTCTATGCAAATTCTAACCGTACCACCTCAATCTTCTTTTCTTAAATTTTTTATGAGTTTGAATAACTTTTAACTTTTTTTTTATTGACGTACACATATAAACTGTCTTTTCCTTGCTAATTTTTAAACTTTGATGTTTTAGTGTCTGTTTCCAACCTTTTATTTTAATAATTATGTTTTTTTCTGTATAAGACAATATTATCCCCAAATAACATACATCATGATGATTTTACATTAACGTCTCTTGATTCCACGTCGACAATTAGATTAAACAAATACCGTTTTAATTCCGACCTTTAATGTAGACTAACTTTTAGTAGAAACTTATTAATTTTCCTCACTAATCCTCACCAACGTTTATGCATCAACATTCAATTTTTGTCTCTTCTGTTCCTCTTTGTATTTTTTTATTACTGTTTGGATAGAAAAATAGCAATACTTATATTCCGTTAGTACTTCATTAGTACTTTGTTCAGGTATAAAACCAAATTATCCTTCAATATTAATAAACTTATTACTATTATTATTATTATTATTATTATTATTATTATTATTATTATTATTATTATTATTATTATTATTGTTATTATTATTATGATTATTATTAATTTTTTAACTCTGGATAGATGGAACAAAAAGATTATTTAATGTAAGTGTATTTTATGTTTACATATATTTTATTTTTAATAGCGTTTTTACGGTTTTTTATGATTATATGTATGTCCTACTTCCAAATTATCGTTCTAATACCCATAGTAACTAACACAGATACGGTATATTATTATTCTTTATAAATATGTCAACTGTTATCTATTTTTAATCAAATAAATTGCTTACTATTCAGAATGTTTATTGTGTACCTCTATTTGAATATTGGTTGAGTGCTGAGTAACTATTAAACATGGAACCTTTTTGGTATTTATTGTACTTCTTTTTCATAACTGCTAATTATTTATGTATTTTATCATTTTATCTACTCTCGTGTGCCAAAGCTTATTTCTATTAAAAATTAACGCAAAAAATTATAAGAGTATTTAATCTGAATTAATTTGTTATGTCCAATGGTTTTTTCGTAAAAAGGCTGAGTCGACCAAAATAGTATATTTTAAAAGCTAGATACGTTGAAATTACATAATTTTTTATAATAATTATCCTATTATTATTTTGTGTGCTTAATTTGATTAAAAATGAACAATAACTAATCCTTAAAATTGATGTTAAACGCATATTGAAATCTGTCCTGATTGTGATGTCATAGTAATTATCAAAATAAACATTTAATTGTTCTAATCTATATAAATAGAAATAATAAAAACAATTGTAATAACGTCATATTTATTTAGGTTTACTTTATTTGTTTTATGTTTACATTTAGACAGTAAATGGGCTAAAATCAAAAAAGCTATCTTTCACTCAATTGCCACCTAACAGCCCGGATATCAATGTTATTAAAAAAATTTTCAGTATGCTAAAGCGCAACATCAATAAGTACACTAAAATTAAAGATTTATTAAACGCATTCGGTTTGTTGTTCAATATGAGATGAAACAAGAATATATCAATACTCTCATTTATAACATTCCGAAACGTTTGGTTCAGGATGTTCAAGAAAAGGCGATCACATTGATTATTGAATGTTTTTAACTTTGTAATGTCTTTAATTATTTGGTTACTAAAAAAATTGCATGAGATCTCTTTTCTTTATTAATACTTGACGTTATCAATTATGTTAATTATTTTACTCTATTTTCGTTTTTGCACTAGCTGATATTTTATAAAAAATTTTATTACTTTTAATAAATCTATATATAATTATAGTTTTT
The DNA here is from genome assembly GCA_025895645.1 of Cardicola forsteri. Classification (NCBI taxonomy): domain Eukaryota; kingdom Metazoa; phylum Platyhelminthes; class Trematoda; order Strigeidida; family Aporocotylidae; genus Cardicola; species Cardicola forsteri. Next base: position 708,515 of record JAKXYG010000004.1, read on the forward strand.
TTAAATTATTGTATAGTATTGTATATAATCTTTTAAAAACTAACAAGTTTAAAGTAAAATACTCCTTAATTTTTGGTCTTTAACGTATCATTATTTTATTTACACAAAAAAATAATAATTACAAAAAAAATTATTTTAAAAACATTGTTTGTATGTTTACTTCTAAACGTGTAAAATCCATTAACATCTCATAGAAATGTATAATTTATTGAAATGCATAAAGTGGAAAGTTTCCGTTGTGTTTTCAAAAAATAGCATATAAAATTATATTTTCTATAATATTATAATATAATAGAAAAAATAATAAACAACACGTGTTAATTAATGAATGATTATATATATATATATATATATATATATATATATATATATATATTCATTCATTAATTAACACGTGTTGTTTATTATATATATATATATATATATATATATATATATATATATATATATATATATATATAACTAATTATGCTACTTTTAAAACAAATTTGCTTAATATATAAATTAATTTGGGCAAGCTCGTGTAAACTCTAGTTAGAATATACGCCTATATGCTTGTGTTTAGAAATTTGTACACATGTACACTTTCCTATAGAAGACAATTTGTTAACTTAGAATAAACAGCAAAATTTTATGGTAGAGTAAATAATAGGCTAAATTTTATTTATTTATTTAGACGAGTGAAAACCAAAAACATCCGTTATTTATGAAACGTTTTATGATGAATTTGTCAATTTGTTATTATTAATATATTTATTAGTTAACATTTAATTTTATAAAATAATCCAAGTTGCTACTTAGCGCATAGAAAAAAAACAAATTATCAAGTTAGCACATTTTAAAGAAGTTGGCCTTTTACGGTTCTATTTTATATTTAAAATTAAATTTATATCAATTTCTACTACCTGAGATAAATAATAAAAATTAATCATTTATAAATATTCTTTATAAATTAATAAACGTATATTAAATACCTTGTTATGTAGTAAAAGAATAATACATTATAGCAAAAGTTTTGTGAATATTAAACTTTAAAATTAAACTTTACTTTTTGACAATAGAAAATAGAAAATTTATGAAACATTTATTGTTTATTATTTATATCGGTTGCTATGTTTTTTATTAAACGCTAGTAAACTTAAAATTTAACTAGAAAATATTTGAATTGAAAGCTATTAACAATCTGTTGCAATAAATTTATGCAAATTACTTTAATTATTCTTAAACATAAACATCTGTCTTTTACAAAAAATGTTAATATTTAGTTTTTAATAAAACTACTGTTAAACAATATTGCTTATAAAAAAATCATTTTAATAGATCCATTAACGATAATGCAATTATTATTATGAAAAAATAAGTTAGTAATAAACTTCACTGATTGATATTAAACATAAAATTTATCTAATAATGTTTTATTGAAACGTATTTCCAATTCTATTATAACTACTATATACAACAACAAATTAAATTAATTGTTTTTATTTACTTAATCATTCATAAATAATAATAATATTAATAATAATTGTAATAATAATAATATACATGACTTTATAAACAGTATATAATAATAAGGATAAATAAATGTTTATTATGTACAGGAAAATTAATCACCATTGTGACAATGAACAATTGCATGTACAATATTATTATAATCTTTTTTGACATCTGTGTATGGAAGATGGACTGAAAGTAGGCTTTTCACAAATAGTATAATTTGAAAATCTATCAGTAATATGCTTATTGTTTAATGCATTGCAATAATCATGCCATTGATTAATTTTGTACTCAAACATATCCATTGTATTGTTGTGACTGGGCGTATGGGTAGAAGATTTATCATGTAATGTCTTAAAACTTGTTTCATTTTCATAATTCAATACATTTGAATTTAATTCAAGCCGTTTAGTGTTATCCAATCGATATGGAAATTTGAAGTTGTTACAAGGTGTTAAATAATTATTGACATTTTTAATAAAATCGGAAGAATAATATCTATTTGTGATAGTGGATATGGTATTGTAGTTGGATTTTAAAAAGTCTAAATGTTGCATATTATCAAAACTTTTGTTTGGCCAAATAAAGTAGGATGGCAGATTAGCACAAAAGTGATCTACGTCATTAAATGGTTGTTTAAATACACTGGCCGAATAAGTTAGCGAATGTGGTAAATGGTGTCTACAACAGTTACCTCCAGGTGAGGCTAATTTATGTGATTTTAAAATTAATGTATTGTGTTTTAACTGATCCTTAGGCTGTTTGCATTTTTTGAAAACACATTTCATCAATATGATAGTAGCAAATAGAAAAACGATTAAAATAAGGGCAATAAGCACAATTTTACATATAATAATTAAAAAGTTATAGAACATTGTGTAATACATTTCTTGATTTGATAATTGTCTGTAGGACTTGAGTATAGTAAATTGGAACAGTCCTATTGCATACTCGTCACTGTTTGTTGCATGACATTTGTACATACCTTGACTTGAAGAATAGTTAAGATAATTTATAGTTAATATAGTTTCAAAATATAAATTGTCTTTAATAGTAAATATATTTACATTTTTTGTATTTTTGTATAACAAAAAGTCATTTTTGTACCAGTATACATGCTTCAAATGCTTGGAAAATAAGCATTTAAACGTGATATTAGAAAATTCAAAAGCTTTGACAATTACCAATGTTTGTCGCTTACTGGTATGTTTGGATTGATAAAAAAGTGATGACGATACAATGGTCATATTCAACAGTCTGAGTTGACATTGGAGTAAATTTGAATTTAAACTTAACAAAGACGTGCCTTTGTACTTTATAGGCCTTTCACACGTTCCTCCATGTTTGGAATTTTCAGTTAAAGCTTCTGATGGAATTTGTTGTAGCCAATGATAGAAATGTAACAAATGACAATCACAAGTCCATTTTAGACCGTCCAAATTTAAATAATGCATTTGACTAGGATTCAAATAGGAAAAATCGATAGTGTTAAATTTTTGAATTTGATTATGAGCCAAACTCAAGTGCTGCAATTTAGTCAAATTGGAAAATGCATCCGGTTCAATATGTACTGGAATCAATATGAAATTTAAATTTAAATAAATCAAGTGTTTGGCAAACGACTGAAATAGAAGATGCGACACGTGATTCAATGGATTTCCGCTCAAATCCAAATATTCCAATTGTTTTAAACTGACAAATGGATGTATTAGCGATTGGTGAAACATGTTGGCATTAAATTGGTTAAAAGCCAAATCCAAGTAAGTCAAACGCATTCCAAAATGGTGGAAAGCTTGGTCGGTAATTTTGAACAACTTGTTGTGACTCAAAACTAATTTTTCCAAATGAACTAAATGAATAAAACTATCTTCGTGTAAGATTTCAATCGAATTGTATGACAAATTGAGTTCTTTGGTGTTTTTATGTATAAATTTGGGAATTTCAGTCAATCTGGAATGAGTGCATTGGAATACAAACGTGTTTAGTTGGGGGGAACAAAAACAATTGAGAAATGTGAATAAATATGTGTGAATTACGATAATAGCACATTGTAAATTTCTACAATGTATGTAATAGAATAATAAGCTGTGCAATTGGTAGATAAGTGCTGACATGGAAAAAATGATAATTGTATTTCAAATTACACAAATAAGACAAGTGATTAATAAGTTATTTAGTATTGCAACATTAATTTTAGTGTGTTAATGATCATTTTATCCATTTTGTGATGCAATAATAACAATGTGGTTTATTCTAAATTAAAATATATGTGCTTTGAAAAATATTTGTCTTTTATTTTAATCTGCTTTACTTTTAAATTATTTACGTTTAATTTGAAAATATGCGTGTTTGTATATCTACAAGCAGAATTTACTAGTTTTATTGGATTGTTTGAATAACGGTTGTCGATAATGACAATAAACTTTGGATTTGTAGATAACTATTTATTTTAAATAAAAATTCACTTAATTAAAAATTATGATATTAAGTTAATATTTTGTAGCATGCTGACTAACAGTTATATTATTATGCTCTAAAGATCATAGGATAACAAAATTATTCTATGTAATTGTACATTACATTTCTAGTATTGAAAATACTATATATTGATGATTAAACCTTTATTGGAATTAAACTAAACCTTGTCATCAAAATTGTAATTTCAATTCACTGCTGTAGTTTTATGGAAACGTTTTTTAGCAATAATTTTAAAACGAAAACCAGGTCTCTAACCCTGAGCTCTAATCTTCCACTTTTAGTAATCAAACTTGGGACCAGCTATAATAAAATTTATATAAAAGATGGGAAAAATTCAAAGTTTAAACTTTACCATAATTTTTTTAATGGATACTGTTATCAGTTACGATGCTGTGCTACTATTTCACCAAAGTTTTGATAAATTATATTTATTAGTTGTATCATCGTGGTAGAGATTACGTTAAATTCCCACACTATGTAGTCATATAGTTGAGTACTATTCCTAATATTAAATGTGGTTCTTTATTTGGTTTTACTGAAACTCTGATAGCTAAACTATGATTTCAGTAAAACATTTAGAATAAACACCAAATAAATAAAAATAAACAAATGTTTTATTAAATTTTTTTTTAAATATTAATAATAAACTTTAAATTATATAAAATAGTACAATTAATGGAAATATAAAATTAATTAGAATTAATTGTGCATGCTAACGGTATAAGGTTTCAATATTTCTTTGCTTATTTAAAATGTTTTTTAAATTTTAGCATAATTACAACGGTTTTGTTTCTTAAACTTGGACTCAAACCATCTTCCTTTTTTAACTGGATTTGGAATCGACTACAGTAGAGATTTAGTAACATTAGTTTATTGTACAAATACTTTAATTAAAAATTTACGCTTATATTTTTTTAATGTTTCGACTGGAATAGAACGATTAAATTAATAATTTTAAAAATAAAATTTTAATACACTCATCAATCTGCATTTTGGATAGCAATGCAATATTTTAAAATAAAAATCCGTAATGCTTACAACATATAAAATATATTAAAATTTAATGTATACAATGTTTTCATAATTATATATATTGGTACTATTATACATAAAAAAAGTATTCATTGTTTATTCATTTTAATTGTTATTTAAAATATAGTTTAAATTAGCATCCGGAAGTGCTATTATGCCAGAATTATTAATAGTAAATATTTATTATGTTGTTATAATCCGTTGAATGAAACTACAATTAGTTACATAAAGTTTAAACAAATTATACCACTTACGTATACCAAATAGAATTGTCGGAATTTGTTACGCAAAACAAGCTACAGTACGTTGTATTTTAATTAATTAATTATTTATTTATTTATTTATTGTTATCATTTCTTAAACTCTGCTTAGTTTGGATTAGAAATGATTCAATCTAGCCAGTCCTAAGCCTGGATAAAGGAGGAGGGTTTGAGCGCAAGGTTAGCAACCTGGCCTCTGTAAAAATTTATACTGCTGCGGAAACAATGAAAAATGATGCCATTCCAGCAAACAACAACGTATTTGGATGGCAAAATTACCAGATGACAAAGTTGAGTAAAAGCCAAAAGAAAGCGCAATCTTCGATTTGCAGAATCTTTAATGCCAACGAGACTTTGTTGTTGTTGTTGTTGTTGTTGTAATTGTTGTCTTATTGCCCCATGCTTATTCAACGATACCCGCATTCAGTTTTGATGATAACAGTTAAACTCGTATCTACCCAAATTTGAATTTAGTTTTGTATCATTAAATTATTACGCTATAAAGAATATTGTTAATTTTATTATTTATTTAATATTTTGTACAAAATATTTTTATTTGAAAACCATTTTGAAAATGTTTTATTACTACCTCAGTCAAGCCAAATTAATGCATATATTTTATTTGAAAGCATTTAATACTTGATGCCTTTTTTAGACATATTTAAATTATTTTAGTGCATGTTTTAGATTGTACTTGAGTAACATCTATTTAAAAATATTATAAATGCAAATATAGCTTGTTAATTTATTGTAACAATAAACCACAATATCAATATTTACTAAAACTTAAAAAACACGTATTTTGTTTAACAAGAAATTATGGTATAAAATATGTAATATATAAATAAATATTACAAAAATTATAATTTAAACAATTTAAAATTTATTTTTGTTTTTTATTATTTATATAAACCGCCCTGAATAGAAATATTTCAATATATTGACCAAATCTATTTAAATTTTTTGTTTCTATGGTAACACCCGACAACAAGCAAAACTTTTTAATTTACGTAAGTTTTACCAATTTCATTTAATAATCTGAGTACATTTTAAAAATTATTTTCTTTGTTAATTTTTTGCAACAAAATATTTGTTTAAAAACATGTAACTTAGAACGTTTATGTTTCATGATATTGGATATTAGGAAGAGTGTAAATATCGTTCTAAACAATGTGAATTTAATAATTAAATTATTTTTTAATATAAAAATATACTAAAACATAATTACTTTTTTTGCATTTATAGAAAACTATTTCAATTTTTATAACATTAGTTATTATTTTTTGCAATATTTTTTTGAGTTTGATAGCACATTTTAAAAATATTTAAATACATTTACACCAAGTGAATATATTTACTTTATACTTTATTTATAATTGCAAATGAGTTAAAACCTGTAATTTAAACACAAACCAAAATTTAAATTAACATTAACTTTTTTATTTAATAAGCTAACGTTGGTTGTACATAAATATATGTTTACAATTTTCAAACTAATTGTGATAAAAATATTTATAAATGTATAAATTACTTATAAGTAACGCGTTATTTATTGTAAATAATTTTCTTTTATTGATTTATTTAAAAATTGAAATTAAACTACTTATTGTCATATTAATTATTTTAATAATGACTAATTAATTTTTAACGTTTTTCTCAATATATTTTACAATAATAAAAAAATTAATATATATATATATATAATTACAAAATCCTTTTGCTTTAAAAAACAAAGTCCTATAATTCAAAAAAAACATGAGACAACAAATTTTTTTCACGTATTTCAGCATTTTGACAAACGTTTGGTTTGATTCTACGGAACATTCATTTCAACAAGATGTTATCAAATAGTTCTTATCCATATTTTCTTTGGTTTACCAACCTTTTTTTACCATTTTCAATACTCCATTCCAAAACCGTTCTTACTAGTCGTTCGGGCGGTAAACGTAGAATTTAATTAAGTAATTTTTTTACATCAAATTATAATGATGTTATGTAGTAAATGAGCGTTAGTTTTTCTCATGATCTCATCCTTTAAATTGTGATCGCGTCAAGCAATCATTAAAATACTTCTAAGATACCAGTAATGAAAAACGTTTACAATCATATCAATCTTGTCTGTTCACTTCTACGTTTCACTCCTATATATTGTCGTAGAAAGATTTGTCCTCAAGTGGATGGAAGTGCATGACTATATTAAATTAAATCTATGGAAGACAGACATTGCTTTTGCAAGTTGAGCTTTAAAATAAATTTTAGTTTTTCCGTCTTTACCAATGACGCTTTCGATAGATGTAAAGGAATCAACAGTATCAGTATTTTATCCACTAATTTTAATGGGCAAATGATTGTTTGACTTTGTGCACAACACTTTGGTTTTGAATAATTAATCCGTAAACCAATACTAGAACTAATATCACTGAAACGTGTTGTCATATTTTTTTATTATTTTTGGAGTTTCACTGAGTAGACTATTATCATCTACAAAATCCAAATCTGTTAATTTGCTATGGTTCCATTTGATACCATAAGACAAACTATTCATAGACCGAGTTATAATAAAATCAATTACCAAAACAAAAAAAAATGTACATTTTTCAATGAAGATCACTATTTTGTGCTAATGCAAATATAATCAGTGTTTTTTGTTGTTTTTCCATTGGGAGAAAACCACGTTGCTTTGTGAGCAAAAAATGTGTTGTCAACACCCATTCTACAATAACTGTTTAGCGTCAACAATCTATAACCATTATCATTTATGTTATCAGCATAGCCATGTCTTCCAACATTTGAGAAGTAACCAAATCTGTCTTTGTTTAATTTCGTATTGAAATCACCGATCAATATTTTAATGTCTTTCCTTAAAACTTCATCTAACTGATCATAAAAGATATCTTTATGGTTCTCCTCAGTGGCCTTAGTAGGGGCAGAATTGCACAATTGTTACTTTTGCAATTCTTATCTTGAATCTGGTTAAAATGATACGCTTATGGACTTGCATCCAATCATAGCTTTAACAGCATTTTACTCAACATAATACCAACTTCATGAATATAATGGTCTTCATGTCCACAGTACAAAATTGATGCATTTCCACTTTTAAAATGATTTTGACCTTTCCATCACATTTCGCTAATACCAAAATATCTAAGTTATACTTTTTCATTTCTTGAAGGATTTGATCTAATTGTCCACTACAAAAAAATATGCGTACATTCCATATTTCGACTTTCATTCAACCCTGTCACCTGTGTAACCCTGTCATCCTGGTACGTGTAATAATTTCTTTGCCGATGTTTGCCGAAATAGCACCTTCTTATTATTTCAGTAGTAGTAAACATTTTTTACAGAAGTCAGGTTGCTAACCTTGTGCTCAAACCCACGTCCTTTGTCCAAGCTTGGGACTAGTCAGATTAAATTATTTCTGGTCCAAACTAGGAGGAGTTAGATAATTCAAAGTAACCAGTCCCTAGCTATATATATATATATATATATATATAATATTGTTTCACTTAAAAACAATATAAAAATGATAAAAAATTAATTAAAGGTTCCTTGAAAAAATGAGTAAAGTTTGTATTAGTCAATTATTTGTCGTACAAACATATTACGCAAATAATCATTTTATGTTTTTTGGTAATATGCCAATATAACATGAAAAACACTTTCCATTGTTCCTGTAAATAATATAACTTGCAATTATATTTTTTACTATTAAACGAACTGTACTGAAAATGTATTAATATAAAAATTAATAAACAAATTACTTTTAAAAATATAATTAATTATAACATTTTGATATTATAAATAATTTTTTTAATTGGTTTTTATAAATGCTACCTGCTATAAAAGATTATATTTGATATGTCATAAATAAAGAAACCTTAAAAAAACTTTTGTTTATCAAGTGTAAATTAATACTTTATATACATTTTTTTGCTTACTATTATAAATTAAGCATTTGTATTCAAATTAAGGTGTTTTTGTTTTAACTTGTCACATAAAGTATTTTTTAAATATTTTCCAGTTATCTAAAATTAATTTTAATAATATAGCTGTTTATAGTTAAAAGGTAATGCTAAAAATATATTAGACAAGCAAAAAGTTTGCATTAACAATGTATATTTTGGTTTAATATTATTATATAATCGTGAAATTTACTAACAAATACTGGTCAACATTTGGCCTCGGTAAAATGTCCACTGCTGAAAAATGCTTTTCGTAAAGCATTTAAAGTAGTAAAACATAAACATTTGATGACCTTTTTTCTGTTGCCTTTACAAGAGTACATTTATTATCTGAACTCTTCGTTTGTTTCTTTCATATTACGTACACGCTTCAAATAATCTAGGATAGGTGTCTAGTGTATAAGTTTATAACTTAGTATATACCAGTATATTGTTTTACACTTTTTTAAAGTGCAGTAAATTTATTTTATTAATATTAAAAAAAACTTAATTAATTGCTGTAAGCAAAAAACAAATTTATCAAAATTATATTGATTGGTTTATGTTAACTAAAAAATACGCTTTTGTGAATACTAACTCCTAAAATTTATTAAATAAAATGAAAAATGAATGCTTTGAAAATGAACACGTACTTAGTCTTTTTGAGACCTAACTAGAGAATATTAGAAATGAGCCAATCTAATCAGTCACAAGCTTGGATAATGATGAAGGGTTTAGCGCACGGATTAAAACCTGACTTTTGTAATATATATATATATATATATATATATATATATATATATATATATTACTACGGAAACAATAAAAAAAGCTATTCTGGCAAACAACGGTAAAAAAATGACGATTTGATAAAGAAAATTTATTGGTTAAATTCTACGTTTACAGCCCAAAATAGGAGCAAAAATAGTTTTCTAATGGATAATTTATGATGGCGAACAAAAGGTTGGGGTAAATCAAAAAAATTGGCTAACAACCATTCAGGTAGATCTAATCAAAATAAATGTCTCATGTGTTCAAAGAAAGCGTTTGGCAAAATGTTCGAATACATGGAATAATTTTGTTGCTTCATGTTTTTTTAAATTATGAGACTTTGTTGTTGCTTTCGCTGTTACGGTTATCTTATGTTTTCCTATGCTTATTTTAAAGCAAAATGGTTTTATAATAAGATAATAATAAATTTTAGATTAAATATTAAAAAAACATATTGTGTTATAAATTATAAATAATTTATTTTATTTATTTAGTTTGAATGTTTTACGAACACCGCTTTTTAGTAAATACACAAACGAGTGCCCTCATTTAATGCCGGTAATAGGAATCGAACCAATACCGATCCAATTTTGAATCAGCACAATTTTTTAAAGTTAAACTTTATAAATTTGTTTATTACGAAAGCATATAAATTATTATTATTAATTCAAAATACAAGACGTTAAATTAAATTTTATTTATTTTATTACAAAAAATATAAACCAATGTCATTTAAACAGAATGTGTGGTAATTATTCTAAAAAATAATTTTTTAAAAATTATGTAAAAATTGTAAAGATATGTGTATACGCACGCAGGGTGTTTGACGTCTAAAACAATTGTGCAAAAATAGTACAACTATACAAGTATTATACAAAATAATATCACTGATAGATAAACAATAATATAATATTGTTATTGTTTGTTAATTTCAATTATAAAAAAAAAATTGTAGTTATTTAATAATTGAAAAGATAAAACAAGTTTGCGGTTATGTATTTTATGTATTTTCAAGTAGTCGACTCAGCATAATAAATTGAAAATTGATTCACTAATTTGCCGGTGCTCAAAAAACAACAAAAGTAGGTGCGTCTGTAAATATAGAAAAATAGTCTACAATTTAGCAATGCAAATAAATTAAATGCCAGTATTCCCGGTTGGCTCAGCGTGGTGCGGCACTGAACTCGAAGTTCGATGCCTTACCACTGGCACTATATGCGGGCCCACGCTTAGCTTTCCTCTAATGTCTACTGCTGAAAGCGCTTAAAGTAGTAAAACAAATTGTACTTGCAAAAACCCCACACTCACTCCAGAGTTCAATTTGACACCGTCACTAAGTACGAATTCGTTTCAGCTACAAAAACTGTTCATTGTTTAAATAAATTGTTTTAAATAAAGCATTTAAGCAGTAAATACAAATTAATTATACCTTTTGAATGTACTATATACCAAAATGTACGTTAGAATCCAAATGTTTATCGTATTATGAAATAGTAAAGTTAAAAGTACATTCTAAGTGAACTAGAATTGTGCAATCATTGATATCGTTTTTAGATTTTTCTTAATTAGTAATAAATTAATCAATTTAAATAAAAAATAAAACTACAATATAAAACTAATCATAAATGTAAAATCCAAATTTCATTAGACAAAATCTATATTTAAAATTCTGTGAGTAGAAAACTAATAAATACATATATATATATATATATATATATATATATATATATATATAGCAGTTAATAAAATAGATTACAGATTATTGATATTTTATACCTATGCGATTCCGTTGTTAATAAAATTATAAACCGTTGATAAAATATTTTTGTATTAGTGTTATCGAAATGTTAATAAACATAATTACAACTAAGTATAAATGAGTAAAACCATATGCAAACAAATGATATTATCAAGTTTTATTACTAATATGCATACCATTTATTATATCAGTAAAATATTTTTTATTACGTTTAACTTGATAAGGTTAATAATGTAAAAAATGCAATATAAGCATTTCATTATCAGGGCACAAAGCGGAACCACACAATAGCAAACATTCTTTGTATAGGTAGTGTAATTCGATATACTATCTGCTAGCATACAAGTTTACTTTCATAACTTCCATGCCACATTGGTAAAATAATAATAATAATAATAATAATAATAATAATAATATTAATAATGATAATAATAATGATAATGATAATAATAATAATAATAATAATAATAACATTAATAAAAGTAATAATCACAGTAATAATACTAGAAGTAGTAATAATAGGATTATTAATAATAATAACGATAATAATAATAATAATAATAATAATAATAATAATAATAATAATAATAATAATAATAATAACAATAATAATAATAATAATAATAATAGCATTAATATTAACAACAAAAATAATAATATTACTAACAATAAGAATTATAATATTATTAATAATCACATTAATAATAATAAAAATTACAATAATAATAATAATAGTAATAATAATATTATTAAAATAGTAACAATAACAATATTAATATTAGTGCAAAGTATAAAAAAATAATATAAATAGTAATAATATCAATTATAACTCTCATATTTGTACACAAATTAGATACAATTATAAATACCTAAAAACATTTTAAATTCAAATAACTGGACTGAGCTGCTTGGCATTTCCCTCCTCATTGTGAATCATCAATTTGGACAATTGGCCGAAGTTGGCGGCTGTTGGATAAAGTGATGTCGATGAATTTTGAATTGTCACATTCGCTTCATTTGTGCTTCTGTGAAGCAAGTCGTTGCTTGTCAAGTGATTGGAAATTGGTGCACAGAATGAATCATTAGTGGTGTTGCCATGTGAAGAATAAATGCAATCACAGTATTTGGAACATTGTGGATTGGTTGTCACATGTATAATACCTGAGTTTTCCTGTCCTAATAAAAATTATATATATATATATATATATATATATATATATATATATATATATTATTATTAGGACAAGAAAACTCAGGTATATATATGTAAAGAGTGATAGAAGATGAAGCCATCTGGTCAGTCCCAAGTCTGGATAAAGGAGGATGATTTAAACGCAAAGTGAACAACCTAGATTGTGTAAAAAATCTATGTCGCTACAGAAACGGTAACATGACACCTTTCAACAGACAACAACACGGAAATTATGGTACGATTCAGAACACAGGGTTCAGTGAAAGCCGAAAGAAAGCTCAATCTTTGACTAAACAAAGAAAATTATTTGGTCAAATTCTATATTTATGCCCAAAAGACCAGCATGAACAGTTTTGGAATAGGCAATTAATGATGACAAAAGAAAGGTTAATAGATTACAAAAACTTGACTAAAAACCATTCAAAAAGATCTCATTGAGATGAATGTCTCATGGAATTAAACAAAACCGTTGATGAGACTCTAACCTATGCCCACTTAGTTTCAAGTCTAAGGCTTTACTAAGACACAATTTACCAACAACCTATTTAGTTTCTTTAAAGTTAATAAAAGTATAATGCATCTTACATTTTCAAACATGTTTTTACAACATTGTTATATTGAAACTAAAAATTTGTATATTTGTATATTTAAAAATACGCGAGTTTAATAAACATTTAAAAATTTATATGATATAAACCTAGAAATAAAAATGTTTAACAAAACAAAAGCCAGGCCAAAAAAGTTACATATAAAACATGCATTAAAATATTCTTTAAACAAATACTTTAAAATGCTTTTCAACATAAATGAATAAAATTTGCGAAATGTCATTGCTAGTAGTAAAACATTCAATTAAATTTTAATATATTTTATGAATTGAAATAGCAATGATTAAATAATAAGCTAATTGCCATTTAACGATCAAATTTGAAAAATGATTATTTTAATTATTTATATAAATTGTTCAACATTGGACGAATGTTTTACGACATGCATGCAGAATAGGTGGAAATCAATTATTCATTTAATTATTATATTTATATTTTTCATATTTATAATACAAGAAAATCGTTCAAATGAACACCCACTCTTGCCTTCGCTAAACTGTCCACTGTTAAAAGATACTATCCGTAAAACATTTAAAGTAGTAAAAATTAAAAATTAATGTATTGCAAGTTTTCAACTATGAGTTTTAGAAAAAAACAAGACAGCACTATTGTATGAAAAACCAAAATACATTCTGTTTAAAAGTGGAATAATTGTAAATTAGAAATTGTAATTTGGATATTTTAAATACCTAGCCTGTTCCAAAAAGGAGGATGGTTTAAGCGCAAGATTGGCAACCTGGCCTCTTGAAAAATAAATTGCTATAGAAACAACAAGAAAAGTACATTTTATTAAATTATGGCAAACAAGTAAAATATTTTGATGACGGCATTCGGCGAAAATCGAATAGAATTTCAATCTTCAATATGTGCGATCTGCAAAGCCGGCAATTTAATGTTCAACCCTACTAAACAATCTTATTGCTCATTCTCTTTAGAGTGAAAGAATTTTGAATAGATAATAATAAAAAATACTCTCTGAAATAATTGGACAAAATGTAAAATAGAATTGTTCTTCAATAATATTAATAATTTAAATGTACGTAAAAAATCTTTTTTCATAACTATGCGATAAATTCTACCTAATTTGTTGAAATAATAAAAAATTAGTATTAGCTTTTAAATTACGCACGTTAAGCAAACGATTTTCAATTTTGTTTCGATTAATTGACCTTAAATTGATTTATTTTCAAAATAAAGTTCCATTTCTTTAATTATAAAACGTCGTCAGCAGATATTCAATATTTTTAGAGACGTTAAATTACAAATAAACACAATTCAAATATTTAACTATTATTAAAGTTTGTATACACCTTAATAGACTATTCCAATAACAGATTATTCTATCATATATATCACAACATCGCATAATGTGTATGTAAAAACACTTAATCGTTTATTGAACTCAAGGAATTATTAGTAAGTATGAAGAAAGAAGTTGTATAACCAGTTCCAAGCCTGAATAAAAGAGGAGGAATTAAGCGGCATGTTAGCAACCTGGCCTCCTTAAAAATTCTATATTGCTACAGAAAGAATAAAAGCACGCTATTCCGACAAACAACACCAACAAAAGGTTTGGCATAATATACAAACACGGAATAATTATGAGACTTTATTGTTGCTTTTGCTATTTTTGCTATCTTGTTGTCCCATAATTATTTAAAAACAATAGTACTACTGCTACTACTACTGCTACTACTAGTAATACTAACAGTAGTAATAATAGTAATAATGCTGATAATTTTAAAACAATATTACAATTAAATATATTGTAGTTTTTTATTCCTATTTATAATTAACAATTTTAAATAATGATTAACTTTTAAGCCATGCAATCTAAATAATATTTTTATAATAATTGCTACATTTTAATTATACGTATTTGATTTATTCTTTTACACATAAAATGCTTTCTCTCTTTTTGTGCAAAGTCGCTGTTTCAGATCAGTGTTAAATATTTGATTTTTCCATCGTATCTGTCTTCACATTGTCCAGTCATTCTTCTCTTTGGTCATATTGGTTTTCCTTTTCCGTTGCCATAAAATGTATTTAGTAAAAATCAATCTTACTACTAATAATTACTATTTAGTAGTATTTATGCAATCGCTTTCAATGTTTATTAACCATGGTTTCGCAACGTTAACTTAGCACTGCAATTTACGTAACAGTCAAAAGTATTAAAAACATTAGTTAATATCGTTTGCATCTCTATTATGTTTGTTTAATTGTAATCTTTCTATACCTGTCCATTTCAGTTTGCATTTTTTTTTTGTTTATCCAATAATTGACGTTATAAACTAACATTTAAAGCATTATTATTATCATCATTATTAATAGTAATATTATTGTTGGTTTAAATATGTCAATAGAAGTATATTAAACACTATCAAACACGCACACACACAAACATGTTTTTATATTGCTAAAATAACAAAATATAAAAAGGCATACATTTGTACAGTAATGGCAAAATAAAAGTGTTTTTTATTAACGTTTATCATATTTAAAATGTTGAACCAGCTAGATATCGGTTCAATGTTCTTTGGAAAAAGATACGTTTAAATAGACACTTTCATATTGTGAATGTTCTGTTTTATGGTTTAGTGGTACAACGATAAACTGAAACTCAGGTAGGCATGTGTTTGAGTGTCACAATCAGCACTAAATGCGGGCCCTTGTTTGTCTTCGCTTCAATGCCCACTTGCTGAAAAGTGTTAAATTGTGGTAACTTTAAAAATAAATCTGTTTATATTCTCATTTGCGCTACGTTTAAATTAAGCCTTTTAGGTAAAAAGTGCATTTAAATAAAGTTGAACTTAACCTTTTTAAAACTTAATAAAAAATTTTTTAAAAACTGTCGTGTATATCGAAACGTTTATTTAAAAATAAACTATTTATAGAGCAACATTAAGCTTAATAATTAAAAAAGTGAATTATATTTGAAAAAAAATATCGTAAGAAAGATAATCAATAATAATTGATTTACACTTGTTAAAACATTTTGGATTTGTTAATCATTACAACATCAAAAACCTTTCGCTCTAAAGAGCATGGGGCAACAAGATTGTTTTGTATAATTGTTCATTAAACTTTTGGCATTAAAGATCGTGCATATTGAGGACTAAAATTTTTTTCAAATTTTTCCAAACCCCGTCATCAAAATCATGCTTCTTTTATATTTTAAACGCACTTTAATAAAATGCAATTTTCCAGTTGTTTCTTTAGCAACATTTTATTACAGAGTCCAGGTTACTTTTTCAACTAGAGTTGGAACCGGATAGGGTAAAGTTATGTTGTGTTTAATACGTATAAAATTAAGTATTAAAAATATTTTTTTAATAAAATAAAAGACGGAGCAATTAACAATAAATTATTAATTGTAAAAATACTGCAGATTGCATTTAATAAATATGTATAAAGGTGTTGCTTTTAATATACAACTTATTTTCTGTTTAACTCCGCCATGAGAAGCAGCAGTTACCAATAGACTTAGTTGTAGCTTTAGTTATAAATTTGCAACAAATATATTAACTGAAATCATGACCATTTTTTACGAGTTAAAATGCTTTATAGTTAAAGTGAACATTGAGCCCCATGTTTTTTCTTATAATGCACATTGTTTTCAAACATTTATGTTTTAATACTAGTTTAAATTTTATTTCAAGGTGAAAAAGTAAATTATTTATCCGCCATTTTGTATAATTTATCAATTTAGTCAAGTATTTTGATCTTAAAAACAACTAAATGTTTTATACAAAACAAATTAATAATTAAAGTGGTCATTAAAAATCTATGTTGATCTAAAATATAAACAGCTAATTATTATTTTTAAATATTTGCATAAAATTTTAATTTTTGTTTTGAAAAAAAACTTGTACATTAAATTTTGAAATACTCATCTTTTTAAACATTGGATAATATAAAAATATAACTAATTTTTTATTTAGTTGTATGCCTGTCGTCTAATGTGTAGTGAATATAATTTAAACATATATAAATACATTTACACACAATTATATGCTTTTACCAAAACATTAGATAGTGGTCTATTATGAATAAAATATTAAAAGCAAAAACTTCATATATTTTAGATAATAATTAAGAAATATGTGGTTGTGTAAATACTTTAATTGTGAATTAAAATTCGAGTAATTAAGGAAGAAAGTTTTATTATTATTATCATTATTATTATTATTATTATTATTATTATTATTATTATTATTATTAATAATATTATTATTATTATTAATATTATTATTATTATTATTATAAAGCAATTTCGCTCTTAAAGGCATTATGCAAAAAAATTGTCGTGTTATTGTACATTTATTGTTTGAAATTAAAAATCATTTAGCATTGATACTTCCTTATTGTTTACAGCCTTTCTTTTAGCAATTGTAGGCAGTTTTAATTAGTTTATTAATTAAAACTTACCAGTAGACGATGCGTTATGCTGATTGGTTGCAAAATATTGTTTGGAAAATAAACACGAATTGAGATAATCTGCATTTGTACCTGCCGAATTGGATACGTGTTCGGCCTTGCTGTGATTCAAACAATTGGTCATTCCATTTATAAAAGCCAAATTTGTATTGTAAGAACTGCACATATCATTCCTAGCCGAACAAGCAATTTGTTGCTGTTCAAGAATTAAAAGTAGATTTATTGTAAGACTTTTACCATTTGTTACAATGTTCTTCAATCTGTCTAAAGACAAAACGTTGTTTGTTATTAATAATTATTATCTTTGCAACAATATGTAGGAATGATACATTGTTCAGCATAGATGAAATGGACAAGATGGTAAATGTTTTTTTATTACCGGTATCTTAGAAGTATTTTAAAGATTACTTGGCGTGGTTACATTTCAAACAATGGGCATATAAAAAGAATTGACAATTAACTGAATAAAATTATTAGGTCAAATTCTACGTTTACCGCCCAATAGACCAGTAAGAACGATTTTGGGATAGATAATTAAAAATGGCAAATGAAAGGTTGTGGTAGATCATAGAAAACTTGGTTAAGAATCATTCAAAAAGATTTAATTAAAATGCATGTTTTATGGGATCAAACAAAGATTTTGGGCAAAATGTTCAAACTCGTGGAATCATTTTGTTGACCCATGTTCTTTTTAAATTAAGGGACTTTTTTAAAGGTTACTGTATTTTTTGCCCGATAATTTTTTAAGCAAAAAAGTTTTGTAATAACAATATATGGAATTGTCAAATATACTATGAATAATAAATAATTCCAGGCACTGGACAGCTGCTTCATCCTTTTTTGAAATGTCTTTAGTTTATATTATGCACTCAAACTCTTTCAAGATTCAAATAAAATTCTTGTCTCCAATAAACATACATAAACTTTGGACTATTTGCAATATTTCTAGCGGTACAGCGCTTGAATTTGGACCTCGGTGGGCATGGGTTCGAATACCGTCACCGGCCCACTAAAATGTGGGCCAACGTTCGGCTTCGCTAAAATGTCCACTGCTGAAAGATGTTTCTTGTAAAACATTCAAAGTAATAAACATTAAAAAAACATAAAATAAAAATTTTTTGATTGGTTTGTTAGCAATTAAATAATCTTTAAAAGGAATTGAACTACTGTGCTTATACGTGTAAACTTGTTAAAAACGAATGGATAATTGTTAAAAAAATACATTATAAGTCCTACCATGCTGCTACCACTTACATTTAGATAAAAGAAGTAAGTTAGTATGTATAATAAGCAAAATCTCCTTTTATAACAAAAGAATCAAAATTGTAAAAACAAAGCAATATGAAATCATACACAATTATACAGTCTATCATTTAATAATTGTCCAATTTTCTATTAATCCTGACGATTTAGGTAATGTTTATAAATGATCAAATTTTAGGTGATATTCCTTAATTTTCCTCTTTTACGTGGTGTATCCTGGGTAACTGCCCACATGCATCCACACTAATAATAGTAGCGACCAAGTGCACAACTGTATAACTGGGATTTCACTAGATTTTCCCTCAGTGAATTGGTGCTAGCACATACCCATGATACTTAATAATTATATTAAGATATCCATTTATCATACAAAGCCGGTTAGGCTTTTGGATTCGTCGACCGGCGTCAACCTCCAAAATATTTGTTTGTCTAGTTTGTAAGCAATAAAATTATTACAAAACAGGATATCGTATATGTTTTATTGTTAGTAAACAGTTTTACTATAAAACTCTATTGCCCCTGTTCATATAATTGTGCTGGGATCTAGGAAAACTTGTTTCTGTGACAGCATAAGTTTGACTTCCACCATCTGCTACTCACCAAGTACGAGCTTTAGTGCTGATAAATAGTTCAAGTAAAATATTCAATCAATATAATACAATAAGTAAAATACATTATCGTTAAGATCCCTGGATAGTAGATGTAGCAAATCGGTAAATTTGATGTTGAATTCTAACACAGGCAAATAAATATGGGCTTCCATTTGCTCAAAAACACCTTCTATACAACATTCGAGCATTAAAAGTTAAATTTTTAAAAATGGGACTATGAAAAAACTGTGCAAATCCAAAATGGTTGTGTATTTTTAGTTAACGTTCCATTTGAAAACAACAAAACTCAATCCAAACTAAAATTAATGACAACAATAATAGGATTTTTTTTTACAAAACAAACGTACCGAATGAGTCATACTCGTTCCGCCATTATTCGCGCACGAATAGACAAAATTCTTTGGACACGTATGATACACATACATGGAATTAAGCTGCCCTGTCATATCTTTCACATGATCAATTGTATTGCAATGTGATCGATCTTCAAACACTTGCTTAACCACGTGATCGTCATCATTAAATTCAATAAGCGAAGATTGCATATACGATTTGCTCCAATTTGGTTGGTTCATAATTAGCATGTCTGACCTTGTAGTTGCATGCTGATTGGTTGGCTGGATAAAAGTCGCATCAAAACACGTACAACAGCCATTTGATGATGATGAAGTTGAAGCGGATCGTTGATGATTTGACTTGGCTTTCTTGGTTGATTGCAATTTGGTTTTAGTCAAACATAAGAAAGATGAGCAGATTTCGATGAGAAATATGGATAAGAATGCCAGTAGCAAGCCTGATACAATGATATCGATCAATTCTGCTGTACAAATAATAGATGGGAGAAAGTAGAGTTAATATTTTAACAAATGTACAATGCAACTTACAGAAAGCTATTCATTTCAAAAACCTTTCCACTTTAAAAAGCATGGGGCAACATGATCGTTCTATGTGAGTGCACTTTAATTTTTTGGTATTAAAGATCCTACATATTAAAAATTGAGCCTTTATTTGGATTCCACTAAAAGCTGTCATCAAAATCACGTTTTAAATTTTGCCGTAGTTACTGTTTTTTTATAAATATTTATTTTTTAAAGAAGGCAGTTTATCAAACTGGTACTTTGAGTTTCCTTTTTTCTTAACTGAAGATGGGACCGGCTACAAGGTAGTTGTGGAAAGGAGCAGAGAAACGCAAAGAAAAGAACCGGTTTCCTCCATTTACAAATAATATATAGTATAATTAAAAAGAAGTTCTATAAAATAAATTAATGTGAAAAACCCTTTAATTTAACAAAAAGATGAGTAAAAGCGGAACTGAAATCAATTGCACAAAATTAATCCTGAATGCATATTTGTTATTATTTATTAATTATTTTATTTATTATTTATTTTTACCACTCTAAACGTTTTACGGGAAACACCTTTCAGTAGTGAACATTTTAGCGAAGCCAAACGTGGTTTCAGCTTTACTGCTGGTTGTGAGATTCAAACCCATGTCCACTAGGTCCAAGTCGAGGGCTGTACCGCTAGGCTACCCGGGGACATTTATACTACAAGTTATATGCATTGTTAAATCACCAGGTATTTGTTTTCTAACTATATAAATATTATTCGTTCATATAATTTCATAAATACTCCAATAACATATTCATTAAAAACCTGTTACATTTTTCCAAACATAATACAAAATCCTTTATTGTATCAAAGTAAACTCCCCTAAAAGAAGGTCAGAAACGGAACAGTCTAGCCAGTCCCTATCCTAGATAAGGGTGGAATGTTTGAGCTCAAGGCTAGCAACGTGGCCTATGTACAAAATCTATATCGCTGTAGAAACAATAATAAGAGGCCATCCCCAACCGCAAAGAAGTTATAGTATGACCCACGTGACAAAGTTGAGTAAAAGCTGAAATTTTTTATTTACAGAATCTTCGATTGGACGAAGAAAATTACGTGATCAAATTCTATGTTTACCGCCCAATAGACCAGCAAGAACGGTTTTAAATGGACACTTGATGATGGCAAAAAAAAGGTTAAAATAGGCCACCAAAAACACGACAAAGGGCCATTCGGAAAGATCTAATTGAAATGTATGTCTCATGGAGGATCAAACAAATATTTTGGCAAAATGTTTGAACACATGCAATCATTTTGTTGCTCCATGTTTGTTTTTAAATTATGGAACTTTTGCTGTTACTGTTATGTTGCTACTCTGTGCTTATGTCAAAGCAACAAGGTTTGTAAAAATAATAGTAATACCAAAGTGACTTAATGCTTGATTGAGACTTTTTCAATTTTCTACTAAATGCACTCCCTATGAAAGCCCATTGGTTAATAAATAGGTTTTCCTTATTAAATCAATAGCATATCAGTCTAACGTACGTTTAAATAGTTATGTATTTTTTTGAATAAATAACATCTAAAAACATTAATAAAAATTGTCAAAATTTGCAAATAAATTTTTTAAACCTTTTTTCACAACTAAAATTATACTTCAAATTAATTGATCAAAATAACAATAATGCATTCATTCATTCATCCATTCTACTTACTCATAGGACTGTAGACTGTTTGGACAGACTCCAAATGGATAAGTCGGTTGTTATCTCTCATCAGTTGAATAGTTACAGTAACCAACCTGCAGTAATCGAAATAATCAATTATAATTTCCTTTCCTTCAATTTAAAATACTGACTGTTTATTTTTACAGCATTGCGCAAGTAATATACAAAACTAATTACATAAAGGATCAATGTAATTGTTTCAAGCGTTTAGTTAAATAAATAAAAAAATCAATTTACAATATTAATGGATAAATGTTGAACAAATAGTTATTACATGAATCAACTTACTTTTTATCCATGTTCCTAGACAAAAAACATAACACAGTAGAAAAATTAGAAATTATTTAGATATATACTTTGGACAATTTTTATATTTTCTATTTTACAAAACGTTATACTTTATTATTTGCTATCCCCCCATTGTATTTTGAAAGTGAATTATAATTAAGCGGTTTTTTGGTCTATAAGTCAACATGTATTAATCTTCGTTTTAATATTTAATATTGGTATACGTCGTTCTACGCCACAATAGCTAAATTTAGACACTCTATTTAATTATTTTTATTTGAAAACTCAACATCAAAATTGTTCCATATAAAATGGTACATAAAACGTTTAGCTTTGAAAATCGAACACATCGAAGATTGAAAATCTATTCGGATTTTGCCAAACCTCGTTATCACAACCATATTTTACTTCTTTGCTTTCGTTCAATGAAATGGTTTCCTCTTATTGCTTCTTTCATAATATTGACATTTTACAGAAGCCAGGTTACTAATCATGTGCTCAAACCTTCTCAACCGGATTTTGGAATTAAATTGAAGCACTACATGCATTAAATTATATATGTAAAGATAGTTTAGTTAGGCTTTTCTACAGTATCCACTTGCTGAAAAATGCATCTCATAAAGCATTTAACCAATAATAATAATAATAATAATAATAATAATAGCAGTAGACTATTTTGAAGCAGGAATTTTGATTATTATTTCACCAAAAATAATACAACGACTTACATTAAAACATTCGGTTTTGATCTTAAAATTTTCCGATCAATTGGCACATTTCTAATCAACTCTTCATTTTCCTGAGTCAACTTGGTAAACATGGACTTGAACTGTTTAAATTGTGAGTCGGTTGTTAGCAAGACGGCTTGTAAACTGGCAATATCCTCGCTAGGTCCAGTCACAAGCCAATTGTTCTGCATCCAGTCACCTGTCTGATTTTCGGCTGACGTACACTGCTGCGTCTTACGCTGCAAATCCAACATGGTGACATCAGAAAACAAGTCGTTGTGTTGCAGCTGCATAGTCAAGTGGGTCAAGTTGGGACCAATATTGAGAAAAAAGAGGCGGACCAAATGAAGGTGAAAATCGGAACCGGGAATGTAAGCCAAATCGCGAAACAAGATGCTCTGGCGAAAGAGTCGAACAAATTCTTTGCCCAATCGATTGACTCGTTCAAGCATTCGGCCATATTCGTCGTGATTCATACACAAATTCATTGGATTATTTGAGCTCGATTGGGATTGGTGCATTTCAAGGTCATTTGTATTTCGATTCAATCGTCTCGGCCATTGGTTGTTGTAATTGGACTGGGAATTTTGCAATGGCTGTTGTTTAAGCGGCACAGTTTTCAGAGTGCGTCTTACAGTTTCCAAATCCAAGTGCAGACTGTGTAGTAAACGAGATAATTGTCTGAGCTGTTCGAACGTTTGAGAATTGGCTTCGCGGAGGAAAGCCCAGGTTTGTAATAAATAGCCTTCCTGCAGTACGCACAAAAATTTATAAATTTAGAACATAAAAAAATAAACTAATTATTTCTTTTTAAATAGATTATATAAATATATATATTTCTATAAAAAACGGTTTACAAAAATGTAGTTTAGTATAATAGAAATCGATGGTCGAATATGTTCATTTTAACCGACTTCAAGTAATAAATTATTTTAAATAATTTATTTTGGATTTGTGGTTTGATTGTTTAATGCTTCAAGGCAAAAAAACCATAAATGTAGTTAATGTTGATGATCTTGAGAATTTAAGTAATGTTTATAAAGTCTCAAATTCTAATGATAGTTATATTCTTGATTGCTGCTTCTCTATGTAGCGAATCCTGGACTAGGTGTTTACAGGCATGTAGACTGATAACAGCAGGGACCGATTACACAGCTGTAAAACTAGGTTTTTATTAGACTCCCGCTCAGCAAATAGATGCTTAAATAATGTCTCAAGGTACTATGTATAGCCGGTTGAACTTATGAATTTGTCAACCTGTATGAACCCGCAATTCTTCCAATAAAGATCACCTCGTCAATTCCTGTAAAAACTGGTCTTGTAGCATGGAAACCGTCTTCTAGCCAAGACACTCCATTTATCTCCCCCCAAGTTCAATTTGCATCCGACAAGCTCTTCGTCTAGGAATTCGGGATGCTATGCAAACTTAAAACTGATAAAGAGGTGGCTCTGCCATCAACTTTTGTTGTTACTGTTGATTAACGAAAAACGTATTGTTTTAGCAAATAGACATTTACCAAAGCCCCAAAACGAGGGT
Source organism: Cardicola forsteri (assembly GCA_025895645.1). Classification (NCBI taxonomy): domain Eukaryota; kingdom Metazoa; phylum Platyhelminthes; class Trematoda; order Strigeidida; family Aporocotylidae; genus Cardicola; species Cardicola forsteri. The sequence continues at coordinate 733,484 of JAKXYG010000004.1, forward strand.
CCGCATTTAATACCAGTGGCAGAAATCAAATCCATGTCTATGCAGTTACGAGTTTAGCCCAATTTAGCTATTTCTGTTATTTTAGTAAATAATAATGCTAACCATTTGTGTAGTTAAATAGTTACTTAAATTTAAAATTCTTTAACTTAATTGTTAATAATTTTTCTTGAGTAATTTAGTGTCAATATACAATGTGAATGTATAAAATCACTAAATTATGTAAAACTGTTGAAACTTTGTTGTATTGTGTTTAGATGTTAAAAATGTATATATACATCAGTTTAATAATTGTCATTGTAAACATATTTATCAAACTAATTCATGTAGCAAATGCTGTCTAAATGTTTACTTACAAAAATGTTTAGAATAAAAATGGTTAAACAATAAACTAAGAGAAAAGAAGTAAGTACGTACCTATATCAGTAATAACCACTTTTAGCTAAAACCAGTTGTTACTTCATTTAAATGCAATTAATAAATACTAAAACGGTACATCAAATTAACTTTTTTTTCTAATAATTTTATATTGTTCTTCAGTCAACATTTATAAACCACTAAAAATGTTCTTTAATTTCAAAAAAATGCACTACAGTCAGTAAGTATTATACATTAAAAATATTATCAACAGTCCCATTGATAAACATTTTAAAAATTGGCGTCTATTAGTTAAAAAAATAACAAAAAACAATAATCATCCGCTGTATACCGACCTCAACAAAGCAATCGCATTGTGAAAAACACGAAAGAAATATTTTTACATTCAATACAAAACATATTTCTACTCCATTTTTTGCTCTCCATATTTAGCAAGATTTTTAACCAACCCGAAAAATATTGACAATAAAATGCTTGCGTGTCTTTGAAACACTAATTTGTAATTTTTTAATGTTTTTGGCTTCGGATTTGTCTAGCTCTAAGTGATTTAATAATTTTTCCTGATTTGTTTTTAACATAACCAACAGATTATATTATTGTTATGACTATTTCCTAATTATTTTAATACAATGCAATACAAAATATCTAAATTGACTCTAACAACAACAACAACAATAACAACAACAACAACAACAACAACAACAACAACAATAATAATAATAATAATAATAATAATAATAATAATAATAATAATAATAATAATAAAAATAATAATAATAATAATAATTTTAATAATAATAATAATTTTAATAACAATGATAGTAATAATAATAAAAATAGTAAGAATAATAATAGTAATAAAAGTAATTAAAAAAATAGTAATAATAATAATAATAATAATATATTTGTTTAACTTACTGTAATTATCTCTCAATACGCGATACCATATAAGTTACTCCAAAATGTTCATTTATAGACACAGTAATTCTTAGCCTCAAACAAACAGTATTCACAATTGACTTACCCAAATTTCGTTGCGTTTTGGTGGTACGCGAAATTCGTCGTTATGCATCAAATGTTTAAAATTGTTCACTTTCGACTTTGAATGAACGAAAAACAATTTGGAATAATTTAAAGGCATGTGCAAACTGGTTTGAAAAGGTTGTTGCATCATTAAAGGCGATTTCAAAGCTTGCGTAATTGACTCGACCGAATAGGCGACAGTTTCACAAGGATTCTGACAATTGCACTGATTTGGTGATAGCGTTTCTATAACAACATTTTGTAAAACATAACAAGAGTTTACATAAAATTTTAAATTCCTATACGGAAAGGCTGTCAGATGTAAATTGAACTTAGGAGCAATAATTAAAATTTCTTAGCTAGAAAAACGCTTCTTTGTGACGACGCCAATGCTCACAGAAATTGACGAGGCGATCTCCTTTAGGGTTGACGTCAGTTAAGTGTTACAGATTGATAACCAGATTGATTTTGTTGTCTATTCTTACTGAAACCGGTTACAAGTCCGATTGGGAAAGGAGGAGGGTTTTAGCGCAAGGTTAGCAACTTGACTTCTACCTAAAAAATATTGCTAAAAATACAAGAAGATGCCATTTGATAAAATCGCGATAAAAAAATGAAAGTAGCATGATTCCGATGACAACGTGTGGCAAAATCCGAATAAAATTTTAAAGACAAAAGTTTAATATTCAATCCCATGGAACAACCTTGTTGCTGCATGTTCTTCAATGCAAAAGAATTTAAATAATAATAATAATAATAAATAGTGCTTACTGATACCGTAAGTAATTAGTAGGCGATAGAGTGCCATTCTGTAATATTTACGTTTTACAAAGCACTTACCAATTATTGACGTGATTGTAAATCCACAATCAATCATATGTTTTGCCGTGCAATCTGCAAAATTGAATTCAAAAATATAAATAAATAATTTTAATATTACATTAAATACTAAATATAATAAACAGTTTTTTATGGTAAAAATTGCATTGAGATAATATTTGTTATAATTGGCTGCATAAAATATCGATTTGTTTCTATAATACATTAATGTTAAAAGCAACAAGAAATTTATTTATTTTATTTTTGTTTTTGTATTTTTACTACTTTAAATGTTTTACAAGAAACATGTTTTAGCAGTGGACATTTTAGCGAAACCGAACGTGGACCCACATTTGGTACTGGTGGTTGGGATCAAACCTGTGGTACGTGGTCTATTTTTTGCTGTTTTCTTAATTTCATAAACACGTTATATTATTATTATTATTATTATTAATAATAATATTATGACTACTTCATAATTTTGATATAATGCTATAAGATTTGAAAGATCCCTGAAATGTTTTCTATAACAATATTATTATGTTTTATTTTACGATTATTGTATAACCTTATTTTTTGTTTTTTAAATTTATTTGCTTAAGTTAATAGTCTTAAAACTATAAGTAAATTTTTGTTAAACCTACAAATTTGTGCACGGTATTTTGATAAACGAAAATATTGTCTTTAAAACATAGTTTTATGATTTTAATGACGTATTAAGGCACTTAAAAACGTTTTAGCGTTTGATGTCATTTAGAAATTGAATTTGTCAGATTGATAAACACAATAACTATTAAATTATATTTTTTATAATATACAAATAATTTTACCAAAAGTACTTGCTCAAAAGTGTTTTCCCTAAAGCATTCAAAGTAGGAACCATTAAAAAACCCATCAACTTGCTTTACCTTGCAACTAAAATTAAAAATAAAATATAATGCGTAATAAAAAATAAAAAACGAAAAACAGAAACTTAGCTAATAAAATCAGCTTTTTATCCTATCATTGTAAATTATTAAATTTTTATTAATATTTGTTATATTTATCAGTAGATTATCAATTTGGTGGTAGGGATCTAACCAATGATTACCCAGATCTGAGTCAAGCACTGTACGGCTAGATCACTGCATTTATTGAAATCGGCATCACGTTAGAATTCGTTTTAATGGTTTAATGTAATCAAAATAAAACACAAATTTATACATTGTATAAGTTGCTACATACATTCTTCATTAACATAACGTTTTGAAACTGTAACAAAGTGTAACAAACGTCGGTATTTAGCTGTTCGGCAATATAAAATAAACCCACCAATCGTTTATTATTCGGTAATAATTTAAAAGTACAGATTATTTACGTACAACAACATTAGATGACAGTTGGCAATTAGCATTCATCAAATTCGCCACAAATAATAAATTTACAGAGTTAGTTTCAACTACCCATAATTCAGTGGTTAAGTTATTGACCTAACAACCGATAGGGCGTTGGTTCAAGCTTGTGTGCGTAGAACTTGAAAGGTTTGCACTGCAAGGATATACAACATTTGTACAGTGCTCTTGGTTGACTAAAACCAAGTGAATTATAATTATGCAAGTGCATCTGACAATTCTAACCCTTTTTATAGACTCTCAAACAATTGCATCTACATATTTTCTATACAAACAAAACATTGTATGCACAAAAAAGTAACCGAAAAAAATCGGTAGACATTATTAAGTAACTAGTTGGCATTTTTGTGACGACATTGGAACGGTTTACAAAAATCAACTTAATTGTCTAACTTTCAACAAAACGTTATTTCTCAGCTCCATGATTGTTTCGGGGTTTTTTATTTTTCAAATTATTTTCAAATCTTAATTCGTATAAAGAATTGAAATTGTTTTGCAATGTGAATTCTGATTCTTTCTTTTGTTGTTTTGTTTTAAAATAAACGAGCAAATTTTGTTATTTATATTGTTACTATTATTGCATAATTGTGTATGAGATTAATTGACAAACATTCATGCAATTTTCACATGACAATGTACCGGGGTGGTCTGGCGGATTTAGCACTCTACTCAACCGGCACTAAATGGGAGCCCACAATCGGCTTTGATAAAATATCCACTAGCGAAATAAAAAAAACAATTGAAAGTAGTAAAAACTAAAAATAGAGATTTATTTTAATAGTCCAACTTTTAACAAAATGTTATTTTTTAGCCCCACAGCTGCATATAATGTATGAATATTACCCAAAAACATTTTTCAAGTCAGGGTATCTATAAAAATAATATTTTTGAAGTGATTTAATTTTTTACGTATTTTTGTCTACTGATAGTATTTAATAAAAGATTTTTTTAAATTAGCCTTTTGTTACAACTTTTGCTGTTATTTTGTTTGTTTTTTATTAAAAAAAAACACTACTTAAACTTTCTGTACAAAATAAAGCAATATGAATACATTTTCAAACATATTTGGAATTTAAACAATACTTAAATTTAATAAAATTAAACTTAAATTATATCCTGTGACAAACTCAAGTACTTTTTAAAAAAAAACTGAACCATACAAAACCAATTGTTGTAGTTAATTTTGTATTTACTTAAAAAAATAATGTTATAATGCAATTTGAATGCTCCATTTAAGTATAACATAAAGTTTAACTAACCCTAATCTGATTGAAAACAAACTACTTTTTATATTTATATATACATATATGTAGCTATTAAAACGCAAATTTGAACAAACATTAATTATAATCAGGTAAATGTTCCGTTTTTTAATGTTTGAGTGTTTAACCGGAATGCCTATAAAGTCTAAATTTCCAATAACGGTTATATTCCTAAATGCTTCTCCTCGAAGTGGTACATCCTAGACTAGGTATTCATAGGTACCTAGACTAACAACAACAGGGACCAAGTGCACAGCGGTCTAACTGGACTTACACTTCGGCCGGTAGGTTCAAGCATTTATCCAGGGTATTTAAAGGTATATGTATGCCATAAGTATCCGTTGGGATAAGAGAAATGACGCCCTTGTCAGTTTTTGCAAACAGTAGTGCCATCTATTAGCCAAGCAACCTCCTTATTCTTCTACGTTTGTTACGCTTATCAAAGCATCGAAGTCGATTGTTTAACATGCCATATAAATATAAAAAATAATAAAGAAGTGACCACGTATCTAACCAAAATGAATGAATGAATAAGTTGTTCAACAATGAGACACTGACCAATATCAAACGCGATCAGTAATTAAAGCATTTAATAGGACTTGTAAACCTGTTATTCTGAGCTTTGCGTTTATTTTGTGTTGTGTATAATTAGAAGAGGAAGAAAAAGAATTATTTTAAGTTGTGTATAATGTTCAAAAAATTTATTAATCAGAAGGAAATGTTTAGATTTTTGGGGTTTCCTTGATAATTTTAATCAAAAATATTGTAAAATATCAAGATGAGATAAATTCATTTTGAATATTTACGTCAGTGACAAACGTATCAACTTTCAATACATATACAAAAAATATTTACAGTTGAGATTTAAATTTAAATTAGTACAACTCAAAACATACACAAACATTTACAATGTTAGTATATATATACAAAAAATATTTACTGTTGAGATTTTAGCTACTCACTGATATACACGACATACATATATACATGTTGGGGGTTACGACCAAGCTCAACTCAGTTTCACGAAGTGAATGTAATAAGATTTAAAGATTTTCAACATATTAGAAGCTTAAAATACTATGAAACAATTTTTGAAGTTAATTGGTTTAAAGATAAATGACATGATATGGAGGAAGTGCAGGTAGATGATAAAATCTACCCTAGCAATTGAAATAAAAAGAAAAGGAACCAATAAGGATTATTTAATGTGCGGTATAAAATTTTGTGAGGTGTGATCGCGATCGTAATGTGGAGAAAGAAAAGTTTCTAAATCTGTAACCAAATTGAGCACGATTTACTTAGAAGAGGACGTAGATGTTCACTTCCGCTCGACCTCTTACTGGAATGTGCAGGCAATGTTAACAACAACTTTGATTAAACATCAATAACTATCAATGCTATTAACAGTACCATTTAACAAATTGAAAATTGTCAATGCGCTCTAAATCAACAATTTAATAAATTTAATACATTTTAAAGCATCAACTCAAAATGAATTCTTTTTATACAACAGTTTTGTTTAATAAGACAAGCTTTATTTATCCCATTTCCTGTTTATCATTGATACATGTCAACATATTCCCCCACTACATTTTCAATATAAATACGTCATCATGTTACTACTATCTCTTTCTCACAATCATTTAGATATATAAAAAGTAATTTTAAATACAAAAATTATCGTTATTTATTGAAAGTGAAATATTTTTAAATGCAAAAATATATTACTAAAATTTTATTTCTAGTGAAAGGCGTCAAAAGAAATAATAAATTAACGATAAGCCCTATTTTTGCCAACCAGCATATACAGTTCAAAGAAATTGTTCAATTCATTGTTTTGTTTATTAATTTTTTTATAAACTAACTAATTTAAGTGAAAAATCTGTAAGCGTTTTATGTTACTAAGGCCTCAATGTCGCCTTAGTGACAAAAAAACGCAATTTTTTGTACTTAAAAGATATATTTTTAAAATAACTTTTTACTTAATGCTAGTTTAACACAAAACGTTTTGTAAAAATTGGTTTTTAATTATTTTATTATTATTATTATTATTATTATTACAAAACCCTTTTACTTTAAAACAAGCATGGGGTAACAAGATATTAGTAACAGCAAAAACAACACTAAGTAAAGTCATGTAATTTAAAACTAACGTGGGGAAGCAAAATAATTTCATGTGTTCTACCATTCTGTCAATATACATGTAGTTTTAGCTAATTCAGATGAGGGAATAAAGACGGAGTGTCTTGTTTGAACAAAAATGATATGAGCGGTTGAATGTGATGGATTTAAAGCTGGAAGTTTTCTGTACATTTTCAAATAAAAACATTGGAAGAGGTTCAGTCAACTCGTTACAAATGTAAATAGACACACCAACAGACATCCACACAAATTCAGTCATGTTAATTGTAATTTTTTGCATATAAAATAGATTTCAACCTGCGTATATAAACAAATTTACAAAATTTTAAGATATAATGGCAGCTTGATGCAGTGGTGGTCCAGTGGTACAGCGCTCAACTTCAATGTAAGTGGTCATGGGTTTGATGACCACCACTGGCACTAAATGCGGCCTCTCGTTTGATTTTGCCAAATGTCTCCATTTGCTTCAAATGTTTTCCGTCAAACCATTCAAGCCATAAAAACCAAATAAGCATAATAATAATAATAATAATAATATTAATAATAATAATAATAATAATAATAATAATAATAATAATAATAATAATAATAATAATAATAATAATAGTAACAATTAAACTGGCTTAAAACAATTAAACAAGAAATACATTTCGTTACTTGGAATATAACAGTGACATTGTTTGTTCATCAATTCATCCAAACAGTCGCGCATACATCTGACCCAGTTTTGTTGTGTTGTACAATACTGTTTATAAATCTAGAATATATATATATATATATATATATATATATATATATGTATATAAACACGGAGCAACAAGATAACAGTAACAGAAAAGATACACAAATTCCCCTAAATTAAAAAAAACATGAAGAAACAAAATGATTTCATGTTTTCAAACATTTTAACGACATTTTAGTTTCATCCTATAAAACATTCATTTTAATTAGATATTCCCAATTGGTTCTTAGTCAACTATTCTGTGATCTACCACAACCTTTATTTTACCATCTTCGATTGTCCATTCCAAAACAGTTCTTTCTTCTCCTTCAAACGGTAAACGTAAAATTTGATCAAGTAATTTTCTTCGTCTAGTCTAACATTGATCTTCCTTTCGCCTTTCACTTAACTTTGTCATCTGGGCAGTGCTAGGAGTTCTTTGCAGTTGTTTGCCAAAATGGCGTCCTCTTACTGTTTCTGTAGCAACACAGAATTTTTATAGAGGCCAGAGTGTTAATCTTGCGGTCAAACTCTCTCCTTTATCTAGGTTTGGGATTAGCTAGATTAGTTTATTTTTGATCTTGTCTAGGCAAAACTTTATATATATATATATATCATTTAGGTAGAGTAAGGTTAGCCTTATCTAAAAGCACATCAAAGAACAATACAATTATTTTGAAATAGTAATAATATTTCCTATATTCATGTCAACAAGCGACCCCTCATTTTACCGATAGCAATCTGGTAAAACATATATAGGTTGTTTCGGAACTGGTTGTCATTATCATTTATAAACCGGATATTGGCAAACAATTAAAAGGTCAGCATTGAAAGAAATTAGAACAAGGTATTAAATGTAGAGTAGTTGTGACACACAAACACTGTCACCCGGATATCAATTTTTTTGACCAACTTTCTATCAAATTCTTGGGTGTTGAAAGGAATTTTTATTACACAATACAAATGTATAAACTCCTAATTTCTGTTTTGTATTAAAGGCCAAATAATGTTATTATTTAATAAAATTGAACTGCTTTACTGCGATTTCTTTTATTATATACTATGCTGTTCATATTCAGTTATTTTTCAATAAAATAAGTAATTATTAATTTTGAAGTACGTTTAATTATTAAGTATTCATTATTCAAAGACCTTTGATCTGAAGAGCATGGGGAAACAAGATTATTGCACATAATTGCACTTTATATTTGTGTCTTTAAGGATCGTGCATATCGAAAATTGAAACTCTGTTTGAATTTCGCCAAAGCCTGTCATTGTAATCATGCTTCTACTTCTTTGCTTTAATTAAACGAAATAGTTTCCTAATATTATTTTGATAGCAACACTTTTTCAGAGGCCAGGTTGCTAATGTTGCACTCAAATCGTCCTCCTTTTTTCATAGAGCTTGAGACCGGTTACGGTGGAGTTACATTTAATTACAATCATTAAATATAGTTATCTGTAAACAATAATGAATAAAACGCTTATTTTAATTTATTTACCTTCTATTAAGGTTGATTTTTACTATATTTTTACTATTTTACTTTATTTAATTATAAACATTTTTGTTAATTTTACAAATTAATTAATTTTTATATATAAATGTGCTTATCACTAGTATAATAAACATCAATTCAACTCTACTCATTGTAACATTGGTGTTAGAAATAAACGAGAATTTAATTGCACAATTACTAGTTCAAATTAAAACATTTGAAAATAATCCAGAATTATTACAAATTAAAAATGAGTTGCCTTTTGTTTGATATTGTATAATTTGCATGTTTTTAGCAAGTGAATATTTGGCAATGTCCTGAACAAAGTGTGGCAGTAAATAATAAAAATGGAAATCAAACTTATACGTGCCCACTTTTCAATCCTTTTCTAATACCCAGGCATAATGTTTCTTTTTAGACAATACAATACTAGAAAGAATCAGAACAATTAATACATTACATTATTTGCATATTTGGTTTATTTGTCTGCACCACTATCAACCGATAATTGTAGTGTAGTGTAGTCAATTGACTACAAAAGTATTCATTTTATCCACTAACAAACAATTAGGTTCTTGTAAAATAGAATTAAATTGTAACTTATTTACTTTACAGACACACAACTCAATTAAACACAAACTACTTTATTTCATTTCAAATTTAATTAATTATCTAAATAAGTAAAATAGTTTTGCGTTCAAACATAATATTAAAATGTTATTTTTAAATTATTTAGCTTATCGCATTACAAACACATAATGACATTACTATTAAACGTTCAATTTTTTTTGGAATAAGGGGTATACAAAAACAGACAAAACAACTAATTCCGTAACCCATTTTCCAATTTTAGACATTGAAAAAATAGCATTTACAGACAACGTTTACTTGAAAAAATCTTTTTTGTTAATATGTGATTTGACTTAACGATAAACATTGATGATTACATTTTTTAAAATCGTTAAACATCAATATATTATACAAATCATTATGATAATAAGCATTACTAATCATACTATTATTTGATATATATATATATATATATATAAGCACCAATAAAAAATGTTAAGTATTTTAAAATTACACTGGACATTTATTAATTATTAATGCAAATAAATTTGAATTATTATTTATTAATAAAACAATGTTTGTGGCTTGCTGCAAACATCTACGTTTGTTGGTTTGTTGTTGTTGTATGGACAATCTACATTGCCCAAATTTATTGCTTACATCAAAATAAATTATTAATTTCATAACAAGACACATTTAAATTTTACAAGCATGCGCCAAAAATACTATTGCATTTTTCCTCCCAATGTTTTTATCCTAATGCACAAGCTGTTTTTTATTTATGATAATACTTTAGTATATAATAAATAAATGCATAGACTAGTGACTAAAAGCATGTAAATTTAGGCTGTATTAATAGAAACCTATTTTATGAAAAATGTAAATGCAATTTAGATGTAGATAAGATTGAAACATAAGTATATATATATATATATATATATATATATATATATATATATATATATATATATATATATATATATATATATACATGTATATATATCCATGTTTTTTAAATTACATATCAAAACCAAAATTACGTTTAATATAAATATTTTAATTGGTTCAATACAAATTTAGAATTTTTTATTGTTCTCTAAAAATGTTTTACTCAAATAGTGATACAAGCTAAAGGTTTCATTATAAATGTAGTGTTTAGTGTAAATTCTTGTCAGTAATAAAAATTTATAGAATCAAAAATGTTAACAATAAAGCTCATAAACCAGGAAAATGTTCACTGACTCATTGTAGTCTGTAAAGTGTGATGGCATTTCTTATTGATGTAAGATATTCAATGCTTTTAATTACCGATATTAATATTATTATTATTATTATTATTATTATTATTATTATTATTACTATTATTATTATTATTATTATTATTATTAGTTCAAAACCTTTTAGCTTTGAAAAACATGGGGCAGGGTAACAAGCTTGTTCCACATAATTATACATTAGATTGTGGGCTTTAAAGATAGTGTTTATCAAAGATTGAAATTTGACTCGAATTTCGTTGGACTCGGTTATTGGAATTATGCTTCTTTTACTTCTTTGTTGTAGTTTAATAAAATGGTGTCTTCTTGGTGTTCCTTCAGCGATATCAAATTTTTGCACAGATCAGGTTGCTAATCTTGTGCTTCAACCCCTCCTCCTCTCCCAAGCAGACTTGGAGCAGACTGCGGTGAAGTTAGAACCATACTTGCACGACAGTTCCAATTTAATTCTCCAAAGCATTAAACATTTTAAAAATTGGATAATACAAAATTAACTAAAAAAATTTCAATAGATTACAAATTGTTTTAAATATGCAAAAAATAAAATATGTGCACTTGTTAAAAATATTTCCTATGAACTTTTCAATTAAAATAAATAAATAAATAATAGTGACTTTTAAAATGTTACAATATACTTAACCAGAAATAACTATCTTTTGTGTGGAACATTGTTTAAAATGTTGAGTCACATGCCCTAATAAACAACAGGTTAATATATATATATATTATCGACGCTCAAGGTAAGTTCTTGTTTGGCTAATTGGAATAATATTTTTCTCAAAGTATTTATCTAACAAAACCGGAAACAAGCACTAATTTGAAAAGCTACATTATGAAACTTGAAAAAACAACACATAGTACAATACATATAAATTCACTTTCAAAACCACTACATACTCTGATGCCAAAAAATAAACATGCAAATGGGCATCTAAATAAATACACATATAAACAAGAATTAAACCAAACAGGGTACTTGTTTTTATTAAAAATTAATAAAATTTAAGTTTTATTATAATTATAACTGAATAAATAAATACGTGGTTGTTTGAAATTTATCTTACTTCCATTGAAGCAATCATATTACTTTTTATAAATGTAATATATTCAAATTTTACACTCTGAATTTAACACTTATACAGTTGTTTAAAAAAATCAAACTTGACTTTTACTCAGGTAACTTTGACAATGAAGTGTTCTATTTATACATGTATATATACATTCATATATATATAATATATATATATATATATATATATATATATATATATATATATATATATATAATACTTAGTATACAATATGAACAATAAAGAACATTTTTTACAATTAAATTTTACTGTTTAAATTTTTAACAAGCGCAATGGTGACATTCTCTTGATAAAAGAAATATATATATATATATATATATATATATATATATATATATTGGAAATGCAAAATACTAACAAGATTTGTATATTTCATGTTAATGTGAATGTTACATTTCCAAAAAAATAGAGTGAACACCTAACAGGAAGTTAAAATTATAATCTTATACATATATATATATATATACATATATATATATATATATATACATTATTGTTCACTTTTTATTAAAAAACAGGAAATATTATAAAATTGTTGAACACGTTTTTTTAAAGAGAAAGATTGTACTTCACGATACTTTTGCATATTTTGAATGTATCTATCGGACACACAAACAGACATTTTTAACATTAAATTGTTTTATCAACTTTTAAAAAAATTTCCGTTTTTTTCTCCCAAGATTATGTAAAACATTAAAATGCATGCTATAATTACCTATTGTAATGCATTTATTATTTACTTAGAAAAACACTTGACAAAAATATAGTTGAAAACTGCTTGATAAAGTTACTTGAAATGTTTGTTGTTTTGTCAAGTCAGTGACTACGTTTAAAAGTTACAACTAAAATTTTTAATAAATTATTTTATTTACTTAGTTTACATTATTATTATTATTATTATTATTATTATTATTATTATTATTATTATTATTATTATTATTATTATTATTATTATTATTATTATTATTATTATTATTATTATTATTATTATTATTTTTGTTAATATTACTAATACCTATTATTATTATTAACACTAATAATAATTATTATTAATACTATGGTAATAATTATTATGCTTGTTACTACTGATTATATGCTTCATAAAAGCATTTTTCTAAATATGGACACTTTAGCGAAACCAAATAGGGACCCCCATTTACTATTGGTGGTGACAGTCAAACACGTGCTCACCCCAAGTTTGAGTCCAACATTGTACAGCTAGAACACCCCGGTGGTTAAATTTATTTTGTTATTTTAAAAAAAACTGTGTATAATTTATTAAGTAAAATATTTTCCCATAACTTTGAATCTAATCGGTTTTTTAAATAGTATTTTTGTCGCTTGATGTTTTGATGCAAAAACCCTCAATTGAGAAAACAGTTCTCAAATAATGTCTTGCATTTAGTGATGCCAGTGGATTCAAACATGTGCTCGCCCAATTGTGGGTTTAGCGCTCAGGGTATTAATGCTAAAAATTGTTAAATCTTGTTTACATTGCGCAAAAATTAATTATAGAAAAATCAAGTTTTTTTGTCTACATTTTTGTACATTTCATATTTAGCAAAACCTCTTGACTAGTAGGCGGAATACTTTTGACGTCGCCACCGTTAGCAAAAATTGACAAGATGCCTGATTTTTTGTCAAGGTTATTTTCAACAGTGAGATATAATGTACGTATACCTTAATATAACTTTTGAGTACCCTAAGTGCATACTCACACCCACCTGCTGTAGTGGAAACCCAATTATACCCCTGTGCAGGCGGACCATGCTATTATTGTTTTAGATGTCTGTCGGTAGCTAGTCTAAAATGCACAACGGAGAAGACAAACAGTCCGGAATATCAACATCATTGAAAATTAAGACTTTATAAGCACTGCTCAATACTAAAGTTTATTAGCATATATATTGAAAAATTAGTAATTCCGCCTGGAAATAAATTGATCTAGCTAGTTTCAAGTCAGGATAAAGAAAGGAAGTTGACAGTAGAAAAGACATCTGACTGTAAAACTCCTACGCCAAAACTATTTAATTGGCATAATGTTTTAAATTGGTTTGATGCAAAACGAAGTGGATAAAAGCGGTCGTAAACAGCCACTCCTCATAGTAGGGGAAAAGGCTGTGAAAGAAGCTAAAAAACTAATGTATCACAAAATTATTTACCTTTTTCAATCCAACAACACGCAGCATCGTATGGAACGTCGGACCGGCATATACAGCTGCAGGAAGTTGAGCCCAAATAGAATCGACTTTCCCGTGCAACAGTATGCGAAATCCAATAAATCCTTGATTGGGTATCAAATAATCGTACGCTTGTGGATCCAACACCAGCTGAACTTCATCAATTTCTGCAAAAAAAAAAAAATTAATCATTTGTGTTTTATTGTACTTAAAATATACATTTTGTACAAGCACACACTCTGTGAATTAAAATAATATTAAGATTTTGCATTTAGTGTCATTACCTTATTGGCATATATACTACTAATTGCTTCTAAAAGTAGTAACTAATATTTAATAATGCAAATTAACTTTTTTTTTAATATAATTGTGAATTAAAACAAAAAGGTGCCTTTCATTATAAAACTTGATAGAATAAAAAAAACTTAATGTTTATATTTGCGTATACTACCTTACCTATTTTATTGCATGATTTGCAACTAATACACCGGGTGCATTTTAATAATGTTTTTTATTATTTTACAACTATTTCCTTCTTTGTGTGGAGTCGTTGTTTCTAATTAATTTTCTTCATCTGGTTTTGCATTAAACCAATTTAAAGCATTCTGACCATTAAAAGGTTTTGGCGTGGTTTGATTTACTACCGAAAGCGCTTCCTGAAGCAAACCTTTCTCCTTTATTCAGCCTTGGGACTGGCTATATAGATTAATTTCGGATTATATTTTATTTCTACAATTATAAATCTATTCTTTCTTTTGCTAACTTATAACGTACGTAAATTTTCTAACGTTAAAAACTTTTCTAGTCAGTTAAAACTGCATGTTTCATCTTAGTGTTTACTTTAATTACAATGTGCAACGTGTTTAAATAATTAACTCAAATTTGCTACTTTTCCCTCTTTTTAAATAATTAGAAAGTCAGTATATTTTGAAATAGTTTAGTTGACTAATTCAAATATCTGCTCAACGTTAAGTTCATATAATAGATTGTCATAAAATTTTCTACGTTGAATAATTTCGACATTAATTGATTCACCATAAATTAGTGTTATTTAACTGGCGTGTACTATGTAAACGTTGACATTTTACAATAAATAAAAATAAAAATGTTGTTTAAAATATTAGCTGCACAGTTATTTTACTTAATTCATTTAATTTAATTAAAGTTTTGATGCCAACTGTTATCAACTATACATTTAAGATTTCCAAAAACGTAAATATTTGCCCGTAAAAAATAATTAATTAATTGTCGTTAATGTAGGTTCATTTTATTGTTAAATGTTTCGTATCTTAGAACTTAATAATTACCATAAATTAAAATTTAGGCAATAGAGACAGAAGCCCCTCCACCTACTTTTTATACTAAATATATTTCAATTAAAGCGTCTAAACCAATAATTTGTTTAATATATTGAATTCCAAAAAAAAACTGTTTTATTAATTTAAATATATTAATTCTAATTTGTTTTTCCTTAACTAATTAATATGTAAATTAATTTAATATTATCAATAACGGGATCTATTTATTTTTAGATTTATATACATACAATAATAATATTATTCTTAATAATAATAATTAATTAATACATTTAAATTATACTTTATTTACTTTTAAACATATAAAACTAAAATAGTTTTAATTTAATATTACAGTTATTTCAATAGGGTAAAATTAACATTCATCATTAGTAACAAACGTTTGACATAACATTTATAAAAATCATAAGTTGTTCAAGTGAATATTTTATTCTATAAAAACACAATTGGCCTAAAAAAATCTCTTTTATTATTTCTACAGCCTTATGCAAACACGAAATATAAAAAGGGAAAAACATAATTTATAAGATCGCAAGTGATTCTTGTCAATGTTCTTCTAAAATCATAATAAAACTATTTGAAGCAAACAACTTTTCAACAAGAACATCATGAAATGTGCTTGTGGTAGCACTCTTCCCTATATATATATAGTCTAGCTGTACAGTTCTCGGCACGAACATGAGTGGGCATGGATTTTATCACCATCACCAAATGCGAGACCACGTTCGGCTGCTATAAAATATCCACTTCTGAAAAATGTTTGCCTAAAAACATTTAAAGTAGTAAATATATAATTTTAAAATAATTATATATATATATATATATATGTATATATATATATATATATATATATATATATATATATATATGTGCGCTAGATGTAACCAATGTACTAAATTGAAAACTAGGAAAACACGAGTTTGGTTTTATCACCAACATTAAATATATACTCTTCATTTTTTGTTCAACATTCACTCACTGGAATATATTTTTCATTAAGCATTTAAGTAATATAAATATATATATATATATATAACGTACGTACCATTGAGTTTTTCTTTAAATGTATAACAAACGCCATTTGGCAATAGAGTTTTGGTAAAATTATTCGGATAACACTGATATTGTCCAATTTGACATCTTAAATAACAACACACAAATATAAAATAAATACGATTATTTATAGAATTCTAAACGTTTGAAAAAAGCTATTTTCATATTGATTGCAATTTTTACTCATAGTTGTAAATGAAGTTGCTTGACTAACAAAAGTGATAATAAAAATTTTAAATTAAAAAATTACATTGTGTATAAATTTTATATGTAATACAAAAACGTGTTTTTCCTAAGTTAACTTAATTAAAAAAGCAAACCACATATATATAATAGTACATAAATGATACAACTGGTTAAGTTACCAGACTGCTATTATTATTATTATTATTATTATTGTGATTATTATTATTATTACTACTACAAGACTCTTTTGCTTTAAAATAAGCATAGGACAAAAAGCTAACAGCAACAATAACAACAAAAACAACAACGAAGTTCCATGATTAAATAAAAGCATGGGACAACAAAATGATTTCATGTGTTCAGACATTGGTTTGTCCCCAACCTTTCTTTTGCCATCATCAATTGTCCATTCCAAATCCGTTCTTGTCGGTCCTTTGAGCGGTAAATGTATAATTTGAATCGTATATTCTGCAAATCAAAGATTGAACTTTATTTCGGTTTTTATTCAATCCTGTAATCTGGGACGTGCCTTAACTTCTTCGCCTTTCTTTGCCAAAATGGCGTCCTCTAATTGTTTCTGTAGCAATATAGGTTTTTACACAGAACAGATTGGTAAACGTGTGCTCAAACAATCCTCCCTTATCCAGGTTTAGGACTAACTAGATTAATTCATTTCTCATCTTCTTTAAATAGTTTTTACCAGACTATACTATAACGTATGTAGACGATATAATAGTATCAAAATTACCTAAATTCTTAAACTTATAGATGTGTGAACATAGAATTAATTTCCAATTACTAAAAACGGTTATTCATATACAAATTAAATTATAAACATAAAATAAAATAAAAAAATAATATTTTTAAAAAAGTAATGTTATTGTTTCTAAAAACATTATTTGGTTCTATGCTGCTATACATTAAATAAATATTTACTTCTTTTAAAAAAGCGGTAGCCATAAATGTGCAAACAAATTCGGCCCCATTTTTATTGTATATTATCCGTCTCTATCAGCTTTATTAATTATTTTAAAGCTGAATCATTATTCTACCATTAAAAACACTATATACATTAAATGCGTTTCTTTATTGGAAATAATAATATTTCTTCCAGGGGCAAACGTTGATAATATATTTGCACATTGAAATTAATTTCAATACCTTAAAACACATTTTGTTTACATTTTAAAAAATAATGGAAGCTTGTTACAAGACAGTTAAAAACCTGGGATAGTTAAAATTAGAAAGTTCATCTTTGTCAATAAATAGTACTCTATCACCGTAGAATTGACAGAAACGTCTTTTATAATGCACCCTAGGGAATTAGTAAAAACTAAGTAATTTAAAAACATGTACTTGTTGCTTCAACTTTTATTAAAAAACAAAAAATCATTACATAAAATAAATACAGTATCCAATCAAAATGTAAATAATTTACAATAGTTTTGTATGCTAAACATAACAATAGTTGGGTTTTTAAATAAAAAAATAAATCTTTCTTTTTAAAAACAATTTTTATCTTTTTCACAGAACATTTTTGTAAAATTAAAATGTTCAACTAGACAACAATTTTTAAAATATTTTTTATTACAATATCCTCAGTTGTATGCCGTGTTAAAATCATCTATTAATATGTTTGTTTATCTAAGTGTAACTAACAATACTGATAGTATAGTGAGATTATTAATATTAATCGTTAATTTTACTTTTGTAAAATTGTTCATACAATTAATAATTTTTGTAAAAACAATTAGAATATTCGATTTTTTTAGAAAAACATATTTTCACATAAGCAAGTAATTAGTTAAAAATTGAAAAACAAAATATTAAATAAAATAACAACAAATATACTTAAAAACGTACTCTATGCAATCGGCCTCATACAAATTACACTTTTAGTGCAAAAATTACAATATGGTTTTAATTTAATTTACTTTTTACTGCTTAAATATCTTACAAGAAACGTCTTTCAGCAGTGGACATTTGAGCGAAGCCGTACGTAGGCCCGTATTTGATACCAGTGGTGGGGATCGAACTCAGGTTCGAGTCGAGCGCTGTGCTGCTATAAAAAATGTTTACTTTTGTTTGAATCAATTGCAAGTAGACACTTGGTTTGGGACTGGTTGTTGTAGTTAATGCACTGGACTAGCAACTAGATTAACATGAGTTCGATTTTTGCCATCGGCACTAAATGCAATTGTTTGGTTAGATCAACATGCTCACACCTTAAAATGTCCTATGTTAATTGATTTATTATTATCATAATCGCAAACAACAACAAACCGATATTTATAAAATTGTCTTTTAAAAATAATGACATTATGAATCCCCTAAAAATAAGGCTTAAAAAAACAACTAAAAAAACATATCCATTGTCCCATTAAAGGTCCTCCTTTGTTTATCATGATAATGATAATATGTTAAAAACACTTCAATCTGTTTACATTCACACATTAAAACTCGTTTTGTATACACAAAAACGATTTAGTATTATTATTATTATTACTATTATTATTATTATTATTATTTATTTCAAATGTTTTCGTTCTTAATAATATAACGTAAAATCATTGTTTCATGTAATGGTAAATTAAATTGTCAGCATTGAAGCTTCTGAAAATTTTATTCAGATTTTGCTAAACCTAATAATTATAAGTATACTTTCACTTCTTTGTCATAATTTTATAGAATATTATTCCCTTGTTATTTATTTAGCAATATATATATATATACTCAAAACAAGTCAAATAATAATATTATTATTACACTAAATATCAAAAATGTAATCAAGATAACAATAAGGATAATAAATATTTTAATAAATTACATAGATACATATAATTTTAAATTATACAAAAAACTGAAATATGCGCATTTAATTTGAATCTATTGTTAAAAAAACTAAAGTAATCAATATGTTTTTAATTCATAAAAGATTCCATTTATTCCATTATTGAATGTTAAGCATTCAATATATATCATTTGCAACTTGTAGCAAATTAGTAAATAATAACAATAAATAAATAATTAAAATAACCTACAAATTTTAAATCATTATATATATATTTTAAAAAAAAAGAATAAGTATCTTATATTTCCATAAAAAATATATAACAAAGACATAAAATAATAAATGTGACAGATATGGACTACATTTAAACGGATCACATTTTTATTTCCGGCGCTTTATTACAATTGCTATTATAATAATCGATTAAAGCATTATTATTAATTTTCTTTTTCAATTTACAAAAACCATGTTTAAAACATTTTCATAAAACTTTGTATTTCATTAACCAATCAAAGTCGGTATTATTTAACAAAAATGATAATATTTTACCAAAATGCATAAAAGTCAGAAAAAAACATTATTGGTTTTGAACTATTTTGAAGTAACAAATTATTGTCTATTAATTACCTTGAACATATATGTTTTTTTATTATACCAATACAACATTTTCAATATTTCAAATTGATTTTAACAAAATATCCGATGTATTACATATTCAAACGATTGCTTTTAAAGCAAATCGTTTTCTCCGTTTTAATATTGAAAGTAAAACATTTTCTGCTATGTTCACATTTTATTTAGTAAAACCGAACAAAAATGCGCATTTTATTTATTTATTATTATCATTATTATTATTATTATTATCGATTTGTTTTAAAACCCTTTTGTTTTGAATAGCACGGAGACAACACAAAATTGTTCCATATCATTGTACACTATATTTTTGACTTTTAAGATTATGCATTTTGAAAATTGACAATGCATCGGATTTCGCCTAATTGCGTCATCGGAATATTTTGTTAGAATGGTTTAATAAAATGGTATTTTCTTGGTACTTCTTTAGCAATATGTTTCACAAAAGCGAGGCTGCTAATAACGCTCAAACCCTGCTCCTTGTGTTCCTTGTGTGTGTAATCGACACCAATGCAAAACATTATAATATTTTTCATTGCAATAAGGGTTTACTTAAACATTTTATAAACGACAGTTAAACCTAAAAATTATTATCAATGTAACATTATACACTACGTTACTACAGAGTTTGGACAAAAATCTGCCAATAGACTTCAATGCTTTTATTTTTCTTTTAATTATAAAGTTTTATTTTAACAATGTAATAATTTTACAATAACTTACACTTTACTTAATCATAATTAATTAATTAGTTAACATTTTACAAAACAAAATATGTATGCTTTTTGGGTTTGTCGAATAAATAGTAATCAAATGAAAAAATTAACGTCAATTCTACATAAAAACTTATGTAAAAATTAAATAAACTAAGTAAAATAATTGTGCAACTATGATTTTAAAAATAGTAACTATATTTTTATTTAAATATGAGTGTGTATATGAACAAAGAAACATGTGCCAGAAAAGATCAATTCATAATAAAATAATTTATTTAAAAAATCTTATTTATTTAAAAATCTTATTTATTTACAAATGTGTGTTGAGTAGTGTATAAATATTAAACCATTTATTTTAGGATTATTTCTAACGTAGATGTTATTGGGGTATCGTTTTCTAAAAAAACATATAAAATCTACTTTTACCTTAAAAATGTATTAAAATTAAGTTTAGAAATTTATTAAAAAATATTGTGTAATTAGTAATTGTTTAGATAGTACTAAAATTGCCAAAAGTTTAATATATTATTTAATCTTAAATTGCAACCTGCTGCTTTTAAACAAGGAGCATTTTATAAAAACAATGCTTTGGTGTATATGTTTAAAACAAATAACACAAGTTTGATAATACTATTAAAACATACATATATTTTTATTTATATAAAGCACAAAATCCTTAACTAGCAGAATATTTACATTTATTCAATTGCCTCTAGATACCACAGACCTCAATATTATCGTAATTTTGTTAATGTTTAAAAAATATAAAGCAAATAGTTTAAAAATACAAGACTAAAATTAAGAAAATTGATTATGTAATAAAAAATTGAATTCTTCAACATTAGGTTTAAAAACGGAGATATTCATATCTTAAAAGCTTAGAGGCAATTATGGATAACAATGAGTATTAACTAAAATATAAAATAGGTATAGTTTTTATTATCTACTTTTATATATATATATATATATATATATATATATTACAATATAATTTATTCTTAAGCAAGCAATTTACTCTATTTTTACTTTTTTAAATATCTAAATTCTCGTATTTGGTCTAAATTATAGTTTTATATTAATAATGGTAAAAATGTCAGTATTTGTAATCTTTTTTGATCAATACTACTAAAGTAATGTTTTAAGCATGTTAAAGTAACACCTAAATGTGTTTAACACTATTAAGCAATGTTATGGAGGCCTAAATAATAACACTGCGTTGGTTTCGGCACGGGATCGTTTACCTAGTGTAATACATTTTCTAATATACCGCTTATAGTATTTATAATAATTATATTAATTAATTAATTAACTCCACCATATTCCGTTTCAAATCCGGTTAAAAAAGGAGGAGGGTTTAATCCCAAGGTTAGGATTCTGATTTCCATAAAAAAATAATATCGCTAAATAATAAAAGCATTCTGATTTCAATAACAGAGTTTGGTAAAATCCGAATGAAAGTTCAATACTCAATAAAGATAAATTAGAAACACTTATAATAGTTCTGCATACATACGTTAAAACCCATTATATATATATATATATATATATATACAATTTTCAACATTAATACATTTGGCTTGATCACAATCCACTTTATTATGTATGTACTTGTTAATCTGTTTATATATTGACATTTGTAAAGTAGCTGTATTACGTCATTATAGATATTATATATATATATATATATATATATATATTCTAAAATTTCATTTTTGTAACTAAAGGGAATATATAAAAATAAATTCACTTTACAGTTAACGTTTAATAGTTAAAAATATGTTTAATTTTACAGCACACATACACACATACACACATATTAGAATTTAGTTTCAATACAACATCTATATCGTATTGCGTATCAAATCCAAAATTTTAAATTAATTTATTGTAATAAAAATTTGTAAGAAAATGGCAATGTGAAAATTATCTCTAAATTTTATGTTAATAAATCAAAAGTATAATTCGATTTTTGTAAATTTGTTAAAAATTATTCAATATATAATAAAAGTAGACAAATCAAACATGCACTGATAAAAATAATATTATAGTGATTAGCATTATTATGTTTACCGTATATTTTTATATCTAAATATTAAGAAAATTTATTTCAGAATTTTGCTAGCACAAATATAATAATTGTATGTATAACTCTACCGTAACCAGTCCCTCGTCCGGTTGAGAAAGAAGGAAGATTTGGGCACAAGTTTAGCAACCTGGTTTACGTAAAAATATAATATTGCTAAAAAAACAACAAGAAGATACCATTTCATTAAACTACGACAAAGAAATGTAGTTAGCATGTTTATAATAACGTGGTTTGGTGAAATCCAAATAGAATTTCAATCTTTAATATGCTGAATCTTTAAAGTCAAAACTTTAATGTACAATGATATACAACAATATAGAACAAAATAAGATACAATTAAAAAAATACAAAACATTTTTAGTTGTAATATATTTTTGTGCATTATTATTGTTGTTTGATCTAGATAAAATGTTTTTTGTGAAGCAATAACAATCAAATTCAAAAAATAAAAAAATTAATTGTGGTTTGGCATACTCTCGCTTAGGTTGCTAATATAATCAAATGTAATCTTCTTTTTTAATAAAATAAACTTAATCAAGAAATCCTTTAATGTAAATATAAATATATGTTTTGTTTTCTCATAATAATAATGCACATGTACTCAAACATTTGTTAATTTTTGAGTGTGTTAAACATTTAATTATAGTTGTTGTAATTTTATTTGACCGATGTTGCATATTGCTAATTATGTATTTTACAATTGTATCTATTTTTTATTCGCTGAAATCTACTTCTACTAAAATATCTAAGCCGATAACCATAATAATAAAAATAAAAATAATAATAATAATAATAAATTATTATTATTATTATTATTATTATTATTATTATTATTATTATTATTATCATAATTATAATCATAATAATAATTATAATCATAATAATAATTATAATCATAATCATAATCATAATCATAATAATTATAATAATAATAATAATAATAAAAATAAAATAATGATAATAATAATAATTATTATTATTATTCTAATTGTAATTAATATTATAAAATAATTACATCGTTAATGCTGAGTTTATTGAATACAAATTTTAGTTGTTAAATAATATTTAAATTATTATAAAAATTACTTAAATTTTATTTAATAATTATGTTTATATGCGTATAGACTTTAAAAAATGATTTTCCCATTCTGGGTATATTCTAAAAAATAGTTCAAAATAAATATGGAATACGTTATATGTTTACTGTTATTTTTTACTTAATATTGTTGTAAAAATAGACTAAATAATAATAATAATTTAGATATAATACTGTCTTAAATGTGATACAATGAATTTTTTTAAGTTGTATGTTTTATCATTAATAATATTAAATTTTAATTTAAAAATTATTTTTATAAGTATATATATATATATATATATATTTGCAACATAAGTAGTAAAATCACACAAAAATAAAATTAATGTCATACAATAAATAAGCTACTTATTAAATATAATATAAACAATCAATGTATTAATTATTATTAAACTTTTTTGTACTTTTTAAACATACATATATATCCATTTATCATAAATAAAAATATTCTAAAATTTAGCAATTTTTAAATAATATATAAAGCAAAAATAATACTTAAAGTTTGTAAATTCTTTAATACAACATTACTATTACATGTATTCTCACAAAACTGTAAATGCAAATAATAATCAACAAAAATGTTAACATATTGTTATTTATAAAATTATAATTATTACATTAAATAATTACCCTTTGAGCATTTCTTCAATACGATGTGAATGTTTGTTCATAAGTTGATAAACTGACATAGATAATTGATCGTCAGACATTTGATTTTTTAATTTTCCGTAAATGGCATCTAAATAAACTTCATATTCAACTCCTCTTTTATTCAAATCATTTGATTGGATATTATATAACTTTGTTCCTCTGTGACAATATTAAAATATTAGTAGTAGTAGCAGTAATAATAATAATTTATATATTTTAGAAAAATACCTTTAAACTAGTGAAATGCAAGTACAAATATATTTTAATTATAACTATTATTATTATTTATTATAATTTAAAATAGAATTTTCAGTTTGTGTTTTTTCTATAAATCTTTTAAAAATTATTTTGTTTAAACATTAAAATACTAGTTCTATACATCAATTTCTTTTATTGAAACAACGATTTTTATATATTTTTAATTTTACAAATTATAATTAATAATTTAATAATGGTTTTTAAATTTTACAATTACAATTAAATTAAATTTTACCTTAAAATTATTAATAAAAAATGTGCTAACATTTTAATAGATTATAATATAAAATCTGTTTTTTAGAAATAGTATATCGTCAACCAATATAATTATAAAAATTATAAAATATATCTTTTAATTTAAATAACATTTGTAAATTTTAATAAAACAAACCTCGCTGAATTTATATTGCAAATGCTAATTAATGGAAACGGTAAATCGTTTTGGTGTTCATCATATGCTGAAATAATCATTTTTGATGCTAAATTATCATAATGTGTAAACCAAATATGTACACGATATGTTGTTAGACTAGCAATTATTAAACATAAGAGTAAACAACCTAATCTGTGAAACAATAAAATATAATAAAAATATATTATAATAAAAATTTTAATGTATATCATTCAGATAAAAAAATATACTAACAAAAACAGTTTTATAATTTTACACTATATATTAATATAACAACATATTTTGTGTGCATTATTAAACTATTAAAATAAAAAATCAATAATAACAAGGATATTAAATGGGCTACAGATTAGTATTTTATATATTAAAATAAATAAATATTATTATTTAGAATAAAACATAAAATATCTAAAAATAATAATAACAGTACTTTTTAACTATTTTCATTGACTTTTTTGAACAAGTTTTCATCATAAGAAAAATAATAAACTTGAATATGTTTACAAATTCAAGGTTTCAAAAAATGTAATATCGACTATTTAAAACACATTTTATTATTTTTAAAAATATTTAAATATACTTTTCAACAAACAATTTTGTGTTTTAATTTGCAAAACGCTTTTATTAAAAATATTTTTTAAATAAATTAATTTGTTATGTAAAAAATTTTATTTTTTTAAAAAAAGGCTAGACTTTATTTTGAAATTGTTAAAAAAATTTTATTTTGCAATAAAAATTTAATGTTAATAAATATTTTTATAGGAATAAAAATTAAATGAACTAATTTATTTTATGAAGTTTCTCGAACATGTTTTTAATATTTTAATAAGTTAAAAATTGAATTTTTCTTGTAACAAAAATGTGATGTTAATAATAATAAATTTTTTTAATAATTTTATTTGCGACATAAAGTGAGTGTCACGCTACGCGTGTGTAGGAGCGTTATTCACCTTTTTCCCTCTTCCTCTTTTAGGAAGATTATTGCAGTGTTTTTGCATTTTAATGCGAATCCTCCTTTATTATTACTACTGCATTTATTATTTTCCTTGTTTTTTATAAATGTTTACTGTTTTACTATTAACTTAATTTTGTCTTAATTTCAATTATTTTCTGTGACAAATTCCCCATTAACTCACCATTTATTTCATAATTCCCCTGAAAATTTAAGAACCGAATACTAAAAGGCGTTTTTGCTTACTCAACTTGTGAGCAATTCTGAATTCTAAATAATTAAAGTTGGTTGCAGTACGTTAAATAATATGCTGTTAGTTTGTCAGAAATATACTGTACATAAAATTATCGAATTTACATATATAATCACTCGCGAGGTAAGGCGCGCGTCACGTTACACGTCCATTGAAGCGCCATTCATCCTTTTCTCTTTTCTTCTTTTTTAAAGATTATTGCAGTTTTTTTGCATTGTAATACGTAACTTGTTTTATTATTACTTTTGTATATTTCTAATTTTTACTCGTTTTCTATAATTGTTAATTTCCAATATCTACCTTGATTTTATCTTAGTTTCAAATATTTCTCTGTGACCAATCCCCCTTTACCTCACCACCCAAAATGCCTTTTACCAGCCGGTTGTCAAATTGTCTCAAATTTTTTAGGAGGAAATATAAAATGGATTGTGAGGTAAAGAGGAAATAGTCACAGAAAATGTTTAACATTAAGATAAAATCAAGGTAGATAGTGGAAGTTAACAAAAATAGAAAATGAGAAATATTATAAATATACAAAAATAATAATCGAACAAATTACATATTGCAATACAAAAGCACTCGCGAGGTAAGGCGCGCGTCACGCTACACGTCCATTAAAGAGTTATTCATCCTTTTCTCTTTTCTTCTTTTTTGAAGATTATTGCAGTGTTTTTGCATTGTAATAGGCACTTGTTTTATTACTATTTTTTTTGTATTTATAACTTTTGCTCGTTTTCTATAATTGTTAACTTCCACTATCTACCTTGATTTTTTCTTGATTTCAAATACTTTTTTCTGTGGCTAATCCCCCTTTACCTCACCATCCATTTCATATTTCCCCCGAATCTTACTGATATCATTGTGTATTAACCTGTAACTGTAAATAATCTTGAAAAAAAAACAGGATAAATAACGCTCTAATAGACATGTAGTATGACGCGTACCTTACTTCACCACTTTCTGAAGTGGAGTGTTATTTCTTTTTCTTCTCTTTCTGTTTTTAAAAAAAAATTTGTTGCATTGTAATACGAAACTTATTTTATTATTACTTTTGTATATTTATTATTTTTGCTGGTTTTCCATAATTGTTAACTGTTTATCTACTTACCCTCTCCAACGACTCCCGTCAAGGACATTCGTTTAAGATCTCCAAACCCAGGGTCTACTCTCGTCAGAACTTCCATCACTTTTCTTACAGGGTTATTTCCGCATGGAACAGCTTACCTGCCAACATCGTCTCAGCCTCGTCCCTACAGTCCTTCAAATCGGCTTATGATTCGCACTATCTTTATAATTTTATCTAATTATTTGCTTTTATTATTTTTATGTTTTTATATCGTTTGATATTGATATCTGATACCCAGAACCGAGTACTAAAAGGAGTTTTCTCTCCTATTTAACTCGTGTATAAACCTGAAACCTGTATCAATTAAAAAAACCGTTTTCTGTCACAAACGCCTCTTTACCTAACAACCTATTGTGCTAATACAAAATTTTGCTTTTCTAAGCAAGACTTTGCAAAATGAGGGGCGCGTTACGCTACATGTTCATTAAAGCATTATTCATCCTATTCTCTTTTCTTTCTTTTTGAAGATTATTGCAGTGTTTTTGAGTTGTAATACGTAACTTGTTTTATTTTTGTAGATTTAATTTTTTCTCGTTTTCTATATTTGTTAACTTCCACTATCTACCTTGATTTTGTCTTAATTTCAAAACTTTTTTTGACTAATCCCCCTTCACCTCACCATCCATTTCATATTTCCCCTAAAAATTTGAGAACCGGCTGGTAAAAGGCATTTTGGCCCACTCAACTCGTATACAATCCGTTAAGTGTTTTTGCCGATTAGCCATCGTCTACAAAATTTGCAAAAATCCAACGTGGTAGATTACTTTTCTAATGTTTATTAATCGCATTGATACTAACCTTCATTTAAAAGTACATTAATTCAAATAATTGAATAATAACCTTAAGCAACGACTAAGGTACAAATTAATTTATAATTCTGATCATATGCCATAAGCAATTTTATTATTGGTATATAAAAAGCTATTTCAAAAATCGCTATATATATATATATAATGTTGTAGTAATACAAACTTTCTAATTTTTATAAGGTTGAAAGTTTCGGTCTTTTTATTAACTTGACTAGACAAGCCATCTTGATTATTCAACCATCCATAACCGTACGGATTACTTTTTTTCAAATCCAGGCTGGTAACGCTATTAATGAAATAAATTCATTCCTCAATATTACATAAGCATAACACTAAATGTAAGCGGGAAGATAAATATGCGTATAGCTAATTTTGACCATAAATAAACAAATGTGTTATACAGAATACATTTCCACCCATACATTTTAACAATGACCATATTAGATTGATGAACAATAATTATTTATCCACATGAAGACCAATTTCAATACAAACACTCCCATAAAAATAAAAGATACAATTCAAAGCACAATTTGAAAAATTATATTACTACAACGATTTTTATAAATGTAAAACAATATGTAAAGTAAAAAATCAAATTAAGAAAAAATGTAACTATACAATAATACTAAATCTTGTATTATCACAATTTGTTGGAAACAAAGTCAAGAATTCCCAACCTGACTGTTGACTGATTCACACTAGAATGTTGAAAATTTGGGAAAGTGCTATTCAACTGTTTTTCCATCATTTTGCAAACATATTCATAACTCTTTAAAGATGCTTTTATTGATATTCGATGTTGGCGTGCTAAGAACCATCTGAGAGGACGAATATTGTACATAGAAGACGTGAAGTTTACAAGGAATGAGTGCTCTATCAGTGTCGTAGATGAAGTAGCAGGTAAATATTTGCAACATTGGAAGAATGTCTGTTAAACGATAAATAATAACAAGAATAATAATACAATCAGTCAGATTGCACAATGGATAATAAATTTATTATATTAAAAAATTCTTATTTTACACTACTATTAACAATTGGGATATTAATAATCCCAAGAATGGGCAATAAAACTGAAATTGTAGATTTCGATTATACTAGTGACGCAATAATTCCTACAAACTTTAGGGAGGAAATAGAATCTGCAATCACCCGAATCAGGTCATTCTATAAAAATAGATTGAACGATAAACAAAGCAGTCATAAGCTCTTCTGATCACAAGTTAATATGCTGGCATTTGTTTACAATAAGTAGAAAAATTTAAATATCTTGAATCGTTTATTGAAACTGATGGAAATATAAAGTAATAAATGAAATCTTGAATCAGCAATTCTGTTCCTAATTTCAAACAACTCATTATGGAACAATAGATCAATCTCATTCTAAGGACGCTTACACATAAGAGACCATATATATCTATTCTACTATATGCCGGAGAAAAGCGACGAACAAGGATCGATAGTCTATGTTTGGATTTTTTAGATAACAAAAGCTAGGTATGCTTTGGTTGTCAAAAGAACATTTTTTTAACATCCCGTAAAACATGTAACAAAATATTTTTCGAGTTGTATTATGTATTTATCTGAAATGTATTAAGTTTTAACTAGCAAACTCTGGTAGTGCAATTAACAAATAATTGTCAAACCAGCGGTCAAAATGACTCCGATAATTCACTAGTTTCGTGTTCGTTTCAACTGTCTCAAAACAAACAGAGCTAAATCCAGTATTAGTACTCCGGCTGCTGTCCACTCACAAGTACCAACTACGCTGAGTAGTTTTCCAAAGCCCCCTTATCAGCTTCAATAGATGCTACAAATTGTAATATGGGAATAAACCAAATTTGGTAATTCTAAAATAAAAGAATGATACTAGGTCGGTGTTTAACCACCTTACAAAGCACATACTTCTCACTATAAGAGAAAACTAAAGCAATAGTTCTGCGTGTACAAAACCAAAGAACTATAAGATGGAAAAGCAAAAGTATTAGGGATCTATAGCAGATTAACTAGGTAGCAGTACTTACCATAAGGATAGTGAGAAATATCTACCGAAAATTGAAGCAGTTATGTTGTATTAACCAAAAGAAAGCTGAATTGTTTGATATTTAATTGAAAAATGGTTACACGTTGGAATGTGTATGCTACTCATTGACATGCCTTAATGCATCCTGTCTGTGAAATTTACTGGTGAATATAATGTAAAGATTGATTTACCATTGTCTTAAGTATCAACTGTATAGTTCCTACTTAGTGATATTATACTTTCCAGCGTAACTTGAAAATCTTGTAAAGCCAATTTTCAAACAGAAAACACCAATTTCTATTCTGTATGCAGCAAAAAAAACGACTCGACACGATTCAGGAATAAAACTCAATAAATTTGAAAAAATGTCTTAGAAACAGATACACAACCCACACCTTGCATCTTTCGTATCAAAAGACGAAATAAAAAAGATAAGCAACAACCGAACTAGTAATGATTTCCAATTTCATCATCTTTCCTAATTTTTTTGGTTGGTGACGTGATCACCTCTTAATTATTTTCGATATTTATACTGTATATAAAACGATCGACTTCGATAAGTTCATAAACGTAGTAAATGTAGAATAACGAAGTTTCTTGGCTGGTAAACGGTATCCTTGTAATGTCGACACTGTTTGCAAAGATTAACAAGGCTGCCTGATTTTTTGTCAGAATTATCTCCCTTAGCCCAATGGTTACATATTGTATACGTATACCTTAAGATACCTTTTAAGTACCCTGGGTTTATCCTCTCACCCATCCACCGTAACGGAAGCCCAGTTATACCGGTGTGCACTTGATCCCTGCTGTTATTAATCTAGATGCCTCTCAGTACCTAGCAGGATTGGAATAATGCTTACAAAGTTTCAAATTTCAATCATGGTGATATTCCTGACTATCTTGCCTCCATGTGATGAATCACGGACTAGCTCCCAATAGGCCTCCAGATTAGTAAGAGTATAGACCAAGCGCACAGCGATATTACTGGGTTTTCACTGGAATTCACCCAGTAAATTGGTGTAGTATACAACCAAGATGCTTAAAAGGTATATCAAGACATCTATTTACCATATGTAGTAGGTTAGTCTTAATGATCTATCAACTGGTGTCAATCCCGAAGAAAATTGACTCGTCAATTCTAGCGTCGTCACACGGATGGACTTTTAGCCAAAAAACTTCATTCCCCCCCCCAGGTTCAATTCAAATACAACCTCTTTGTATAGGAATTCGAGTTGCTATACCAACTTGGAATTAATAATAAAGTGATCTGCCACCAACTTATATTATGCTGGTGGAGCCACGACTATAAAAATAATTAAATCGAACTATTGTACGACTCCGTAAATTGTGAAGTAAAAGTGTATTATTCGCCGTTATGTAAAGTTGACACTAATGAAGACATGGTTACCAACTATTATACTAATACTAATGAAATCAATGAGTATGCGATAGCAAAACGTTAGTAAACTGAAAAATTCAATGAAATTGGATGTAAAACGTACATTATATCTCCTTTTCCATTCTAAATGAAAATGTTCATTACAATTTCAGTCACTTGTACTTAAAACAAAAAGGATTAGCATCTAAAATGTTTATCAGTACACTTTTACATCAACAACCGGTCTATTAACCAATAAAAAAATTGTAACAAACTGTTTCTACATAACTATCACAGGTTACCTAATAATTCTCAAAATTAAAATACAACTTTTAATAAGTAATTAAAACTAAATCAAATTTGTGACTGACTCACAATAAGATCATGATTATTTTGTGCATTTCACAAAATTAAACCTTCAATTAATTAGTCAAATTCATGAATGCTCTAACAGTTCTATCTGCATAAAAAATAAATACATTAGTAGAGTATTGCTTTAACCATCAATATAAAAAAAGTTAAGATACAATTAGAAATTGGATTGAACAATTAAATAAAAACCAAATTAGCAATGGTTACGTGCATACATAATAAAACTATATTTAAACTTAAAAATAAATTAACAGTTAAACATTTTTATAGTACAATCAAAGTTTAAATATTTTTAAATTATATTTTTCTTAACAATTTATTGGACGGAATAGTATAATATGAACATTAGTACAAATAATTACCCAAAATGTAAAATATTTTATAAAGTTATATTTGAAAAGGAAACTTACCAACAACTTAGCCATACATCCAACATTGTATGAAACCACATTAATGTTCTTTGACTTAGGATCAATAACCGACTCCTCGATAACATACTCCTTTTTGCCAGAAATCTTTCGACTAACCCACGTAGGCAAAGAACCAGCAGATTTTTTTGTTAATAGGCGCTTTGTGTAAAGTTTGCCATCGGATAAAACTCGTCTTTGTAATACATCTTCTGATAAAACATGCTTTCTAAAGGCTAAATTAAAAATAATATTTAACTAACGAAAACGGAGTATGATAACGATTCCAAAAAAGCAATGCAACCCAATCCCAAGAATAAGACAAATCTTGTGTGATAAGATTCATGAAAGAACGAATTTAGCCGCGCTTGATCGAAACATTGAACAAATTTCTTTAACAAAAAAAAATTAACAAAAATAAAATTATTATGTTTTAGTATAAATATTATATATATTATATATATTTATTATATTTTATTAATAAAAGTTTTTAATATATAAACAATTAAATATCAAAATAGTTATTTATAAATAATAAATATTATTTTGTAATAAAAATTATAAATTTTAAAAATATAGTAAACAAGTAATGTTAAAACATATTTGCAATTTTAAATTTTAATGACAGATAAAAGTAAAATAATAAAATGTGTTCACTAGTTATGTTAAGTTATTTTATTTAATATTTATCGCGCTTTTTGTACTCATTAATAATAGGCTTTAGTTATTTATTCATTAATATTTTAATAACAAAAACCAAAAAACTAAAACCAGAATTTAGTTAATAAAGTTTAAACATAATTAATCTAATATAATTGCACAACTTGCAATATTTAAACTAATAAGTGAATAGAACTAAATAATTACTTTACTTCAAACAACTCAAATATATCAGAATTTAATCAATTAACTAAAAATTATTCAACACCTATCATCAACTTTAATATTCAAAAAATAATTAACAGTTGTAAAACAAGCACATCACTTGGACCTGATGGAATAAGTTGCAATTTATTAAAGCTCTGCATGCCAGCAATCGCTCCATCCTTATCTACAATAATAAACAAATCTATTATGAATTGTGAAGTAGCTGATACTTGGCGTATCTCACAAATCACACCTATTCCAAAAGTTTCTGTCCCATCAACAAATCCAGAACATTATCGCCCAATTGCTTACACCTCAGTGTTTTTAAAATTAACTGAGAAAATAATACTTAACGACCTCAAGCCTATATTGAACATTAGTAATGATCATTATCAATTTGCATATAAAATAATTATTCTACTGTAGACTGTGTAGCCAGCCTTGTTCATTACATTACTGAATTGCTTGACAAAGGAAAATATTCAATATACTGCATGTTTCTAGATTACAAATCTGCTTTCAATAGCATATCAAGAGAAAAATTACTTAAACGTCTTGAGCTACTTGAAACGCCCAACCACATTTTAAACTGGCTACGAAATTATTTCTCAAAAAGAAAACAATATACACAAATTGGTCGTAATAAATCAGAGTTAACAGAAAATAATAATGGAGTTCCACAAGGTGCAGTACTATCTCCGTTTTTATTTTCACTGTACGTAGATCCATTGATAGTGCCGAAGCCATCACTTTTGTTTAAATTTGCAGATAATATGGTATTGTGCACAAAGGTTTCATCAAACAATGATCTAAACAATTTTGAAAATTCTATTAATAAAATTGAAAAATGGTCTACTAACTTTGATCTCAATTTAAATCCATCAAAATGCAAGTTTATTAAATTTACAACGAGGCGTCCAAGAGAAACAATGGAATTAAACAGAACATTCAAGTTAAATCAAACAAATATATGCACCTGTAACAAAATTAAATATCTTGGTGTAAACATAAATAGCATACTTACCTGGTGTGATCATGTAGAGCATATATTTTTAAAAACCAAATCATTATGCTACTATATAAGAAGATTAAGAAAACTAAATGTTAACAATTATATTACTAAATTGTTCATTACATCATGCTTTTATCCTTTAATATTATATTGCTCACCCATAATTTTTCCTGGTTTATTAAAACAGGATTACATTATTTTAAAAAGATGCATATCATTGGTATCAAAATCTTCAGGAATCAAATATTCTATCTTATTGAATAATATTGTTGATAAACATTTTAAATCCTGTATACAATTAGCATCAAGGATTGAAAATAATAACAATCACCCGCTACATGCAGCTTTTAACAATTCTAAAGCTTCTGGAAAAACAAGAAGAACTTACCTGCACATAAAAGCCAAAACTAATCAATACAAAAATTCATGTCTGCCCTACTTATCCAGAGTATTAACCAATCCAGAATCAAACAAAATTGAACTACTAAGAAACCTATCAAAGTAGGAATTGTTCCACCTACGCATTCATTTGAACTAATTTGGACATCTCACAGTACAAGTTGTGCCTTATAATGACTCATTCTATGTACAGCAATTTTTAATATTTAAAAAAAATCACATGCATACTATATAGACTATATTTATATTCATTAACATATGACATTCTATTTCATTTTGATCCCATTATTTATACTACTACTTTTTTTATATTGATGGTAAAAATGTATTTTATGCTGAATGTATCTCTAGTGAGATATTAAAGCTTAATAATAATAATAATAATAATAATAATAAAGTACAAAAATGTTTATTTAAATGAAAACTTGTTAATTATAATAATTATTAATAATCATTTATTAAATAGTCAAAATTAAAAAATGTTAAAAATTAAATAATTATGTTGTTTTAATAAATTTTTATAAATCAGAGTAGCTACACATACTTCAATTACTTTAATCAGATATTCTTAACCAAAGTTTACGCAGTGTGCTAATACTAGCACATCAGCTTCAACTTTTAATTTAAAATCCGTTTTTATTAATATTTTAAATTGTTGTTTGTAATAAGTTTACATTACTAATAATATATCATTTTTTTGTTAACCTATAAGTTTTTTAACTGAAAGTGAATAGCATAACGATAAAATTTAATGTAAATTATTTTTTAAAGCTAACTAAATAATAACTCCCTGGGAGAAATGATAGAGTTTTGACTTGAAATGTACTCTGGGTTAACGTATAGAAAGGCCAAAAAAAGCCAGAGAATAAAAATTGATATACCAAAATAAGCCTTTATCACATAAAGAAAACGGTTTTAGAGAATGCAGCCTGTCTTGGTAAGACAAATGTTTTAAAAACCTAGGCAATTTAAAAATAGCTCTTTGCACCTTGTGAAGACTGTGTATGTCAGATATAAGAATTGGTGTAGTAACCTGAGTACATTATTTTAGGTGAGGTCTGATATAAAGCATATAAAAGAGACAAATACATTCCGGAGATAGGCTACCTAGATTCCTTTTAAAGATTTTAAATTGCTGATAGCAAGTTTGACTTGCTCTAGTATGATGTCCTGTAAACTTGAGTGCAGAGTCTACTAATACTCTTAAATCCTTTATACATTTAACCGATTTTATCAGTTGGAAGTCAGGATGGGGCATTGTAAAGATATTCCTGGATAGTTTACCAAAAGATATATATCTGCACTTAGCTAAATTTAGTAGGAGAAAGTTTTTGACAGCGCAGCCATAGATACTGGAGATGTCAATCTGCAATAAGATTAGAACCCCAGATCTTAATATCATTTGCATAAAGTAGGATGTTGGATTGAACTATTGAGAGTAAATTGTTGATAAAAATAATAAACAATAAAGGTTTTAATACCGGCCCTTGGGGACACACCTGAACTGATTTGACAAGGAAGGGATAGGTTTATTTCAAGTTAAACCCTCAAAGAACGATTAGAAAAAAGTTTGAAATCCAAGTATGGATTGAACCAGTAATGCCAAATAAATTTAATTTATTTAAAAGTAGATCATAAGGTACTTTGTCAAACGTTTTTGCAAAGTCAAAGTAAGTAGCATCAACTAAGAAACTTAAATCTAATATGCTTGTAATGCTGTTTGTATAGATTATTAAGTTAGTGAGAAAAGACTTGTGAGACATAAAATCATGTCAAGCTGCAATAATTATATTAAACTTAATCATGAAATTTAATAAATGGATCCTAATTAACCTCGTTTAATATAATAATAAAAATAATAAAAATAATAGTTATTGTAATGATTTAACTAAATTATAAACTATACGTTAACTAATACATTGTAAATTTATCTTATAACAGTTATTTTATTTAAATTATTTAATATATTTTACTTATAAACTATAAAGTATTACTTGTTTAAATAAATAAAAATAAGCAGTTATTATTGTCGTTTATTTTTTATTAATAAACTACAAACACAATAATAATCTTTTTATTTACTATTTGTAAAAATGTTGTTTTTAAAACAATTTTGTAATTGATTGTGTACTAATATACAGAAATTAAAAAAATAATTGATAAAAGTACTAATTGTAACTGTGATGAGATAATTTTTAAGAATATTAAGTTTTATTATCTTATTGTTAAATTTTATTATAATTATACATTTTTATTATTTCACACTAGTGTGTCATTCTATTTCGCTGTACGCAAATAGGGCGTTATTCTAAAATTTATATTTTTGTCTTTTGAAGATTATTGTAATGCTTTTGCATTATAATACAATTTTTTTAATTATTATTTTTGTTTTTATGCCTTTATTTTTTAAAAGTATTTTTTTTAATTTTTAGTTTAACCGATTACATTATATTTATGTTTTCACTTTAATTTCTAAATTTGCCTTATCGTTGTAAATTCCTCCCTTTATCTCATCCTCCATTTCCTATTTTATGCCAACAATTGAGACACAAATAAACCAAACATTAAAATGACTTTAATTTACTCAACTTGTAAACAATTCTGAATTAATTTTAAACAATATTATTATTATTAAAATTATGTTTTAATACTTATTATTTTTTTTTATTTCAAATTGTTATTTGCGTACCGTAATTGTAGTTTTTGTGCACTATTACTACTTTCCGTTATTCCTTCTGCTAAACGGTATCGACATATAATTTTTAAACAGATGTTTTTAATAAAATGAGGTGGAATTGTGGGTTATTATATTTATTAAGTCAAACCTGGGAAATAAAGAAAATATATTTTTGTGAGATTTTACATTAGTTTGTATTCACTATTACAACATTCTTAAAAATTGTTTTTTCATAAGTTTGTTCTAAGTTTTGACTTATTTGTTCTACATAAAAATATGTTTAATAAATGTAACATATTTTGTTGCAATTATGTTCTAAGATAAAAAGAAACGCCTGTTGGTTCTCGGTTTTATTGTATCCTGAATATTGTAAGAAATAA
This sequence comes from Cardicola forsteri, assembly GCA_025895645.1. Taxonomy (NCBI): domain Eukaryota; kingdom Metazoa; phylum Platyhelminthes; class Trematoda; order Strigeidida; family Aporocotylidae; genus Cardicola; species Cardicola forsteri. The sequence goes on from JAKXYG010000004.1 coordinate 771,684, forward strand.
ATGAGGTATAAAGAAAATAATAAAATAATAAAAAAGATGTCGAGTAAAATAAGAAGCAGAAAAAAATAATTAAAAATAACGTATAATGCAAAATATATACCAAAAATATAAAAACAAATTAAATAAATATAAGAAAATTAGTATTACAATGTAAAAGTACTGTAAGATTTAAAAAAAAACCAAAAAATGTTTAAAATAACAGGGTCTTGCTTAAAGTGCAACGCCTCATTTCGTGCTATATATTAACATACCATGCATTATATATTATACAATATTAAATATTGATATAAAAATTAAAACAAAGTATATCATTTTAAAAATATTTCTCGGCAAATAAGTAAATGTTTCTAATGCAGAATATTCAAAACATTTAACAGTAAGTCGTGTTTTAAATATATTTTTTAAAACTAAAATTAACTTACTATGTATTACATTTATTCAATAATAAGAATTAAAATTAAAATTAGTATTTAAATAAAACTTATTTAACTAACAATTCTTTTCGACTAACTATGTAAGATTTGTAAGTAACGAATTTAAAAACCAGAAAAAGAATTTTTAAATGAAACAAAATGCATATTTGTTAAATTTATTTATGTATGTAAGAAATCAACAATAATAATCGTAATAAAAAACATTTTGTTTCAAAAATATTGGACTAAATTTAATAAGATTAACTTTAAAGGTAGTTTATTCAAATGTGTAATTAACTTAAATGTGATAATAATTTTTTCTAATTTTTACAACATTTAGAAACAGTTAAGTTTATACTTTTATTAATTTTTACTTTGCCGGAGTAGTTTAGCGGTACAGCGCTTGATTTAAATCTGGATAAACATGGGTTCGAACCCAGTGCCAGTGTTTCCCCATGCTTCTTTTTAAAAGAAAAGGTTTCTGTAATAATTTTTGTAGTAATAGTAAATATATTTAGTAGCATTAAACGATTATACAAGTATTTATCACAAAATCTTAACGTGATGCATATCGATTTTTTGATTTAAAAAGTACTTTTATTTATGTTGACCATTTACACTTTTTACATTTATTAAAATAAACAAATAGGTTTAGAAATAACGTTCATTTATGACATTTTATTGTGTTATATGTGTCAAAAATAGATAAAATTAAATTACATCCAAGTTTGTTCTGACAAAATTTTCAAAACACATCAAAGTTAACGTCTACGGTAGAATGTTTAAAATTTTAAATGTTTTTAAAAATTTATATAGTACATTTTTAAGTACAAAATAAGTTGTATACAATAATGTTTTTTAAAAAAAACATGGCTAGTTTATGAGGAAAATGAATGAACAATATATAATTTATGAAAAATAAATTGTTAAAAATAAATCATGGTTATAAAAAATTACACGTTATGTCTTCCTAAATATAAAAAGAATGTTTTAGAATTTTGTTTGTATTTTTATCTCAAGTTTTTACATAAATAAAAAATGCAAATTTATTTTAGATTAAGTTATAAAGTAATTAGCAAATATTTGCAGCACTAAAAGTTTAAAATTTCTGCAGAAAAATGTATATTTATATATGGAAAATTTAAAAGTAAATATAAAAGTTAGTATTAAACCCAAGTTTCTTTATTTTGCGTTTTTATTTAATAACTTTTTTTTAGATTTTTTTCAAGTTTAAAAAAACAGACATTAATTTTAAAAATACGTATAAATTATTTTATCTCCTTATTTAAAATAAAACTAAATAATTTATGTAAATGTTTATAAAATATTTATTTTATTTTATTTTACCCTAGCCAGTCAGAAAGTAAAGTTTAAAAAACTGGTAAAATTAATCAAGAAGACACCACTCCATAAAACTATATTAAACGAAGTGAAAAAATAATTTCGGCTACAGGGTTAAGCAAAATTGGAATACAAGTAGGACTGTATCAACGCCAAAAAAATAATGTACAATTATCTGGAGCAATCTTGTTGCTCCCTCTGTTTCAGAGCAATAGTTGTGAAATAATAATAATTATTAAGAAACGTATGGGTAATAACGAATTACATAAATACGAATTAAACCTGCGGTTATTAAATGTAGCCTTACGACTACGAAAACAATTGAAGAAAATATAATGGTAAAAAAATACACTAAAAAACAAAACATACTACATAGTATATAAATTAGAAAATTATTTAAGTGATGTTTGATATGTTTCTAGAGAGGGTACAGTCTTAAAATAAATTATCTATTATAACTAGTGGAATATTTATTAACACAATTAGTTGAAATTGAAAAAAACAGCAACGTAGCGGAGCAAGTACAATTAAGACGTAAAATATAGTTTATCGTAAAAAATATCTAAAATTTATGTGTGTATCCACTTGTGACGTCTTATAAACAAATCAACGTTTATTGACAGGTATACGATTACAATTATTATTATTATTGACATTATTGTTATTATTATTATTATTATTATTATTATTATTATTATTATTATTATTATTATTATTACTATTATTGTTATTATTACTATTATTATTATTATTATTATTATTATTATTATTATTAATATTATTATTATTATTATTATTATAACTCCACCGTAGGCGATCCTAAGTGTGGTTGAGAAAAGAGGAGAATTTGAGCTCAGGATTACCAATCTGGTCCTTGTAAAAAATTAAAATTGCTAAGCAAAACAGTAAGAAGACACCAATTTATCAAAGTTAATAACAAGGATATATATGAAAAAATACTGTATACATACAAACGTTTAGTGTAGAATTAAAATATTAACCTCAATAATAATTTTTTGTTAATGTATTTTAGTACTTTATACTATATTACTATTATTATTAATAATATTTGTTAATTTAAAAGTTTTGCTCGTTAACCGTATAGATAAAAACGCTAAAATATTAGCGACGACAGCAATTATAATTTGTTTTTATTTTTCCAAGTAGACCTGAAAAACTGTAACGGATATCCAATGTAATATAGACTTACATTAAACTGCCAAAACGGGGATTTTTAAACAGTTTATAAAAATTATCTGTAATTATTTTCTAAACTTTTGTAAGACAATCTCGTTTATACCAAAATTGCAAAAATGCACCGTTTAATTATCAATTAATCATAATAAATTATTATCAATTTTTACTTACAATAAATTGAAATTAAATTGTTATCACTTTATATTATTTTAAAAAATGTAACGTTAATTAATGTGTGTCAATAGGTTATATTTCAATCTTATTGCAAAATAAATATAACAAATTAAAATAAATTTTGATGATTAATGTGTAGGTAGTTAAATGTAAACGAAAATTGTTACAATGGAATATATATATATATATATATATATATATGGACGTGTGTACATATATAAACAAAGACATATTGATTTACTGCTATAAAATGATTAATAAAGCAAACATTGCTATTTTAAATAAATTAAGGAACTGACAAAACCAAATTTAACTTGATAAACAAATTATAAGTAAATTAAATTAAGACGTAAATAAAACCCCATGTTGTTTCGTTATCCTTGTTTACACAAGCAAAATTAAAGCTACAATTTCCTTCAATTGTAAACCAATCTGACTACAATTGTGGTTCCATGTCTAGAAAAATGGAGAAAATTTGCATTTTAAAATGCAGTGCAGTCATAAATATCCATGTTATTTACCAGATGTAAAATATTAGATATATTCATTTTGTATATATACAAAAACGCACTTTATTTATACTACTTTATTTAATTCAAACTAGCCATCAAATGTTTTGTAGAACATTTTACGGGAAACATTTTTCAACAATGGTCATTTTGGCAAAGCCGATTGTGGGCCCACATTGAGTGCCGGTGGTGGAGAGTGAGCCCATGCCTATTCAGGTTTGAGTCGAACGCTGTACCGCTAAACGACTCCAGTAAAATTTATTTCAAAACGTCGATTATTTCTTAAATTTTAAACATGCTAATCTGTAAATCCGTTTATATTCACACATTAAAACTCAGTTAATAACACCGCCTGGGTAGGATTAAAAATGAAACAATCTAATCGCCTCCAAACTTGGATAAAGGAAGAGGGTTTGTAAAAGGCAAGGTATTGGAAAGTGAAACAGCTATCCCAACATTATTTAATTGTCAAAATGGTTCAAATTGGTTTGATATAAAACCGAATGGAGAAAACTGATTAGAAAAAACAACATTATATAAAAGAGGGAATAGCTGTTAAAGAAGAGAAAAAAGATTGAAACTGAGTTAGTATGAACAAAACATATTGTAACTTTATTAAACTTAGCTAATCGTAAACCAGTGTGTGTATGATATTTTAGTGAGTTATATTAACTGAAACTTAATTACCAACTGTAAACATATATATATATATATATATATATATATATATATATATACTACAACTTTATATTTTCGTGACTGATGACAATATACAAAATAAATTAGAAACCAATGCTTTAAATTATTTTTTAAGATTACATTCAACGCCTATTAATTAAATGTACCAAACTTCTAATGATAAACATTTTGACCGGTGGGATATTTTTTATTTTTCGGTTGTTTCTGATGGCAACGACAGTCTTCTGTATTGCATTCGTTAATTTATTTATACATTCAAACAGCAACATTAATTACAACGGAGTGTTCGTGTTATCTGAGGAGCTGCACTCAAAGTTGTTTTCATGTTTTACAGTTGGTGCTATATTTTCACTTGCTGATGCTGTAAAATAATTCAACAAAAACTCCAAATAAAAATGAGAAATGGTTACTAAAAACAGACATAAAGAAGCGATAGTTTGATTTTTCACGAATAAATATTATCATATCAGCCAATACTAAATGCAGACCCTCATTCTGCTTCGTTAATTGTCCACTTGATAAAAAATGTTTTCTGTTAAACATTTGATTAGATGAATAAATATTCTTACTTTACTTAAAATAGAAAGTTTTTTTCTAATAACCAAACGATTATTCATAGATTACTTACAATTTAAAACATAAATAAAAATTGTGAAACATAATCATTTAATTGTATTTGACTACAAAATTGTTTTGCTTGTATATAATAGTACTGAAAATAAATAATAAAAACTTTTATAATAAAACTTAAAATTTAAAATATTAAAATAAATAGCACTTAACCTCATTTCAAAATTTGAAAAAAATCAAATAAAGTATTGTGATTCAAAATAACTTATTGTTTATTATATTTAAATTTATATATATATATATATATATTTTAAAATTTAAGTAAACAATTTTTTTTAAATCTACTGTTTAATTGTTTTTAGGATTATTCAAAAGAAGTGTCACGTTAACTACTTATTTCTGCTTTAATGCTTCCCTACAAACATTTTGCAAAATGTAGAAATTATAAATTATTACCAAAGCGAGGATGGTTAAACTTAAAGGTCCATATTCTCTCAATTTCTTGTCTTTCCTGCCATAGCAATATTTGTTATTTAGACTAATTTTAACCTTACGTTTGTTATTATTATTATTTAAAACCTTTTTGCTCTAAAGTAAAATTGTTGTATATAATTTTACATCAAGTTTTCGGCTTTCATAATCGTGAAGATCAAAAATTAAAATTCTGTTTGAATTTCGCCAAGGCATGCCGCTTTCACCAGTTTGACATAATTTAATAAAATGATGTCCTATTGTTAATTTTTTTAGTGTAGGTGGAGTTAATCTTAGGTTTGCAATTTATTAAATATAGTGATTACAATTTTTGAATATATTAAAATAAAAAAATTACGAATTTTTGATTGACTTCGCTAAGTGTCTATTTCTGTCAAATGTTCAAGATTTAAGCTAACAACAAAATTGACCAAATTAATCTTTTATTAATTTATGTGTATCAATGCTACGATGACCCCGGTTAGGTTATTAAGGGATTGTTTGATTATTACATTTATCATTGTAGCTGCAGGTATAAACATTTAAAAAATTATTGAAAGCAATTGAAATTTATAAAAAAAATAATCATTTTGTTAGATACTAAAAAATAAATGTAATTATTTTATGTTCATAATACCAGTTTGGTATAACAAAAATTAGAACTTAAAATCTGCCGTTTGTATGTGTTTATTATTACAATTGAGTTTGATGTTTTTAACACAAAGGGAAAAATTATTTTTATACATTTAGTCTGGAATATTTTATAATAATGTATTTTATAATTGAACCTATTTTTGTGTGCTGCAAACTACTTCTACTGAAGTTAATAACTATAGTAATAATAATAATAACAATAATAATTAAAAGTAAATATTTATTTAGCTTTACCAAACGTATATAATTTTACTTAAATGTATGACTAAATCAATTTGAGACACAATTCAATAACTTGAATTAAGATTTAATGTAAAAAATAATAAAATTAAATTTATATAAGTTGACAGCAATAGTCAATAATTTATTGGTATTTTTTAAATTTTTACAAAAATTTTATTTTAAATATCGAAAACTATGTAGAGGAATAATTTATAAAAAACATAAATAAAAAATTTTATTAATTATTCTTTTAATGCATAAATTTCTTTTAAATACACACAATTTTTGTATATTTATAATAATAAATTTTATTTAATCATAATTATAAAATTGTTATATTTGCTTTTTGAAGATTAAAGATTACTTTCAAGATATAAATAAATTTACTAAAGTTATACAAATAAAAATAAATTTTTATTTTAAACAAAAAGATTAAAAAATTTTAATATACATATTTGTCTATTAATTTATAAAACGTTTGTTAGATTATTTTTAAATTTTAAATTTAAAAACTATTGTGTTTAAGAATAATGGATTGTTGTTAATGATTTAGCGCAACATTAAAACAAAATTGAAATTGTCTAAATTTTAAAAAATCGATTTATTTATTTTGTTTCTGAGCTAATGTTATTGTACGTTAGCCACCTGTTCATATTAATAAGAGTTAATAATCCAAATGTGTAACAACGTACAACCGATCTGAAATCCAGTAGAGACAAAACTAGGGGTTATACTCATAGTTAGCAACCTGGCTTCTGCAAGAAATTAATATTACTAAAGGAACAATTTACGATCAATTCTACTGTAGTTGGTTCCAAGTCCGTTTGAGTAAGCAGGAGGGTTTGAGCGCAAGTGTAGCAACCTGAACTTTGTAATTAAATATTACTAAAGAAACAACAAGAAGACATCATTTTATTAAATTACGGCACAGAAATGAAGCCATAATTCCGATGACGGAGTTTGGTAAAATCAGAATTAAATTTTAATTTTAGATGTGCTTGATTTTGAAGCCCAAAATTTAATGTATACTTATATAGAATAATCTTATTGCCCCATTCTCTACAGAGCCAATGGCTTTTGAAATAATAATAATAATAATAAAACAAAAGGCATGTATTCTACCAATTAGAACAAAAAGATGACAGTACGATTTTGGTAACAGGGATTAGCGAAATATGATATGTAAAATCTCAAAAATGGAAAATTTAATATAGAATGACGTGCTACAATCTCGTTGCTAACTGCTGTTTACAACAAATACTGATAAAATAAATATTAAGTAAATAATTAATTATTATTATTATATATATATTATACAAAACCTTTTTGCTTTAAGAATAAGCATGGGGCAATAAGACAACAATTACAGCAAAACAACAACAACAATAATAAAGTCTCAGTGGCATTAAATATTCTGCAAATTAAAGATTGCGCATTTTTTGGCTTTTACTCAACTTTGTTATTTGGTAACTTTGTTATTCAGAAACGTTGTTGTTTGCCGGAATAGCGTCATTTTTTATTGTTTCCAGCAGTATAAATTTTTACAGAGGCCAGGTTACTTCTTGCGTAAACTATATATTTATCCAGGCTTGGGACTGGCTAGATTAAATCATTTCTAATCAAACTAGGCAGAGTTAATAATTAATACAAATATATAATTTTTTTAAAACATCATGCAATAACAAATTAAACTATAAAATAAAACTCATGTTGCATTTTTAGGTATTTTAGAATTTGCATAATGTAGACTTTATTAATTATTGTAAAATCGTGCTAGAGTAGTCCAGCGACACAGCGGTCGACTCAAACTTGGCTAAGCATGGGTTCGATCTCCAAGTGCAGGATTAGGTTTGGCTTCGCTAAAATGTCTACTGTTAAAAGATGTTTTTTTGTAAAATATTGAAAATTATATTTTTGAATTTGGTATCTTGGAATTTGAATTCCCTCTGGTAGTTCATCCTTGAACTGAAGAATCAAGTATCAAGTGCACAACGGTATAACTGGAATTGTGTTTTGGTAAGTAGCTCCAAGCATACATCCACAGCACAGTGATTATTCCAATTGAATACGTTATCTTGTAAGTTGGTGGAGCAGCTGGTCACAACCTGTCTGGAGTGGAGTTGTGAAAATAACTTCTGATGTCCAGTAATTCATTGTCTTAATGATTCCAAAGTTTGACTAATCTAGAATAAGATAATTATCAATTAGTCAGTAACAATGTAAGCTTCAAGTAAGTCGAGAAAACGAAAAACAGAAAGGAAGGGAACCATGTGTATAGTTAACGGAACTCAGACACTACACGTAATCATTTGACTATTGTTTAAAATTATTTAATGTTTATTTTTAAAATCATTAACACATTTTACTAATATTTGTAGGTTATAGTTGTATGTTCTAAAAATTTATATTTGCTTAGCCAACTTATATTAATTTAGTTTCTACATGCAACATTGACAAACAGCTTAAGTAAATGAATAAATAATTTGGAAACATGCAGCAATTGAACTCATTCTAGATAAATTTCAAACAATATGCTAAGAAAAACAAAATAAGACAAAATTGTCAAAAATAATATTTACATTGTGCTGATTTATTTTGGATAAATGCAAATAAAAATATAGATTAAATATAAACTAATACACATTTTTGTTCAGTTGCTACTTAAGTCTACTAGGTTGTATTGTGTGTGTGTGTGTGTGTGTTTATTCATAAATACTTTACACAAAAAACAGTTTCAGCTAGTAAAAATTTCTCAAATTCCTAAAAGAAGACTTCTGTTTTGTACTGGAAGTAAAACTTGAATCTATATCCACAAGTATAACGCATTTGCCACTTTTATTAGATATGTTTAAATGTTAACATATTAAATGCGCTTTTAAAACATTATTATTGTAGTTTAGTATTTAATTATTTTGAGCAATTTTATTCAATGTACATAACGTAAACAGAGGGACAAAAAATGAGGAGTGGATGGCATCAGCAAAGCACGCAAACAACTGTAAAGAAAAATTGATTCTTTTTTTTATATTTCTAGTTTATTCCTACTATTTTAACTCCGCCTAGTTTGGATTAGAAATGATTCAATCTAGCCAGTCCAAAAGCCTGGATAAAGGAGGAGGGTTTGAGAAAGCACACTATAAGGTTGGCAACCTGGCCTCTGTAAGTATACTGCTGGAAACAATGAAAGATGACGCCATTCCGGCAAACAACACCGTTTTCTGGATGGCAAAGTTACCAGATGACAAGGTTGAGTGAAAGCCGAAAAGAAAGTACAATCTTCGATTTGCCAGAATATTTAATGCCAACGAGACTTTGTTATTGTTGTTGTTGTTTTACTGTAATTGTTGTCTTATTGCTCCATGCTTATTCTTAAAGCAAAAAGGGTTTTGTAAAATACAATATATAATACCTACTACTTTACATGTTTTATGACAAATATTTTTCAGCATTGGATACTTAAGCAAAACCAAACGTGGATGTACATTTCGTGTTAGTGGTGAAGATCGAATCTCTGCCCGTCAGGTTCGAGTGAAGCGTTGTACTAGAAAATTGCTTTGATACGCGTTAATATAATTAAATTTAAGCTTTAAAATTTATTAAATTACGTTTTATATAAATATATATATATATATATATATATATAGTAATAAATTGTATTGTAATAGATTTTAAATCATTAATAGATGTACGTGCTTACTTTATTTAATTATCACAAATTTTAAAAGTAAATATGATATTAAATAATTAACTAAATATAATAAAATACAGACAATTGATGTGTCAAAAATAAATTAATAGTTTCTTTTCTATGTGTGTTTGTTTATACAAAATCCAAAAAATGCAATTTTGTGTTTAAATGTGCTTTCTATTTTCACTGTTTAAATGTTATATTCAAAATGTCTTTTAGCATTCAGTGCAATTAAATAAGGGCCTACATATAGTTCCTTCAATAGGACACAAACACTGCCTAAAAAGGATTAGAATTAAACCAATTTAGCCAGTTTCAAGCCTGGATAAAGGACAGGGGTTTGCATCTCGCAATAAAAAATTCATGCCAACACTATTTAATAGTTAGTCACAATACCATAAGAAAAAAGTGACCACAAACAGCGATCTTTTATAAAAGAGAGAAAAACTGTAAAAGGAGAAGAAGAAGAAGAAGAAGAAGAAGAATAGAGGACACAAAATTATACCTATTCAAGCACAAATTTAATTTTTTAACATTTAAAGACTACTGTTTAAAAAATATGATTGTATTTATCTTATTGTGCAAGAACAGAGAATTCGAAATAAACTATATGGTCCATTAGACAAAAACACTAGCAACTGAATTAATTTTTTAAATAAATAAATATATATGTATACATATAATTTGATCATTTTTATACATAAAATAAAATAAATTAGTTTTTAAATAAACTTTGACGGTAGCAAATTATTAAATGTAGTAATTTTTTGTTGATTTAAAATAATAAATATCTATCATTCTAGCAATAAGTGTTTTATCTTTTCTTAATGCCTGAATGAACAATAAATTTTAAAATTATAAACATATCGTAATTAAATGTAATAATAATAATAGTAATTAAATAAACGTTTTTGATAAAAACAATGAATGTGTCATTGTCCATTTTTAAAGCAACCGGCAATATTCCAAACACGTTTTAGACTATCTAATGTTTTTTTGATTAAAATTGATAATTATATATATATATAATATTTTTTCTGTACAGCTTTTTCCTTCTTTTTTAAGAAGTCGCATTTTCTGGTCAGCATTCTCTATATGGTTATCTACTTTATTGACCCTTCTTCTGTTAGTACTGTTGCTCTTTCATCTTTTATATGTTTAATGTGTCAGGTCTTTTAAGGTTTTATTTCTGGTTTCAATAATACTAAACAACCTTTTTTTTCTTTTAGGTGTCACCAGATCTTTATACAATTTATCCCACGTTTTTGCTTTTGCTATTGTTACTGCTCTTTTAGTTACCTCTTTTACTTGTTGATATTTCAACTTGTCGGTTATTAATCTTTTCTTTTTAATTTATTTATTTTTAACAGCTTGCTAAACTTTCACATTTTACCATCAAGATTCCTTTTTTTGCAAGAGCTTTTTTTCCAGATTTTAATCCTAGTACCTTTTTAGCTGCTTTGGTAATCACTCTGCTGTTTAATGTTCACCATTCCTGCACTCCTTCCAAGAACTTCCAGTTTTATATAATCTCGTTTTTAAATTGTTTATTCAGGTTGATTTCCTCTAACTTCCACCATTTTTTTTCAGAATCTCTCTTACCTTCTTTTGCTTGTTTTTAAAACTTTTTTTTATTAGCACCAACCAGTGTTGCGTGGCAACTTCTTTTCTATTTATCACTCTGCAGTCTCTTACCCACTTTATATCTATTCTCCTCGTCGCTAGAAGGTCTATCTAGTTTTGTCTTCTACCGCTCTAATATGTAACCAGCTGCTTTCTCTCTTTCATAAAGAATGTGTTGATCAGATTTGTATTTTGTGAACCATGCACTCTAAAATTGTTTGCCCATTCTCATTTGTATCTCGAATTCCTCTCATCCTCCGTGGCATCTCTTAATACTTTATTTAGACTGTCCTAAATATCTTTTTAAATTAGCCCCAAGTATTATTTTCTCTGTTAGAAAAATATTGCAAAGTATTTCCTTAAGGTGTGCCCACAGAATTTATTCCTAACTTTATCTTTATATATATATATATATATATATATATAGTAAAATTGACAGTAAAAGCAATAATTGCAACAGCCGGTGCAAACTTATCTCTTGATCCAATTCCAATTTCGTATGGCATCAAAAGTAATTTTTTCTACAGTCTACAATAATTGTGGGCGTGTAAAAACAATTCAAATCCAACAATGAAGTCGAGTTTTCCATAGTAACGTTCTGGTTCAAATAGAGTGAAAGTTGTTCCAAACAGCATCCAATCCCAGTACGTTTTTTTAGGCGCCTTTCCTCTTATTCCAATGGATATGTGGACAAGCCAAAGTTATCAATAACGCGACAATGCATTAGGATTTCTACAGAAAAACGTATCTAATATTAGCAGAATCTTATTTGTTACGACTCTATTGACGGAAGATTATGAAATTGAGGTCGTCTGAAATTTGGTAGTTGATTAACTTCTAATAATTAATATTGAAATATTAACTACCTTGTTTCTCTCAAACAATCAATTAAATTTTGAAAAATTATACTTTGCAATTTAAATTTAATTTTTCTTAAAATTTAAAAAATATTTATTCAAAAAAAAATAAACATTTCTTCCTCCTTTTTACATCTCAAAATGTAAAATTGTACTAACATAGTTTATAAATTTAACTTACAAGTTATTATTTACTTTACTCTCGAGAAACAATTTTGCTAAATTTTAATTTTATTTTATTTTCAGTAAGAAAATGTATGAAGTTAGCAAACATTATATATATAGACACGTTATATGTAAATAATAAATTAAAAGAAATACAATTTAAACAATAGTAATTTAAAAATAAATAATTAATTATTTCAAACATATTAATAAATTTTTTTATTTATTTTGGTTTTGATCAATATTTTGAGGAAATTATATATATATATATATATATATATATATATATATATATATATATATATATATATATATATATATATATATATATATATATATATATATAGTGTTTATTGAATTTGGAATATAAAACAATATTTTTAAACAATAAAATTAAGTATAGAAATCAATAAAATTTAGACATTAAAATAATTAGATAAATTGCATTTAATATTTCCGATTATATTAATGTTTACATTAATTTATATTTTTTACTGTTTGTATATAGTTTTAAATTAATATACACTCACGTATAAGATATTTATATATAATATTTTTTTAATTTTTAAAACATTTTATTTAACAAATGAATATCAACATGAATATATTAATATTTTAATTATGATTTGTATTTTACATAAATTTATTACTGTTATTATTATTATTATTACAAATCTTTTTTGCTTTCAAATAAGCATAGAGCAATAAGCTAACAGTAACAACAAGAACGTCAACATAAAACGACAATTAATTCCATGTATATAATTTTATAAAACATTTATTTTAATTAATTTTTTTCAAATGATTCTAATTAAGTTTTATTGTGGTCTACAGAAGTGTACATTTTTAAAACCGCTTACTCAGTTTAAATGTGTATTCTATTATATATTCAAATTGTTTAAGTAAAACTATGTTAAATTAATTTTATTTTGTATTTGTTTTTCGTATTTTAAATAATTAAAAATCTATTAGGTATAGAGATATTTTACATAAATAACTGTGGGTCCGATCTCTACCGCCGACACTAAATGTGGGCTCATGTTCGGCTTCGTTAAAATGCCTACTGCTAAAAGATATTTCTTGTAAAACATTAAAGTAGTAAAAATGTTTAAAAAATCAAAAAGCATTTTACGTCAACATGATAAAATAGGACAATTGTTTAACTAAAAGCAAACTTTTAATTTTTAATTAAAAAACATTTTGTTTATTATAATTACACAATAAATTATTTTAAATGTTATATTTAAAATTGCAAAAAAATTTTTGTTTGGGTAAACACATGTTTAAATTTTGTTTAGAATAATAGTTGCAGAATTATTTTATTTAATTATATAATTTGTATATAATTTTTAATTATAATTATTGTCAATTGAAGTCTTACAACTCTCACAACAATTACTGTAAAAAAGTAATTATTTAACTAAAACTTTTCTAGCAACTACATAGCATACAAGAGAAACGTCACTTTAACTATAAAATATACATTACTATATAATAATTGAAAAAAAAAACTATAATTATATATACATATATATTGTAAGTAAAAAAAAAGTATAAAATGTCAACTGGTGCAAAATTGAAAATTGAGTAAAATGATTAACATGATTTATAAAGACAACTATTAACAAAAATACGGATTACATAAAATTTTTCAGTTACCAAATGATTAAAGATATTAGAAAGTTTAAAAAATTTAATAATCTATGTGATCGCCTTTCTTTTGAACAACCTGATCCGGGCGTTTTGGAATGCTGTCGATGAGACTGTTGATATATTCTTGTTTCATCTCGTATTGCATAACAAACCGAATACGTTCACATAAATTTGCAATTTCGGTATGCTTATTGATGTTGCGCTTTAGCATACTGTAAAAATTTAAATAACATTGATATCCGGGCTGTTAGGTGGTAATTGAGTAAAAGATAGCTTTTTTGATTTTAGCCCCTCTACTGTCTAAACGTAAATATAAAGCAAATATAGTGAACTTTGATAAATATGACGTTACCTTTTAGGACGTATGACATAGAGCATTGTCCTGAAAAACAGTAGTAATCCCCGTATAAGTGTGTTGCATTTCATAATGAAAAACATCCTTCATAACTGAAATAAATTTTTCACTATTTAAGGTATCAGATACAATTCTTTATTTGATAGGTTGATTATACTTAATACCAAACCAACATTACTTGTCGAGGGTGGGCTTTCTTTCTAACAACCGGTAGTGAATGTTTTTGAAAACTCGAGCCACACAACACTTTGCTTTTAAAGCCAAATGGTTTGTCCCGAATCATTGTCTCATTAGCAAAGTATACGGAACGGCAATAACATAAGTGTCGTTCACTCCATAGTTTACAAAAGGCTAATCTATTATCCTTTTGTTTTTTGGTAATAAATGACTTAACCTTTGGTGATTGTAGAGTTAAACCAGATTCGATTGCTCTGTTTCTTATAGTGGAATAAGTAAAATTGTTTAAACTATTATTTTGGTTTCTGAAATAGTTTTACGATAATTTTGTTAACTCTATAACAATTCTTTAATCATCTGTACTTGTTGTTACACGTTTTCTTTCAATATTATCATAATTTCGTGGTTTTTGACCGTTAATAATCCGAAATTGTTGAAAGGTTAACTCTATATAAATCTGCCAATCTTTTCGGTGAAAATCCTTCATTTTTTAATTTTTTTAATAACACGGTACTCATTTTCGGTGAAATGAAAACATTTTTATCACTATTCTCCATTTCAAAAACAATGCAATCAGAAAGCAGAATTAGCGGATGAGCGGAATATCAAGGTTAAACGTAAATAATAAATTATTATATTTATTTATAATTTTAATTTAAAATTAAGAACAAATTTTATTTTTTATTTTTATGTATATAGATTAGAATAATTAAATGTTTATTTTGATAATTATTATGACATAATCAGAGCAGATTTGAATGTACGTTTAACATCAATTTCAAGAGTTAGTTATTGTTCATTTTTAATGAAATTAAGCATACAAAATATTAATAATTTTATTATTATAAAAATAGTGTAATTTTAATTTATTATCCACGTTAATATAGAAGTAGCTTTTAAAATATGCTATTTGGCCGACTCAGCCTACTTAAATAAATATTTCTAAGTATATATAAAGGATCTATTAAGCACTAGACATTATTTTTTTAATTCCCGATATTTGTTTTTACAAAAAAACAATTGGACATAACAAATTAATTTAGATTTAATACCTTTGTAATATTTTGCGTTAATTTTTGAAATGGCTGTAGATGCTGTTTACTCAAATGACCCAAAATACATTGATATTATCGTTTAGCAGCAAATTAATTAATTAAGTACTTGTGATTAATACATTTTACGTTAATACACAATATTTACTTTTGCAAAACAAAACTAATTACTTTAAATGAAAAGACAAATAGAAACGTTTTAGTTTTAGTGATAACAGTTGGGTCAAATATTGTATACTACTACTACTACTAGTACTAGTACTACTACTACTACTACTACTACTACTACTACTACTACTACTACTACTACTACTACTACAGCAACTACTATTGTAATTATTATTAGTAATAATAATATTGCAACATTGCTTGTCAAAAAACATTTTTTATCAATTGAACATTTTAGTGAAATTTAAAAAAATCTCGTATTTTAGTACCGGTTTAACAATTGAAACTAAGTCCACTCAAATTAGAGTCCAACAATGTAGATCATAAAGTAATAATAATAATAGTAATAATAATAATAATAATTATTATTATTATTATTATCATTATTATAGTGATATAATAATATTTTTTTAATAATAATACTTAACTGATGGTATTGTTTAAATTAAAAAGTATAAAACTATAGTTATAACACTAATATATAAAAACTGTGGCTTGATATTGAATTTCGGGTTATTTTCTAAATCTACATATAACTTACAAGCAAATCATAAAAATAAAACAAAATAAAAGTGATCAGATATTCATAATGTATTTTTATTGTTATTGTTATATTTTATTTATTATAATTTGGCCAAAATATGTACAGTATAATATTTATAATGTGTTGTACAACACCAAATAGGTTCTTTATCCAACCAGCGTTAGACAATATTATCAGAGTCAAATGAATTTTAAATTTATAAAATAATAAATGTCAGTATTTATACGTTATTTGTAAAAAAACGTAGACAAAAAATAAATATATTTCAAAACATGCATTCTATTGTTTTTACAATAAATGCATTGTATCAAAATAAAGTCTGTTTTAATTTTATATATATATATATATATAATTACTTTTTACCGTGTAATTTCTAGAAGCTATATGGGAAGCTAGAAATATACATATATGAGAAACTTGTTCACAACCAAAATTAATGTCTTTATTCAATGTATTAAGATTCAACTTCATTTCTTCTATACCAGCATTTTAACATATTCTGGCGTCAAAAACTGTTTATTTTAACCCTTATTTTATGAAATTAATTTTTATCATGATTTAGGTAAAAATTTGTTGTTTTAATTTGAGATAATATCTTAAACATTTGTAATTAAACATAAGAACAATTGTTCTTTAATAAACTATATGCTGTTTTAATAAATATGTTAATTTAAAACAATGTTGTATAAAATTAAGCTAATTTTATATTAAAAGTAGCTAATAAACTATATAAATAATTATTTTAAATAATCTTAACAAAATACAATACATTCAACATTCTTGTTTAAAACATAATCATAGTTTAGAAGTCAAAATGTTTATATTACTAAGTATTTATTTCTGTATATTATTTATTATTTTCGTTAATTGCTTAGAACCAAAAATTAATCTTAAAAAAATTGTAAATAATATAATATTTGTATTTAGTTATTTTAAAAATAATATTGTACTTATATTATAAATACATAATAAAAATACTAATATCTTTGTTTTACACAATCTCAAATTTATTGCGAGAATGGGCAAGAAGAGATAAAATTTATAATTAGTACTTATCAATTTACTAATTAATATTTTAATTATCTTTCACTTTGAATAGTGTGGAGCAACATGATTATGCCACATCATTGTACACCAAATGTTTGGCTTTAAAGACCATGCTTATCGAGGATTGAAATTCCATTATGATTTCTATTTTTTGTTGCAGTTTAATGAAATGGCATTATTTTTTTGTTTTGTTGTAGCAATTTAAATTATTTACAAAAGCAATGTTTCTAATCCTACGCTCAAACCCTACTCTTTTATCAACCGTACTTGGAACCGATAAACTGTTTTTTTTTAATACACAACAATGGTATGTTACAACACAGGTAATTGAACTGTCCAACAGTTGTGGCTTTGATACACAAATATGTGTTTTTAAATTAATTTATAATTTAAAAATATTGATTAAAAAACAATTTTTATGTTTAGCCTTATGGGACAGCAAATTCTATGAGAATCAATAAACAACATGTAAAGCAGATTTTATTATTATTTTTATTTTTATTTTTTTATTATTATTATGGTTATTATATTAGGTACTTTAGTAGTAGTAGTTTTCAGTACACATAAAATAGGTACATTTATAAAAAACAATACAATTAGCACTATGTGACATCGGTTATTTTTATACCTTATATTTATAAACTTTTCCATTTTAAAAATGGATTATTGTCACTTATACTTTTTAACAATAATATTACTATTATGATTTATTAAAACGTTGCAAGATTTAAAAAAACATATTAATTTTAAATTAATAAATAATCGAAACAGTGTTTAATTTGTTTTATTAACTAAAATATATTAAAAATATTTTTTTTAATTTCAGTTTAAACCAATGTTTAATATTTAAATTAAATTTTTGAGGTACGTAGAATATCAAAAATATGTTTAAAATTAATTTATTTGAAAAAAATTAATTTGTTAACAAAACTGACTTCCATGTTTAAATTACATAAATTTTCTGTTTAATTTTTTACACTATAAATTATTTAAAATGTTATATTTCATTTTTTTAAAATAATGAAATCTATTTTCTATACATCATACGTATGGGGAGATTTCATAGATTTTCTTATGTAAACACTAATTTTCAGTTAATTTGAATAAATTGTTATTAAATAATAATTTTTTTAAAATAATTTATAGTTTTGTACTAAAATGTGTTATTTAAATCACAAGTGTTTCAATTCATATAAATGAAAGCCAAAACAAAACATAATTATACGTTTTAATAGAAAAATCTACCAAAATTTATGTTTCAATAGTACGTATAATCATATGTATTCAAACCCATAATTATTAAGTCGATTTTATTTATTAAATAAATTAAATAATGTAAAACTTAAAATATAAATAATTTATAATTTACGTACATACTGTTTGAAATCACATTTTCACACTTTACATAAATAAGCATATTAATAAAATGGTTCTGTAATTTTCTATTAAAAGTACTACAATTATAAATTATTTTTCATTTGATCATTACATAGTAATACAAAGGAACTTTAATGAATAATTGATTATTTTAAAAGTACAATTTAAATCCGTTTAAATCCCATTATAGGAGAAATTATATAACAAAAATAAATTTAGACATTTGCTAGGATGGTCTAGCAGTACAGCGATCGTGTCGATTCTAGGTGGACTTGGGTTCCATCCCCCCTTGATCGGTACCAAATGCTGGCTCTCGTTTGACTTGCTACAATGTCCACTTGGTAAAAATGTTTTTTCGTAAAGCTCTAAGCAATAATAATAATAAAAATAAAAATAATATTTTATTGTTGAAATAAATACAAAAAACAAATTTATAAAAATGCAGCATCAGCTTTTCATAAAAAAAGTTACGTGTTTTTACCATTGACTTAAAAACAAAGATGAATTGATTTTTTTAACATTAAATGTTTTGTCCACAAATAAACAACTAAATATTAAACATAATATTACATTAATTGGGAAATAAAAAGCGGTAACTCCTATTTAAATTACAATTTATTAAGTGAAAAATAGAAATGCATCTGTATGCTTTTGGTTACAGACAAATGTTATTCAAAAACCGGACTAAATTAGAGGCTTAACACAAACAATCTAGTGCAAAAATGACCGAAAATTAACTAAAACTAACATGATTCAACTCCAAATTTTGGCCAAACCGCCTGATTTACTGTTTCTTTTAGTTGAACGATAAAATACACATTTAGACGTTTATTAGCAGTTTCTTTAAATCTACTATATCCTGTCCCAAATCCGATTGAGAAAGGAGGATGATTCGAGCGAAAAATTACAAACCTGGCCTCTGTAAAAAATATTGCTAAAAAACAATAAAAGAACACTATTTTAGTAAACTGAGGCAAATAAGTGAAGGCAGCATAATTCCATCAACAGGGCTTTTAAAAATCCTAATAGAATTTTAATTTTCGATATGCACGAATTTTAAAGTCAACAATATAATGTAAAACCGCATAGAAAAGTCTTATTGCTCCATGCTTTTCGCAGCCAAAGGTTTGTTAAATAAATAAATGACTAAAATAATAAACAAATATTTTCCATTACTCTCACTGCTAAAACACATTTGAATGCATTTATTGATTTTCTACAGTCCCATGTGCAAATAAAACTTGAAAATCCATCGACAGAATTTCTAATTTAATAAATGTTTTTTGTCAATGTCTTGAAAGCATTTTAAAGTTTAGTTAATCTAATTACATTAAAAACATGTAAATTATAGAAAGGAATTGATTTTTGTCAACTAAGCAATTAGTCACAATTAGACAAGAAAAAACTATCAAAAAAGAAGTTTAAAGTAAATATAATATATTGACAAAATATAGGAATAAAGATTAAATAAGCGTAGGCTAATTGATGTTTAATAAAACATGATTAAAACAAATGTTTTTTTGAAATTTGATACGCACTTTAACAAAATATGCATCTACTAAAAAATAATGTTTTTAATCATTCATGCAAATTAAAAAACAAAAAAGACATGATAATTATGTGTCACAATATAGAAATAAATCAAAATTTGCAACAAATAAAAATGTGTTAATATAAAAATTAAAATAATGTTTGTTTTTATTAATAATAGAAAATTAAACTCCTTATATTTCAATTGTTAAACTCTTGATTGATAACATTTTCTATTTTTCACATCAATTTACATAAGTCAGTGTAATTTAGAAAAAAATAAAGATGACAAAACAATTTTAGCACCAATAATCCGGTGTGCCAGACTGTATTAAAATTAAATTATTATGTAAACACCGAATAAATCAATTACTATAATAATAATTATTTTTAAATGCACTTTCGGAAACTATATGTAGCATAGTGCACGATATGTTATATATACAGTAGGGACAAGAGTGGCTGTCTGTAAATTTCAAATATTTTATTTTTCTTTTAATTAAACGTAATAAACATTTATTTTACAATGTAAATATTTTACAATAGTTTAAACATATTATTAATTAATTAAGCTTTTACAGAAAAATATATATTTGTTTTTGGGTTTGTCGAATGCATAGTAGTCTAATGAAATATTAACGTCAATTATAATTAAAATTTATAGAAATTTATTTAGAACGGTTTGTACATATCTAATTAATTTTTTTCTTATCTTAATGTTAAAAACACATTTTTAATATCAAATTGTACAACTACATTACTGTGCCGGGGTGCTCTAGTGGTACAACGCTCGAATTTGGACCTCGGTGGGCATGGGTTCGAATCCTGCTACCGGCACTAAAATGCGGGCCCACGTTCGGCTTCGCTAAAATTTCCGCTGCTGAAAGATATTTCTTGTAAAACATTCAAAGTAATAAACATTTAAAAAATATTTTTAAATTCTAATTATTAAAATGACAAAACAAATAAAAATGTAATAAATCTAACTAAATTGTTTTTCAATGTATATGTTTTTAAAATAAATACTTAAAACAAGTATTCATTTTTATAAATAAAATAAGGTTAAAATAATAACGCCTCTACAGGATCTAAAATAGTACTTGTAAATAAACTCCTATTTTTTAATTTCTTTTGTTTTAACTTAGGAGATGTATCTTTTTCAACAAAGTAATTATGCTGACATAATATGGGCTATCAATACTTGAAGTTAATTATTTTTTAAGTTTTTTATAATTATAGATATTTAAATATCTTCAAGATTTTGGATAAATAGCATTTAAATTAATAAATGGTAATAGTCACAATATAAAATTATATTTATATTAAGTTAATAACATAAAACGATTACCAACAATAATTTCAAAGAAAATTATTGTTTCTTTACATAATTTTACAAGTGCTTTTATAACCCAGCACACGTTGCTGCATACATTTTATTTAAAGCAAATTAATTAGTTTTAAAATGTGTTTGTATGTATAGAAAATTAAAAATTAATTATAATGTAAAAATATCAAAAAAACCATTTTAAGAAGTTAACCTCTCATTTTTGTTTTATCGACCTATAAAACATTTTAATTTGAACCCTTAAACTTGGCACAATTTCAAACATTTATGGCAGTTGATTACAATGAGTTTAAATAGTGAAAGCTATTTTTTAACTGCTAAAAATTACAAACAAAGAATGTTATAATTTCGGTTTAACCATTTGAGATAAGTACAAGGACTGTATACAGAGGTTTAAAAGAATTATACACGTCCAAGAACAGCAAGAACTGGACATGCACCATCTACAAGCAAACAAAATAATAAGTTTATTATCACCAAATTAAAAAGAATCAAAATAAAACTTATTCAACAAATACAAAATCAGGGTTACCTACCTTTTCATATTCGCTTATGCACAAACGGATAAAATCCGCTAATCTGTTAAAGAAAATATTAAAAAACGTGTAGAATTTGCAAAAATGTATAAAAACCGGCATGTATGTTTTTAGAAATTGATTGTTTTACTAACAAGTGTGCTTTAAAGTATAATCCAAGGACAGTGCAGTCCATGGTTATCTGTGTACCCGACTTTCCTCGAGACAACAATTGCATTGTGAAAAAGGTTATGCATGGGTTGTGCACGGGTAATCTATAAATAACTATTTAAACAGCTCAGAATTTGTAAGCATTTTTATGGAAGTTTTCAACAACAAAATGATTCAGGAATTTAGAGGTTGTTCAAGATAATGCTCCAGTGTATAAGTCAAAATAGGTAACGTGCTTTCCATTATAATTTAAAAATTGAAGCATTTTTTTATTGTTTAGACTACAAATTCTTAAAATAACAAAAAACTGAGCTTTATTCAGTTGCCTCTATAAAGCCCGGACCCCAATGTAATTAAAAGTTTGTTTAGTTATAATAAACAAGAAGTAAATCAAATAAAAAATTAAAGCACACTTAAATAAAAAAATTAATTATGTTAACAAATTAAATTTTACCAGATTATACTAATAATTTGGTTAATTCCTATTTAAAGCGTTTAAAAGAAGTTATAATAAATCATAGTTATTTTTTGAACTAGTATATTTGAAGAGTTGATAATGTTTATTTTATATATATTTACATATTTTATAATATAATTTATTTTTAAGCAAATAATGTGTAGTACTTTTATCTTTACATAATGTGTAAATTCTGGGTTTTTTATCTAAGCAAGAATTTAGTAATGCAATTTGTAAAAAAGAGATTATTTTTCTTGTTTTAATTATTAGTATTGCTAAAGTTATGTTTAAGTGTTATTTTAGTAAAATGTTGATGTGCCTAAAATGCTTATCTTATGTAAGGAAAGTCGATTAATTTTAATATGCTAATTTTGACAGAACCTTATCTATAAACTGTATGGTAGCTGTACTTGCTGTTATTAATGATTCCACTCTTTTATTTAATAAAAACCATTAAAAGATTTTAAATAATTTAATGCATAAAACAATGAAATACAAATGTTTTTAATTACAAAATAAAGTTTTTTTATTAGCTTATTACTTTTTTTAAGTCAGCTCTAAACTCACCTTTAAATATATATTTAAGTAATTTAGTTTAAATAATTTTACAAATTATAGCCTTTGTTTACTAAAAGTAAAACAATAAATTAAAATATTGTAAATACAATGTAACTACTTAAACATTTGCATAAATAATTAGAATAAATTCTTAAACTGAATAAACATTTTTAATAAATTATACAAGTTTTACAATAATTGCATTTGTATGTATACTGTCAACTAGAAAAAGAAAGAATAGCTTAATTATTAGAAAAAATAAATTTTAATTAATTATTTTATCTATAAACAATTTTGTTTTAATAACCAGAGATTTTTTAAACTGTATAATTAGAGCAAGTATATACTCAGTCAATTTTATATTAAAAACATAGTTTATAAAATTCTATACAGTAATACTTCATGAATATATAATATTTAAAAATGGTCTATAATCTCGATGACTGTTAGTTTTATTTGTAAAATATAAACATTAAATTGTGAATTTTAAAATTAATTTACATTTTTATAACTAAAAATATTACAATCGTTTATTTGACTTTATAAAACTAAATACAAGTCGCTAAAACAAAATGCAATTAGTAATTATTTAAGTAGCACTAATTTCTTTTAAAATTATTTATTACTTATTATTATTATTAACTTCCTAAATGATACAGTAAATGCATGTTTAGCCTGAATCTCATAGCATAATAAAATGATAGAAGTAAAAATAAAACTACTCTCTAGTACGTAGAATAACTTAATTTTAATTAAAAATTAAAAATTAACGTATTTTTCAATTACATAAAAAGCAAAATTCTTGTCAAACTTTTTGTCTTTATACAGCTTTGTCATCTTGCTCCAAGCTTTTTCATTTATAATGGGTCGCTATTTCTAGACAGGTTTTTTTTGTATTAATTAAAGTTAAAGTATTATAACAATTTAATGGTTTTGGTTTAGGTTTCTACTGCCAAATTCCCTTCCTGCTTTAAACATTTTTTTATCAAGTCTTGGGACTGACTAGATTTTTTATCTTTACAAGGATTAGATGTAAAATGTTGACTAACATAATTGTAAAATTTATACAACTGACTTCAAACAACTCAGACATCAATTCAATTGTTATATTTTAAATTAATTTAACTAATGTTTATACCTTGGGAAACAATATTATTTAACAAATAATAATAATTATTATTATTATTATGTAATGCAAAATAAAATTTTACAACATTTTGTTTGACGAAAGGAAATAAATACCAACAAGAAACAATAAAATATTATATGTTTATTTATTAAAAATCATTTTATTGTTACTTCAATGCTGTATTCAAAATATGTCTTAGTAAAATTTTAATTTGACGGAGGTACTTAGAAAATATTATAAAAGGTACTTATTTATTTTACGTTAATTTTAACAACCAACCGTTCATTTTTTATGTTATTACGATTATAATTGCTATTATTTTTGTTGTTAATATTTTTATCATTGATTACCGTTAATATAATTATTGTAATCATTCTTGTCATTATAATTGCTATCATTATTATTAATATTATTATTACTACTATTGTTATTATTACTTCTACTATTACTATTAATATTATTACTATTATTATTATTACTTTTAATATTACTAATATTATTATTATTATTATTATTATTATTATTATTATTATTATTAAAATTAATATTATTATTTGAACTTGGTTTACTAGTGCAAAAATATTACACAAATACAAATCTAATCATCTTGAATTTTGCATTATATACTTTTTTTAATTTAACATATATATATATATATATATATATATATATATATATATATATATATATAAGAATATAAAGCATTATTTACATTTACGTAATAAACTTTGAATATAAAGCGTTTGTTTACATTATAAATATATACCTAATTAAAAAAACTACCAGGTTATTTATAACTAATAATTAATTGGATCAATAATTGTAATTTTTAGTTTTAGGTGTTTTCGTAAACATTGATGTGCAATTTTGTAAAATGTTTATTGTTGCTGTTATAATAAATGTATGTTTGTTAAAATGTTTTAAATATTTCTTGTAAACCATTCAAGCAGGAATTATAGTACTACAACTACGACTAATAACAATAATAATAATAATAATAATAATAATAATTATTATTATTATTATTATTATTATTATTACGTGATCAGTAATACGTTTGAATCCTACTAAGTTTTAACACGTTTTTTGTATTGTGTAAATAGCAGTGAATACTACTATACATCATTGCATATTTTTAAAAGTATTACGATTAAATTTATTTATCTGAAGGCAAAAGTCGACATATTAAATCATCATTTATTTGTACAATTTAACGTAAATTTAAATAATCTTTTGTACATTTTTGATTAGTTTATAAAATATAAAAGTCCAATCATTTAAAAATGTTTGACCTTATATATAATACAAAACACTTTTGCTCTAAAAATAAGCATGGAGCAATAAGATAACAATTCCAGCAAACAACAACAAAGTTTTGTTGACATTAAAGATTCTGTAAATCGAAGATTGAGCTTCCTTTCGGCTTTCACTCAATCGTGTCATCTGTATAACTCTATTATCCAGATACGTGCAATCACTTCTTTGCAGTTGTTTGCTGGAATGGCGTCTTCTTGATTGTTTCTGTATCAGTATACATTTTTTACAGAGTCCAGGTTGCTAACCTTGTGCTCAAACCCTCCTCCTTTATCCAGGCTTGGGACTGAATAGATTGAATCAATTCTAATCCAAACTAAGCAGAGTTAATCATTTCTGATGACTTAATGTAATTAATTATCATTTAAAGGTACCTGTTGAGTGTTTTAAAAATAAACAAATTTTTAATTTTTAAAAATTATTATTATTTGTATATTTTATAAATAAAACAACTTTTAAATTTTAAAAATTATTTTGTTAAATTAAATTAAATTATTTCTTAGAAAAAGTAGTTAAAAACTAATACAAACAAGATCGACTTTAATTTAAATGTTAAAGAAAAGTTTATGCTATTTTAAATTATTGCAATTTTATAGAATATTTTTGGCTGGAATAATTTGCATTTGCACTAAAAATGTCTTTCTATTTGTAATAATAATAATAATAATAATACAATAAAAAATAACGTTTTTGTACAAAATAATTGACCCAATTTTAAAAAATTATTTAGATTATTATTAAACAAAACATTATTCATTTTAAAATATAGTATAATATATTAAAATACAAATCTAAAATAATATGAATATAATAAAATGCAAATAATTATGTTTTACAATATTAATTAAGTATCTTTGTCATAAAAGTTTGCTAAAACATATTTTAAACACTACATTTGTAGTAACAATTATATATATATATATATATAACATTAAATTTGGTAGAGAGTTAAACCTAAAAATGCGTAAGCTTAAATTCGCGTCTTGCTACAAGCACCAAATACAAACTTTTGTTTGGCTTTACCAAAATATCTACTTGTTGAAAATGTTCCGCGTATAATATTCAGGCAGTAACAACCAGTTAATAAAAAATATAATATTGTACAGATTAAGTATGCAAAACTAATAGATACAACTTAATTATCTCTTTTTACAGTTATTTAAGCAACGTCATAACCTACGTCATTTTAATAATAGCAAAACAACGTAAACTGGTTTCAGTAAGATAAAAAAGAACAAATAAAATAAAAACTTTTTAATAGTATATACACTAATCAATAAAGAAATTTACTAAAGATAAAATCCAATTTACTATTGTTGTTATTTTTTAAAATTGATAATTATAACGGCATTGTATATATATATATATATATATATATATATATATATATATATATATATATATAATACAAAACCCTTTTGCTTTAAGAATAAGCATGGGGCAATAAGACAACAATTACAGCAAAACAACAACAACAATAACAAAGTCTTGTTGGCGTTAAATATTCTGCAAATCGAAGATTGCGCTTTCTTTCGGCTTTTACTCAACTTTGTCATCTGGTAACTTTGCCATCCAGAAGCGTTGTTGTTAGCCGGAATGACGTCATCTTTCATTGTTTCCGCAGCAGTATACATTTTTACAGAGGCCAGGTTGCCAACCTTGCGCTCAAACCCTCCTCCTTTATCCAGGCTTGGGACTGGCTAGATTGAATCATTTCTAATCCAAACTAGGCGGAGTTATATATATATATATATATATATATATAAGCAGTAGTATAGTTATTAATTTTAAGTATTAATACAATCATAACATTTAATAAACGCATTTTATAAAATTTGTTTAGTGCAATGTAGTATTTGCTGTGTTTATATGTGTGTCTACTATAACTACCAACAACAACAACAACAACAACAACAACAACACAATCAAAAACGTTCCAACAACCAAAAATCACACGGGTGTTTCAGTTAGCCAGTTTTGTTTAGATTATATCAAGACACCATTTGTCACAATTAACATAAACATTACATATGTGGAAAAAAGCAATGTGTTTTGTTTGTCATTTTTTTTCGAAATACAAAACGCATAAATTAAACAATTTTATTATTATTAAAATAATAAATGTAAATGACATTAAACATTTTATAAATACATAATAAATATATTATTTTATATACCTGTAAAAGTCAGACATAAAACAATTTTTCAGTGTTTTTCTCAAAAAATTGTTTCATTCGTGTTTGTAATGGTAAACATTGTATATAGTTAATTTTTAACTACATAAGTACTAAATAATTACTTTTAATAAGTTACTAACAACTAGACTAATATAATTATTTTTATTTTTATTAGTAATGTTGGTAGTAGTAGGAGTACTAGTAAATAATGATCGATTTAAAGCACATGATAATTTTTACACCGCAATTACCATTCTGTTTTTCTCAATTTTAAAGTTGAATGTTTCAATAGTATTATTGGTAAACGTGTGAAGATTTCAGCAATATTAAGGACACAAGGGCTTACATCAAACGTCAATAATGGGACGCAAACCATTATTTCTGTGTAAATACAATTATTGCCCCTTAGCATTTGGCATTATCAATGTGATATTTAGTTAAAGCATTCGTGTCAGAATGCCGCTGTGAGTGAATAGCTTTTGTTGAACAATTAAAACAGTAAGCAGGTACAAAAATGTTAAAATTGATCATTTTTCTAACAATCGTATTTGTAAATAATTAATATTTTTTAAATAATAACCTAAACTTGTACAAAAATTTTAAATGTTACAAAAATTGGAATTACTGAAACAAATAAAAATTTACATCTATTTGCAAGCAAGAAAATGTGTGTTTATATTCATTTTTATTTTAAGAAACTAATCAAACTTAACTTACTGTTGAATTGTTGAATTGTTTAAAAGTTTTTGAAAAACATAATTTAACAAATGGACATTGCAGCAGCACCAAACAAAAGTATCATTTAATGACAGTGACACAACGGAGTCTAGTGTCTTTATGACAATAAAATAACTTATTACCAAAGACAAAATAATTGTAAATTAAAATGGTTAAAATTAATACTTTTTATTTTAAAATTAAACTTATGCATTTTTGTTTTAACTCCACTATTGCTAATCCGGTTGAAAAACGAGAAGGGTTTGTGTTCAAGGTTAGCAATCTGCCTTTTGTTAAAAATAATAAAGTGACATCATTTCATTAAGCTATAGAAAATAAGTAAAAGCAGCATGATTTCAATGACGTGATTTGGCAAAATTTGAATAGAATTTCAATCTTTAAAGCCAAAAATTTAATATACAATTTTATGGAACAATCTTGTTGTCCCATGTTCTTCAGAGCGAAAGGAATTTCAAAATTTAAATATTTTTTGTTTTAATTAGCTGTCATTTTCTAATTGTTTAATGTATTTTTAAACAGTGCGTTTATATATTTCTGCATAAGTGTTGGTCGCTCATCTGAACGGGCCAAAGAACACATTCTCATTGGATTGAAAAAGAGTTCAACTCAACTGAACATATCTGCACTTTGTCAATATTACGTCACTTGGTTCAAACAAAACACCGTGTTAACTTTAATAATTGTTTTAAAATGTTGATAACTTCTCAAACTGTTAATATGTTAAAAACACTTGAATCTATTTACATCGACACTTTAAAACCCATTTTGTGTGCACAGAAACAATTTGTAACTTCATCAAATTTAGCGAGGACTTAACATATGCATGTTGCGTATGTGTATGTATGTATGTATAGTTATTAATGTTAACATAATTATATTATAGAATTTTATGTATATATATATATATATATATATATTCTGATTCTTTATATGTTTGTGACTGAAGAGAATATACGAAATGAATTCATCTCACAGTTTACGTATTCTATTATTTTTGTTTGGAATTATAAATAGATAATTTCTTTAAAATTATGTTTGATATACAATACAGCGTTTGACTTGAACCTGGGTGTGAGCACGTGTTCAATCCCCACCACCACGTACAGTTTTGCTAAAATGTCCACTGCTGGAAAATGACTCCTGTAAAACATTCAAAGTAGTAAAAATTAAAAATAAAATAGAGAGATTGCGTAAAACAAATGTTGCCAATAGTATTGATTTTATGTTCCAATGTAATTTTTGAAATTTGTGTAACATCAAAATTGTCATATTCACCGAATAGCTAATCCATTTATTTGACTTCAGTTAATCAGAAATACTTTGTAGTTGTTCAATCCTTGTTAGCAATTATTAGCACAGATTAGCTTTTATGTTTTACACAGACTTGAGTTGGCGCCCCCTTAAGTACTAAATTGAACTTTTTCTATACTACAATACACTGATATTTTACATGCATATGTAACTAATTTATCAATATATATATATATATATATATTACACACAGTAAGAGCTAAGTTAAAACGTCTTAGTAAACACAAACTTATAATATCTTTTTAGTAAATTATTGCAGTTTATAGAATATACCGTCCAATTTTAAATTTCTATATTTATAGGATTTTGCAAAAAATATATTATATATATATATATATATATATATATATATATATATATATATATCTACTCACAAATTTAAAAATATCTTATTTCTGTGCTTAGACAAACAATTTTGCAAACGCTGCACACACACAAAAACAATAAATTTAAATAAAAAATATACAGTATTTTAGGCAATAAATTAAAATTGATATTAAAATAAGTCGATTAATAAAATAGTTCAATTAAAAATTATTTCAGTCAAAAAGCAATTTTTTCTCAATAAATATATAATATGTAAGTTATAATAAATGTTGAATGTGAGGTTTTAGAATTGTTATTGGCATTTGCGCTTCTTTAATAAAAAGCCCAATTGTTCTGAATAGTAACAAGGCTAATTCATGTCCTGGATCTTTTTGTCAACATGTTAATTTGATCACACGTGATATTTTTACTGTAATTAAATTTTTGCAAATGCTTACTGATCATGTTGTTTTATATTTTAGCAACTATCTTTGATTTTCTATTCAAAATCTGTTCTTGTTGGTCTTTTGGATGGTAAACGTAGGATTTGACTAAGTAGTTCTTTTTGTTTACTTGTAATAATGTCATATAGTAGACGAAAGTCAATTATTTTTATAATCTTATTGTTCAAATAAATAATGTTTAGAATAGTTTTAAAATACTGGCGATAAAATAGTTACCATTTTATAAACCATTTTACATAAATTTACTTTAATGTAAAAAATCAGTTTACTAAACTTTAAGTAAAAATTGACTATATTTACTTGTTTCCTAGTAAACCTTTATTGGCGGAAAAACTCTTCTTAAAATGAAATAAAAGTAATAAACTCTATACATAATATCTATTAATTTAACATAGTTGGTATTGACTAATAAATTATTTATTGTGTCTAACAGTTACAAGCAATTATTGATGTAAATTTATCACTGATACGTTATAAATAATGTTTATTTTTAACTTCATTATTACAAGATTTACTGAGTGGCGTGTACAATAAATAGTTTGTGTATTTTGAATAATTTAACTTGAAATATATACCAAAACGTTTCACGTTTATTTGGTAAAACCTAATTGATTGGTTCTTGCTACGTTGAAAAAAAACTCATTAATTTTTTGTCATAATAATTTTTAGAAACTTAAACATTTAAAAAAATGACAATTGATATGTAAAATAATGATAGATAAAATGATCATATTGCTCTCATTACAGTTATGTAAACATAATTATTATTATTATATTGTTTATATTATTATTGTTATTGTTGCTGTCATTACTAATATTAATATTATTATTGTAATTATTATTATTATTATTGTTAATAGTATTATAGCTCTACTTAAATCAGTCTAGTCAGTCCCAAACCTGTACAAAAAAAGAGAGTTTAAGCGTAAAGTTAACAACCTGGTCTTTGTAAAAAATATGTATTTATACAGAAATAATAAAAAGTTACTATACCGGAAAACAACGGCGAAGAATTTATAACACTACCCAGATGACAAGGCTAAGAAAATAAGCTCAATTCTATATTTATTTTATATTTACCTCTTAAAAAGTTAGAAAGAACGGTTTTTGAATTAAAAATTAAGGTAGACCACAAAAAACTTGACTAAAAATCTTTTTGGAAAATCTAACTTAACTGAATGTCTTGTGGAATAATAATTCTTTGCAAAATGTTTGAGCACAATAAATTATATTGTGCTTCATGCCTATTACAAAACAAATGAGTTTTGTAATATCGATAATAAATTATTATTATTATTATTACTATTATTATTATTATTATTATTATTATTATTATTATTATTATTATTATTATTATTATTATTATTATTATTATTATTATTATTATTATTATTATTATTATTATTATTATTATTATTATTATTATTATTATTATTATTATTATTATTATCGCTAGTAGTAGTAGTAGTATTAATTTTATTGTCATTATTATTATAGCTTCTTTTTAAAAAATATGTATCGCTATAAAAGAAACCGTAAAATATTATTGTAAAATACTACAGTAAAGTAATAAAAGCACAATTTCGATAACAACATTGAGTTAAACCAGAAAAATAATAAATGTTTACGTATATAATTTTTAATACCAAACATTTAATTTACAATTGCATAAAGAAATTTTGTTAATTTATGCTTTTTAAAACGATATACTTTGTATTACTTATAGTAATAGTAATAATTGTTGTTTTTATTACTATTATTAATTATAGTTGTAAATGTTAAACAAGGATAGTTTATAGCACCAACATATAGTAGGATAACGTTGACTTCCTGCCGGGGTGGTTTAGCGATACAGTCGAGGGACCTGGGTTGGTATGGGTTCCCCTCCCACCACCGGCACTAAATACGGGTCCACGTTTGGCTTCGCTATGATGTCCACTGCTAATAAATGTTTTTCATAAAACATTCAATGTAGTAAAAATAAATAAATAATCGCTATAGAATACACACTACTAAAAAACACATTTTAAATTAAATTTATGGCTATTTATTTAGATTTTTTTGACGTTTCTTGACTTATAGTATATTTTTGTTAATTTTTTTAAACAATTATCTATTACAAATATTTTTTAATATATCTATTTACATTTTATTTAAAATAAGTATTTATGTAGACATTATTTCTTTACTTATAACTCAACAAACCTTTGTTTTTATTATTAACTTAAATAATTTAGTTATTAATTGTTGTGTTCAAAAATTTAAATTTAAATCTAAAGTTAAATTTACTATTCAAAAACATTTACTTCTTAATAATAGTAAACTTTTTAAATAATATTTAATTATTTATTTTTATTTTTTATTTTAATTAATAAGTAAATAATAAATTATATATATAAAGCACATTTATTATTTTCCAAAGTTAAATTGTTTCTTTAATTAATCAAACGGGCTAAATAAATTAAAGCACCTGCTTTAATTAACATTACATTCGTGTAAATTCTCAGTTCTTTTAACGGTTTTTGGTTTATATAAACTAATTATGTTCAATTAATTAGGTTTTAACGTGACTCAATGAAAGCCGGTTTCATTTTGTTTCTGTTAATTTATTACAATTTATGTGGGCAAAATTATTTTTTTTAATTTTGGTAATTAATAAATTATTTTTTTAAAATTATTATACAACATCGATGTGCCGCTATTTGCAATTCACGATTAAAAAGAACATGCAGCCTTCTTAACCAACTTTTCCACAAATGCCTACATAATAAAAATCTTTCTCATAAATTATGTTAAAATACTAATTTTATATTTATTTGTAAAAAAATAATTATCAAGTAAATAAATTATTAAAATTTTTCTTTTAAACTATTTAACTACCTTGTTTTATTGTTTTATTTCGTTTTATTACAAAAATAAGAATAATTAATTATTTTGTTTCAAAACGTTTGTTCCATCTCGGTGCATACATTTCTAAAGTGCAACTCTTATTCCATATGACATACATTTCAATTAGGTTTTGCATTTTTATTAATATAACCTGAAAAATTAAAACAATGTAACTTTTAAAAAATATTTTGAACTGTAACAATTAATGTAAATTTTTATAGACATGTAATTAAAAAAAACACTATAAAAAATTTCAATTTAAAATTTGCAATAAAACAAAAAATGTACCTTTAACTATTTATTATGCACTTTTGATTTTATTTAAAAATTTTGTTCTTTAATATAAACTTTAAATATCTTTATTAGTTTAAATTTTATAAATACTGATTAGACATTTACAAAGTTTATGTATTTTTTTTATAAAATATTTATGAAATAAAATTACCTATAATTAAAGCTTTAAATGCAAATTATTAAATCCATTTTAAATTCTGTATTAACAATTTAATGTTATTTATATAACACAGGTAAGATAAATATAAAATAAATCTAATAATAATAATAATAATAATAATAATAACAAAAATAGAAATAACAATATTAATAATCATAATTGATTAATGTAGATATGTAAATATAGATAAACAGTGTAATTTGTTTTATTTTTGAATATTTACAAAATCACAAAAAAAATAAACCGATTTAAATAATTTTAAAAATCGCTTTTAAACAGTTTAAAAAAACTTAATATAGTAATTTATATAAATAAGTAAAAAACGATTTATGCAAATATACAAATGTAACTTTATTTACATTATTTGTTTACATTATTTTATTATATTTTTTTCTTTCTTTTGTAAAATGTAACCAAGCATCTACATAAAAAGATTTGGAAAAAATAAATAAAGTAAATATTAAGTTTTTTAAATTAAAATTAAAATCAAGCTACAATTATTTTGTTCGTTTTAATAAATGGAAAAATTGTTTACTTTAATTATTAGTATTTTTCGAGTCAAATTTAAATTAATTATATTCACAAAATTGGATTAACAAACTGTCAACAACAAAATTTACAATATTGTATATTAAACATAATCAAGCGGTAACTTTAAATCAAATTATTAAGTTTTTTAGGCAATAATTCAATTTGAATAACGTTTTCCTTATAAAAAACACTTGATGTTTATATTCATTTTCTACAATGTTTACAATAATTTATCTTAATGATGGAAGTAATTAATCTATATAGTTGATATTACATTGTATTGGGAGTAGTCTTCTGCTTTAACGCTGGACTCAAACGTCGGGTAGGCATCGGTTTGAATTCCATTATTGGAACTGCAAAAAGCCCTCGATTAATTTCGTTAAAATATCCACTTGCCTAAAAATGTTTGTCGTAAACTATTTAAATCATTAAAAAAATAATTGTTATTATTATTATTATTATTATTATTATTATTATTATTATTATTATTATTATTATAGTAGTAATAGTAAAAATAATAATAGTAATAATAAATAAATAAAATTAAATAATCAATATGAAACATTTGTAAAAATATACAATTATTGAATGTAATAATTTTTTAAAAGTATGAAATTTAACTGTAACATTTTATATACATACATAGATGCAAATATATATATATATATATATATATATATATTGTTATTTCCTTTAACTACATTTTCGGTATTGGTAATTATTATTTATAAGCACAAATTTTTTTAATAATATAATGTACAGTCGTGAGCTAACAAGATATCTCTATAAAAAAATTATAACTCTAATTAAATTGTGGAAACATATATTGTTAACAGAACAATAACAAAAATTTTAAAATTAAACAAAATTTTATGCCGGAGTGGTCTAGTAGCACAGCGCTCGACTCCAACATAGGTGAACACGGGTTCAATTCTTGCCACTGGCACCAAATGCAAGCCCGCGTTCGACATTGATAAAATGTCTACTACTGAAATATGTTTTTCGTAAAACATTTAAAGTTGTAACAATAAAATGGAAAAATTATGCAAAGCATCGTAATCCTGATTCAAAACATAACCAATAATAATTAAAGCCTCAAACAAACTAATGGTAACATGATGGCTTTCTGAACTTCAAAAAAATAAAAATATTGGAACTAGATTTTGGGAAAGTTTACATAATTTATAACGCAAGTAAGTTAGCTCAAATAGATTGATTGCATATTTTAAAAATTATTAAAGTCATAAGAGTTGGACCAGAAATTGTAGAAAGCACAATATAATTATTCAGTTTTACATTAATCATTTTTCGTCAATCTTTTGACTACAATGAAAGACATATATTATAGTCAATAAGCGCAACAAGACATAAAGATTAAAATAAAAACTTTTTTTTATAATTACGTTGTCAAAAAATATAATCTGTATTGTGTTGATAAAAATGAAAATTTTAATGCGTTTGAAACTGCTCAAATAGAAAAAAAAAAAATTTTCTATAGTACTAAATTTAAATGTTCATAATAATAATAATAATAATAATAATAATAATATTTTTTACATCTTAGATGAAAAGATTAAAATGTTTTAAAAAAATGTGTTGTACCATCATTTTCCCAAACTTTAATTTATACACATTAAATCTGAAAATAAATAATTGTTGTTAATTAATAAAACTATATTTTATTTTTAAGTGTGAAAATCTGCATTAACGAAAAACAGACAAACCATATTTTAATTTTATTAATTTTACGTGTAAATTGTAATTAATTGAAAAATATTTTAATGTTTGATTTAAATTTAATGTTGTTATAAATTATGTTAATAATTATTGCAACTATATGAAAGCATTCTTTAAATTTGTAATAAAGGGTATTGATTGTATTAAAGTGATGGATTTAAAACATAAGAAATTTAAACATATTAAAAAAAGTAATTTATACAATTTGGGTTTAATTACATTACTTTTATACAAAAATTTAAAAACATAAAAATGTTAAGAGATTTGAGAAAAAACATTGTATAAATATGTATACTCACTATACGTGATTGACATATGGGTCGGTATATTGTAATAAAATGCAATAGTTCAGCTTTTTATATATTGAGAAGTCGTTTTTTTAATTAAACAAATTTTAAAAAAAAACAATTTAAGAAAAGATTTTTATAATATTGTTTAATATTAAATAATATAAAAAACGCATAATACAAATTTATCAATATTAAATTTTTTATAAATAATGTTTTTTATCAAATATTTTGGACTTCAAATAAATATAAACATATTTTCATGAAATATGTAGTGTACGTAAACATTAATATTAATTTATTTGTATTATCATTTAAAGATAAATTTGTGTCTATATCATTCAATTATTTTGGTATTGGTAGAACCAGTTTTAACGCAAGATATACGGACGCACATGGCACAACCTATATTTAATAAAAACCTTAGTATTTAATGTCAATGTGTTTATATATTAAAATACACACACTATATATATATATATATATATATATATATATATATATATATATATATATATATATATATATATATATATATATATATATATATATATATATATATATAATTTACTGTGTTGCATATTAAATGGTTAATACAGATATATTTCAAGTGATAGTGGTATAAATCAGTTAATTAAAAAAATTATCAACTATTTTATAATGTTCCACTCAATTAGAACAAATTGTTACATGAATTTTGCCACCAAGCACATGTGTTTATAAATGTGCACGTTTTCAACTTTTGCAAAAGCTTTTTTGTGCAAAATAAATTGACAAAATTTCAAGCGCAGCGGATAAATTAAATGCATAATAACAATTAGCATTTTGTCAAGTAAGTATGCTGTTTTTTGTCAAACAAAAATTTTATTGTAAAATGTTTGACAATTATTTATGTGTAAAATATTTGGAATCCTAAATTTTATTAATTTGAATGTTAACAAAATGGAAGATTGACACTCAACATAATATGTTGTGTTTTGTAGCACGTAAAACGTGAATGTATCTTAATTATACGCTTTTCAAAATGTTTTTTTATGATAAATAAATAGATACATGTTAAATTGTAATTAATTTAAACATTATTAGTTGCAAATAAATATATTAGATGTAAACTTTAAGTCACATTTTTTTTTGGTATTCTTATTAGTACATTTATTTGTCTATTAGTAAACCGTGTTGATTTAAATTTTAAATTGTGAACATGTTCTATATTAATACCAAAATTTTATGTTTATGACAAACAAGAATGTACATAATAATATAACTTACAGTTTTCTTCTTCCAATACTTTTATTCAAAAATTATTAGTTAGGTTTAAGTACTTCTTTACTTATTTATATTTTGTTCGGTTAAATTCGCTTTCTAAATTTAGACTTAAAGTTACAAATTTTGCCAGTTTAATAAAATTTAATGCAATATAAATAATATTTTGTAACTTTTGTCCCTATTTGTACTAGTTTTCTTTACACATAATAAAATAATGCTAGTTAATATTTTTATAAAACCATTATTTCTTTTAAAAACATAAAGTTAATGATAAAGAATAAAACCTTGGAATTGGTTACATTAACGTTTCTGAAATATTATTTTACATAAGTTTGTAAAATTTTGTAATCTATAAACAAAATAACAGTTAAAATATGGTTAAAAAAAGGAAGTTTACTAAGAATTTATTAAAAATTTATTCAATTTAAAATTTTACTTTTGTATAGGAGG
Source organism: Cardicola forsteri (assembly GCA_025895645.1). Taxonomy (NCBI): domain Eukaryota; kingdom Metazoa; phylum Platyhelminthes; class Trematoda; order Strigeidida; family Aporocotylidae; genus Cardicola; species Cardicola forsteri. The sequence goes on from JAKXYG010000004.1 coordinate 810,269, forward strand.
CACTTACTAAGAGAAAATCCAAATATGGTAGCAAATTGTATTCTGATATTGCTATATATATGTAAATATATGTAATTTTTATTTAATTGATATTTTAAATAAATAAGTATTTTATTATAATCGATTGGAATTCACTACTTTTGTACATTAAACATTCAAAAACCTTTTCTTACTTCGGCTATCAAAAGTTTTTAATGTTTAAACACAAACTATGAAAGCCTTCATGCTTAAAGAATACATAATATTAGTAAAACAGCTATAATATTTTAATTAGTAATATTTTATAAATTTTAAATAAGACTGATTACAAAGTACGGTAGTTTTTACTAGCAATTCATTTTATAACAACAACAAATTAATAAATAAAAACGTAGTCAACATAGTATTCTTTTTAAAATTGTAATAAATTTTTATATTTGGCAAAATATTATTTTTGCATGCAACGTCTATTTTAAAAAATAATTTATCAGAAAAGCTAAATTATTAATGTTAAATTAAAAATTAAAATATAATATTTAGTGCTAATTAAAGACAGCATATTTTTATTTTTAAAATATATTTAAATAAATATACAGAGTATTCACAACGGTTTTTTTTACAATTTAATAAATTTATAGCATAATTCAATGAAGAGAGAAACCTGAAAAATATTACACATTTAAACGCTGACATAAAAATGTTTTGCCTTATGTAATACACTATTAATTACACAATTTACATTAAGATATTAATCTTTGTTTTATATTTTAACTTTAATATGGTATCAACAATAATGTTAGCAATTTTTCAATTACAAATATTTATGTTTTGTTTAATACACAATCTATTTCGCACAACTTTATAGGGAAACATTTAGGTAGATAATATTTGGGAAATGAGATGGCCAAAATAACGGATTATTCTTTGCAATCTATTATTTTATTATTGATATCAAACCCCGTTCTATTAAAAATAAACATAGGACATTAAGATAACAGTAACAGCAATAACAACAAAAAATTCCCATAAAGTACAAAGAACATAGGGTATTGAAATGTACAATGTGCTCGAACATTTGCCAAGCGTTTAGCTCTAATACAATTTAATAGAAAATTTTTAAAATGGTCTTTAGCCCAGTTTTTGTTATCTATTCTATCCTTTCTTTTGCCATCATTCATTGTTCATTTCAAAACCGCTTCGGGTTGTTTGTTGGGCAGTAAATACAGAATTTGATCAAGTAATTTTCTTTGTCTAATTGTCACTTTTTGTTGTTGTTTGCCACGATGGTATCCTTTTATTATTATTTTTGTAGCCTTATACATTTTTCCAAATATTAGATTGCCAACCTTGCGCTCAGACCCTTCTACTTAAGCCAAGCTTGAGACAGGCTAGATTGGTTTATTTCTAATTTTTTAGTTTACTTGTCTAAAAGTGATTGATTTAAAAATTTATTAAAATGCAATTCCATATATAGTGGTTAACTATTATGCCAGTAAAGAAATTGTTGTTTAAATAACGTAACCATTGAGTATGTACAATAAATCAGACATGCGCATCAGACTAATTTGTAATATTTATAAAAATTCATTTTTATTATTTTAAATGTTTAACGGACAACATTTTTAGCAGTGGACATTTCAACAAAGTCGAATGTAGGACAGTAAAAGTCTTGATCGATACAAGTTTAGTTAATTTTTATTCTAGTTCTTTATAATTTATTAATAAACTAATATATATATATATATATATTCCAATTTTATAAAATGTAAATAAATTGGTCGTTATATTTCAAACGTTATAAAATTGAACAAAAAATATTTAATATTTTAATATATTTTTAATACTATTAAAACAACATTTTTATGTAAAAAGTATTAGATTTAAACAAGTAAACCTATATTTAATATTTTTTATTTTTGAAAAAAATAATTTACATTAGCCAATTTTAGATAACTTGGCAACAAACAGTGTGCTTTTTTGTTTTGCTTTAAACAAAAATGAGTGTTGGAGTAGTCTAGTGCTGCAAAGCCCACCTTGAACGTAGCGCGATTGATTGCCACCACTGACACTAAATGTGGATGTTCGCTCGACTTTGCTACTATGACAACTAAATAAAAAAATAATACATAAAAATAATAGAACTTTTCAACTTGTTAAACACAGTAAACTTCCAACATTTTGAATAAATTTTGTTTTTTCTAATTACACTCAATAGTTTAAATAAATAAAATTAATTTAAATTTGTTTACAGTAATAGAGGTTAATAATGATAAGAATTAATTAATAGACTAAAAATTAATTGTAGGTAATTTATAAGTTTAGTGTATTTAAAATTTTTAGATTAAAACACATTCAAATGTTTAATTTAAAAGTAATTATTTTAAAATAACATTTTGTTTTAACAGCATACATAGTTTTTTTAATAAACATTAAAATGAATTAATTATAATATTAAAAATAATTTAATGACTCATTATTATTTTATATAATAAACAACGAAAATAAGCCATTTGTTTAATGACATTGTAAAATCTCACCTATTTTTAATAAGACAATAAATTATATTTCTATATACATATATATACATCCCATAAACACGTAAGTTGTATATATCTTGTATATAATTTATTTTTAACACATTTATAACTGAATTGCATTAATCTGTTTATATTTTTTCCATTTACCTTTACACATTAAAAAATAGTGGTTTGTAAGATAAACAATTTTATATTAAAAAGTTATATCAAAAGCGTAATTTATAAACTAAATAGAACATTAAAAAATATAATTTATAAATATTACTATTGATATTATATATATATATATATATATATATATATATATTGACTTTTTGGTTTTGTTAGTTAGAGAAAGTAATAAAAGGAAAATGTAATCTAATTTTGATAATAAAATTAGTAAAGTTTTGTAATTTTATTATTTCAAACAAAATTTTATAAAACAATTGTTTTGTTATTAAAAAATTAAATTAAATTTCCAATACCTTTGGGCTGTTTTGTGTTTTAATCAAATGGTATTTGACAAACGCATTAATTTTTACAAAATATTTGTTTTGATAATCTTTTAATTGCTTTAAAAGGTTAAAAAAAATTGTTATATTGAACAACTGCATTTTTAAAAATGCATGTAATAAATAATATTTTAATTGTAAAAACTTACATGCTTACGGCTTTTTATATGAATTATTTATTTTTAATGTTTTGTAAACACAAATTTTCTTTAATGTTAATAATAATTGTTATAAATTAATTACATTAAATAACATTGTTTAAATGTTTATTTTCTATTTAATCCTTTTTATTTAAAAGTAAAATACAAACGAAAATGTTATTTTCGATTTAACGTAGTTTATTTAATGCTTGGAATCCCTTTTTACCTGAGCAAACATATAACTTTTTCTAGAATAAAATTAATACATTTGTATCATAACTAATTGTTACAATAATTATTTTATTTTAATTGTCCAAATTACTATGTGTCTTACGTAATTTGAAAGTAAATGTGTTTGTTACATGTGCTAGTTAAATTATTTTCACATTTTTTCTAGCTTGACTGATCAAAAACAAGTTTATAGCTAAATAATTTGTTTAATTAATGTAGATGTATTAGCTAAAATATATTGTTTCATAGTTATTTTTGATAATAATTTAACTAAAAACTGATAATTTCAAATAATAAAAACATGCATTGTAACAGAAATAGTCACAAAATCAATTAAACCAAACAATGTATGTGCCGGATGATCGATCAACTTAGCGCTTGACTTGAACTTGGGTGATTATGGGTTTAATTCCCAACACAGACACTACGTGTGGCCTTTATTCAGCTTTGCTAAAATGTTTACAGCTAAAAGATGTTTTCCGTAAAACATCTAAAACAATAATAATCAATCAAATAATCAAACCAGCTATAACATAATTTGAGAAATAGAGACAGCAACATAAGGACAAGATAGAGGCTGTTTGAACATAAACACAACTAAAATTTAATTTAAACTTTTCAAATTATAAATAAATAAAAAAAACGTTTTTTACTTGTCAAAGTTGTCTACGTGACTCATGAAACAATATTTAACTGTGTTTTATTTATTAATTAAAATCTATTAGTTGTTTTTATTTAAATTAAAAATGTGTGCTTTTTAAAAGCATATCACTAAACACGATTGCAACAGTTGTGTTATTTTTTAAAATTCTAGATATTGATTTAAAAGTGCTTAATAAATTTCCTTTGTAACAAATGCATAGTACACAAATATATTGTTTAAATTTAAAGTAAATTTTACTTTTTTAATTTATGCAGAATGAAAGTGCATTTAAATAAGTTGCGAATTATAATATAAATTTTATATTGATATATATATATATAATCCTTTCTGTTTAAAAGAACATAGAAAAACAAGTTTATTTTTATATAAATGTTTTTTTCAAAGTGTTTATGTAATGCCATGTGACACTCAATTTGACTTAGTTTTATTTTATAATTTATCTAAGTTATTTTTGATATATCAAATTTATTTTACGAGTTCCAATTTGTTATTAAAAACTTTTTATTTTCTATTTATTATAATTATAAATGTGAAACTTAACTGAGCAATTTTTTTATTCAATTGTAATAATTTTATGTAGTAAACGAAAGTCGATTTTTCTCTTAATTAATTGATTGTTTGCAAAATGTTTTTAAAACACCAAAAATAAAATATATTTACTGCTTTTAAATTATAGTGGTGTACACAATTGTCAACCTTTCAATAAATTTCTAATATTCAAATTAATTAAAGAACCTAAGCGTGTTAAATTTACTTTATTTTTTTATTAACGTTTGTATCAAGTTACTTGTTTCGAGTCCACAATGGAATAATTTGTTTATAAACTTTTGTAGATAAAGTTGACTGTTGTGCTATATTTAAACACTTACATTTTCAATTATTTTTTATGTAATTTATTGCAACTTAGATAAATTGTAACATTTTTTATCTTAAGGCTAATGTTACACCATGTTTATTTAAAGACTAAAGATTTAATGTTAAAAGAATAAACAATTGTTATTGTTTTTCAAATTAATAATAAAAGCGTGTCAGTTTTAATTTGTGAAATGTTTGTATTCAATTTTTATCAACCGTTTGGTCAACTGCACTCTTGTAAAACAAATATTATGATGAAAACGGCCAAAAGCCAGTTGCAAAATAAATTGTTAGGAATTGATATTATTTATATAGACTAAACAACATTTCAGATTAATAAAAATTAATTTAATTTATGTTGCTTTCTTTTTAATCAATTTGTTACTAATAAAAAAACGTCGCTTTTAATCATATAAAGTTGGTTTAGATAACAACAAAAATGTACATAATTGTTTTTTATTAAATAATTTGAATAACTTATTATTTTAGTTTATTCCTTCATTTATTTGGTTGATGACATGGTTACATGTTCAATATTTCTATATATTTGTACATTATATTATACGATCGACTTTGGTGATTTTATAAGCGTAACAAACGTAAAAAAATAACGAAGGTTTTTAGCTAATAGACAGCATTCTTGTAAATGTGCTACTGGTGGCAAAAAGTGACAAAATTGTTTGATTTTTTGTCAAGGTTATTTCTCTTAATCCAAGGGCTACATATGATATACATATATCTTAAGCTATACCGCTGTGCACTCGGTCTTTGCTGTCATTAGCCTAGATGCATATGAGCACCTAGTCCAAAATGCATTAAGTGGGGGAAGAAAAGACAGGATTATCATCATGATTGAAAATTGAGACTTTTTAAGCATTACTCAAATCTTCATAATTATTAGAATCTCAGTATAATATAGTAGTAAAATAACGATTGTAAAATTTTAATTTATTTTTAGTAAATGATAAATAACTAAATTTTGTGAAAATGTGTTATAACTACATTGCCAAACGCCGGTTGCATTTAACACAATTGATTGTAAATGAAATTATTGCTAAATTCCTTTAAATAGGGCATTTTTTAGTATTTCAATATTGTAATAAAGTTGAACAAGTATTTGTATTTAGTGAATTGATAAGGGGACTTCAGTTCGTGCACATTTAGGTATAAGTCAAATAAAGTTGATTTGGTTGACATCTTACTGGCAAATTCTAATAGACTAATTGATAGAAGCACAAAGTTGTTAGGTGTGTTTAACATTTTTTAATCAATACTTTAAATAGGAATGTAATATTTAAAAATAGAAAACAAACAATAAAATAAAAAAATGTTGTGACGTCAGACTGCTATTATTTTTATTTTCTCAACAATAATCTGATTATAAATTTTTTAAATTAAAAACAAAACTTTAAATTTTAAATCTTGAAATGAGAATAAAACATTTTAATTTATAAATTTGAAAATAAGTTACTTATTGAACGTCTACATAGTATGTTTCATCTTAAATACACTAATAAAATATTTATAATACTTGGACATTAACTAAATTAAATGATCAAAAATAAAAACGGAATTTTCACAATAATGAAAAAAACTTTTTGAAATTTTGTGTAAATCGTTTAACAAAGGCTGTTGTTATACAAAACTTATTTCATATATAATTTAACTTTAAATAAAAAATGTATAAACTTTACAACATTCTTCTTCTACTAAACCTGTTCTTTCTTTTGTGAGAAATTGCTTTTTTTAATTAATTTTCTCAATTTAATTTTGTATTAAACCAGTTTAAAGCATTATAACCATTTAAGTGGTTTTGGCGTAGGTCTGCTTACTGCTAAATACCCTTGTTATTCTCTTTTATTCAGGCATGTAACTAGTGAGTTTGGTTTATTTCTAATTTTATCTAGGCGGAGTTATTTTATAATATTCTATAAAATTTTATTTTACACTTATATTTATATTGCTTGTCGCAGTAACCAAGTTGGAGAATGTGAGTTCGATGTCTGCATCCGACACTAAGTCCGGGTAACTACTTGACTTTGCTAGATTATCTACTTGTTAAATTTTTTTCAAACATTTATTTAACCAATAACATAATAACATCAATAATGTTGTTTTTTTAAATATATTATTTTGCATTTTTTATGTTAATTAATTACTCCAAATTCATTGCCCAAATTTAAACTTTTTATCTATATTTAATAATTTATAATTAACAATTTTTTAAATATTACTGTAGACAATTAAATAAAAGATTTTTATTTCTTTAGTACTAATCCATTGATTTTTGGTAATAAAATTTTTAAAACAGTCTTGACATTATTAGTTTTTCACAACTTTTACTGTAAAAATATGTTGTTGATGCTTAAATAATTATAAGAAAATATTATGTAACAAATTGTATTTTTCTAAGTGTTATCTGTTTTTAAATAGTTTTTTTTTAAAATTAAACAAAACAATGTTAACAGTAATTAAATTAAAACATCAATTCTTTAATTTAAATGTTGTGAAATGTATCGATATACAGACTTGATACTTTACTTATATAAAAAATATTAAAATTTTATATTTGTTTATTAAGTAAAATACAGCTAAAATTGAATATGTTTTGTGCATTAATTAAACTATGGCATATATATATATATATATATATATATATATATATATATATATATATATATATATATATATATATATATATATATATATATATATATATATATATATATATATATATATATATAATTTTAATTATAAATTTACATTTTAGTAACTGCAATAAAAATTATTTCTGCTTAGCTAGACAGGTGTAATATAATATTAATAATATATAAAAAATTGAATAATTTTATTTTTTGTTTGTTAATTACAAACGAAATTTTAAAAATCAATAATTTTAAGTGTTACACTATAAATATTTTTTATAGTGTTAAAAAATGTTGAGTTAAAATTATATATATATATAAACGCTACTTTTATAAGATAGTTTTGAGCAGCCAAACGTAGGCCCGCATTTAGTACCGGTAGTGGGTATCAAACCCATTCATGTTCAAATCGAGTACTGTACCGCTAGGTATTATCAAAATAACTAAAATTATTTAACTGTTTTATTAACTATTAATTATATATATATATATATATATATATAATTTTATAAAGTTTAATATATTTCGGTGTTGTTTAACTGTACGTTAAATTTACATGCATTTGAAAATAGTTAAAACTCATGGTGTTGAATTAACGAGATATACGTTTAGCAATATTAATTAAAATTATAAGTTATTATGTCAATAATAAAACAATTTCTCTAATGGCAATACTATTTTTGTTTTTTTTCGCTGATTGTCTTTACTAAATATAGACTCAACATGTAATAGACAATAATTTTTAAATTTCTATATTTGCACCACTTACATGCACAAATTATTACAAACGTTTTTATTGTTTACTTTTAGTTTTCTTTGTGTATTAGTTTTTTTCCAAAATACTTTGTTTTTTATTAAATGCCGCTGTGGTTTTGTTACTTTTCTCCATTTGATTTTGTATTAAATGAATTTATAGCATTCCGACCATTGAATAGTTTTGATGTAGGTCTTATACTGCCAAATGCCTTTCCTGTCGCAACCCCTCCTCTTCTATCCAAGTTTGGAACTGGTCAAATCGTTTCATTTTTATTTTTCTTTGACAAAATTCTATTTTTTTCTAAAAACATATTTTTAAAATTGAAGCTATTTAGATAATTGGTTTTTACAACATTATTTAATTATATAAGGCACATGCAGACTTTATTGGAACATTTTTAACCATTACTTTGATTAGATTAATTTTTAAAAATGCACAATAATGTTACCAAGTTCTAATCTATGCAGAAAACTGTGATTTAATTTTTTTTTAATAAAAAATAAGTGAATTGTTTATTTACAGATTATATATATATAACACATTTTCAATATTTTAGCTAATATTTATTGTTTTCAATAATTTCCTGTATGCATCTTAGCTACAAATCTTTCTTTTTTAGCCAACTAATATTGTCAAATTGCATAATGATTTTGTGTTAAAAATGTTTATATTTAAGTCTATTGACTTTATTTGTTTATAGTAATTAAACAAAATTACCATTATGACAATTTTTTGTTCTTCTAAACATATAAACTTCAGCATTAATTATCGTGACTTCCAAAAGTTCCAAAGCATTATAATGTGATTTAAAATTGAATAATTCATTAAAAAATGTAAGCAAACTGAGTACAATCTTAATGCTTATTAGCCAAACTCTACTTTGATGACTTCAAGTATTTAACTTTGTGATATTTATAAATATAACACACAAATTTAAAACACTTTTACTTATAAAACCTCAAAATCATAATACGTTTGCAATACAAGTACTGGTAAAATACACATTAAATTATTATATTTCAGACAACACATTTATAACTTAACGTCGTAAATATTATTAAATATTATACTGCAAAATTATTTCGCTTTAAAAATTATCGAGGCAGCAACCATGCTTAACATCATTGTATTTTTTTAATCCCAAGTGATATTAATTTTAATTAGGTCAATTAAAACCCAGCGTATTACAAAATATGAAATAAACAAAGTAAAGTTGACTTTAAACATTTACATATGTGATAAGTCCTTTTCTTTTATTTTCAAAAGCAGCATTTTCAATAAATGTTTATTAATACACTTTAACTATTTGTACAAATATTTTTATTTAATTACAAGTTAAGTTAAAGGTTTGTGTCAATGTTAATTTAAAACCTTTTTATCAAATTCTTTCTTTAAAAATTACTAATAATATAATATATAGTGTTTAGTATTATTATTGGTAAAAATGTGTTAATTACATGAGACATTTTATTAATACTGTTACATATATATATATATATATATATTATGTAAAATTTTAATGTTTTTTAATGCAATCAAGTAATATTAGAAACTAATTATTTGTTTTAACTTACTTATAACAGTTTCAGTATGTATAAGTATGTATATAAAAAAATGCATTTATAATCGCAAATTTCAATTAATAATAAAATTTCTTACTTTTGATTAAACCCTTATATATACATATATATACAAACATATTTTTATTTAATCTTTTATTTATTAAGTAGTGATAATGTAAAACAAAAATAATTTTAAGTAATTGAAATCACTATGCAATTTTAATAAGTACATGTTAAATATTGTTATTTAATGTATGTTTACAGTAAAAGAGCATGTGTTATTTTTTTAATTTTATCAAAATGTAAGCATCAATATATTAATTAGAAAAAATTGTGTAAATTTAGTACTTGCGTATATATTAAAATTTACTACTTACTCTATTATTCAAAGTTGAATTATTTACATAGAAAGTATAAACAACGTTCATAGTACACTTAATATTTTTTAGCTTAAATATAAAATCGATTTAATATAACATTAAATGTACAATTTTGTTTGAATCTTATGCTTTAAAATATTTAACCAAAAATGTTTGGACTAGCATATATTTTTAAAAAATAATGAAAAGTTCAAAATTAATGACAATGGGGAAGTCAGGTTCATATTTACTTCGGTATACGTTTTTTACCTTATCGATATGTACTACTGCAGAGAAAAGTTGTTCCTGTTTAGTTAGAACAACAACTATTGTCAATGGTCATTTACAAATAAGATTACCACTTTAATGTAAATAATTGTTTTAAAGTTTATAAGCATTTATAATAAATTATTTTAAATTGTGTTGCTAAATACTGACAAACAATTATTTTGTTTTAATGATCAGCCTACAGTTGATATCTTAAACCGGAAAAATATTCAGTAAATATACAAAACCAACATTATATCTATTTGTGAAACATACAAGCAATATTTACAATTGTGTAAAAGCTCGTGTCAAAAAGTAAAATTAAAAATAAATTTGATAATGTCTGACAATTGTATTACAACATTTTTAATAATTAAACGACAATAAAATTATAATTATTATAAAACTAGTCCAAGATAAATTACAATAAATGTTCCGATGTGGTCTAGCAGTACAGTCTCGACTTGAGTCTAATAGACGTGGGTTCAAATTCAACAACAGACATCAAATGCGGGCCCACACCCCGCTTTGCTAAAATGTCTACTGCTAAAAAATATTTCCCGTAAAACATGAAAAGTAGTAAAAACAAATAAATAAATAAATAACTTTTATTATTGCTTTAAAGGTTAATAGGAATACAAAAGGTTAAAATAACAAATTGAAAACATTAGATTATATTTAGTCAAAATACAAATATGATATATATGATTTATTTAACAAGCTTAAATAAAAATATTAAAAGACGTAAACTGTGAGATGAATTCATTTCCTATATTTTTGTTAGTCACAACAAAGAATACAAAATGAATTTACCTCACAGTCAATTTCTTCTACAATTTTTGTTTAAAATTATAAAGAGAATTCAATGCTTTAACAAGCAATTATTTAATTATAAAATAAAAAAGTTAGTATTTACAAGTTTTTCACAATATGCAAATGGGGTTAATAAAATCTTAATTTTGTGTTTATTAATGTAAAATGTAGATTTAAACATTAACTTTAATTTATATATATATATATATATATATATATATATATTCAGACATTTCAAAGATTTACCACGTAATTTTTTAAAACATATTTTTTACATCTTTTTAATCTATGTACTTTTTTAATTAAGCACTTACTTTTAATTAAAAATAGAATTAAAAATTACATAAAAATTGTTTTAATAGAAACATGTTATGTTTCAAACAATTGTTTTAAAATCGTATATTGCTAATATGTTATTCTACTTACAGGATAAATAAAATTATACATTGTTTCTTTTTGAAATAATTAGATTAAAAAATTGTTTAATCAAATGTTAATTGTATATTTTAAATGTTTTTACAATTAATAAATATTTAAATTATTTAACAAAATCAAATATTATTTTTTACTTATAAATAGGTAAAGTAATGTAGTATTTCAAAACTTAGTAACAAGGCAAACAATGTGCAAATATACATTTTTGGTGCAAACAAAAACACAGGTCTTTATACCAACTTTGTCTAATTGTTTGACTTTCTTCTTTCTTTCTTTTAAACCCTTTCGCTCTAAAAAAAGATGAGACAATCTATATGTCGGAGGAATCTAGCAATCCACCGCTCTACTTAAACCTGGATAGACATCGATTTGATTCCCACCATTAGCACAAAATGCGGGCCCACGTTTGGTTTCCCTAAAATGTCCACTGTTAAAAAATGTTTCCAATAAAACTAAACTACTGATTGTACATTTAAATGTCGACTTTAAATATTGCGCATGTTAAAAATCAAAATTCTATTCGAATTTTGACAAATACTACCATCAAAATTATATTAATTTTAATTCTATGCCACAATTTAATAAAATAGTGTTTTCTTTTTTCTCCAGCAGTATTTGCGCTCAAACCCTCCTCTTTTTTTAACCGGATTTGCAATCAGCTACATCAATTAATTTCTTCAAAATTTTAATAGCTTCCAATTACTACAAACAATTGAATAAACATTTACTTAAATATTTAATGTAACTATAATTAAAATACTTTTATTTGAAATAGTGCTTTTTTAATTAAAAGGACATATTTTTATTAATTTTAACAATAAAGTTATTTATTAACTATTCGGCGTATATGTTTAAAACAACGGTTGCTATATAATACCATATACCGAGGGGGTTTAATAATAAAGCTCTGGGCTCGAATTTGGGAGGCATAAGTTACAATTCCACTACCAGCACTAAATGCGGCCCTTTCTTTAATTTTGCTAAAAATGATTCTTGTAAGGCATTCTAATAATAATGTCAATAACAACAATAATAGTAGTAAGAAGAAGAAGAAGAATTATTGCAAAAAAGTGTAATTTAGCGTATTAGTAAATACTATTTAAAATAAAAATATTTAAATTAATTATTATTATTATAGCTACGGATAAATTACAATATTTAAATTAAATTATTTATTTTTCCAACATTTTTGAAACATTTTTGAAACATTTTGAAATAAATCACTACATATATATATATATATATAAACACGTTATACCTATTATTATAAAAAATTGCTAAGTATTAATTTAATTTAATTACTACGTTTGCTTACCGGCTCAAATATTGCATAATTTACATCAATTATATATTTTACTAATAATTCTTACTATTCTTCTTATTGTAAAATAATAGAACACGTATGCACGGGTGTTGCTAAAGTTTACATTCAATTTTACGTGATATTTATTTTAATTAGATCTTTTCTAGTAGTTTTCATGCTTTTTTAAAAATGTAATAAAACGTACACATTATATATGGTTACCAACAAAAAAAATTTTTTAAATTAATTAATTATTTTGTTAAATATATAATATATAGATGTACATTATGCAATATACAACTCCTAAACTAATCAGTGTTGAAAACGTAGTTATTAAACTAAAACATCTGTTGCAATCACATAACTCTAAAAAGAACTCAGTTTAATCATGATATATACAATATTATATAATAGATAAAATACAATTATAATTTTATTAATATCTACAGTTAATATTTAAAAAATTGTATAAAAGTTGAACTTGTTCAAAATCACAAATCGGGTTAAATTATTAATATAAAATATAATGTCAAATATGAAAAAACAGAACACATGGAATATTTTCAGTTACCAAATGATTGATTGAATAATAAAGAACAAAATGTTTGATAATTAATATGATTACCTTTCTTTTTAACCACTTAATCAACGCGGTTTGGAATGCTGTCAATGAGATTATTGATATATTCTTGTTTCATCTCATATTGAACAACAAACTGAATACGATCACACAAATCATCAATTTCAGTATGCTTATTGATGTTATGCTTTAGCATACTGAAAAAATTTTTGATAACATTTATGTCCGGACTATTAGGTGGTAATTGAATAAAAAAATTATTTTTTTGATTTTAGCTCTCTTAATGAGTAAATTTAAATATAAAACAAATAAAGTAAACCTAGATAAATATGACATTACCTTTCTGGAAGTATGACATAGAGCGTTGTCCTGAAAAACATTAGTAAACCCGGTGTGACTGTGTTTTAATTTTTTTATAAGATGGTGTTCATTTTCATTAAGACGGTATTCTTTTCTATTGTTTGTATTCATTTTACAAAACAAAAACAGTTAAGGAAATTAATCGGATTCTCAAAGTCAATTATAAATTAAAATTAATTTTTTTTAATATTACCAAAAGAAAATAATTGATAATTTTTTAAACATATTTTTAAGTAATTAAATTTTAATTTTAATTTAATTGGCATTATGACGTTACAATTAGACCAAAGTTGAATGTATAAATTTTAGCTATTAAACCTTGTTTATTTTTAATGAAATAAAGCACACAAATAAATAATAGACCAATTATTATCAAAATTATATCTATTCAACTTATTATCCACTTTTATATGAGCGTTGTTTTTAAAATTGCTATTTTGGCCGACTCAGCATTTTAAAATAAATATTTCTAAGTAAATATAAAGCATTTATTAAATAATTTACATTATTTTAAATTCTTAATATTTATTTTCAACGAAACATAATTGGAGATAACAAATTAATTTAGATTTTTTTTTTAATTTTCAACACTAATTTATTCAGAAGCTATATATATTAGACAAAACATATATGTAAAATTACAGTAGTTTTATTTTCTCTTCTTAAAGTGCTTAAATTAACAATGTTTAGTGTAATATGTAATTTCTATTTAAACATAACAATTATTTAAAGCGTCATTTTTTAACAATAAAATTATTATAAATTAAAATAAATATTAATTTTATTCATAACTGCACAATATAGAATTTTATTTTTTATACAAACAACTTCATAGTTCACTGCAAACATTCAAATAAAATTGAAATGACATGTGAATAATATTTGCTAACAAAAGCAATAACAAAACAGATTTGTTTTTTAGTTAAAAAAGTTATATTTTTATTATTAGGAAAATAAAAATTTAATAGAAAATTTATTATGCAAACATTTTAATGTATTAATTATAAAATAAAACGTTAATAGTGCTTATAAGCAATTTCAAATTTCTGTTTTGTTTTTAAAATTAACTACTTTAAATAAATTGCAAGTAATGTAATGCGTTAATTGAGTTAATTAAGACGGTATTTAAATAGATATTTTCTATTTGAACAAAATTATAATTTAATAAAGTATATAATATACTTGTACAATATGTATAAAACATAAATTCAATTTCATTACATAAATTAGTTAAAACCGATAAAAAAACATGAAAAAATATTCTAATATTCGAACATTTTATCAAACGAATTGAACGTTGTGATGTCAAATAAATCAACTCTATTAAAAAATTTGTCAAAAATAGAACTACGAGTAGATGACCTTCGACCTGTAAATTTATTATTTATAGTGAATCTGATCAATTCTAATTGCCCAGGTCGAAGGTCATCTACCCGTAGCTCAGTGGTTTAAGACGCTGGCCTGACACCAGATAGGGCGTGGGTTCAAGTTTATGGGTGTGTAAAACTTAAAAGGTATGCGCTGCTGATGATTCCAAATAAGGATGAAACAGCTGTACAGTGCTCCTGGTTGACTGGAAAACCTAGTAAATTTATTATTCAAGTGAATCTGACAATACTAATATAACATTTCTAAAAAAATAGAACTGTTGTCATTACTCTATAATGACAATGATGTTTTTAATTCGGTTTTTTGAAAGTACATGGGCATTTACATAAACATAAATTGAAGGTATTATTTTTAATTTAATTAAGTAGCTAATTAACAAAACAAAGCGTATTTTTAAGTTATTCGTTACATAAATTTAACATTATATTAACTGTTCTATATATATATATATATATATATATATATATATATATAATACATATATACATATTACCAATTAAACGCTTTATGTATATCTTAATTAAACTTTGAAGCTTTTTAATAATAAGAAATGCATTAGATAATAATGAACAAAAGTTATTTTTTTATAAAAATTTAATGTAAAAATTAGAATTAAATAGGAACACAATTAGATTTACACAACCCTAATGTAGCTACAACAACGTATGTGGAGACTTTATAAAGTAACCTCAGATTAATTATATAGTTTTTCGATTTAATTTGCAAATTTGCCCTTTATATCACAATATTTTAAACCATACAATTTATGAGTTTTATCAAGTTATTTTTCTTTAACTTTTACAAATTTGTATAAATTTTGTTAACCACATAAAATTTCAAATTAAATTTAATTGTGGCAAAAATAATAGGAGTTATAATTTTTTTAATAAATACACATTTGCAGCAAAGTGCAGATATACATAAATGAAACTATTTAATTTTTCACTTTCTAAACGTACATAATAATGCTATTTAATGCATAATTAAAAAATTTTAATTAATATATATTTTTTAATTGTGAGGGTATATATATATATATATATATATATATATATATATATATATATATATATACATATTAGCAACTAATCTTAAATTTGGAAATGTTTAAACCCAACATAATAAACAATCATTTTTATTTATTTATCCATAATGTTGTCTGCTTTAAATTGTTTACTTAATCTGCATGTGCGGAGTTCCCACAACTGAATTAGTTTTCAAAATCCACCACTATATGTGTGTGTACATTACCAGTCATTTGCTACATATTTTATTTGATTATATTTCAAGATAAGAAATTTTTGCATATACGTTTTCCCTCTATAATTCTACCATTTGACATTCATGATGAGCCGGAATCTATATGATATATATATATGTAATTGCAGAAAATTTCTAAATTAAAGCAAATAACAAAATGCATTTTATATTGTTTCCAAATGTCACAATGTATGGTGACAAATTAAATCTTTGTTTTTTTATTCTGTAGATTGTTTTGTATGATATATATATATACATATATGTATATATATATATATATATATATATACATATACACTTACCCCATTACATTATATATGTATATACACTTAAAACTTATTTTTTTAAATCTGTTTAAATGCATTTCCTGTTTCTTAGGTTAATTGTTGCTTAAATTTAGGTTAATGCAAAAATGCATTTAATTTTTAAACAATTGTATATATAGAATTTTTAGAAAAATATTGGATTTTAAAAATTTTTATTTAAAAATATGAAAAATATGCATAAACTAGGTAAAAATATAAAATGCACAATGCTAATTTACGGAACAATTATCTGTACCAACATATCACCGGTAATATAGTTGGACAAAATATAAACCTCCATATTTCCTGTTGTCTAGTTGAGCACAGTGAAATAATAATTTTAAAAATAAAAATAATGTTACATTTATTTTGTTTGCAACTCTTAATAGGTTTTGGAAAAGAAGCAAAAATACTTTATTATTGTAATCATTCTTTCTAAACAAACCTCAAAACTGATATTGAAAAAGGATATAATAATTTTTGTTTTGGCAAAAGCTTTTTTTATGCTATTATTTATTAATTAACTGTTTGGGAAAATCGTTTATTCCAAAAGTACATTGTTATCAAAAGCAAACAAGGGCCTGCATTCAATACCAGTTAAGCTTTTTAGTCAGTCATGCATCATGTCGACAGCACACGTACGTATTTTATTATTATTACAAAAGTATAATCCTAGTCAATTGTTTGAACCTACGCCTGAATCAATTTGAAATACGTGTTAAAAGAGAAATGGAAGTGTGTTTTAGTTTAATTCAGTTAAATATACATTTTTTTGTCTAATAATAAGAATGTGGACCATAATGTCACATGTCCAATGTAAACTGCAATTATTTGTTTTGTGTCATACAAAGCTTGAATATTCAATTTGGCTTTTAACTAGTAGTTTGATTGCAATTTTAACTGTTGCCATTGCATCCCCCTTTTAATAAGGCTTAAGTATTCTATAGACAACTTTTGCTTTGAGTTTTTTATTACAGTTCTTTAACATTGTTTGTTATTATTTTTGACAATTATAGGTGTATTTTATTTAACTTTAAATTATATATATATATATATATGTTCTACTGGAAACAAATTTTAACAGTGGACATTTTAGCGAACTCGAACATGAACCCACATTTGGTACCGGTGGTGGAGGTCGAACCCATGCCCAACCAGGTTCGAGTCAAACGCACTACCACTAGATCACCCCGGCATATGTATATATACATGCTTTAAAACTATTAACTATTGTAAAACATTTTACATAACTGTTAAATTATATTAATTTAACTAAATATATGTACACATTATGCATATAGTATATGTTTTAAAAATAGTTGTTAAATTATTTGTAATATTTGCTCAATTAGAAAAAGAATTTTTTGTAAACTCAGAGTGGCCTAATTGATGGACCTCCAGACTCGATGCTAAAAGATTATGAGTTAAATGTTACTAATATGGGAAATCAAAAATAAAATCATTTTAGATAGTCCCAAGCCTGGATAAAGGAAAAGGCTTTGAGCGCAAAGTTAGCAACCTGTTTTCTATAAAAAATGTATATTGCTACAAAAATAAATAGGGGATGTTATTGCAGCAAATAACAGCAAAGAAGTGACATTTAGCCGAGGAAAATTACTTGGTCAAATTGAATATTTACCGCCAAAAAAAACACAACAAGAACGGTTTTGGAATGGACAGTTGATGATAACAAAATAGAGACCGCATAAAACGTGACTAAGATTCATTTTAAAAAGGCTTAATTAAAATGAATGTCTCATGTTGGCAAAGAGTTTAAAAGCATGAAGTCATTATGCTACCTTTTTTAAAATTATGGGACGTTGTTGTTGTTTTTGCTAATAATAATAACAACAACTGCAAAATGTAAGTTGTAGTTTGGCTTTCCTAAATGACCACTTGCTAAAACATATTTCTCGTAAAACATTTAAATAATTAATTTTTTTAAAACTATCAAGTTACCAGTTAAATAAAATGTTTGTGTTAAATATTTACATGGATTCTAAAATTACCCAAATTTAAAAAAAATATTTGATTATAAGGAAGAAATGCAAATAAAATGTTTTTATTTATCTAATTTTTTAAATAATTTAACTGTAATTATAATTAATTTTTAGTTAATAAATTGTTCATAGTTGAAATTTTATTATTTGAAATTTAATATGCCGTGTTTTCTTAAAATGTATGTGTTTACCAATTGTTTCAAATAAATTACATTTTAACTTTTAACAAAGTTTTAGTTTAAAATACAATTATTATTATTATCTATTGTAAAATTGGTTTAACTTATATTTATTTCATTTTTAATATTTTAATATATAATACAAATTTATAAAAATAGCAGGATTATTTATCCACTCTGATTTATTGCTATTTAGATAAACGCACATTTTGTGGGTAATGTAAATCGTTTTTCAAGTTAGCTAGCTAAGTTAAAATATGGCGTCTTACAAATTAATCACCGCGTTCAGTTGAAATAAAATTGACGTATTCAGAACTGTTACCAATTTAGGATTAAAAAATGCGATTCTGTAGCCTATATATTTAGCAAATGAACGAAATCAAACGGATAGAATTGTGCTGATTATTAGGGAATGACAGAGGACATTATGGTGAGAGTATTTGAATACTGTTCTAAATTCAACTATGCAAAATAGGGCACAAAAATAATTTAAAATAATCATTATTTTTATTATTGCAATACTACTACAACTACTACTACTACTACTACTACTAATAATAATAATAATAATAATAATAATAATAATAATAATAATAATAATAATAATAATAATAATAATAATAATAATAATAATAATAATAATAATAATAATAATAATAATAATAATAATAATAATAATAATAATAATAATAATAATAATGAATAAATAATCACAATAATAATAATCATAATAATAATAATAATAAAAATAATAGTTACATTTGTTTTAACTGACAAACTACTTTATACAATCAATAAAATTAACAGTCAATAATTTACTTTTTTAATATGAATAAAGTAAAGTGCCAAGTTTATTTTAAAATAATTAGCTATATTTTAAAATTGTTTGATTTTAAATAGATTTTTAAATGACAATTTTTGTATTTACCATTTTATATTGTTGTTTTATTTTAATAACCATTCTTTTATTTTGCTACTATTAGGGTATTATTCAACATTTTGTTAAAATAAATTTTGAACAAACATTATTTTCAAATATTCAAATAGTGACGGTTGACGTGGTAAAATGGACGCACTATGATACTTTGTACTATTTTGCTTTAGTTATTTATCTTATACATATTTAGTTCTTCATAATGCATACCTTAGATAATACTTTAGCAATACTATATGTATGTTAAAAAATTAATTTTATTAACTATATATATATGAATATATAGAGAAAAAGTTATAAACTTTATAATATCAACAATTCAAATAACATTTATTGTCTTTTATAACATCTGCCAGCCGCTTTGAATCTCAGTCTATCAAAGCATTAATAACAATATAAGAAGACGTAAACTGTAAAATGAATTCATTTCGTATATTCTCTTTAGTCATAAACATATAAAGAATCAGTGTATATATATATATATGATGTAATATGATATAATTAATTAAACATTAATAACAACATAATGACATAATGTTTTTTAACCGTTTTTAAACGATATGAGCAACATTTAAAACAATACTACGTTTATAGTTTTATTTGTAGATATTATTTTTACATTTTAATTCATATAAAACATGTTGAAATTACATAATTCATTTTTACTAAATTTAAACAGATTTCCAAATCATGTTTCCAACATGGTTCTACAACTACATCCTATTGGTAAGCTACATTTCGATTTGTTTCCACTATATCAACGGTCAATTATTTGAACGAGTGTCGGTATACGAAAATTTGCCCCTCAATACCGTAATTTACGATCTACGTACAAGCCTTCAACGCTATATGCCCAATTTACTTACCAATCCCAACTTGACCGCCTATTCCAATCAGCAAGATGCATTTTGGCCCTTCGTACTCGACCAATTTATTATCAAGCTGGCTCGTCCACTCGATCGCGAAGCCATCTGTTTGACGCAAAAATCCACACCCAACAATCATTTCTATTTGAATTTAAATTATCACGACAAAAATGCCCAAAGCAACCAATGTTTGCCTACCGATGCTTGTTGTCAGCTATTGCACATCAACTTGATTTCGGGTCCTACTGAGCTTCCTATTCTATTTTTTGTCCAAATAATTGTCCAAGATCTCAATGACAATCAGCCACGATTCGAACCCCAACAATCACCCTATACATTTGTTCGTGAAGATTTAAAAATAAACGAAAAAATTTGGTTGCCTAAAGCGTTCGATCCAGACAGTTTGCAGTTTGGCATTGCTGAATATCGTACCCTACACTGGATTCATGGCAATCAAAGTCACTTTCATTTGGGCTACGCTGACAGTGATGATGATACTGACCATAATGCTCATTCAAATTCTTTAGACAAGCCATATGTGTACGCCCAGACGTCACAAGCTTTAGGAAGGCCTTATTTAACAATTACGCAACCTTTAGATCGCGAACAAATTGACTTATATTCGTTTACTCTGGTTGCCATTGATGGAGGCAATTTTAATCCATCCATCGTTGACCAACTAACACACAATTCCAAACAACTATCGTCAACATCGAACAAGGCCTTTACAGGGTCGATCAATATTATAATCAAAATTCTCGACGTCAATGACAATGCGCCGCAATTTAATCAAAAGTTGTACCAAACAGAAATTGTTGAAAATTCGATTAAGTCGCCTGTTATCGAATTTACAATTGTCGACAAAGACATACGAGAAAATGGCCGAGTTAGTGTTAAAATTAACGATCCCACACGACAATTTCAACAGCTGTTTCGTGTCACACTCAAGCCAAATGGCAATGCTAACGCAGTTGCCGACAAAGACCGGCCAACAAGTCCAGCCTTTTCCCACTATAAAGGCACCATTCAATTGATTAATCCACTCGATGCTGAACGACATTCGACCCATTTGCGTCTCAATCTAATTGCTCATGACTACGGCGAACCACAGTTGAAGACGCAGTGCGAAGTGCACATTCGGGTGCAAAACGTCAACGATCATCGACCGAAAATTGTATTCTTGCACAATGGCAAACAACTGATCGACAATCGGCTGTCTATGCTCGAAGTCCAAACTCCCATTCGAACGATTGTGTCCTTGATTCACGTAACTGATGACGACTCGCCTGTTGAACAAATCAATTGCCGTTTGTTGAATGAACACGACACGTTCTCGTTCGAAGAAATGATCAATACGAATATTGTCAATCAGCCACATCAGACAGGTTCAATCAATTCGATGACGATGATGCAGATGATGATGATGGGAGAAACGGTGGAAATTAGGTCGGGATTTAAGCAATTTGTCATTCGTACAAAACAGTTGTTGGATAGAGAAACTAGGCACTTTTATATTGTGAGTGTACTAACGATGTTTTGCTTTCAAATTGAATAATACTGTAAAATAGGTGTCGAGGTGTTGAATCAAGATGGTCCAGCGGTAGGATGCCTGACACGAGTAGGCATGGGTTCTATTCCCATCACCGGCAACAAATGCGGGCCCGCGTTCGGCTTTGCACAAATGTCCACTGTTGAAAGATGGTGTCGTAAAACATTGAAAGTATTAAGTATACAATAAAAATATTAACATTCATGTAAACTATTTATTATGCCGAAAATCGTGACTTGCTAGCCCACTAATTCCAGGGTTCAAAACAAGAATATCAAAACCGAAAGCTTTAAATAATACAGACAACATATAGAGGTGGGAATAGTTAGCCAGGCCCTTGTCTCTCTGTCCTCAATCCGACTTCACTGTGATTGGCTGGCCAATTCACTTATTGATCGTTCTAACAATAAGTACTTGTCAGTCGGTGTATTCTAATTTTGTTTTAAAATTTTATACTCAATTGGAAAAGTTAATAAATGTTGTTTTGCATTTAATTTTGATAATAAATGGTTAACTATTAATAAATGCTGTATGAAGATGTGTTGTGTTGTAAAACTTGACTTTTTGAATCAATAAATTTGGTCAATTATCAGTAAAAGCTGGAGGTAGGTAATCACAAGAAATGATCACGTTTTTTTGACAAATAATCATTAATTTTAGGTTTATAAAAATCTATTGTTCAAATAAAAACAATTTACAACTTAAAAGAACTTCAAAAAATGTGTTATTTGTTACTTTCAACAAAAGAACAGATGCTAATAATCCTGAGGATTTGAATAATGCTTATAAAGTATCATTTTCCAATGATAGTGATATTCTTGATTATTCCTCCTCTAGATGGTGCATTCTAGACTAGGTTTCCGTAGGAATCTAGACTAATAACAGCACGGACCGAGTGCACAGCTGTATAACTGGGCTCTTACTAGTCTCCTGCTTACTGTGAATAGATGCTACCATACACCCAAGATGCTTAAAAGGTATCGCAAGGTATCGGTGTACCATATGTAGCTGGTTAAACTTGTGCATCGGTCCGATGGCGTCAATCCTCAATTCTCATAAACAATATAGCCTCGTTAACCCATGCGAACACTGGTATCGTCACAATAAAGCGGTCTTTTAGACAAGAAACTTTATTCATCTTCCCCCCAAATTCAATTCACATCCAACGAATTCTTCTCATACGAACTTGGATCTAATGTAAAGGTGGCTCTGGTATCAACGTTTATTGTTTGTTGTTGTTGTTAACAAAAACCAGAATGTAAATGACTACTTTTTGTTCGTTTTTGTCTTTTTGGATATGAAAGAACATTAATTGAGCCAAATTATAGTTAGAAGGAAAATAATGAGATTGTTATTGCTGATATAATTTTTTTAAAAACTTTTATCACTATAATTAAGTTACTAATTGATGTGTATAAATAATAAAAAACGCTGTTAATAGAATAATTTTTTAATTAATTAAAAATATTAAAAAATCTTTTACGGTTCAAATAAAATTAATTAGCTGCAGGCTGCAGGCAAATTAAAAAATTATTTTAAATAATATTTTTTTGTGTTTTAAATGTTTTTTTATACAATTATGCTACAATGCATATATATATATATATATATATATATATATATATAAGTAGAATATTTTTTATTTAGAAAAAAATATGATAATGACATTATTTTCACAAAAATAATTCGACTTTAATTGAAAAAATATGTATAATTACATTTTATTTTTTAAATTAATATAACTGGGCTATAATTTAATTTAATATTCTTTTTTATCATAGCATTAGTTAAAAATATTCAGACGATATACTGTGTTAGTAAAGTATTTTTATTAATTTATTATTATTATCAATCACAAATATAAAGTTATAGTATATACAGAAAATGATTACGATTAAGATTTAACTTCAAGCTAAAATAACATACTAGCAAACAAACTAACACACAAATACACACACACACAATTGGGCTACGATCAAGCTACGTTTAATGTAGTTACGCTGTTTTTGACACGTAATATTGGATTAGATAAGCGATGCATTGTCCGGGCTAAACAACACATTTCCAATTGAATCAATAAGAGGTCGAACGTAAGTAAACACTTATGAACTTCCTCAATATTACAGTATTTTAGTCCAAACCAAAAATAAAAATTGTATCATAGTGTCAAGCTTCAATCTGTAACTTTTCACACGAAAATAGACCGTAATTATATTAACCCATTATATCCCAAGTTTTTAATTTTGCGAATTTCGTTGAAATATTATCATAGCTTACTTAAATGTCAGTGTTTGTATTAGCTTGAACTAGGAATTCCAACCGTAAACATTTTGTATATATATATATATATATATATATATATATATATATATATAATTAGACTAAACAAAATTTTATCTTTAAAATTGTTATTATTAATTATTACCAAACACTTTCACTTTAAAAAATAAGCATGGAGCAGTAAGATAACAATTACAGCAAAAAAAACAGCAGAGTCCCATAATTCAAAAAGAATTTGAGACAACAAAATGTTTCCACGTATTTGAACATTCTGCCAAACGTTTTACTTGATCTCATGAAATATTCATTTCAATTAGATCTTCCCGAATAGTTATTAGCCAAGTTTTCTGTGGTCTATCAACTTTTCTTTTACTATTCTTGATCTTTCATTCCAAAACCGTTCTTGCTGGTTTTTCGGGCATTAAACGTAGAATTTAACCAAGTAATTTTCTTTGTCTAATTGTAATGTCATGTAGTAAACGACAGCTAGTTCTTGTCATGATCTCATTATTATTGCGCCAGGTAATCTTTAAAATACTTCTAAGACACCGGCGATGAAAAATATCCACCATCTTATCAATCTTATCTGTTCGCTTCCATCTGTCACTCTCTTATATTGCTGTAGGAATAATTATTGATGCGTACAACCGAAGTTTTGTCTTTAGGCAGATGGAAGAGCATAACCATATTGATATCACTTTCGGTTTTTCCGCCTTCTAATATTTGTATTTGAAAATATGGTGATAGCACAATGCTTCAAATTATTATTATTATTATTATTATTATTATTATTATTAAAATGTGTTTAAGATTCGCGGTGTTGAAAAGACTCAACCTTCTCTTTTTAGCCCAACTCTTTCCAATGACTCATTATGATACATGTTGTCATCAATCATCTACGACACAAATGGATAATCAGTAATTCCAACAATATGCAAAAACACGTACAATCTGTTTTATTTTATAAAAATAATGTAAATTAATGGCAATATGTGATGAACAAACGTGAACGTTTATATAAATCACTTGTTAAAATTTTCGGTATATTTATTCATGTTTAACATTGTTTTACCATAATTAAATATAAAATAACAAAAACAATTAATTTATAATATTTTAAAAATAAACATATATCTTCTAGTACCTTAATATTGTTATTATTAATAATAATAATTATTATTATAATTATAATTAACAATTTCAAGCTCAACATCGAATGCACAGATAATGAAAAAATCGATGCCCTCAAACACAACGCCAGTTTGCACTTGATCATCCAAGATGTAAACGATCATGCACCCAAATTTGATCGACAAATATACAAGGGCACGATTAAAGAAAATCAAATTCGGTCAGAAATTGTCATGTCTCAACCGATTCAAGTAAGTGACGCCGATGCAGGATCGAATGCAATTCTAACGTATTCGCTAGCCAATGACAATAGAACACAATCGCCTGCAATCAACATTTCCGACTACTTCCGAATTGATTCAAATTCGAAAAAGATTTGGACTATTCAAGGTTTGGATTGTGAATCACGTGATGAATACAGTATGATTATCATCGCCAAGGATTCAGGTACACCCAATCAGCTGTCGGCAACGGCAACGGTTGTTATACACGTCGAAGATGTCAATGATCACTTGCCCGAATTTACAGATAGTCAGTATATGTTTGAAGTTAGTTTGTAGAGCAGTTTACTAATCAATGTATTAAATAGTAATTTATTGATGGGTGAACTATTAGAATTGTTAGATTTACTTGAATAATAAATCCACTCAGTTTTAGTCAACCAGGACCACTGCTGTTTCATATCCTTGCAATCATTACCAGTCCAAACCTTTCAAGTCTTGTACACATGAACATAAACTCGCAACCTATCTGCTGTCAAGCCAATGCCTTTACCACTGAGTTACGGGTCGCTAGAATTGATCCTGTAAATTTATTATTTATAGTGAATTTGATCAATACTAATTGCCAGCGTCCTCAAATGGTGTGCGTTACTACCGCTAACAAGCACTAGGACTTTTATCATATAGGCTTTGGCATATTGCATAAGTTTAATAGCCTATATGGCACGTAATAGTAATTAGTAAAAATAAAAAGTCAATATATAGTTCAATAAAATTCCATCATATATATAACACGTTTTATTGCATAGTTATGCATTAACCGATGTAATAATTATTTCTGATGTATTTATTAGTGTTTCAAAATTGATGCGTCTGTCTGATGGTGTGTGACACGTGTATTAATCTCAAACAAAGTATCAATAGCTTGTCAACTGCATGCCAAAATATGTATAACACAACAATGTACAAAAATTACATATGACGCTAAACAAAATAATAACAATAATATTAATAATAATAATAGTAATAATAATAACAATAATAATAATAATGATAATAATAATAATAATAATAATAATAATAATAATAATAATAATAATAATAATAATAATAATAATAATAATAATAATAATAATAATAATAATAATAATAATAATAATAATAATAATGATAATAATAACAACGACAATAGTAATAATAATAATAATTATTATTATTATATTATAGTTTGAAATATAATGGCAAGCAATTGTCTAAGTCCTTAGACGCCTTTCACTGAATATTATTCATCAGTCAATCAAGTTTCAGGATTAAAAGGGAGAATAATAAAATGAATAAAAACAATGGAAGGACCAATAATTTATGCACTGAAATAATGACAAAACTAACTACATAATTCTAAATTTTTTTTTGTACCAATTCAATCTTAACATTAGTACTTTAACTGAAAATTGGTTTTCAGTACTTCATTTTTTTTTAAGTAACATTTTTCAAAAGGTGGATATTTAGTAAAGCCTGAAATTCAAATTCATATCTACCTTACAACAAAAATTTTAAAAACCAAACAATATTTATTCTGAGGTGATCTAGCGATACAGCGCTCGACTCGAATCTTAGAGGGCATAGGTTCGAATCCCACCACTGGCACCAAATGCGGGCCTACGTTTGGCTTGGCTCAAATGTCCCCTGCTGAAATATGTTTCCCGGCAAACATTAAAAGAAAAATAATATTTTAAAATCTAGCCAACTTTGTCACATTGATAAATTAAAATCGCACAATTACGAAAACGTCACCCTCTCCTAAATCCAATCATCATTAATTAAATCATTCTTTGACTTTATTAGATTAGCGAAAATTTGCCCGCAGGAACAGAAATTGGTCAAGTCCACGCAATTGACAAAGATGCAACCGAAATAAACCAACGCGTTGTTTACAACTTGCGCGCTTCTCCCGACGACCTACACCTCGTGGCCGTCGACCGCAACACGGGATTGTTGCGGACACGTCGATTGCTGGATCGCGAACAAAAATCGACTCTTTCAATCATCGTCGAAGCCGAAAACAAAATGGCGCTAGCCATCGATCATCATACCAGTCAAAATCGGCTCAAAAATATCAAAACCGAAGCAAATGTGTTGATTACCATTCTGAATGTCAACGACAACCGACCCGAGTTTGTCCTTATCGAGCCCCAGCGTCCGCACATTGTATTTATTTGGGAACAACTGCATCCTCTGGCACCCAACTACTTGATGGCCAACAGGACTATGAATGTGACCGATTTGAAGTTGAATGCCAGTCAAATGTCACATGCCGCTGCCGCCAACATATTTCGTGATGCCAATCCGGTATGCGAACCGTTGCCTCATCGAATTATTGACAAAGATGTCGACGCTCATCAAATGGTCGAATGTTGCTTACTCGAGCTGGCCGACAGTTTCAACGGCCTATTCGTTTTTGTGCCCCAAGTGCCCAATGTTCTGTGTGCCATGTACCGACCACCCAAGCCTCAGCGCTACAAAGTTGTTTTGATTGCTCGCGATGGATTGAAAAATGACAGTTTGACGTCACAAGTAGGTGGACAAACATACACTGACGTGTATGGTAGATATTTAAATAAAAATCGATTTTAAAGATTTGTTAAATAAAAATATTTAAGCTATAGGTAGCACACATTTTAGAAATAATGAAAAGAATAGAAAAGTGCACTTATATTTATCAAGAGAATATATAGAACTTGTATTTATCTATTTTGTTTTTATGGTGTAAATGTTTATCAAAATACATTGTTTTTAACAAGCAAACTTTGAGCCAAGTCCCAAATAAGGGTTTTCATATGGTGCCAGTATTGTGATTCAATTCCATGCTGGCCCGGTCTGGAGTCTGGTTACCAAATTACCTTAGTTACATTGACACACGTTGACGTAACTGATAGTAGTTAAGGCCGTAATAAAAGAGCTTCTTAAACACAACAAATAGAGAAATAAAATATGGTTTTCAAGCGTCCAAACATTGTATGGGACAGGCATATTAAACAATTATTAAAAGAACCACATTACTATTGAGATAGAATTAGCAAATTTAAATGACCCAATATTATTCGAGATGTTTTATTTATTCATTTATTTTTACTACTTTGCATATTTTATGGTAAACGCATCTTTCAGCAGTGGGCACGTTAGCTAAGTCGAACGTGGGTCCGCATTTGGTGCCGGTAGTATAATTCAAACTCATAACCATCAGGTTCAAGTCGAGCACTGTACCGCTAGACCACCCTGGTAAATAAATCTTGTCTAAGGCGGTTTACTGTGAATGCCATTAAGTGTAACATGGTGTAATAATTATCATTATTTTGTTGTAGCTCTATCGAAAAGGTAGTATTTCTTTTAGTCGTTTTTTGTTATGTAAAAATATATATTTAAATTAGAAATTATCAATTTAAAATTAAATTTAAGCAAAATGTATCAATTATAAAATTATTTTAAATGACATTCATCATCTATAATTATCAATTCAAATATACGGTCTTATAGAAATACCGAATATATTTTTTGTAAATTGTACACAAATGTTTTTTTCTTATTAATAACCTGAAATGTTTTGATGTCGATCAGTTTTTAAAAATATTTAATAGAATATTTTGGCTAATACAAAATTTCAAATAAAAACAATTGAATACGTAAAAGCTTTGAACTTAACATTAATAATTACACAGACATACACGAACAACAAAATCGTGCATATCCTAAATCCACGCTAATGATGTAATGAAGTTACAAAATTGATTTTTTGCACACAAAATGGGTTTTATTTTGTAAATGCAAACATATTCAAGTATTTTTTAAACATATTGGAGAACGGAGCAGTCATTAACACCTTATAGCAATTATTAAGATTTATCTTATTTAATGACGTAATATGGACAAAGTGCACAAACGTTTACTTGAGTTTGACTTTTTATCGATCCAATTATGACAAGTATAGCAAAATTATATAAACTCATAAACTATATATATATAGTCATTTATAATTATTTATATTTAAAAGAAATAATGTACACAAAATGTACAAAATATAATTGTTTTATTAATAGGTTATAAATAGTTAAACAATTATTAGATTCACCGAGCAATAACTCTACTTGGGTTTAGTCAATCAGAAGTATTGTACAGCTGTTCTATCCTTGTTTGAAATTATTACGAGTGCATACCTTTCAAGTTTCAAACACGAACTTGAATCCACGGCCTATTTGGTGTTAAACCAACCACCGATCTACGGGTCACTGGAATTGACCCTGTAAATTTATCATTTAAAGTGAATTTGATCAATGTCCTTTAAAGCTGATGTATAAAACTAGTTTATACGTAGATGTTGATTCGAGCCCCATTACTGATAACCTTTGGTTTTGCCAAATGTCTGCATTCTAAACAATGGTATTCCTAAAGTATTGAAACATTAAATTTACTAAATAATTTTATATTTTAGTAGATAAGGTATATACATGTACGTGACAACGATCCAGATAACAAATAAAATATGCTTTCTTGGTTTCAATCGTCTGAAAGTAAACATTACATATTCTAAATTTCTAAATATTGGATTAATAAAATGACATAATTTCCAATTTTTAAAATTTATCCATTTATATTCTTCTTTATAATTTATTTAAAAAATTTATAAAAAACTTTTGCTTGTTTATGTGAAATTATTCTTATGTAAATAAAGCAAGCTATAAATAAATTATGAGAATCAAGGTTTATTTAGTTGTGGTTTTTCATATATATATATATATATATATATATATATATATATATATATATTTAAAGAGTAAATAAAAAAATTTAAAAGATAAATTATGATAATGAAAACAAAATTTAATTAAGGAAAATTTAAAGATTAAAATTGTTAAATTTCTTTTAAAGAGTTTTGTTAGTTAAATAAAAGTTGACTCTATAAACCATAAATTAGAGTTTAATTTTTTTTATACAATATAAATGCATTTATTTACTTATTTCATTTTCTATATTAATGGATTTATCAAAAGCATATTATTTATTATTATATATTATACGGAATTATATATATTATAGAAAATACAACTTAATTATAATTATTCTGCATTTGATCAACATGCTTTTAAATAAATTTATTTCATAATAAATTATTGTAAATACGTAAAACCAAACAAATTTGCAATCTTTACGAAAATTTATCTGAACTGTATAAATAAATAAAACAAATTTTGTATCCTCACATTTTAAATATTTACGAAGTGCCTAACTTTTTAAACATTTTGTTTTTAATAAATTAAAGTTTGGTACAACAAGTTGCAATAAATTAATAGTAGAGAGCTCGACTTTAATCTGAGTAGGTATGAGCTCCATTCCCATAACCAACACCAAATGCGGACCTACGTTCGAGTTCCGGGATGGTCTAGCAGTACAGTGCTCGAATTCGGACCTCGGTGGGCATCGGGGTTCGAATCCCACCACCGGTACTAAAATGCGGGTCCACGTTCGGTTTCGCTAAAATGTCCACTGCTGAAATACATGTTTCTCGTAAAACATTCACAGTAGCAAACATAAAATAAAAATAAAATAAAAAATAAATAAAAAATATCAACTGCTGAAAGATGTTTCTCGTTAAACAATTAAAGTAGCAAAGATTTTTATCTTTGCTACTTTAATTAATAAATAAAATAAAGTCAAAAAAAGTTAAAATAAAGTAAAAGTTTAATGCAGTTAATTTAAAACGGGTTTAAAAAGTTTTGAAAATTTTAAAGTATGGTTACAAATCTAGCTGTATCATATTTGAAACGTATTAGTAAATTAAACACAAAGTAGTTACATTATGAATTAATTGTTTCATTTCAAGATTAAACAATTTTATTTAAACGGAAAACCATTATCTTATTTTTTAAACCTATAATTGTTATTTTGATAAAAATGGTTTTTTAAATTGCATATTCAGCCTCATGCTTGATTAACATCTTAAAATTTATTTTTTTATCACTTTCTTACTTAGTAGTACTTAATACAAACATAAATGTATATTTATACCTTGTTGGAATTCACTCATAAATATAACGCGTCTTTCATTTGACGTACAGCACTTTAATTGAAATTTATAATGCAAATATAGATTAGAATTTTAGAATTTATTGATTTATGAGATTATATTAAAATAAAATAATTAAATTAAATACTAACATGGTTTATTGCAACATTTCCAAATGTGATACATCAAATTTATAATCAACTCAATTTTAGTTTGTTTAACGAAATAAAAACATATTCATTGCGATTCTAATCATTTTTGCTTTCAGCTCATAGTGACATGTTCATTTAACATCAATGGCAAAAAATGGGATACATAAAAATAAATTAATTTCATGTAATCAATATTAATTAGAAATTAGGAAGAAAAAAGATTTGTAATTTAATCAAGACTTCAATGTATCTAGTCAATATGATTGAGTATTTTTTGTTTAATCACAACGTATACACATGTTATGGTCGGTTAGAGTTTTACATTAGCTTTATATTAGCTAGCGATATAACGTTCAACTAAAACTTGGATGGGCATGGGTTCGAGCTACACCACTGGCACTAAATGAGGTTCTACGTTTGGCTTCGCTCCAATGTCCACTACTGAAAAATGCTTCCTGTAAAACATTTAAAGTAGTTCAATATTATAGTATATATATATATATATATATATATATATATATATATATATATATATATACTATATGTGTGTATTCAATTCCATATAAAATTTGTAGGCACTCAGATTTTGTTAAAAATAAAATTCTATAAATTTATATCACTAAATCAACTATTATTATTCCAAACCATTTAAAGCATCAAGATGCTGATAACAAAAATTAAATTTATTATTAAGTGTTGATAGTATCCAATACAAAAAACCGTAATTTGGTAACTTAAAGCGTTTGAAATGCTTTGTTTTTTCTTTAATACTGGACGCTTTATTCTATATTTATGATTTTACTCAACTTCCAATAATAAATTATTTTATATTTAGTGTAGAAGTTTGTTTAAAAAACAGGGTTTTTTGAATACATCAGTTTTGATTTATGTAATAGTTAGTTGAAGCACAAATTATGTATATGTCCCACACTGACCAAACAGTTTGGATGCTAAAATTGTATTTATGATCAGAAAGATTTGAGTTCCACAACGCAACTAAACTCAGATCTCTTTTACGCTATAGACTACAAGGAAACAAGTTTGTACTTTAAATTGTTAACTGCCAACATTCTGAATATTAAAAATTAAGCATTTATTTAATTTTGATACTCTATCCTGTTATCGGAATTTTTCTTTTACTTGTTTATCTTAATAAAGTTATATTGTTGTTTTTCTAGTGTCATCTTTTAAAATTGTTTCCTACTGTTGTTTCACTCTAACTTTTATCCTTTTGTACAAAACGTTATGTAAAACATTTTATTGATCTGTTCTATTTTATAATTGCGCCTAGAGAAGATAAAAAAGAACCAATTCCAAGCCTGGATGAAGGAGGAGGGTTTAAGCGCAAGGTTAGCACCCTGGCCTCTGTAAATAAAATCCATCTTATTACAGATATAATAAAACGAGGCTATTTCGACAATTAAAAGTGATAGCACGACCAAGTGAAAACCAAAAGGAAACTCAATCTTCGATTAAATTTTTTTTAAATTATTTGGTTAAATTCTATGTTTACCGCCCCGCCGAAAAAAAGACCAGTAAGAACGGTTTTGGAGTAAACAATTGATGATGGCGAAGAAAAGGTTGTGGTAGATCACATAAAATTTGGCTAAGAACTATTCGGAAGGATCTAATTAAAATGAACATCTTATGGGGGATTAAATAAAAATATTCCAACACATGGGATTATTTTGTGGCCCCATGTGTTTTTTTTAAATTATGTGATTTTGTTTTTGTTTTCGCTGTTACTGTTATTTTATTGCTCCATGTTTATTTTAAAGCAAAAGGGTTCTTTGATATGTAAAATATTATTCCATATGTAACAAGTATATATTTAAGTGCACATTTTAAATGTAAATAAACACAATACAACAAAACTAAACAAAATGGTTATTTATATTAGTTGTTATTTTCTATTAACATTTATAAATAAATATATACATTAAATATCAAATGTTTTAAAATAAGAATTTTTCTGAGATTTAGTAGTAACGATATTGTGCCATCTTTTAAACTAAAATTAAACTTACTGTTTACATTAAAGTTGTTTAATTGACACTTTTTATCTTTTTATTTACATTTTTTTTCAATATTGACAAGATTAAAAATAAAAATAAAAGTAAACTTGCAAATTTATTTTAATGATTTAAATAAACATAAATCATAGTTTATGATTAAATATATTACATATAAAATTTATAATTAAATAATAACGTTTAACTGCACATTTTTAAGTCATTATTTTCACTAACGGATTAACTATAATTATATAAATATATATTTTATTTTTGTCTATATTAGAAATTGAGAGAACAATAAATATACATAATCGAAGCTCACTAGGAATAATATGTAACTATTTCACCTTTTTTCAAAAATTATTCCAGAAATGTATGCATTTCAAATCTTACAATGACTCAAACTGATATGTTTTCAAGCTTCAATAATGTTCACTAAGTTGTAGGTCATTAAATAGACCTAACAAAGGTGAAACGACTGTAAAGTGCACCTTGTCTGCTTAGATTAACCATATTTATTAGTTTGTGTATCCAACACTATATATATATATATATATATCTGTCTATTTGTTTTTAATTAACCATTTATTGAATTGTGTTTACTGTTTTAAAAATGTAATTTTTTAAAGGTTAATTATAATTTAAATCACTTTTTGAGAAAAAACGTCAATTTACAAAAAATGTACGAAGTTCACACCTAATTTAAATAGAAAAATCTAACACTCAGTAATGTTAATAGTACAACATTTCAATACCTTAAATCAATTAAAAATTTAAAATGTAAATTTGTTAAACATAGCAATTCTAGTATATAGAAATAGGTACATATTATGCAATATATATGA
This sequence comes from Cardicola forsteri, assembly GCA_025895645.1. Classification (NCBI taxonomy): domain Eukaryota; kingdom Metazoa; phylum Platyhelminthes; class Trematoda; order Strigeidida; family Aporocotylidae; genus Cardicola; species Cardicola forsteri. The sequence goes on from JAKXYG010000004.1 coordinate 845,431, forward strand.
GTATTAATATTTACTAAAATTAAAATAATTCACTTTTTTAATTAAAGAGTTTTAATTTTAACAAATTAATCATTATTTAGTTGGAATTTATTTTTAAATAATTAAAAAGAAATCACAACAATAATTTATATTCAATTTTTTAAAACAGTTTTACTGTAAGATTTATTTTGTTTATTATATTTTTATGAAGGTATATATAGTAAACTCTAAATTAAAAAAGCCCGGCTTATATATATATATATATATATATATAATTTATGTAAGCCAAATATTTTTAAAACGTAAATCAAAAATTATTATTTATTTTTAAAGATAAAAATAATAAATAATAAACCAAGACCAGATATTTTAAAGCTTAATTCTGACTTAAATTTTAGGACTCAGATATTTAATTTTTTAAGTCTAATTTTAACACAATATAACAATTAATAAATATTAAAAAATTATATTAATAATTTAAAATAACTACAGATAAAAATATACAAATAAAATTATTACAAACGTTTATAAAAATCAAGGTGGACAACCCATAGAGAATACTTTTATATTTAAAAGTACGTCACAGTCATTAAAATAGATAGTTAAAAGTTTAGTAAATTAATGTAATAAATAACAATGTCAACTTTTGCAAATAGAAAAATAAAAGCATATTAAAAAGAAGTTTACAAAACAAATTAATCAATAAAAATGTTTATTAAATAATATTTAAAACGTAATGGAACAAAGTAATTTAAGTCCAAACAAGAAATTATTTTGTTAAAACGTTTAAAACACTTTTTAGGTGTTACTGTTTAAATATTTTATGAGAAAGATTTTTCAGCAAGTGAACATTTAATGGAGTCAAGTGGAGGTCTTTAATCATGTATTTACTTAAATCCGATTCCACGGTTGTATCACTTATCCACTCGAGCATTGGGTTATATTTACCTATTTTAAGCATTTTTGCTTAGCGTGAGGCATGTAAGTGGAATTTGGATTTGAATACAACACTTTTGTCGTTTCAAAGACTTGTTCCAGTTCACACATTGTACATGTTTATACAGTTCAATATGTTGGTATTGAGCTTTTTCTAATTGTCTCTCAAACTTGTTACTTTGTTGCCGTTTTCTAATGAAATAGTAACATTTTGTTTTGTTTTTTTGCCAGCAATATGTAGTTTTCAAGTAGGCAAGGCTCCATTCTAACATTCTAGATGTGTGACCGGCTATAATGGAGTTCAATTGTATGTTTGTTTGTTCGTTTGTTGATGTGGCACAAATAATTACCAAAAATTGGAATATATTAAGATTATTTTTAGGACATTCTGTCAATAATTAGAAAAAATAAAAATAATTATAAATTGTTGATAAACTTAAGACTGTCTAATTTTTTTAATTATATATTTATAAATATATGTGTTGTGACTCACTTAGTGAATTAGCCCTGTTTTCAAACCTATAATAACGCAAGTGTTCTCAGATTATAGCACTTGATATTTTTACTAAACATTTACCTAATTATATGTCTAACTAAACATAATAAATTTTATTTTTTACATTTACTTATATTTTGTTTTGGCAATAAAATTGTTGCGTTATTCAGATTTACAAGATGGTAAAATGTAATTTTGATTTGCAATATTTTTCTGTTTCTGAACTGTTTTTAGTCAAAGTAATAAGATGAAATACCACCAATTGTTTTAAATTAAATGTAAATTTATTTTTCTAATAACGTTTTTTCCAAAAATTTAATTTAATTGAAATAATAATTTATATATAGTAAAATATTACTTGACTAAGTAATATTTTCAAATAGTTAGTATTACAATGTTGCAATTAAATTAAATTTATTAATATATTTTAAAATCAAATAATGCTATATACTGTTTTTAATAATATAAACTACATTTTTTCTAAATTCCTATTTATTTGTTAAATTTAAAAGTATATATTCCTAATAATTATATTTCTAAAATACTTTTTATACAATAGAATAATAAACATTAAAAAAAAATTATCGAATTAATTTCAACAATTTGAAACTTTTGAAAAATGTATTATTAAAACTTTTCTACTTTGTTTAAGAATATCCCATCATTTAAGCAATCAGTTTATTATTAATTTTTTTTCATTTTGTTTCGGAAGTTTATACTTCAAGTTACCATAGAAATTTTGAGAATCGGTTTTTTAGATACATTTAAGGCGCAAAGTTAATGTGTTAAAATTGTTGCGTGCATATTATTAATTTTAAAACAATTACTTTTTTGCTTTCCATATATATATATATATATATATATATATATATACTACAAGTAAATATTTTTACTATATAAATAAAAAAAATTTTTGTTTTATTACTATGTAAAGCCCACCAGCTTTAAAAGTTTAAAATTTTTACAAAAGAATTTATAATAATTAATTAAATCTTATTAAAATATTTATTAAAATAAAATTATTTTTGGATAAATATAATTAACCATTTTTAATGTTAATTTTAAAAATATACAAATATTTTTAACTTCGTTGTGATAACAGAGTTTTTTTTACTTAATTTAGTGTTTTAATAGCTTTTTAATAACTCAAAGCAAAGTAGATAATTTTATGCATGAATTTTTAGTTATAACAGAATTTTAAATGTTATTTAATGTAGAATAAAATACAATTTACGTTGTAAATGTTCATGTATTTAAATATAAAACAAACCACCAAAGATAGTCCAATTTTTATTTGTTTTTTATTGCGCAAGTTTTTAATAGTTAGTGTTTTTAATTAGCAGGAATTTACAAAAGTTTTGCAAGGCCTTACATTTAATAGTGATAATAAAATTAAAACCCTTTTTATTTTAATTTTATATTATGTTTACTAATTTCAACGTTTTGCGGAAAATATCTTTTAACAATGGTCATTTTTGCAAATCTAAACGTGGGTCCGCATTTGGTACCGGTAGTGGGAATCAAACTTCTGCTAACTCACGTTCGAGTCGAACGCTGTACCGCTAGACTACCTGGACCTAATTACACGTTTAGCGTTATACCAATTTCTGCCTACTGATTGCTTGTAGTTTTTTAAAAATAGGAAGACTTTATGTAAATCAAAATATATAAAAATGCAATGTTTAATTTTACTCATTAAAAATTTATTGTTTCTTTAATTATTATTATAATACATACACCATGTTTGCATTTTCTTTATATTCATAAATTAATTTTTTAAATTACATATTATCATAATATTTTTAGATTCAGTTTACCGTGATTATTCGAAGTGATCCAGCCTTGCGCATTCAAAATCACCTAAAAAATCCCAAAATCGGTGCCGGTTCACATCCAAAATCTCGGTTGAATCAATTCAACATTAGCCATTATTATGATGACGATGGATTGGCCTATTACAAATACGGCTTGACCAATTTTGCAAATTCAAAAATAAAAGAACCAAATTCCCAGTTAGCATCCAACAACTGGAATTCGTACGATGTGTCATCGGGTTCGTTAACTCATTCCAATCCAAACGGTCACGAAAGCGCTTTGTTCAAATTGAACGAAAACGATTTAACAATTCAAACCAATCACACGATAGTTATTGTAGTAATGGCATCTGTTGTTGGAATGTTGTTTCTTCTAATTATTTTATCGCTCGTACTGACTAAATGTCGTGTGTTTGATGGCAAAGGTATTTTCAATTTATATTTTGGAGTATTTAATGTTATCTAATTGGAACTCAATATAATAATAATAATAATAATAATAATAATAATAATAATAATAATAATAATAATAATAATAAATAATAATAATAATAATAATAATAATAATAATAATAATAATAGTAATAATAATAATAGTAATAATAATAATAAAAATAATAATAACATTAATATTAATTTTAATAATAATAATAATAATAAGATAAATTTAAATAAAATTATTATTAATAATAATTGTTATAATTGTTATAAATTTTTGTCTAGATTATAAATGCCATTTTATGCCAATTTAAAAAATAGTACTTTTTTAATAAATAACGATCAAAATTTATTTTAAATCTATTTATTAAAAAGTGTAACAATATTTATAGAAATAATATAAACAAATATTTATTTTGTAAAATAGTTATGGTATTTAAATTTTGAACTAAGTGATATAATTACCAAGACAATTTATATTTTTTAATTTTTTTACCAAAAAGGTGATAAAAATGTTTTTCTAAAAATTTATTTTAAGAATTGTTAAAAAAATTATTCAAAAATGTTTTAACAATTGTAAGACGATGTAAATTTAACAAAAAGAAACGTTGTTTACGTATTGCTTTATATTTAGAATAACGTATAATTATAAATATCACAATCATTAATTGTAAATAAACAAATACTGGATTTAATTATTAATAACGGAAGTGTTTGTGTTACAAACAAGATACATGCACCTACTTTTTATTTGCTTTAATACACAAATATATATATATATATATATATTATATGTAGCAACTAATTTTTGTAATAGAAGATTGGGTATTAATTTTACGCAATATATTTTTTACTCAGATTTTATTAAAAGAAATCGAAATCATTTAACAAATTCTTCTATGACCGTTAAAAAATCCAAACCAAATTTTTCGTCAACTTCAAAAATTAAGGTAAATCCATCCATCTGTAAACCGTTTTTTATAAAAATAGATTTCATTATAAAAACATTTAATTTAACACTTCAAACTACTTATAAGTAATCATAGCTGTTTCTCTAAATTATTTTTAGCAGTTTATCACTAACCAGTTTGACAATTCACCTCGAAGTGTTATACCCGACTATTATTCTGGCGATTTACCCTATCATCATCATTATCACAACAATCACCAGCATCATCAAAACCAATTTGATTCCAGATCAAATTGTCAAATGACCTATCCCCGATCTCAAACCGATCCTAATTACGGTTTAACGCCAACACCCACATCAACTGCAAATGCATTTGTCCAATATTCACAAAACAATTTGCAACCAACGGACCCGCTTTTTGTTGTTCCCATTCAATCGCCCATTGGACAAGAAGAATTAAATTATTCGCATTTAAACACATTGCCCCCCATTTGGACACAAAAGCACCACAATTATGTAGACTGTCATACACCCTATTCTCATCATCATCAATTAAATTCTCAAAAAATCGATAATAATCAGGTTTGTTTTTCACCCAAACTTCACTTGAAATCAACCGATATGTACATCAAACAACAGCAACAGAACATTTATCAAACACTTGATAATCGTTTTATCCATAACAATACATATTCGAATAAATTTGACGAATTTGAATTGAAAAATTCAAACAAACACAATAAAAACAGTTTGCCTTTTTTAAACACAATTGGAAAAGTACATTTTTTGGCATCGCGTGATAATGATGATGGTGATAGTAAATATAAAAATGCCGACTTGATTTGCAATAAAATCAATAATAATGTTGCCAAGCTTGAAACGGATAATGTGATTGTTTTTAAAAATGTAAAAAACAAAACGGAAGTGAAACAAGACAATGCAAAACATTATTTGCAAACAAGTTTTGTGTAAAAAATTAATTTTTAATAGCAAATTAAAATACTTAATTTGATTAAAGTAGTGCATTTTTGTTTTGTTATTTTTGTGTAATTATAAATTTCTCTTCAATAAAATAGATATAAATCATGTCAATATATACGTAATTTGTTTATATTTTATTTGTATATTTTAAATATGTATACATTTATACTTTAACATTGTTATTTTACATTAATTAATAAAAATGAATATTAACAGCTTGTTTCAAAAATACATGTAAAAATCGTTGAACTAGTAATTTTCAATTAAATGTTTAATCTCCAAAATATTAAATCCATTTGTAAATAAATATTAATAGTGACTGTGACTCAAGACCATGGTTACCTACTATTTGATTCAGACACCCGTGTCATTTGTTTGCTGTTAGTAAAAAGTATTATGTATGAAAAATGTATTTCAATATCCAAGGGTTACGAGTAAAAATTAATTACAATTGTATTCAATAACGTAGAATTATGGAACTTAATGGATAATTTAATAGTATTTTGTAAAATATTATATATTTAACCGGTAAAATATTCATGAATACAAAACAACACTATGTAACTAAAATTTACAAAACTCAAGTATTTATTTCTGAGTTACTACAAATTGTTTCATCTGTTAATTTAATAAATCAAAAGTTAAAAAAATTATTTTAATATAACTGAAATTTATCAAAGTTAAAAAATTAATTAATTAAGCTTAATGAACATATCAATGTAGTGTTGGATTTGTAAAAATGTATCAAGCACCTGAATGGCACGTGACTTTATTTATCGATCCGAATTGGTTTCACTTTCTTCAGATTCCGTGTTGTTAACTTTGACTGAATGATTGTACAGACCTTCAGCAATCAAGTGCAACGCTAGACAATTTTGTTTTCCTGAAGCCTAAAATTTAACAAAAATTGTTTCATTTATTTACATTAATCATGATGTTATTTAGTAGAAAAACTTCTTCTTCAGCTTTTTCTTCTTTTAAGAGGGGCTGTTGTTTTTGACCATGTTTTTCCATTTAATTATATATTAAACTAATTTAAAGCATTGTGACTACTAAATAGTTTTAGCCTGGATGTTTTTCAACCGATTTCCATTCACTTTTATTTAGACTTGGGACCAGCTACAGTGAAGTTAACATTTGTGGTTTTTATTATTAGCATTGTTGTTGTTATTATCATTACTATTATCAATGCTACTATAATTATTATAGTTAATATTACTATTATTTGTTATTAATATTATTATCACTATTACTATTACTGTTATTATTATTATTGAGATTATCGCAGTTATTAACATTATTATAATTATAACAACAATAAAATAATAATAATTCTTATTAATATCACTATTAATATGATTATTATTACTTTTATTGTCATTATTATTATTATTATTATTATTATTATTATTATTATTATTATTATTATTATTATTATTATTATTATTATTATTATTATTATTATTATTATTATTATTATTATTATTATTATTATTATTATTATTATTATTATTATTATTATTATTATTATTATTATTATTATTATTATTATTGGTCAAATATTTCAGCAGAAGTAGCTTTCAGCACACAAAAATAGGCAAACAATCTAAATCTATTATTTGTTAGTGCTTTCTTAAATTGTATTTGTAAATGTTTACATTTGTTTTAATAGTATTACACAGTTACCATAAAAATATACGTTATTTTTAACTAATTTTATCACACCAATAAAAAACAAAACAAATTTTCTTTCAATATTTACACTAAATTTTATTATATTGTATTATATTTAACTGCGTTCTTTATATTACAATTATTTTTAGGCACAAAATTGCTGTAAAGTCATTTGACATTGTTTTTTTAATTACTTAATAAACATAATAATTTTTTTCGAATTCAACCACGTTCGCTTCATTTACCCTCACAGCCACACATAGAATTTAAAACGTTTTCGTTGAAGTAACTAGAATCTATCTGTTTCAATTATTCCATCCATACCTTAAATTAAGAATTAGTAAATAAAATTAATACCTTTTTTGTTTTGGCGCGTTTGTTTTGAAACCAAATTTTAACTTGAGATTCACGCAAATTCAATTCAGAAGCCAATTGCTTCCTCCGCATTTCGTCCAAATATCTGTATTTATTTTGTTGTAAACACACACACACACATTAGTAAAATAATATAATAATCAATAATATAATGTGTTTAATTAACAACACAAAATATTAATTTAAAATATATTGTAAAGATTGGTGAAACACCATTATTAAAATATTATTTCGGTTTGCACGATTTTCAAAGCCAAAAAATTAATGTACAATCCTATGGAACAATCTTGCTCTTTAGGGAGAGAATAAATGTTTTTTAGCATTATTTTAAACAAACGTTATTTTTATTTAAAGAAATGCAATACTCTTTTAATAGAATTTTTTTTAAATTACAACAAGCCCATTTTGAATATTGCAAAAGATAATTTACAAGAATTCAGTTATTCGATGGTGAGAAGCCGTTCAAGAGAATTTAGTTTAACACGTGAATCGCCAATAGTTAAACCATTTATTAATAAAAAACAAAAAGAATGTAGATTTATGTTTTGTAACAAGTGGATTGAACGAAGATTGTCTTATTGGCGCTCGGTATATTTTGCTGATGAAACAATAATTTGGGATGAACCATTTGAATATAAAAATAAAGTACTATGCGGGCCTAATTTTCAAAAACATTTACTTCCGGTAGTTAGAAAAAAGCCCACCCTCGACAAGTGATGTGTTGGTTTGGTATTAAGTATAATGAACCTATTAAATGGAAAATTATATTCGGTACCTTAGATAGTGAAAATTTTGTTTCATTAATAAAGGAAATTTTTTATAATGAAATGCAACACACTCACACCGGGCTTACTAATGTTTTTCAGAACAATGCTCCATGCCATACGTTCAAAAAAGATAATGTCATATTTACCTAGGTTTACTTTATTTGTTTTATATTTACATTTAGACATTAAAAGGGCTAAAATCAAAAAAAATTTCTTTTATTCAATTACCACCTAATAGTCCGGACATAAATGTTATTAAAAATTTCTTCAGTATGCTAAAGCGCAACATTAATAAGCATACTGAAATTGAGAATTTATGTGGTCGTATTCAGTTTGTTGTTCAATATGAGATGAAACAAGAATATATCAACAATCTCATCGACAGCATTCCAAACCGCCTTGATCAAGTGGTTAAAAAGAAAGGCAATCACATTAATTATTAAACATTTTGTTCATTATTATTCAATCAATCATTTGGTAACTGAAAATATTCCATGTGTTCTGTTTTTTTATATTTGACGTTATATTTTATATTAATAATTTTACCAGATTTGTAATTTTGAACAAGTTTAACTTTTATACAATTATTTTTTTATAATAACAATAGATATTAATAAAATTGTAATTGTATTTTATCTATTATATAATATTGTATATATTATGATTAAACTGAGTTTTTTTTTAAATATGTGATTGCTACAGATGTTTTACTTTAATAACTATGTTTTTAACACTAATTAGCTTAGGAGTTGTATATATATATATATATATATATATATATATATATATATATATATATATATATATATATAGTTTATGTTTACTATTTTGAATGTCTCACAAGAAACAACTTTCAGTATTGCACATTTTAGCAAAGCCGAACATGGGCTTGCATTTAGTGTACCGCTAGCGGGATTTTAACCCATCCCACCCAGGTTCGAGTCAGGAGGGTACCGCTATCTTATAGAAATATTAATTTACATCAAAATGCAGAACACATATTTGAAGTGCTCCATATTGTACGTGGTTATTAATTAACTACTGAAAACGCTAATTTATAAAAAAACTGTATGTAAATAAAATTTAACATAAACTAATAACTTACCGGTTTATGTCAAATTCTTGACTTAGTCGTTTGAGTTGAGATAATGTAAACGAAGTTCGAGGCCGTTTTGAAATTTCGTCTTCTTCTTGAATACGATTACGTCGAGGTTTTCTGATCCTTGGTCCTATTTAAAATTTTTTAAAAATTTAATAAGCAAAATTTAGTTTTATAAAGTATACAAAGTTTGTATACTTTTTTTCCAAAATAACATTAATTATTTAATTTTACTGTACGTACTACTGATATTACTGTTAGTAATGTGGAGAAGAATAACCTTTATAATTCTAAATAAAAATATTAGAGAACGTGTGTGTATGTCTGTATAGTGCATTGTGTGTTTGATTAGTAATTCCGTTACTTTAAATTTTAAACTTTAAAAGTTTTTTATATATACAATTACTAAAATCGTATATGTTTGCTACTAAATAATTATTTTAAATAAATTTATCCCACAGTTTGCGTTTTCTAATATTCTTATTTCAAACAATAATATATATACAATAACCTAAACCTCAGTGTTGTATCAATACTAAAGTAATGTTGACATTTAAAAACGTTTTTACTACTACCTGTTTTCACTAATTAATACAATTGTAAATAGTTATAAAGTATGTAACTCTGTACGTATCTACAACCACCACCACTCCATAATTTCATAATGTCACTTTCAATCAAGTCAAAAACAATTTAATGTCTTTTAATCCCCCGTGTCGTTTAATATGCACCAAAACATACATGCATCTAGTGGCACAACTGCAAAACAAAACTTACATTTAAATGTTAAAAGATATTTCACTTGCATTTAAATTTCTATCAAAACACACGTTTTGTATAATAAATCTTAATGTTTAAAATTACTTTCGCATTCATTACTCACAAAATGTTTTCAACCTGTTTAACTACATTTTTGTTGTTGGGATAATTTTTGAAATAATTAGCGTTGACAATTAGCCCATCGTCATTATTAATTTTGTACGAAATGAAAGAGATTCTCTTTTTGGCCATAATAAAAAGTGGAAATTGCTGATAGTGACCACTTCTCGTCATGGATGTCTGTTTTCACTACACCTGAATTGAATTAGTGGTGGGGGGGAGGCAGGAGGATGGGAATGGCAAAACCAATCAACATTTAGACAGTGTTGCACAAAAGATGGGCGATAGATAAGAAAATCATTTTGTCAACTTGATGATGACAAACATAGTTAGAATGAAACAAGTCTATTTTAACTATTCCAACTTATGGCAAAAATTTGTGCAGTTTTTTCTTTTAATAAAATGTTAAAATTATAATCAGCAATGATTAAACCGAGTGTAGAGTTTAACAAGACCTAAATACACACACACGCATATGATTTTTGCTGTTGATAATTAATTATTTCAAATTTTGTATCATGTGTGCATGTGTGTATTTTATTTTTCACAATTTTAGCATTTTGTAGAAAAAGTATTTTATTTCAAATGACAAAATTTCAAGTTAGAAACAAAATGTTTTGGGTTAATTAGTGATATAAAATTTTGGAATCTAATTTTTGTTTAAATGTCTATACTAATTGAAAAAGTTAATTTAAAACCAGATTATTCTGGCTAATACAAAAATGTTTTAACCAACTTATACGTTGGTGATGATCAATGTGAGGGGACTGGTGAGTTCTCACTAAAAGCTGACCTACATCAGGGGTTGATATTAAGTCTGTATTTGTTTTATCTAGTTGTTGACCTAATAACAAGAGACCTTAAGGTAGAATCACTATGATATATGTTATTTGTACATGATATTGTCCTATGCAGCCGAAACTAAGGGGATCTGGAGAGAAAGTTAAAGCAATAGAGAAAGGCACTAAAAGATCGAGGTTTAAAAGTCAACTTGAAAATGACAGTTTATATGCGTACGACAAAAAATTGTTAGTGAAATCGAAATAGCTAACTGAGAATTGTTGAGAGTGAGCAAGTTTAAATACTTGGGCTTATTGCTAAAAGAGAATGGAGACTTAGATAAGCAGATAGCTCAGAGAACACAGGCAAAATAGCGTATAATAAAGGGATAACAGGATGGATAAAAGGTTATATTTTTAAAATCGCAGTGAAAACAGTCATGATTTAAGGATTAGAAACTCGGAGTATTAAGATAGTTTAAGAAAAGAATTGAACTCAGTAAAAATGATGATGTTTTTATGATTGTTGTCAGTGTTTAAATTGAAAAATAATAATAAAGCTATTAAACAAAAACCAAAAATTTTTAAAGTTTATAAGAAAATTCAAGAAAAAAATTGTGATGATACTGTCATATCTACGATTAAAAAAACACTACGTGAAAAAGTAAATATTGTCAATGGAAGTAGAAAGTAAAGGGTACCAAGATAAAAAATCGAAGTCGACCAAAGAGAAAACGGTTAAATGGTTAGTGATAGATGTGACTAAAACACTAAACTTGTAGGTGAGTGTTTATTGGTTTGGGTTCCACTGTCAGCACTATTCGTTTGGCTTTGCAAATATCCACTTACGGAAAAGGGGTTTTCCGTCAAACATTGAAAAATCAAACAATTACAACTAAAATAAACTGTTTTTACTTAATTGATTTTTTGTGAAAATTTTGAACAAGTGAATAGATGTAGTGCTCACGCAAGTAAATTAATAGCGTGTTAGTTACTTGTACCACGGCAGGTTAAGTATACAATATATTCACTTTTTATTAAAAATTTTGTTTACAATGTATCAAAATGATAAGGTATTGCATAGTTCTCTTGATATACATTTTAACCACAGTTTGGAAAACTGTTTAGCAGTAAGAAAAATTATGTGAAATTGATGTTAATGTGCATGTAATAAAAATACTCTTAACAAAATCATTGCTATTGTTAACATCATTATTAATAATACAATTTTTTTCTCTACAAAAAGCATAAAGTAACAGAATTAATTCACATAGTTTATATTTTCATTTCAAATGGCCGTGTGTCAAGTTTCCTATTATTTACCAACATTTCTTCTACAGTTTCAAAACCAATTTTTCTAACCCTACAGGAAATAAAAGTAAAACATGACCAAGTAATTTGTAATTGTAACAATGTAGTAAATAAAATCCAGTACTTTTCATGATCTTATTGATTAAAATGTGGTTGTGTCAAGTAATTATTTGACATGCTTTTAAGTCACTAAAACTCTCCCGTAGCCGGTTCAAAGTTCGGTTGTGAATGGAGAGCGTTGGAGCACAAAGTACTCAACTTGGCTTCTGTAAACAAATCTGTATAGATACAGAAAAAAATAAGAGGATGCCATACCGGCAAACAATAGCACAGAAGTGACATTATGACCCATATGACAGGATTGCATGAAAGGTTACTAGAAGCTCAATCTTTGATTTGCCGAATCTTCGATAACAAAATTTTACTAGTGTGGGAACATGGAATGTTTGCACATGTTTTTATAGTAGATAGTTAGAACAAGTTCTTTGTGAAATAAAATAATACAATTTACATTTATAGGTATTAACGTAATACATTGGAAAGGTCAAGGACATTTAACGATTGGAGATACATCAATCTTATATTCTGGACATGAAGAACATCATATTTATACAGTTGGCACAATGTTGAGTAAAAACGCTGTTAAATCTTGTGAGCGACCGTATTATTTCGGTTAGATTTAACACTGGATTTAGAAAAGTAACAATTAGGATAGCCTATGTATATTCCTACTGAGGAGAACCAAGCAGATATCTTTTATGACCAATTACACAATTTGTTAGATGATGTTCCAAGAAGAGATAATAAAATATTGATTAAAGATTTTAATGCGAAATTAAACAAAAACAAAACTTGATACTTCTCAAATGTTAGACCGCATGGCTATGCTGATAACATAAATGATAATGGTTATAGGTTGTTGATGCTAAGTAATTACTGAGTAATAAATAATGCATTAGCACAAAACGGCGTTTCTTGTCAGATGTACGTGCATATTGCAGTGCAGATATTGGTTCTGATCACAAAATTCTATTTAAAATTAAAGAAAATAAAAACTACAAAATAATAATTTCTATTTTTTTGTAAAACAATTTAGCAGCCAAATAAATTTTATAATTCGTCCAAAATTATTTTTTTTAATCTGCATTTGTTATAAAGATCAAACATTATTACTTAATATTCAAAATTCAATTTAAATTTTCTAATTAATATATTATTTTTTGAAAAATGTTATTTTTTAATAATGTTGTTTTTAACGATTGTTAAAATAATTTTTGTATATTTAATCGCCATATTATAATTAACTACATATCTTATAGTACATAACCTTTGTTACTGCATTATGCATAATGGGACATTACAATAGTTCATATATTTAAGCATGTCTTAATAAAAAAACGGTTAACAAACTGAAATAAGAATTAATGAGTTTGGGTTATATGATAATTGCTTTATTATTTCCAATATTTGTAAAAACATCTCAAACATATGTTTCGCACATTTTACTTATATATTTATTTTTACCACTTTAAACGTTTTATGGGAAACATTTTTTAGCAGTCGACATTTTAGTGATGGGGATCAAACTCATGTCTACCCAGGTTTACGTCGAGCTCTATGCTACAAAAAAACTTCGCATACTCAACAGACGTTTAAAAGTAATAAAATTTATCCATCGTCATCGTGACTATTCGCAATCATTGACAAGGCTGTCTATTTTTGTGCCAATTATCTCTCTTATCTAACCGACTACCTATAATTATACATACCTTAAAATACATTTAAGTATTTGAAGTGTACACTCACACCCACTTGCTATTATAAATACCCAGTAATACCACAATAATGCGAGACCTTCGTATAAAACTGGGCTAAATAGTTACTTGCTGAAACACTTTGCTTGTTGAACATTAAACTTGGAAGGTAGTAGTTTTGGTTGTTGATAGTCGTAGAATCAACGTAGATTATTAATATTTCTAACGTCCATTTTCTTTTTGACTTTGCTAAAAAGAGATTAATTTCAACATGATTGTAATTGTGCAAACATTAACATCACTGTTACGCAAATACACAAATTGATGTGACAGAGATAGCTGAAGTAATGGACTTGTATACACTATCGGTACTTAGTTGTACTAAAGTGGACGAATTAGGTATATTTGAGTTTGATCCCCATCACTGGCACAAATGTGAGCCATTGTCTAAAACTCTTTTAAATGTCCATTAGCTAAACAATGTTTGGTGTAAAGCATTTAATGAGTAACAACCAATTAAATAAATTTAAAAAATTAAACTTTTATTTACGGCTGCGTTAAATGTCTATTTTCTGAAAAATGGTTTCCTTACCAATGCGATAAAACAATAAATTTTTTCCAAAATCTATGAAATAACTGATTTTTACTATTAGTTCTATAATTTAGTTTTTGCAGCTTAAATGTTTTAGGGAAAACATGTTTCCCTAAATAGACATCTAGTAATTCCACTGTTGCCGGTTCCAAATTTGGTTGAGAAAGGAGGAGGGTTTAAGTGCACAATTAGCATAATGGCCTCTGTAAATAAATATTGCCAGAGAAATAACAAGATAATATTTTATTACATTACGGTAAAGAAATGAAAAGATACTTCCAATAATGAGGTTTGGCAAAATCAGAATTGAATTTTATTATTCGATATGCACAATCTTCAAGGTCAAAAATTTAATGTACAATTATGTGAAACAATCTTGTTGCTCTATGCTCTTCACAGCGAAATGGTTTTGAAATATTAATAAATAATAAACAGGGACTAGCATTTAGCATTAGTGGAAAGACTCAAACTTATGCCCACCTATCTTTAAGTCTAGTGCTTTATTCAAATCTGCTACTTCAACATAAAATAAACAATAATTTACCTGATGATGGACGATCGGAATACCGCGTGCAAAATACCCATGCAGGAAGTTGCAAATTACTGGAATCGGAATGATCAGATGTTACGCTTGATGAAGACGATTCTTTGGTTTTAAAATGGGTACTGTCCGAATTGTGTATAACATTTTCTATTCCTGGTTTGTCCAATTGATCAATGTCATTGTTTGCGTTGGTTTTTAAAACGTTATTGTTTCTATCACAATTATTATTACTAGGAATATTTTTATCTTTTCCTTCCACCTTTTTTATGCGTGCTTTTGAATTGTGCAATTTCAAAATATCTTCGACAAAAAATCCATTTGCAGTTAAAGTGTCATTTTTCATATTTGAAGTGGACTGTTGTTTTTTATTACCTTTGTTGACATTTGTAGTTGAATTGCAGTCAACAGTTTCGTTCAATATCGATTCGTAAATGTGCTGTGTATCGAACTGATCAAAAACGGAACATAAATCTAAAAAGTCTTTGCTTTTTGTCAAGTCAGGTTGACTTTCGTCAACAACATCAAGCGCAGGCAACGAATGAGCGGAAAGTGATGAATCGTTTAATTTCAAAATGGTATTGATTAAATTCATCGATTGATATGAGTTCAGAGTGTAGTAAATTGAAAGTAAATTGGCTAAATTCATTGGATCGTTGTCAAAGTTATCCGTTACAAATGAACATTGTTCAGTTTGATTTAATGATGTATTGATTTTTTGTTCAAACATTGTTGAAATGTTTGATTGAAACAATTTAGTAATTAAATATTTAATTGAATAATTCGATATTGATAAATTTATTACAAAAATATTTAATTATTTTCTAGAAAATACGTATGTGATATTTCAATTTTCCTAAATTCACCAATTAAAATTGCCTTCATTTTGAACAAGGGGTAACTTAACAAAAATATGCAACATTTTGCCTAATTTAAATATAAGCTAGAATGCATAAGTTATGCATTAATTAAAAACCTTTTCTAAAGGATAGAAATGTAGGTGTGTGTACGCTTAGGAAGAAATAGAGTTATCTACACTAAATAATTTTATTCTTAACTTCTTATTTTATTGGACGTTGCAAAAATTGAAAATGCGATAGTGGAAACAGTAGCAGAGAAAAATACAAATTGAAATTTCATATTCACATACTTTGTGTGGACACTTTTTTCTTGCATTCATATTTAAATCTGTGCACACAAATGTATATTTACTACCGATTAAACATAATATACTGATTTGTAGAAAATGTTTTTTTCAGATAGCACATCACATCCATTTGTACTGTTTGACTTTTTTAAAGATGCTATTGATTAAACAATATGTCTTTTTCGTATGTGTACAACTTTTAAAGTTTGAAATATATATCATTTCAATATGTGCCATCTATATTTAGGAAAAATAATAAATACACTTGATGTGCCATAAAACACAGATATGATATTTATCATTTGAAAAATTATCATGGATACCATTTTTTCAATATGATTGGAATTTGTTCAGCAAAAAATGTTTAATATATTTATTGTTTTGTGTTTTAATTTGCTGTAGCCACACAAACTGGGACATTTCAATATCGAATTGTAACTATACAAATTAGAGAATTAAATGAAATTGTCGTTAAACAAATTAGACTACTATTTTAAGATCAACAAATTAATTAATCAAAATCTACCTTTCTCAATTTGTTATAGGTCAGACAATTTTATGTCAGCCCAAAACAGAATCTAGTTAGACTTGTGGATCCGAAAGCCCCCAATTTATCCGAAGATCGCCTAGTCAATTACTGTAAACACCGGTGTTGTCGCAAGGAAGTGGTCTTCTTTTTGTATGTTTATTACTTTGAATGTTTTACGATAAACATCTTTCAGCAGTGGACATTTGCGCGAAGCCGAACGTAGGCCCGCATTTTAGTGGGCCGGTGATGGGATTCGAACCCGATGCCCACCGAGGTCCAAATTTGAGCGCTGTACCGCTAGACCACCCCGGCACTAGGCAATAAACTTTATTTATCGTCCCAGGGTCCATTCTCATCCGACAACCTTTTTGCATAGGAATTCTGGATGCTATATAAATTGGGAACTAGTGAAAAGGTGGTTCTACCACCTACTGTTATTGCATTATGTAAACCTTTTTGCTTTTAAAAAGCATGGAGCAACAGGTTAACAATAACAACAATTAATTAGTTTGGTGACATAATCATCTCTTTGTTCTTTTCGTATTTGCAAAGCATCTCAAATAATTGTCTCTCATATTGTACATGTAGAAATGACCTTGCTTATGCAACTATCATAGAAAAGTAATAAAATTTCTTGGCTGATAAATAGGTAACGTCCTTGTGATGGAGCCACTATTCACACATGAAGAGGTTGCCTAACTTTTTGCCACTTAGCCCAACGTATACCTAAAGTTACCTTTAAAATACCTTGGGTGTATCCTTTCACCCACCCGCCAAAGCAGAATTTTAGTTATATCGCTGTGCAGTCTATCCCTGCTGTGGTAATCTACATGTTTAGGTTCACCTATTCCAGAATGTACCACATGTAGGTGATATTCAAAAATATAACCATTATTGGAAATGGATACTTTGTAAAGATAACTCAAATCATCAAGATCATTACCACCCATATCTATACATTTAACCAATATCTAAACAAAAAAACAGCACCCTGTTAAAAAATCGCTTTTTTAAGAAATAAACAAATAATAAAAAAACACTCACGAAAGACCACTGTCACTAAACAAAGAGTTGAACAATTTTCTAACAAATAAAATCTTGTACAATAATCAGTTAATAATCCAAGTTAATTGGCATTTTAAAAGCAAGCTATAAATTGTACAAAATTAAAATTCTTTTTATAAAATAAAAAAACAAAACATTGTCCAATTGTTGGCAAATAAAAATTGCATAACACAGATATGCCCAAATTCCACATTGACCACATGTATAATTATATCACATTAAAAAATATCCCATCAATCAATATCAAAACGCCACGTTGAAAAAATACATCACATTGAGGGACACCCATCTAAAAATAAATAAATAAAAAACTGAGAAACAATAATAATTAATAAAAATTACAAATATTTATTATGCTTTGTTTTTGGTTTTTACAAGAAGCATTTTTTGGCAACTGAACACTCAGTGAAGACTTCAACAATGACCTACATTTAGTGGATTGGTAAAGGCAATCAAACGTATACCCACAAGAACACTAGTCTTAGACATATGCTCACCCAAGTTTGAGACCAGAACTGCTAGATCACCATAACACAAATACTAAATTAGCAATTTTAACAGCTACATAAACTTGAAACACACACACACACTTACTATCCTGTACGTATTCACCCATTTCAAAATTAGAAGCCAGTTTGGGTTGTTCCTTTAGTTTGGATTTGAATTCTTCAGCAATGTTCATAGAATAATTCAACTTGCAAAAATAAATGAATTGGAACAAACACAATTTGAAAATAAATTATTCACATGAAAAGTTAATTTTACAAACTAATGTTCTACAAAAAATGAATAGTTACATTTTCTAAAAAACCATTTATCTTAAGTGGTAGAATAGACATGTGCTAAAATAAAACGCATTGTTGAGTCAATCCATCAAGGTAGGTACCAGTTACCACAACTGGTTCAAAATCCGGTTGAGAAATTTATTTTATTGGTGAATGCTTCACTGATTCCTTATTTCTATATTTGTACGGTATATTAAATGATCGACTTCGATGGCGTGATAAGTGTAAAAAAAGTAGAAAAATAACAAAGTTTCTTGGCTAATAGACGGCATTCTTGTAACGACGCCACTGTAAAAATTGACAAAGCTGTTTATCAGGGCTATCACCTTTAGCCTAACAGCCACATAAAGTAAACATGCAGCTAAAGATACCATTTAAGTACTCTGACTATGTTTGCATCCACCCACCGAAGCAAAAGCCCAGTTATACTGCCATGTACGCGGTCTCTGCTGTTATTAATCCACATAACGTTTAAGTATATCCATAGTGAAAAGTTAATTATCATGTGGATTTGAGTAATGCTCATAAAGTTTCAATTTCCAATGATAGTGATATTCCTGAATGTCACCTACCAAGTACCTAGACTAGCACAACAAGAACCGAGTGCACAGCTGCATAACTGGGTTCCCGCTATAGCGGGTGAGTGCAAACATACATTCAGGATATTTAAAAGTGCTTTAAGGCATACCATATGTAGCCATTGGGTTAATAGAGATAAATAATCCTGACAAAAAATCAGACGGCCTTGTCAATGTTTTCCAACATTAGCGCCGTCACAAGGATGAATAGTAATATGTTCCAGTTATTATTATCAATAGCTAAAAAATGCATATCACTACAAATCTTGCACTTGATCATTCACACGTACCTCTTTAAATAAAATGTCGCGACGTTTTTCATCCAAATCGCCTAAATTAAGAAAAGGACAAATTAAAATGCAGGTTAAAAAATCAAATCACTAGTTCTTTAAATAATAATAATAATAATACGACCTCCCAATCAACTATTCCGATCTCGACTCCGATTGAGAAAGGTACAAGGTTAAATGCCTGGTCTTTTGGGAAAAATAAATGTTGCCATTTCGGTAAATTAAAGCAACGAAATCCAAGTTCAATCTTCGACATACAAAATCTTCACTGTCAAAAATTCACAGTACACTCTCACATGAAATTATCTTGTTTCCCTGCAGTCTTCGGAATAGAAACGTTTTGCAATAACATCAGTGTGGTTGGTGATATAATCACGTCTTCATTATTTCTATATTTGTAAGATATATATATACCGCTGTGTACCGGGTTCTTGCCGTTGTTAGTCTAGATGACTGTTGGTACCTAGTCCAGGATGCACCACGTGGAGAACGAACAGTCAGGAATATCACCACCATTAAAAATTGAAACTTTGTTAGCACCACTCAAATCCTCAGAATCATTAGCATTCCACACAAAGCATCAAGGTCATTTATATCCCAATCTAATCCTGAAGATCAGAAACAGATTTCATCCCATTAAGTGGTCCCATGTAGAGATAGTAACAAAACTGACTCCTATAGTAAGCTATATGATATTTAATTGTAATTAACACTTGTTACTTATCTTAGATATATCTAACACTTAGTAATAAACACTTTAGATAATACTTTACTAATATATATATATATTATTCCAAAAAAAATTATTAATATATTTTTTGTCAGGTTGTTCATTTCTATATAAGAAGTGATACTCAAACAACCAATCCCATTGATATGATTTCCAAAGTGGATACATTTTATAGATGAGTCACTTGTCAACCTCAACTTCAAAAAGTGCTACTCCAAACAAAAGAAATGTGACATATTTATTTATTCTATTTTGGTGTTGGCATGGGTTCGACCACCATCACCGGCACTAAATGCAGGCCCCCATTCGGCTTCGCTAAAATGTTCGCTAGTTGAAAAAATGCTTCCCATTGAAAACAGTAAAAAGAAAAAGACCTTTTTGCTTTACAAAATAGAGGGCAACCTGACTATCTCATGCATTCAATTTTTGGCATTAAAAATTGGACGTTTATTCGGATTTTGGAAAAGGCTGTTGTCGTAATCATGTTTTCACTACTTGACTGCAATGTCATCTTGTTGTTTCTTTAGTCTACAGGGACCAAATTGGTAACCTTGCGCTCTAACGCTTCTCCTTTTTGGGAAGTCAGTGAAGTCACATGTCTTTGAAATAAATTGTTGTAATCAAAACACAATTATTCATGAAATTAACATAATATAAAAAATTAACGCTTTTAAAACTAAATTATAGTATCAAATTATAATATACAATCTTGTAATTAATACAACTTGTTCTGTAAGTGTTTGGGGAATGATCATCCTGAGGATTTGAGTAACGCTTATAAAGTGTCTATTATATTCCTGATTGTTACTTCCACGTGGTGCATCCTGGACTAAGTGGATCTAAGCACCAAGACTAACAGCAACGGTATAACTGGGTTTCTACTTGGTGGATAGATGCAAGCATACACCCAATTATATGAATGAATGAACGTAAGTTGTCAGTTTTTATCAAAATTTTATTGATTTGTCAACTTACATTTTACAACCTGTAGACATAATTCAAATCTTGTTTCAAAATATTCCAGTGCATGTTTGAAAAACATTTTGGATGCCTAAATAAGAAGAAAAAAGGAATATTGTACAAAATACAATTGGTTTCATTACAACAAAACTGAGAGTAATTGAACTAATAATTATTGTCATAAAAAAAGTTGATTGGTTAAGAATTTCGCCCCCAAAATAAGTTAAATCGTTTGACTATCGTCTATTATAGTTTAAAAAATTGGGTACTTCTGGAATGCTAATGATCCTGAGGATTTGATTTATGTTTATAAAGTATCGAAATCTAATGATGGTAGTATTCCTAAGTGCTCCTCCTTCATGTGGTGCATCCTAGACTAAGTACCAATAGGCATCTGGACCAATAGCAGTAGGGACCGAGTGTATAGCGGTATAACTGGGCTCTCACTGAACTCCAGCTGAGTGAATGGATGCTAACATGTACCCAAAATGCATAAAAATATTTTAATGTATCCATTTACCATATGTAGCCGATTAGACTCATAAATCCGTCAACCGGTGTCAACTCTCAGTTACCCCAAAAAGATCGCCTCATCAATTCCTGTGAACACTGACGTCAATCTTTTAGCAAAGAAACTTCATCCATCCCCATCCTAAGTTTAACTAGCATCCGACAACCTCTTCACATAGGAATTCGGAATTCTATGCAAATTTGGAACTAATGGCTCTTCCACCAACGTTTGGTTGATTGAGTACTGCTTACAAAGTGTTTATTTCCAATAATAGTAACAATGCTGTTTCCATACCTCCATGTGTGATAAATCCTCGACTTTTAGTCGACTGATTGCACAGTGACAGTAACTGGCCGTCCGTCTTAGTAAAAGGGTCACTTTATGCAAATAATAGGACGGCTACAACTATACTTTTTGTCATTCAATAAAGTTCATTATGTTCCTACATTTGTTACAGTTTTAAAACCATTAAAGATGATCGTTTGAATGTAGAAATAATAAAGAAGTGGTTATATCACCAACATTATTTCAATCCTACTAAGTATGCATATATGTAAAACCATAACTAATGTAAAGCAATTGGTTTCACAAACTTTAGAAATCAACAAAAAAAACTAATTAACTGTTTCAAACGAGTTAAAAATTTATTTTACTACTTTGAGTATTTTAAGATAAACAACTTCTGGCAGTGGACATTTTAGCGAAGCTGAATGTGGCCCGCATTTACTGCCGCTGGTGGCGATCGAGCCCATATCTACCCCGGTTCGAACCGAACACTG
Organism: Cardicola forsteri; assembly: GCA_025895645.1. Classification (NCBI taxonomy): domain Eukaryota; kingdom Metazoa; phylum Platyhelminthes; class Trematoda; order Strigeidida; family Aporocotylidae; genus Cardicola; species Cardicola forsteri. The sequence goes on from JAKXYG010000004.1 coordinate 868,130, forward strand.
TACCACTAGACCACCTCGGCATAAATAGAAATTTCAATAGATGTAAGCGAACAACAACAACAATACATGTAAAGCAAAAATTACCAGCACATAAAAATTATTCAAAAACTCCATCACATCCGCGTCAACATTGTACGGAACTAAAAATGAAAGAACAATAAAATTAAGGCAACATTTGCTAATTCAAATATTGAAACAATTAAAGTAATAAAATACATAAGTGGTAAACACATTCTATTTCTTATCCAATTCCATAATAACCATTAGATACTACGCCGGTCCAGTTTGTATCACCCATTAAATATTGCTCTACGTTTGGATAACGTCAATCATGTAAATGTGTTTCGTGGTGGTTTAGCGGTACAGCGCTCGAATTCGGACCTCGGTGGGCATAGGTTCGAATCCCACCACCGGCACTAAAATGCAGACCCACGTTCGGCTTCACTAAAATTTCCACTACTGAAAGATGTTTCTCGTCAAACATTCAAAGTAATAGCCATAAAATTAAAATAAAAAAATAAAATATAATCCTCGAAAATTTAATTCAATGTATTGTAAATAAAAGGTCCTTTTGTTTTGAAGAGTATGGAACAACATAATTGTTCCATGTGATTGTAGCCAACATCTCTAGGAATAAAAAATATATAACATTAAAAAGATTTAGCTACTTTGGGCTTTCCCTCAACCTAATCATCGAAATCACGCATCTACTTCTTGCCGTAGTTGTTTTTTCTAAAATGATCATTGTCCAAAACAACCAAACTGGTAATATTACACCCCGGCCCTCCTCCTTTCTCAACCGCACGTGAAATAGACTAAAAAAGGTTGTTACCTATCTACCAAGACAAACTTTCAGATACGCATTCGATCCCTAATTTCTGCTGATCCGAATTTCGAATGCACCATTATTAGAAAATGAAACTTTATACACATTCCTCACATCTTCACAACACAAATACAAACAAACAAAGTACCCAAATTTGACAATCTTTGATTCAAGGTTGCCCACTTGTATTGGTAGGCACTGGAGCAGTTGGATTGGTCAACACCACAATTCGGGTCTTGTGCCAAATCGGACTGATTTAATTCGATAGAGTTGGAAGATGGTTGATCTACTACTGGAGTTGGATCTGTATCAAGATCAATAAGTCGACCAGTTGGAACTGTAACTAAAGCACCACAAAAATAGACAAAATTATAAATACCAACTGTAAGAATATCGAAAATTGATTATTTTAATTACACATTTTCAACTACTTACAAGTAGTCTAGTAAAAAACAACAAACCTTTGTTTAAATCATCGCTTTTTGATTGATTATCCATTTTAGACTTGGATCCAATAACAAGCGACTTGGTCCTGTCATTTTTTGGAATTGAATAATTGTCACTTACAGGCCTAGAACAAAGCAAAAAACCCAATCGTTTGATTCGAGTGATCATATCAACTTGAGAAGAATGGCCGCACTCGCCATTGGTTACAGGCTGTTTCGGTCCAGTGAATACTGACAAAATAGATTGCATTACAGACGAATTCAACTTTTCGTTTTCCAACTGGCTAGTGCTCACATTCCTTTGATCTAACTTAAATTCGGCAGTTGACGTTTCTTCAGATGTTGATTGAATTGTAGTTGTACCCAAGGAAGAAACTTTAATACAAAATAATAATACCAACTCTTATTATTATTATTATAAATAATAATCACAATAAGAGTAATAATAATGATAAAAATAATAAAACAATAATAATAATAATAATAATAATAATAATAATAATAATAATAATGATTTATTATGATTTGCATTAATAACCATAATTGCCTTTCTACCCAAAAGAGATCAAATAATAATCAATTAAAAATAAACAAATGCCAACTCCTAATTGAAATAAGACGAAATAATGTACCATAACGTGGTTTGATTGAACCATTATTCGATTTCAAAAACGTCGGTTCTGGCCGAGGAGGTTTACACTTCGATGGAGACGTAATCCGTGCTTTCAAGTTTTCCGCTTTGATTAGATGAGTTCTTATCTACAAGTCACATAAATTTTTATTTTTATTTTTAACACTTTAAATATTTTACGAAAAACATCTTTCAGTAGTGACATTTTAGAAAAGCAAAAAGTAGGACCGCATTTAATGCTGGTAGTGGGGATCGGTCGCATGCTCACACAGATTCGAGTCAAGAGCCGTCTAACTGGAAATAAACTTTCCAGTAAGTGGAGTTCTAGTACCACTAATAGAACTCCATCACATGCTAGCTTAATCGATAACGGTTTCGCTCTATTTTAATACATTTCTGTACTTAAATCTCTAATATTATTTAAGAAATAATGTATTTAAAACAGATTTAGATACAATACTATCGTATCGAACTAGTAGATGTTCAAGATAGCACCAAATTTGTTAAAATCTTCAACTCAACATATATTATTTTTATTTATTTAGAGTCAAATGTTTCAGGAAAAGGTTTTACAAAATTGATCCTACAAGGTATTTAAGTATCCAAAATATTTTTTAATTGCTGTTTTACTTGCCATAGAACAAAATGATAAATTTCTAAAAATTAAGTTAGATAATTTTTAGAAAGCATAACTTAATTTTTTGACTTAGAATAAAATACAGTAATAGTGATTAGAACAAAATAACCACCTATTGTCGCTGTACTCAGTACTAATAAACCAATAAATTTTTATAAATTACATTTTGCGATTAAAACAAAATCTTTTTAATAAAGAAAATAGGGTTTTTGTATGTTTAACAAAAATGTTCGTCAATCCTTCCTTTTTACACCTTAAAAGATAAACTTATTTTAATATTTATTATTATTTTTCATACTATTTACAAAAATATCGATTTTTATCGTATTAAAAATATTTTAGTAAACAAATACTTAATATTTTAGTTGCGTCACGTATATGCATATATTACTACTTATTTAGAATTAAGTAATTTTCAGTAGACTTATAAACTTAGGACTCAAAACGGCCAATACTCAGCAATATTAAAATAGTAATATTTTGAAAACATTTTCACACTACAAGCGTCAAAATAATAAATATTCCATAATTCCTTTTACTAAACACAACAAAAACATATACGTATATATTTTCATAACATACCAATTCTTTAATTTCTGTTTTTTTGATATTTGACTGTTCGTCTGAAATTAAAATCAGTTCTATTAAAATCAATTGAGCTTTAAAACAAATCAGATAACTATTTTTAATTATTAACACAAAATTGCAAAAAAAGAAATATATAAAAATAATATGATTCACACTTTTGTTACATAATTATTATATTTTAAAATTTTTATTAACTGTTTTAGTGTACGTTTTATTTAATACATTTTTATTTAAATTTAATCTTTGTATAAAATAAACCTTGTCAAACATTTACAGGGTCAGCTTCAACCACCCATAACTCAGTGGCTAAGGTTGACACCAAGATGAAACAGCTGTACAGTGCATATAATTGACTCAAATCAAATGGATTTATTATTCAATAAATCTGACAATTCTAAAATAACACCTTGAAAAACCTATAATAAACATTTTATACATAAATTAAAATAATGTAGCTTCTTTTTTTACACATTTTGCTGTTTAAATATTTTAAAAATAAGGACACCAAAATTTTTATTTATTTATTTAAAAATTTATTAAAACCAAAAATAATTCAAAATGTTCAAAACAGAAAAATAGAGGTAGCAAAAGAAAATAATCATCTTCCTCATTGGGGATAAACATTCCCATCAGCCATTATAGCTCAAAATAGTCCAAATTACCAAAAGTCCTCAAAAACCAACATTCACAACGTGCACTTAATAAACGACACTTGAGGTATGTTAACTTGAAATGTTAATTATATCCCGGATTAAGCCCCTTCCGACAATCTCTATTAACTGAAAAGGGCGAGTAATCAATTAAGTACAATATTTGGACGATGGGCTTAGCATAAATAAAACGACTGAGTTCACGCGCTACAATGTCAACTAAGAACTATTACAGAGAACATAACCACGAGAATAAATGAGCACTTTGACCAAAGGTCATTCATATGGAATAATCTTGTAGTCGTATCCTCTTTAAAGACAAAAGAGTGGTCATGTGACAATCACAATATTAACATAAATTTATTTGTAATTAAATAAGTGCAAAAGTAGACTAAAAATAATTAAACCTGCATCGATATATGATTAAACAAAAAACTTGTCACTACTTACATTGAGATGCAGCCATCAAATGATTGAGACCTTCTAAGTAGGACGAATAGGATTCTGGCAATTTGTCTGTTCGTTCTAACTCTTCTGCCTTGGAAAGTTCATTCATCTACATGTATGCATATATATATATATATATATATATATATATATATATATAGGGGTGGTCTAGCTGTACAATGCTCGACTCGAAACTGAATGGGAATCGGTTTGATCCCTACCAACGGTACTACATGCAAAATAGTAAAAATAAATAAATAAATGAACAACTATATTTGAATTATCAATAACACATACCGCCCTGGTCAAGCTCGTGGCACTCGGAACATGATCAAGATCAATGAATGGATGTTTAAAAAATTCTTCTGAACTCAAGCGATCGGTAGGTTTGCGTTTTAATAAACCCAACAAAAGATGGGAACAAGATTCGCTAATGTGAACGTTAGATGGAAGCTACATTAAAACACGAAAAATAGTTATTCATATATATATATATATATATATATATATATATAGCCAATAAAATATTGCTTAAAATAGAGAGCGTATTAATTCTAAACTAAACTTTCATTTGGGTTGCTTTTATTTTTTTTTAACTACAAAATAATAAATAATTTAAAATAATCCACGTTTAACGTTATGCTTGTTTAGAAAGATTTGTTTAAAAATAAGTAAATTATATGTTAAAGATAATATCTATTTAAACTGAATAATTAAATGCAATTTACATATTTTTAATACTCAGTTATAAAATGTTTCATTGTTTTAAATTTTTATTTAATAATCATAATTTAATGTAATTATTCCATAAAAATAGAAACTTAAATTTAAAAACAAATAATAAATGTAATAAAAATCATTAATTGTTTTTAATGAATAATTTAGAAACAATTGTTTTAATGCAATATTATTGTAATCAGAATTATATTCGCCAACTTGAACATTTCAATAAAATAATGCACCTAAAAACTTAAGTACTATTTTACTAAAACAAATCGATTTATTTATATAAAAAAATCAATATTTCTACAAACAATTTTTTAAAATTACAATTCATCATAAAAATAATATACTTTTTTATTAAAACCGTACAAAGTTTGTTTTCTGTTTGTTAAAAATGATTATGTAACTTCAAAACAGCAAAATACACTAGTTTTTTAAGTTATAAAATATGAATTCACTAATTTGTTAGTAAAGAGTTAAAATATTAGTCCCTTTTTATTCAAAATAAACACTACAAAATCAAATGTTTATTAATTGTTGGTACTTTGCTTTGAAGTAAATAAAACAGTAATTTAAAAGAATTATTATTTTAGATATAATAATAATAATAGTAATAGCAATAATACAAATTATCAGAAATTATTATTATTATCAATATTCATTTTAAAAAAACCTTACTTACCACAATAGGCTCATCCAATGAAAGCTTATCCGTCAATTCTTTAAGAGTCAACGAAGCAAAAGGTGCTGCTCCAAATAAACATTCTACATCAAACGTGTGAATATTTTAATACAAATAATTAAAGCCATTAGCAAATACATGAAATCTTATCGATATAAAGGCTTTTCAAAAACTGGAAATCTTTGTTGATTGTTGTTATGCCGGAGTGGTCAGCGGTACAGAGCTCGACTCACACCTGGGTGGACATGAGTTCGATTCCCACCTGGGTGGACATGAGTTCGATTCCCACCACTGGCACCAAGTAAGGTCCCATGTCCACTACAGAAATATGTTTCTCGTAAAACATGTAAAGTAGTAAAAATAAAAATAAATTAAATTTTTTTTCAAGAATTAAAAAATAAGTAACGACATTGTAACTTTACAAGTTTCCATAATGATTCCAGGTTATTTTCTTTCTGTTTTAAACAAAGAATCTGTTATTTTAAAGTGGTTAATTCAGTAAATATCACTTATTTATAAAATAACAACAAAATATTGTAGGACTTAAAAAACCTACCACTTATTAAAATAACAAATGACAAATACACAACCATGATAAAAATATCGCATAGGGAAAAGACAGTAACAAAATCGTCCATATCAACTTATTACTACTATTATTATTATTACTATTATTATTATTATTAATATTAATAATAATAATAATAATAATAATAATAATAATAGTAGTAGTAGTAATAGTAGTAGTAATAGTATCATTACTATTATTATTATTTTATTTGTCAGTTTAAATACTTCAATAGTAGTACATTCAACATCATAAAATATCATAAAATACTATTGGCACTAGCAAATAAAATCAGAGATCAACAAATATTGGGGTTACACGTTAATTATAAAATCAAAATCAAAGCAAATGGTTTCAGTAACATAGTTATGGAAAACGTTTCATAAATCCCTCAAACCATATAGCGTCATATTAAAATTATTAGGAAATAGTCATAACAAGAATATAATCTGTTAGTTGGGTTAAAAGAACAAGATAGAAAAAATAATTAGATCAGGAAAAACAAGATAATCCCTAAAATGAAAACATCAAAACACAAATTGGTATTTGAAAGACACATAATCATCATCGGGGATAAACATCCCCCACCGGTTATTATCACTCAGGGTAGTCCAAAAAAACCAAAGCGTCTGTAAAAACTTCAACTCTTGTAGTGTGTACTCAAAGAACGACACTTGAGGTGTGCTGACATTAAATGTTAATCACATCCCGAGTTAAACCCCTCCAATGATCTCTGTTGGCTGCATAGGGTAAACGAATGGACGCCCATTTAAATAATTCATTTGGACGAGGAGGCTTAGCATAAATAAAAGGACTGAGTTCGCATGCTACAATGTCTGTCCAAATTTTCCGTTGGCCGCCTGGCCTTCTTTTCCATCCGGGTAATGGGTGGGCTTCCATAGCTCTTCTGGCTGGATGAGTGGGCGATCTACGTAAAACATGGCCAATCCATTTTAGTCGTTTTTCTTTAACTGTGTTAGAGATACATGTCCAATAAATGTTAAGAGACTTACAAATATCTGGGAATAGTCGAAATATTTTACTAGTTATTAAGTGAGTGCGTTCAATAGAGGACAACGAGCAAAACCATATAGATCTTAAACAGCTTTGCTCAAAAAGAAAAAGCTTTTGCGTATCCGCTTGAGTGAGAGTCCAAGTTTCACATGTGTAAAGAAAAATGGAACGCATTAAACTCTTATATATTCTAATCTTGGTTTTAATATAAATATTACTTTTGTTCCATAAAGGTTTACTTAAACGCCCAAAGGCTGCAGCAGAGGCGAATACGACGCCGAATCTCTGAAGAGCTGAATCCTTTACTATCTATGATCGAGCCTAGGTACGTAAATTCATCGACCACAGGGAGTAGGCTACCATTAACAGTGATTGGATTTCTAAAGGGGATGTTAGCTAAAACTAGTTTTTTTAGTATTAAGATATAAACCGTATTTCTCTGAGGCTTTTTAAATAAGTTCAACCGCATTTTGCAAATCTTCTTCGGTTTCTGCCATAAGAACCGCATCGTCTGCATATTGAAGATCCTCTATCTTGCGACCATCATGAGTTATACAGCCCTCAAATGACCGAGACATTTCATCAAAGATGTCATCAACTACAAAATTGAAGAGTGTGGGTGCTAAAACACATCCTTGGCGAACACCTGAATTTATGTAGATTGCATCTGTTAAAGAATCACCATTCCGTATTACTGCGTTTGACGACGTGTATAACGATTTAATAATGTTGCCAATCTTGGCAGGAATTCCTTTGGTAATAAGAAGATTCCACAGCAGGTTGCGACTAACAGAATCAAAGGCGGCTGAATAATCTATAAATGCACAATATGTAGGCTGTTGGTATCGCGAACAAAGTTCTAACATTGAAAGATACAAGAAAAACCTAATATCATACTTTTGTTGCAGTTATAAAAAAACATTTAAATTATATGTATATGTATATACCAAGCAGAAAACAAAAATACTAATCAGTCTTCAATTACTAACCATATATTATAACACCGACAGACCATAAGTCACATGAAGCGTGGTAAATGGCATCCCGAAATACTTCGGGAGCCATGTATAAATATGTTCCTCGTAATTCGTTCATGCGAACACTACCTTCAATTGACTTTGCAAAACCAAAATCTGTAAATTAGATTTAATAAATTATCTTTATTATTATTATTATTATTATTATTATTATTATTATTATTATTATTGTTAGCTTAAATGCTTCAGTAATAGAACATTCAGCATTATCGAATGCATAAAATATTTAACACCATTAGCATAAATAAAACAAAAATGAAAATACGGAAGGATATAGTTATACAATAACAGCAAAAATAACATCAAAAACAAAATAATTAATTAATAAATGCTTTCGTAACTTGAATATGGAAAAATAGCATCAATTTCTCAATTTGGTAAAATATAATACAAAAAATTAAGTATATATATATAGACATGAAATGCTAATAATTAATTATCTAATGAAAATACAACAAAAACGCTGCTTAATGTGAAAAATACAACACTCTTACCAGCAAGTTTCAAAGATGGTCTATTAATTCATGTTAGCAATATATTATTATTATTATTATTATTATTATTATTATCGTTAGCTTAGATGCCTCAGTAATATAACATTCACCATTATTAATGTATAAAATAGTTAACGCTACTTCTACTGAAGTATCCAAGCCAATAACCATAAATAAAAATTTTAAAAAAAAATAAAACAAAAATAAAACAAAAATGAAAATACAAAAGGATATAAAAGTATACAATAACAGCAAAAATAAAATTTAAAACAAAAAAATAAATTAATAAATGCTTTCGTAACCTGAATATGGGAAAATAGCATCAATTTCTCAATTTGGTAAAATATAATACCAAAAATTAAGTATATATATATATATATATATATGAAATGCTAATAATTAATTATCTAATGAAAATACAACAAAAACGCTACTAAATGTGAAAAAACACAACACTCTTACCAGCAAGTTTCAAAGATGGTCTATTAATTGATGTTAGCAATATATTTTGAGGTTTAATATCCATATGAACAATGTTTTTCCCATGCAAATATTGCAATGCAAAAGCTTTAAATATATATATATATATATATACAATTGTCATACCCAATTGTTGAAGAAAATGATGAACTAACTTTTCATTGAGTCGTTTTTTCAATTTCAAATATTTGCCCAAATCACCACCAGCACAATAATCCATAATTAAATAAATATTTGTCGAATCCCACTAGAAAATATCGCATTATCATACTAGTACCGTACATACCGAAAAATCCAACAAACTAACAATGTGTGGATGTTCTAAAGATTTCAATATTGATATTTCAGAAATTAAATTGTCCTCTCCCCTTTTGTTCAAACTTGTTTTTTGAATGCATTTGATAGCCACCAGTTTATTAAAACGCTGTAAAAATTAAAGTGTCAACTAAATACACAAACCAATTGACGCGCCATATATACTTGACCGTAAGTTCCTCGACCCAGAGGATTGATAATAATAAAACCAGTAACTTTTATCATTATTCAATAATGCCAAGTAATTCTAAAACATGATATTCATCAAATCTATAAATTATTATCATACATACTGTTTAAAAAAACGCAAAATATTTATAAAATTAATAAAAAAACAATTCATTTAATTAATACGTAGTGACCCTTCATTATTTCTACATTCGTAAGGCATATTAAACGATCGACTTCGTTGGTTTAAATAGCGTAACAAAAGTAGAAGCATAACATTTCTCGACTAATAGATAGCATCCTTGTGACGGCGCCACTGTTCATAAAAATTTACAAATTCGCCTAATTTTTGTTCCAGAGTTATCTCTATTAGCCCAATGGCTTATATATGGTATGCATAACCAAAGTCAAATTTCACCGCTCTGCATCTGATATTTACTATGTTATTCTAAGTGCTGATTGCCTTTAATCCGAAATAACCCGTTTGGAAATAACAACCAAAATTATTACCATTAATGGAAATCGCGATTTTATAAGCATTACTAATATAGCAAGGATTGCTAAAATTCCTAAATAAACTGAAAGTGAAGATATCATTTTTACAGTAATTATTAAAATCATCATTTATAGTTAAAAATTATTAGACATTTATTCAAAACCTCCGTGCTACTACTTAACTAAAATTGTATTTAATTAGTCACAAACAAAAAAACAAAAACAAATACATTACATAAACCATTAAACAATTACATAAACTTAAATTTTAATTTTATCATCCTAATAAAACTATTTACAAATATATTTCACAAATTAAATTTTAAAATCAATTAAAATTTATATTTTTCTATAAAAATTATCGACAGTAGTACAGCATTTTCTATATATAATACTACAAGTTGAACATGAAATGAACATTCAAACAATAGATTTATAAATACTATCATTTTTATTTTAATTACCATAAAAATTCATATAATATCCATAATCGGTAAAAAAAATTAGCAATTTATTGTAATCTTCATAACAAAAACAGAGTAACGCATTATTTTAAAAGTTTTACGTGTTTTATGTTTTTAATTATAATAAATAATATTTTTTTAATTATTTTTTATTATTTCAAAATGCTACGTTAATGTTATGTTTATTTTGAGTAAAATTGTTTTAATCTATGTTGTAGGTGTGTCTAGTGGTTTTTCATACAGGATACAGAATACAGGATATTTCGCGAGTTGATTAGGAGTCAGACTCTTTTTGATCCTTGGTTCAAATGGTATCGGCAATATCATTGAAGGGGAAATAGAATAATAATGAAAATAATAATAAATTATCTAAAAGACAAATGAGCTACCGGAATTTAGTTAGAGCATGACTATCATATAAACGCTTAAAAAATTGAGTAGATTGTGCATCAACGATTTCGGTAGAGAATCGGTTTCAATTATTGATAACTCTGTGAGAAAAATGATGTAACCTTGTCTTAGTGGAAGCCCTTGGTTTGCATAATTTCAGATTGTGCCCTCTGAGTGAATTTTGGGCAAGGTTAAAGAAGGGACTAAGGATTCCAAAAGAGATGAGTTAATGCACCTCGGAGCCGCCTATCTACTAATGGGAACAACCTAAGTGAATGCAATTTTTGTTGGTAGAACATGTTTCTATAGGACCTTGGTAATCTGGAAACAGTCCTGTGAACTTTTTGTAGATTATTAATGTCGGAAGTAAGGACGCGGGCAATAACCTGGGCACAGTATTCTAGATGGGGCCTTATGTAAAGCATGTAAATTAGCCGAACGCATTTTGGAGACATACTACCTAAGTTCCTTTTGAAGAATTTTATTGTACTATAACACTTATGAATAGCCCTGTTGTGATGACCCGTGAAGTTAAAAGATGAGTCGAATAAAACTCCTAAGTTTCCAAAGGAAGAGCATTATTTGGAGACATTTTGAAGATATTCCCAGACGGCTTACCAAAAGAAATATGCTTACATTTAGAATAATTCAGCGGGAGAGAATTTTCAAGCGCCCATTTATTAATATTAAAAATATCATGACGTGGTACTTCTGGATTGGAACTCCAGATCTTAACATTATCGGCATATAAAAGAATATTAGAATTGACGACCGATGGCAAATTATTGATGTAAAAGATGAACAGAAGGAGGTCTAAAACTGAGCCTTGGAGAACCCCAGAGGTAATATTACAAGAAGATTGATCTTCTCCCAACCTAACCTTAAAGGAGCGATTGGATAAGAAATCTGTGATCCAGGAGAGAATGGGTTCAATGATGCCAAATGACCTGAGCTTGCCTATAAGCAGGTCATGGGGGACTTTGTTGAAGGCTTTCGCAAAATCAAAATAAATAGCATCCACTGAAGAGCTGGAGTCAAGGATTGAAGAAATGCTACTAGTATAGGTTATTAAGTTGGTTAGGCAGGACTTACGGGGCAGAAACCCATGTTGAGCAGGGTTAATAGAGTTTGATTTGGTGATGTGATTAAGGATATGAGACCTAACAAGCCTTTCCATTATTTTACTCGGGGATAATAAGATACTAATTAGTCTAAAGCTTTCTGGTTTGAACTTGCATCCCGATTTATAAATAGGCCTTATATACGCCATTTCCCAGATATTAGGGATGTAACCGGTGGAGGAAGAGAGGTTAAAGATATAACTTAAATGAGGTGTGAGAACATCCGCGCATTTCTTGAGGATCCTGGGAAAGACGCCATCGGGCCCGCAGAAGGAAGATTTGAGACTTGTTTGAATAGTAAAAACAGTGGAAGCATCGGAGTGCAAAACATTAATAGTGAAAAAGGGATCAGAAAATTGAGGACAATGTGAGCTAGTAGTTTGGAAAACTGATTTAAAATAATCTCAAAAACTATTGCAAGCCGATATCCTAGACAATAGAATCCCCTTGTCATTTTTGAGACAAGGGAGAGAGAGTTCAGTTGATCTTTTGTCTTTAATGAACTTAAAGAGGAGGCTTCTGTTTTTAGAAGCCCTGCTTAGGAGCTTGAAAAGCATCTTATCTTTGAAGGCCTTGATTAGATTAGAACAGTTATTCCTTTCCGAAAGGTACGCATAATGGAAACAAGGGAAATTAACCGATTTCAACAAAAGGAAAGCTTTATTTCGTTTGGCAATGGAACGCACTATAAACCGTAGAAGCTTAGGTTTCGAGTGGGAAGAAACTTGAAAAGGAACAAAGAGTTTAATCCCTTTATTAAATATGTCTAAGAAATTAGAATAGGAAGTTTCAATGTTGTTAACATAAATAGAATCCCAACTTACAAACTTGAAGTAACTGCAAAGTTTAGAAAAGTCAGCTTTTCTGAAATCAGGAATAGGAACCAGACTAGGAGATAGATTGTTTGCAGCAAAGGAGAGAAAGATTTCAAATAAAAAATGGCTGTGATTACTCTTACCAAACGGAAGAAGATAAGAGATATGACTAATAGAGGAGACATCATTTGCAAAGATAAGATCAAGGCAAGAAGGGGAGGAACCTATCTTATACCTAGTGGGAGAGGAAACATGCTGTGTAAGAGCATATTCAACGCTAAGACTGACGAAATTACTTTCAAAGTTACTAGAGAATTCAGAGACAGAAGGCCAATCAATGGATGGGTTGTTAAAATCCCTTATAAGGATTTGGTATTTAAAGGGCATAGAAAAAATAAATTGAAGATCTTGTAAAAGTAAATTATTTGTAGCATTAGTAAAAGAGGGGGGCCATAGACTAGGGAGCAAACAGTATGGGAACCCAAAACTATAGTCAATATGTCATAGCCTATCGCAGACTAATATGACGGGAGGAGAGGGTGGAAAAGGCAATATCATCTCTAACATAAAAAATGCAGCTACCACAATTACCTTTTGAAGAATCTTTCCTGACAATGTTATACCCTTTAACTACTATTTCACTATCAAGAATGTCCTCGGTTAGCCATGATTCTATGATCCCTATAATATGCGGAGAAGAGGATGTCGTCAAATCTTGAATCTCAAACAATTTATTTCTAAGACTTAATGCATTTGTATAAAAAAACTTAATCCACGAAGGAGGGGGAGAAGAGGGGATAATTTCCAAAGCCGATGTAATACCGGGCAAAAGTTTGGCTAAAGAAAAGTTTCTAGTTAACCTAATGCCTGGAAAGTAGAATCTGACGCTAGACCAACTGGATAACACGTCATCTTTGGCAGAGGGATTAATGAAGGTAACCAATATTGGAGGGAATGAATGGGGACGCTTGCAAGTGAGCTTACAGATTTTCAAACCTGAAGCCTCAAGACAGCACTTGGTGATGATACTTGTAACGTAATTCTTAAAATATAATAACGCTCTCCTTAACTCCCTTAACAATTAGATTACAGTCTCTTTTGGAATCTAAAACATGCTGCTTAGCAACTGCTAGAATTTCCTTTTGATAAAGTTTTAGTACTGATTTAGCGGCTAAAAATGAGGCATTGAGATTGGACATATCAGATTTCAGGGATTTGAGCTCACCCAAAACCAAGTTTGAGAGCTTGGATATTGAAGAGTTAATGAATTCAGTCTCCGCAAAAGAATCAGAGAACTTGACTATTAGGGACAATAAAGATGATGACATAGCCCCTAGACTATTTTCAAGTTTTGAGATTTAAGCAGAAAGTTTTAAAGTATCTGTGGTTGAGTCTAAAAGTTCAACCAACTTTGTGAGGTTAGCATAAGGCAAATTCTAAAGATCAGTTTCATATCTGCAGTCCATACAGATGTAGTCCAAAGGACTACTTGCAAGCTGCGATAATGCGCCGACGATAAACCGGAGCAAGCCTTATAAAACCAGTTACTACAAATTGCACAGAAAATGCCAACCTTCACGGATTTTTTGCAGCGTTCCAGGGCGCAAATAGAAGATCCTATAAGGATCTAGAATGCAAAAATTAATGTAAAAACAACAAAAAAAACTAACAAAAAAATATCAAAACAAAAACTATCGCTAGGGAAAGACTAGCAATAATCGTATAAAGAACACAGTGCTATGTGATTACCGCACGACGCACAAGCGACACGCACAGTAAACAAGTAACACGTAACAATTAACACCAAACACAAAACTGGTAAAATACACAATACACAAAAATACACCGATACGCAAAAACGACAGTTAGCAAACGCGAAAAACAGTGAGCAATAACAAAAAACAAGCTACTTTTGATCCGTAAAGTCACGCAAGCGTATCGCACAGATTCAAAAGGATTGTACACAAAATGAGGAAGTCAAAACGCCTTTTAGTACTCTGTTCTCAAATTGTTTTAAATTATTGGGAGGAAACATGTAATAAATGGTGAAGTAAAAAAAGATTTCTTACAGAAACATTTTTGAAATTAAGATAAAAATCATAGTAGATAATGGAACCTTTAACAATTTTTCCGTAAATATACAAAATTAATAACAAGACAAAGTTTTGTATTACACTGCAAAAACACTGCAATAATTTTTTACCAGATATGGAGCTGGAAACTGTCCTTCATGTCTTATGTCATGTTCTTATCTTTACTAATGTCCAATCTTTAGTACACTATTACGTTTCCATCACTTTTGGAAAGCAGCGATCACTCTTTCCTATTCTTTTTTGTTTAGTTCTTGTCCCCGATCTCTAAATTGGTATTGCAAAACCTAACACTTTTTTTGAATTTTTAGAAGACGAACCTTAGTAGACACAGGAGTTTTTCAAAATGCCAACTGAGGTTTATAGGGTTTTAATAATGTAAATAGTCTTTATTTCTACATAGCAGCAATTATTTATAACGGTATTACATTGTTTTCCCACCTCCGGAGTCCCAGTTCCTATAAAATATTTTTTTTATCCAAGTTAAGCGCCTAATCTATAAAAGAAATATAAAGTGTTTTTTAAGTATAAAGCTGCAAAATTACCCTGTTTTTACTACAATTACGTTAAAATTTGAAAGCAAGTTGCGTTGCTATTAAAATATTTAAAAATAAAAAGTTTAACAATTTACTTAATAAAACTAAGGTTAATAAAAATATACTGTTTAATTTTATTAAAAAAGGCTTTTTTCTGAATGCGTTCTCCCACATATTAAAAACTGCAATGGTTTACTGCTATCAATTGAGGAAACTTGTGACTCATTTAAGGAATACTAAAATCCGTTTCTTGCACTGGTGACATTGTTTCTAGCTGTTCTGCCGATCCTAATGCAAGTATGGGAAATTTCAGAATCATCAAGGATATGGTCTTTAAATAGTTTAAGCACTTGATATTTACTTTATGCAGGTCTGACGCTATCTACCCTACAGTTTTTACAAAATGTGTTGATACATTAACACGAGTATTTACCTATTTATTCAATTTATCTCTAGCTAATAATCGGTTACCTGAGGCCTGAAAATTAACGTATATAAGGCCAATTTACAAAACAGGCAGCAGATACCGCCTTAATAGTTATAGGCCAATTAGTATACTCCCAGCATCTAACAAAGTTTTAGAGAGCCTACTTAAAGGATATATAATAGATCATATAGCAAACAAGAATTTAATTAATCCAGTTCAACATGGATTTATTCCTCCAAGATCCTGTCTAACTAACCGGTTAAAATTTACCAAAGGGCTAACAGTGCTTTAAAGCATCAACCTTCTGTTGAGGCAGATTAGTCTGATTTTTAAAGGCTTTTGATAAAGTACCACACACTCTCTTGATAGCTAAACTTAAGTCTTTTGGCATTGATAATCCTTTAATGAACTGGATAAGAAATTTTTAAAAAATTCGCAATTCAGAGTTATATTTGTCAAAACCTTGTCTACTCGATGGGTTGGCACATAGATTAATCCTAGGTTCTCTAATTTTTATAATGTTTATTAATGATCTAGCAATAATAATTTAATCTAACTTTTTGCTTTAGGCAAATGATGTTAAAATTTGGGGTACTAATCCTAAACTTTTACACCAAAATGTTAACAACATCTATCAACGGTTAATTAAAAATGAGCGTTCTTTAAAGTTGGATAAGTGTAAACACCTGACATTTGGACAGTCCTCAGAGCGGAGGTTAAATATATTAATGCTATTTTTACTCCTTCATTGTTCTTCGCACTACATCACACAAAGGTAACCCAAAAATGTGTTAACTTAATCAATTTTTAAAGACCTAACTTGGGTAAGATTTCAATAAATCATTATTATCTTTTACTCATGTTATAAATAAAACCACATTTAGGTAACAGCCCCATCCCTAAAAGTTGACATACATTAATAAAGAGTTTAGAGAACTCTAGCAGAACTCTCACATGAGCTTTAATTCAAATCGTGCCCTGAGCGTTTGAGGACATTAAAGTTTTTCTTATTAAGAAATAGGCGACTCCAAAGTAATTTAATTTTAATTTATTAATTGTTTAAAACTAATTAAATCTTTATTTTTATGTTAATCACATGAACCTTCGGAAACATTGTCGTAAGATTTATAAACTTAGAGCACTTACACATACTAGACAACATCATTTCACACATAAAGCCATTACAGAATAGAATAAACGTTCTAGTCACATAGTTAATTGTAAATCGGTAAAGTTATTTAAGATAAATGACAATGACGTCAATTATTTTAACTTTAATTTTTGCATAATAAATAACTGATGCATTTATTAGAATTACAAAATACTTCTGTTTTAAGAAACGTGGGGTAACGAAATTCTTTCATGTGATTTTATTTTACATTTTTATTATTAAAGAACCTGTGTATTAAAACTAAAAATTAATATAAAAAGCAATAATGTTTTAGTATATATTATGAAAAACGGATTATTTAAAAATGTAAATACCTTAAATACATATTGATTATTATTGGTCAACAAAAATTTTATTTTAAAAAATATTTAATTATATAATGACTAACCTAGTACAAAATGCAGTCCAATTTTGAATCAATAAATAAAAAAACATTAAAAACAAAATTTGTTATTAAACAACGTTAAAAGTATTCCTTATTACAGTTTTAATTAATTTTCTTAATGTTTTTGATTAATTTTGTAAGAGATACGTTAGTGTCACAAATAATAAATCTATGTTAATTTTTAATAGTTAGTAAATTTAAGTAACCAATGAATTATCAAAAAAGTTATTAACTTTACAATTATGAAATTAATTGTTCAAACAAAGGATTTAATTTTATATTTAAACGTACATTAACATAGAACAGTCTCGTTATACAAAGATTATTAAAAATAAAAATTGTTAATATTTAAATAAGAAATTAAAACAAAATTATATATTCCGTTAAAATAAAAGCAAATTTAAATAAATACTAAATAATTTTAAAAAATAAACTCAAAATTATGTAATATTAGGTTATCTGTTTATAATCAAATGTTTAAAAACTTTGTGGTATTTTTATGATTAATAAAAAGGTTAATTATTAATTTATTATATAATAATTATTTACAATTTGAAATTGATAAATGTATTATTAATATTTTTTAAATATAAAGTAATATATTTATAGTTAAATTTATAATTTAAAAAAATGTAACATGCACCAGTGTTAAAAGATACATTAATGTCAAATGTACAATTTTAACAGCACCATCTGTTATTTATACAAACTACTGAAAAAATATTTTGTTTACAATGGCACACAAATACGATTAACATTGTTTAATTTAAAAAATTACGCTTTACTTTCTTGCCGTAATTTTACGAAACGTTATCCTCTTGTTGTTTTTTAGCAATATTAAAAAAATCCAAATTATTAACCTTGAGATTTAACGGTAAAGTATTATATACAGTAGGCAACGTATGTAACTCCAATTAATTTTTTAAAATATTTTTGTTTGTAAAATAAATTAATGCATATTTTTAAACTAACAAATTTTTTTTACACAATGTAATGATTTGACTGATGCGCTACATTTTTTTAATAAATATATAATCTTGATACATACGCTGGTATGCGATGCCTAAACTTTAACTTTTTCTAGTTAAAATTTATTAAATATTAAAATATATAATTTATTTACAAAAATAATTATTAAAAATATATTTTAACTTTATATTCATTTTATTTTTTAAAATAATAATTTTTAAAATAAAATAACTACTCACACATACATACAAATTTGCACTGTATTTTTAAATAATCAATAATTAATTTATTTTAAAAGTATTTTAATGTAAACATTTTTAAAACAATTTTTTTTTAATTATTAAATTTTTTTTAATAATTTAAGCACAAGGTCGATTTATATTTTTCGTTTTAGACTTTGTAATTTTGATAAAAAGGCTTCTTATTTCAGCACACTTAAAGCGGTTGCTAAGATACCTCTATTCAGTCTTGCCCATAGATAACAACGAGTGGAGTTTGCCAAAAAGTACAAGCATTATCCATCGTCATTTTGGAGATCAATATACATCACAGATGAGTGTGCTATATCCTATGAACTATAGACTGAACACTTGAAGGTTATTTATAGTCGAAATTTCCCACTCAACCACACTTGTACTGCAATAAAAGTTGCACATCCTTCATGTGTAAAGGGATATTTTGCAATTAAGTACAACCAGTCTCCAAAATGAATGCGTACAATTGGCAATTTAAACAGCGCTGAATTTGTGCAAATATTTAAACAATTATTTTATAGCAAGCTGTCCAGAAATGCTATAGGACACTTGACAATTATCCAAGACGATGATCCTGTGCTTACTTCAGAAGTGGTAATGTGTATTTTAATATGACTTACAATTTACTATACGTTTTCCTTATTTAGACCACAAAAGCTTTGAAAAGCAAAAAGCTTACTTTTATTCAACTTCTTCCATACAGTCCAGACCTCAATGTAATTGAAAACTTTTTTAGTATTTTAAAATGTGAGGTGAACTACATAGAAACTGGAAGCGAAAATTAATCATGTTGGAAAAAATTGTATTCTGAAGGACTATATTGGTACGTTGATAGATTCCTACACGAAGCGGCTGGCAGAAGTTGAACAAACGCGTGGATATAACTTAAATTACTGATATTATTAAGTTTGTTACTTTTATTTTGTATATTTATATATTTTAGTAGATAAAACTATTTTTTAAAACCAATTATCTGTGTTTATCTTTAGGTTTTCATAATGGTGGTATTGTGCTTTATTGCTAAAACGAATGTTATTGTGCATTATATTAAGATTTTTTTGCGAATAATATTAAATGTATATATATTAGTAAAGTATTATTTAAGGTATTTATTAATAAGTGTTAGATATGTCTAAGATAAGTAACAAGGGCTAACTATATTTCAATATTATACTAGGTCAACATTGGATTCACTTAGGTCACTATCTGTATATATAGCGCATTATTGAAAATAATTGTCAGCTAGTGCATATTTAATGCAGCCTAACAAAGGTCTGCATTTAGTGACGGGACAGTCCTAGTATTTATCTCAAATACATTTGGAATTTGTTTAATAGTTAAACCGAAATTATAACATTTTTACTTGATTGTAATTTTTAGCAGTTAACAAAAATCTTTCACTATTTAAACTTATTGTAACTATAAGCCATAAGTTTTTTAAAATGTTTTGAAGGTTTAGATGTCAAATAAAATGTTATATATTATTAAAACAAAGTATTATGTTTAAATTATTTAACCTCTTAGTTTAACTTTTTATATTATGAATTATTTTAAATTTTACATACATACAAAAATTTTAAACTCATTAATTAGCTATAAATTAAATGTATACTGTAAAATGTGTCAGGTTATTGAAGCATTTGTAAATATAAAGAAATAATCTTTTTTAATAATTTCTGCGTAATTGCTTTATGTAATTAACTTAATCTGTATATAAATTTTAAGTGTAACTATTACCATTCAATCACTTAAAAACTCTAAAACATTTTAATATTTTTAATCATACAATATTAAAAAAACGGTTAACTTTAGTTATTGATAGCTCTTTTTATTTTAGCATAATTACTATTTTGAGAAAAATAAATCTCAAGTTAAAACAAAAAAAAGAAAGATTAGAGTTAATTAACATGGATCTGTCTGATGAGTATATATATATATAAGTTGTGCAGATTTTAAATAGTGATTGGTTCATATGTGTCTTGTTTTAATTTTATTATATACATGACATCATTATATTAAACACTTAAAAATGACTATACTATTTTCATTATTATTATTTAAAGTTGATTGGCTACTTATGTGCACTCACAAACAACACAAAAATATTTTATTCACCGGCTTCTTACTAACAATGTACTTAAAAAATAAAAATAATAATAATAGAAATCAATTTTATTAAAGCACTAATTAGTTCACGTATGCAGCATGTGCGCTTAGAATAAATTAAATATTATATAATTTCTATATATATAGGATTATACATTATTTAACCAATAATTGCTATTATGGAATCAACTAAAACATACAAATCTATGAATTATGAACTCATAATATCGACAATATACGGCAATGGTAGATATCAAATTGTTTTTACACTGCTTTGTGCTGTTTCGTGTTTTATGACCGGATTCGATGTACAATCGATGATTTTTATGAATTATGTGCCTCAACACAATTGTTCGGACACCAATTTCGCCAATATCGACCCCATTTATTGGTATCCACACAAAATTGAGTTGTCGTCTGTCGATACGAACAAACTGTTGACAATGAATAAGACGGATAGAGACAAAAACGAACAATGTTGGGGCGTCTATCAAACTCCCGACAAAAACTGGAACATACTGCAATGCACAAAATGGGAATACGACACTAGTCAAATGATAAATACGGTTATTACCAATTTTAACGTCGTTTGTAACCGCAAATATCTCATTCCTTTGACTGAATTTTTGTTGCTTTTTTTTTACGCCGTTGGATTTGTTGTTGCTTCGTTGGGCAATTGGATTGGACGACGTAAGCCATTTCTAATTTTGGCTACATTACAAATTGTTGTATCGATAGCAACGCCCTTTGCGTGGAACATTGCAGTGGTATTGGTTTTGCGATGTTTGAGTTCGCTCACAATTGCCGTAACGTATATTGGCTACAGCTTGGTAAGCGAACTTGTTCCCCTATCCAAACGTTCCCTATATGGCAACATGTATTGGCTTACGTGGAGTGTTGGCTATGTGGCATCGGCTGGCTTATCCTATCTGGTCAAAGATTGGAAACTGTTGCGATGGTATGGGTCGGTGTTTTTCATTTTCTACATTGGATTTATTTATTTTGCTCACGAAACTCCCAGATGGCTGGCTTTGCGCGATCAAATTGACCAAGTTATTATTATTTTGCGACGCATGGCCAAATGGAATAGGGCTCAAGTTGACGAAACATTTTTTGACGATGTTCGCCAATTTTTGCAATACGAAAGTGAACAAGAAAAGTTGCGAAACAAACAAAAAAACAAGGGTTTTAAATTGACTATTGACAATGGCGACATAAATGATAATGAAGATTATGCCATTGATAGTTTGAAAACCCCAACAATTGACGAAAACGTAAAAGATGACGAGTGCCTAAAAAATACCGACAAATTTTTCGACATATTTTGTCACAAAACGTTGCTTTTTCGAATTGTTACAATGTGTATGTTGGTAAGCACGTGTGCTCTTGTCTATTACGGCCTAATTACCGACAGTACATTTGCTAGTTCGAACATATTTTTGAATGCATTTTTGTTGGGTGTAGTCGAAGTACCATCGTCATTGGTTGGTTGGTTGGTGTCACTCCATCTGGGTCGACGTCGATCCATTTCTTCACTATTTATCATCTCGGGCGCGGCCGTTTTCATCACTGTCCTGGCACGTTTCTATGGGCGTTTTATAGTCCAACTTGTATTCGCTCTTGTTGGCAAATTCACCATTACCGTCGTCTATGCAATCAATATTCTCTACGTAACCGAACTTCAGCCAACGAGTGTACGATCGACAAGTATGTTTTTTGTCAGTATTACGTCGGGCGTTCTTTCGTCCCTGTCGCCATTGATCAAATTGTCGACCAGAATTACGGTATTTTTTCCGGCCATCTTTTTTCTATCTATTTGCATTGTTAGTGCCTATCTTGTATTTTTCCATATGCCCGAAACTGCCAAATGTCCACTTTCGCAAACAATTGACGAAGCGAAAGAATTGAAAAGGGGCAACGAAGTTGAATGGTCGATACAAATTAATTCAAAGTATGCTCAATCAGATACTGAAAAAAACAATTTTGATTTGTGATTAACATGTGTTTTTTGGGAATGTTTTTAAACATGATTTTATATGTTTTTTGTTGTTGTTGTTGTTGTTGTTGTTGTTGAGATGAAAAATTGGAGTAAACTATGTTTCACAATTGTTTATTGAAACGTTGAAAAGTTTTGATGTGGTAATTTTACACTTCAGTTTTGTTTTGGGAATCTTGGGAGTAACAAGGTTGCAATTTAAAAGTTTTGCTGCATCAAAGGTTGATATTCTATCCAACTTTGATTCATCTCCACCATCGCATGTCATTTTGCTATTTCTTTAACAATATTTGATTTTTTTAAGAGGTTAGATTGAAAAGCTTCAGCTTTAATCTTCCTTTTGTTTCAGGGTGGTTAAGGTGGAAGCACAATGAAGGCAAAATGGTATTGTGATTATAAAAACTAAAAATAATAAACTTATTTGGTTTGATATATATATATATATATATATATATATATAAATGGCAAATATATTATATGTCAAAAAACATTAATCACAATTATATACAACGGAGCAATCAAAATAAAAGGACAATCAGAAAAGTTTAGAATTATGCAAATAATGTTATACTGGAGTGGTCTAGTGGTACAACACTCGATCTAGATCTCGGTGGGCATGGGTTTGAATCCCACCACCGGCACTAAAATGCGGGCCCACGTTCTGCTTTGCTAAAATGTCCACTGCTGAAAGATGTTTCTCGTAAATTATTTAAAGCAATAAACATTTAAAAAAATAATTTACAGATGCGCGCTATTCAGTCCAGTAAATTGTGAATAATAATATATAAACAAGTTAAAATATAGCTTACAAAATAAAATCATTAATACAAAGTATTTGTTAGTTAATAGCAACGCTAGACTGTCGTTAACGCACATTTATGACTTTATTTAGAAAAGGAAATTGTGTGTGTGTGTTTCATTCAATACTTTATTAAATTACTAAAAGTTTATTATTATTCCTGTTATTATTTTAAATAATTTGTGCTTAATTAATTTTGTAGAAAAGATCATTTTAAAAAGTTTTAATACGCCAATTTAAATTAATTGATTACTTTGCCAACTTTATCATTTAAATGCATATTTGTGTAAAAAATCAATTTGTGTGCTTGTGCATTGACTAATTCAATTATTTAATCTGCAATGCGTAATAAAATAGCCAACATTTAAATTTGCTTGCAGAAAGCAAATTAATTCAACTGGTATAAAGCATACATTGTTAAAGAAACAGTCACTAAAATATCTAAACCAAGCAATGTTTACAAGACTCATACACGATTTAAAATGGCAAAAAAGTTACTAGCTTTTCAACCAAAAGCAAAATCAAAATAACGTTTTTAATATCTAAATATTGTGCGGCAAACTGTGTCTAAATAAACAAAGTTATTGTTTTAATAGTGTAACAAATGGAAGACTCAGATAGACAAGACCAGAAACGTCAGAAAATGAAATTTAATTATTTGGCTTTACAAAAGAAACCAATTGGATGGGAATTCCACGATAGGTTACAATATTACTGCTATCAACTGGAATAGATGTGATAGAAATATTATAATTGAAAAAATAATAATAATAAATAAATATTGTTTATTCTTATTCATTTCCTTCAGCTTAAAACGTTTGTCCAAAATCCATTTTTTCAGCAAAAACCTAGACAACATTTAGCCATCACAACGTGTTGTTGTACATAAAACAAGTTCAATTTACATTAAATATTATAAAATGTAAAGTATAAAAATGTCTAATTGATGATTATTCTTATTTAATGAATTGTTACAATTTAAGTTGTTTAGATATAAATTGCAATTTTCAAAAATTTTAATAAATAAATTATGAAAAAAAAATTAAAAAAAATTTTTAATTTTTTTAAATATAGTATTTGATTTGTTGAAACTTCAAGACCATTTTATTGCACGTGCAATTGGTGATGTGACGTATTTGCTTTTGTATTTCACGTGAAAAAACATGTACAATTATTTAAAAATACTTCAAATGATAATTACCCAATGAATAATATGTCATTTTAATTGTTTTTTTCTTGAAAATAAGTAGTTTGTCGGTTTACAAGTAGCTAAAGAAAATTATTCATTTATTTAGTTACTTATTAGCAATAAGTTTTTTACTTTTTAGAATCTGATTGCAAGTTTAATTTAAATTTTTAAAACAATGTTTACAATACCACTGTAATTCGTGCCAAGACATGTCACGAAGGAATGAGGACAAAAGTGTAAGGTCATCAACTTGACGTTTTTAAAAAGTAAATATTGTTAAACAAATAATAAAAGAAACATTTTAATGGAATTAGCATATGCATAGCTTGTGTTGTATCTTTGTATGTCTGTGTAGTCATTAATCTTAAGTTGAAGCTTTAATTACATCATATTATATATATATATATATATATATATTACTATGCAATATGTTAATCCTTTTCGGTCAGTGTTTTATTAGCTACTATTAAAATTAATCAATATTTAAAAAATTCATTTCATTATTAGAAAATGTACTTTTGGTGCTTTCTTTTGGTAATAAAAAATTAACCAAACATTTTGTGATTAAAAAATTAGAACATATTATTTGTTCTATCTCCATCCAGCAAATAACTAAATTTGTGTTAGTAATATTTTGTAAAAAAACCTAGTGTATATATTTTACTTTCCAGTTACACAATAATTTTATTACCAATAAAAAAGTTTTTAATATTTTTAAGAAAATAACCATGATATTCTGAAAAACATTAATGTAACTTTTAAATTGTTTTACAGGATGTACTGCATTTTTAGTTTTAATTTTTATGGAAATGTATATTTTTAACTTAAATTTAAAAATAAATCAATATTTTTCAGTAAAAACCAAAGCTACGTTTTGAAAGTAATCGGTTTTTTCTGAATTATTTCAATTATTTATTTCATTATAAACATAGTTTAATAATTATTTATTAAAAAAACTAAATATTCAAAAATAATTAAATAATTAATTATTTAACATAATTTCTTTATTTAAATTAACATTTATATTATGAGGTGACAACAAGATTACATTTTGTGTTGTAGAAGTATAAACTTAGAGTATTCAGATGCATTCTTAAATAATGATTTTAAGCACATAAATTAATAATCGATTATTAATTGTAAAAAAACGCAAATTACATTTAGTAATTCCGTTTACAAGGAGGTAGCATTTAAAATATTTTTTAAATGACTTGACATTACAAGATAAATATTTTAAAGTGAATACTTTATTTTTCATTCTTAATATATATATATATATATATATATAACAATTAAAGATAAACGTGGTTATTGATTAAAAACATCCCTAGCATTTATATGACTCAAATCAATAATACTATATACAGTACTACATAGTAAGTAAAATAAAATCATAATTTTATCAATATGTGTTGTTAATAATACAAAATTACAATTGGTTTATAATCAGAAGTTAAGTAAAACCGTAAAAATAAAATGTAACATTAAAAATATTGCATAAAATAAAAAGCATATTTAATTTTTTGGTTCAAGTTGATATTAAATATATATATATACAGCCACTGAATAAATTAGTGATGAAAATTCAGAAAAAAAATTAATATAAATTAATTTGTTATCTCTAATTATTTTTTAGTAAAAATAAATATTAAGAATTAAAAATAATGTAAAATATGTAATAGATGCTTTATATTTATTTAGAAATATTTATTTAAAGACGCTCAGTCGGCCAAAATAGCATATTTTAAAAACAGCAGTCATATAAGCGTGGATAATAAGTTAAATCTATATAATTTTTATAATAATTGGTCGATTATTAATTTGTGTGCTTAATTTCATTAAAAATAAACAACGTTTAATAGTTAAAATTTAAACATTCAACTTTGATCCAGTTGTACCGTCATAATGCTAATTAAAATTAAAATTTAAATACTTAAAAATATATTTAAAAAATTATTTATTATTTTTTTGTAAATAAATTTTTTTTAGATAATTTTAAATTTTTTTTATTTTAAATTATAATTGACCTTGAGAATCAGATTAATTTCGTTATTTATTTTCGTTCTGTAAAATGAGTACCAACGATAGAAAAGATTACCATCTTAATGACAATGAACACCATGTTATAAAAAAATTAAAAAACTACGGATTTTTGCCTAAACAATTAGCGGAATTGTATAGAGTAAGTCTTACAACAATTTATCGTGTTTTGAATGGACAAAAACCAAGAAACTATGATAATGTTGGTAGAAAAAGAAAAACAAGTAAGACAGATGATCGAAAAATTTTAATGGAATTAAAAAAAATTACAACAAGCCCATTTCGAATATTGTAAAAGATAATTTACAAGAATTTAGTTATTCAATGGTGAGAAGCCGTTCAAGAGAATTTGGTTTAACACGTGAATCGCCAATAGTTAAACCATTTATTAATAAAAAACAAAAAGAATGTAGATTTATGTTTTGTAACAAGTGGATTGAACGAAGATTGTCTTATTGGCGCTCGGTATATTTTGCTGATGAAACAATGATTCGGGATGAACCATTTGGATATAAAAATAAAGTACTATGCGGGCCTAATTTTCAAAAACATTTACTTCCGGTAGTTAGAAAAAAGCCCACCCTCGACAAGTGATGTGTTGGTTCGGTATTAAGTATAATGAACCTATTAAATGGAAAATTATATCCGGTACCTTAGATAGTGAAAAATTTGTTTCATTAATGAAGGAAGTTTTTTATAATGAAATGCAACACACTCACACCGGGCTTACTAATGTTTTTCAGGACAATGCTCCATGTCATACGTCCAAAAAGGTAATGTCATATTTACCTAGGTTTACTTTATTTGTTTTATATTTACATTTAGACATTAGAAGGGCTAAAATCAAAAAAAAATTTCTTTTATTCAATTACTACCTAACAGTCCGGACATAAATGTTATTAAAAATTTCTTCAGTATGCTAAATCGCAACATTAGTAAGCATACTGAAATTGAGGATTTGTGTGATCGTATTCAGTTTGTTGTTCAATATGAGATGAAACAAGAATGTATCAATAATCTCATCGACAGCATTCCAAACCGCCTTGATCAAGTGGTTAAAAAGAAACGCGATCACATTAATTCTTAAACATTTTGTTCATTATTATTCAATCAATCATTTGGTAACTAAAAATATTCCATGTGTTGTGTTTTTTTTTTCATATTTGACGTTATATTTTATATTAATAATTTTACCAGATTTGTAATTTTGAACAACTTTAACTTTTATACAATTATTTTTTATAATAACAATAGATATTAATAAAATTGTAATTGTATTTTATCAATTATATAATATTGTATATATTATGATTAAACTGAGTTCTTTTTTTGAGTTATGTGATGGCTACAGATGTTTTACTTTAATAACTACGTTTTTAACACTAATTAGCTTAGGAGTTGTATATATATATATATTATATATATATATATATATATATATATATATATATATATATATATATATATATATATATATATATATATATATATATATATATATATATATATATATGTAGGTCTATATACACGTATTTTCAAAAAAACAATTTGGTTTAATTTGGTTTTACATGTAAAATATATAATTGTAGAATTAATGCAGTAGGAATGTCCAGATTTTATAACATTACTCAATTGCATTGGTCACATTAAAAATTAAAAACAATTTACATATTACTTTAGTAGTATCGATACAAAAAATTCTGTAAAAATAGATTTTCTACTATTATTATTACCAAATTCTAACTTAAACTAAACCATAATTTAAGCATTTTTGTAATATATAAAAAAACAAATTATTTGTTAAAATTGTTATTACTTATATGTATATATATCACAAGTGATCATAAATGCTGTGGTCCAAGGTGGACTCTAGTCATTGCACCTAAGCACTTTGAAGCCGGCGACGATCCCTAACTGGGTTAGCTCGGAGGTGTAGTTTCTGCCAGTGAGGAGGACTATGATTATTTTCTTATTTTTGTGCCGGGGTGGTCTAGTGGTATAACGCTTGATTTGGACGTAGGTGGGTGTGGGTTCAAATTTAACTATCGACACTAAATACGGACCCAGGTTCAGCCTCACTAAAATGTCTACTGCTAAAAATATTTCCTGTAAAGCATTTAAAGTAGCAAACATAAATAAAATAAATTATATATATATATATATATATATAGTAAGTATACAGGCTGCTGGTAAAAGCAATTCCTCATTAATAATTAGCTCTGATAACATTAGTAAATTTTATTAGTTACATTTAAATTTTACTTAAACATTAATACTTGAACATTATCCATAAAAATGTATTAAAAAACATTTTCTATTAATATCATTACCAAATTCCAAAACTCCACTGTTTTAAAAACGAAAATGAATTAAAATATGCACACATGTATGATGAAATAGATTTAAAAATTCCAATAACTTTCAATTAAAACGAAAATGGAAAAGTTGAAGCTCCATTGATTAATTGTGTGTGTGTGTGTGTGTGTTAGATCATGGATATAAAATAAAGTCGGAAACAAAAACAACTATTAAGCAGTTTACATTATTTTTGATTCTTAATGATTATTTTTACCAAAATACAATCGGATATGACAAATTAATTTATATTTAATATATTTATAAATTTTTATAATATCTGTTGTAATAGTTAGTCCTGTTAATGATTTGTATCAACATAAATATAAATTTCAACTATAAAACATTTTTTGTATACATATAGTAACATTTTATAAGTATGTAACTAGTGAAAATATGCAAAATGAATTCATTTAACAGTTTATATCTTCTAATATTTTCATTTATAATACATATATTTAAATATTATATAAATATTTGGTTGTTACTGCTTGAATGTTTTAACAAATTTATAAACGAGGCCTTCCATTTACATTGTTATTGGCAAGACTCAAACTCATGTTTACCAAATTTTGAATCAATTGTTCTTTTAAATCTGCCAATCACCCGGACATCTATAAATAGTGGAATAAAACTGAAATTACATTTTCAAAAAAACCATTGATTCAAACTAAAACCTTTATATTTATTTGTAGATTATTTTTAATGTAATAACTGGTTACATACATAAAACAATTTACTTAATAAGTGCCTAACTTAAGCCTTGTAATTACTTTTCAAATAAACTAAGTTGAGAATAATATTTTTAATTATTTATGTAACACTTGTGTATTAAACGTTTTTAAAAAAAGATTATTTCTAAGTAATAGAAAATATTTCAGGTATGTGTGCTTATAATGTTTAAAATACATCGATTGGTAATAAACGATTATTAATAATCAACAAATTTTAATTTCTTTTAGTTACACTAAAACTTCTACTTATAAGTAATCAAAGTTTTAAATACAAAATGTTTAATTAATTATTTCTATTTACATGGGCTTAAATAGGATCTGTCAAAATTAACACATTGAAATTGATTGACTTTCCTCACATCACTTAAGTATATTAGGTACATCAACATTTTACTAAAATAATCCTTAAACATCATTTTAGCAATACCAATAATTAAAACAATAAAAATATTTTATTTCACAAATAGCATTACCAAATTCTCACTTAGACAAAAAACCCAGAACTGACCAGGTAAAAAGACTACTACATTATTTGCTTAAAAATAAATTATATTATATATATATATTACAAATTTAGTAGTTTAAAAAATAAACATGGTTTTTATAATTTCTTTTAGACGCTTTGGATAGGAATCAACCAAATTATTGATATAATCTCGTCGAATTCGATTTTTCAAAAAATAATCAATTTTTTCTTTGAGCGTGCTTTGGTTTTCTATACAAATTACCTCTCGTTTAAGATAACTAAAAAGTTTTCAATTACATTGAGGTCCGGGCTGTATAGAATCAATTGAATGTGGCTCAGTTTTTTGTTATTTAAGGAATCTGTAGTCTAAACAATAAAAAATGCGTTAAATTTTAAACTATGATAAAAAGTAAGTTACGTTTTTTGACATATGCACTGGAGCATTATTTTGAAAAACCATTAAATGCCCTGAAACATTTTTTCGTAGTCCAGTCCCAAAAATTCTTCAAAAATGGTTATAAATTTTGAGCTGTTTAAGTGGCTACTTGTTTGGTTCCATTTAGGTACTTGTCCGAACTTAATTCCACAATATCCATGGAGACATGATAGATGCGCAACCATTTTAACAATCGAATTACAGTCTTGAGAAAAATCGGGATCATAAATAATCGTGGACTGTCCATGGTTCGTACTTTAAATCACACTCGTTAGTAAAAAAAGTCGATAATTAAAAACAAACTGAACGGATTTTATACATTTTTGCAAATTCCACACGTCTTTTTCTATGTTCTGCTGTTAAATAAACTTTTTTAACGTTTTATTTTACAGCAAATTGACTCATTTCATTCTGTTACTTTTCAATTTGTTGATTATAAACAAATCATTTTGTTTACTAGTTGATGGTGCAGATCCAGTTCCTGCTGTTCTTGGACGTGCATAATCCTTTAAAAAAAACTCTGTATACAATCCTTGTACTGAGCTCAAACAAAGCTGCAATTTGTTCAATAACTAAACCAAAATTATAACTTTTTATTTGCTTGTAATTTTTAGCAATTAACAAAAAGCTCCCACTATTTATATTCGTTGTATTCCTACATATCTACCTTTTTTTTCAAAATTATATAAATTTAATCATGAGAGAAGATGCTACTAATTTTATATTAAGTAGTATGTTTATTACAATTAAATGCGTTTTAATAAGAAAACGCATTTCATTGGCTATTGCTTTTCATTGGTTGGTTTATATTTTAATGAGGTATTTAATGTCAAAATTTGTGCTCTCCCCTTATTTTTCTAGTGATTTTGATTATATCAGCATCATGAAAATGAAATACGACCTTTTCAGTGCATTATGTGAGGATGTC
Organism: Cardicola forsteri; assembly: GCA_025895645.1. Classification (NCBI taxonomy): domain Eukaryota; kingdom Metazoa; phylum Platyhelminthes; class Trematoda; order Strigeidida; family Aporocotylidae; genus Cardicola; species Cardicola forsteri. Next base: position 900,002 of record JAKXYG010000004.1, read on the forward strand.
GTAAAGCATGAAAAAGCAACGCATACCAATTTTTACCGCAAACAATCGAAAAAACGTCATAATGATCCGGGATTTCCTTATCAATCTGTTACATTTCGCTGTTCCAGATTTCAAAACCAAAAATCAAAAGGAACGGGTCAAAAAAAACCAAGTAACTAATATTTAATATATTTTTAGATCCCAAGATCTTCAGTGTCCTGCTATGTTCACATATCGATTACTGAAGGATCACAAGTATTGGCTGCGAAAATATCATTTTAGACATAATCACAGTAGTAGTAAAGAGGAAGCAACACTCTTTAATAAACGACGTCGCTTAACAAATGAAGAAGAGCAGGAAGTTGCAGAAAATACTTCCTTATTACTCCGTAGCTGCTGTTCAAAGATTTATAAAAGAAAAATTTAACAAAGAATGCAAAAAAAAGATGTGTCAAATTTAAAAACGAAATTAGGTGCAAGTATGTGATAAAATGTATCATTTTTGTTAGAATTGGTGAGTTTACCGGAAATGTTATCGCGTTTGGAAGAAGACGGACTGGTAGCATATGATCGTAACAATCAGTTGACTACTGAAATTGGTTCGGGTTACATTAAGTTCTCCAATCAATTGGACGAGGCTTTGGTAGATAGGGTTGATGGAAAATGTACGTGTGTACATTTTTCAAAACTCTTTGTTTTCCCTGTGAGCACTTACTGGAAGCTTACCAAAAAAAGCTTCTACATTGTGGTAAATATGTAATTTTATAATTTTTCTAAGATTTATTAGCTCACAGCTGTAGGTGGACTGTTCAATATAGAAGATCTGGTTACATTGATCCATCTACAGAAAGCAAAAGAAGTTATACGCAACCAATGTCAAGCGATCGCATTAAAGCGAAAAGAAAATGTAATGAATTAGTAAATGTTTTATGCTCCAGGTATGTTAATTATTTTAATAATTAATATTTTAGTGAGGACCTAAACAATGTGAACGCCTTCATCAAATATATGGACATGGTTATAAAGAAACAAATAACAATTGATCAAATAACCATTATGCCCAATATGCCTTCAACTTCACGAAACGATACGGAACTGTAATTGCCAACGTTCTTTAACTGCATTCATTCTACGTATATATCTTTTATATATCTGTGATACTTATTTTAATAATTGATTAACCTTTTTATAAAGGAACATTTGTGTGATATTAATTTCTTTTTTTTATTATTCTATTTTTTCTAATATCCATTTCATTATTTGAACTATTATGAATGTTTTTTTTCACTTTTTTGGATATTTTTTAATGTTAATTTTGTATTGTATTGATCAGGAAGGATTTCTGTGATATTAGTTTCCTTTCTTATTTTCATATTTTCCAATGTCCATTTGTTTCCAACTGTAGTGATCGAAAAAGATTTTTGTGATTTTATAATTTTTTGTACAAAATTATTTGAATAAATAAAACTATATTTTTTTTATCAATCTCTTATTGTTTATAATTCTACAGTGGTAATGTTTCATTTCTACCTGTGTAGCAATACAAACGTTCCAAATGAACGTACTGTTTCTATATAATGATGTAATGTGGGAGACATTAAAAGTAAACATTTATTATTGTATTATCTTGCAATGTTCTGCCAATGTAGTGCGTACATTTTTAAGAATATAGTAGAGTGTTAATTGTCAATCGCTTTTGATAAACAGGCAGTAATTGAAGAATTATAAAAATTTTTAAAGTACTTGGTTTTAAGAAAATTTTTTTATTCAAATAAATGACATCATTATTGTCTGAATAGTTCTCACCCAAAAGTACAATGGGAACGTACGCATTTACTGTAGGAACTAGGTGCCAAGACAATATAAGCCATCTGTAGACGTTAATATTACGTCGACATAGCTACACGCTGAGCACAGATCAAGAAATGTTATATTTTATTGCGTCAAACACGAGACACAGTGTCAATAAACGTTAAAGTGCAAAATTTACAAATTAGAGTAGCAACTGACAAAAATTATTTAATAAAAAATTGCTTCATGTCCAGGGTAAAAGTAGGAAGAGAAAAGCAATTGTGTGTAAAAGATAATTAAAAATTACCATTAAAAATGTACAATTTTAACTGCTTTTTTTATAAGTCTGCAATAACGAAGGCGATTTTGGGTGATAACAGTAAAAATTGAATAAAATTTCACTCCCTGTGTTAGTTCTTAATGCACTTATGTTGATGGTTATACATCATGTGATAGTGTTTACCACTTGTAAAAACTACCTTCGCATTCACCTTGTCTTATTAGTTAATGAGCCCATATACATTGTGCACATGATACACACAAATAACCTACAATACTCTATACGGCAATGCATTATCTACTGTCCCAGTTTTTAATAATTAAAGGTAGACCATGCCTCTAGTGTTTGGTCCGGTATCATCCCAATCCAACCTAATAACATTAATAATGTGTAACCTTATCCGGTCGTGATTTTTATGCAGTCTACAGTGAGAGAACATATATGCATTATTAAGGATGAAATTTGATCTTTTTGGTTTTACAAAAATTCACCCAAAAATGTAGAATGATGAAAATGCAGTATTGTATACAGTAGTTCGAATCTTATTACGGAGCCACATTCATTGTTAAGAATCCATTTAATATTTGGACATGATGATACATTTAACAAGTCCATGAAATATGACATAAAATAAAAAGGATTCTATAATCCTATTAACGGTTTTTATTATGTCATTTATGTCATTATATTTGTTTATTTACAAAACACCTGGTTTTAATTGATACTTATTTTATTATCTACCGTAAAATAGTGTAGTTCACAAAAAACCAGACCATCATCTCTCTATTTTTACATTCCGTTCTAAATAAAATTAAAATTAACATTGTTTATACCAAAATATTGGTGCGACTGAAACGCTGCTTGTTATAATGTAACAAAAACCAAGATAATTTATGAAATACGATCCCTTATCCAATTTACCATAATCATTAGTAAACTAGACGTCTCAATAATATTGTCCTCAAAAATAATTTGTCGTCAAAATGAATTTAATTGTAATAAACATACTACTTAATATAAAATTAGTAGCATCTTCTCTCATGATTAAATTTATATAATTTTGAAAAAAAGGTAGATATGTAGGACTTACCCCCACGTTCGGCTTTGTCAAAATGTCCACTGGTAAAAGGTGTTTCCTGTAAAACATTTAAAGTAGTAAAAATAAAATAAAATAAATAAATAATAACACTTAAATCTGGGCTGTAAACAATCGAATATATAAAGGTCCGATTTTAGGTTAACAAGTTTTTTAATTTAAATAAGTCATATACCTACAGTAAATGGTAAGTTATACCGAAAAATGCATGACCAATTCGAAAGTGTATCCAGCAGCATTATTTTGAATATGTTTTAAATGCTCTGAAGCACTATGTAAAAGCAACAACTAAAATAATTTAGTAAAGATTTATTATAAATTTTTAATTATCGAGATTTTACCTAGTGTGAACAGGTTTTTGCAATTTGAGACACTTGTTATTACAATAATTATAAAGACAAGAGGTGTATACAACTTATTTTCGTCATATATTTGCGATTTCTACCAAAATCCATATCATACATAACTCTGAAATGTAAATTGCGAAATTCGTCAAAAACAGCACATACATTGTACTCAAATGTACCAAAATAGAAAACATTAGAGAATAGAATAAAACGTTTTTCACGCTGTCAATACTACAGGTATGTTTCTAGCACTAATTCTTTTGTATATATACATGTTTATGTGTTGGGAATTGCTAATTGCACACCGATCCTTATATTTGTAAAGTTAGAAAAGTAATACAATTGTATAACAGTAACAACTATTTACATGGTGATAACAATTGATAGTGAATAAATATTTAGCCAAAAATTAGGCTAGGCTATATCATTGATTTGTCTATTGTAAAATAAAACGTTACCAGGACACAATGTAATCACAAAAGTGAACCAATCTCGTTAGAAGTACGTATCAATCCATATGTATTGAATAAACAATGAATATATATACATGTATATAATAGCCATTCACTACATACAATTTGACATCTAGAACCATCATAGGTCGAGAAACGGCCACAAATAACACTATGAATTATGAAATTATGATATCGACAGTATATGGCAACGGCTTGTATCAATTTCTATTTCTCATTTCCTGTTCAATTGTTTGCTTTATGTCTGCTTTCGACATTCAATTCGTCGTTTTCGCCAACTACGTACCCCAACACAATTGTTCGTCAAGACCCAATCTCAATGCATCCAACCGCATTTATTGGTTTGCCAACAAAGTTGACGTTTCGCAAATCGATTTTGTCAATCGATTGATCAAAACTAACGGATCGGTGACAGAAAATGACGAACAATGTTGGGGCGTCTATCGAACACCCAACAACGACACCAACAAGCAGTGGACTATGTTCCAGTGTACGAATTGGACATATGACAAAAGTCAAATGACAAATACCGTTGCTACCCAATTCGACGTCATTTGTGAGTCGCGATTTTGGATTGGCTTGATGGAAACGCTGTTTCTATTTTTCTACGCTGCGGGATTTGTCGTTGCGTCGCTAAGCAACTTGATTGGACGACGGAGAATATTTTTGGCAATGATGTTTTTAGAAATTGTAACGTCAGTTGTTATTCCATTTTCGTGGTCTGTCGAAATGTTTGTAATGTTGCGATGCCTGCGTTCGTTGAGTATTGCTTCAACCTACATTGGATTTAGTTTTATGAGCGAATTGGTTCCTGTCAACAAGCGAGGCTATTTTGGCAACAATTATTGGATAACTTGGGGAGCTGGCTATGTGGCTTGTGCTGGACTGTCCTATTTTATTCGCGATTGGATTCAAGTGCGATTCTATAGCTGCATCTGTCTAGTTTTTTATTGTGGACTAATATATTTTGTCCAAGAAACACCCCGATGGCTGGCTTTGCACGATTACAATAAAGAAACAATTTGCATGCTCCGACGTATTGCTCGGTGGAATAAAGCCCAAGTTCCTGCAACATTCTACCAAGATGTGCGCACATTTTTAGACAACGAGTCACAACAGCGGCGTCTAATTCGAAGTCAATCGACTGGTACCAAATCGAAAGGCGATCAATTTATTGACATCGTTCGATACCAAGTTATGCTAATGCGGTTTGTCATTATGTGCATTTTGTTAGGCACATGTGCTTTGGTATACTATGGCTTGCTTGTCGATAACAAATTTGGCAGTACCAACATATTCTTCAATGCTGCTATCATGGGATTGGTCGAAATACCGACATCAATTGTCGGATGGCTTGTATCGGTCCGTTTTAACAGACGCGGATCTGTAAGTACGTTGTTCGTTGTTACAGGACTATCGGTGTTTACGTCGGCCGTTGGCAAATATGCCAATTTGTTGACTGTACAACTCTTCTTTGCAATCGTTGGCAAATTTAGCCTTACTACGGTCTATGTTATCAACATTTTGTACATTGCCGAACTTCATCCAACAAGTATTCGATCGACCAGTGTTTTCTGCATCAGTATCTTTTCGGGCCTAATATCGTCGTTAGCTCCGTTAACGAAAATGTCGGCTCAATTATGGACATTGTTGCCAGCTTTGATTTATCTAACGACATGTATGTTGAGTGCCCTTTTAACGATGTTGTTTTTGCCCGAAACTAAAACATGTCCACTGTCACAAACAATTGACGAAGCGGTGAAATTGGAAAAAGGCAGAGAAAGCGAATGGATTGAAGCTATGAATTGCAAACAAATAAATTTAAAAAACAATAATACTTTAGAAATAGAATTATCGTAAATACAATTGTTGCTTTAAATCAATTACAATTGCGTTTATATATATATAGTATTTATCAAAATGTTATTCACATAATAAAATATGTTTTATGACATTTTTGGTAAAACTTTATAAAAACATTTTGTTTCAATTATACGCTCTATCTTTTAATTTTTTAAATTTATGATTGTGTTTGTTTTAAATTGCACGAAGCACCATGTTTGTTCTATGTAGTTGCATTCGAACCTCTGTCACCTTTATTTTATTAAAATTTTACTGAATAATTTTTTGTCCAGCAATTACATCTAAATAGCTGGGTTTTTTATTCATTTATAAATTATAGCTAAACAGTTATATCAACAGTAACTTCATTTTAATTGACGGTTTTAGAATGTAACGTAAAATATTATAAAACAGGTCTTTCTACTTATAAAAAGAAATAGTTTGCTTGTACTAACAGTTACTTTTAATGAACAATTTGGGCTGTTAACTATAATAACAATAACAATAACAATAACAATAACAATAATAATAATAATAATAATAATAATAATATTAGTAATAATAATAGTAATAATAATAATAATAATTTTAATAATAGTAATAATAATAATAAAAATGATAACAGACCAAAAATTAACATAAGTATTAAAAAAATAAAAACTTAAATTAGCAGCATTTTAGTTTGAAATAACTAAGCGTTTTTACAATTTAAACAGCATTTTATTTTTCAATTGTTTAGTGTAACGCTAGACGTCGTTGTTAAGCAAATAATGCATTTTATAAACACTTCCTCAAAAAAGTAGTTTTGGGAATCATATTGTAAAAACGTATTTTTAAACAAAATTAAGATACTTTATTTTCATTTAATAATTAAATTTTACTAATTAACATACAGTTCGGCAATATTAACATCGTTAAATTTGCCAAATACAAAATAAAGTAGATTGGAGCCATCTGGAATTATTGCAGAGCTGTTTTATCAATGCCAGTCCTCTACGCACCCAAACCTACGGTTTTCCAGGTTTGAAACTAAAGTTTTATCAGTAATTGACACTCGTAAATATAGCATTTATGGTAAATGTAATCAAAATTATTAATTATGTTTAATTGTGTTTTACCATCACATTTACTGTAATTTTAAACATGTATAAAACTGGCATTTGTTTGACCCAGCAAGTTGTAAATTCAAAATTGCAAAGTTTGACACTATTTGAAAACTGATAATTGTGCGTTAAATTTTAACCATTCAAAATTATTACATTTATTTTGCAAAATTAATTAAAAGGTACTCTTTGCGTTAAAATAACTCAACAAACAGTTATTAATCAAAAACAAAAACACAAAAATTATAAACATTATTCCTTTTTCTCTGTCATTTTCCCTAACAACAACGTTGTAGAGAAAATACGTTTGTTCCATGTGTTTACAACGTTTTTGTTAACATTTTTCTTTCATATTTCTTTGTACAAAATTTATCTTTATTTTATAGCGCTAATTAATTTATGCCAAAAATGTTGGTTGGTGTTAAACGCTAGGGGAGTAAATTTGGAAGTCAAATTGCACTTTAAATGTGGGCATTGGCAAAAATACTATTTAGTATTTAATCTGAAATATAGTGTACAATCTTAAAATCAATAAAAACGTTTTCAATTTTTATTATAAACAAAACAAATATTAATTGTATATATATATATATATATATATATATATATATATATATATATATATATATATATATATATATATATAATGTAAATATCATCTTATGTAAGTAACATAATTATTTCAATCATTACTGTACTATAACATTTAAGCGTCAATTTTTTAAATAATAAAATTAAAAACTGGTAATCACACAAACAATTATCTAATAGCACATTTTGAACTAAGTTATTTTGTCAAAAATTTGGTGAGTTTGAGGTTAATTTCCACCAGCAACCAATTTTTATCTTTTACGGACCATTAATACAAGTAATTATTTAAAACTTACCATCCAAAACTTTACATAATTATTTATAATACTTTTAAAAATGTTAGATAACAATAAAGTATTATAGTATGTTTTTACAAAATAATAAAGTACTAAACTTTGATTTTTTTAAACTTTTTTTAAAACTGTACATTTAAAATAAATAATTACAACTAGCATCATAAATAAGTACGTTATCTGCATTAAAATTAATAAAACAAACAATTATTAATAATTTAAACTATGAATTACACATTGCATTTATATGGTGTTTCCATGTATTTTTACAAAAATATTAACAAAACACTACAATTAGCATTATACTACATATGTTGAATATTTATTTCAAGTATTCAATTATAAAGTCCAAATTTAAACATGCATTAAAAACGTTTTCATATTTTATTTAATTAGAAGTAAACCATTAAGAAAATAACATCATTTATGACAAAAATCACTAATGTTACAAAAACATATTTTGATAAGAACCCAACTCAAAGTAACTTAAATAAATAATTTAATTTGTTGAAAATACTAAGTTTATTTTAAATATTTAACTATCTTGTATTATAACATTTAATTTGTAACGAATGATGTGGTTTTTCTAAAGTTCTAATAAATGCTAATATTATGTTTTAGTGCTAGAATAAACATTGTTTCATAGTATTAAAAACTGTTTAAATTAATTTATTTAAAAAATTTATTAATTACTGCAAGTCAATGTTTATATTTTTTCTACTTCTAATTTTAATAATTCTATCAATGTAAATAATTTAAGATAACAAGACATTTATGTGATTGTTTATTAAAAATGAATATTCAATAATTTAAACTAAATCAAGAGTCATTGTTTGATAGTTTTGCACACAACATATTGTATTATGTCTTTTTATGACATATTATTCAACTAATTAGTTACAACAATAACGTATTTTTAATCTATTGTTACACCCGTAACTCAGTGGCTAAGACTTTTAGTTGATAACAGATAGAGCGTGGATTCTAATTTGTGTAAAATTTGAAAGGTATAGGCAGCTTATGATTCATAATGAAACAGTATTGAAACAGCTCTACAGTATCCCAGGTTGACTCAAACCAAGTGGATCTATTATTCAAATGAATCCAAAAATGTTTATATATCACCCTTAAAAACTTTACTATAAACATTCTTACATTGTTAACAAACATTTAATAGCAAAACAATTTTTCTTACTATTTAGTGTTTAAAAAAATAATTGTTATTTAATGATTGGAAAACTCGGTTTGAACGTACAGCTTTCATACGGATAAACTATAGATTGTTAGAAACAGTAAAAAAATACTTAAACGAAACAAAAGGTACAAAATATCCAAAACTCATTTTAAAATATAAATTCCTGAAAACAGTGAAAGCTATATAAAACTTACTGTTATATAATAAATGGTTTCCTATATATATATATATGAATTTATCTAACAGTGTTCAACTTTTAATAGTTTTGTTTGTTATTCTTCAACATATTGATATTGTTTTATTTTGAAGGATTGAAAAAATATCGTTGTATATTTCTGTAGCGTACAAACGTAAATCAAGCATAATTAGACTTTGGTGTAGTAAGCAACGAGTTCTAAACCAAATATTCAAATTACATTTTGCAATTGGTTAATTTAGTAGGATGGTAGATCAAAACAATTCTTATTATTTAATATTTATTTTTATTTAATTGGTACCGTTTGAATGTTTGATAAAAACGTTTTTTAACAAGTTGACATTTAACATAGCCGAACGAGGGCTGGTATTTAGTACCAGTTGTGGAGCTCAAACTTGTTCTCATCCAAGTTCGAATTTAACCTGCTACCACCAACTTGGATTCTTCTGCACTTATTAAAGTTTTTACATAAAGCTTACTCAAATATATAAAGCTGATTGTAATAATAATAATAATAATAATAATAATAATAATAATAATAATAATAATAGTAATAATAATAATAATAATAACAATAATAATAATAGTAATAGTAATAGTAATAGTAATAATAATATTAGCAATAATAATAATAATAATAGCAATAATAACAATAATGACGATAATTATGACAATAAGTAAATATAATAGTTGAAAATTTAGAAGCATATTATTGAATTTAATATGCGCTGATAGTATAGTTGATAAAAATCTACATTTTGGAAATGTGATTTAACTTTGCTAAGAGAAAGTAAAATTGATAAATTGTCGTGAATCAATTATTAAATAAATAATATTCAGCAACAACAACTATTATTATTAAAATCAGTAACTTTTTAAAATTACAGATTTTAAATTGATGTTAATGCCAAACTTGGAAAGACAATGTCAGTCTTCCATAGACTCAAATCATGTCCTTCCATCCGCCAAAAGACAAAAATTGGTTTACACCAATCAATAATTATTATTCCGGCAATATATGGGAGTGAAACGTGGAAGCGTACAGACAAGATTGATAAGATGGTAGATGTTTTTTATCAGCCATGTTTTACAAATATTTTAAAGATTAACTGGTGCAAACATATTTCAAACAATAAGTTCACAAGAAGAAATGACTCTCATTTACTAGTTAACATCATTACAACTAGACGAAAAAGCATTGCTTGGACAACGTTTGTGTTTACCGTTCAAAAGACCAAAAAAAAACGGTTTTGAAATGAACAATTGAAGATAGCAAAAGAAAGATTGGTAAACTATAGAAAACTTGGCTAATAGTCATTTACTAAGATCTACCTGAAATGTTCAAACACGTGAGATAATTTCGTTGCTCCATGTTTATTTCGAATTATAAGACTTTGTAGTTGTTTTTGCTGTTAATGTTATCTGGTTGCCATATGCTTTTTTAAGTAATAGGGATTTTGTAATATATTAATAATAATCATTAAAATATTTTACAATGATATAATGTATTGTCTTTAACACTAATATATTAATGTACGCTTTGATTAGTGAAATTCAGTGTTTTAAGTGCGAAACAAAGCATTTATGTACATATATATAAATAACTACACTTTAAGAAAACAGTAATTATAAATGAAATTATATACTTTAAGATGCTATAATTATTTATTTAACAGCTCATTGTTTTTAGTACATGCAGTACTAAAACACTTTTTGTAATGTGCTACTGTATACATGTAACAAGTAAAAAATAATATTAAAAAAAAATAAAATAAGTTATTTTCTATTATTTTAATGTTGCGTTTAAACTAACATATTTTTATAAAAAATGCATTTGTATAAGCATCGTCATTATTACCTTATTTTAACATTTTAGTAAAATGGATTAGCCTTATTCTCATTTATCCAAAATACCTATAAAAGCCCAATCATTATCCGGATGGAAAAGAGGACCAAGTGGTCAATGAGTAAATTATTATTATTATTATTATTATTATTATTATTATTATTATTATTATTATTATTATTATTTATGGTTATTGGCTTAGATATTAGACGGATATTGTAGCGTGCGAGCTAAGTCGTTTTATTTATGTAAATGCTTAAATAAATTATTTAATTGAACGTTCGATTGTTTATCTTTTACAGATAATAGAGACTATTTAAGGGGTTTAATTTGGGGCGTAATTAAAATGTCAAGTCAGCATAGCTGAAGTGTCATTTATTGAGTACACGTTGTGAAAGTTAATATTTTGCTGACTAGTGGTATTTTAGACTGCCTTGAGCGATACTAATCTTTAGCTAATGTTTATCCCCGATAATGAGGATGATGAATAAGTACATAACATGTAAATATAAGAAATATGGAATTCTTTACCTAAAACTATAATGCACAATTAAACGAAAACATTCTCAATTCCAAGACGAAGGTTGTTAAATAATAAATTAGATACATTCACCACTCATTGAAATTTCAACTTGGTTTTAGATTTTAAAAACAACATTTTAAAAATTATTGATTATCTACAATGAACATTGAAGATCAATTAACCACTTATTACCCGATGTTCTTGTTGTAAACAGTATTTATTGCACAAAGTATATTTTTAATAATACATGTAGTATTTCAATTTTCCTATTGAATGATAAATATACTTGTTTCAAGTTAATCAAAATTATTGTGCAGTTGATAGGTCTTAAGTATACAGAATTAATTAGATTCATCATTAGATTATGTTGAATAAATTATGTTAACCAACCACATCTCAGTACAGATGAAACATTACTCTTAAACCTGAAAATGAATTATTATAAGTCTGTATAAAATTTAAAAGGTATGTATTGCTAAGCATTTCTAACAAGAACGAACCAGCCTTACAATATTCCTGGTTAGTTCAAAACCAAATGTATAAAAGAATCTAACATTTCCCATATAACACAAATTATAAAAGCATAGATAACCTCAAAAATTCTTTCATGTAAAAGTACAATTTCTGTTTGAAAATGTTGTATTGATTTAATTAATATGTACAATAATCATGTGATACGTTGAATTCTGTGAGACGCACTTGATGAACTCAACATTGTTTAATTTTCAATAATAATTTTATTTAATGAATCAATACATTTTGTTTGCTTATTATTAATATCATTAATTATTTTGAAAGCTAGTTGAAAATAACTTTTTATTGTGTTAAGCTGTAACACGTAGCTAAGGCTATCCGCAACTGAGTAAATACATGGCACAACTTTCACTATATCAATAAATGCTGATTGGTTGAGCTAGTTGTTCACAAGTTAAACTTTCAAGCAATAAACAATACAAACTATGGTAAAATTAAAAAATATACCAAAAGCTAAACATATGGATCTATAAATTTTAAATCTTTTTATGCAATAAACCATCAAAACTGTGTTTGTAAGCAAAAACGTTTTTTTAATTTGTGTTATATTAGTACCAAAGAAGATCAGAAATGAACCAATTCAGTCAGTCCCAAGCCTGGATTATTTAAGCTCCCTTGTAAAATATTTATATTGCTACGGAAACAATCAGAGGCTATCATTCCAGCAAATAACGACAAAGAATGTATAGTATAATTCAACTGACAAGGTTGAATGAAAGCTTAAATAAAGCTTAATCTTCGGTTTGAAGAATCTCCGATTAAACGAAAAAAATTACCGGGTCAAATTCTAAGTTTACCGCCCAAAAGACCAGCAAAAACAGTTTTGGAATGGACAATTAAAGATAGCAAAAGGAAGGTTGGTAAACTACGGAAAACTTTGCTAAAAGCCATTCGGCAAGATTTAATTGTAAAATGTCTTGTGGGAAATCAAACTAAAATGTCGGCAAAATGTTCGAACACACGGAACCATTTGACTGCCCCATGTTTTTTTAAATTGACATTTTGAAGTCTACTTGCTGTGATTATATTGTAAATAACGAACTAATTAACGTTTTTTAGTCATATAAAAAGAAAAATCCTTGACTATAACAAACGTTGCATTTGTACAATTACCTCCAGACAACACAAACCTTAATATACTTACAATTTATTAAAATCATTTTACAATATAATGTAAATAGTTTGAGAAATAAGTGTTTAATTAAAAACATTAATTACGTAAAGCAAAATTAAATTCCACAACATAGGGTTAAAATACTTAGAGACCCCTACATTAAACGCTTTGAGAAAATTCTAGAAGTGGATATTGCGTAAATTATCATATGTATACATATTTTATAATAGATATTATTTTTAGTAACTAATTGGCTTGTTTTTCAGTTTTTTTTAATGTTAATATTTTTTTGACCTAAATTAGGATTGTATAACGATATTGATATAAAAAGCTTGTTTTTGTTGTGCAATATGATTTATTTTTAGCGACTAATTTGCTTGTTTTTCAATTTAAAAAAATTTATAGCATTGTTGTTTTTAAACTAAATAAAAATGTATAATATTGGTATAAAATATTAGTTTTTAGAAGATAATTAACCTTTATATAATTAAAAGTGAATAAATTATTTTGCATTGATTTTGGCAAAAGTTTGTTTATCTACTGTACATTGCGAACAACGAAATTATAAGATGAACTAAATTTTATTTATTATATTTTATTAATGTGGTTGTTACTGCTTATATGCTTTACAAAAGATATTTATCAGCAAGCTGACATTTTAGCAAAGGCAAATGAAGATCCGCAATTTAGTGCAGACAGTGGTACTCGAAACCAATCCTACCCAAGTGCCAGGATGGTCTAGCGATACAGCGCTCGAATTCGGACCTCGGTGGGCATGGGTTCGAATCCCATCACCGGCACTAAAATGCGGGCCCACGGTCGGCTTTGCCAAAATGTCCACTGCTGAAAGATGTTTCTCGTGCAAACATTCAAAGTAATGAAAATATAAAATTGATATAAAAATCAAAATTCCGAGTCCAGCGCTCGACTACTTGACAATTCGAATAAAATTCTTTGGTCATATTTTCCGTTTACTGCTTTAAAAAATAACGGTCAAAGGACTTAAAATTGAATTAAACCTCACGCAAGTTTGAATGAGCACTTTTACAACATAGTAAGGTCATATTGAAAAAATTTGTTGTATTGCACTTTTTAAATCGAAAGAGTTTGAAATAACATTATATGATCACTGTTCACTTGTTAATGATTATTTACTTTAAGTATCATCAATATATACCTAAGATCAGATATATTTAATTACAAGAAAGGGATTATCATTCGAAGAGGTCGGCGGATGGGAGCTGAACTTTAAGAAAGATAACTAATTTTTATTGACTGGAAGACCGTTTTCTTGGGACGATACCAAGGTTCACGAGAATTAACGAAGTAATTTCCTTTGGAGTTGACAGATCCATAAGCCTAACCGGCTACCTGTGGTAAATAGTTACCTTGAAATACCTTTTAAGCATCTTGGGTATATGCTTGCACCCATTCACGAAACGGGAGTCCTGTAACAGCCAAATTTGTATAGGATCTGAATCATTTACTAAACGGGAATCCAGTGAGAACCCAGTTATATCAATCTGTATTCATTCCTTGCTGTTATTAGTCTACATGTCAGTAGGCACCTAGTCCATGATGCACCACGTGGAGGATAAACAGTGAAAATTATCACCATCATTGGAATCTGGACTTTATAAGCATTACTCAAATTATCAAGATTATTAACATTCCAATTATGCGAACAAAATTGGATAAAATTAAATGCAGACCCTTGTCTAGAGCTTTGCTACTTGTCCATTTGTTAAAAAATGCGTTTTTTATAAAGCATTCAATGTAGTAAAATTTAAATTGATATAAATGAGATGTGTGCAAACTCTGCTTCTATTAAATTGCAACAATTAATTATAGTGCAAGCATTTAATATTACTATCATGAGTTCATGGCATTTTAAAAATTGTCTGACCTCAAAGTTTTCAATAGTATGTTTATGATAATCATGTTTATTATTACTACTACTTTGCATCTGTTGTTTTAATCAAATTAAGTGTTGATTTCAGTTATCATCATCATCATCATCGAGAATAACACACAACCCCACTGGTTAAGGTAGTATAAGTCACTAAAAATCAGAAAAAACATTAACTTTCTCAACATGCAATACGACGTACAATTAAACTTTGCGCATCTAAGCAACACCCAGAATTTAATAAAAAGCAGTTGCTTGTTGGGAATGCTGCAAAAACGAAAAACACCCATCCTTTTGTCAAACAAAAACACACGTCAATAATAAATCAAATACTTATTTTGGCTTAGTCAAATAAACACTGAATACGTTTTGTATATTGCAGCGTTGTACAAAAAGATATATCATAAACTAATAATGTAAATAATACAAAATAAAAATTAGCCATACACGTAACTTTTGTCAATCGTTACATATAAGAATCGACTATTTTACAAAGCGGCAATTCTAATATATCAGTATTTATGTGTAAAAAAGACGTCAATTCATGCAAGTAACACAAAAATAGTAATTTTGACACACACACACACTAAATTGAATGTGGCTCAATAGAACCGTTTCGATTGTCTTTGGCGCCGAATGTAATACTTGTAAGACTGATATCCAATGAGTCCGAGGATGGCAAGTACAATAGACCAACAGAAAAGGCGCCACAATACTCGTCCAGACTTGGACGATTGAGGGCTATCATCGACTCGTTCTGCGAAATAACAAAAATGTATGGGTTTGTGAAATTTTGTTAATGGTTATTTGTAAAACAATAATGTATTTAATGACTATTAGCAAGACTTCGTTATTACTTTTTAAAAAATACAATGTTTCATTCATTATTGTCTAGATTTGTACAGCACAATAAATAATCGACTTTAATGCCTTGATAATCATAACAAACGTAGAAGTACAACACAATTTCATGATTGGTTAATGGAACCATTGTTGGAAAAGATTGATGAGGCCGTCTGAGTTTTTCCCAGGGTTATATCCCTTAGCCCAAGAGCTACATATGGTATACATATATCGTACGATACCTTTTAAGTACCATGGGTATATGCTTGCATCAATCCATCGAAGTGAGTGTTCACTTTTACACTGCTGCGTACATGGTCACTACTGTGACATGGTCACCTTTTCATTATTTATCATATACGGCATATAAACAATCGACTTCAATAGCTTGATATGCGTAACAAATGTAGAAGAATAACAAAGTTTAATGGTTTATAGACGGCATCCTTGTGACGTCGCCACTGCTGGCAAAGATTGACGAGGCCGGCTGATTTTTTGTCAGGGTAATCACCTTTAGCCCAACGACTACATATGGTATAGGTATACCTTAAGATACCTTTTAAATACTCTGAGAGTATGCTTGCAACCACCCTCCAAAGCGGTAACCCAGTTATACCGCTATACGTTCAGGATGATTAGCATCCCAGTCATTCAGTAAAAAATAGTGAAATTGGATAGATAAATTAATTGTCAATTTCACTAATGATTACGTTTATATAGAAGTTGACCTTAAAATATAACTTGTTCACTGTATATATATATATATATATATATAGTAGATAAACAAACAGCTGTCAATATTAATGCGGTATAATCCATTCGCTTTTGTTAAACATTTAATTATAAAAAGCACATCTAAATTGTACTAAAATATTCGTTAAACATTATCCTAACAGTATAAGCAAAATATTTTATAAAAACTTATTCATTATAAAATTCTAATTTAGGTCAAAAACAAGAATATTGACTTTTAAAAATTGAAAAACAAGCAAATTAGTTGCTTTAAAATAATCTATGTGATAAAATATGTACACGTATATAAAGTAAGTAGTAAAAGCTATACATTTTAAACATTTTAAGTAATATTCATTGATTTCTAGAATTTTCTAAAAGCGTTTAATGTATGGGTCCCCAATGTTATGGAATTTGATTTTACATAACATAATCAATTCTCTTAATTGAACATTTTTATTTATCAAACCATTTACATTATATTTTTAAATTATTTTAAAAACTTTCAATTATATTAAGGTTTGTGTGGTTTGGAGGCAATTGTATAAATGCAACGTTTATTTTAGTTAAGGATTTTACACTTTATGAGACTAAAAACATATTAATTTCAAAAGTATAATAAGATTTATGTTGTTTTTTAATATAGTCGAAAACATTATTTTTATCAATTGTTTAATATTCAAAATTAGCACGTTGAAGTACAGCATTAAATATAAAATAGAAGATTTTATTAATTTTAGTGCTATCTTAAGCAACTACTATTTCAATACCATTTTAATAATTTTTTGATATTATTACAGTCAAAATTATTTTAAACTTATATTCTTAAAAAATATTATAGATTTAAGTACAAAAATTCATTAAAATAAAGAGAACCTGTAATCGTTTAAGGTAGCACCAAAATTGGTAAAATCTTCTATTTTATATTTAATACTTGACCTCAATGTGATACTCTACAATTATTGAACAATTACCAAAAATAATGTTCTAGTCTATTTTATGAAATTAATGTATTTTTAATCCTATAAATTACAAAATCTTTGACTAAAATAAACTTTATATTTATACAATTGCATCCAGACAACGCAATCCTTAATTTAATTGTAAGTTTTGAAATTATTTTAAATATAATGTAATGTTTGAGAAATTAAAATAATCGATTAAATATAGACATACATAGAAATAATGAAGAGATAAATACGCGTCACCAACCACACTATATATATATATATATATATATATATATATATATATATATATATATATATATATATATATATATAGTTCAAATATAAAAAAATAATTTACCTCGATTTGGGGCTTCGTGATCAGCAGACGGTTCTATTTTCGAGTAGTCTATAAGAATTTGATCGTCCTAATCAACAGTTAACACAATAAAAATTCAATATAAAAAACGCCAACTAACACATTAATTCAAAATACCTATTTGAATAACAAATCGTTGGTATCACCCAAAATTGCAAAAGCCACACAATAATTACAAACCCCCAAATAACGCTCATAATGTTGTGTAGCGCGTCTAGTTCGAATAATGGCAAATAATGTAAACTACATGTAGTGCACTTTGACAGATGCAAACTAGATTGCATCCTTCGACTCGCCCAAAAGCCAATTAAAAAAAAGAGACAAAGGATGCTGTTCTTCCATCATAGCTAGTCACAAATTCGATTGGAGAGGAGAGTTAGAGCGCAAGGTTAGCAACTTTTCACTTTTAAAAAATATATTGCTGAATAAACAACGAAAGAATACTACTCCATAAAACTACGTCAATGAAATGAAAGTAGGAATCCAATAACAAAATGTTAATAATCCTGAGGATTTGAGTAATGCTTATAAAGTCTCAAATTTTAATGATGGTAATATTCCTGACTGTTCCTCTTCAATGTGGTGCATCCTGGACTAAGTTCCCACAGACATCTAGACTAATAACAGCAAGGACAGAATGCACAGCGGTATAACTGGGCTTTCACTGGACTTCCACTAAGTGAAAGGATGCTGAGATATACCCAAGATGCTTAAATAATATAAAGTATCCAAATAAAAATGTCATGATAATGATAATGTAAAGAAAATTAACTACAACCATTATTCCAACTAAGTTCATACTCAGATTATAAATGGAGGAAATTTCAACAACAAAAAACAACTTCCTAAATAAGTAAATTTTTTATTGTTTTTACAGCCAAATAAAAAGCTACAAACAAAGCGAGCAACCATTAGAAAACCTAGTTAAAAATACATTTTTTATAAAACATGACTTGCCTTGGGCGTCATATCCAATTGGTAAACGTGAATAGAGTATATATCATGATTATCTAAAAGATGGAATATATAGAGAGAGAGAGCTGCATACACATAACTGTTAAAAATGATAAAACCGGAATTCGTAATATGAACAAGATGCTAATAATCCCGTTAATAATAAACCTAAAAATTATCGTGAGAAATATTCACAAATCAGGCAATAGCGTCTCGCATCACATTCCACCGACTTTCAGCTCTGAGAATCTTCTCTGTTGACCATGACATTTATTTGGTTTTTATGAGATTCTTGATCGCGAGTATGTAGACCAGTTAATCGCAGCCAGTCATTCTGGTGAGAAGACGAACAATTTTTAAACCACTTTTCTAGGCCCCTCTCTGTGTGAAGCAAGCAGTGCTGTCCCTAAATAGAGTGACACCGACAACCGTTGTCATCTTGCCGTCTACCAACCAATAAATTTTGTTATTCTTCCACGTTTGTTACGCTTATCAAGCCATCGAAATCAATCATTTATATGAATGATTGTCATGCTTGTCAAGCTATTGAATTCACTTAATCAATATGCTGTATAAACATGGGAAATAATGAAAAGGTGACCACGTCACCAACCAAAACGAAAACCAACTAATCAAAATATTTAACATCAAACGCCACCCAAATATTAAAATAATATTGATATTGATATATATATATATATATATATATATATATATATATATATATATATATATATATATATATATATATATATATATATATATATATATAATCTTTCCACAAAATATTGTGGGCAAGTAAGCGATACACTTAAGAATAATACGTATACAATCCTATATCAGAACGCAGTTTTTAGAAAAAGCAAAAAACGTACTTACCTGACAAATCGCCAGTGGCAGCTGAAACTCCTACATAATACCCAGTTGGCAGCTTCACCCCATTGACTGAAAAACATTCCAATGGTGTTTCCATATCCTCGTGTTTTACAAAAACCTATCATATATATATATATATATATATATATATCATCGGGGATAAACATTCCCCACCGGTTATTATCGCCCAGGGTAGTCCAAATTGCCAAGTCTGTAAAAATATAAACTTTTACAATATGCACTTAATGAACGGACACTTGAAGTATGCTGACTTTAAATGTTAATTACATCCCAAATTAATGCCCTGCAAACGATAAGCAAAACAGACGCCCAACTAAGTAATTCATTTGAATGAAGAGGCTTAGCATAAATAAAAGAACTGGGTTCGCATGCTATAACGTCTGTTCCAAATTTTTGTTAACCACCCGGTCTTCTTTTCCATCCGGGTAATGGATGGGCTTCCATAGCTATTCTGGTTCGATAAATGGGCAATCTACATAGCATATGGTCAATCCATTTTAATAGTCTTTCTCTTACTGTGTTAGAAATACGTGGCCAATGAATGGTGTCTTACAAATATCTTGAAATGGTAAAAATATTTTATCAGTTACTAAACAGTTGCTTTTAATAAAAAATAGTGAATAAAACCTTATGGGTCTTAAACAGCTTTCCGTATTACCGTATTGGATAATGTATATAGCAATTTAGTAATATTGACAACTTTGGCAGGAATTCCTTTGGTAATGAGAAGATTCCACAGCAGGTGGCGATCAAAGAAATCAAAGGCGGCTGAATAATCTATAAATGCATGGTACGTAAGCTGTTGGTATCGCGATCGCAGTTCTAACGTTCTACGAACAATGTGGATTTAATTAATGCATTCCATTCCTGGACGAAATCCAGCCTGATTTGCTCGTGTACGACTATCACGCTCACCACAAATCCTGCGTAAAATAATGTTTACCTAAATTTTTGAGGCTCCATAAAGTAAATTGATTCCTCTATAATTAACAGTTAATTGTGCTACCTTTATTTTGAATAAGGATTATAATTTCTTGTAACTAAGTTTCAGGTATAAATATAACTCACAGTTAGTTGTTGATTACTATAACGTATAATAGCCTTTGCATACTCTTTATTTCGAAAAGCATTAGAACAACCAGCCAATTCTGTCAATGTTCCATCTTTGTCGTGATCATAACGCTTGGTTCCGTCGTTGACCATAGCACTGATATATGGATGATCGTGAGTATGTGCGCCATTTTGATTGGCATACGTGTCGAAAAATATGGCCAAACCACGGAATATATCCGAACCGCCAAAACATGAACCTACATATAGAATGAACAATATACAAGATATATGTTAGGACGACACCGATTTACAATCGATATATATATATTATATATATATATATATATATATATATATATATATATATATATGTATGATATGTATTTGATTCTGTTTTAAATCTTGTGTTGTGTTCTTGTTTTGACCCCTAAGACTAGTGGGTTAGCAAGTCAAAGTAAAGGATAAGTAGCTCATCTTAACACTAATCCACCGAACAAACAGACTACCCTGTGTGATAATAACCGATGAGGGTGTTTATCCCCGATGATGATGATGATGACATAACACAAAGTAACTTACCTAATAAAGGCGGTGACTGTGTATACCAAAATGCAAATCCATCACCAAAAAGAGTAGTGCCTTCACCGTATACATGAAAAGTAATGTGCGCTTCCCAATCACGAGAAATTAGTGGAACATTGTTATAAATTCCACCCCGATTACTCTTTGTGTCGGACGTCAAGTGAACAAATTGAGGTTGAATGACAGTCGATCCATAAGAAATCCAATTGCCTTTAAAAAAATGAAAATAAGTCGTAAAAAAGTAGAAACATATCTAACTAGAATAAATGTTGAACAAATAAGAACAATAAAATAGATAAATGGATTGACAGCATAATTAATCCCATATTATTTCCTTATTTGTAAAACACCTCGAACGATTACCCCTATGTTTTATAAGCGGAAAAACTTAGTATATTCAACTAACCTAGGTCAATAGACAGCATACTTCTTACAATACCTGATATTTTGTCAAAGCTGTCTCTTTTAGCCAAACGGCTACATATGGCATACATATACATTAAGATACCTTTCATATATCCTAGAAGTCTTTGCTCTCACTCATCAGCCCAGTTATATCGCTGTGTACTTGGACCCTGATCCATAGGTCCAGAATTTACTACATGGAGTTATAAAAATAGAATTTCCATCACCAAAAAATTGAAACTTTAAAAGCATTTTTCAAACCACATCTTACGTACGTAAGGTTCATATATTACTCTCCAGGCTTCAACTAGGTGAACAGGAAACGATCTTGGATCCCATTGTTACGTGATGGAATCTCTTACATAACCTGTATAAGAAATAAACTGCTGCAATCCACATTTGTAACAGATCTACTACAAAACCATTCAAAATTTACAGATATCCGTCAAGGCTGTGGCTGCTCCGCTTTTGTTCAACTATACAATTCATGTTATATTTACCAAAGTTTCTGGATAAATGGAAGGTGTGTATGCTGGTACAAAGCCAATCACCGACTTGAAATACACTGTTTTTCTAGCTGAAAATAAAGATCAACTGCAGCGTGCATTGAATTTTTTGTGAAAGTTTCCGGTAAATAAGATCAACCCCAAAAAATCAATCAATGTCGTCACAAGCTCCTGATGCAAGGATTGTATTAAATGATGTTCTTCTTCCTAATGTAAAGCAATGTACGTATCTGGGCTCTTCAATTACTTCTGCTGCGCTTAGAAAACATGCTAATCCATTTTGGAGACAAAAACATCAATCCAAACACAAAGATGAACATTTTCTCTTCATTGGTTCGAACAGTATCTGGACTCTTACTGGATCAGAGATTAAAGCTGAATAAATTTGAAGAAAAGTGTCTCGAAGACACTTGGAACAACATCCAATTTTCATCCTCGTATCAAGGGATTGGAAGAAAATAATAAGCTCCTGTCAAATTCGAGATGACCTACAAGTTCACGATCTTCAATCATTGATATAAAATGTAATGCAGTAAACAGCATCATCAACGGTAAACGGTATTACAAAAGATGTCACATAGTATGCATTTGTATATGAACGCATTATTGTAAGATTGCTCAGCCTTAAATAGAATCCTCAGCTATATGTTTAACTAATATACCTCACTGCAAAACGGCAGATGCATCACTGTAAGTCTTGTTTCTACCAATGCTTAAACCATTGAAACCACCCTAATTAGTTAAAGAACGGAACTATTACAGTAAATCACCAAACAAGTTCCGGAAAAGTAAGGTGGTAATCTTCTGTGAAATTTGAAACTACTACTACTTTTCAATGTTACAAATACAAGTATAAATTAAAACTTACATTTTTTCATTAAAACTATTATTATCAACAAAACGCAAAATATAAAATTACTATTAAAAATATATTCAAACTCACTGCTTAAAAAAGGAGAAGAAAGAGAATTATCCACCAAATGGTAATTAGAAAACACATTACGTAAACATAATAAAGTAAGTAAATAAATAATTAGAAAATTCATTGCTTTCAAATATGTCTTAATAAAAAGTAACTATTAAATCAGTGAGTCTCGTTGATATATCTAAAACAAACCAAAAATTTGCATTAGACTAATAAAATATTCATTATTCAAAAAATGAACACTGAAAAATTTAGCTACGTTAAATTTTAAAAATATTTAATATATATATATATATATATATGTATATATATATATATAATTAAATCACTATCGTAATCAACAGCAATTATGCTGAATCACTTTAGTAGACCTACTACTAGAGCTGAAAATAGAGCGCATTACTTGTATGTCAAATAAGGTATTATTTTAATCTTTCTTTGTTACTTCTTGAAGATTATTAGTACTTTGTATTATAATACAAAATTTTGTTATTATTACTTACTAATTTTTTATTCATATAATCTTGTTTACTTACTTTCCGTATGTTTTAAAACAGAAGAGGGTAAGTATTTTAGTGGTTCATTAAAAACGAAATATTTTTTATTATTTATTTATCAAATTAATTGTTTTTAAAATACTTAATATTAAAATATAATTACGTAAAAATTGTAAAAAATGTTACAAAAAATTATAATAAATTATTAATTTAGTTACATTACTATCAACTTAAATATTTAATTTTTTTAATTTATTATTTTGTATTATAAACAAGGCAAGTTGTTCTTCCGGTCATACAAATAAAATAAATAATTTTAAGGTTATTTAAATCCAAAATTAAATTAATCAATAGAAATAATATGAGGATAGAGGGGCAAGTTTCCAGAAGGTGTGATCATGATATTAGGACAGCCAATAGGAAATAAGTACATTATTTGTCCACTAACTGTAAAAAAGTAAAAAGTGCTAAAATTAAAAAAAAAATTAAATATTAAAAAATTATTAATTTATTTTTAAAATATTGTTGACGTAGTAGTATATCCTAAATTGCTTCTCTGGTAGATTTTTAATGTTGTTATTATTATATTGTTTATATTTGTTAGCAATATTATTATTAAATTATTATTAATATTAATATTAAAATTATTATTATTATTATTATAATTATTATTATTATTAGATTTATTATTATTAATACCGTTGTTATTATTATTACTAGTATTATTATTATCATTATTATTACTATTATTACTATTATTATTATTATTAATAAAAATAATAATAATAATGGTAGTAAGAATAATGATAATGATAATAATAATAATAATAATAGTAATAATAATAATTTTAGTAATCATAATAATAATAATAATAAATAATAATAATAATAATAATAATAATAATAATAATAATAATAATAATAATAATAATAATAATAATAAATAATAGTAATAATAGTAACAATAATGATAGTAATAATAATAATAAAAATAATTTAAATAATAAAAATAATAATAGTATGCTTTAATTTAAAAAATAAGTATTAAAATTTTTTATCAGTTTTGGTTATTATAAATTTACTAATCAGTTTAATATAATGCAATTATTTTTTATTAAATGTTTTTTAATAATGCAAAAAATATAAAACAATTTAATCAAATAATAATAGAATAATCTTGCGTATATTATTACTAGTTTGAGCAATTTTTGTTTATCGATACCTATTATAGGTTAACTTTCAAGCGCATGTTCTAAATGTTTCATAAAATTTCGCATATTACTAAATGATTTCGATTAGTTTATTGACTTTGTGACAGTAGTAATGGATAATATGAAAAATGACGTCGTTTTTGAGAAATATGTCAAGTTGAATGTTTTATCTGAATATGGATGGAAAGCTCGATTTGACTACAAACCTGAGGTGAACTGCAGACCATTCAATTTACCCAAGATTTCTCAACTAAAAGGTGTTGCTTATTTGTCACTAAAGTAAAATATTTTTATAAAAATAATTTATATATAATATTAATGATTTATTTAATGCATTAAAATATTTTATATTACTGTATATAAAAGTCAAACTTTTAACCAAATTTAATTATAAATTTGTGTGTAAAGAAAAACGTTTTACAATAAAGTTTATTCAAATTATTTAAATAATTGATATTTATTGATTAATAATTATAAGTTAGTTTACTTTGATTTTTTGTTAATTTTACAAGCAAGATTATAATAATATGTATATTTAAATGTAGAAATATGCCTAGATATTAGCTAAAATTTTTAATTATGCTTTTTACTTAATTTTGATATTTTTTAGTTGAAGCCTATATCGACAAAAAAAGTTTGAGTATATGTTCAAAAACTGTTTTTGTCACAAAAAAATTATTAAAAAACAATAATAAGAGATTTAACAAAATGCACGTTTGTGCAAAATGGACCAAGTGAAACATTTTTAATGTTTTTGTTGTTTTGTTAGGAATTGAAATATTTCAAATTGTTTTACTGGGAAAAATTATTCAGAAAATTGACATTTTAGTAAAGCCGAACGGAGGCTCGCATTTAGTGATGATGGTGGAGATCTAACTTATGCTCTCTCAAATTTGATTTGAGCGCCTTACCATTAAGCAACTCGGGAACAAAATATAATACATTTTATTTAGTTAAACATTTATTGTAATTATGTTTTATGTTTTATTAGATTTATGCTAAAATCTTACGTATCTACAAAACTTTTTGAACGCAAACTTCCATGTATTGATCCTTTAAGTCATATATCATGGAAGCCAATATATGGTGTTCCAATTGGTGGTATAGGATGTGGTGCAATTGGAAGAGGTTTTAAAGGTGAATTTTGTCGTTCCAGTTTAATTCCTGGCATGTACTGTCATACCATTCAAATGTCTGATCAAGTTCGTTTATATTTTAAAATGTTTAGTATTATTAATTTTTTATGATTTAAAATCTATTTTTATATAATTAAAATTTTATTTTTAAAACATGTTATGTTTGGTTTTGTAATAATGGAATAAAAGTGTTTTAAAATTTTTTTAGACTGTAAACATTGCATTTGAAATCATAAACTCAAATACAAATGTGCCAGAGTGACAGTGGTAGTTAAGGCGTAGTCTTGAGTCTTCCTAACTTCGCTTAGAGTGCATCAGAAATAAACTGATCTATCCAGTTTTAAACCTTGATAAAGGAGGTTGTTTTGCAACAGAAAAGACATTCGGTAGTAAAAAGCGTACACCAAAACATATTGATAATTATAACACTACAAATTGGTTTAATACATAACCAAATTCAGAAAATTGCGATACAGCGATTTTTTATAAAGAGGAGAAACGTTGTAAAAGAAGAGAGAAGTTTTGAGTTTTATTACTAGCATTAAATGCAGACGTTTGTGTAATTTTTCTAAATGTTCTACTTTTTAAACATATTATTAGCCAAACATTTAAATGATAAAATGTTTTTATGTAAACTTAACTAAATGTTATTAGTTTCTTGTTTTGTACTGCTATGTAAACACTTTCATTTTATTTATACAATTAACGTTTTAATATAATTTAAAAGTTATATTAAACATTTATTTAATATTTTTAACATTACATAATAAATAATTTTATTCATTTACTATGATTACTAGTAAGTTGAACATTGAGTTAAATTTTTATTTTTTAATATTAACTTTTTATTTACAACCATTAGAGCAATTTTTGCAAAAATGTTATTATTTAGCTTAAACGTTTCTAGTAGTAAAGTAAACTCAATTGCTATTTTTTAATTTACATTATTCTATTTTAAATAAAATACAATTATGTTATTTATTACATATTATTAACATAACGCTACAAAAGTCCTATAACTCAGGATATAATAGAACAACAATATCGTTCTATGTGTTAGAACATATTGCCAAAATATTTATTTAATTAGATCTTACCAAATGGCTTTTATCCAAGTTTTTGTCTCCATTTTCTCTTCTAAAACCGTTTTTACTAATTTTTAGGATGCTACTTATAGAAAGTATTTTTTTCTTTTAATTGTAGCAATGTTATGTAGATTTTCGATTTTATAATTCTTTTATTTGAAATGAGATTCCGTCAAGTAAATTTTAGAATACTTTTGTGATATTGGTGATAAAAACATTTACCATTTTATAAATCTCATATGTTTGCTTTTACGTTTTACTTATATATATATTTCTGCATAAATAATTATTGTTACATACAAATGAATTTTTGTATTTAAGTTGATAAAAGAATATGAGTACATTGATTTCGGTTTGTGACAAATTGTCATCATTTTTTAATTATCGATTTCGGAAATTAATGTATTAATTAATTGTATATTTAACAATGACTGAAACCCAACTATTATTATCTAAACGGAAAAGAAGGACGAGTGACCAACAAATAATTGAAATCAATATTTCATGGTGTTATACCTACTGTGGGATACCTATTGCCAATATGTTATGTCTGGGTGTTAGATGGATTAACGTTTCAGTGATTTATTTATTATATTGAAGACTGACTTATTAACCCATCAGTTAATTATTTAATTTGCTGTACTAATGTAGAAATAATGAAAAGGTGATTATATTATCAACCAATAATATGATTCTTTTAATTAAATGTTTTTACTTAAAGTTGCAATTTTTTCATCCTTTTTTTAACACCAACGTTTTAGTTTTATGTTTTTTGTTTACTACTTTAAATGTTTACGGGAAACATTTTTCAACAGTGGACATTTTTGCGAAGCCAAACTTGTGCCCGTATTTAGTGCTGGTGGTGGGATTCAAACCTATGCCAACCTAGGTTTGGGTCAAGCGCCGTACCGCTAGACTAGAATAGAGTTGTGATCAAGGAAAGCTATTTTCAGTTTTACTTTATTGTTACCTAATATAAACATGTTCATTTTAAAGCTTAAATAATTTCAAACATTTTACTAAATGATAATGGTTAAAAAGGTATTAATTTGAACATTTAAAGAGTTGTATAATAATTCTTTTTGAAAGATAATGATGAAAATGGAATAATATATTGTTGTTTGTTGGCTATTGTATTTGAAGGAGGTAAATGGTAGAACCTAATTTATACGTGTTAATTAAATTCAAAAAA
This sequence comes from Cardicola forsteri, assembly GCA_025895645.1. Taxonomy (NCBI): domain Eukaryota; kingdom Metazoa; phylum Platyhelminthes; class Trematoda; order Strigeidida; family Aporocotylidae; genus Cardicola; species Cardicola forsteri. The sequence continues at coordinate 928,458 of JAKXYG010000004.1, forward strand.
CATTTGCGTTATACTGTTGTTACAATACAATAACTGATATTTATTGTACAAAAGTTTTCGTGAGTCAATCATTTGGTTACTGAAATTTAAAATACGATCAATAATTATAAAATTTGTAATAATGATAACCATAATAAAATCAAGAACATTGTAATAATTGCAATAAAAGTAGTAGCAATAATAATAGCAAAAATCATTGTAATATTATTTGTAACAATACTAATAATATCAATATTAATAATAATAGTAATAAAAATAATTGCAACTAACATTAATAATGACAATAGTAATATTAATGAAAATATTAGTAATGATGTAATAATATTAAAAATAATATAATGTTTATAATGATGGTGTTATTATTATTAGTAATAATAACAACAATAATTATATCTGTAGTAGAAATATTTGTAAATATAATAATAGACAAAATTAATAATAATAATAATGTCCAACTTATTATTAAAATTAAATCAATATTGTTAATGCGTTGTACTCAGTTTAAAATTGATTTAAACATAGCTTTCTCTCTCTCTCTCTCTCTATATATATATATATATATATATATATATATATATATATATATATATATATATATAATAATCTTCTATTTTATATTTTATGCTGGACCTCACCGTGATACTCGAGAGTATTCAAAAATTAATAACAACAATGCTCTAAAAGATAACATAATTTTTGTTATACTTTTGAAATTAATGTATTTCAGTTATATAAAGTGAAGAATCTTTGACTAAAATAAACGTTACATTCATGCAATAGCTTCCAGATAACACAAACCTTAATACAATTGTAATTTTTGTACAATTATTTTAAAATATAATGTAAATGGTTCAAAAAATAAAATTGTTTCATTAAGAAAATTAGTTGTACAATGCGAAATCAAATTCTACATTTTTAGGTTAGAAAAGGTAAGACCCGCTACAATAAACGCTTTTTAGAAAATTCTAGAAATTAATGAATATAACCTAACATATTAAAAGTGTATAGCTTTTGTCACCTATCTATGACTTATTTTTAAGCTTTTATTTTGCTTGTTTATTAATTTTTGAAAATTTGTACATTCTTGTTTTCACCTGAATTAGAAATGTATAATTATATTGATGTAAAAAGTTAGTTTTTGTAAAATATTTTACTAATTTTTGTAAGATAACGTTTAAAGAACGTTTTTGTACAACTTAGATGTACTTTGAGCAATTAAATAGTGTTACAAAAACGAATCACTTATTCTGTATTGATTATATATATATATATATATATATATATATATATATATATATATATATATATATATATTGAACACATTTTCTTGGTATTATTACTTTTGTTGTTTACTTGGTTTCATTATGTCAGTTTATTGTTTCAATTCGAAAAAATGGCCAAACTATATATCAACAAGTGTTGTCCGTTTATTCTAAAGTCTGCACTAAAGACAAGGGATTACGGACATGGAACTGGGGTTTTGACCCGACCAACGGATACTACGTTGGTCTGTATCCACGTTCGTGGACAGTGTACGAATTGAAACAATTCAACATATCGCTTGTTTGTGAACAAGTGAGTAGTATATGATATTGACAAACACTATTTGATTGTTTGTTTGTTTTTTGGATTTTTTAAATTATATATGTACTTTTGTTTTATCATTCATGCTTTACAGTAAACATTTTTCAGCAAATGCACTTGCATTAGGGTACTCAAATTTAGTGCCGATGGTGGGTATTGAATCCGTACTTACCCATGTTGGAGCTGAGCACTGTACCGCTATATACCACGCAGTAGTATTTATTAAATTAAATAGGTGCAGATTTATTTAATAGGTGGTCTTGATTTGGACCTGGGTGGATATGGGTTCGAATCCCACCATGTTTGGCTTTACTCAAATGTTTACTGCCGAAAGATGTTTTCTGTAAAACATTTTAAGTAGCAAACATAAATAATAATAATAATAGAGACTAAATAAATGTTTTTGGTATTTATTATGTAAACATTTGGTAAGATATTATACGAGAGCCTCTATTTAGGGGGTCTGTGGTAGGACAGAAGTTTAGAGTTTTAGCCAAAAGCGGTCCGCTGTGGACGGTATACAAGTGAGTATATCAACAGTGGAAAGTAAAAATGGATTATTTTGACAGTTTGAAAATGTAATCAAAAACAGAATATATATATTCAAGTGCTTAAGTACAATACATAATTTGCATCATAAACTTAACATTTGTTTACTTAATGATTTCTGATAGAAACATCTTTTAACATGTAAATGAATAGTAAATTTCTAGATATCTATAGAGGGACACGAGTCTAGCGCTTTAGTTAACTCTGATACATTAGCACAAAAGGGGCATCTCAAATAAAATTGTAAATTAAATTTGGTAAAAAATAATTAATAATATCCATAAGTTATTTGGCAATTTTTGTTCGTTGTATTATATATATATATATATATATATATATATATATATATATATATATATATACGGCAAGATTAACAACCTAACCTCTAAAAAATTAATATTGTTAAAGAAATAACAAGAAGATACCATTTCGTTAAACTACAGCAGGGAAGTGAAAGCAGCTTGATCCCAATGACAAGGGTTGACCGGGGTGGTCTAGCGATACAGCGCTCGATTTGGACCTGGGTGGCCATGGGTTCGAATTCCACCACCGGCACTAAATGCGGGTCCATGTCCGGTTTCACTCAAATGCCCACTGCTGAGAGATGTTTTCGGTCAAACATTTTGAATAGTAATCTTTTTTCAATTTAAAAAATGTAACTACAATTTCAATTTTCGATATGTCGATAGATGTTTTTGAAACTATTTTCTATTTATTTGGTCTTTGTTACTCAATTGTTTGAGGGTAAAAATATTTTGTCAAAGTATTAGATGAAGGGACTACATTTAGTGTCGGTAAAAAAAGACTGGAACTTTATCGTAGCCAGTCCCATGTTTGGTTGAGAAAGCAGGATAGTTTGAGTCTAAGATTAGTAACCTGACTTTTGTAAAAAATTAATATTATTAGAGAAACAAGAGAACGCCATTTCATTAAACTCCAGCAAAGAAGTTAAAGCATAATTCCAAATAGAATTTCAATCTTCGATATGCACAATCTTCAAAGTCCAAAATTTAATATATTATTATATGGAAAAATCTTGCGTTGCCCTATGTCTTTAGGGTGAATAAGTTCTGAAATAAATAAATAAAATTATATTTTTATTTAGATAAAAAGAGTAAAATTAAAATTGATCATTTAAATATGATTACCATAAATTAAATTGTTTTGGGATTGGAATATTGGTATGTATTGCGTATATATCATGTTATAGTCAATTATGTTTTCAAACTTATTTGTAAACTTTTTATATGTTTTAATTAAAATTATATATATATTATTAAAGAAATACAGACTTGTACTCAAACATTTGTGTATATCCGCATTATATCATGTGTTTTTAGATACGATAGGCTAGATATCCTTGATATGAGTTTATTAAAAATATTTATTTTTATCGCATACAAGGTCACCTTTCTCTCTCTCTCTCTCTCTCTATATATATATATATATATATATATATATATATATATATATGTATGTAATCTAATTTGTTTTAATTGTTTGTTACTGCTTGGATGTTTTACGGGAATCATTTCCCAGATAGTGGACATTTAGCGAAGTCAAATTGGAGCCCACAGTTAGTGCTGGCATTAGCATTAAAACCCATACCCACTCAAGTTCTATTCCAGCACTGTACGACTAGAATACTACATGTATTTTAAGTTAATTAATTAATATTTATTTTTACTTTTAATACTTTAAATGTTTTATGGGAAACTTTCCAGAAATTAATTTTGTATCTATATTATTCGTGTCTTTTATTTTAAAATATGTTACATGTTGGTAGGTGTGCGGAAATGGGATGGGGACTAAATAAACAAACTTCTATGGAAACGTGTACTTTTTTATATAAACAAGCCCGTTAAGAGCTCCATTTTTATGCAACATTTGTTTCAAACATGATCTCATGCACTAATTGACCGGTATTCTACAATTTTCAAATATAGTAACGTGACTTGATTTAAATTATTATTATTATTATTATTATTATTATTATTACAACATCCTGTTACTGTAAAGCAAGATATTAGTAACAGCAGAAACGACAACAAAATCCCCATTATTTAAATAGAACATGGGGTAAAATTTTCCAAGCATTTTAGTTTGGTCCCATGAGATATTTATTTGAATTAGATATTCTTGAATGGTACTTATCCAAGAATTTTATGGTTTAACAACTTTTCTTTTGCTATCATCAATTGTATATTCCAAAAACGTTCTTTTTGATTAGTAAAAGTAGAAGTTGACTGAGGAATTTCTTTGTCTAATCGAACATTCTATAAACCGAAGATTGAGCTTTCTTTCGGTTTTCAAGTAATAACACGACCAAAATGCCTGCCATTTTGGTCGTGTTATTACTTTTTGCTGTTGTTTGCCGGAATGGCGTCCTCTTATTGTTTCTCTAGCAATATACATTTTTTTACAGAGACCAGGTTGCTAACGTTGTCCTTAAACCATCCTCCTTTATCCAGGCTGAGTTAAAATAAATATAGTTATTAAAATCTGAAGCCACAATACATTTGGACATATTTTAAAATATTATGAGTTTTTTCCCTATATTGATAATTGATCATTATTATTATTATTATTATTATTATTATTTATTATTATTATTATTATTATTATTATTATTATTATTATTATTATTATTATTATTATTATTATTATTATTAGATTTCTCCGGTTATTCCACACAATTACAAAGATTCATGTCTTCCGGTCTGTGTATTTTATTGGACAGTATTCAACTGGGGTGATGATTTGCTTGACGTAACCATTACAATGACTTGGCGCGGTCCCGATCCCGCACCCCGATTCAAATCGAGCAAAAAGCTTACACACCTTACGTATACTTCACCAAATGATAAAACGTGCACAATGGATAGCAACAAACAATCGGTTTGTCAAAAAACGCATTTATTTGGCGACGATACTGTAATGGATACATCGAATAATACCATGTCTGGATGTGTAATTGAACGAATTTTGGGTGCAGAAATGCCTTGTTGTTTTGGCATAGCTGCTGTTTCATCCAAATCCGTATGTTTCTATTTATTTTGTTGTTTTTTAACGGTTTTATTCATTCATTTTAGTCAGTGATGTAGTTACTTTTTTATTATTTATATAATAATAAATAAATAATCGACTTCGATGGATTAGTAAGCTTAACAAATATAGGAGAATAATGAGTTTTTTTACTGGTAGATGGCATTCTTCTGACGGCACCACTGTTTGCAAAGATTTACCAGACTACTTCATTTTTGTCAGGATTGTGCCTCTTAGTCCAACAGATACATATGCTATACGTATACCTTTTAGATACCCTGGGCATATACTTGCATCCACTCACCGAAGCAAAAGGCCAGTTATACCGCTGTACACTCTATCTGTGTTGGAATTTTAAATTTTATAAGCATTATGCAAATCCTTAGGATCATGTTTGTTGTACATAAACTGCCTTTATTATAATGCCAATTTAATATATTTTGAATAATTGTGCAAATAGCATTCTTGTACCTTTAACAAATTTTGTATAATATTAATATCAAGCTTATTGTGATACAAAATAAGTTTGAGCTTTTCTCAATTGATTAATAAAAAGTCACAGACATATTAATCAATAAATGCACTTATATTGTAACATAAAAGTATGTTTAAGAACAAATTTTTGTTTTAATTGTCTCACTAAAAGTAATTGATTTATTCAACTGTCAAGCATCATTCGGTGTAGATAATAATGAAATCAATAAAATATTTAAACTTGCAATTTGCTTGTTAAAGGCTTGAAAATTGTGTTTTGCAAATAAAACGATAAAAACAAGAAACATTTCAAAGTTACAAATGTTTTGCATTTTTTTAATATTAGAACACATTTTACTAGTAATTCATTAGCATTAAATTATTAAATGAATCATGTACATTACTATGGTAATTTTTAATATTTTATAAAATTGTATAATGTTGATTGTAAATTTGAAAGAACTATAAAGAGTTAACATTTTGATTTATTATAAGATTGAGACTACTGAAATAATACTCAACTATAATTACGTATGCATGTAAATAGGTGCGCAATTATGTATGTACATTCACTTAATGTAAATAAACACTTGTAAAGTAATGCAAAGGTTTGTAATATTTTTGCGAAAAATGATCTAAAGAAAACGTGTTTTGTATTTAACTAAAATCTAAAGCTACTCAAGGACTTTAGCATACAATACAATAAAATGTAAGCGTCAACAGTTGGTGATCTGCACAACTATGTAAAGTGCACTGAATAATTTTGAAATATGTTTTTTTTAATTTTGTTTTTTGAATGTAGGCCAAAAATAAAATTTAATAAAATACATAAGCAAAACTCTTTTATTTGTTTTATATATAGGTAGAGGGTTTGAGCGCAAGGTTAGCAACCTGACCTCTGTAATATATATATAAGTATATATATATATATATATATCATTTTGGTTGGTGACGTGGTCACCTCTTTATTATTTCCCATATTTATACGACATAGCAAATGATCGATTCCGATGGCTTGATAAGCGTAACACAAACGCAGAAGAATAACAAAGTTTCTTGGCTGGTAGACGGCATCCTTGTGACGTCGCCACTGTTCTCAAAGATTGATGAGGCCGTCTGATTTTGTCAGGGTTATCTCCCTTAGCGTAACGGCTACATATGGTATACGTATACCTTTAGATACCTTTTAAGTACCCTGGGTGTATATTCGCACCCACCCGCCGTAGCGGAAGCCCAGTTATACCGCTGTGCACTCGGACATATATATATATATATATATATATATATATATATATATATATTACAGAGGCCAGGTTGCTAACCGTGCGCTCAAACCCTCTACCTTTATCCAGGCTTGGGACTGACTAGATTGAATCATTTCTGATACAAACTAGGCGGAGTTATTATTATTATTATGTTTATATGTTATTTATTATTTACAGAAAGTGATTATGGATTATTTTATATAGTCGAAAGTTCAGTTTTAAACTAACTAAATATTTCAAACCTGTACATTGTTCGAAAGTAAAGATAAAAATACCTAAACTAATTATTATGTACAACATATATTGCTTTTATTTGGATATATGCATATACACAGGGGCTAAAATGGGCCCTGTCAAAATTAACACATTGAAATTGATTGACCTACCTCAGATAACTTAAGCATATAGGGCACATCAACATTTTACTCAAATGACTCTTAGATATCACTTTAACAATACTAATAATTAAAACAAAAAAATCTCTTGACTTAAAACAAATAAAATGAAAAATAAGTGTTTATTGACAAGTCCTAATTTAGACTCTGTATATAGATGTATAACCCCTGACTCTAGATCTACATCTTACATAGTTTTATAGCTTAAGCGTTTCTTGTTTTCACATACTTTAAAATAAGATTGCAGTTATATTATGCAGCATACAGTTTTTTTATGAATAAAATATAACTATAATTTTAAAGATATATATACATCCCTTGAAAAAATAGTGTTAAAATGAAATAAATAATCTAAATTAATTTATCTCTTATTGTTTTTCTGTAAAAATAAATATTAAGAATTTAAAATAATGTAAAATACTTAAGAGTTGCGTTATATTTACTAAGAAATATTTATTTTAAAGTGTCGAGTTGGTTACAAAAGCATCTTTTAATAGCTACTTCTATATAAACGGAATTACTAGATGCAATTTACGCACTTTTAATTATACTTAATACATTATTAATTTATGTTTAAAATCATTATTTAAAAATGCATTTTAATGTCTTAAGTTTATGTTTCTACAACACAAAATTTAACGTTGTTGTTACATCAATAAAAATTTCAATTTAAATTCAAAAAATAAATTTATATTAAAAAAGTTATTAATTATTAATTTTTCAATATTTGATTTTTAAATAAATAATTTTTAAAATATGTTTATACTCACAAGTTACCATAGTGACCAAAATTTTGAAATAATTCAAAAACCAATTTTTTATGTAATAGTACTTTGAAAACGATTCTTTGGTTTCACTTTAAAATATTGATTTGTTGTCAAATTTCAGTTAAAAAATAATATTTGCATAAAAAATAAAATTAAAAATGCAGTATCTTATTAAAACGATTTAAAAATTAGGTCAATGTTTATAATAATATTTGAGGTATTTTCTTAAAAATATCAAAAGGTTATTTCTTTTTTTGTTAAAATAATATTGTGCAGCTTAAAAACAATAAAATGCACTATTTTTAAAATAATACAATATAATTAACACGAATTATGCTATTTAGGGGCAGAAAGTATAATTTACTTTAACGTCTTAATTACTAAAAGTTTACTAAGTTTTTTATTACAAAATAGCAGCACCAAAATTATGTTTTGTACTAATAAATAAAATAAGGCTGTTTTTAATATTAATTAATTTTAATTATAGCTAATAAAACAATGACTTAAAAGGATTAATTTATTACATAAAAATTAAGTTAGTTTATAAAACAATTTGTAAAAACTTTTAATTTTACGGTTAGAAAAAAATATGCAAAAAATATTATATTGGTTTTATTAAAAGTATTAAATAACCCTTATGTAAAAAAATAAATTAATCAATTTAAACAGTTGTATTTTTGCGCTAAAATAACAATATTTTAAAGCTAAAATCTAATTGACTCATGTCAGGGTCATAATTGTTTATAAAAATAATAATTTGTATTGTAATCTCACAAAATTAATATTAACTGTAACTTTATTTTGTTTACGTAAAGAACTTAATTTAAACATAACACGGGCTAAATTAAATTAAAATCAACTTATTTTAAATGCAACTGGATTGTATTTTTATCAAAACACTTGTGACTCTTGAATTAGTGAATTTTATCTTAGGTCAAAAGATATTGTGACGAACTGAACTAAAAATACCATTGTTCAAAGTATCGGATACAATTCACATTATGATGGCTATTTTATATCAAGCCAGTACAATGTTTTTTTAAATATAAAATTGTGTATAACCGTTCAAATTAAAGTTTGTACAAAGTTAACTCTACACCATATTTTTTTTAATATCCAAAATGTTCATTTTTTATTCGTTAATAACTTAACAATGGTTTAACTTGATTTTAAAAACATGATTTTGGTTTTATCGTATTATAAATAAAAAGCGATTTTACTTTCAGCAATTAATATTAAATTATTTTTGTCTTGATTTTTACAAACAATTAAACTAAATTTCCAATTTTTAAAAACTGGTTCATTATAATTTAATAAATTGTACTCTAATTTTATATACGATAGATGAATGGAAAAACTATTTTTTTAAATTTTGATAAAAAGATTAACATTATTTTTACAGACGCATTCAAACCAATTATGACATTTCAAATAAAAATATTGTAAAATGTAAATTGTGAGATGAATTCGTTTTGTACATTCTCTTCAGTCACAAATATGTACAATATTGGCGTATATATAAACAAAAAATAATAGAATAGAAGTTTTTGATGCTAGCATTAATTACGCACACACACACACACACATAAGTAATGAACGGGCTATGTCTAAGCTAAGTTTGACTTTGAACCGAATGTGCTTATCAAAATTAGTTGGATTGTAAATGTCCGTTTGGAAACTCGGTGTTTTAAATAATGATTTACCTTTTTAACGATAACCTCATTTTACAGTTGTATCTTTTATACCAGATCAAAGTAAGCCGCTGTCCTGGATTTACTTATGGAAGTACATCGCAAGAATACGAACTCGAAAACGCTTCACATCCCCGTCAAAATTTTGGATACGTTGAAGGCGATTATTCGACTAAAACCAAAACATATGCGTCTTATCAGACGGCACCCACAGCTGCTGAATTTTGGCACAATCTTCAGTCATCTTCGACTACTCCCGATTACAATAATTGTATGCTTTGTTGTTGTATGCATATGCCCATTTATTTGTGGTGTGAATGTTTGCGAGGAGCAAAACATTGCGTTTACCAAACGGACATTTTAGTACATTTTTAAATACGAAGGTACGTATTTAGGGGGTTGGAGAAGTCGAATTGAACGTTTGAATCACTTTACAGTAATTCTATGCTTTGTTGTATACATTATTATCATTATTACTATTATTACCATTATTATTATTATCAGCATTATTATTAGTATTAGTATTTTTATCATTATTATTGTTATTATTATTATTATTATTATTATTATTATTATTATTATTATCATTATTATTATCATTATTATTATTAGTAGTAGTATTATTATTATCATTATTATTATTACTATTATTATTATTATTATTTTTATTATTATTATTGTTGTTATTATTATTATTATTGTTATTTCTGAACCTCTTCGCTTTAAGACAAGCATGATAGTTTAGTGTTACAGCAGTCGATTTGGACCTGGGTGGGCATGGGGGTTCGAATCCCATTACCGGCACTAAAATACGGGTCCACGGTCGGCTTTGCTAAAATGTCCACTACTGAAACATCTTTCCTGTGAAACTAAAATAACAGTAGTAGACAACAATGAAGTCCCATAATTTTAAAAGACTATGGAGCAACAAACTAATTCCATGTATTTGAACATGTTGCCAAGATTGTCATTTAATCTTCCCTAATCTTCCATCTTAAAATAAATTTTTTTTCGGATAATTATTTTTTAATAATACTTGATGTTATATGTATATGGTTAGTAGTCTGACGCCGGCGTTTTTTCAAAGTTTGATTCCGTTAAGCCAATTATTACCCAGTTTTATAATGCCTAAAACAGGTCAAAGTTCATTTTTAAGGGTTGATCAATACAAAAAAATACAAAGTTTATGTGAAGATTATGTAAAACCTTATTCCATATGCGTGGAATAAGCTGTGTACAGAGTGATAAACAATGAAACCGGTTCCAAAACTTATAGAGGTGGAAATAAAGCATCGACAGTAGACAGGATGATCATTTTATTATCACTCAACTGAAAAGATACAAAACAATGAATTTAAGGGAAAAAATAGACTATATTTAGAAATGTTCTTTTATTCGATTATAAGACGACGCATGAAATTAGCAAAATTATTGTTGAAGAAACCAATTGAGAAATCTCTTTTGCGTTGTATACGTAGATCGAAACGAGTGGAGTTTGTAAAGAAGTACTAAAATCGGCCAATGTGATTTTGGATATCATTGTACTTTATAGACGAGTATGCACTCATCTACGAACCATGGGCAGAAAATTCAAGAGTGATTTATGGTGAAAACGTTCCCGTTGATAATACCTACATTGCTCGTAAAGTTTTACACCTATCCTATATTAAAGGATATTTTGGTTTGAAGTGCAATCAAACTCCAAAATGGATTCGTACAAGCAATAACTTCCACAGTAGAGAATTTATTGAAAGTTTAAAATAATTTTTAAATCCCGAATGGAGTCAAAATGCCTGAGGGCATTTAACGATTGTTCAAGATAACGCGCCAGTACATACATCAAAAGTGGTAATGTGTTTTTTAGCATAACTTTTAATTTAATTTGTTATTTATGTATTTAGACTGTAAAAAGTGGTAACGAGTAACAAGGTGACTCTCATTCAATTACCTTACAGTCCAGATTTAAATGTAATTGAGATTTTTTTATTGTTTTCAAACACGAGGTTAACCGCTTGGATACTAGCATATCCAGAGTGGAAAAAATCTTTTGTTATAAACAAATGTATCACAAAGTAGTATGTTCATACCCTAATCGACTCTCATTTAAGGGTTACAAGAAGTTATTTGCAAACAAGGCTCAAGTTTTAAATACTGAATTAAAAAGTCTATAACATTTGTTTCGATGTATTTTGGCTGATAAAATTAATTTTTTAACGAATTATGTGTTTCTGATTTAAGTTTTAGCAAATGGTGGTACTCTGTTATATTGTAAGAATGGGTATTGTTGTGTATTATAATTAGAAATTATTTTTGCGAATAAAGTTACTTGATATGTATTGCTAAAATATTATCTAAGATATGTATTAGTAAGAGTTAAATTTGTCTAAGATAAGTAACTAGAGTAGAATGCTACAAAGTATCCATTTTTCACGTCCACCGTCAATATTAGCATTTCTAATATAATACGTTCCTATAAATTACAGAATGACTCAATTGATTTGATTCACCTTTAACATACTCCAATATAAAATGATTTTCAAAGAATTATTGATTGAAACAAAAACATTTTGATTTGTAATTTGCATGCCTAATGGTTTTGTCGTGCGTGGATACACAATTTGTTTGTTTGTACTTGCACATTATTCATTGATTTTTAATTTTTTTACTGCATAAATTACCAAATAAACATGTTGAAACAACTTTTTTAAAATCTTTTCCAGTACATATGATAAATTAATTCCAGGAATTAATTTTTAGTGATAATAAAACAGTTATGTTAAAACAGATTGTTATTACGTTTATGTATATATATATATATATATATATATATATATATATATATATATAACACGTACAGCAAATAATGCAAAATAGTGATTATTTCACTAAGACAACTCTAGCATCCATATAACACAAGAAACGTCATTTTAATTATAAATTATATAATGTTATTTAATAATTAAAATACAAATATAATTTTATAAATATATAGTGTAACTAATATAAAATTTACATAAAATATTAACTGGATCATAATCTATGATTGAGTAAAATTATCAACATAAAATAGATATAACGTTAAATATTTTTAAAATGGAAAACGTTTCTAATTCTTAGAGTTACTAAATCGTTTTATTACATAACATTAAATAATAAATGCGATGGCATGTGTTTGTAACCACTTCGACTAGGTGTTTTGGTATGCTCTTGGTTAAAATGTTTTACGTACTTTAAATTTTAACAAAAAAATGATTTGGACAAATAATGTTTCGATATAAATATGCTTATACATGTTAAGTTTTATTACGTAAAAAATATTATGGATATTAAAGCTGTTAGATGACGAATTTCAAAAATATTTTATTTTTATTTTAGCCCGTATTAGGTTAAATCTAAATACAATTAAAATTAACTTTGTAAAGTTATAACACAGATTATTGTTTTTGTAAACAAGTGTGTCTCTTGCATAAGTAAATTAGATGTTAGCTTAAAAAATATTGTTGTATTTTGCTATAAAAATACCACCGCTTAAATTGATTAATATTATTTTCTACATAATGGTTATTTAATACTTTCCATAAAACCAATATAATATTTGTCGCATATTTTTTTCTTACCGTAAAATTTAAAGTCTTTACAAAATATTTTCTAAACTAACTTATTTTTATGTAATAAATTTATCCTTTTAAGTCGTTTTTCTATCAACTATAATTAAAATTAATTAATATTAAAAAAATAATAATTTTACTATTTTAAAACATACTTTTAGTACTCTCGTTTCGTAATAAGAAATTTACTAAAACTTTCTGTGATTAATAAGTTAAAACATTTTTATGCCCCTGAATTGGGAAAAGCTAAATTTGTGTTAATTACATTTTATAATTTAAAAAATAGTAGTTTTTGTTGTTAAGTTACACATCTATTTAACATTTTTAAGAAAATACCCAAAAATATTTATAAAAACATTAATGTAACTTTTAAATTTTAACATTTTATTTTTATGCAAATGCTATTTTTTAACTTAAATTTAAAAATAAATCAATATTTTTCAGTAAAAACCAAAGTAACGTTTTGAAAGTAATCGGTTTTTGAATTATTTATTTTATTATAAACATAGTTTATTAATTATTTATTTAAAAACTAAGTATTCAAAAATAATTAAACAATTAATTGTTTAATATAATTTAATTCTTTTTATTTAAATGAACATTTTTATTATGAGGTGACAACAAGACTAAATTTTGTTCTCAAATAATGATTTTCAGCACATAAATTAATAATCGATCATTGATTATAAAAAATACGCAAATTGCATTTAGTACTTCCGTTTACAAGGAGGTAGCATTTAAAATATATTTTCACTGACTTGACATTACTAAATAAATATTTTTTAAGTGAATATGAAGCATTATTAATTACTTTGTTTTTCATTCTTGGTATTAATTTTTACGAAAGAACAATCAGACGTAACGTATTAATTTATATATATATATATATATATAACAATTAAAGATAAACGTGGTTATTGATTAAAAACATCCCTAGCAGCTATATGACTTAAATCAATTATACTATATACAGTACTAGATAGTAAGTAAAATAAAATCATAACTTTATCAATATATGTTGTTAATAATAAAAAGTTACATAAAATTACAACTGGTTTATAATCAAAAGTTAAGTAAAACCTTAAAAATAAAATGTAACATCAAAAATATTGCATAAAATAAAAAGCATATCTAATTTTTTGGTTCAGATTGATATTAAAAAATATTTTTAATATATATATATATATATATATATATATATATATATATATATATATAGGTCTGTATACACGTATATTCAAAGAAATAATTTGGTTTCACATGTAAAATACATAATTGTAGAATTAATGCAGTAGGAATGTCCAGATTTTATAACATTGCTCAAGTGCTTTAGTCAGATTAAAAATTAAAAACAATTTACATATTACTTTAGTAGTATTGATAAAATAAATTCTGTATGAATACATTTTCTACCATTATTATTACCAGATTCTAACTTAAACAAAACTCATAATTTAAGCATTTTTGTGACATCAATTCTGTGTGTTTGTCTTATAGATCATGGATATGAGGTAAAGTCGGAACCAAAAAAAGATTCCGTAAAATTGGCAGTTGCTGTAAGTGCAACATGTACGGTGCCTCCAAGTGAGCTTATCGACGGCGTCTTACAACCTGGTCAGAATCAACTGGAATTTGCTCTATCTTGGCACTCGCCGGTTGTGCGATTTCGAAGTAGCCGAAATATATATACACGGTGTGTTTGTGTGTGTGTGTGTTGGAGGGGTGAATGATGTTTAATGTTTCTGAATATTTCGTTAGTTAAAATGTAAACATAATGTTGAAGTATTATTTTATTTTATAACCCTTTTACTCAAAAAAGCATGAGTTGTCTCGTATTATTGACTATAATATTTTCGGTTTTGAAGATTTTAATTCTATTCGAATTACCCCAAACGCCGTCATCGAAATTATACTGCTTTAATGCATTGGTGTCCTCTTGGCGTTCTTTTATCAAGATAACTTTTTCATAAAGGTCAGATTACAAATTTTGAGCTCATATCCTCCTTCTTTCTACTGTACTTGGGTTCCACTACGATGGAGGTTTTGAACTATTAGATGTGATTGAAAAACGTTTGTTCATATTTAACATTTTTAAGTTGTTGTTTGGTCTATAAGCACAAAATGTCCTTGTCATTATAATTAGTAGTAGTATTAGTAATAATAATAGTGTTTGTATTATGATTATTTTCAGTATTTATAGTAGAAGTATTATTATTATTATTATTATTATTATTACTATTATTATTACTATTATTATTACTCGTATTACTAATATTTTTATTATTATTACTAATACTACTATTGGTAGTAGTTATTTTTATAATATTACTTTAGTACTTAGATGTTAAATTATTATTTTAAAACAGTTAGGTTCAGTTTTTATTAGTTAAAATGCAACTAGAAGGCACATAAAAAACCGTTTGATAATAATATTATTAACATTTTCAAATAATTAAAAAATAATTATATACTCAATAACTTTTTCATTTTTTTTATTTTTACAGTTTTATTTTATAACTTTAAATATAAAACTTTTTTAAAGTTACTTTTACAAATTTCTATTTAAATTATGTTACATGATTTAAGAAAAAATGGAAAAATATTGACTAAAGTATTCAAACTATTTATGCACATATGCGCCCAGATATCCTCAATGTATTTGACGTACATGTATTTTTTCACAACATGCACAGTCGTTACGTTCGTTGGTTCCCCAATTCCGGTCAAATGGCTGCAACAAGTCTGTTGCAATACGCTTTGGACAATTGGCGCAAATGGAGAAAGGCCATTCAAGATTGGCAAAATTCAATTGTGCTGAAAAGGTCAGTCTAATTGCAATCTGTTCTAATTGTATTTTGCAAATAATCGATAAACATAATAATAATAATTTTGTCTTTTATCGGCTTAACGGCTATACATAATATGCCTATACGCCAAGATATATTTGAAGTATATTTGGTGTATGCTTGCACCCATTTGATAAAGCAGAAGTTCAACTATTTTGTTGTACACTCAGTCCCTGATTTCTTAGTTATTTGAGTTCATAATGGACTACTTGGATGTATAGAGTAAGGAATATCGCATTATTGGAAGTGTGATTTTTACAAACATTACGTTAACATATATATTTAAGTATATCGTGCTGGAGTGATCTAGCGATACAGCGCTCGACTCGATCTGGATTGGTACGGATTCAATCTCCATTACCGCCGGGGTGGTCTAGCGGTATAGCGCTTGAATTTGGATCTCGGTGGGCATGGGTTCGAATCCCACCACCGGCACTAAAATGCGGGCCCACGTTCGGCTTTGCTAAAATGCCCACTGCTGAAAGATGTTTTTAGTAAAACATTCAAAGTAGTAAACATTAAAAAAAAGAAAATGCTGGTCCACGTTCGGCTGCGTTGAAATATCTATTGCTGAAAAATATTTGTAGCAAAACGTTTAAAGTAGGGAAAACAAAATAAGAAATATATATAGTTTATGGTGCATTTGAATTCTACGAGGTGGATACACAAAATTGCAAAGATTCTAATTTGAAACTTCGACTACCGCTTCATGTCTAAGCAATCCATGAGTACCGCAGTTGTGAGTATATGTATAATTGATAATAGTAATATCGTTGGCCCTAGGTAGCGCCAAACACTCAATTGGTAGATCTGTTTTTAGAAAACCGCAAATTTAACATGTCAGCTTTTGCTTTATTTATTTTATCTAGAATGGATAATACCTTCATTATTGTCATTAATTCACTATGGACAACCGTTTTTCTACTGTTACTTCTACTAGAAGATTCTTGTTCTATTTTTTAATTAATTTGGGAATTAAACTGCTAGTTTATGAAAATGTTTGTGAGGGTTGGACTGCGACATTGTAAAAACAACATTGTTAATACTCAACAGTAAGGACTTACAATTTCACCATTATGACCAATCTTGTAGTTGCTTAAAGAAAATGGCATTATTTTTTTACTATTTTTCCGCCTCCAACCTAGTGACTTCCCCAACTGGTACAAATCGGCTATATTCAACGAACTCTACTTCCTCACTGACGGCGGTACTGTCTGGCTCGATCCGTACAATTTTGAATCGAACGAATCCCAGTCTATTCCGTTCGACTTCATTCGAAGCAGTAAGACGGGTGTTGAACTGGACTCAATGGAATTGACTGGGCGTCGGTTGGAAGGGTCTGGCGACATCGACAATGAATTGTTTACAGTCAAGTTACAAGCTTGGAAACGAAGAGCTCAGTGTGGGCGAGAAATTGGCATTTTTGGATATTTGGAAGGTGAGTAATTGTCACGATAATTGTACTGTTGACCAAAGAAAAAAGTTGTAAAGCGTAGCTTGTAAGCGCTGAAAATAACACACTAAGATGTGAAAAAAATTACTGAATAGTATTAGTAATGAAAATGTTTACTGTTACCAAATAGTACCAGAATAGTTTATTGGAATATAAGTTTAGTTTTATGGATAAGACGAAGTGTGATTAGTCATTTGAGCATTGCGTGGATATTTATTTTTCTCATTATTACTATTTTTGTTATTATTATTGTTATTGCTACTTTTATTATTACTATTATTATTATTATATAGGACACGAATATCGCATGTACAATACGTACGACGTGCACCATTATGCCTCATGGGCCCTCATCAAATTGTGGCCCCAAATCCAGTTGGCTATCAATTACGATATCGCTGATGTGACGGTGTCAACCGATTTCAATCCCATTTATTATGTTTATTCGGGCAAACGGTCTCCCAAAAGTTTGCTGTGTTCGGTTCCGCACGACCTTGGCGATCCCGAAGACGAACCGTGGCACACTGTCAACGCCTACATTATGTATCAAACCGATCATTGGAAGGATTTGAATTCTTGTTTTATTTTGCAAGTTTGGCGTGACTGGCGTTTGACGGAGGATTATAAGTACTTGGCCTACATGCTGCCCATTGTTTATGTAAGTTTTGTAATAACGACATTATTACTACTATTTTTGCTATTGTATTATTTCTACTACTACTACTATTAGTAATAATCATAATAATAATAATAATAATCATAATAATATTAATAATAATAATAATAATTAGTATTATTATTATTGTTGTTATTATTATTGTTATTATTATTATTATTATTATTGTTATTATTACAAAACCCTTTGGCTTTAAAATAAGTATAGAGCAACAAGATAACAGTAACAGCATAAACAACAGCAAAATTTCAATTTCAATTTTAATTCGATCTTTCCCAATGGTTCTTAGCCAATATTTCTGTAGTTCACCAACCTTACTTTTGTCATCATCAATTGTTCATTCTAAAACCGTTTTTACTAGTCTTTTGGTCGGTAAATGTAGAATTTGAATTTCTTCCTCCAATTAAAGCCCAATGGGCTTTTACTCAATCTTGCATTACGTTTTTGCTGTTGTTTTCCGCAATCGCTTTCTCTTATTGTTTCTATAGCAATATAGATTTTTACAGATATCAGGTTGCGCTCAAACATTCCTCTTTAATACAGGCTTGGGACTGGTTAGCTTGGTTCATTTTTGATCTGTAGGCGTAGTTGTAATAGTAATAATAATAGTAGTAGTAGTAGTAGTAGTAGTAGTAGTAGTAGTAGTAGTAGTAGTAGTAGTAGTAATACAGTAGTAGTGGGAGTGGTTAGCTTAGTAGTAGTAGTAGTAGTGTAGTAGTAGTAGTAGTAGTAGTAGTAGTAGTAGTAGTAGTAGTAGTAGTAGTAGTAGTAGTAGTAGTAGTAGTAGTAGTAGTAGTAGTAGTAGTAGTAGTAGTAGTAGTATCATAACTATTAATGTTTTTGCCATAATTACAGTTGTTATTGTTAGTAATATTGTTATTATAGTTATTATTATTACTATTACTATTATTATTACTATTACTTCCACTATTACCATTATTAATATACATGAATTTCTACAAAGAACGTGTCTAAACTAACGCAGTCTCTGTTGTTGCAACACCAATAATTGAAGATTGTGAAATTGCAGATCATCTTGAATTTATAGATGCTAATCGCTTTTATCCACTCTTATTACGAAAGATGCGAAATGGGTGTTGTGCCAAATGCTGCTGAGACATCTTGTTTCAAATTTATTACATTTTATACTTTCTGAACCGGTAAGGTTTCAGGTTTTAGCTGCATACAGAAGTTTTGTACGATTTAATAAAGAAAAATATTTAGCTTACTATTTGGATTGATGATTTTTCATCTGCAAATGGATTTACACGTTTTTCAAATGTAGCATCAGCTAAATAAATTCGACGATTTATTTCATTGGATGAACTACTGTTAAAGTAATTGATTAGGCCTGATGCGTAAAACACAACATTATTTAACATGAACCTTGAATCAGGAGTTTGAGATGGCACGATGAAAGATTCTGTAGGATTAATTTTCAGACCACATTAATGCAATCTCACATATTGTAACATTGGCTCATCCGAACGCGGATTGGAAGAAAAGGAAAGGCTGTCACAAAACGTACTTGAATGGCTGCTGTTCAGGACGATCTTCACGTCATTTGGCTAGGACTTTATGTTGGAAACAGTGGCTAAATCGTGGAACTGACAGATTTCTGCACACCTTTGATAGCTGTGAACAGTTGAAGAGGATTATTCAAACTTGGAAGTAATGGAGAGGTTCTTTAGTACCATCTATTGTTGTTGTTGTTTTTACTATTATTATTACTAATAATAATATTGTTGTTGTTTATATATTTTGTAAAAAATAAACGTTTTGTAAAATAGATTAATTTTTACATTGAAGTAGATAAAATTATTTTATTGTAACGTATGTGGAGTGCTTTAAGTCTACTGATAGAACCAAGCTCATATTTCCAGTCAATTTTACCAATCATGTACAGCGCTCGACTTGAACCTAAGTGAACATGGGTTGGGTACGTAATAGGCATCAACACATTTTGATAATAGTGATAATTAATGGTATAATTTAAACTAATAGAAGTCTTTCCACAGTTTATTCCACAACATGCGTAGGAATCTGCCGACACTATATGCAAATCCACGTTTGGCTTGTCTAAGAAGTCCACTGTTTCCAATATAACATTTAAAGTAGTAAAACTTTTTTTAAATAAATAACTGTCCAGGTTTTTAAAACTCATTTCTACTTTTAAAGGTATCTTATTGTAATTTTTGATTGTTATTATTATTATGACGTCACAATTAAATGAATCTTGTGGTTAATAAACAAACATTTTATCAATTAAACAATGTTTCCTAATT
This sequence comes from Cardicola forsteri, assembly GCA_025895645.1. Classification (NCBI taxonomy): domain Eukaryota; kingdom Metazoa; phylum Platyhelminthes; class Trematoda; order Strigeidida; family Aporocotylidae; genus Cardicola; species Cardicola forsteri. The sequence continues at coordinate 949,096 of JAKXYG010000004.1, forward strand.
AACGAATGAACACAAAAATTATAGAACTTCCATTTAATTTTTGCTTTTATACAAGTACTGACTAAAATGTCTAACTTTTTTACAAAAACAAAGTTTTTATTATTTTGGTATGATTATATGGGGAAAAATAATAAAAAAAGCGAAGGTATGTGTATAATCCTGGTTAAAAAACATGGAAAAACGTGGAATCTGTAATAACTGCGAAGGTCTATAATTGTTTTATTTAATACAATAAAATATGGATTATTGTACATTATTTGTTATTATTATTTATTAAAAAGTCATCCGGTAATAGAGATTATTTAATTTTCAAATTTGACGGTGGTTGTGTAATATCAAACATGGAAACAATGAACTCCAAAAAAATTAATTCTATTGCGTTTTTACTGGTTGAATGTTTTATGAGAAACAATTTTATTAACTTTATTATTAATTGTATTTTTTACTACTTTAAATGTTGTACAAGAAACCTTTTTTGGCAGTGTAAATTTGAACGAAGCCAAACGTCGGTCCACATTTAGTACCGGCAGTGGGAATTGAATCCATGCCTACCCGCGTTTGAGTCGAGTACTGCTAGACCACCTGGGCGGCGGATGTCAAACCCACGTCTACACTCTACCAATTCTGTCATCTCAGCAGATTATTTCTATTTTAAAAAATAATTTTTTAATGCAAGTTATTAATCTTTAAATGTCAAATGGACGTATAAGATAAGGTAGCAAAATTCAAAAGCTTTATATACCTTCAGTTATTTTTTGTAAAATGAAAAACAAGTTGACAATAAAAGAATTTTTTAAATACAAAAACGTTGTGCTGCTCACAATAACAACTACACCGTAGCTGATTCTAAGTCCGGTTAAGAAAGTAGAAGGGTTTGAACACAAGATTAGCAACCTGGTATCTAAAAAATATTACTGAAGAAACAACAAGTGGACATCATTTTATAAAACCACGGCGAAATTTAAATGGAATATGCACCAGCTTCAAAGTCAAAATTTTGATGTACAATTATATGGAACAATCTGGTTGCCCCCATACTATTTAAAGCGAAAATGTTTTGAAATAATAAAATAATGAATTTACAATAACAATATTTCTATTATAACATATAAAAAATACTATCAAATACACTTTTAAAATGGAATTTGATCTATAAGTCATTTGGTAAGATTTAATTAAAATGAAAATATCTTGTTAATTTAAGTTTTCATTGTAACAAAAGTGTTCTTATGTGGATTAAATAATTTTTTTTGTGCTGTACTCTTTTGAGAAACATTTTTTTTAATAAAATGGATAAATAATAACATAATAAACGTTAATAGATTTAAAATAATTATAGTACACATTCTTTGTATATTTTATTTATTATTTTTGGGTTGTGCTCTTACTTTACTAAATATACAAACATATTGTCTTATAATTTTATCACATTGTTTTTTCTGAATAGTAAAAATTCATATTTACTTTTACATAAGTTTTAAATCTATTTATATATGTTTGCATAAAAACACACTACATTCTTTAGAAATATGCAATTAAAATTAAAAACACAAAATTTAGTTAAGTTGTCAACAATAATCATTATAAATTATTGATTTTAAAAATTGATTTTTATTGCTTGAATGTATGCCGGAAAATGCATATTTTAGCAAGAGTATATCGAACAAGGCTTGCTTTGAGTAGTTGGACTCAAATCCATACCCGTCCAGTTTTCAATTTAGTCACTTTTACTAGGCAGGCTTATTCGTTACGTTTCAGTCGGTTTAGAAAATGTAACATTATCTCTTGTTACAACTCTACTGCAGCGGGTCTCAAGTCAGTTTGATGAATGAGAAGGGTTTGAGCACAAGATGTTCTAGTTTGCCTCTGTAAAATATTGTTATTTTTATTTTACGTTTGCTACTTTGATTGTTTGCACGAGAAACATCTTTCAGCAGTGGACATTTTAGCGAAGCCAAACGTGGGCCCGCATTTTAGTGCCGGTGATGGGATTCGAACCCATGTCCACCGAGGTCCGAATTCGAGCACTGTACCGCTAGACCACCCCGGCACAAAACTACCACGTCCCAAGGACGTGGTTTGAAAAAATGAGACTAGACTCATTGTTTTGTGCCTCCCCACGGAAATCTTTAGTAAAAGGCGAAAGATTTATCCTCTGTTCTTCTAGACCACCCCGGCAAAAGGACAACAAGAGGATACAACTGCATCAAACTACAAGAAAAAAGTGAAAGCAGCATGATGTCGATGACGGATTTTAGCAAAATCCGAATAGAGTTTCAAACTTCGATATACAGAATCATTAAAGCCAAAAATTTAATGTACTATTGTATAGAATAATCTTGTTCCCCTATGCTTGTCAAAACAAAAATGTTTTGGAATAATAAAAATAGCAATTCCTTGTTGTACTATAAACAATAAATCCACTTGATTTGAGCCAATTAGGAACACTGTGCAGCTATTTTATACTTGTCAGAAAGTACATTATCACCAGTGCATACCTTTTAAGTTGTATCCAGACTCAACCGCATGATTTTTCAGATTTCAGGTCGAAAAGTTATTTTATAAACTTATAAATGGTTAATGTTTTATTTATAATAAATCTGATTGATACTACCAAATTCTCAGTATAGTTAAATGCTGTACATTACTATTGTCACGAGTGAATGTAGACACATTTTAAATTAATATTTTTAATAAATTCTATTTATAATCCTAGTCTTTTCTAATAACATATAGAGAAATTTAAATTTATACGCTTTGTAATTATTTTATTTTTCTACTTCAAAGTAAAATAGCTAATTTGATCTGAAACGTAATGAACAAAAAACTTGACTTTGAATGATTTTAAATACACATGTGACAACAGTTATCAATTTTTTCAAAATACTTTAGGAAATAATTTCAATTATGTCTATAAAAGTAATTTTTTGTTGCATGTAGGTGTTTCATAAGAAAGTATGATATTTAGTTATATAGTTGTTGAATGACTGAAAGTTATAAAAATACGTTTGAACTATTATGCACTAACTTGGCAAACGTTCTACTAACAATTAAATGTAGCTCAGAGGTTACTGTTATTGATGATTGGGTTCCAAAAGATTTCATTTGAAAATTACTCTTTATGTTAACTTGTACTTGTCAGAAATAACGGAAACATTAATTTACTACTAAAATAAAGGCACGGTTCGGTGTCATAATCAATACAGTATCATTGATTCGCTTCTATAATTTTACCTAATTATATTCTTCAAACATTATTTTAGTAGTACTGATAAAAAAATGAACATTTTCTTCTAATATTATTATACAATTTTAGTTTAAACCAAAAACGAAAATTTAAAATTTAAAAAAAAAAAGGCAAATTACTTGCTTAAAAATAAATTATATTATAAAATATTTCTACATGTACATCAAAAAATATACAATTCTTGTATTTTAAATAAAATTTATCGCTTTTCATTTCTCGGTTTTTTAACCTATATTTGTAGAATTTGATTTTGCATTACATAATCAACTTTCTTAATAAAACAATTGTTTCTTAAACCTTTTGCATTCCATTTTAAAATCATAATTACATGAAGGTTTGTATTGTCTGAAGGAAATTGAACAATTGTGATATTTATGCTAATCAAGATGTTTGTCCTTTATATAAATAAAAAACATTTTTATATCAAAATTATTATTAAAACTCAGATATCTTTTTAGACATGTAAACCAGAGTAGAGTATTGTTTTTTATTAAATGTTTCATTATCTAAAGCATCACAGTGTAATTTGAGATTAAATAATTTATTTTAAATTTTGTCAATTTAGTGTTATCTAAATGATTACTAATTACATTATATTTTTGTAAATTTTATTGTACGACACTTTACAATGTTCTTTAGGAAAATATAGGTTTTTAACCGTGTAATCGCTTGAAAGTCAGGTTGAGAAATGAGACAGGATAGATCGCAAGGTTAGCAGTTTCCCTTTCTGGAAAGTAAATATTGCTGCACAAAGTAACAACAGGATGCTATTCGAGTAAAATACAGCAAAAATGTGAAAATATCATTCTAATAAAAGCCGAAAAAAAGTTAAATGTTTTTATATGTAGGATTTGCATTGCCAACAATTTGAAGTATAATTAAGTAGATCAATGTCCAATACTCTTTAAAGGAAAAGTGTTTTGTAGCAATGGTAATAATAGTAAGTATATTAAAAGTCCATTTTTGAAACGAAATAAAAACGTAATTATTTTATTTCGGCAATTACTACTTTAATGTTTTATGGAAAACGCATTTTGTAGCAAGCGGACATTCAAAGAAGTTAAACGAGGGTCTTTATTTGGTTCCAGTCGTCTCATGTCCGGTTGAGAAAGAGGGGGAATTTGAGTGCAGAAATACTCTATTATTTTCATAAACAATGGCTTCATACATAAAATTTCTGGCTTTAAAGATAGTGCATATCGAATATTGAAATTCTACTCGAATTTCGCCGAATCCCATCGTCAAGATTGTGCTTTTACTATACCATAGTTTAACAAAAGAAGGCCCGCCAGTGTTGACACTCGATTCCATACCTATCCAAGTTTGCTGTACCATTAGATCACTCCCCACATGCAAACAATACATTATTTGTCAAACGCGCTTTGTAACAATTCCTTTTTTGTGCGTTATCTTTGTTTGAAGCACGTATTTTCAAAATCGCTTGCCACTTGGGATAAGGACAAAGATGGCCTAATTGAAAATTCCGGATATCCCGACCAAACGTTCGACATTTGGCCAACCAAAGGATTGAGGTAAAAAGTAGCGAAAGTTGTGAAACGTTTTGGTTTGTATCGTTTTTTTTATATTTGCTACTTTCAATGTTTGACGCAAAACATCTTGCAGCAGTAGATATTTTAGCAAATCCGAACGTGAGCCTGCATTTGGTGCCGGTGGTGGTAATTGAACCCATGTTTACCCAGGTTCGAGTCGAGCGCTATGCCGGGGTGGTCTAGCTGTACGGCGCTCGAATTTGGACCTCGGTGGGCATGGGTTCGAATCCCATTACCGGTACTAAAATGCGGGCCCACGTTCGGCTTCGCTAAAATGTCCACTGCTGAATGATGTTTCTCGTGCAAACATTCAAAGTAGCAAACATAAAATTTTTTAAAATAAATAAAATATACCGCTAGATCACCCCAGTACATTGTGGTAGTGTTATTATTATTATTATTATTATTATTATTATTATTACAGTCAACTTAGATACTTCAGCAGAAGTACATTCGGCATCATAAAATACAAAAACTAATTGCACTATAAGCAAGGAAAGTCGGAGACAAATAAAAATTAAAGTTATACAATATTTGCAAAATCAATATTTAAGAAAATGTTTTAGTATCAGTTATGAAAAACGTTTTATAAATCCTTCAAACCATATAACGTCATATTAAAATTATTAGGAAATAGTCATGACAATAATATAATCTATTGGTTAGGTTAAAAGCACAAAATAGTATAAATAATTGGATCACGTAGAGTTGGGCAATTGACATAGTAAAACACCAAATTTGAGTCTCACCTCCAACTCACTATTTTTTGTTTTGTGCATTGAAGGATTGGCTAAATGTCCATTTGTTGAAATACAGACTTTATTACAATTCAAAACAATAAATTTATATTACAATTCCTCATACACAAATTTCTTTAGATAAAAAAATTTTCGAAAGATTGTTTAATATGTTTCGAAAAATTATTATAGTTTAATAATAATAAACAGAATAATAATAATAATAATTAATAAACCAGGTGCATGCTTGCACTCATCAGTGTGATAATAAAGTAAACTCTACCTTAGCGTATGTTTGGAATGAATCATATGGCATTATAGTTATATCATCATTTTCATATTTAAGGTTTACTTAGAGTTGCAGTTTGATGCCCCTTGTACAATAGTTCCCAAAACAATTATTTCCAGGTCATTTTTACTGACTTTGCATTACGGATGACCGTTTTTCATTGTCAACAATTTTAAGTACTTGTGTCTACGATTGAAATTGGAGGACAAAAAACATATGCTGCCTTCTTTTTCAATAAACCAATCTACCGCTGTCAAAACAACGTTTTTACGTTCAAATAGGATTGCCATAAGTTGCGACTTTTCAATAGCAACAAGCGTAACGGTATCAACCGCCGAATTGTTATTCAAAGTTTCTTATTTTGGTTTTGTTTTACGAGAAACTCATTTTTCAGCAAGTGGACATTGATCAAAGTCAGACTGAAGCGGTGAGACTCAAACTCATGCTCAATCAGCTTTGAGTCCATATGTAATGCTTCACCACCTGTAAAAAGGTAAAACTTTATTTCTAAAATAGTATTTTTAAAATGAACACTGCAAACAGTAATGGTTCAGCTAAACTTGAATGCCACTACCGGCACTAAATCCGGACCCTTGTTTGGTTTTACTAAACTGTCTACTTGATCAAAAATGCATTTCTCATCAAACACTCCAACAATAATAATAATAAATAATTTTATGCAAATCCAGCGCTTACACTGGTGGTATTTGGCTAGCTTGTATATATGCTGCACACGATATGATAAAATCGATACTCAGTTCAAATTCACCATTTCAAAACTTTTTCAACAATGGCAAAATTATGGCACACAAATCATGGACTGAATGGGGAAGTGAACTCGAGCAATTATTGGCCAAGGCCAAAAATGAATACCATTCAAAATTGTGGACAGGTGAGTTGGTGAAGCTGAAATCAATCGAGCATTTTTGTACAACCATTTGAAAAAATGTTTTACAACAAATATGCTTATTTATTTTTAATTTAGGCCTACTAACCACATAATATAAAGTAAAAACTGCATTTTTATCATACAATAATTAATACTGTATTTTCTATCAAATACATTTATTATTTTCACTAAATATCTTATTAGTGATGAGAAATTGTCAACCGAAAATGCAATGTCAAATATTGAAGAAAACACAAAGTATATGCTATTTTTCTAATTACCAAATAATTTATTAGGAATAAATATAAATATAATTTCTTCAGTATATTTATTATCACATGTAGTAATTACAATGTGTACATTTAAATTATAATCAAAAGTTGAATAAAATTATCACTATCAAATATTTTTTTTAAAAATACATATCACATGTCATTTTTTAGAATACCGAATAGTTTCTTTTATTATTATACACGACAAGTCAACATTACATTTACTAAGTTTACTACTTTGAATGTTTTACGGAAAACCCATCTTTCACCAGTGGACGTGCGCCAGTATCTAGTGGGTCGGTGGTTGGATTCGATCCAAGTCGAGCACTGTATTGCTAGATCACTCCAGCATAATTGTCTCTTTTGTAGCCACTTGGCTCAGGTGGTTTGGTTTGTTCTTGCCTGGATTTTCAATACAGTCTGATATTTAACAAAAAACTGATTGACAACTTATCTATTGCTATATGCGTATAGATGTTGTAATTTTGTACAATCAACATACATTTAATAACATTGATATCAAGGTCAGTAACCTGACCTTTTTTAATATATTGCTACAAAAAAGCAAGACACCATGTCACAAAATTACTGCAAAGAACTGTAAGCAGCGTGACTTTACTTTGTTGCCGTAATTTAATATATGGTGTCCTCGATTTGTTTATTAAGCAATATTGTTTTACAGTGGCGAAATTTATCATCTTGTGCTCAAACTCTCCTCCTTTCGCAATCAGACTTGAGACCTGCTCAATCGTAATGCTTAGATGAGAAAAGATGTAGTAACTAAACAACTGTATATGTATTGCATTCTTTTTACTGTTACTGCTTTAAATGTTTTAAGGGAAAAATATTTTATTTACTTTTATTTGTTAAATATAAAAATTTATAATTAGTCAAACTCTTGAATTTTTTAATCATATACATATATTTCCAAGGTACATTTTATGCTTATCAAAACTCTAAAAGCAAAAATAGTGTTGTAATGGCCGCCCAATTAACCGGTTATTGGTTTGCGCGTATCACAGGTATCCCTGACGATGTAGTAAGTACTGTCAACATAATTTAATGCATTTTATTGAGTATAAATTATAATAACACGTTTTTCATAAATTAGACATCATTTATTCAACTTTAAGTAACTAATTTTATTCAATATTAAAAGTTCAATAACAGAAATTATATTGTATAAAGATGTAATATCATTTGTACCAAGTATACTGTCGGATTGAAAAACATAGCTAGCATAATTGACTATATTTATTTATTTTTGTGCCAAAACTAAATACTATTTATTTGGTTTTCATTGCCTCCGTGTTATCGGAATCAAAGCCATGCCCAGCCAGTTTGGCGCCTTAGCCACCTTGACCAGTACGACACATACTTTTGGAAAAAAGAACTCCCAGATAATCTCTGTCCCATTTTGATTACACTAAGTCGAGGTACATTATTATAACTAGAACCTGGACAAAATGGGTCGACATTTTTTATTTCAAAACCTGTTTACTATGATCAGCAAGAAGTAACAAGATTGGTCCATGCGATTGTATATCAACATTTTTGGCAATGAGGATCCTGCAGACAAAAAATTGTGATTTTTTACAACTTTTAATCATTGGAATTATTCTTTCACTTTTTCGCCATAATTTGTCAGCACAGTGTCTTTTTACTTTATAAAGCTTAGCTGCCAATCATAGACTCTAGCTTTCTTTTCTTAATCACACTAGGAGTTCCAAGTCCGATAAAAGCATTATATGATATATTTCATTACGATTACTGATTTAGTCACCTCTTCATTATTTCTATATTTGTACACCATATTAAACGAAATTGGGGTAAACATGAGTTCCAGTGCCACCGCCGGCACTTAAACGAATGTCTGAATATCCATCTGGTGATTCCTATAAAGTAACAACCGAATAAAATTGAATAAACGGAAGGAATTTACAATTTTGCTCATGTTTGCTCTATAGCTTCTTCCAAAAATTCACGTGATCAAATGTCTGCAAACAATTTGTGACTGTAATTGGCGAGCAATTAAAGATGGAATGTACGGAGCTGTCAATGGCGCTGTTCCTGGATCTGGAACATATACATCCAACGTACAAAGTGAAGAATTGTGGGTCGGTATAAATTATTCCGTAGCGTCGCTGCTCATAGCAGAAGTAAGAGGTGTCATTGGCAAGTATTTTCATTTAGTTGTTATTATCTGAGTATTTTATGGGATCTCTTGTAGAAAATAGACGTTTAGTGAAGTTTTAGATGAGGGTTAGCATTTAGTATCGATGGTGTCAATAGCTTCGACAACACAGTTTCTCCAACAAAATTGCATTGAGCGCTATACATGGTGTCTGAGTCACGCCACAGGCACTAAAAATAATCGATAACTTGACCAAACAGACACTTGATTTATTGTTATACTTGTAGCAGCATTCCCGTTTCCGTCGTCCCTCTTGAGATGCTGATGATCCAGAGGATTTGAGTAATACTTATAGCATCTCAAATTCCAATGATGATGATATTCCTGAGTGTTTTATGTCCATGTGGTGCATCCTGAGCTAGGTGCCCACAGGCATCTAGACTAATCACAACAGAGACCAAGTGCACAGCGGCATACTGGGCTTTCACTGGACTCAAATTCAGTGAATGGGTGCTAACATATACCCAAGAATCTTAAAAAGTATCTCAATGTATCCATTTACCATATGTAGCCGGTTGGGCTCAACCGGAACCAACCCCCAATTCCACTGACATCGTCATTAGGAAACCTGATTAGGACTAACTAGTAAAATAATAATAATAATAATTATTATTATTATTATTATTATTATTATTGTACATAATGCCAATTAAATCATTTCTAACCAAATAAAACAATGTCATTGAAAGTACCACTGATAAACCAAATTAAGTCAATTAAAGAAATATGTTTTATTTTAAAATCAAATCAAACATTAAAAAAATATGAAATTGAACATTTGAAAATATTATCATGTATATATAAATTCTTCAGTTTGATTATTCTCAATTAGCAAATAATTCTGTTTGTGAATATGTACAATGAATTTATTTTTATTATGATTCTAATCTGAAAATTAAAATACAATAAATTCATTTAACAATGTCGTTATATAAAATTTAACATAATAATAGCAATAATAATGGTAATAATAATAATAACACAAAACCACCAAAACAAATTGATATCATTTTTTGTGCAAAGACTTGGAATATATGAATGATAATTATCCTAAGGATTTGAGTAATGCTTATAGTTTTATCTTAAGTTCAATTTGATTGTTTTTTCAGTGTGGAACTGGCTGACATGTATCTTGTAAAGTTACATTCTTTTTCAACAAACATCTAGGTAATAATGGGCAGATGAACATCTAAAGGGCTAACAATAACTGCTTATGTTTTTCATTTATTCGTTCAGTGACTGATAAATTAGTCAACTCTTCGTTAGTTATATCTCTCTACAGTATAGTAAACAACTGACTCCGATGGCATTATAAGCATACCAAACGTAGGAAAATAACGATGTTTTTTACTGGTAAACGACGTCCTTGTGATAGCACCAGTATTCACAAAAATTGAAGAAGTCGCCAGATTTTTTGTCAGAGTAATCTCTCTTAGCCAAATGGTATACGTATATTGTAAGATACTCTTAAAGTGCTTTGGATGTTCGCTTGCATCCATCCGCTGATACGCACTGAACTTGTAGAAACATGTTAAACATTCTTAAACATTAGTATAGTCTTTATTATATAATATATTTTTAATGTGCAGGGGCAAACCGAACAAGGAATGTCCCTAGCCGAAAGTTGTTATGACACAATCTACAATCGATTCGGATTGCAATTCCAAACCCCAGAAGCTTACATGCTTGATGGAAGATTTCGCAGTCCTGGTTATATGCGTGCATTAGCAATTTGGAGTATTCAACATATACTGGAATTACATTCGAAAACATCAAAAATCAAAAACTCGCCAACTTTGAAAACATGAAAAAACAACTGAAAACAGACTACATAAATGCCAAAAAAATTGCTTTAAAATTTTAATTTATTTTTACTAATATAACATATTTGATCATGCAGGTAGATAAAAAATACCTGACAAGTAACATATTTTGATAATTATTTTGTTATAGACCAAAATTTATTTAAAGAATAAAATCTCATTTATACTGTTTGTTTTTGAGATTGTTGGTGAAAAACGCTTACACCCGTTTGGAATTAGTGATAAATATTTTTATATAAAGATGTTGCTAATTATCCTGAGGATTTCAGTAATGCTTATAAAGTCTTAAATTTCAATAATAGCAATATTCCTAACTGTTCCTCTTCCATGTGATGCATCTTAGACTAGGTTTCCACAGATTAGACCAATAACAGCAGGGACCGAGTGCACAGCGGTAAAACTGAACTTTGGCTGGACTCCAATTCAGTGAATGGATGCTAGCATACATCTAAAATGCCTAACAGGTATCAAGGTAGTCATTTACTACATGTAGTCGGTTATGGTTGTAGATCCGTAAACTGGGGTCAATCCCCAATTACCCTGAAGAATATCACCTAGCCATTTCCTATGAACACTGACGTCGTCGCAAGGATACGGCCATCTAGCCAAGAATCCTCACTTAGCCCCCCCCTCCAAGTTCAATTCGAATCCGATAACCTCTTTGCATGAAAATTCGGAACGTTATGCAAAGTTGGAACTAATGAAGAGGTGACTCTGTCACCAACTTGTATTGTTTGTTGCCGTTCCCGAAAGTGATAACTCTGACTTCGTGCCTTTATATAATTCACTGTGGGCTTAGATAAAATGAATATTAATAAGCATTAAAATAGTATTTAAACGCCATTACAAATTATTATTAAAATTCATTTTTACTAGAATGTTTAACAAGAAATGCATATTTCAGAAAGTAGACATTTATCAAAACCAAACGTGGATCGAGAATAAAACTCAAACCAGCGCCGATGAGTAATTCTGTGACAAACTCTATCATTTCTCGTAAACACATGCACTGTCACAAAAATAGTGTCTACCTGTTAACAAACTTTATTATTGCATACATAAAACAGTAGTAACCAATTGTTCAAAATGCCTAAAATTTGTAGATAATGAAACAATAGATTTGTTACCAATGAACATGATTAACTTAATCCGTTCATTCATTTAGTTGGTGAGGCGATCTCCTCTTTATTATTTCTATATTTGTACAGAATATTAAACGATCAACTTCAATAGGTTGATAAAAGTGACAAACGTAGAAGAATAACTAAGTTTCTTGGCTGGTAGACGGCATCCTTGTGACGGCGACACTATTCGAAAAATTGACGACGCCGTCAGGGTTATCTCTCTTAGCTCAAGAGATACATATGATAAACATATACCTTAAGATACATTTTAAGTACTCTGAGTGTATGCTTCCACTCACTCGCCAAAGCGGAAGCTTAGTACCTGCTAGATTAGTTTAGGTGCATGGGTGCACCTAATCCAGGACGCACCAAATGGAGAAACAACCCGGGATATTACGATTATTACTAATTCAGACTTTATAAGCATCACTCAAATCCCAGGATCATTAGCATTAAACATAATTATAACACCATGTATGCTTTTTATAATAAACTATTAATAAAGTTATACAATAAAATTCTCATCAATTAATGATCAAGTTGTAGAAAAAAAGGACGGAATTATTATTGATAAACCATTTCTTTATTATTATTATTATTATTACATTAAAATTTAATACCTCACTAGATAAACATTCAGCATATAAATGCATTTTCACCAAGTTGTATACTTCAATTAAACACTATCGGAGCCGATCATAAGTCAGGTTGAAAAAAAGATAACTGCCACGTTATCATCCTAATCTCTAAAAAATTAATGTTACTCTTCAAAGCAAGAGGGTTTTGTAACAGAACAAATGAAAAAATCAACAACAAAAGTTAATGGTAAAACCACATCTTTATTAAATATGTAAATCCTTATACATTGGGGAGCACAATATCATTTAATATAATCCTCGCATCAGCAGCTTGTGATTTTTTGGGTTAATCTTCAGACCAAATTTACCAGAAACTTTTACAAGTAAATCCAATGCATGCTGCAATTGAACTTCGTTCTCAGCTAGAACGACAGCATCATCAGCGTATTCTAGGTCCGTAATGGGTGTGATACTAACATACACCTTCCATTTGTACGAAGATCTTGGCAAATATAGCATAAATTGCATAGTTGAACAAACGTGGAGTAACCACGTAGCCTTAACGGACATCACTACAAATTGCGAACGGCTTTGTAGTAGGTCTTTTGCAATTACTGATTGCAGCAGTTGAGTTCTTGTACAGAGCACGTAGAAGATTCATAAGTTTTAAAGGAGTTCCATCACGTAACATTTCGATCCAATCTTTTTTCTGTTCACCGAGTCAAATGCTGAATAGTTGTCTATGGAGGGTACATACGTAGGACGCTAAAACTTTGCCCAAAATTCAAGAATGCGTCGAAATGTATAAATTCGATCAATGCATCCCATACCAGGACAAAAACCAGTTTAGTTAGGACAAGTGGTCTTCTCCCTCTCCGGGCGAATCCGTTCAACTATAGCTGAGGTGGCAATTTTGGCAGCTATGCAAAGTAAACTGATGCCTCTGTAGTTAGCAGGTATTTGCCAATCTACTTTCTTGTGAACAGGAACAATAATAGCATCGTACCAGTTTTCTGTTATCCAGAAATCCGTTATGATGCCACAGATGTCTTCAACAAGCCGCGAGGAACCGTATTTAAAGATATTCGGAGGAATTCCGTCAAAATTGGCGGCTTTCCTAGTTTTAAGTTTTCTGCAAATGCACATAATATCATCAATAAGGGGGTTTTACGGAAATTGGATAAATTGCCAAAAGCACTGTGCCAAGCATGGATTGGTCTTGCAGCCATCCTGTTGTGATTTTAGAATGGTTTAAAGTTTGGTTAAAGTTGAATAACTAGTCTTCATTTGAAATGCCAAATGATCCAACTTTAACTTTGTTACCACGGCATAGCTGATCCAATTTCTTGTAAACTTTTCCACAATCGTTATGGCGGGCAGAAACCTCTACAGAATCCCAATAGTTTTGCTCGTCCACCTCATAATGCTTCACTTTTCTTAAAGATTTCTTTGCTTGTGCACAAAGATCTCGAGAACCGATAGATAGTCAGTTAGAGTATTTTTAAGTTGATTGAACAGAGAAGTACCAAACTAGCTATTCAATCTTTTAGTTCAGAGTGTCCCAAGATTGATTTATTCCTATATCACAGTTTGAGATAGCAACTGAAACTGTTAAGTAGGCTTTGAAAAACTTGGCAGCATGGTAGGAAATAATCCGAAGCAGGAAAACCGGGTCTAATCTTGGCAGTTCTTAGACGTAGCCGAAAAGAACACGAAACACTTCCCGTTCGGTAGCCTTTTTAAGCGCGAGAATTTTTAATTGCATTGAACCAACGTGTGCTAACCAAAATGCAATCGATTTGGGAGGAATATCTACCACAAGTTGAAATGGAAAAATCATTTTAATGTAAACCTGCATTAGATTTTATTGCTTTACATATGATTATTAAAATAAAAGTTTAATAAGAAACTCGAAAACTTAGTCATTTATAGCTTTTAATGCATACTCATTTAAATTAATTTTAAAAATGTAAACAAAATTTTCAATAAAAATCATAACCTATAATGTACATATAACAAATTCAGTAAAAACAGTAAAAATAAAAACATTAACGTTAAAATAATAAAATCCTAAAAACAATATAATTTTAAATTTAAATTACTAATTTTGTTAATAAACAAAATCATACACCAAATCTACACTGGTAAAATCGATTAAATATTAAAGGAAATAAAAATTCGTATTTCTTATTAATGCGAAAAAATGCTTGAAGCTATTTTATAATTGCCTTTTTTAAACTATAAAAAGCAATCATGTTTAAGTAACAATTCTGCTAAATCCTGTGAATCAGATCAACATAATCCACACAGCGCGGCAACGAGAATTGTGAAACGTCTAAATTTAATTCTTGCTCCTGTGCAAACAAAATCATCGTATACTTAACACACGTGGTAATATATATATATATATATATATATATAGCATATCTTTTGGGAGACCCTCTGGCAACGCTTTCTCCCTAAATTCTCAGCGTATAGATTCAGTAAAATCAATTATCTAGGAGTAATTCTTGACTATTCTCTCTTATTTACTAAACATCACTATAAAGCTACCCAAAAGTGTTACAGGCTCATTAATTTTTAGAAGCAATCTTGGGAACATTCCTCCTAAATGTCTACGTTTACTTTACATGTTGTATTTAAGACCACATCTGGAATACTGTGCTTAAGTCACAGCCCCGATTTTGAAATCCGACACATATAGACTAGATCAGGTTCAGAAGGCAGTTACTAAACTGCCCCGTGGTTTTAAATATTTACCCTACTTTCAAAGACTTAAATCCCTAAAATTGTATCCCCTAAGCGATAGGCGTCTCCGGGGTAATATCCTGATTTATCAAATATTCAATTCCGGCTCCTTTTTGCCCTTCTTTACTTTAGCTCAAGACTCTCTTAAAGGGAATAACCTCATACTGACCAAGCCCAGGGCTTTTTCTAGATTGAGAAGTTATCATTTTTCTCATAGATCAATTACTCTATGAAACAGCCTACCTGCCAAAGTAGTCTCTACGTCATCACTCCCAGCTCTCAAAAAGCATATGATAATCACAAGCTTTCCAAGTTTAAATATTCTGACATTTTCTCCTTGTTAATTTTAGCTATCCATTTATTTATTTTCATTTATTGTTATTCACCCTTCTGATATAATCGATAAATAGAACCGAGGATCAAAAGGAGTTTTACTCCTACTTAACTCGTGTATCAACCTGTAACCTGTTAATTACAATGCCAAGCAAAAACGTACAAAAACAGAAAAACACTCAAAAGGTACACAAAAAATGATACACACCAGATTTGCACCAAAATACAACCAAAATCAGATCCAAAAATAACAAAAACGGGGGGTAACAATTAGCGATAATAAAAGCAAGCAACTTTTGATCAACAGGTCACGCAGGTGTATCGCACAGATTCAAAAGTGATATATATATATATATATATATATATATATATATATATATATAGCTACCTAATAACAGTTGATTCTGCGTAAACTCAAACTAGCCAAGATATCCAGTTAAGAAGTATTAATTAATTAATTTGTAAATTTTGAAAAATGTGTAATTAACAAAAGTAGATATTACCTGGAAAATATAAGCACCAGCTAATATAATGTTTTAAAAAAATTTTTAATCTAAATTAACATCAAAACATGAATAAAATACAATTAATTGTACAAATAAAACCCCAACTTTTTAAGCAATATTCAGAAAAATCAATCATATTATAAAGCAATAAAATGAAACCTGTGTATAACATACAAGCTTACATTCAAGACTAACTCTGAGTCTTTGATAATGTATATGAATCAGAACACAAAGCACGATACTTTTTAGTAAACATCACCAACAAGGAAGACCAAAAAAAAGCAAGCAAAAGCCAAACAACTATATCTAAAACAAGTACTCCTAAAATTTAATATCTTAAATAAAAATAAAATTACCTTCATTTAAAATCTGATAAAATACATATGTCACGATTGACAAAGAGAATAATATTGATCCAATCACCCCCAACCACATATATCGACTTAAAACAAACAACCACACTTTCCAGTGTCCTCTTAAATATTGAACATCCACATACAAACCAACAAATGCAAATAAAACTAAATGTAAAAATAATTTAAATTACCTGAAAATGCACAACAAACTCCTATTTTTTGATTGTGTATAAGAGCGTACGCAAAACAGAAAATAATTCCTACAACTATCCCTAAACTTTGAAGTCCAATCTTAATTTTTACATTACGACGAATACTACCAGGGAAAGAAGAACTAGAAACAATGTTCATTACGATAGTTAATAACACAGTCGAGTGGTCATAAATCTGCTAGGTCGTTGTGAAGGTCACAGGTTTTCAGGATTTCAGGATTTCAGGATTTTTCACGAGTTGAGTAGGCCAAAACGCCTTTTAGTACTCGGTTCTCAAATTGTCTTAAATTTTCAGGAGGGGAAATGAAATGGATAGTGTGGTAAATGGGAATTAGTCACAGAAAAAATATTTGAAATCAAGATAAAATCAAGGTAGATAGTGGAAGTTAACAGTTATAGAAAACGAGCAAAAATTAAAAATATACAAAAATAATAATAAAACAAGTTACGTATTACAATACAAAATACTGCAATAATCTTTAAAAAAGAAAAGAGAAAAGGATGAATAACGCTCTAATGGACGTGTAGCGTGAAGCGCGCCTCACCTCGCGAAGGTTCAGGTATTCAGGTATATTCACGAGTTATGTAGGAGAAAACTCTTTTTGGTACTCGGTTCAAAATATCAATTATCAACAAAAATAAATTTTAAAAATTTATATATATATATATATATATATAGGAATATAAAAATTAAATATAATCATAAAGAAAATAATTATTATACGCCGATTTAAAGAAGTCAATAGACGAAGCTAAAACAACGTGGTTTGGTAAAATATTGTATCCAAATATGACCCTATACGAAAAATGACTTAGACGTAGCCGGGATCTTACTCTTGCTTTGGATAACTTAAAAGAATGCCCTATTTGAGTATCATAAGCAGGGACGAGAGGAAGTTCAACACCATCTGACCTTAATATGTTATAAATTAAGATGTTGTTTTACGAGTTATAGGTTACATGTTAATACACGAGTTGATCCTCGATTCTATTTATTGATAATATCAGTACGATTCGGAGTAAAATATGAAATGGATAGTGAGGTAAAGGGAGATCAGTCATATAAAAAATATCACACTATCACATTTTTGAATCACTGCGGTACGCTTGCGTGACGTGCTGATCAAAAAGTAGTTTTGTGTTTTGCGCTTGCTCGTTGTTATACGTGTCATTGTTGTTTTTGTTTTTGTGTCGTTTTTATTGTTTTTGTTTTTGTGTCAATTTGTGCAACCTGCTGTTGCTCAACTTGTTTGATTTCAGTACGATTTGAAAAAATCGTGCCTGAACCTTATATATATATATATATATATACTATTTTGTGTCTTGGTGTCATTTGTGCAACTTGTATGTACACTTGCTTGTTCGTGTATGATCTGTATGATTCGTACTTAAACTATATTTTATAATTTTCTTTTCTGATTATCACCTTGCATTTGCATTGTGATATTTACTTTTACTATATTTTTTAATAGTATTCAGATACCACAATGAAATCCTCCCAACCAGCAATATGCGGAAAACGTGGGTGTAGTAAGTCTGTAAAGACCGGTATGTTTTGTTCTGGGTGTAATACCTGGTTTGACGAAAATTGTACTGGTTTTTCAAAATCCCTTTATTTAGAGTTATCCAATAGTGACGATAATTTCTATTGTATAAACTGTCTCTGGTTTAAGGACCACAGAGACTCTGTAGCAAGTCTTTCCTTGTTGGTCAAAGATCCCCTTTCTTTGACCTCTATTTCAAAACAGACAGAAGAAATTAGATTGTTCAAAAACCCTGTAGCGAGTCTTTCTCTATTAGTCAAGGATCCCCCATTTTCGACAACTAAAGCCGTCCTCCGACTCTCGCAGGACGAAATCCTTGGCGTTGCTAAACAATTCGCAGCAGATAGACGACAAGAACATAACTTAATAATTAGAGGAATTCGCGAAACGGCAACCAATTATAAAAATATCGTCTCAGAGATTGTTAAATCTTGTCTGCCATTGTCCCCTGAGGTTAAGATTTCCCGTATGACGTGTAAGCGTCCTCACTCCTTCCCCCCCCAATCATTGTCAGTAGTACCCCCAAAGTTGTAAGCAAAATCTTAAGTATCTAGCCCTCCGTTCGCATTAATTTTCCCGAGATTCGTTTACACAAGGACCATCCTATGTCTCATAGAATGGTTAAATCTCTCTCCTTAGCCCAAAATAGTTGCCCGAAACTTTCGGCCATCCCTATCGTTAAACTTACCCCTCTTAAGCTTAAAGACACCTTCATTCCTATTACAAACTTACGGGATTTTTTCTCTCCGCCTCGGAGTCGCGTCCCTTTCCTTTATCGTCTAAAAGACACAGGTGCGCTACTCCTCTCACCAACCCTGTCCCATTAAGTTTTTTCTATACTAATGCGTTTAGCCTTTCGAATAAGCTTTTAAAATTAACCAGTCTAGTCGAAGTCTCAAGGCCCCATATTATTGAAATTACAGAAACCTGGTTTTCGGATAATATACATAATAACGAATTGCTAATCCATGGCTATAATATCATCCGGCTTGACTCTAATGGCTCCAGAGGTAGGAGATGTCTCTTCTATATTAAAGAGGATATCAGTTTTACTCTACAATCCTTTTCAGAGTTTCATGATCAAGGGTATAATTTTCCCTCAATTGCTATCACTCTCTCCTCAGGCGAGAGCATCCTGGTCTCAATCCTTTACCGTCCCCCAGCGCTTTCTGAAACCTCTAACCGTTCCCTATTTCTGGAACT
The DNA here is from genome assembly GCA_025895645.1 of Cardicola forsteri. Lineage (NCBI taxonomy): Eukaryota > Metazoa > Platyhelminthes > Trematoda > Strigeidida > Aporocotylidae > Cardicola > Cardicola forsteri. The sequence goes on from JAKXYG010000004.1 coordinate 968,701, forward strand.
TCATTCTATTTTAGCGTCTAAACACAATTATCATTTTCTAATAGGGGACTTCAATGCCCCCTCTATTAACTGGAACTCGCTCAGCTGCTCTACTAAGTCCTTTAATTCCACTTTTCTTCATTTTAGTATAGAACATGCACTTACCCAACATGTTCGCTCCCCCACCAGGTTTAGAATTGGTAGCTCCTCATCTTGCCTAGATCTAGTTTTCACAAACAAAGCCTCTTTGATTGATGGCATTTATCATTTCCTCCCCTAGAAAAAAGTGATCATGCTCTTCTTTCTTTCACAGTTTACTTCCCCTCATCCGCAATAGGTCTGAAGCATAGGTCCTTGCCCGCTCCTAACTTCCGCCGTGCTGATTTTGTTAGTTTCAGGAACTACCTGAGGAATGTTACCTGGGACCTCTCCACTAACGACATAGACAGTCTTTACGACCATTTCTCTCACATCATCCAAATAGGTATTGAGCGTTTTATTCCATTTCATATTCCCAACCCCTTCTAAACCCAAAATTCCCCGTTTCATTACCCGCACCATTGAGTCGCGCAATATTGCCTTTAATAAGTGGAAATTGACAGGTCTCCATATTTTCCTCTACTGCTATTTAGATCTCCGTAGTAAATTAGTAGCATATCTCAGGCGGCTTAAAAGCTATAGACTCCACTCACTTCTGAACAATGCCAAATCCGACAATAGTCTTCTTTTCAAATTCATCAAGAACAAGCGAGGATATGATCTCCCCCTTCCCAAACTTAAAAGTGTCTCTGGTTTCTTTTTATCGTTACCAGAAATGTGCACCACCTTTGGTAATTATTTTAAGTCCGTTTCTAATCAGGATTTTACTTTCGGTTCCCTTTCTGAACCCACCCTAGATACAGGATGTCCCATTATTACGCCATCTCTAGTCTTTAAACATCTATCTCATCTTAAATCTTCCTCCCGAGGTGAGATAAACTATTCCCAAGAGTTCTTAAAGAATGTGCCTCCGAACTAGCCCCCTCCTTACTCATATTTTTAATCGCTCTATCCAGTCCGGTAAATTACCTGCTATTTGGAAACTCGCCTTTATTCGGCCTATTTACAAGTCCGGTTCCAAGTTCAAGCCGGAAAGTTTCAGGCCGATCAGTATTTTATCCGGTTCTAGCAAAATTTTAGAGAAAATCATTAAATCCCATTTGGTTAATTTTATCTCTATAAATAACCTAATAAATTCAGCCCAACATGGGTTTATGCCTGGGAGATCCTGTCTTTCCAATGTATTGACGTTTACAAAGAGCATTACCGGGATGTTGGATTGGTCATCATCAGTCGATGTAATCTACTTCGACTTTTGCAAAGTTTTTGATAAAATTCCGCATTCAGCTTTACTTGGTAAGCTAAAAGCTTTTGGGATAAATCCTCCGCTCCTAGATTGGATACGTGACTTTCTTACTAATCGTAAGTTCTGTGTCAAATTAGGTAGTGCAGCCTCCTCTCCCTCTCCAATCTCATCGGGGGTCCCTCAGTAATCAGTTCTGGGTCCCCTTCTTTTTAATATCTATATTAATGATCTGCCTACAGTCGTTCATTTTAACATCCTGCTTTATGCTGACGATATTAAAATCTGGGGCTCTAACCCCGAACAACTACAACAGGATGTTATTAACATTTACCAATGGTCTAAGGACAATGCACTCCCCCTGAATATTTCTAAATGTAATTATTTCTCATTTGGAAAACCTACAGGAAACCGATATACTGTCCCTAGTACTCAGACTATCTCTAAGATTGACACGGTGAAGATCTTGGTGTGACTTTCAATTCCTCCCTTAGCTTCTCGTCACACCATAATAGAGCATCGTTAACCTGCTATCGTCTTATAAAATTTTTTAGGCGTAATTTAGGAAATATTCCAGCTAGCTGTACCCGACTTTTTTTTATCAATTATACATTAGGCCGCACCTCGAATACTGTATTCAAGTAACGTTGCCTATCCTAAGAGCAGACATAGTTAAACTTGACAAAGTTCAAAGAAGCTTTAGAAAACTCCCGCGTACCCTCAAGAGTCTTCCTTACCCCAAGCGACTGGAAGCGCTTCGCCTCTAAAAAATAGGAGACTCCGGGGCGACCTAATTTTAGTTTTCAACTTAACAAACTCTACCCAGTTTAAGCACATGTTTGCCCTCTCTCATGATTCCCGTAGAGGACACCCTTTTAAGCTCTCCAATCCGCGAGTTCAATCCCGACTAGGACTTCAGCATTTTTCCTTTAGGGTTATTACTGCATGGAACAATCTGCCCCCGCACGTCGTGTTAGCCCCATCCCTTTAGGCGTTCAAATCTGCATACGATAAATTTTACCTTCTCAAGTTTACCTAATGTTTTTCTTTTTGTTAACTATTTTTTATTTTTTTATTGATACTTGATACCCTGAACAGAGTATTAAAAGGAGTTTTTTCCTATTTAACTCTTGTACAAACCTGAAACCTGAAATAATTATCATACGCCGATTTAAAGAAGTCAATAAACAAAGCTAAAACAGCGTGGTTTGGTAAAATATTGTATCCAAATATGACCCTATACGAGAAATGGTTTAAACGTAGCCGGGATTTTACTCTTGCTTTGGATAACTTAAAAAAATGCCCTCTTTGAGTATTATTAGCAGGGACAAGAGGAAGTTCAACACTATCTGATCTTAATATGTTATAAATTAAGATGTTGTTTTACGAGTTATAGGTTACATGTTAATACACGAGTTGATCCTCGATTCTATTTATTGATGATATCAGTACGATTTAGAGTAAAATATGAAATGGATAGTGAGGTAAAGGGAGATCAGTCACATAAAAATATTTGAAATTAAGATAAAGTCAAGGTAGATAGTGGAAATTAACATTTATAGAAGACGAGTAAAAATTAGAAATATACTAAAGTAATAATAAAACAAGTTACGTATTACAATACAAAAACACTGCAATAATCTTTAAAGAAGAAGAAAAAAGAAAATGATTAATAACGCTACAATAGACGTGTAGCGTGACGCGCACCTCATCTCTCGAATGAATAAGTTGAGCGGTAGTTAAACAACTTTTAATCCTCGGTTTAAATGATATCAGCAATATCAATTTTAGGAGAAACAAAATAATAATTAAAAAATGACGTAATAATAAACTAAATGGATAAAAAACAAATGGGTTATCGGAAGTTAGTTAGAGCATATTTGTGATACAAACGTCTAAAGGACTGGGTAGATTGAGCATTTACAATTTTAACGGAAAGCCTGTTCCAATGGCTAATAACTTTATAATGAGTTTGCTTAGTTTAAGATTATGCCCTTTTAAGTGAGTTTTGAAATAAGTTAAAATAGGGAATGAGGATTCCTGAAAAGATGAATTGATGCACCAAGATGAGACCCCGGAGCCTTCTATCTACTAATGGGAACAGTTTAATGGAATGCAGTCTTTGTTAATAAAGCATATTCCTAAAGGATCTAGGCAGTCTGGAAACAGTCCTTTAAACCTTTTGTGAATTTTTAATATCGGATGTAGAGATTGGTGCAGTCATCTGAACACAATATTCTAGGTGGGGCCTTATGTAAAACATATAGATTAACCGAACGCACCTAGGAGATATACCACCTACGTTCCTGTTAAAGAATTTAATCAAACTGTAACAAGTGTGAATAGCTTTAATGTGAGGTTAAGTAAAAATAAGTGGTGAGTGGAATAAAACTCCTAAATATTTTATCTCTATTGGAAGAACGTCATTAGGAGACATTTTAAAAACATTGCCAAATGGCTTTCCAAATGTTATGTGCTTACACTTTAAATGATTTAACAAAAAAGAGTTTTTGAAAACCTATTTATTAATGTTAAAAATATCATTACGCCAGATCTTAACATCATCAGCGTACAATAGAATATTAGAGTTAACAACGGAGGGTAAATTGTTGATAAAGAGGATAAACAAAAGAGAGCCTATAACAGAATCTTGAGGAACCCCGGACGTAATATTGCAAGGAGATGAGGGATCTGCCCCCAATCTAACCTTAAAGGAGCGATTAGACAAAAAATCCAAAATCCAGGAAAGGGTGGACCCAGAGATACTAAACGATTTGAGTTTGATTAAAAGCAGATTATGAAGAATTTTGTCAAAAGCTTTAGCAAATTTAAAACAAATAAATTGAAAAAACGGTATTGGTGTAAGTTATTAAATTAGTAAGACAGGATCTGTGAAGCAAAAACCTATGTTGAGTAGGGTTAATAATGTTAGATTTAATTATATAATCAAGGATGTAAGACCTAATAAGCCTTTCTATTAGTTTACTCGGAGAATCACTGCGGTACGCTTACGTGACGTTCTGATCAAAAGTAGTTTGTTGTTTTGCGTTTGCTTGTTGTTATACGTGTCTTTTATTTTTGCTTTTTTTTCAGTATATTTTTGTTTTTGTGTAAATTGTGCAATCTGCTTTTACTCAATTGTTTGAATTAGTTCGGTTTGCATAAATTGTGCCTGAATCTTTTATTGCACAAATGACACAAAGCACACTAAAAATACCAAAAAATAAAAATTTTAGGCACGATTTATACAAATGGTACTGATTTAAACAATTGAACAACGACAGATTGCACAATTGACACAAAGCCCACAAAAACAAATTACACTAAAAACAAAACAAAAACGAGCAACAATAACACGTGTAACATCGAGCAAGCGCAAGACAACAAGCTACTTTTGATAAGCACATCACGCAAGCGTACCGCAGGGTTCAAAGTAGTTTCTCTTTTATTTTGCAAAAATAAAAATTTTATATAATTTTTAAAGTTTGATCATGTGTGCATGTAATAAAATTAAAAATGTTTTTAAAATTAATATTAGTAATGTTTATGTGCTTCTGAATTACACACATTGAGAATTGAACGTTTCTTCTACTTAAGTGGTCAAACCAACAACAAAAATTATTATTATTAATAAACATTAATACATATATATAGAATCTATAAAAAATTAAATTTTAAAACACTAATTATGTTTTATGTAAAAAAGATTTAAAAACGTTTAGTAACAATTTAACATTTTATGAATTAATTATTTTTTAAACTGTAATTTTAAATTTGCATTTTTGTATGTAAAGACTTTATTTTTAAAAATTATTTTTATATTTTGTTTTTTAATGGTTTTCGGAAATTTATTGTCGTGCTTTTTGTTGGTTGCTATTGGTACTAATAATTGTGGTAATTGTGGTGATAATTAGATTCATAGTTGTAGTGTAAATGTTTGTTTGTTAAATGATTACTCCACTTATTAATCTTGAGAATTTTGAGAATAAAAGTTTTGTTAATTCAAAATATGTATTGACTAGTCCAACATCTCTTGAAGCATGTTCAAATTTAAATATAGCTGTAAATCTAATTTTATTTATACATTGATATAGCCTGTTGATCTTATTTATAAATCTAAAGAAAATTTTATTAAGCGTTTTAAAAATTTTACTCAAACAAAACTTGACAACTTATTTTCTAAATTTGAAAAAGAAAGGAAAGGTTTGGTAAAATATAATAAATATTTTATTTAGATAAATTGTCAAGAGCAAAATTAGAAAGACAAAAATTATTTAAATTAAAAAATAATAAAAAATATGTAAATAACCTAGTATCTGACGGTATGTGTAATAATAATGAAGTATTAAATCTTATAGCAATAATAATAATAGTAATAATACTATTTTTATTGTTATTATAAAGAATAACAATAATGTTAATAATTATATGTGTTTTATTTCTAGATAATTCAAATCACTATTTGCAATCAAAAGAAAAGTAATTATCTTATAAATTATAATTATTTATTCATTTTATACCTATATATTGTTTTAATAGTATTATACATTTACTTATATATATATATATATATATATATATATATATATATATATATATATATATATATATATATATATATATATATATATATATATATATATATATATAATTCAAATAACTGTTATTATATAATTTTGTAGTTGATTTATTTATTGTTTTGTTATTAGTATTAATTTTTGTTTATGTTTATATTTATATACAAAATGTTTTTAATAAGATTTTTTGTAACAATAATAATAGTTTATTAATTATAAAAATAGTTTTTAATTTGATTATTTTGAAACCATTTCTCATCATGTTTTAAAAATATTATTTTATAGGAGAAAATTTGCATCTTATATTTAAAGTTTATGAAATTATTGTTAATTATATTTACATTTAATTATAATTTTTATTTTGATATTTAATGTTTTTATAAATAAAATGAAATAGATATTAGTTTAACATTAGAGAAAGGAATTTTTATTATTATTATAATTTATTGTATCTTGAAATGTAAAAATAAATAGTCATTGTTTAACTAATATGTGGATGTTGTATAATGATCGAATCTAATATTTATTAATTAACAATACTTAGTTTTTAGTTATTTTTTTATTAACTACAATAACAGAAATAAATCAGCGTTTATTTAGTCACGTTAAAACATTATCACTTTAATATAACCAACAAACTACAGTATTTAAACCAGCAATTGAATACAACGCAAGAATTACAAAAATGCAATGTTTGTTTATTTAAAAGATAAATTAATAATTATAATAATTAATAATTTTTAAATAAGTAGTTATAATTAAAACTAGTTAACAAATTGTTAATTAAGTTGTTTTTAATAAATTTTTATTAATTGAACTTGCTGCAAGCACATATGTTAGTTTTTAGCACACGTATCTTATTGGTTTTATCATTGGATTATTATTGCTACAATTTTATTAATACGCAAAAATGCGCACAACATGTAATTAATTTTCTTTAATAATTGTTTTTTTTTTGTTTAATGTAAATTGTGCGTTTTAATATTTTTCTTGTGTTGTTTTAACTTTAAATTATAATAATTATAACAAAAATTATGTTTTAAATCTTTAGAAACAGATTTGAAATTTTAAATAGCAAAACAGATAAAAAACAATTATTTTATCGCAATCATGATGACAATGTGAGTCATACAAAAACTGTAACAGTTAGTTTTTTAAAATGGTGTTTATCATTATGCCAAAATGTTTGGTTGTAAACATACACACACACACACACATATATATATATATATATATATATATATATATATATATATATATATATATATATATATATATATAAAACCATGGTTATATTTTGAACTACTAAATTGTTTTTATTAATAATATTACTAAACTAATATTTAAGGGTTATTTTAGTAAAATGTTGATGTTTCTAATATGATTAAGTGATGTGAGGAAAGTCAATGAATTTTAATGTGTCAATTTTAAAAAGGTTTCATCCATATATATATATATATATATATATATATATATATATATATATATATATATATATATATATATATATATATATATATATCTTTAATATATGTATATATGAAGTATCTTTTAAACTCATTTAATTTAATTTATTAAAAATGAGTTTTTTCTATTTTGTGCTATTTTTGACTATTATTAAGGTTTTTTGGAAACATTTTGTTTTACGTTTGTTTATTTATCTGCAATATTAATTAAAGGATAAGACTGGCTATACAAAAATAAAAATTAACAACAAAAATATTAAAGTGGATTATTAAAAGCAGCGCATTGTTATAATTATTTTGTTTTGTAGTTTTGTTAATTATACATTAAATAAATTATATAGTTTATAATGTATTATTATTTTTATTGTCGAAGATGATGGTTTTTCTAATTAATTTATGCATATCCATTTTTCTAATACAAGTTTTTATAATAAAAATATTACTATTTTTATTAAATGATTAGCCAATTATAGTAAAATGTTTTTAAAATAAACATTTACGAAACAATTATGTTTTAAACATAACTTTTTAATAATTTTTGTTTGTTTTTAATACATGCAGACACCCAAATTTACACATTATCTAAGTATTTGATAAGATTTGAACAATCTAATTTTAATTACTAAATCGTCTGGTTTCTCATTCCGATTATATTTTTATAACTAAACAACTGATTTTAAACGTTTGATCGCTAATAAAAAATAACTTTTATTTAATATTTAAAAAATTAAGGTATTGCTTTTTATTTAATTTTTAATTATATTATTAATTGTTTTAAAGAAACCAATGAATGTTAAAACAGAGTTACGGAATTCATTACAAAATGAACAATCTAATAATAATTTAAATTTTTATTTAGGACCAGTTCCACAATTTTCAAAACTGGTGAGTTTACAATAATATAATAATAAATATTTTTTAATTTAAAATAACAATTGGTAGCAAAATTATATATGTTTTCTCTACATTTTAGATGCCTAGACCTTCTACAACTAATTTTCAAAAAAAAATATTTAGGAGAAAGAGGGGTAAATTATGCAAAAAATAAAAACCCTTGTCGAATGGTATGTTACTAAGGTTATTGTAAAATGTATAATTTTGATTTAACAATTTTAAAAATAAATTCATTTTATTTCTAACTAATAACAAGATAATTTTAAACAATAGAAAATAAGACTTTTGCAAGATCTTACTAAATTTGTAAAATAATTTTGTGTATTTATAACAAAAAAAAACAAAATAGTTTTAATATTCGTTTTATTGATTAGCACACTAGGACGTTTAATATATTGCTTGTATGTGCATTTTATTTTAATTTTGGATTAAGGTAATAGATGTGGATTGTAGTACAAATGTTTCTAAACAATTGTCGATTATTATGTTGTTTTGTGAAAACGGGATAGGTTGCCTTAATTTTTGATTTGGCAAATAAAAACTGAAAATAAACTCAAATACAAAAAATGATTATTTAAAATATTGTTACAACAAATAAATAAATAAAAGTTTGCAATTTTCTAACTAAATGTGTAATTAATTTTAGTGATTGTAATTTAAAAGAAATTATTTTGAAGTTATTGGAATAATAGCAACTAAAATAGACAAAATGAAAATTACAGTTTGTTTAAAACAAATAAATCAATACAATAGATTAAAATTAATTTTCTTAGTCAGAATTATTAAAATAATTTTAAACGATTATTTAAAAGTGTTTAATTAGTTTTTAAAATAAAAGTATAGTTGCATTTCTAAAAAGCAAACTTACAATAAAAACAGTATTTAAAAAGATTTGGTTTAATTATTGCATGTCACATAAAACGTTAAGTCAATAGTTGTAACGTTTATTTTACTTGTTCAATAAAAACAAAATATTTTGATAATAGTTTATACATAAATAATTGAAGTAGCCTCGTTTTGAAAAATACAAATTGTCATTGTACGACATATTTTAATTAACTTCAGTTTTAAATTGACAGATAGTTAAATATTTAAAAAATATATAGTATTGTGCGTGTAACGTAAATAGACATTACTAACAAAAATTTCTTTTGCATGCATCTCTAACACAATAAGAGAATATTATCTGAAATGGACTGGCCATGTTCTACGTAGCTTGTCTATACATTCAGCCAGAAAAGTTATGGAAGCCCATCCATTACCTGGATAGAAAAAGGGCCTATTAGTTAACGAGCAATTTGAACTGACATGGTAACACGCAAACTCAGTCGTTTTATTTATGCTAAGTCCTCTAAATAAAATATTTATTTGAGCGTTTGATTGCTTACATTTTGCGATAAATAGGGCTTATCAGTGAGGTTTAATTCGTGATGTAATTAACATTTAAAGTCAAAATACCTCAAGTGTCATTTTCACGTATATGTTGTAAAAGTTGATGATTTACCGGCTTTTGGTAGCATGAACTATCCTGGGTAATAACCGGTGGGGAACGTTTATCCCTGATAATTGTAATAATGATGACATTGTGTTAAACTTCTGATCATATTTGTAAAGTTTTAAAATATTTGACTTCTTATTACTATATATGTCGTTTCAATATTTGAACGTATTTGGTATTGGCAGTTTTTAATCTATATTTATCAAATTTTCCTATGATTGAGTGCTTAGAAAAATTGCAATTTTAAAATTATATGGAGAGTGTTTTATTTCATATAATTACAGTTATAGAAAATTATTCGATTAAAAACCAATTTTTTTAAATAATCTGTTTGACCGTACTGTATGTCCACATATTTTTATTAAAACATTCAAGTAATTAAAATGAAAAAAAGTCTTTCTATTTTTTTTGAAATGCTAATGATCCCGAGGATTTGAGTAATGCTTATAAAGTCTCAATTTCCGATTATGGTGATATTCCTGACTGTTCTTCCTCCGTGCGGTGCATTCTGGACTAGGTGCTATACACATACGGATTAATAATAGCAGGGATCGAATGTACAGCTGTATAATTGGGTTTCCGTTACGGGGTATAGGTGAAAGCATACACCTAGGATACTTGAGGTATATGTTTACCATATGTAGCCGTTGGGCTAAGGGAGATAACTATGACAAAACATCAGATGGCCTTGTCAATTTTTGCGAACAGTGGTGTCGTCACAATGATGCCGTCTACCAGCTACGAAAATTTGTTATTATTCTTAGTTTGTTACGCTTACCATGCCATCGAAATTGATCGTTTAATATTCCGTACAAATATAGAAATAATGAAGAATTGACTGTGTCACCAACCACGATGAATGAATAAACACGTTCCAAATTTAACAATAAGAATTGTTTATTTATAATTTTACTATGTGCTGAAAGCTACTTCTACTGAAGTATCTAAGCCAATAACCATAAATAATAAATAAATGTATTGTAGACAAAATATTTGGGCAAATAATGAAAACAAACTGGTTTAAGTAACAGTAGTATCATATGGTTAATTATGTACTGTTTGGAAGTTATTTTATAATTTATTAAATTAAAATAAATTGTAGAATGTTTAGAAATATTTTAAACTTTTAGAAGTTACTTAAGACGTATTTACACAACAGTATACTTATGTATCTATTTTTAAAGATTCGTTCCTATTCAGCAGACATACGCGAAAGAGAATTTTGGTTTAGAAAAAGACATCAAGAACAAATAGAAAGGTTCGACATACATTACAAACCTTTTATTTAATAAATGGTTATTTTTAACAACAAATTATTATTGGTTGTATGTATATTTTGTCATCAAATATTTTTTTTAATTTTGAAGATTTCTAGTCTTTGTGGTTAAGTTAAATTTTGCAGTTTTACTTCATTATTGCTGTTATATAAATCCTGATTTCCAACATGGATTAATTAGGGTTTTTTAATAAGTCACAGTATTATTTAGAGTAAATTTTAATAATGTAATAAAGTAAATAAGGATTTTACGTTGATAACTCAATAAATTTATTATTAGTGGATATCTATTTCTTTACAACAGCACACTTACTTTAATAATAATACGCATTTTTGATGCATTTTAAACTTTATTTTAACTAGATTACTTTCGATATGCGTATGAAAACCAAGATTACTTTTTGTAATCAAAATTCAAAAAAAATTTGTACACATTACTTAATTAATTAATTTAATTTTTCTGACTCTTTTATTATAACTATCACCAACCAGCTATTTAAATACTAATAGTTTAAAAGACCTAAAAAGACGTAAATATTTCTGAGAAAAAATAATGTACCAATTGTGATTAATAAGGTTTAAGTTATTGTGAAATATTTAGTTTAAAAAAATCAATTGTTTCACATGCTCCCTCTCTCTCTCTATTATATATTTGTATTATATATTATACAAAACCCTTTTGCTTTAAATATAAGCATGGGGCAATAAGACATTAATTACAGCAAAACAGCAATAACAAACTCTCGTTGGAATTGAAGATTCTGCAAATCGAAGATTAAGCTTCCTTTCCGCTTTCACTCAACCCTGTCATCTAGATACGTGAAATCACTTCTTTGCGGTTGTTTGCCGGAATGGCGTCCTTTTGATTGTTTCCGTAGCAGTATAAATTTTTTACAGAGGCCAGGTTGCTAACCTTGCGCTCAAATCCTCCTCCTTTATCCAGGCTTGGGACTGACTAGATTGAATCATTTCTAATCCAAACTAGGCGGAGTTCTCTCTCTCTCTACATATATATATATATATATATATATATATATATATATATAGTAAACAACTGGATGAAATGCGCAAACGAAATGAGGAAAAATGGTTGAAGGTAATACAACAGGCACATGAAATTCAAAAACAAAAGCAAATGGACTTTATTTTAGCAGGGTAAGTCTTTACTTTATATAATAAAATATTCAATTATGTACATTCGTTAAATTTTCTATTAATATTTTTAAATAGTCTAACCTAGAGGAATGTATAAATAAACTGATTTAATTTTAAGGTAGATTTATGTTAATGTTCCTTGTATAAGCGCATTTATCTAATCGCAATACGATTAAGTTTTATTTTTGTACTTTTAACCGCTTTTGTTCGAATTTTTTAATAAACATTAGTTTATTTTCGACATATGACTACATTAATTGTGAATAAGTTTAACTAGATTGATGAAATAGTGATTTGGCTTTATTGAATTACCATAAATACATTTCGTAATAGTATATAGTATTTAACTTTAAATGATCTAACTGTTCCGAAGTGACCAAACAGTCGATAAACTTGTATCCTAGTGTTTAGATGCTTATTCTCACTGTCGGCAGTCAATGTAGGCTTTCGTTTGGTTTCGTTGAATGTAAACTTTCTGCAAAATAACTTCTATTTTTTTAAGGTTAGTGTTGATGATGCTAAAAAAATTGACATATGCAAAAGTGAATTGTACGTTTTAACTTTTGTACCTCTAAGCTTGGAACGTGAGCGTAAATTAAGAGAAGTTGTTGAAAGAAAAGAAAAATTACAAAATCTAATGGAACAATATCGTACAGAGTTATTTAAAGCCAGAGAAGAAGCAAGTTTGAACACTTTTGTAAAATGCAATAATTTAAAAAACATTGATAGTTACTTTTTAATGCCAATTATTTTGTTATTTATTCATTCATTTATGTTAGCTACTTTGAATGCTTTACGGGAGATACCTTTCAGCAGTAGACATTATAGCGAAGCCAAACGTGGGCCCGTATTTTAGTACCAATCGTGGTATTCAAACCCATGCCCACCGAGGTCCAAATCGAGTGTTGTACTGCTAGACCACCCCGATACAAAAAAATTTAAACCGTATTAAAGAAAGTTGATTGTAAACATACTTTAAATTATTCGTATGTATGGAAAGTGTTTGGGAATTCAAATGGCAATGATTAAATTGTTATCAGGATCATACTATTAGGAAAAACGGTGAAAAACCATGGTGAAATCAAGTTTTGAAATGCCGTTTTATGTATGACTTTTGTTTTCAAAAACCTTAATGAACATGAATCAATAATTGTCTATTATTGAAAAACAGAAAAATATTTAGAGCTTTTTTAAACGTTATTGAGCTATTATTTGGTTTCTTCAATGATGAACAACTAGTGCATACAAACTTTAAGGTTGTCTGACAAAATAATTGATCAAATGCCAGATTTATAAAATGTTTGCATTATTATTACTACAAATAGACACGTGCTATGAACTCAACGTAGTTTAGAATGTTATTTGCAAAATAAAAAGTAAAACAATGTTTATTTTAATAATCCTCAGTTTTTATTTAACAAGTTTGAATTCGGTTACATTAGGCTACTGCTCCAAATCGCTTATAAATGTTACAATAAACATCATCTATGTACAATGCCATTTCCTTATTCAAAATGAAATTGTTGTCATTATTTTATTACCAGATCAAAAACAAAGCTCGAGAACGTGTTCTAGACCGTCTGAAACACGAACAAAAACGTCTGGCTTACGAACGTCAACAGAAGGAAATGCATATTCGAGGAAACTACAAACAGTAGGCTATCAAGGATTGTTTAAATAATGTTTTCGTAATGTGTAGATAAAAGTAAAACCTTTTTTAATTTCTAATATATGAGAAAAGGCAGTAAAATCATTTGAAAATTTGCAAAAATATATATATATATATATATATATATATATATATATATATATAATAGATTAAAGCTTAAAGAAAAAGAAATCCAAATTATGAATGAATTAAATGTACAGAGAAAAAATGATTATATTAAAGAATTATCGGAAGATAGAGAGACGAAAATCCAAAAAGTACCCAGTTGATTTGATTTGTATATATATATATATATATATATATATATATATAAAGTCCTGTAGTACCCAATACTATATCTTATATCATCTTTATAAATTTGAAAAACAACTTCTGTTACGTCAACTTGATTCCAAATATCTTAGAAAACATAATGTATTATTAAATAATCAGAACGTAAACCTTGAACTGTTTTGAAGTCTTACGACTAGTAGAAAGTTGACATCGTTGTTTTTGTTAACTTTTGAAAATCAATTACAGCCTTCAATTGTTTCAAAAATAAGTTGATGTAGTCAGCTGCCCATTTATTCTACATTCTAGTTAACATTCGGTGCTGATTTTTAGTTTCCTCTTTAATGGGATTAAGTATCTATCTTTTCCCGTTTGACATATATTATATTCTAAATTTGATTTTTACAAAAACTACTAGGAAAGCTTTTATAAATTTACTATTTAATGCAGTAGTTTCAAAAATTAACATTTTACGTTTGAAAAAACCACTGAAATAAATGTAAAATCTCTTGCAACTCTGCTAACGAAAAATATGCACTTTCATCATTCACAAAGATTGCTAACAGAAAGGTAAAAACTGCCTTTATAGTGAGTAGTATAAAAAAGATAGTGAATTACATTGGAACCAAATTATAATTAAATTGAATTCGTAAAATTCAATGCTCCATTTTGAAAATCAAAATATACAGCACGTATCAAAGCGATTGGTACCACAGGATTGTCATCTTAAACGTCACGAAGTTCAGATTTTATATATGTAGCTGTTGTCAAAGCTGATAGTCGGACTAAGTTGCTTGGGGTTTCCAATCTGAGCATTACCATTTGTTCAGACTTGAAGAACAATTCAGCATTGTAACCCTCGTACATATAGATTACAATAATTCCTAAAATTATTTTCACAGAAGCGTCTAAACTAGTATATGTCCAAAAATGCGTATAATCCTGTAATAGCTTAGGCGATTGTCCATTTTATTTATCAAGTTATACTAAGTACAGTTTATTCTCCTGGTTTGAACAGGTGCGATAGGCAAGTGGAAGAGTCGGACTAATGTCACCTCATAAGCCAGCCTTCCAGTCTTTGGTTGAACGTTCACATTGTCTCGTGTTGGCTAACCGTACATATAGCAGCATTGTTGTCATTTAACACACCCTCCTGCTCACAATAAGGAGCTAATATAAATAATATATACGGGATTCTACATTTATAAAAGCGTGATTCTGTCAAAATGACCCAGTCGGGTACGGTACAAAACTGCTGGTCTATATTGATGGTGACATCGGTTTGACTCCTATTCGTAGGACCTCTAGTAAACGTTAACCACGTTTACGAACAGCCACGAGCTCTACTTGCACCTATGACATGAAATTTTATTGTGCAGTAAGAATTAGAACTAACGTTCAAACAATTTATATGCTTGGTCAAGTATTTTGAACATTTCGTATTTTTGAAAAATTTTGATCTTCAAATGTTTACACTCGTCATTCTAACAGTCTCGAAGTTTAGCAATGATGGCCGCTAAACTTCGTGAAGATATGCTGAAAGTATACAACCATGACAGTTTCGACAAAAAGGTTCAACGTGCAGCCCTCGTAAATAGTATTGGATTAAATCGAAAAGAAATTCAATTGTATTAATGTACTAAGTACACATTTTATGCTAAATTGATAAAAAAAACCAATCACCGTGACATGAATTTTGTACTAATTTTATTAAGTGTATTTTAAATAAAAAGATTAGACAATTTTGTCGTTTTTAGTTATTAATTCTCCCATTTTGAATATATCTTCTAAATGTAGGCAAGTGCGACATGATTTTAACTAGTTGAAAAGCTTGACGAGGATTATAATCTCAATGCTCATATAGTAATCAAAGCTTACTGTACGTAGATCTTGATGATTTGAATAATGCTTATAAATTCTTAATTTCCAATAATGGTGGCATTCCTGACTATTCGTCCTCCACATGGTACATCCTAAACTAGGTGCCCACTGGCATCTAGACTAATAACAGCAGAGACCGAGTGTAATATAACTGGGCTTTCACTAGATTCCCGCTCAGTGAATGGATGCTAGCATACACCCAAGATGCTTAAAATGCATATATGTAGGCAGTTAGGCTTGTGGATCCGTCAACCGTAAGATCACCTTGTCATTTCCTATGAACGAAGGCATCGTCGCAAGAAAGCAGTCTTGCGGCTAAAAAACTTCATTCATCCCTCCAAGTTCAATTCGCATCCAATAACCTTTTCGTGTAAAAATTCGAAAAGCTATTCAAACTTGGAATTGATGGAGATGGCACTGCCAACAACTTATGATACATTAAAATAATTTTCACTTCGGAACTTACTCTAAAAAACGAAGGTGTTGATTACCGTGTACATTCCACAACTATAATTTTAGACCTCAACACACATAAATGGGACTTACAAACCTATAAGCGTGTTGCTAATTAATAGTAATACTTCGACACCTATCTTCGTTCAAAAACTATTGAATTGCTAATTGCGAAGCTTTAAGTAGTGCATGATGTACGATTAAAATACATATTTATTTAAGATGAACGAACCTCTTCATTATCCTAACATTTTAAATTACCAGTGTGCAGTAAAACATCCGTCCAAATCAAATTATCAACTATTTTTAAGTAAAAGTTGAGTTTTATGCTAATTAATGCTTTACATACATTTTATCCAATCTAAACAAAAGAACCGTAATGAAATTTAAAAACAAGTAGTACATTAATATCATATATATATATATATATATATATATATATATATATATATATATATATATAAACAGTTTCCAATAAATAGTTAAAATAAAAACAAAAGTTATTTTAAGTATAAACATTTTCAAAAATGAGATATAATGATTAAGAATATTCATTAAAAAATTTGGATTCAAAAATGAGTTTGACAAAAAATAACCGAAACAAAAAATCACCAGAAACATATTTGTACAACTTCCGACAACTGCTAATTGCAACTAGATAAATAAACGATCTTCATTAAATCAAAAAACTGTAACGACGATTGAAAAACGCGTATAAAAATTGTGTACATTATACAGGTCCGAATGTAATACAAGGGAGTAATCAACATATCGATAAGAGACTGATTAAGAGTTCTAGAAACGGAACTGATGGAATGGGGCAGTAAAATGCGGAGGCCAATCATATGAGCACGTGGAAACGCAACATATTGTACAATTAGGAAAATACAATTAGTAATTTTTTTAAATTTAATACAAAAATATGTCGTCCAGGTAATGTATTGGGGATAATTACCAACCTGAGCTTGAATTCTCACAATTGACGACTGTTTGCTGCTGCTGACGATGATAAATGGGTTGAGTAATAAGTGAACCAATACTACTGGTAGAATTTTGGCTAAGGACATGTAGGATTGAAACAGGAGTGACAGCTGCTTGGTGTTGACTATTACTCAACTGGCCAGATTCCATATTTCCATTGGACAAATAAGCAATTGATGACGAAGAAACCAACGGTAATATCAAACGATCCGAATAAACATTATTAATTGTAGTGGATGAACTAGATATTGAAGGTGCATTAATACAAGAATTAAGATTTACATCTGTTTGTAATGTGTCTCCTCCATGGTTGCGAAACACTGTCGTAGTGGAATTCATAGTACCCGGTAAACTGGAATTCGTTATCGTTGGAGTAGAAGTCAGGCCACTGGTTGTATTTTTTCCCAATATGCAAATATTTCCCTGTTCCTTTGAATTGGTGGTAGACATGTCAAGGAGATTCTCTGCAGAAATAGGAGAAATTTTTCCGATACTGTCGAGTGTGTCACTCAGGCCAGATTTGACCGTAGCAGCACCTCGACGACGGAATGCTGAATGACTGCCACCATTCATCAGTTGTTTGTACACGGCACATGATTTTCTAGAAAAAAAACAGTTGCCAACGTTTACTTCGTAACCTGTATTAAGTATTATATTTTCACTAATGCTTAACCATAGAGATGCTAATGATCTAGGCATTCGCTACGGCGGATGGATGCACGTATATACCCAGGGTACATAAAAGATATCTCAAAGTATATTTATACCATTGTAACCCTTGGGTTAAGGGAGATAACCGTAACAAAAAATCAAGTGGCTTCGTCAATCTTTACGAACAGTGGCGCGATCACATGAATGCCGTCTGCCAGCCAAAAAACTTTGTTATTCTTCTATGTTTGTTATCAGGTCATCAAAATCGATCGTTTAATATGCCGTACAAACAGAAGTAATGAGGAAATAACTGTCATCAACCAGAATGAAAATTCTTAACTATATACAGTATCACTAAAATCAAAACTTTAACTAAGTCTCAAATAAAAATCCACACTAATTATATTAATCAAATAATGAAGACCATTGTTAAAAAAATTAATAGAATAATAGACACATTTATATTGTAAAATAAAGAATTAACTAATACTTAAATCTAATCAACTGAACAATTTTTGTACACTTAATTCTACATAGATAAGTTAAAAATGCGATTGAGCTACAAAGTTCTTGCAAAATATTGAATCCATTAATAAAGTGCAATTCAAAACTTACCGGTGTGCGTAAAAATTCGAACGCCATTTACACACACGACCACAAGCGCATGTCAACTGTAATGCTTTGGAACAGGAAATCACATGCTCGGCAAAATATTTGCGTTTATTATAGCCATTTCCACAATGTGTACATTTATAGGGTAACATATGATTGATTCCTAAGGATGCTAAAACATATGCATGTAATAAAATAAAACCAATTAATTACTATTGCGAGTATCACGGGAAAAACGCTCGTCGTCCAGTCCAAGCTATAAACAGGTTTTATGTACACTTTTTAATTAGTTACTAACCGTATGGGAACTTAAATCGTCTTCTTGATTAAGGTCGAGAAACAAACTTCGCTTATCGTTATCCAGTTGCTTAGCATTGTCATGCATGTTGTACAAGTTACCTATGAAACACATTAACCAAATCAACATATGTATACAAACTTGTCGAATACTCATAAGTTAAATGTTTGGTTAAATTCGGAGCTGCGTTCCTAATTCCATGAAAAGCAAAATAGTGTAGGGTTAAATTTTTCACCTCCTTCGCTTTAAACGAACACAACAAGCATTCAAACATGGGTTCGCCGCTTAAAATTGGATTGCCAGAATGATTCTGATAAATACACTGGATTGATACTTTGTCGTTGTGACTTAGCAACGAATGTTCGGTCAATAATGTAGAAGACGTTGAAATCAGTTGACAATGACTACACTGGTATAAACTGAATAAACAATTTGCTGTAGAATGTGCTGTTTTAAAGTGATTTAACAAATTCGATAATAATAAAGTGTTAAACGAGCAGTATGAGCAGTGAAGAGCGAGGATGCAACTTTGATTGAGCATTGGACATTGCATACTCATAATTCTAAAAAGAATTATAAAAGTAATAAACAAGAAATCAGTATAAAATAATAAATATAATTTTAAAAATATTAACCCTTTATTGACAGAAATCCTTAGAAATTTGGAAATCTTTAAATATATGCATAAAAAGTACTGATTTCATGCGATAGATTCTACAGTATATAACAGCATATTTTTATTTTGGAATGTAGGAGGACCACCTCCTCATTGATTCTTTATTCACATAGGATATTTAATAATTATTTTCCATTGTTCACAATTTACGAAAGTATACAGCAATAACTCGGTCCAACGACTTAGCCATTGTTTATATGACAACGGTCTCATTAAAAATCCTTCAAAACCAGTATCCATCCAGGTACGTTTCTGACTAACTTTTCTCTGCCCCAAACAACGTTAGAGTAAAATAAAAAATGTATCCAAACCAGCACAATCTTTGTTACCGTATCACTAAGAACAGAACATGAAAGCTGATCACCAATTTGGTCTTTGCTAAAACTCTTTATCTAATCACCTAAAAAGGGTAATGCAAAATGAGTGCTGTACTATACATATATATACGATATTCAAATATATAAAATCGGTAGCATTCCTAGATTTTAGCTTCTCTGCAATGCATATACTTTTGCTAATCATAGAGGACTCTACAGAAACTAGGCACATTACCGATAAATCTGTCTCAAACAGTGATTGGTCTAATAGCCAATCTTTTGTGACTTCAGGATGGTTTAAAACAGAACAACCAGTTTATTAGAAATGTCAAACAATAAATCTTCTGCATGGTTACTACCGTACAACTATTCAAATTTTTTGCAGAACTTAGCAACTATCGTTATAGAGGACAGCAACATCTAGTTAATCTGTTATAAAATTATAAGAATTTTCTTCATCCTTCTAGTAACTCTTAAAATTCTGGGAGTATTATATAAATATGTAAGGTATAACTAATACTAACTGATGTATAGTCCGGATATGTATTTAAATGAGAGATAGTCCCTCAGAACTATTCCAACACTGCTAAGAGTTAAAACTAACCGACAAAAAATCCAATCGGATCTACACTAAATATATAGTTGTATTAAACTGTGCACCGTTAATTTTTCTAAATACGTAACTTCATTAAATTCTTAAACAAATACGTTAGGGTAATTTGCTATTACACCTTTCAAAAGACTTTAATTTTGATAATTACTATTTACCTACCAAATAAAATAAAAGTTTATTTGCTTTTCCTAGCCCTCCTTAACAAAATCATTACTCTGCTTATTTAAATGATAAAGCTTACATACTGGTAATAATACTTATAACAAATTAAAGTAATACATCTCTCATAACAAACCAAAAACCGTATCAATGTATAAAAACGACAGAACTGTAGTTCCACCTCAATATAAGTGTTTAAACTCAACATCTAACAAAACAGTTTTTTCTAAAGTAGCAGCCAAATCGGGTGTTGTTAAGTCTATAGTAACATCAGATTGAGGAAACTCAAACATGTACGAAGCACTGGAGGGAGTTGAAATATGGATATCTTGATTTTTGAATAAAAACTAATTTCTTAAATGTACACTTGCATCCACTGATACGACAGAAAAAAATATACTACTATGAAACTAATTTCTTTAATCCGTTTTAATCTTAATCTAGAATGCAATACATTAAAATGTATCCACAGTATTACCATCATATGTATGCATGAGTGCTTTTTAAGTCCTACGATTATCGATAGCTCTAAGTAACTCTAAGTAACCCCACCCACAAAAAATTCATATAACTAGAAGATCCTACTGACTAAACTATTAATAGACCAAACTGTTCCGTAACCCACACAACTTCCTTTAGTATAGTTCTTCAGGGATCGATATAAATGAACTTCCACTTCAGCGAATAGATGCAAGCATACAGATGGGATACTTAAAAGGTATGTTAATGTATATGTATATCATATGCAGTCCTCGTATTAAGGGAGATAAAAATCTTTACAAACAGTGGAGACGTCACAAGTATGCTGTCTACCAAAAAAGAAACTTCGTTGTTACTCTGCGTTTGTTACACTTATCAAATCGTCCAAATCGATTGCTTAATATGCTGTACAAATATAGAAATAATGAAGAGGTAGCTACATCACCAATCCAGTGAATGTACAGCTCTTCCATAAATCAGATATGTTAAAGCATAAAACATTTCGTCAGTGTATTCAAATCCAATACAAAACCATTTTCTTAAAAAATCTCAAACGACACAGTAAACAGGAAACAAATCACATTAAATACATGCAAACCGAAACACTTAGAAATAGAATCACGGACTTAAAATATCTGAATTCAAAAGTAGTTTCCTGTATAAATTTAAAAAATATTATTCTAAATAAATTATATATAACCAATAAAAATTAAATTACCAAGTAAAAACAATTTACCCGAGTTACCAGCAAACACGGACGGAATCATTCAAAATAATTTATTTGTAAAATTGTTTAAATGCTGAAAAGAAAATTATAAATAAAAAGTACATTCATTGTTTCAAATGTATAAATACAAGTTAAAATTTTCTAAATTATTAAATTAAAAAAATTGCATCAATTTTTTATAACAAACATTAAAGACTTACAACTCAAAACTCGATATCTCAAAAAAGTTTGAACTAAATCGTTATAAAATTCTAAGAAACGTTTCAACAAACGAGAGCAATAAAAATCTAGATATAAAAAAATGAATGTAGCTGCTGTGTATTTAATATATGATGAATACATTAAAAATTATCTCAAACTTACCTTATAATATATATAATATATGACTCACAAAACAAGGTGTACGCCAGAAAAGAAATCAATGGAGTATAAGTATTTAAAACAAACGAAATTTTTTTATGTTTCAAAAAATTACTTATAAATTTTTTAATAAATATTTTAAATAATGTTTCTAGTAACGTTAACTAATGTTAATTAAATGTTTATTATTATGTGCAGTATATTTTATTAAAAATTGTAAATTAAACTTTATTCTGTAAACTTTATTTTGTTATTATTTTTTTAATTTTTAATGCATATTATTACAAATTGTGTAAGTCAAGTTTACAAAATATATAAACAGCTTCTCAATAAGATAATTAATTAGAATTTTAAATTTTACAATAATAATCACGAAATAATGTGTAAAAAGCACAAAAAATAACTTAGCTTTATATAATTTTAAAAATAAAAATTTTAAAACAATTATATATATAGTTTATTAAATACGAATTAAATTAAACTAATCATAGACTATGGGTGTATATCCCCAATGATGATGCTCAAGTTTTTATTAATACGTGATAACAGTGTCTTACAAGAAATTGCACTGATTCCCACTTAATTTTTAATTCATGTAAATAATACATTTAAAATTATATTATATAACGTTTATAACAACATTAAAAAATTTTACATATGCAATACATCTAATCGAGAGTTGATACATCACAGTACACACGATAATTTATTTAATTTTTACAAATTTTCTATAAACCATCAAGTTAAAATAAACTAAATTTTATTTTGTAATTTATCTAGTACTTAAAAACGAGTTTGGAGGTTACCAAATTAAAGCAAAATGTGTAATTAAAAAACATGGTGTTTAATAAACTGATAACTTATGAAATTTACTAGTACCTTAAGCGGTATGTGCTCTTTGCCACCCAAAAAGCTTTTGGTAAAAATTGAACTAATGAGAATGAGGTAAAATATACTAACTAGGACAGGGAGTTTTGTAAATGTGTGAACTAGGTGATGATCAAAGTGAGTTGGACAATAATAACTATTGACCACAGGAAAAGTAGTCAAAAGTGTAAAACATAATTTTCTAAAAAATGAATTAAGTTTAATTTTCTTAATAGACTGCTTAGTAAAAATAATTTAATGCATTTTGATTAGTAAATTTTATATCATATTTTTTTAATATAATATTTATTTATTTTGATATAACATAGTCACTGATGTGATTACATAGACTCCCTATAAACTGAAGTAACATTTAATGGTTCAAATGTTATACAATAGTTAATCAATGTAAATTGCCAAGAAAAGTAACAGCATACAAATGTAAACATTATTTGCATGTACAATGTTTTGAAGTTACATTATGTTAAATAGAATGGGATACACGGAACTCGTATGTATATTTACAAGCCATTCTTCTGTAACAAAATGAATATAATTGAAATGTTTTCTGTATTAAAGTGTTTTAGCATCTACAACACTAGTCTTTTGTGCATAAGAAACAACAACATTGTGGTTTACCTATATTTATTATAAACTAAAACAAGAAATTACTTAATTATAAGTTGTTGGTTTTTAAATAGGTTAATTTTATATATTACAACTTTATTATTATAACACTATATTCCTATTACTGATGTCATAAAAGTTTTTATATAGCTTTTGTTAATAAAAGCTGTTGTGTTTATTATAATATTTGTAATTCCTTATTCATTATTAAATCATAATGAAAATTATCATATACAATTTATGACGATTGACGTGAGAAAATGGGAGCACTGTGATACTTTGTAGCATTCTGCTTTAGTTACTTATCTTAGACATATTTAACTTTTACTAATACATACCTAAGATAATATTTTAACAATACACAATAAGTAAAATTATTTGCAAAAATAATTTCTAATTATAATATACAACAACATATATTCTTGCAATAAAGCATAATACCACCATTTACTAAAACTTAAATAAAAAACACCGAAGTCGTTAAATAAATAACTTTATTAACTAAAATACATAAATATGTAAAAAAAGTTACAAACTGTATAATGTCAACAATTTAGGGAATATTTACTGTATTTATAACTTCTGCTAGCCATTTCCAATCTCAGTCCATCAAGGTACCAATAAAATCCTTTAAAACTTGATTTTTTATAACACATACAATACTTTTTTTTAGAAATGTTATATTAGTAGTTATTAGTAGTTATATTAGAAAATCTAGTAAATTTATTATTCAAGTGAATCTGACAATATTAATATAACATTTCTAAAAACATACAATATTCTTTATAAGTAATACGTCATTTTACAACTTGTTAACCTACCCTTTAAAAAAACCAAACATAAAATTAATAACACTTAATTTCAGGATGTTGAGGATTAAATGTACAAAGGTCCGTTTTTTGTTTAACAAGGTTTTTGTAGTCTAAATAGGTCAAACAGATAGTAAACTGTAAGTTATAGTAAAAACAAATTACCATTTTGTTAACGCACACCAGAGCATTATTTTTTTAATGCTTGCTACTTTGAATGTTTTACGAAAAACATCTTTTTGCAGTGGACAATTAGCAAAGCCAAACGTGGGCCCGCATTTTACTGCCGACTATAGGATTCGAACCCTTGTCCACCGAAGTCCGAATTCGAGCGCTGTACCGCTAGACTACCACGGCACATGTTTTAAATCCTTTGATACATCTTGCTAAAATTACGACTACAGTAATTATAAAGAAAAATTCATTAATTTCTTACTGTTTTAGATTTGGTTTGTACGGAACCCTTTTTGTAACTCCAAACACTTAATAGCACATTATCTATGTAGATAGCACACGAAAGCAACTTATTTTGCAAAAAATTAAAACCTTTAGCAAAATACACACTACACTTGATTTTTGAATGTTGAGTGCAAAACCCGTTAATAACAGCACACACATTTTTAATTCCATCTTTTTTTTAAATCATTTAAGATAAATTTCATACTTTTTGGTAAACTCCATTAATTTGAATCTTTGTATATAGCTAGAACATAAAATATCCCAAATAAAATATTTTTCACAATTTTATGCAGTTTTTGAAGATCCAGTATAAAAAATTTTCTAAATTTTTTTTGTTTACTTTTATAAAATTAACATGCTTTTCGCTTGTAGATCCATTTATGTATAATGGGTTAGATGTTTTATTTACAACAATTTTATACACACTAAGCACGTTTATTTTACAAATTTTCAAGATTTGCTAAACATTACTCCGTTTTTAACATAAAATATAATCTAATTTTATTGGCTATAAAAAATTTAGCGTAATCCCATGTAAATTGATAGAATAAACCAGACAAAATTACCACTAAAATTTTCAAACTGGCCACATTGACCTTATTCATTAAATTATATTTTTTATTGTACCAATTATTATCAAAGGTTTTTTAAATTATTTATATTAAATCGTTTTTATTTGATCAATCAAATATTTGGTACAAAATTCTTTGTTTATATGAGGCATGTATTTTTAGAAAAAATAATATTTATTTAAAAAAAAAATAATCTAAAAATTATAAATTTTTTAATTAATTAATTTAATAAATATATTAAAAATTAAAACAATTTAAATTTTCTATTGTGAAATAATTTCAGTTTGAATATTGCAATCAGTCATTGGGTAAACACTAACTCTACACCAAAAAATGTACAAAAATGATGTCACTTATCTATAAACCATTTGGGCAAATTATTTTTTCTCATTAAAAGGAAAGTTCACCTAAACAGACAAACTACTTATTAACAATCAGTAAGCAAAAATAAAAAGTTAAACAATCATTTTTGTACATTTTTTGGTGTAGAGTTAGTGTTTACCCAGTCATTGTTTTTATTATAGTAAATTAAAAAAATAACTTTTATTTACCAAACAAGTTTTATAAAATGTTAAATTTTTTATTTATTTTTAAAATGCTAAATGATGTATTCTAAAGATGAAAATAAAACTTTTTATATGAATATGCAAATGGATCGCTCACTATTGAATGAAATTTTTACCAAAACTTTCTAACTGTAGTTATTTTGTACTTTAAGGTCAAACAATCAAAATGAAATAACTCTGTTACCAAAACGTTTTTGACTGATTGTATATGCATTGTAATAGCACTACAAAAAATTAGATAAAAGTCAATAAATAAATGAAGAGAATAGAATATATTTTACATATATTGCACAAAACAATGTGTTCAATTTGCTTCGGCATTCAACCTAACATTCATATCATTTAGTTATGTTTAACATTAGGCTTAATATAAAAGCATACTTGCAGATTGATACACGAGTTGAGTAAGAGCAAAGCTCCTTTTGATCTTCGGTTCTATTTATCGATGATCTCAGTAAGATTCAGGAGAAAACATGATATGGATGGTGAGGTAAAGGGGAATTAGTTACAGAAAAATATTTAAAATTAAGACAAAATCAAGGTAGATAGTAGAAATTAACAATTATAGAAAACCAGTAAAAATTATAAATATGCAAAAATAATAATAAAACAAGTTACGTATTACAATGCAAAAACACTGCAATAATCATCAAAAAAGAAGAAAAGAGAAAAGTATGAATAACGCTCCAATAAACGTGTAGCGTGCCTCACCTCGCAAGTGTGACCTAAATACTTTGTTTTTTTTTCAATTCACACATGGAACTTATATTTTGCACTGCATTCGGATATTACAATGTGTAAATAAAAAATCTAAAAGTGGATTATGATCAATGAGTAATATTATATCTAAAGCGTATAAATCTGCATTACTGATTATCTGTACTAATTGTTCTTAAACCATTTTTTTAGTTTTCTTAATTTCTATTTAATGGTATACAAATGTGGTCATTCGAAGACAGTATGTAATATCCAGGTTGTGTGAATGTAAAAAAATAACGTGAAGTACTCAGGTCGCCATGCTTTAGCAAATAATTGTACACTTGAATTTTGAATCTAGTTGAAGTTAGTTTTACATGACTAAGTAGAGTAATTGATCAAAATCTAATGTTTATGAAAGAGAATACCTGTTTATCTTAAATTGATGTCAAAATCGTTTTCGATGCATACAGTTTCGACAAAGTTTGTTTACTCAAACACTTGTTATTAGATTAATAATCCACTAATAAATATGTTGTAAAAAAAGCAGTATGAACGTAAATCATTTTTATTAAAAGTACTTAAAATATTTTGTCCAAACATCGTATAGGCGTTGATATTCCATTTACGTACACATTGTTTTTGATGCCTTCGGCTTTGACAGTTTGTTTACTATGTAAAAATTAGACATTCAATTATCGAGGTGGGGCGTGCGTCATGCTACACGTCCATTGGAGCGTTATTAATCATTTCCCCTTTTACTTCTTTTTTGAAGATTATTGCTGTACTTTTGCACTGTAATATGTAACTTGTTTTATTATTACTTTAGCATATTTTTACTCGTTTTCTATAATTGTTAATTTCCACTATCTACCTTGTTTTTGTCAACATGTAACCTATAACGCATTCTTTGCGTGCATACTTTTTACACAAATAAGTAATGGGATACTATTTATAATTTAGCACAATTTTAGCATAGTACGACTGTACATTTTAACTAAATGCACTTATCTCTCTAAGTTTTAACAAAGTTGATGTTTAATTTTATTATTCATTAAAGTAGCTGTTATCAATTTTAAACAATGTTTTTTCTCAATTATGACATATTACTAGTGAGTCCGTGTACTTGTTAAAGGTCTTATGTATTTGCACAAACTGAAACTTTAGGCCTCATTATAAATATTTAACTAAGTGCATTTTTCTTTCTATACCAAAAATTAACTTTTAAAAAAGTTAACTCTACACAGTATACAATTGATAGACATATAATATCAGAATAACCATTAATATCAACTAGAATTTGGTTTCTACAGATATTAGGTAACTTCCGTTTAAAGAAAAATAACCGATTTTCAAATGCACAAATTATATTATCCTATAATAACTGTTGGAAATAAACGGAATGCCTACATTATAATAATTTGTATTTAATGATAGTAAAGTATAAAAATGATAAACTGCAATAAAGCAATTTTGTCTACTTAATTCATATATGCACTTGGCATCAGATCATTAAATATTTGTAGCACAATTGCAGTGTAAATAGTTATCACATAAAAAATCAATAGTAAAATTTGCAATTACTGGAACAATGAGTTCATGTAGGTCTTGTATATTTGAACAAATTTTTACTTTTACGACATACTGTAAACGAAGTAAATGTTAAATAGAGACTAATGATCATATCACAAGAGAAATAAACATATTGCTAATAAAAACTTGATAGCTGACGTGTTGAATTCCAAAATTATATAAACAATAAGCGCATCCTAAGCATTAGTTACAAATAGTTGTAAAAAACAAACGCATACAATAATCATATGCTTATCCAGAAACAATTACAATTCTAATTCCTTTGCGTACGCATAAAATAACCTAAAACCAAATTCGTTTTAAAAATATTAAATATATTACGCAGAACATAAAAAAACAAAATCATTCGTGGATTACTTTTGTGCTCACTAAACTGCCAAAAACCTTTTTAACTTTAAATAAAACCAATGTAAAACTGTACATATTTTAAATACACATTAATTCGCAAAAAGTACCATTCTATTAAATGGGATTAACCAAAAAATCCATTTTTCCTTTTAAATAAATCTGAAATTGTTCAAATCTAATCAAGTCTTTTAACGATAAGATGCTCTATAAGCTCCTAAATAGGACCACCAATAATAAAACCCTTCTTTTTAAGTTTATTAAAGATAAAAGAACAGCTGAAATGTCTCTTCCTTGTCTTAAAAACAATAAGGAAATTCTATTATCTAGGAATTCAGCTTGTAATAGGTTTAGAGATTATTTTTAATCAGTTTTTCAAATATCTCGTTCTCACTGTCCTACCTCTGATGTTAATACTGTTCTTAATCTTTTATCCAGTCTTAAGTCTTCTTAATGCGAACCTGATGAGGTCTTTCCTAGGATTCTTAGGGAGTGTGCTGATGTTCTTGCCCCTCATCTAACCCACATCTTCAATCTCTCCTCCGCCCCCGGTCGCATCCCTAGTATCTGAAAATCTGCGTTTATTAGGCCCATATATATATATATATATATATATATATATATATCGTTAAATGTTGTTAGCTTATAATGTGAATAACATTTATAGTAAATTTTAAAGCTTTTAGTTACAAAAATATCTGTATGGATACTTTTCCAGTTCCTTTACAATCTATAATAGAAAAACGTCAAAATTGAAGCATCAACATCACATATAACAAAACTTCGTTCTTATTGTTATGCAAATTAAACTCTAAACGTTTCAATATTTGAAAACATCTGTACAAAAATTAAAAATTCATAGACCACCAGCAAATAAATTTTTCATAAAATTAGCGTTTCCAATAGCAGCCAATGTGGATAATTCAGGGGCCGTTCGACTTGACCGCGAAAGTCGTTCTTTTATTTCATTTTCTGTCAATTTTTGCTTTTTGTTCAAATTAAATGGTTTTCTTTCTTTAAATCTATTAACAGTAATAAAAAGATAACTAAATACAATATAATAGACATGCGTGTAATACAAATACATTATTTAGTTACATAATACTAAATATAGAAAGCAATTTTTGAAATTTATTAGTATCCTTAAAGCATTTTAAAGTAGTAAGTTGCATTATACACATCTCAATCCAATAATAACCGTTCTCTTACATTATCTAAATAATAATAATAATAATAAGCTAAACTCTAGAAACGCGTTCCAAAATAATCCTGAAAATTATTAATACCCAAAGAAGTATTCTAATTTTGTTTTATTTTTCATTTATTTTTGTGTGACTTAATGATCTCACATCAGAAATTTGGTGTTTTTAATATTTTTGTTTTCCATATGAATGAACATGCACTTAAAAAGGTCAAACTGGCGTTTTCATGATTTTACAACCATTACTTGTTCATAATCATCAACTTCAGCAAGCATTACATTATCTAAACTCGTTAAATGAAAAAATATTTCATGCTTTTTTTCACACAAAACAACATTCACCGTTTTCCTTTCACAATCTTCATACGATTTTCCAACTTTTGTGCTTCTAAAGCTGCCGCAAACTGTCGAGATTCGCGTTTGGCACGAGTAATATCACGATCATGCGCTGCACGTCTTTGTTCTTCTTCTTCGCGCTCAGCTCCAAATAGATCGTTCCATGAAGTATCGGGTAAAAACCGCAAATTCCATAATTCTCCATACCATGGATTACGCTACAAAAACAGTGAAATTCGTATATTAAAAAACAGAAAAAAGTTAATAACTCCTAGTTAAAAAACTAATTATATACTTTATTGTTTTTTATCGCCCGTGTTTTTGATAAAAAATATTTTTCAGCAAGTGGAATTTTAGCAAAACCAAATAAGAGCCGCTGGTGGGATCTCAACCCATACTCACCCAGTTTTAAATCCACCTCAAGTAAGCTAAAGATCTATAATGCTTACTACAAACAGTGGAAAATAATAACTCAATACTGCCAAATTAATAAATTGCAAAATAATAGTACTAATGATCATGGAGATTTAAAGAATGCTTATAAAATCTGAATTTCCAATAATGGTAATATACCCGGTGCATCATGAACTAGGTACCTCTGGGCATTTAGACTAATAACAAGAAGGACCAAATACATGGAAGTATGACTGGGCTTCCGCTACAGCGGATGGGTGCAAGCATACACCCAGGGTATTTAAAAGATATGGTATATGTATACCATATGTAGCCGTTGGACTAAGAGAAAATCCTGACAAAAAATCAAGCGGTCTAGTGAATCTTTGCAAACAGTGGCACCGTCACAAAGATACTGTCTACTAGCCAAAAAACTTTGTCATTCTTCCACGTCTGTTACACTTATCAAGCCATCGAAATCAATCGTTAAATATATTGTACAAATATAGAAGAGATGACTATATCACCAACCACAATGCATGAATGAATATGGCTAAGCACTTTATAGAAACCAAAAAACACGGGTATAATAATAAATGTTTTTTTAATAAAATTTCCCAATAAACATATCTTATCATCATCATCGGGGATATACACCCCCCACCGATTATCATCCTGGGTAGTCCAAATACTAAATCATCTACAAAAACATGAACTTTTGCAATATGCACTTAAACAACGACGCTTGAGGTGTGCTGACATTAAATGTTAATTACATCCCGAATTAAAAAAATCCAATAAACTCTATTGGCTGCATAGGGTAAACAAACGGAAGCCCGATTAAGTAATTTATTTGAACGAGGGGGAAACAACAAACAAAAGTTGGTGGCAAAGCCACCTCTTTATTAGTTCCAAGTTCTTAGAGCATCACGGATAATTCCTCCCCATTGTTCACGGTTTTCGGAGGTGAGCACAGATATGTCAGTCCAGCAACTGTGTCATTGTTTTCAAGATAAAGTCCCGGCCAAAATAGGGTGAAAATCGTCCCGAACAGCGTCCATCCAAGTACGTTTCTGACCACCTTTCCTTTTCTTCCAATCGGCATTTGAACAAGCCAAAGTTACGGAACGTGAGATTGCATCAGGATTTTTACGAAAAACATGACCAAACCAGCGCAATCTACGTTGTCGCGATACCAAGGAAGGAAGTTCATGGAATTGGAGGTCATCCCGAATTTGGCGGTTACTGATATTTTTTATCCAGTCCCTTGATACGGATGATGCAAAATGAGTGTTGTTCCAAACATATCTGAGACATCTTGCCTCAATTTGTTAAGCCTCATGATCTCATAACCTGTAAGAGTCCAGGTTTCAGCTGCGTATAGAAGCACTGTGCGAACCAATGAAGAGAAAATGTTAATCTTTGTCTTTGGATTGATATTTTTCGTCTCTATAATGGATTAGCAAGTTTTCCAAACGCAGCAACAGCCAAACAAATTCGACGATTTACTTCGTTAGATGAACCTCCGTCAGAAGTAATCGAAAAGCCCAGATACGTAAATTGCTTTACATTGGGAAGCATAGCATCATTTAATATAATCCTCGCATCAGGAGCCTGTAACGCCATGATGACTGATTTTTTGGGATTGATCTTCAGGCCATATTCACCGGAAACATCCACAAAAAAATCGGATGTTCGCTGCTTCATTTTCAACTAGCAGATAGCATCGTCAGCGTATTCTAAGTCGGTGACGGGCTTTGTACCAACATACACGCCTTCAATTTGTCCAAAAACCTTGGCAAATATAGCGTCGATTGCATAGTTGAACAAGGGAGCTTAGCATAAATAAAAGGACTGAGTTCGCATGCTACAATGTCAGTCCAAAATTTTCAGTTGGCCGCCTGGCCTTCTTTTCCATCCGGGTAATGGATAGGCTTCCATAGCTATTTTGGCTGGATGAGTGGGTGATCTACGTAAAACATGGCCAATCTCTTTTAATCGTCTTTCTTTTATTGTGCTAGAGATACATGGCCAATGAATGTTAAGTGACTTACAAATATCTGGGAATGGTCGAATAAAGTTGGTTTATATTGTATATTGAGGTTCAGCTATTCTGTCGTTATTATCATTTAAAGACTTATAACGACACTAAACTATAACCAATAAGATAATCAGTCGACCAATCACAGTAAAGTAAGAATGGGCACAAACAGGTGATGAGCTGGTTAAGTTATCTCATTCCTGTATATTTTATCTACATTTTTTAAATAATATTTGATTCTTATATATATATATATATATATATATATATATATATACTCCACTTGGTTCATCCTGGACTAGGTGCCCCTAGGCATCTAGACTAATAACAGCAGGGTCCGAGTGCACAGCGGTATAAGTGGGCTTCCGCTACGGCGGGTGGGTGCGAACATACACCCAGGATACTTAAAAGGTATCTAAATGTATACGTATATCATATGTAGCCCTTGGGCTAAGGGAGATAACCCTGACAAAAAATCAGGCGGCCTCGTCAATCTTTGCGAACAGTGGCGACGTCACAAGGAAGCCGTCTACCAGTCAAGAAATTTTGTTATTCTTCCACGTTTGTCTACGCTTGTCAAGCCATCGAAATCGATCGTTCTACATGTCGTATAAATATGGGAAATAATGAAGAGGTGACCACGTCACCAACCAAAATGAATGAAAATGAATGAATATATATATATATATATATGGTTTTACATCCAATAAAATATTGCCATTATTTGTAAAATAAATTACTTTAGAACCAGCAACCTGAGTACAATTTAATGCTTTAGCAGCGCTTTTTGCTTTTTTTCGATTAAGAAATTCAACCCATCCTTCTTCATATTGACGACGTTTTCCAAAGCCTTTCTTAGGAACTAAATAAACTCGACCAATTTTCCCAAAATTTGTCATTATATCCGAAATTAAAGCAACATTAATTCCTTTGGGTATAGATGAAAGATAAATGATACCTGGAACATGTTCACAGTCTAAACTTTCAACCATGTTTATACCTAATAAATTAATTAAACAAAATGCTGGATAATTGAAACAAACCTAACTTATAATTGTTTGCGTACAATTAATTATAAACAAAATTAACAAAAAAGTAATGTTCGTATCCAAAATGTTTTTGATTAAATAATAATTCAGTTTTAGATACCGAGTTAATTTCTAATTTAATGGAGGTCGTTATCAAAAATATTATAGTCATAACTACATTGATTCCCAAGAAAAATCAATAAATTGTTTTATAGGAACACCAGTTTTTAAAACTTGCACAATATAGAATATTATTTAAACCACTTCATCTAAACACTAATTACTAGCAACTAAAATAAAATATGTATATAGTGATGGTTGTTTTAAGCATAAATAAACAGTTAATGTTTTGATTGAATTGCTTCTAAATGTTTTTGCTGTACATAAATCCAAAATTCAAAACTTTATATCCTTTCAACTTGCAATCTCTCGTAACCACAATCAGACTTGCATTACATAAATAAACAAATTGATTTCGATGTAAAGATTATTACATTTATTAGAAAACCGCCTCAATGCTGGAGTATTGATACTTTTTAACGCTTTATAAAATAATTATAAAAGTTATGTAGACAAAATTAAAAATATAAATAAACAGAAAAACAACACAACAGCGTTATACTAGTGAGTTGAATTTAATAATTGTAATTTTTTCTGACGGTTTCCTTAGTCTCTCGCGAGGTGAGGCGCGCGTCACGCTACACGTCCGTTGGAGCGTTATTAATCCTTTTCTATTTTCTTCTTTTTTGATGATTATTGCAGTGTTTTTGCATTGTAATACGTAACTTGTTTTATTATTATTTTTGCATATTTATAATTTTTGCTCGTTTTCTATAATTGTTAACTTCCACTATCTACCTTGATTTTATTTTGATTTCAAATATTTTTTCTGTCACTAATCCCCCTTTACCTCACCATCCATTTCATTTCCCCCCCTGAAAATTTGAGAACCGAGTACTAAAAGGCGTTTTGGCCTACTCAACTCGTGAAAAATTCTGAATCTATATAAACTTACTTGTCCAAACTATAATACAAAAAAATTAAATTGCACAATTAGTTAAAAAGGTGGAGGGTAGGTAAAAGCTTTCTAATAAAAAAAAATAATTTAAAATAAAATGAAAATATAAAAAATAACATTAATAGTTATAAAAGTAAAAATTAACATAAAAATCGTATTACAATACAAAAGCAGGATTCAGGATTTTTCACGAGTTGAGTAGGCCAAAACGCCTTTTAGTACTCGGTTCTCAAATTGTCTCAAATTTTCAGGGGGGAAAATGAAATGGATGGTGAGGTAAGGGGGATTAGTGACAGAAAAAATATTTGAAATCAAGATAAAATCAAGGTAGATAGTGGAAGCTAACAATTATAGAAAACGAGCAAAAATTATAAATATGCAAAAATAATAATAAAACAAGTTACGTATTACAATGCAAAAACACTGCAATAATCATCAAAAAAGAAGAAAAGGGAAAAGGATGAATAACGCTCCAATGGACGTGTAGCGTGACGCGCGCCTCACCTCGCGCAGTGTAATATTTTTTTAAAAACAACAAGTTTTGAAATAACGTACAAAATTATAATTGCAATAAAACGTTTAAAATATATCTTACGTTAATAATGCTACTTAATAAATAAAAGTTTTAATTATATTCATAAAGTATAAATTAAATAAACATCCGTCCAAGTAAAATTAACTTTAATGTAACAATTAATGATAAAAAAGTTCAAAACTAAACAAATTATCTTAAATTTTAAACATTTTAAAAACATCTTAATATTTAAAGTTAAAAATCAAAAGCATTCATAAAACACAGCATACCTTACATGGAAAAATAATGTGCTGCACTAATGTTTGATTTTCGCGCAGCACGCGCTCTTTTTTAATACCAATATATATATATATATATATATTAAATATTATTTATTAATTAAAATAAAATAAAATAAAATATTAATTTTTTTATAAATATAATACAATTACATTAATGTACGCTACACGTTAAGTGAAGCAGAATTTCAGAATTTCAGAATTTTTTACAAATTGAGTAAACCATAAAGCTTTTTAACACTCGGTTTTCAAATTGTCTCATATTTTTAGGAGGGACTTACCAAGCGAGGGTGGATTAGTCACAGAAAAAAAATTGAAATTAAAACAAAATCAAGATAAATAGTGGAACAGTTAACAATTATGAAAAACGAGTAAAAATAATAAATATACAAAAGTAATAATAAAATAAGTTAGTACTACAATAGAAAAATACTGCAATAATCCTCAAAAAAAAAACGAAAAGAAAAAAAGATGAATAACGTTCTAATGGACGTGTAGCGTAACGCGCAGCTTACTTCGTGAGTGCGTTATTTTATTTTTTATTTTTTTTTAATTTTTTTAAATTACTGCAATATTTTTGCATTGTGATATAAAATTTATTTTATTATTCCTTTTGTATATTTATTATTTTTGCTCGCTTTCCATAATTATTAACTGTCCACTATCTACCTTAAGTTTAGTTTTAATTTCAAAACTTTTTTCCGATAAATCCATAATATTTTGAGGCAATTTGAGAACCAAGTACTAAAAAACGTTTTGGACCACTTAACTTGTGAACAATCCTTACTTCTAAAAAACGCGGTATGACGCCTTCGGTATTGTATACTGGTTAAGTAAGAACGCTTTTCTATGTTTGATTTTATTGTAATTTAGTTATTTGGGAGAAAATGGGAAACTGTGGATAGTGTTTAAGAATAATTTGTAACAGGAGAAATATAAACATTAATATTAAAAACGGAGAAATATAGTGGAATATATTTAATTAAAGATTACAATAAATAAATAATGGTAAATGCAATAATAATAATAATTTTGTACTACAATGCAATAACAATAATCTGTAGAAAACAGGAGAAAATGTTTAAGATTTTACCCCATTTAACGTTCAGCGTAATGCGCATTTTGCTTTAATGCACGTTTACAAGCTCACAAATAATATACAAACTGAGTAAAACAATTTTTAAAATTTAGTTTTATTGTATTTCAATGTATTATATCAAAGAAAAATTGAAAAGTAAAGTAAAATAAAAAATATAAATAAAGAAGATACAAAAAATTAAGGTAAAAAGTAACTTATTAATTATAGTAACTAAATAAAATAACAATAAATACGACAAAATTTATAATAGAATTTAAATGCATTGTAATAATCTTTTAAACTAAACATAAATTAACTTTTGAATCTGTGCAATACGCTTGCGTGATGTTACGAATCAAAAGTAGCTTGCTTTTTGTTATTGCTTAGTGTTCGCGTTCGCTAACCGTTGTTTTTGCATATTGGTGTATTTTTGTGAATTTGTGTATTTTATATACGTGTATATTTCGTTTTTTATGTTTTTGTTTTAAGTGTTGCGTGTTATTTGTTTACTGTACGTTTTTGCTTGTGCGTCGTCCGGTAATCACATAGCACTGTTGTGTTCTTTATACGATTATCGCTAGTCTTCTTCTAGTAATAGTTTTTGTTTGATATTCTTTTATTCTTTATTTGTTGTTTTTGTAATCAACTTGCATTTTAGACCCCTATAATATGTGCTTTAAATTCTTTAATCTGTGGCCTAAAACGCTGCAAGAAAACTGTGAAAGTCAGCATCCTCTGTAAAACTTGTAGTAATTGGTTTATCTCCGGTGCATTACATGCAGTTAGCTAATAGTCCTCTCGACTACATTTGAATGAACTGCAGATATAAAACTGATCCTCAGA
The DNA here is from genome assembly GCA_025895645.1 of Cardicola forsteri. NCBI lineage: Eukaryota > Metazoa > Platyhelminthes > Trematoda > Strigeidida > Aporocotylidae > Cardicola > Cardicola forsteri. The sequence goes on from JAKXYG010000004.1 coordinate 1,006,320, forward strand.
ATTTGCCCCCTGCCAACTTTATCAAGCCGGTTGAACAAATGGATTTGACCGTCAATAAAACCTCAATAAAACTCTCTGCCCAGATATTAAAACTCGAAAACAGTTTAAGGACCATGTTTTCCTCCCTATTATCCTTAGCGGCCATGTTCTCCGACTCTTTTTAGAAAACTGAAATAATTAACTCTTGGATATCTAAACTCTCGGATTCGGTTCTGGAAGAGCTCAACTTCCTAAAGATCGATATGTCTAACTTAAATGCATCTTCTATTGCTGCTAATTCAGTTCTAAGACTCTCCCAAGAGGAAATTCTTGCAACTGCCAAACAACACGTTATAGATTCTAAACGTGATTGCAATTTAATTGTTAAGTGGGTAAAAAACAACGCACTTAATTTTAAAAATTATGTATTGAGTATTATCACTAATTGTTACCCCGAGGTTTCTGGATTAAAAATTTGTAAACTCACATGTAAGCGTCCTCATTCACCCCCCCCCTATACTAGTTACGTTTACTACCGGGGCTAAAATGGGAGCTGTCAAAATTAGCATATTGAAATTGATTGACTTTCCTTACATCACTTAAGCATAATAGGCACATCAACGTTTTACTAAAATAAGCATTAAACATCACCTTAGCAATACCAATATTCAAAACACTAAAAATATTTCCTTTTTACAAATAGCATTATCAAATTTACGCTTAGACCAAAAACCCAAAATTTACACATTTCGACAACATGAAAAAACTACTACGTTATTTGCTTAAAAATAAATTATATTATAAAATATGTACATATATATAAAGCAGACATCACCAATTGTTCAAAATAAATAATTCAGGGGATAGCCATGCTTTTTTATAACTTCCTTTAACCGTTTTAGATAGGAATCAACCAAATTATTGATATAATCCTGTGGAATTCGATAATCCAACACATAATTAATTTTTTCGGTGAGTGTACCTCGATTTTCCGTCCGATTCACCTCGCGTTTAAGATAACTAAAACATTTTTAATTACATTGAGATCCGGGCTGTATGGAGGCAATTGAACAAAGCTCAGCTTTTTGCTATTTAATGAATCCTTGGTCTAAACAATAAAAGAATGCGTTAATTTTTAGATTATGATAAAAACCAAGTTACCTTTTTGGATGTATGCACTGGAGCATTATCTTGAACAACCACCAAATGCCCTGAAACATTTCGTCGTAGTTTAGACTTGAAAAATTTATTAAAAATAGCTACAAATTCTGAGCTGTTTAGATGGCTACTTGTTTGGCTCCATTTTGGTAGTTGCCCGTACGTGATTCCAAAATATCCATGAAGACATGATGGATGGGCAATTTTTTAACAATGCAATTGTTATCTTGAAGAAAATCGGCACCACAAATGACCGTGGACTGCACTGCCCATGGTTCATATTTTAAAGCACACTCGTCTGTGAAAAATAACGATCTTCAAAAACATAATGGTCGGTTTTCATACGTTTTGGCAAATTCCACACGTTTTTTTCTATGTTCTGCAGTTAAAGAAAATTTTTTTAACGTTTTCCTTAACTGCAGATTGACCGATTTCATCCGATTACGGATAAGTAAATATGAAAAATTTGGCAATTCTTCTTTTTGTATTTGTTGAATAGGCTTCATCCTGTTTTTTTTTCAATTTGGTGATAATAAACGTGTCATCACGTTTACTTGTTGATGGTACAGGTCCTGTTCCTGGTGTTCTTGGACGTGTATGATCCTTTAATACACGGTATACAGTTCTTGTACTTATTTCAAATAAATCCGCAATTTCATCAACAGTCAAACCCAATTTATGACTTTTTTGATTTGTCTGTAATTTTTAGCACTTAAGAAATAATTTCCACTATTTAAACTCATCGTAATCACACAAGATAAATGTTCAAAATTGTGCCAAGGTCAAAAGTTCAAATTTAATGTTAGATAGGTTAATAAAATAAAAATGAAAGGTAAAGTAATTAAAAATATTCTTTGATCTTTTCACACCATAATTTCAGGATTTCAGGATTTTTCACGAGTTGAGTAGGCCAAAACGCCTTTTAGTACTTGGTTCTCAAATTGTCTCAAATTTTCAGGGGGAAAAATGAAATGGATGGTGAGGTAAAGGGGGATTAGTGACAGAAAAAATATTTGAAATCAAGATAAAATCAAGGTAGATAGTGGAAGTTAACAGTTATAGAAAACGAGCAAAAATTAAAAATATACAAAAATAATAATAAAACAAGTTACGTATTACAATGCAAAAACACTGCAATAATCATCAAAAAAGAAGAAAAGAGAAAAGGATGAATAACGCTCCAATGGACGTGTAGCGTGACGCGCGCCTCACCTAGCGAATGTTAAATTTTCTATACATATAAAATATGAAAACTGATCAATTTTTTAAATATATAGTGTATGAAGTGACGTGTGCTGGGTTATGTAAACACTTATAAAATTATGTAAACAAAATTTTTTTTGAAATTTGTGTTGCGTAATCGTTTTATGTTTTTAACTTAAGATGTATAAAATTTTTAAGTGTGACTATCACCATTTACCCATTTGAATGCAATTTATCCAAATTTATAATTATAAAAAAGTTAAAACACAATTAACTTTAAGTATTGATAGTCCATATTATTTTAGCATAATTACTTAGTTGAAAAAAATATAACTTTCAAGTTAAAATAGCAAAAATTGAAAAATAAGAGTTTACTGACAAGTACCATTTTGGACCCTGTAGCTCCTTAGATAAAGATAATATGTTGTCTAATTGGCGTAGCGTTAAGTCTGATTTTCTTGGCATTAAGTTAACCAAAGATTTTACTTTAGCTGAACGTTCTTCTAAACGCTCACGTACATAGACTCTCTTAATTAACCCTGTTCCCATTTTTCAACTCTCTCCATTAAGACAAGATTCTATTGATGCACCAAATTTTTGGATTTTACCCCGGAATCTCCCTTCCCTCCTGGTAATGCACCGTCTCAGGAAATTATCCCCACTACTCCCCCTCCGTCATGGATTAAGTTTTACTACACAAATGCCTTAAGTCTTAGAAACAAATTGTCTGAAGTCCAAGAATTAGCGCTCTTTTCCTTCCCTCATATTATAGGAATAACCGAAACGTGGCTCTCTAAAGATATATTTGATAGTGAAATTGTGGTTAAAGGGTATGATATTGTTAACAAAGATTCTATAAAGGGTAAATGTGGTGGTTGTATTTTTTATGTTAGAGAAGATATTGCCTTTTCCACTTTTTCCTCTATTCACGCTAGTCAGCGATATGGTTATGACCTGTTAAATTTAGTTCTGGGGTCTCATACTGTTTGTTTCCTTATCTATTGCCCTCCCTCATTTATGAAGGTTGTAAATATACTGCTTCTACAAGATCTTTATTACATCCTTTCTAAGCCTTTCAAACATTTTATCCTTATAAATGATTTTAATTGTTTATTGATTAATTGGCCTTCTCTATCCGGATCCTCAACTTACTTTGAAGATAATATCTTAAAACTTAGCATAAAACATGCTCTCACCCAGTATGTTTCTTCACCTGCTAGGTATAGAATAAGTAATCACTTTTTCTCTCCTTTAAAATCTTTCTTTTCTTGTTGTAAATGATTTGACTAAAAATTTAGCTTCTATTCCTAATGTCAGGAAAGCTGATTTTCCTAAACTTTGTATCTACCTCAAGTCAAAAAATTGGGATCCCATTTATGATAACAACATTAAAAATGTCTACTCCCATTAATAATAGAATTAAGCAATTTGTTTCTTTCAGGGTTCCATCTTACTTAAAACCTAAGCTTTCCCGGTTTATTGTCCGATCTATTATAAAATGGAATAAAATCTTCTTTTTGTAGAAATCGGTTAAACTCCCCTGTCTACATTAGCGTATCTATCAGCCAGGAATAATTGTTCTAATCTAATAAAGACTTTTAAAGATAAAATACTTTTTAAGCTCTTAAACAGGGCTACTAAGAACAAAAGCCTTTTTTAAATTTATTAAATACAAAAGAACAGCCTTTTAACCTTGATGCTAACACTGTTTTTATTCTTCTATCTAGTCCTATGTCTTCTTTATGTGGACCTGATGGGGTCTTTCCTAGGGTCCTTAGAGAATCTACTGACATTCTTGTCCCTCATCTAACCGACATCTTCAACCTCTCCTCTTTAGTTGATGCCATTTATTTTAAATTTGCTAAAGTCTTTGACAAAGTTCCACATAACCTGCTTCTAATCAAACTTAGGTCCTATGGCATCTCTGGGTCCATCCCATCAAGGATCTCGTTTTTTTTTCTAATCGTTTTTTAAGGTTAGATTGGGGGCAGACCTCTCCTTTCCCTGCAATATTACGTCTGGGGTTCCTCAATGTTCAGTTTTAGGCCTTTTTTGTCCATCCTATTTATCAACGATTTACCCTTCACTGTTAACTCTAATATTCTATTGTACGCTGATGATGTTAAGATCTGGAGTTCTAATCCAGAAGTATTGGGTAATGATATTTTTAACATTAATAAATAAGTGCTCAAAAATTCTCTTCTGTTAAATCATTCAAAGTGTAAGCACATAACATTTGGAAAGCCATTTGGCAATGTTTTTAAAATGTCTCCCGATGACGTTCTTCCAATAGCGATAAAAAATTTAGGAGTCTTATTCGATTCACTACTTAACTTCACTTAACATCACATTAAAGCTATTCACACTTGTTACAGCTTGATTAAATTCTTTAATAGGAACGTAGGTTGTATGTCTTCTAGGTGCGTTCTGTTAATCTATATGCTTTACATAAGGCCCCACCTAGAATATTGTGCTCAGGTGACTGCACCCGTCCTTACATCCAATATTAAAAATTTACAAAAGGTTTGAAGAAATTGTTTGTAGACTGCCTAGATCATTTAGAAATATGCTTTAATAACAGAAACTGCATTTCCTTAAGCTGTTCTCATTAGTAGATAGAAGGCTCCGGGGTGATCTCATCTTGGTGCATCAATTCATCTTTTCAGGAATTCTTAGTCCCTTCTTTAACTTATCTCAAAACTCACTTAGAAAGCATAATCTAAAACTAAGCAAAACCAGGGCTTCCACTAAGGTAAGATTGCATCATTTTTCTCATAAAGTTATTAACCATTGTAGCAGGCTTCCTGCTGAGATTGTAAATGCTCAATCTACTCAGTCCTTTAAGCGTTGTTATGACAAATTTACTCTAACTAACTTTAGATAACCCATTTGTTTTTTTATCCATTTAGTTTATTATTACTTTGATTTTTATTGTTATTCTGTTTCTCCTTAATTGATATTGCTAATATTATTTGAACGGAGAATCAAAAGGAGTTCAACTCCTACTCAACTTGTGAAACAACCTGTAACCTGACTTTCGCAAAATTGAATTTAAATGTTTGCGATACTTTTTTTTAATGTCAACTGGAATTTAGTATACTAATCCTGGTCAGCTTCAGCAAGACTTTATTTATAATCCGTCAAACAAGAAATATCTTTCCTTAATCTTTAAAAGTGCAAACATATAACCTTTGTAAGCCTTTAAACAATAAATTCTTTCTTCCTCTTTCTAATAAGTTAGTCATCACAAAGGTAGCTACAATAAGAGACCTGAGAGTCATTTTTTTCATTATTGCATTTTACTGAACACCACACCAAAGCCTCTCTAATTTGCTTGCACATAGTTAATTTGTGTTTATCACTATAAATAAGACGTAATATAGAACATATAACTAAAACGCTTATAACTGATTGAAATATCACCCTATTAAAAAAACGTTTGTTAGTTTAAAAAAAGTTTAAATTCCTTTATATCTGTTTTTAAACTTATTTTTGCAAATAAAGCGTTTACTCAGTTATTTCATAATAAATGCAATTTTTTACATTGCTACTTTTTGGTACACTTTGCAATTATTATTTTGAGTTTATCTTATCACAATACATTATATAAAATTAAGTCCAGGATTAAGTAAACAGACAATATATTCTGTATATGTTACTGCTTAAATGCCTTTTGGAAAACAACTTTTAAAAAGTGGATACGTAACAAAACCAAAAAGACTCACATTTATTGCTGTCGATGGCACTCGAACCCATTCTCACCCGTGTTCGAGTCCAGCTCTGTATTACTGAACTATCTCTGCAATTACTGTTAAAATATTTTAATAACAATTATTAATGTCTAGCTGCAAAGTTTACATTTTAGTAGTTCTTAAAATACTGACAATATGCAGGATTTAAAACAAAATTTTAAATTGTTTCAATTATTGATCGGATTCATAAACAAGCTCTGTCCAAATTAAAAGTAACTTGACAAAAATTAGTGTTAATTATAAATTTATAATTAACGTGTATTTTATTACAAAAATATTTTTTATATTTTTAATTATGTAATATATAATGAAACTGTTATACAAAACCTGCTTTTAATTTAAAACAAAGCATTACTATTTTACTACAAATTTTAGATTCGGTTTTAGAAAATTTAGCTTATTAATGTAAACCAGCATTTTTAATTATGTAAAACTAAACAATATAAAAGCAAAATGAACAAAATCTTTAATTTTATTTTTTGTATATTAAAGCACTTAATTGAATTCGAAATTTAATGTTAAATATATAAATTGTTTTTTATTAAAACAGATAACAGTTGTAATAAATTATTAAAATCTATTAATAACATGAACTTTTATTTTAAATATTTATTTAACATTTTAAAATTATAAAAGAAAAATATAATTAAATAAAAAAATTAATATTTTCACCACTTTGTTTCAATATTTTTTAACTTTATTCAAAATGATTTGTTTGTTTTAATTAAGTATGTCTCTAAATAGTAACCCATATATATATATATATATATAATTATTACAAAGTCCTTTTGTTTTAAAAATAACCATGGGACAACAAGGCAACAATTACAACAAAAACAACAACAAAGTCCCCCATAATTGAAAAAAATATGAGACAACATTTTTCCAAGCATTTGAACATTCTGTCAGACGTTTTGTTTGATCCCATGAAACATTCATGTCAATTAGATTTTCCCGAATAATTCTTAGTCAAGTTTTCTGTGGTCTACCAATTTTTCTTTTACCATTTTCGATCTTTTATTCCAAAACCATTCTTGCTAATCTTATAGGCGGTAAATGTAGAATTTCTTTGTCTAATTGTAATAATGTCATGTAGTGAACAAGAGTCAGTTCTTGTCACGATTTCATTATTTGAAATGTGATTGCGCCAGGCAATCTTTAAAATACTTCTAAAATATAATTGTCATTTATATTTTATTTATAAAAGTAATATCAATTCAAAATATATAATAACTATTACACTTCAATGTGCATGGTAAATTATAAATGTCAAGCGTTTACTAAAACAAAATGATTTTATGCTTCATATTATAAAAATAAATCATTTAATGCAACTTAATTGAGTTAAAAACATTATTTGTTAAGATAATCTAAATTGTATACATAATATAATGGACAATAAAATAATTAGGAATAATATTAATTTTTATTTTTTACACAAATGAATTAACCAATTATTTATGTATTTGTATATAATAGCAGTACTAATTTGTTAACTTTTCTTTAAAAAATACGAAGATTATTTATTAATGTTTAATACTTGACAAGAATCCAAAAAATTAAACATTAAATTCAACAACCTATCAAAAATGTAAGTTAGCTATTGGATTTTATTTATAACTAAATTGCTTAAAATTAGCACTTCTATAATTAACAAAAATATATCAATGATTGTGTGATGATACGTAGTATTTACTTAAAATCTTTTAAAAATAATGAATTTTACCACAATAAAAGCTAATACTTTATTCAACAAATATGTATGTTTTAGATTACATTTACATAATAAATAATATTTAATTATTTGTGTATAATGTTTATTAAAATTGTATAAAAAAGTTGTTTCTGTAAATCTTTTGTTTCTTAGTTTATGTTTAAACCGTAGCATTCATAAATATATTTTCAACTAAATTGTTTTAGTTTTAGTTTCCATTTTATTTTTATTAGCCTTTAAATGTTTCACTTTAGGGCGTTGAAGATTTAGTACCTCATATTGTCCCAAATACACAAAATAATAGATAATAAGCTTCATAGATATAACTATAAATGAAAATCAAGTAGATCATTTTGAATTTAACAAGTAATTTTTCAAAATAGCAAATTTTTAACTTTTATCTAATATAACTTTAAAGAATTATAAATATTAATTAATTTTAGATTACGTAACTAATTATAAATAATTTATATTTGATTAAATTTTTAAATATTTTTTTAATTAAATGATTTTGATAAAAACGCTTTACATCTGGACAGATGTTTACATTGTGGTTTACATTTAAAACGCTAACTAATTACAATGAACTAACCAACTACAATAAAACTTAGATAACAATTAAATTTATATTAAAAGATTGGCGTTTTTATTAAATATATGTAGTACGTCTCAGTTAACTATATATATATATATATATATATATATATATATATATATATATATATATATATATATATATATAATCACATTAGTTAGTTTGTTATGATTTGTTCAGTTTGATACAAAATTTAATTATTTAACAAATAACAAGGTATTATTTAAGTGAGTAGAGTATTTAACAAAAGTAATTAACCAAGATATCCAAAATACCCTTATAATGTTTAATCAGGATAAAGATGTGAATATGGTAAGATATTTGGAAAAATCCATAGATAACATTTCTGATAATAAAGTTTTGACAATGAAGAAATATAAAGCAGGAGGGTTTGACAAATAACCACAGAAATGGTTAAAGATGTACATGATGTAATGGCATGCAAAAGCCGACTCTCATACAATTGATATAATATGACACAATGAACAAGTTTCTAATGGTTGAAAGCAATGAATAACTGTCATTTTGCCCCCAAAAAACATTTTGAAAGATTACAATGATTAGGATAAAATCACCTTATTGTCTGTTTCTGACAGGATGTTTTGTAAAGTAATTTAAAATCGTTTCATTAATGCGGTAGACAAAGATCTGTGATAGCAACATGCTAGTTTCCGACAATAAAAAAAATACATTCAACAATTACTCATTCTCTGTAATATTATTTGAACAATACTAAGAATGTCAGAAATCACTTAAGGTCAATTTTAATGATTTTACAATCGTTTTTGACAACATTTATTAGGAATGTACAAATTATTAAGCTTTACAGAATATAGTTAAAATATTACAACATAAAGCATTTGTTATACTACACATTTAGTTGTTTTGTATAAACTAAAAACAGTTACAGCGTTATGTTTAAATTTGTCACAAGAGTACATTAATAAACCATTTTCGTCACCGTTCCTATTTCTACTGGCAATCGATTTTATTATGACTTGGTCCATAAATAATTCTGCCAATGGTATCGAGTGGAATCACATGACATATTAACAGATTTGGGACTTAGCAGGTGATGTCGGTCTACCTAGTGAGACAACAGAAATGATTCAAATTATGATAGCACGTCTCCGTAACCTGCGTTCTCGATTTGGACGACATATACATGTTGTTAAAAAACAAAAGTGTAGTGCACAAACACAAATGATTACATGATCATTTAAATCGGTAAACACTGTATTATTCTGATATTAAAGTTAAACTTGCAAAAGAAATGATAGTTTTTTATAGACTAAGACCAATATAATTTTTTATCCGCCTGAAGAAAATCCTTGTTTGTAGGCATTGACAGCCATTCCTACAGCTTCATATAAAAGCGAAATGTGGAAGCAAACAGACAAATTTTATGAGACGGTATTATTGTCGGCGTCTTTAAAGTATTTTGGAAATTACTTGAAGAATGAAGTCATCTAAAAAGTAACGGTCGTCAACTGTATGACATTATTACAATTAAAGGAAGAAAAATACTTTATCGAGTTTTGTTTTGTTCTATCGTCCACGTGACCAGTAAATAAATTATTAAACATAACAAAAGGACTAGTAAAAGTTTGACTAAGAGTCATTTGGAAAAAATTAATTTAAATAAAGGTTATGTAGGATCAAATGAAAACTTTGGCACAAACGTATACATTAAACATTCTTGTTGCCCCATGTTGTTAAGACCAAATGAGTTTTGTAATACATCACAAAATTAGGTATACTGCTGTTAGTTAGATATAAATAATAATAGCTTTTTTGTATTTACTTTGAACAACCTGATAATTACTTAGGTACTATTTTTGGAAACCAATTAATCAAATAAAGTAATTCGTAGTAAAATACAAACCATTAAAATGATTAAAAATTAATAATATTCTATGTCTAAACATAGTTAAAACCCTCAAATATAAAACATTGCTCTTAATGTTTTTGACTTACACAATTAATCCAATATTTTTTATCAAAAATACTTATGTACTTACACATTTGACGCAGTTACACAAAAGTCTACGTTTATTAATATTAGTAGTGGAATTCAAATGAAGTGGTACAAATCACAATTACAAGCAGGTTGATCTAAACTTATTCTTTAAACCGAGACTTAGATACCACTATTGGCACTAAATACGTGCTTTTCGTTGACTATACAAAATGTCCACTTGCTTAAAAGTGTTTCCTGTCAAGTGTTCAAGTAATAAACTCGGGAAAAAATGTTTAAAATAGAAAAAATGCAGATTACTGTTGTTTTGTGAAATAACTAAAATACTTTTTAAATAATATAACTGAAATATTAATTAACTTCAAAAATGGTGTATTACAATAACTAGAAAACATTGAAAGCACGTTTAAAAATAAAAAATACTATGTTATATAATTTGTGTAGTATAATAATTGTCAGATTTGCCAAATAATGAATATACTTGATTTGAATCAACCAGAAGTTTGACCGTACAGCTGTTTCATCCTTGTTAGGGATTATTAGCAGCGTATATTTCCTCTAAAACCTCACACAGTCTTGAACCTACTCTCTTCTATAAATTTTGGATTAAAGTCTCATCTACTGACCTAGACCCGTAAATTTATTATTTACGGTGAATATCAACACAACGAAAGATAGTGGCAAAGCCATATCTTCATTAATTCTAAGTTAGCATAGCATCTCGAATAATCTCTTTCCATTGTTCACGGTTTTCGGAGTCGTGTAGGTATATGTGCGAAAAATATCAAGGTGAGACCTGCCACACTTGTCACTTTGAGTCAGGCTTGTCATTATGGATTAACAAGGGTAGAATCTTGTTTTCCTTCCTGCGCAATCTCATCAACCTCGGTCCTTCTCCAGTAGGATAATGGAAGCCAACGGCCCTGAGGGACTTAGCGGTTGATTCCATCTCGAGTATTTTCTGTGATTGAAGTTTCATTGAAATTGATACAGGACCTGTAGCCTGATTTTCTGTCATGTTGAACTCCCTTAGCCTAGCAGGCTACATATGGTAAACGAATCTTGGACGTATGCTAGCACCTATCGGATTGGTCTACCATAAACGAACCACATCTGCACAGATTGTGACTCGGTATTAACACAAGCTTTCACATGGTGAATGTGATTGCCTTTAAATGCTGCGCATAACTACCACTGCAATACTCGGTAAAAATAAGATTGAAAGTTAATACATAATCTTAATTAAAACGTTTTCTCAAAGCGTTCTTGTGCTATTACACAAATTAAATGTTATAACTAGTTTTTTATGAGTAATATCCACTTATATACATATCTAACTTAAAATTGAATTTGATTTCCTCTCCCCTCTTTATATGTATATATGTAGGTGTCTGTCATACTAAACGTGCTTGGGTGCACATTGATGAATTATAGTTTATATACGCCTATTATAGAATCAGTAGTACTCAATGCAAACTGTCATATTGTCACAATTATCTACGTGTAGAGTTTATTTATTTAGTTATATATATATATATATATATATATATATATAATATATATATATATATATATATATATAAAACTATAGAGAGAGAGAGAGAAAGAGTAAATAAAGCAATGGGTATAAAAATTTAGATAAAAACATGTGTGTGGATTAATTATAATAATTTTGTTTGGTTGATAAACTGAAACATTTTCATTGCTCTAAATGTGTCTGTCCTTGTTGTTCCGTTGCCATTCCAACATACGTACATAGACGATAGCACACACAAATCAAAGAGTATGGTTAGTATATGCAAAAGGCACTCACTTTTGTTAATCAGTTTTTAAATATATACAAATATATTCAGTTACACGTGCACTAAATTAAGATATACTTTATTTAAAACAACATTTATAGTTTCGCAATATACATATCATCATGTATTGTATTTTCATGCATTATTATAGAAATAATACATATTCATTTGTCTTAAATAATACGTTATTTAATCACATTTGGAATTTGTTATCTTAAAAATAAAAATGTAATTAAAGCCCTATTTTTGTTAAAATTATTGGAAAAAATGACCTCTTTAACCAGTTATCATTCGTCAACAGTGAAATTTATTATTATTATTATTATACATTTGTTACTTTCTGTCAAACTCCATCCATCTTTTGTCCAAACGTGCGATTTACATTTTCTCGCTTCCACTGCCCATCGTCGTGATGCAAACACATTTTGGATTGACGAAAATATTCCCAAAGATACTTTTGTCGGTCGCCTCAATCACATCTACAAATCCAATTCAAAAATAGGCCAAGATAAAATTGGAACTTGTACTTATACGGCTTTGTTTTCGTATCCCATCTCGCAATATTTTAGTTTGCATTCAACCAACGGTTCGATATATGCTTTAAAAACAATTGACCGCGAAGCGCTGTGTCCTTCAACGTCAAATGATGCCAAAAATTACCGACGAGTGAAGCGGTCCAATTCAAACCTTGCCTGTAAAATTCAATTCCAAGTGCTGATTAGTGACACGTCTTCATCAACGTTGTCAGCGACACCGACAACGAACAACGATACAACTAGCAGTCTAGTTCAAGACGTTACAATTATGATTTCTGACTTGAACGATCATGTGCCAGAATTTTTCTTGCCGCACTTTCAATTAAAAATTCCCGAAACGTCGCCATTGGATACGGAATTTCGACTGCCTCAAGCACGTGATTTGGACATGGGTTTAAACGGAATTCACGAATACCGTTTAATACGTTGCGTTGAAGATGATGTGTCGCATGCAAAAGCCTGTTCTCATTCTGTTAATAAGGAAAAATTAGAATTGTCTAAAAACGATCAATTTGCAGGAGAATATTTCCAAATTAAAACAGTTCGAAATATCAATGGTCAGCTGCAGCCCATTTTAAAACAGACACACCTTCTCGACCGAGAGCAGGTTGACAAGTTGGACATGTGTTTGATGGCTGTAGACGGTGGCAATCAAAAAGGCTACGTGTGTGGACACATTGAAATAATTGACGCCAACGACAACATTCCACAATGGATTGGACTACCCTACCGCACCAGTCTGAGTGAATGTGCTCATTCGCAAAGCAATTCTTTGCCAACTGTATATGGCTCATCTGTATCCTTGATCCGCTCTTCTACATCGCATTCAGGTCCATTTTTACAATTGTTGTACACGCTGAAGGCCGATGATAAAGACATCGGCGAAAACGGTCAAGTGCATTATCGATTAGCCCTAAACGGTTATGACCAATCAAAACACATGCCCAAGGTCATGATTCGCAAAGACAAATTATACCTTTTGTCGACTGTTGACTACGAACAGCTGACGCATTTTTCAATTCCCGTCGAAGTTGTAGATGGCGGAGGCTTGTCCAACTTCACCGAAGTTCACGTTTCTGTTGAAAATTGCAATGATCATGCTCCATCAATTTTGATCATTCCGTTTAAGCCTAGTATGGATAAAAATGTTCCATGGCGTGGTGTCAATCAGCCTGATACAAGTGATATTACAAACTTGTGGATTGTAGAAGAACAAGATCGTTTGATAAAAATGGCTACAATTATGGTAGTCGATAAAGATCACAAAGATTTTGGACGTATGAATTGTATGTTGACAAGTAAAAATCAAAATGTTGACCCGTCTTATTCTGTCTATCACAATCAACACCACCTTTATTATGGTCAATATTTACAAACAGTGCAAAATTCGGAATTCGAACTAGTTCCAAATACAGCCCACACTGATGTAAACAATTTTAATGGCGAAGAGTCGGTCAATAGTCAGCCGAGTTCAACCACCAAACCCCTATTGTTTACCTTAATAAAAAAACAAGGCATTAAATTGGATCGTGAAAAACAGTCTAAATACATGTTGGATGTAACTTGTTCGGACAATGCCGAAATCAATGTTCAAGTTACTAAAAAGTCGCTACATATCCATCTCGTCGATACAAATGACAATGCTCCCGAATTTATTAGTCAACCTAATACAAAGCACAAGCATGCCGACGTAGTTCAAATGTTTTCTATATCCGAAAACAAACCGTACGGGACATTTATAGGACAAATTTTGGCCCAAGATTTAGACGAAGGTGCAAATGGCCGATTGGTCTACAATTTCGTTGAACCACCCCAAACGGATGTCAATGCGCTCAACTTAGAACAGACCAAGAAGTACTTTGAATTGGATCCACAAAATGGCAAACTATTTGCCCGTGTTACATTTGACCGCGAATCAAAATCGGAATATTTCGTTTATGTTCAACTTGGCGATCAAGACGAACCCAGCCTAACGACTACAGGCAAAATCCTAGTTATTGTTGAAGATATCAACGATTGTCCTCCCATTTTCGATACAACCGATGCTGCAGGTCGAATTGTGTTTAAAGTAAACGAATCAATGGGTAGTCGACGTATTCATGGACGTTTAGTAGGAGTTTTAAAAGCACACGACGATGATTTGGGAAAAAATCAAACAATTCGCTTTTCGCTTGTCAACAATTCGCTGTTGCCCAACACCCTACAAGTCCAATATCGCGTTAGTCCTGACGGACACATCTATGTCAACGGAATGATGGATCGAGAAATATGCAACGAACATCAATTTACGGTTAGTGCCACAGACGATGGCCCCGTTGGACACAGACTGACAAGCAACGCTGTGGTTGTTGTCTACTTATTGGATCTCAACGATAATCCTCCCCAATTCAACCAACCACCAACGTCGAAAGGCAACAGTATTCCGTCAGATCTTGTCAATGTAACTGTCGATACAGCTCCCGGTTCTATTTTGTATCGGGTGCAAGTTACCGATCAAGACGAACCTCAAAATTCGAAAATTACATTTGCTTTGCATTCGGCCAAATTTTTGTCCCAATATTTTGCTCTTAAGTCCAATCCCGTATTGCAGCAATCAACGTCGCACAGTATTACGGAAGCGAGTGCCGATTTGATATTAGTCAATTCCCTCAACCAATTGCTGCCGTCGTTGAAAAAGCCCAATTTTGTTGAACATGCCTATTCGTCAGGATTGTCCAAATATCCAACAGAATATTTTTTATACATTATAGCCAAGGATAGTCCTCATGATAATGATGATGATGATGATGATAATGAAAATACAAATAGGGGCGACGAAGGATTTACATCAACTGCCCGCTTGCGAATACACGTTTATGCGGACAAATTCATGTTTGCCACTGGGCACAATGCCATCAATGTTTTACCCAAAAGTTCCAATACCAATTTCACCCTGCCCAAGTCGGAATTGTACAAAATTGATGCCAAATTATTCAAAAAGTTCGACTACGACATGAGTGTCAAGCAACAAGATTTGAAAGATGCGTCGACATCATACTATTCATCCAAATCATTCAATATGACAATTATTCTTGTCATTACAATTATTATTATTTGTATATTTATTGGAATTTTTTGTTCGGCTGCGTTACTCTACTTAAAAAATTCGTCGTCTCTATCTTCGTACCGTCGGTCGACCTACACAAACGGCCATTCGTCCAAATCGAATGACAACAATCACAAGGACAGGACGTTCAATTTAAATGCAGTAGATCCAAATCATATGAAGCAAGCCGATGATTGGTCTGCCGACAATTCAATCGATATAAAATCGAAATCCCTCAATTGGGATGGCATGAATTACAAAGGTCAGTTTGATTACTGATGGCTGACTGTTTTGTATGACCCAATAATCCTTGATTTTAAGTCAACCACAAGACAGATGTAGTCGAGTGCGGGTTTATAATAGCGCGCATTTTAGTACATTGTTTTTTTATAAAGTTGAGATTATTGATACCATGCCTTAATTCCCTTTTGTTATCAATACGAGTTACTTTATCTAATTCACTTTGAAGAATTGAATTCTCTTTCATTTTAACAAAAACAATATTTTTTCAAAATTTGTATTGTTTACAGTAATCTGTTTTAGAGATAAATTCAGTTTTGTAAATTATATTTTTTGTGTTTGACTACTTTTCTCGGAAAAAATACATCTATCATTGAACAAAATAACTTAAACTACTTAGTTCAGTTTAATTAAAGTCAATTTGTTTGCTTTTTAAAAACAAATTAGACATGTAAATATTTACAATTTGTACAGATTTTAGTTTATTTTTACATTTTTGTAAGTTATGTTTTTCTGTTATTTCTTAACTAGTAATATCTTTTTACACAAGTTAGAATCATAATCTACTGCCTAAGCTGTTATTTCTCTTTTCTCACCTCAAGCTTAGAAATGACTTGAGTACAGTGAATGTTATATATAAATAGATTATTGCAGGAAGTGTTGACTTATTTAGGCTTGAGGAAAGATATTTTAACTATTTATTTATAAAACAATTAATAAATTATTATTTATGTATATGGTTTTAGAGGATGCATATATAATTTTTTAATAATAAATAAATAAATAAATAATATTTATTTGATAAAAAACAAAATAATTGTAATAAAATTTGATAAACTGTTTTTAAAATTGTTTCTATAGTTATTATATCTTTAAACTTAATAATAATTGCATATTAATATTATTAATAGCTTAGAGAGTTTTAAATAAATATTTTTAATTTGAAATTTTATCTATAAATGTACAAAATAATATATAAAAAACATTTAATCCATTACATATTATTTAAAAACAATCTTCTGCTGTTTTTTTAAATTAAAAATGAATTTTATTATTAATAATATTAGTTTATTAAAATGCTTTTTAGTTTATGTACAAGTTTGTAATAATTTTAATTCGCTTATAATAATTATACATAAAATTTATAATCTTTATCTGTTTAAGTACATTAATTGAAGATGTAAATATTATTATTATTATTATTATTATTATTATTATTATTATTATTATTATTATTATTATTATTATTATTATTATTATTATTATTATTATTATCTAAATACTTCAATATAAGTATATTTAATATAATCAAATATTCAAACATATTCTACACTATTAGAATAATTAACTTTATTTACTATAAATTGATACAAAATTGACCATGTTTAGTTACTATTGGGTTGGTTATTAGTCTCTAGTATAAACATAACAAGCAAGGAATTTATTTATTATATCAACACTTAATTCAATTTTGATTTTGTTAGCACATTAATATAAGTAGTTTATTATATTTCGTCATTACAGAGACGTCAGCCAACAGGTAAAAGTTTTCAACTTCCACATTTTTTAGCCATATTTTTACACGAATTTTTATGCAAATTGTTTATGTAAATGCATTTAGGATTGTAGTTTATTATTTTTGCATAAGTAGAATTGTTGACCGTAAACTTCAATTCTATTTCCTTATCAGTACAAGTTTGTTACCGGTTGGGACAGGGTTATAATTATGTATGATTAAATCCTTTTTTCAAACTGTCATTTACAATTTTAAAAGTTTAATATGCATTAGTTCGAAATATCGTCAAGACATTGTAAGTACAGCAAACTAAGCTTAATAATAATTATTATTATCATTATAAAACAGATAGTTTATGAATTTTGATTTTATGTTTAGAACACATAAATAATATATTGGTAAGGTTTTTAATATATAAATGTAAGAATATGTAAAGAAAAAATTAGATAACTCTATATTAAAAAAATAGATTTTAAAATTGTACTTTTATGGGTTAATAATCAACATAGGCAATATTTTTTTCACATTTCTGTAATATAAAAGTAATTATAATGCATTACTAAATATTGTTTAAAAAATTAGTTTTAAAGAATTTTAGTTTGTTTTATTTTTAAATAATAATTTTTGTGCACATGTATTAAGTATCTAAAGTTTACAAAATTTCCCTAATCCAAAAATGAGATAATTCTAATTATTACATGTCTGTTTTACCGTAAAAATGGAAAAAAACAAAATTCCCAGTATAACTTTTTTATTTTATTAATTTTTTATCAAGTAAATTAAATGTAAATTAATGGAATGAATTAAAATTAATTATCAATAATACTATAAACCCCTTTTTTCTACCTACATTTTATCAAATATATTTTTCTATTTTATAATTACAATTTTTATTGTTTCTGTGTAGCAATATAACTAGCATGTGATAAAAAACTGAATCACATTTTATTTCTCAACGACTACACTAATGCTACTTTACTATATTTAATGAAGGTTTTAAACAAAACATGTTTTTATAATTGTGCATTTAGTACAAATTCAGTGTCAATAATAGGTTGCAAATCACTGTTTAATTAGACAAGAATCCAGCATTTTAGTTACTACATTGTTTGAGCATCACGCTATTCACGTTCCAAATATTAAAATATGTATACATTTCGATAAAAATTTAAGCTTAAATAACTTTGTTAAGCTACAATTATAAAACATTTGTAGTGTTATAAATTTTGAATTAGTAAAAATGAATAAAATTACATGTTTTTGGTAATTTAAACATTTACGGTAACATATGAAGAAATTAATTTTTTTTTAGAAGACGTACTTTATAAGTTGAACGTAATTAAGGTTATTAAATAAATATCATTGAAACATTTGATTTAGAATGAATATATATATATATATATTATAATATTATATATATATATATATATATATATATATCCTATCCTTACTATATATATACATATATATATATATATATATAGTAAATATGTCCTTAATAAGTATTAATTATTTTTTGAAAAACATTACAGTTAATAGCTATTTTTTATAATTAGGTTTTGTGTTCACGTAGGAATAACTTTTAAAAGCAAATAAACGCAGAATAATATTAATAGACTTTTTCAAAAGGTTTTTGACCACCATAATTGTGAATAATGTCAAAACATGAAAAACGTTTAGCAGTTACGTCATAAAATTTAAAACTTATTCAACACACTTCAAAATATGTGCATAGGTAGTTAATTTTAGAAAAATTAAAATAACATGAACTAGATAAATATGTTTAAGATTAAAGAAAAGAAAGCAATAAAATTTTATAATAAAAATTAATATACACATACCGTTATTAAATTAAAATCTTAAAATTAAAACAAACTATGCTAAAGTATGATAAAATAAAAATGTATAAATAGTTTTATTTTAAAAAAGATGTTAATAAAACATTTTTTAATTAAATTTATATGATTCGAGTTTGTTAAAAGGTGAAAAATTATATTTTGTAGCAGGAGTGGAGTAGGCAACACTGCACTTCATTCAAACATGGCTGAGTATACATTTGATTGGCCCATTATTTGGTTTTGTTATAATGGCCACTTGCTGAAAAATATGTTTTCTGTCAAACATTCAAAGCACCAGCAATAAAACACCTTGGTAAAAACTTTGACACATTGTCAAAAGCACTAGATCCATACTTAGGGCTTAGAATTTTATAACTAGCACTAAATGTTTGTTTGTTAAATATTCGAATAACAAAACCAACAATATAATCGTATATTTTAAAATGATTAACCAATACTTTTCATATTTAAGAACGCACACAAATATTATGTTTAACTTCTAACAACAAGTCCTACTTTCTTTTTTTAAAACCATTTTTTTTATCTTGTCTCTTATTTAAAACATATACCAACTCATATTTTGTGGATAATGTTTTAAAAGCACAATTTACAATGTTTAATGATTTAGGTATATTGCAAAAGTTCATAGTGTAACATAAATACAACCAAGACTGATTAAATACGATAAAATTTGTTGTTGTGGTTGACGAAGTTAGTAATAGAAAGAAATCTTGATTTTACAGTGAATTGTTTTGAATCGATTTACTGAGCATTATATTATATTCTTTTTAGGAAATTTTCGCGTTATTACAATTTATAAATTATATATATATGCGTTATTACAATTTATAAATTATATATATATATATATATATATATATATATATATATATATCAGAAAGTTTGTTTTAAGCAACATTATTCTAGCCGAGTTACGTAAGAGGAAGGCCCTGTATTAATAACTATGATACTCAAAAAAGCATTTGAACGTTTATTAATTAATAATTTTTAACTTGGTTAAAACAAAGTAATTGTACATATTCTACTATAAAATATTTTTTTTAAACAACATTATGTATAATTTATTTAAATTTTATTTAAATAATTGGAACTTAGCGATATATATATATATATATGGTATATTTTGGCAAAGTTTGTGATATAATAGTAATTTTTTATACACGTACATGTCCCACTTCCGTTGGAAACTTATCAAAATTGTCAAGGTAAATTGTAGATTTAACATCGCAAAATGATTTATTATTGTTAATAATAATAATAAATTATTTTTTGCATGTTCATTCATTAAAATTATATTATAACTTGACTGTAGTCTAAAACAATATATTTAATTTCTTTTCAAATAGGTTTGATTTATTTTTATCATATTGAAATATCATGTAGGCCTTGTTTACAACAACAAATAATATTAATAATAATAAGAATTATTATTATTATTATTATTATATTAATAATCTGTCTTGAAAAAAGGTAACTAGAAAAAAATAGTTGTTAACATTGAAAATAGCAAACGTATACCGTATTATTCATTCAATACACATACAAAGATAGAATTAAAAATTATTTTTTTACTAGTTCCTATTTTTCATGCAGGCGGTACGATTAACCTTGGCGACTTGAAAGTATGAAATGTCAAAAACATATCTTTATACAATGTAAAAATGAAAAACTTTTTGATGCATTTTGACACATACCCAGAGAGCAAAAATTATTTCTTATATATATATATATATATATATATATATATATATATATAATTTTTTACTTAATCTAAATATTCATAAATTAACATGTTAAAGTATACTTCTAAATTATAAATAGATAACATTTGAATTATTTTTAACAGTACATTATCAACTTAAAAAATTGTGCATTTTATTTTGTTTTTTAAATTCTAAAACTATTTTAAACAATATTATCGTTGTAAATTATTTGTTATTATTTGTTTTGAATTAATATTTGTAATCATAAAAAGAAAACTAGTTGTACTGGCTTGACTTTGTTATTTGTAACTCAAGTTAATTGCTTTTAAATAAAACTAAATGATTGTGATTGTTTGTGAAGATGGATATCTGAAGCAATAATGAAATTATATGATTCATCATTTATAATTTGTCTTAATTAGTAATAAATTAAAGTGTATTTATTTTTTGTATCAAACATTATGCAAAATATTTTTATGTTTATTGAACGATTTGCACATATATGCAATTAATTAATAATTTTGAATGGAGTAATATAATGAATTAACATAAAATTAGTAAAACTTATACATTATGTATTTATTGAAAATGTAAAAATGCTTAAAGAAACAATGGGTAAAACAATTTTGTGAACTACACACTCTAATGTTGAAAGTATGTCAGAACTATACAGAATAAAAACGTTTGACCGTTACTCGTTGTTTTACTTGGAGTGAAAGAACATGTACTAAATGCAGTTGATAAACAAATGTTGTTTGAATAGTGGATTAACCCATTTTATTCAATTTTTATCCGATTCTAATTTCACTGTTAACAATAGAACTTGTTTAACTAAAATGAATATAGCAGTGCCGCAGTGGCCTAGTGGTACAGCGCTCGACTTGAATCTGGATAGACATGGATTCAAATGCCACCACCGGTTCACTAAATGTGGGCCCACGTTCGGTTTATCCAAAATGTACACTACTGAAAGATGTTTCTCGTAAAACATTCAAAGTAGTGGAAAATAATAAATAAATAACTTTTCAGATAAATACAATACTTTAAACTAAAGTTTTGTAAAAAATATTATATTTTAACCATTTTTTTTAATATTTCTAGCTTGAACTAGCAAAAAAGGGTTTAATTTTAACATTGTTATAAATTTTGACCTTTTAAAACTAAATAAAACATAACCGAATTATTGAGTACAATAAAACGTTTTCTTTCATATACATTAACTATAAATAAATATTATATTGATTTTTATTTATTCTTATATATATATATATATATATATATATATATATATATAAATTTAATTTAATTATTGTAATTGAGGATATGTTTGCGGAAGTTGAAATATTAATTGGTATAAAAACTATATACAAAAATTGTGTGATAGGGTCATAGAAGTAAAATGTTAGTTTTTGTATGTGATATTGTTGTTCTAAAAGTTTACATAATATACTTGGATGTTAAAACATAACTTAAAATGTATGCTTCTGAAATGTATCGTTTTTATTAGAATATATATATATATTGTATATATATATATATATATATATATATATATATATATATATATATATGCTATCTAATATTAACTTAATGAACGTATGTTTTGCTGACTTTAATTAGAAAAGCTATTAATGCTTTTATCTACTAAATCTATTATATTAAAATAGAATTAACAAAATTTATAAAACGTGAAATAATATTATTACCTCAATGCATGTCTTAAAGCACTAGTGTAATTTAAATTAATTTCACATCTGCTGAACATTAAAATGATTAAAACTTAAAATGAAATTTTTATTTTAAGAATTGGAAAAAACAATGAAAAAGGTTTTGAGTTGTTTTAAAAATGATTTTTAATAGAATAGAGCATATACTAACGATACGGAGCTTATAAAGTTAAATTCCTTACTAAAATTTAAAAATTAAATTGTTTTTATTTTTATTTTAATTTATTATCATCAACTATATATATATATATATATATATATATATATATATATATATATATATATATATATATATATATATATATATATGCTTAAGCACACATTGCCGGATTATTTCTTTAAGTATAATAACATTTTTAATTCATTCGAGATTTTTTTTTATCTCCAATGATTTATTAATACGACAGGAATAAGAATAGACTTTATTGTTATTTATTAAAATTGTTATTGTTATACAATAAATGTAAAGAATAATAAAGGAATATATATATATATATATACATATATTTAAAAATAATTAATTAAAATAAAGTTAATTACTTTAAAATTAAATTTTACGATTTGTATATAGTCAAATAAATTATTTATGATTTATGACAAATAAGAATATTACATATATTTAAAGATATAGAGCAAAAGGGTAATTAATTAAGTTTAATTGTGCGCATATATACATAGAGAAATGACATGGTTTGATGCCACACACACATCGAGTATCTTTGGTCAAAGCAAAATTGGGATTTGGACACAAGTATTTATTCATTGCATTGTGTGATTATTAAGCTAGTGGAATTATAGTATCTTCTAATATTGATTTTTTTTTGGAAAATAAAACTCAAGAGATAATCTCAATCCATATGGACTTGTCTGTTTGATTGTTTATTTGGTTATTGTGAGTGTGTGCACAAACAATTAATTACATCAAGTTGAAATTAAAATAACAATGATAGTAAGCTGTATAAATTAGATAAACCTTTTTTATGTAGTCGTATAGCGTTTTATTCGATAGTTTGTATTTGCACAATTTCCAATTCAGTTTAGACAAATTGTTTTGACTTGTAACCAAGCGTAAAACAACAGATAAAGATTTTTAATTGTTGTACAATTTGTGCTAGCTTATTTTACACCCTTGTAAATTTTTGTAAAGCATTATTTATGTTTTTTTAACAATAATGTCTTGTTTTTTTATTTTATGTTTGTTACTTTGAATGTTTTACTAGAAACATTTTTCAGTAGTGGACATTTTAGCGAAGCCGAACGTGGGCCCGCATTTTAGTGCCAGTGGTGGGATTCGAACCCCGATGCCCACCGAGATCCAAATTCGAGCGCTATACCGCTAGACCACCACCACCACAAGTATGGAGCAGTTAGACTTTGTATCGTAAAAGTTTGTATTCAAATTGCTTGTTCCCATGTTATGTATAAATATATTTTTTAATTAAATAAATAAGACTACAGGAAACGTGGCCAAGAACCATTTGGAAAGATCTAATTGAAATAAATGTATTATGGGGGATGAAACAAAAATGTTGGCAAAATGTTCAAACACACATAGAATCATTTTGTTACTCCATGCTATTTTTAAATTGTGGGACTTTGTTGTTGTTTTTGTTGTTACATTTATATTGTTGTCCCATGCTTATTTTAAAATAAAAGGGTTTTGTAATAGTAATAATAATTATTATAAATAGCAATTATTGTTAAACGTCTGGCTTGACTGGAAATATACTTTTTTATACTACTGATTTATTTTCAAAAACGATACGGTATTGCTTTTACTTTACATATATTTTAAAATATATATGTTATATTATACTATAATACATGGATTCAGTTTATTTTTCTTCAGATACTGTTGTTTTGTTATATTATTCTTAAAATATTAAATTATTCAGAATTGTTTACGTTTATTGTTTTATACGTGAATAAGACGTTTATACATGTTCAGAATAGCATTTAAATTTAGGGAAGATAATTTATTTAATTTTTACTACACTAATTAATGTTTTAAAATTTTGTTTACAATTATCTATTGTTATGCACAATATTAATTAAATATTAATTAGCTATTTAATTAAAAACACTATTGTAATTAATTAATTATTGGTTTTTTTCAATATTAATTTCTTTTTGTAAAATTTTACAAAAACGTTTTGCAAATTATTGAGTCAAAATTTGATAAACGATGTCTGTCCAATTCAATAAATTTATGTTTCTAATATTTAACTTAATACGTTTTATAACAAATTTTATGTAGACTGATGTTATACATATATAGTATATGTACTATGTCTACCCTAATCTTTTTGTCTTTGGAGAAATATTAGAAAATATATTTTTAAATTTAAATTTACATTAGATTTTGATAGATTGTATTTTTAAAGAGTTATACAAAGGTATTGATAAAACTTAGCTTTCTACTTTTACATGTTAATTGTTCTTTTTCTAAGTAGGACATAAAATCAACTGAAGTGGGGATTTAAATATTTATTTGCTGTAACAAGTTATTTTGAAAAACCTGCTTTTATTAACATTTTAAAAATAATAAATAGTTTTAAAATAAAAGTATACAAAATTTAATTAACTTTTTTATTGTTTTTAATAATTACTGTTGTAAAATTAATAAGCAATATATAATAAACAATAATAATATTATTGCTATATAATTTTTATACATTCATTAAAAGTAATTAAAACTAAATTTATTTACAAATGCAATAAAATATGTTTTAATATATATGTACATTTTATTTTATAGTTTTTTAAATCATTATAAACATAATAATTACCCATTTTTTAAATAATAAAATATTTTTAAAAATCATTTAAATATATAAAAAAAATTGTAATTAACTAGATTAGATGAAATACATGTAAATTCCTACATTACAAGATTGTATAGCAATTGAATATCTTATTTACATTTGTTAATTTTTTGTTAAATGCATTTATTATAGCATTATTAATTGTTTAATGCTTACTATTCAATATTATTATCGTGCAGTTGGTAATATGGTCCATTTTACATTATTTCCATATTCATAAAACTAAAATGGACAACCGCCTAGCATAATTTTACGTGTAAAGGAAATCTTATATGTAAAACCAATTCATTCATTTATTCATTCATTGTGGTTGGCTGCATAGTCACCTTCTCATGATTTCTATATTTATACAGCATTTAAAACGATTGTCTTCAATGGTTTAATAAGCGTATCAAACATATATGTATAATAAAGTTTCTTGGCTAGTAGACGGCATCATTGTGACGGTACAACTATTTACAAAGTTTTACAAGGCTGTCTAAATATTTGTCAATGTTATCTCTCTTATCCCAAGGGCTACATATGGTGTACATATACCTTTAAATACGTTTTAAGTATCCTGGGTGTATGCTTCCACCCACCCGTAAAAGCGTGAACCTAGTTATACCACTGTATACTCGGTCTCTGCCATTATTAGCCTAGATACTTATGGACACCTAGTCCATTATGCACCACGTAGAGGATGAACAGTCAGGAATATCACCATAATTAGACATTGAAATTTTATGAAGATTACTCTAATCCTCAAGATTATTAGCATTACTGCACAACAAATGTTGAAAAGTAATACAATTTATTAGCTAATAGACAATATCCTTGTAAATGCTCAATTGTTTGTAAAAAATAACAATAGTCATCTTAATTTTTGTTTGGGCTATTTTCTTTTGACCAAGTAGTCACATATGGTAAATGTTGCAGTTAAAATACCTTTTAGGTACTATGTGAGAACAGCTCAATTAACTATTGTACAACCGATTTCCATTCAATGTTAATCTGAGTTTAATGGAGTAATACTCGGGTAAAAATGAAGACCAACATCAACATCAAAAATTAAAACTCTATAAACATTACTTAAATTTTATAAATTATCAATGTTGAAAATAATTGTCATTAATTTTTACTAGCTTTTTGATTGGTCAATAGTTTTTCAAACTTATGCAATAATACAGACTGTATTTTTCTTGTTCCATGGCTAAAATGTCTTACTGAAAACAATTTTTAAACTGAGTGGGCATAGGTTCGAATCCAACTATTGGCACTAAATGAGGACCCATGTTTGGCTTTGCTAAAATGTCTACTGCTGAAAGGCATGTTTCCTGTAAAGCATTCAAAGTAGTAAAAATAAATTTAAAAGTAGACAATTGACGTAGTTCTACAGGTATCTGCGCAGAGCCTTTATTTATTTGAGTAGAAATTGAGCAATTTAGCTATTGTAGCAATTAATATTTTAATAAAAAATATTATAAATTATTCTAGTGTTAAATGTCAATAATTTGAAAACAATCGAATATGTACACCATTGAATTCTATTTCTTGGTATTGATTATAGTAAAGTATTATCATAAAGTACCAAGTAAACAAAACGCCATCATCATCTTGACAATGGATGCGTGTATATATAATTTGAAAAGTATAAACTAATACCAAACTTGTAAACAAAGTACTTTTCTCCTGATTTACTCCCTTTAATTTGGACAATAACTAAACATAAACTAATTTCAAAATATTGTTTTCGAAATTTAAACAAATAACGAATAAAATGTTTTACTGTTATTGTACAATTTTGATGTAATTGTAATAAAATACTTTTTAATATTGTTTGTTAATTTCCTAGGTGATTTTTGAAATGTATACCTTCATTTTTTATTGAATTTTAAATAGTTAACTGATTCGCGTTTTACAAAGAATTGTTTGAATAATAATTAAATTATTTCATCTTTTCGGTACATACTATGATTTATTTTAATTCAAAAGTATATTTAACGTAAATAAAGGTAGTTTGTTTATGCACGTAAAACGCTTCACTTTGACTATACATAAATTATTTATACATATAAAAAAATTATTTTTCCGCTTAAACTTACATTAATTATTTTGTTGTAAACGTTATTTAAAACATTTTATATATTAAAAAAGAAATATTTTTTGCATATTCAATCATTATTTTATAGTTGAACAATTAAAAACATTATCTAAAAGCATAAAAACTATATTTATTTTAAACATTTCTAGTTTAATATTTTTTTGTTCAATTGCAACTGTTATTTAAACATTTACTTAAATTTATAAATTTAAAAAACATGTAAATAATATACATTATAATAACGGATGTTGATATCATTAATCAAAAACAGTTACTATTAACGTTTTTATTAATCATGTTTTTGTTGTAATGGCTATATTTTACATCAAATGTATCCAGAATTATTAACATTATTGTTAATTAAAATATTACAACGGGATTATATATATATATATATATATATATATATATATATATATATATATATATATATATATATATATATATAAGGGCTAAAATTGGCCTTGTCAAAATTAACACATTGAAGTTGATTGACTTTCCTTACATCACTTAAGCATTCTAGACACATCAACATTTTACTAAAATAATCCTTAAGCATCACTTTAGCAATACTAAGAATTAAAACAATAAAAATGTATTTATTAACCAAATTCTCGCTTAGATAGAAAAACCAGAATTTATACATTTCGACAAGATAAAAATACTACTACATTATTTGTTTAAAAATGAGTTGTATTATGAAATATGTACATATATACATAATCGACATTTGCGACCCCTTATAAAAGAGGGTAAAGCTGTAAAAAAAACATAATAGACATCACCAATTTTACGAATAACCATGGTTTTTATAACTTCTTTTAAACGCTTTGAATAGGAATCAATCAACTGACTGATATAATCTTGTCGAATTCGATTTTTCAACACAACATCAACTTTTTTTTGAATGTGCCTTGATTTTATATCCCATTTATCTCTCATTTAAGATAACTAGAAAGATTGTATTGAGATTCGGACTGTAGAGAGGCCATTGAATGAAGCTCAGTTTTTTACCATTTAAAGAATCTTTAGTCTAATTAATAAAAAATGTGTTAACTTTTAAATTATAATGAAAAGCATATTATTTTTTTGACGTATGCACTGGAGCAATATTTTGAGCAACAACTAAATGCCCTAATGCATTTTGTCGTAGTTCAATCTTAAAAAATTCTTTGAAAATAGCTATATATTCTGTTCTGTTTAAAAAATTACTTATTTGACTCTATTTTGGTAGTTGTTCAAACTTTATTCTATAATATCCATAAAGACATGATGGATGAGTAACCATTTTAGCAATGCAATTGTAGTTTTGAGGATAATCAAAACCACAAACAACCGTAGACTGCATTGTCCGTGGTTTACATTTCAAAGCACACTTGTTAATAAAAAAACAACCTCCAAAAACAAATTAGACGGTTTTCATGTTTTCGCAAACTCTACACGTCTTTTTCTACGTTCTGATGTTAAAGGAACATTTTAGATGCTTTTCTTAACTGCAGATTTGCCGATTTTATTCGATTGCAAATAAGTAAATATAGGAAATTTGGTTATTCCGCTTTTTGTATTTGTTAAATAGGTTTAATTTTGTTTCTTTTTAATTTGGTAATAATAAAAGTATCAGGTCCAGTTTCTGCTGTTTTTACAATCCTTGTACTTACCTCAAATAAATCTGCAATTTATTCAATAGTTAAATCAAAATTATAACTTTCTTATTTGTTTGTAATTTTTAGCAGTTACGAAAAAGCTTTCACTATTTAAACTTATTGTAATCAGCTGTCGTACATGTTCAAAATTGTCCCAAGGTTAAGGGGTGAAATTAAAATGTTTAACAGGTCGATAAAGCAAAAATGAGAGGTCAGGTTCTTAAAAAATTTTGATATTTTTACACTATAATTAATTTAAAATTTTCTATACATATAAAATTTTAAAATTAGTTAATTTGCTTCAAATAGAATGTACGCCATAACATGTGCTGTGTTATGTAAGCACTTGTTAAATTATATAAAGAAATAATAATTTTCTTTGCAAATATTGTTGCGTAATCGTTTCATGTTATTAACTTAATATGTATATAATTTTTAAGTGGAACTATTGCCATTTACTCATTTGAATGCTATTTATCCAAAAATTTTAAGATACTTAAATATTTATAATTATAAAATAGTTAAAAAACAATTAATTACAAGTAATGATAGCCCATATTGTTTTAGCATAATTACTTTGTTGAAAGAATTATATCCCTCAAGTTAAAACAAAAAAGATAAAAAATAAGAGTTTATTGACAAGTTACATTTTGGACCCTGTATATATATTCAATTTGAAAACCCTTTTGCTTTGAGAAGCACAAAATAACCAGATTAATTTCATGCGACTGTATATTAAACTTTTAGTATTAAAGGTAATGCATATAGAAGATTAAGCTTTTATTTAAAATTGTGAAATTTTGTCCTCTTTTTATTTCTTCAGTAATACTTTTTATTACTTGTGCATTAATCTCAACCAGATTTACAATTGACCACGATAGAGTCCATATACACGTGTCTAGCGGTACAGCGCTCGACTTGGACCTGAGTGGACATGGGTTCGAATCCAACCACCGGCACTGAATTTGGGTCCATATTCGGCCTTACCAAAATGTACATTGCTAATAGATGTTTCTCGTAAAACATTAATAGTAGTAAATATATATATATATATATATATATATATATATATAACTCTGCCTAGTTTGGATTAGAAATGATTCAATCTAGCCAGTCCCAAGCCTGGATAAAGGAGGAGGGTTTGAACGCAAGGTTGGCAACCTGGACTCTGTAAATTTATACTGCTGCGGAAACAATGAAAGATGACGCCATTCCGGCAAACAACACCGTTTCTGGATGGCAAAGTTACCAGATGACAAGGTTGAGTGGCCGAAAGCAAACGCAATCTTCAATTTGCAGAATATTTAATGTCAACGAGACTTTGTTATTGTTGTTGTTGTTTTGCTGTAATTGTTGTCTTATTGCCCCATGCTTATTCTTAAAACAAAGGGTTTGTATAATATTGTATATATATATATATATATATATATATATATATATATATATATATATATATTATATATGTAACATGTTAAGCGATTATTATGAGATATATACCAATTGTTACATCATCACTCTTAAGTAATTTTAAAACAAAATGCTGTGTTAATTATCTGAGTTTAGATAATAAACACACGTTTAGTACATAGATAGGTAATTTGAAAATCCAGGTTTAAATCATTGACCAATCTTTATATTTTATATTTTTATTAAATTTATTGTTTTTATTATATTATTCTATTTAAAAAATAGATAAATCCCTAAACTAATTAATCAGCGTTAAAGGTTGGCAAAATTAGTTTTTGAATGTTGTATATATTTTGTATACACATACCAAGAAAACTTTTTATTTATCATTTTCAAAGCTTTTAAAAGTGTAAACAATTTTATGTACTATAATACTATTTTTTAATTGTAATTATTTTTTAACAAATTTTTAACTAAAGACTAAAAGTTCAACTGCTAAATGATTTATTCGTTAGCCATGTTTTTAAAATATTTTAATTTCGGTTGTAATCAACGTTTTTACTAAAATATCAAATGTACTTTTTCATAAACTTATTTGCATAAATAAAATTTTAGAGCTTAAAAATTTGTATTTAAAATTTTATTTAAATAAGTAACTGGAAAATAAATCCATTATAAATGGGCTTAGACATGCCAGAATAATACCGAATGTTTGCATAGTATATATAAACAAGCAAACAATTGGAAAGTACATAAACTTTATTACAATGTTTATAGCCCTTCCAAATCAAAATATAGTGTCATATTGAGGTAAAGTCTATTAGTAAATTTTAAAAAGTTATACAATTATTTATACATGTTTAATAAAAATCTGTTCATTTATTATATACGATAATGATGTACAAATAATTATTTGTCTTTAATAAAGAAAATTACTTATTTAATATTAAATATACAATAATGTTTAAAATTAAAGCATTTTGTTAACATACACAAATATGTTCCAATGTTATTTGAATAATAATTACACTATATTTTTCAAATTTAAAGATAAGGCAATACTTCGATTTAAAACATACATTATGTAATTCAAGCACTACAGCTTCAACATCTAATCTATTTGTTCTGTCAAAATAAATAATAATGCTTTTGATTTATTTTTATCAATAATTGCATTAAGTTCTAAATATATATTTTTACTATGCAATTTGCTTTACAGATTATTTATTAAAAAATTTATTTTTTGTATTTTTTGTATTTACAGACGTCAATGTATCCTTACAAACATTTACAGACGAAGATAATAATATGACATATTTTGTTACAAATCCCGACAATGTGTCCAATTATAACAAGTTGAACGTATTTCCTCCTATTTCAATGACATTCAATTCCAAATTTAAGGATGATTCCAATTTCAATCAAAATTTGTTGAATACAAGAAATACACAAAATTTTGTCTCGCCATGTTCCACAATTGATTATGTAAGTCAACAAATTATTCTTTCAAAAACCACATACAACGAACGCATTTATCAAAGTATACGACAATTTCAATATGTAAAAATGTTTTACAAGAAAAATGTAAAGAACATTGTGTAGCCTTTTTTGTATAAAAATGTGACATTACATTTACCGTCAAATAACTAAATAGTAAATCGTTAGTGTGAAAAGTATAATGTATAATGGTAACATTTCATCAAAAGTAAATTTCAATTATTGATTAGATTGGTTGTAAATAAAAAGCAAATAGACATTTGCGCAAATAAACAAAGACCCGTATTTATTTACAATAAACGGATTTTAATTTTTATCTATAAAAAATAGAGTATAGCTACTTAACCAATCTGGTACATATATATATATATATATATATATATATGTGTGTGTGTGTGTGTGTGTGTTAATTAGCATCATCTCTTTATTATTTCCATATTTGTAAAGCATATTAAACAATTAATTACGATGGTTTGACAAACGTTGCAATCGTAAAAGAATAACGAAGTTTTTAGCTGGTAGACGGCAATCTTATGAAAGCGCCACTGTTTTCAAAAACTGACAAAGCCGTTTGATTTTTTGTTAATGTTCTCTTTCTTAGTCCAACGGCTACATTTGGTATACGTATACCCTAAGATACCTTTTAAGTATCCTGAGTGTATGCTTGCACTCACTTTCTATAGCGGAAGTCAAGTTATACCGCTATGCACTAGGACCCTGCTGTTATTAGTCTAGATGTCAAGAGGCATTTATTCCAGGATATATATATATATATATAATTATTTAAATAAATTAAACTGCTTATTACGGATTTTACTTTTGCTAATATTAATTGTTTTTATATTTATACTAAAATGTGTTTTGTATTTAATATAAAATAAATAAAAACTTTTATTAAATAGTAATATATTTTGCAAAGTCTAGTTACTAATCATTAAATTTCAGTATATTAAAATTTAATTGAATTTAATTAGTTAAAAAAATTATTTTTTATTTTGAATTAATCGTTTTATTTAGTTTGTTTAGAAATATTTTTAAAATAATTATTTTGAAAAAATGGGATTACTTGTTTAATTTTATTAATATGCTATATTGATTTATCTGCATTATATTCAATAAAATTAATTAGCTTTAAGTGAATGGTGAATGTTTTCATTGTCCTCCCAAAATAAAAAGATTTTATCAAAAAGTGAAAGTGTGCACAAATTTGATAAATTGATTGATAAATAAATGTTTTCATTTTATTCAAATATATTGCATGTTTTTTTTCATTTATAGAACAATGACAAAAATTAAATGATATTTTTAAACGTTATTTTGCGACTGACAATAATTATTTTTGTATAGAATCTGATTTAGGTATAGAACTAAAATTGTCGTTTTGCTGCATACATTACTTTATCTTTCGAAAACAACTTTAATAGTTTTTAAAATCTATTTTTACACGAATAAAAGCTTTAAAAAATAGGAAATTAGTAGTATATTGTACTCAAACCAATTATATGTGTATGTTTTCTAAATACTTTAAACAAGTTTTTAAATTTTGTATAATGGTTGTGTTTTGAAATGTTTTAAAAAGCAAATGTGTATTTATCAGAAAAGTTAAACGAAGGTTCACAATTACTTGCAATAGTACAAATAAAAGCTTGCCTATTAGCGTAATAGTTTGGCGTTATAGATGTTTATGCCAGTGGTAAAGTACTCTTATATAGAAAAAAAGGTCTTGATGTAAAATAAAAGAGATGCAAATATATATATATATATATATATATATATAAGTTCGTCTAAAAACCATAATTTAAATATTCCATAATTAAACTTAATAAATATTTTAAAAATTTAACATAAATTTTCATTTTGCATATTTCAAATATCGTTCATTGTTTGCACTATTTCAGAATATTTGCATGTTTTGCTTGTTAAATAAAATTAATTTTCTATATAGCTATACGTATGCTTTTACTGGTTCAATTTAAAAACAGCATTTATTGCTTAAATGATTAACAATGAATAAATAATGAGCAATTACAATGTGTTATTTATGTTTTAAACACCAACATAGATATTACATAATTGCTCATGATTTATTCATTGTTTAACTTTTGCTGTTTAAATTTTTGAAGAACAAAACACCCTAATGCGTCTATTTAATTATACATGAATATTTTTTTATACTGAGAATTTATAAAAATAATTTATTATTATTATTATTTTGTCTTTTTTATGATTTTAATTATTTACAGTAAGTACACATTAATAAATTATAGATGATACTATTCCTATATATATATAGCAAGGTAAATGCAAATGCAACACACAATGTACACAGTCATATTAGACAGGATTCTAATATTATATATATATATATATATATATATATATATATACATAAATAAACAGAAGTTAATGAAGCATGCAAATAACTTATCTACCCCCTGCATTAAGTCTCTAATCTAGGAGCAAAATTTAATCAATTCTAATGGAGCATAAATAACGCATATTTCAATAGTACGATTAATGTAATTATTAATGTTTAATAACTTGTTGGGTTACTTTAATTTAGAATTATTGAAATATATATATAAGCAAACTGATAGATTAAAGTTTGAAATAGAAAAAAGGTAGATTTGGGTTATTTTGTATTATATCTTAATATATTTTATTATATTATTATATCAAATATATTGACCGAGGTATATACAATACTTTAGTAAAAATAAATTTTAGCACAAGTGTATAATTGCCAGTTGGATATCTATAGTATAGAATGTTTTTAAGGAGTATACTATTGTTAAGTTACTCAAGTTCAAAAAGAAAATGGTGTTAATATATAGAACCTGAGCGTGTTTACAGAGAGGGAGGACATTCTAAGCACCAATGTATGTCCAATATCTATTTAATGATTTGCATAAGCATTTAGTGCAGTACATAAGCATTTAGTGCAGTATATATATATATATATATATATATATATATATATATCGAATTTCTTAATAATCTTTTTAAATTTTAATGCTTTTTATTTAAAATGTTTTTCTCACTTACAGCTACTAAACGTTTCCAAGTTTTTTCTTGTATTTTAAATATTTTATTGATCTACCGGTACAACGCGTGATTTGTACCTCGGTGAGCATTGGGGTTTGAATTCCACTACTGGCACTAAAATGCGAGCCCACGTTCAGCTTTACTAAAATGTCTTTTGTAAAACATTCAAAGTAGTAAAAATAAATAAATAAATATATTAAAAAGACTATTATTGTTTGGTGATGTAATTACTTTTTTAACATTTTCTTATTTGTGGAAAGTTATTAATAATTACATTTCATTGTTTTAAATGTTTAAAATCATTGTGTGTGACAAACGTAGAAGATGTATATAGTTTAGTAGTTGAGAACTAGTATTCTAGTAAAAGAGACACTTTTAAAAACATAATATAAATACTTTATAATGCATTTAAAAGTATTTCACATTTAGTTAAAATCTGTTGCAACCGATTGCAAGCTGGTGTTTGAAAACGAAACGAATCACAAAGCAAAATTATTAATTTCACTTGTTCGAAAATCACATTACTACTAAAAAAATTAACAGAAGAATGAATATATAAACATTTGGTTAATTGTGCAAAGAACATGTAGCAATTATTTAAATCGGAAACATTTTTTATTACCTAATATTTTGCTAAGAATAAAATTATTCAAAATAAATACTATTAAATTTAAAGAGTTTTTAAAGACTGTGTATAAATTATTACTTTGTGTCAATTGCATTAATTGTTAAAATTAAAATATACGTATTTATTTTTCAAAAAAAGAATTAATTAACTAAAACAATTAGTGTTTTATAAATAATGGTTTTAGCTGCATAAAAGAAAATTTGATAGCGTTTTTATTAATTGCATGTTATTATATAAAAGGTGATAAAAGTCTATATTTTTATGTATTTTACATTTAATTTTTGTATAATTGTTTTAATTTATAAAAAGAAATATAAAACAATGACTACAAAATCAGTTAAAACACAGTTAATTTATTATTAATAAAATATTTAGTACCCATTAAAAAATTTCTAAAAGTTGATATTTAGCTAATCACGTGGGTAATTTATAATCTTATTCATTTTATAATACCTGACTTTTTATTTGTAATATATTTATTTACAACTCAATACAGTAATATTATAAGGGTTTACAAAATATGCAATTTTATTTTATTAAATAATTCTGTTTGGAAAAGTATTTTTTGCCTAATATTTACAAACGTTTGTCTGGTTTTTTTGCCACTGTACACCGAATAATTCGTTGGATAAGTAATTACATTTATATTTGGGGATTTTGAATTTTGCTACTGCACTAAATTTACGCTTGAGTTTGTTGTGTTAAATGTCAATTTAATCGTAAATATCTTAAGTAAAACGTTGAAACAACAAAACGTGACAAATATTAGAACATATACAGAATGCAGCGTATTTACATTTAAATGGCTAATCTATTGTTTTTTATTGATTTTAATCAGTCTGGTACAGAAATTGACAGTGGAGATGCCAAACAACTGTCGGATTTGGACAAACAAACATTTCTCAACAATCAAAATGAGGTTATTCAACTTTGTAAGCGTTGTAACTAAATAGCTTGAGTTTGTACATTTAACGTTGCACATTTTAACCATAAACAGTGTACCTGTTAGTTGTTAAAAGTAGTGAGTAGAAAATTATTCATACAGTTCTAATTCAAACTTTGAAACG
This sequence comes from Cardicola forsteri, assembly GCA_025895645.1. Taxonomy (NCBI): domain Eukaryota; kingdom Metazoa; phylum Platyhelminthes; class Trematoda; order Strigeidida; family Aporocotylidae; genus Cardicola; species Cardicola forsteri. The sequence goes on from JAKXYG010000004.1 coordinate 1,043,362, forward strand.
TTTTTTAATCATTAGCACATCTACTTGTGCAAAAACATACATATATGTAAAAAATTTTAATTAATTTAATTAAAATAAAATTTGAAACAATTGTGAATATAAAAATTGTTGTAACTTAATTCTTATTTTTACTTCTTGTTAAAAATACACGCGTATGTTGTAAACAAATAAAAAAACATTTTTAATAAAAAAATATTTTATTTTTCGAATTAAGCGTTGTTTTAGTGCAATAAGGTGTTAGAATTTTTTATTATTTATTTTATGTCACAAACATTGAGCGGCATTTCTACTCAAAGCAGTAAAATTAAAAAATAAATATTTTTATTGCAGAAAAAATATTAAATAAAAATTTAAAAAAAATAGAAATTGACAATAAGAATAAATTTCAAATTTTTAGCAATCAAAATAAATAATGTCAGATAATGAATGAAGTTATTTATAATGATACAACTTTTAATTATCCATAACGTATTAAATATTACTAACTTATAAACTTGATAAAAACAGTTTACTTTGTCAACACTTTTTAGTTTTAACTACTAAAAATTTTTAATTGAAATAAATACAAAATAAATATATACTTGTATAATATTACATTCAAATAAATAACTAAATAACTAAATTTTAACAGATAGCTAAAAGTGTGTTAAATGAGATTTATTTTAGTTTAAGGTAAAATAAATTTAAGTCATGTTTGTACATAATTAATTTATTTGTCAATAGTATAAAAAAGCTATGTAAATTTATCCTTAAGATATTTAACGATAAATGCTAGAATGTAATAATAAAAAATATGATTTTACGATTTTGTGTCAAATAGAATTAACCGTAAATAATGCATCCTAATAACGCGAGTTTCCTAGATTACACGTTTGGAAATCTCCATTTAGTAAGCCAACTATTACAAAGTAGTAGATTTCTCTTACTTGTACCAACAACTGATTTAAAAACGGCATTTCTATTAATTATAAATATCAACTATGTGAAGAAGGGTTTTGGAATATTACAAAGTACAACAATAAACTTATTCGGAATATTTTAATTTTAGATTTTTTCTCGTTTAATTGATGTACCTCAAGAAGTTGAGATATTAAATCAACTTTTTTCTTTTATAAAATAAAATGTTTCTTTAGGCTGCCAAATTCTATTTACTTGATACAACTGTTTTTCAATCTTTAGTAAACCGTCTTTCCTTTTATTTTCTGTTTAGCTTAAAGACTCAAATAAACAAGTACGTTGGTTAATGATATTTATAAGGTGGTAATTTTCGTACACTATTACTGTTTGTTACGAAAATCTTGGAATTATTAAAAAGTATTTATTAAAAGTTAAAAAGGTATAAAATTACATTTCAATTAAGTCATTTAAATAATTAAACTATAAATATTTATAAAAATGCAATTATAGTTTGAAATATATAGTTTTAAATTACAAGAGAAAATAAAAAACTGCAACACTTTGTTAGCTTAAACAAATTTTAATAAAGTTGAGTATTCTATCGCCTTACTTCATTATGTGCTATTGTTTGCTTAATTCTTTAATGTAATTATACTGTTTTTTCTTATTAGTTTTATGTTACGTTATTATAGCAATTAGCGAAAGCATGATTGCTTAAAAGTTTTATTATTATTTGTTTATTTATTATCTATTGTGTTTGTTTTTAATCATTTATTGAAGTTTGCATCTGATTAAATACATATGTAAATATTATTATCATTATATATATTGTTGTTGTTGTTTATTTAATTAATTTATTTCATATTGTATTACGTTTAACTAGTATATTGAGGACAAAAGGTTTGGTTTGTTACTGTTTGTTCAAGTTATAAGAAAAATAAAACAAGTTAGTTAAATGTTTGCGATAATCTATCTATATGTGTTCGCATGTGACGAAAACATTATATCAAAAACATACAAAGCGTACTTGTTCCCGTGTTGCGTGTAAATTGAATTATGAACAATCTATTTTGTCTTTAATTTTTAATCATGCATGTGTGCATATAAATATGACAATTAAAATAATAATCTATATGAAACGATTTTTTTTATTAATTTAAAGTTATTTAATGTTTGCTGTTTATATATATATATATATATATATATATATATAAAGTTTACGTTCTCCAATAATTTAGGGTTTAGTGTAAGATTATTGCAACTATTTAATTTCTGTACTAAAATAATTTAAATTGATTATATATTTGTTTACTACTTTAACTGTATTATGAGAAACATAACTCACATTCAAGTCAAGCCTTGTCCCGGTAGACCACCCCGGATTATATATCCTGTTTTTGTCAAGTTCACATTTTTTCAAATCATATTTTCTGCTGCTTTCAGTTCTAATTAATTTTTTTAAATTAGAGTTGCCAACATTAAAAATCCAACTTTATTCTAATGTCAACTGGGGCCCAGGACTAACTTGGACCGAGTTGTAATAATATAAATGAAATTCTATATAATTCTTAATTAAAATAATAATATTTATTATACAATTAGGTAAACAGTACAACTCTAATGAATTGGGATATGCCAGTTTGAAACCATTACCTCAACAATGTTCAACCAAATGCCATCATCAAAATTATCAACAATTGAATTTCTTTCCAACAACCGGTTCTAAATCAACAAATACTCAAATGTCTGCCGATTTCAATCATTCCAAAAATGCGAAAACGTGTTATACTAAATGTTTCTACAATTCGTCACTGCCCAAATCCAATCATCATCAATCTATAGCTACGACAAAATTAGTCAATTTTAAAAATCCGTTGAACAATGAAAACCATCAAACAACCGATTGTCAGCAGTACAGTCCATCTTTCAACTTGCTACATTTGAACAACAATTCGTGTGAAACAAGTGCGTTCAAAAATAAGTCAATGTGTACGTTTATGGGCGACAATATCAAAGCCAATCCAACTTTGATACATCTAAGTCCCGAATCTCCCATAATGCTTCAAAAATCAACTTTTATCAATTCACAACAACCTTTATTACTTAATCAAAATGATGAAGTAGGAAATTGTAGTGAATTTTGTACCAACAAATGTACACTGGACTTACAGAAAAATAATAATAATAACACTACGAATCAAAATAAGGATTTTGTAACAAAGGTGGATTCGACTACTACTACTACTACTACTACTACGACTACTAATACTCCTACAACTAGTATAACTACTAATGTGAAATAAGTAGTCCGTACTTTAAAGAATTCAATTATTCCTTTTCATTTGTAATTAAATAACCTACTTTTTAAATTATTTATTTTTAAAATGTTTAACATACGCATTTATAAACACAGTTGAGTTAAATGGATGATGAAACAAACAATATTTACATTAATCAATCCTGTTCTAACTACAAAACTACATTTTAAATGCTTATATATATATATATATATATATATATATATATATATATATATATATATACTATGCACTAATTTTAAAATAAGCAATCAGTCACTTAATTTTTACTTTTTGTTTACCGTGAATCAGTTGTTTGTTTGTTTGTTACATGCCATAATTTTGTTTTTGTATATTGTTCAAAATATTTTTTTGATTGATTGATTACGTTATATAATAAATTAATTGTACTAATGTTTTTGTAATTTTGCATTAATCTATCCTATAAAAAATAGTTTAAATTTAAAAATTAACACACATTGTTTTTATTTTGAGTATTTTTTGGAAGGAAATTAATTACATATATATCAATATGAATTCACCTTAGATGCAAATAAAAATAAGCGTTTATTAATTTTTAAAATAGTGGTAATTATTATAAATATTTATTCTTATAAATAAACAAAAAGTTGTAGAATACACGTAAAGAATTTTTGTTGTATAGTTTGCTTAAAAATGCTTATGTAATGTCTTTTTTAACTTTTCAAAAATATATAATGAAAGTAGTTATTCGCTTATTTACATTGATTTGTAATTAATTTTTAAAGTTTAATTAAACTTCAAACAATAATTTATCAACGTTAAATAATGTATTTTAATTTATCCAAAGTAACTTAAGTATATATATATATATATATATATATATATATATACTTCCTTTTCCGATTAAATTTTTATTTACTAAAAATTATTTTTTAAATGTTTATTCATCTAGTCAACGTTTGCACACAACATCAAACAATTATGTTTGCGTATTATTTTTATTTGATAAACTACTTATTAGCAATGTAACGTCCATCGTACTTTTCCATTTTAGTTTACTAAATAAGTAGCGGGTTGGTACAAGTGGCTAAATTGCTTATTTTTAATTGCAGTAAGAAAATAGCTGATTTTAGCACCGTTGGTAAATATGAACACTTAAACACACCGCTGATCCTAGTTATGCGCTTGATAAAAACGCTTGCCGTTAACAAGTTAAGCATAAATCCGGGGGAAAAATATTTTGAAAGACTAATTTAAATACATTTTAATTTGTTTTAAAATATTTTCATAATAGTAAAGAATTGATTTTAATTATATATTTATTTATAAAAATTATAAATGTTTTCAAAAACCCAATATGTTTGTTTAAATGTATAATTACATATTCGTTAAAGTAAGTTGTTTTACCGGTTTTTAATTAATTCTAAAATTGTTTACAAAAAATGTCTCTTTTCACTAATACAAAATGATTTTAAATAAAATTACTATTCTAATCATTGTACTTATGTAACTTTATTTTGGGATGCCAAGTATACTAATATGTTAAAAATATTTCAATGTTAACAAAACTTTTATGAACAATAAAATAGTCATTTGAAGAGTCCTACGTATAACAACTTCAACTTCAAATGTGTTTAAACGTTATTAATTATTTATAATAATTCAAATGCACCTTATTAAAAATATTAATTAATAAATAAACATTATTCGCATTATTTTATTGTAACGTCTAAAATAAATATAAATATATGCTTATTAAAATGCATTTGTCATCATGCATTATATAAACAAATTTTATGTATATTTGGCTTAAAATATCCATGCTACAAGATGAGTCAACAATACAGTGAAGCCTTTTTTATTTGTAACATATGTAGATATTTAGTCAAAGTTGCATTTTTATGTACTTTTGGCAAAATAATTTAGCGTCATTGTGACAAGCAAAATGTGCGTCTTTTGTTCATTTTGACAAATGCAGCCAATTTGAAGACAATGACGTGTGATTTATTTAATTGTACTCAAATGTACAAATGGCAAAACACAAGCGCAATAAATTAGACTATTTTAAGTCAAATTTAGGCGAAAAACAATTAAGCTCCAGCCGTTAATAAATAATTAATAAAGTAATGTCTGTTTATTGTTAATGTTTATTTAAAACATGCATTATTAATTAGTATTTTGAAAACAGTATATAATGTAAGTTATCAATTGGTTAATAATTCTATTAGTGATTGAAACATAATATATGTTTTTGTACTGGACTGGAATTGTTTAAAAATTTATTAATTTAAAGATAACATTGATTAATATACTGTTTAAAATATGTTTTTAAATAATAATTTAATAATTTAAAGGATTTCTCTTACAAACAGCCAAAATAATATTTGTAAATTATTACTTTTTTTAAATTTGTCACTAACTCATGTTTTAAAAAGTACTAGGATTAAAAATATTGTTAAATAAAAAAATTAATAATACTTACTAATTTTGAGTTTTTTGTATTAAAAAAACATATTTCTAAAGTGTTTGTTATGTAATTGTGCAAGGTATTTTCCGTATTAATATCTTTTATAAATAAAACTCTTAAGTAGCTTTTTACAAAACAATAAAAGCTGTATTATATCCGAATTAATCTTTATTTTTAAATGGATATGATCTGTATTTTATACAATATTTGACGTCATATTTTACGTTAATAATTTAGATCAATCTTAATTATAAAATTAAATGTCATTAATTGTAAATTATTTAATGAATAATGAAAAAGAAATTAATTGTATTTATAGTATAGTGTTGTATATTGTATAATAAAAATAAGTTCAAATTTTAAATTATGTGGTTACTAGAAACGTTTGAGTTGGATAACTACATTAACTGCAGGAACGTTTTCAGCATTTGTATGTACGTTTTTCTAATTACTCTAACAATTATTAATTGTTTATTAGGAAAAGAAAATGGTTGAAGTATAAATTCAGCAATTGTGTTTTTTAAAATATACATTGTTGCTAAAAATACAAAAAATAACGATTAACGTGGAGCAGTTTACCAGATATTATGTCAAGTAAAGCCGTTAAGTTGTTACTCTATATTCTGGTAGATACAAAAGAATTTCAACTAAAATCTACAATAAACTAATGGTTTTATACGAACTGCAAAAGAATTTATTATTCTATATAGTCACAAATCAAACATTTAGTTTGTCAGATGTAAACTACAAGGTTGGCTATTTTTACTAACATTCTATTATCATTAATTATAATTAAGATATAATATCGTATTGCAATTAAACTGTACTAGTAAATTTTCCTAAAATTTCAAAACAAAATTCCAATTGTTTTTTTGTACAATAATTAAATTAAAATAAAAACTGTCATGTAAAACGCTTAGCTAATTAAATTAATTTTGGTATAATAAAAAACGTGAAAATTCTATAATTTGTTATTCGAAGAAAAATAGTATTTTTTAGTTTTTATTTAAATAAAAATAGTAAAAAATTTTTTGTTTAATTTAAATGTTTTTGAATTCAAGGTATTTGTAACTGCTCAACATAGGCGTAGCAACCTTAATATTTATATTTTGGACAATTAGGTTTACGCCTATATATATATATATATATATATATATATATATATATATATATATATATCGTTTAAATATTAATTTGAGAAACCAATAACAATTGTTTTGCAAATAATAAAAATTTATCATAAAATATTTATTTTTTTATTCTTTATTTATTGATACGTACTGTGCTTCAGCGTCTAAATTTTAGTTTAAAACAATTTAAGGTACTTTTTTACACAATTTAAATTTAAAGCAACCGTTTTAATTTGAATTAAAATTTCGAAATTAGACGTACATTTAACAAAAAATATTATTTAAAACAGTTAAATTATTAAATTAAACATTAAAAATATTTTAGTAACAATATATTCTGAATTTAAATTAAGATTTAGTTTTTAAGAAATTTTATTAGTTTATTTTTTAAAATAAAAATATTAGAAGGTATAGACAGTGGAATTAACTTATTTATTAACCGGCTTTTAATCTGATTTTTATTACTTTGAGTTTCAATATCTCACCAAAAATACATCCAATTTACGAAAACACTTTCATCAGTAAACATATAACACACAAAATAGTATAGACATAAGGAATAAAATAAACTATGGGTAAAATTATATGATAATTAATGCATGTGAAAGCAATAAATACAGTCGACGACAAAATTGAATCTTATATTAACCTATATAACCAATAATATATATATATATATATATATATATATATATATATAATTATATAATATCACTTGCAATAGAACATTGTAATTATAATGTACAACAACAATCGTTCTAGCCTTAAATTATAATACCTCCGTTTATTAAAACTTAAAAACAAACACATGTAATTTGTTAAAAAATAGATTATTATTGACCAAAATACATTAATATTTAAAGAAAAAGTTATAAATTTTGTAATGTCACAAATTCAAGTAACATTCACTTCTGTTTATAACTTCTACCAGTCGTTTTAAATCTGAAACTATCAAGGTACTAATAAAATCCTTTGAAACTCGATTTTTTATAATATAAATGATATTCTTTATAAGAAACATGTTATTTTACAACTTGTTAACCTAAATGTTAAAAACTCTCAAAACAAAATTATTAACGTTTAAATCTGGGCTGTAGATAATCAAATGAACAAAGGTCGGATTTTTTGCTCAACACAGTTTTTGCATTTTAAATAAATCGAACTAATAGTAAATGGTAATTTATACTGAAAAACACACTATCAATTCTAAAGTGCATCATGGAGCATGATTTTAAACATGTTTTTACCGCTTTTTTATAATATTAGAAAATAACAAATTAAAAAATGTGTGTGCTGATTGCACGAATTTCGGATTTAGCATTTCAGAGTCATATATGATGTGGGATTTATTAGAGACTACAGATATTTTGCAAAATAAGTTGCATACGTCTCTTGTCTATATAATTGTTGTGATAAAATATCTGAACTTTCCAAAATCGATGTGTACTAACTGTTTGAATTGTAAGAAATTTGTAGAAAAAATCTTGACAAATCATTTTAGTTGCTATTTTAATAAGATGCTTTAGAGCAGTAAGATCATGTTTAAAATCATGCTCCAGAATACACTTTAGAATCGGTAGTGTCTTTTATTAGTTTAACTTACCATTTATTATTAGTTCGATTTATTTAAACTGCAAAAACCGTGTTGAGCAAAAATCCGACCGTTGTTCATTTGATTATCTACAGCCCAGATTTAAACGTTAATAATTTTGTTTTGAGAGTTTTTAACATTTAGGTTAACAAGTTGTAAAATAACATGTTTCTTATAAAGAATATCATTTATATTATAAAAAATCGAGTTTCAAAGGATTTTATTAGTACCTTGATAGTTTCAGATTTAAAACGACTGGTAGAAGTTATAAACAGAAGTGAATGTTACTTGAATTTGTGACATTACAAAATTTATAACTTTTTCTTTAAATATTAATGTATTTTGGTCAATAATAATCTATTTTTTAACAAATTACATGTGTTTGTTTTTAAGTTTTAATAAACGGAGGTATTATAATTTAAGGCTAGAACGATTGTTGTTGTACATTATAATTACAATGTTCTATTGCAAGTGATATTATATATATATATATATATATATATATATATATAAATTTTTATTTAAGGTATTTATTAGTATGTAGTACATATACCTAACTCCGCCTAGTTTGAATTAGAAATGATTTTATCTAGCCAGTCCGAAGCCTTGATAAAGGAGGAGGGTTTGAGCGCAAGGTTGGCAACCTGGATTCTGTAAAAATTTGTACTGCTGCGGAAACAATGAAAGATGACGTCATTCTGGCAAACAACAACGTATCTGGATGGCAAAGTTACCAGATAACAAGGTTGAGTGAAAGCCGAAAGAAAGCGCAATCTTCGATTTGCAGAATCTTTAATGCCAACGAGACTTTGCTATTGTTGTTGTTTTGCTGTAATTGTTGTTTTATTGCCCCATGCTTATTCTTAAAGCAAAAGGGTTTTGTATAATATAATAATAATATACAATATATATGCCTAAGATAGATAAAAAGTGTTAAATATTTTTAAATATTAAAGTAGGTTAATATAAGATTCAATTTCGTCGCAGACTGTACATGTAGTGTTTAAAAATATTTTGAATAATTATAGTTCAAATGAATAATCATAAAATGAAGTTGCATTATGGATAAATAAATAGTTTTACATTTAAATAGCAAATTTACAAATATTTATTTTGTTTATTTTCTAATTTGTTTATTAAATAATCTGTGAAATTTACTGCATGTTTATTTAACAAATGCTTAATTAGATTACAGCGTTAAAAACATAATTTACTTATCCATAAACGAACATGTATTGAGTTAGAATAATTATCTATTATATTTTGCTAAAGTATTTAACCATAAATTATTAAATTGTTATTTTATTATTGCTCAAATGTATATTAAGTATTAGATAATTTATGTATTTATATAATTAATTAAGTTAATAGCTCATATGATTAATGCATAATTTTCTAATTATTATTTTTTAAAACATTATGTTTAAAGCGTTTAATGTGTGAATGGAAAAATAGTAAATCAGTTTCTATTAGAAAAGTATAGATAATTATTGTATAATTAATTTGAATCTGTGTATATGCATGTAAGTCGAATAAAAATATATCTCCTAATTAGTAATAAACGATTTGTCTAAAAAGGTTTCTTGTCTATGAAAACATTAATGTATTTTAAGTCAATTGTATAAATAGGAATATTAATAATAACAATATTCAATGTCATTGTCACTATTACTAACATTATACTTATAATTAAATTTTTATACAAATAAATAAATAAACAATTAAATTAATTGAGTTTATTGTTATAAATTGTATACATGTACAAAGTAGTTAATCTGTAGTAGTATGCTAGGAATAAAACTGAAAAAATGTGTTTAACATGCATGAAATAAATAATCTGTTTATACTATATTTGTGTCATTTTACTCATATATTTTATAAAAAAACAATGATAATAATAACAATCAAAAAATTGCTTTTAAAAATGAATATTAAAACATTTTTATTGCAACAACAATTTTTTTCCACTGTTAATGTGTATGTGTATTGTAGGTAACATGTTTCAGCAAATGAACGTTTGGTGAAACAAAATGTAGACCTACACGTTTAACATTACTGATAACATCAACTTTCGTGCAATATCAATCTGACAAATTAATCACTTATGCCGCCTAAGCATAAAACTTATATTGTTACAATATACACAAGCGGTATGACAAATCATTTTTTATTGTAGTAGTATTTATTATTGCTATTATTATTAATTTCGAACATATATGCTTAAATATATCTCATTTTTAACACATTTACAAGATTCTATTTTTAACTATCTTAGTTTATTTAGGCCTAAATAACGACTGTGTTCTTCTGGTTTGATAACTAAAACTTTAACCATTCAATTATCTCGATTCAACATATAAAAAATATGTAAAAAATATTGTAAAAATTATGTATAATTTAAACATTTTTAAATACAGTGAATATGTGTATATAGTGTATTCACTTTAAATGCAATTTAGATATTTGAATTTAAATCTTTCATGGTAGGCAAAAATGAACTTTTAACAACTTGACCGTTAAAAAGCTTAAAAAAGAAATATCAAGAAAAAGTATTTCCAATGTGATACACCCTAGTGGAAAAAAAGGAATTGTAAATTATATACAGTTGAGATGTTTAAATGCTGTTTAATGTTCTACCAAAAATGACAAAATATTAAATAAACGCAGCAAAAGTGTTTGTAATTGTTCAGTTTGAAAATAAATAAATATTATGCATACTCAAATATTAACACAAATTGGATTAACCAAATAAACCAATTGACATTTTTGTAATTGAAATTTAGTAAAATTAATAATATCTAAAGATTTTAAGTCGCTTTCTACAAAGGTAGTTATTGCGGTTTAAATAAAAACATATATACATAAATTAAATCAATGTTAATGTAATAAAATAATTTAACATTTCTCCTTGTTATTAATTTTTTCAATATTATATTTAAAATCCATATTTTATTGCAAAAATATTTATTAAATTAAACAATATATGTATGATTCAAATTTAACAATATGTACCAAAGCTTTAATTGTATAAATCTTTTTACAATATGCAAGCAAGATGATAATCATTTTAATTATTTCGGCAATGTTTCAGAAATATAAGTACTTCTGATTAGTCCGATCAATATATTTGTCAGACATCTCGTCGCTTAACTGAACAGGCCAAAGAACACATTGGATCGATAAAGAGTGCAACTCAAATGAACGTCATTTGGTTCAAACAAAACACCGAGTTAACTTTACGGTTTTAAAGTATTGATAACTGTTCAAACAGCTAATATGTCAAAACCACTTGAACCTTTTTACATCCACACATTAAAACCCATTTTGTGTGCACAAAAAGCATTGGTAACTTGATTAAATTTAGCTTGGACTTAACATGGGAATGTGTGCGTAGGTGTATGTCTGTGTATTTATTAATGTTAAGTTAATTACATCATATATTTTGTATATATATATACTGATTCTTTATATGTTTTTGACTTAAGAGAATATACGATATGAATTCATTTCACAGTTTATGTCTTCTATTAATTTTATTTGGAATTATAAAGGGAACCCAATCCTTTAAAAAACTAATGCTAAAGTAATATTACACTTAAAATAAGATACAGAAATGATACAATTATTCATGATTAATAATACAAAACCCTTTTGCTTTAAGAATAAGCATGGGGCAATAAAACAACAATTACAGCAAAACAACAACAATAGCAAAGACTCGTTGGCATTAAAGATTCTGCAAATCGAAGATTGCGCTTTCTTTCGGCTTTCACTCAACCTTGTCATCTGGTAACTTTGCCATCCAGATACGTTGTTGTTTGCTGGAATGACGTCATCTTTCATTGTATCCACAGCAGTACAAATTTTTACAGAGTCCAGGTTGCCAACCTTGTGCTCAAACCCTCCTCCTTTATCCAGGCTTAGGACTGGCTAGATTGAATCATTTCTAATCCAAACTAGGTGGAGTTAATAATACAATGTTAAACGTTTATTAAGAAATAAATTTATTTTTTTCATTTCATTGTGGTTGGTGACGTGGTCACCTCTTCATTATTTCCCATATTTATACGACATGTAGAACGATTGATTTCGATGGCTTGACAAGCGTAGACAAACGTGGAAGAATAACAAAGTTTCTTGGCTGGTAGACGTCATCCTTGTGACGTCGCCACTGTTCGCAAAGATTGACGAGGCCGCCTGATTTTTTGTCAGGGTTATCTCCCTTAGTCCAAGGGCTACATATAATATACGTATACATTTAGATACCTTTTAAGTATCCTGGGTGTATGTTCACACCCACCCGCCGTAGCGGAAGCCCAGTTATACCGCTGTGCACTTGAACTCTGCTGTTATTAGTCTAGATGCCTAGGGGCACCTAGTCCAGGATGCACCACGTGGAGGACTAACAGTCAGGAATATCACCATCATTAGAAATTGAGACTTTATGAGCATTACTCAAATCCTCAGGATCATTAGCATCCCTAAGAAATAAATGTCATAAAAATTATTAGGTCTATTGAGTCTAAGATTTTATTAATTAACTTAAAAGCATTCCAAATAAAAATATTATATATGTATATATGTATATAATATATATATATATATATATATATATATATATATATATAAAGAGAGAGAGAGAGTTTAAATTTAAGTTTAACTTAATACAACTTACTAATAAAAAGCTAATGTACATAAAACAAAAAGCATTGGTTTACGATTGAACTAGGTTCAATGTAGTTACAAACTGTTTTTGTGTACATAAACAAGGGTTTAATGTATGAATAAAAACAAATTCAAGGATTTTAAACATATTGGGAGCTTGAGAAGTAATTAACATCATTAACAAAGTTTTATTTTAAAAGTTAAAATTCTAAATTGATTTATTTAGTTTTTAGAACTTTTTTAAACAAAATTGAAAATTAAATATTAAGGCCTTTTTTTAGGTGTAAGCTAAAATTGACTCCGTTCTAGTACATTTCAAGCCTGTATTAAAAAAGGAAATCAAATGATCTTTAGGACTTTATTTTTGTAAAAGATGAAGACTGTTTTTTGATAAATGGCATACAAAAGCCACTTAGAAAAATGCGCCTTAATACGAAAGAAGCCACTAAAAGGTGTGCAAGCTGAAAACATGTACCTATTACTCATATCTTCTTAACAAGGAATAGAGTAAAGTGGAATCTAAAATTGAATCAAAATCAGCGTCTTATTTTTGCTACAATAATAATATTTATTTCTAAATACGTAATTTAAATGTTTAAATACATTGTACTGTGTATAAATGTATACTTATAAAACACACTTTTTTCATTACTGTTTTGCAATGTTCACCTATTTGATAATACAAACAAAAGGCAAAAACTGTAAAATTTACTGCTATTGTATAATTATATATTTATTATAAGTGCGCAATCTGAATGACAATGCAGATTATTATCAGCATTTTAGTCTAACCATGTGTAATAAAAACCGTTAATTAATGTTTTTATTATTCTACGGTTTATCAATTGTTCAGTTATTGTTATATTATACAATTACTGTTATTAAATAATATATAGAATGTAAATTTAAGTAGAATAGAATGGTTTAAACTGTGTTTTTAATTTATATTTTATATGGGAATTACTCAATCAGAGATAGATGCATTACAGTGACTATTGTTTAAAATATTGTTCCACGTCATCTCTTAAATTGAATAGAAAAAATAGTAAAAGTACATAATGGCCATAATTGTATTTATAAGATAATAATACTGCTGAATATCAGTTAGTTTTATTGAAATTAGTTTTTGTAGTAGTCCAATAATAATTAAACCTGATAATATTGAATATATATTATAGAACAATTCAATCTATGTTAGAAATAAAAATATTAAAGTAATATTTTTTGAATATGAAATAATTTATTGTCATGTCATTTCGTTTATGTTCAACTGTTATTTGTACTTCAATGTTAAACCTTATACCGATAATTTCTATTTCTGTGCATTTTTCTATTTGCGTTGCTTATGCAATTTTTTCATCTTGGATCCAAAGTTTCATTTACACTTTATGCAACTATTATTAATTCGTTTGTTTAATTCCAGATTATCAAAAGCAATTTTTATTCGTTTTATGTACTAAAGCGTTGTTTACATTAAATAAGAATTTTTAATGTACCAACTGTTGGATTGAAATATTACCTACCAAATAAACTAACTAAAAATGTAGATGTTGATTGCACTACTTGGTATAATCTGTCATCACCTTATTATTTATTGGTCGTTTGCTATTTAACTATTATACATAATTTGGATAAATATTGTCCTTTTATTTATGATAAACACCCTCCGTCCAAAATAATTACTTAAATGGGTGTCAAATGGCTTAGAGGGGTTAACTCCACCTAGTTTAGATTAGAAATAATTCAATCTAGCCAGTCCCAAGCCTGGATAAAGGAGGAGGGTTTGAGCGCAAGGTTAGCAACCTGGCCTCTGTAAAAAAAATTATACTGCTACGGAAACAATCAAGAGGACACCATTCGGTCAAACAACGGCAAAGAAATGATCGCACGTATCTGGATGACAAAGTTACACAGATGACAGGGTTGAGTGAAAGCCGTAAGGAAGCTCAATTTTCGATTTGCAGAACCTTCAATGCCAACGAGACTTTGTTGTTGTTGTTTTGCTGTAATTGTCTTATTTAAAGCAAAAGGGTTTTGTATTATGTAATAATATAATATTAGAAGCGTTTAATTCGGGATGTAATTACCATTTAAAGTCAGTATGCCTCAACTGTCATTTATTAAAAGCACAGTGTAAAAATTGATGTTTTGAAGGCTGTTGGTAATTTAGACTACTCTGGGCGATAATAATTGGTGGGGAATGTTTATCCCCGAAGACGACATAGCAATATAGTTGTTTTTATGATTATTTTATGTGATATATATATATTTATTTACTTGTTTGCTAAAATTTTCATATCAACATAATATTGTTTTTCAAAACTGTTTCTAATATTTTCAATTGAGTTTATTTTTTCCAGTACAAAAGAAATATAATAATTTTCTACATGTGGGGCACATCAATAAAGAAGTACAATGCTAATATTTCAACTAAAGGTAAATTAATTCTGACTTTATAATTAGTAATTTACATTACTTTAACATTTACTTTGTAAAAAGTTATTTCATTAAATAAAATGCATGTTTATATTTCTATTGTCTGTATATCACTATTTATGACTAATGTTTAATACAAAAAAATACTATAAGTTGTAAAGTAAAGTTTATATATGTCATTTTAAGTATATAGATAATTTTTATTGTAAAATATAAATTTTTCTCGTAAAATAAAACTACCACATTATAATTTTTTTTTAATATTTCTTTGAAAAAATAACAAATCCCACAAGTTTCGTTTATTTAGATTGGTTACAAAATGATTTTGTTACAATACAACTGTATCATTTTTCCAGGGCTATTGTTTATAACTTTTGCGATTAACATTTTTAACATAACGACATTCTACATTTAGTGTCGCTGATAAAATCAATCTTTAAGGAATACGTCTAGCCATATAGATACCTGTAATACTCTAACTGAACGACGCATAATTAAAATGCGATAAACAACTGTAAATACTTTAAATTTAAAAAATCTGACACAATCTAAATTGTATTTACCCTAAAGTTTATTTTGAACTAACTATTAGAGTTCTTTGTGTCAAAAATATGTTTTTCAATCATTAGCCTTGGTCTAATCCAAACAATTCACGCCCAACTATGACCAGGTTTATGTATTTATATTTAAGTATATTAATGTTTTGAGTAATGTACATTAATTAGAACTAGGAAAAAAACAATTAAATTTGGGATTGTTTTTCTATTTTATGAAGATGGCAAAATAGTTTACAATGCATATTGAATAAAGGATAGCTAGGCATAGTTTAATACTTTTGTATAAAGGATAGCTAGGCATAGTTTAATACTTTTGTATAATTAACAATCAAATCTTTTAACTTTTTCATAATGATGTTAACAAAGTATAAGAATAGTACAAGCATGCTTGGTCAATTAAATATTCAGTTTTTTAATGATACAGCATTGATAAGTTCGCTCTATGTAGTACCAAGTTTATGTTGAGAAAGAAAGGGTTGTAGAGTATAGGATTTGCGAACATTTTTAGATATTACTGTTGAAAAATAGGCAATTTACAATTTGCATCAACAGAATTATCAAAAACTGTGATAACTGAAATGTCTATGCTAGTGAGTTGTATTGACTTTAAATTAAATGCCAATTTTAACCCTTTTATTTGTATATATGCTGAAATTTTGTGTGTAACTGACGCGAATATACAAAATGAATATATCTCACAGCTTACATATTCTAATACTTTTATTTGGAATTATAGAGGGAACTCAGAGCTTTAAAAACTGAAAATGCTTAACTCGTCTCCTCCATTTTCCACCACAAAATTAAAACTACCAATGGCGGTGAGTTGTTTACAAAAACTGATTTAACAAATACTTTTCTAAAACTATGAGCACTCAGTTAACAGTTCCAAGTGAATTTTTTACAAGTGAAAACCACTTTATGTTTGCAAAAAATTACATTTCTTGTAACAAGAAACATTTGCATAAATGAATATAGATATGTATACGTATATATTCCAACCATAACCTATCCCAATATTTTTTAAATAAAGAAAATTACATTACTTTTTTACAACACAAATCAATCAACTTCTTAACGCATAAACTTAAACTTTTTTCTCAAAATCTAACATAAATTAACAAAAAACGTGACTAATAAGTTTCCAGCAGATGTACCACTTTGGAACATGATGATTGACAAATAAAGAATAAAAAACGTACAATAAAAACAAAAAACGTAATTAATATTTCGTTTTCTTTTGATACAATACAAGAAAATTAGTGAACAAAAATTAAAGGTACTAGATTCATCAAGATTTAATTAATAACTGAGTTTAAAACTTTTTATTCGATGTAAAGTTAACAATACTTCACCATACGACTACGCATAGAAAAATGTCATGAATAAGAGGGAAATATTTCAATTTTCATTCATTCATTTTTGTTAGTGATCACGTGGTCACCTCTTCATTATTTTCCATATTTATACGGCATAGCAAACGATCTTCTTCGATGACTTGATAAGCGTAACAAACGCAAAAGGATAACGAAAATTGTTGGCTAGTAAATGGCATCCTTGTGACGTCGTCACTGTTCGCAAAGACTGACGAGGTCATCTGATTTTGTCAGTGTTATCTACCTTAGTTCAAGAGCAATATATAGTACACATATACCTCAAGATACCTCTTTAATATCTTGAGTGTATGCTTGCACCCACCCGCCGTAGTAGAAACCCAGTTATACCCCTGTGCACACGGACCCTGCTGTTATTAGTCTTGATACCAGGGGTACCCAGTCCAGGATGCACCACGTAGAGGATAAAGAGTCAGGAATATCACCATCATTGGAAAATGAATACTTTATAAGCATTACTCTAATCCTCAGGATCATTAGTATCTCAAGCATTTTAATCATAGCAAATATTCATGAAACTTTGTTTATATCCATTTAAATTATTAATTAATAATATAGTCCATAGATTAATCATATTATTGCCATGCTTATAAAAAAATTTAATCCAATCCATAATACAATAATGGATTTATAAGAAAATTAAATGTTTGAATTCCCTAATTCATGTTTATAAAAGTTATTAAATACATCCAATCTGTGGTCAGATACAAATACGTTTATAAAAAATTTGGTTTAATCGATTGTGCTACAAAATGTTTGGTAAAGGTACATTTTGTACTGTTTTACGGGAAACATCCCTCAACAGAGGGCATCTTAGCTAAGCCGCACGTGAGTCCGCATATGATGTCGGTGGTAAAAATCGAACCCATGCCCATCCAGATTCGAGTCAAGTGCTGTATCGCTAGACCACCCCGGTACATTCATTAAGGCGAAAAATTTTAGACCGTTCACAATTGACTACAGTTTTCTAAACAAGAAGAAATTATAAATAATGAATAGTGTCCCAACTAAAACTTTCCCTAATAAAGTAAAAATTATCATCAATCAATTGTGCGTCAATTGATGTTTTATTGACAATTAAACAAATCACAATTCAAGAAACATTTGCTTAATGTGACGAAATAGCATAAGTGGTTGCATCCTTATACTCTAGCACTCTAGTAAACAACGAAATTTAACTTTACTGCCACCATAAAATGCAGACTGGAGACTTTGACTGATGATAAAATGTCTTTTCTACAACTTTTAAACAATAAACACAGAAACGAAATTTGCTTTATGCAAATTTAATAAACCAACATGCAGCTATAAATAATCCTCCATAATTCTAATAAAAATACCATCACACAAAAATGCAAAATTATATTTGATAATATGTATTACAAAAGAGTCAACCACACTCACACACACGTGCGCGCGCGCACACATAAATGCATACAAACTTTTTACACAGGCGCTGATTTGGGACACGATCCATAGGGCCTTATTGTCAAACTATAGACTGATCGAACATTCGTTGAAAATACTTTAATTTTGTCTTCCATCGACCCAAAACCAGCCTCGCCCATCGCATTCTCGACAAGTCGAGCTGCTTCCCACATGTTCAAAACTGTCAGTGGAACTGATCGTCTTTTGCGCTTGGCAGCCAGCTCTCCAGGGATGTCGCAGCCTTTGAGATCGGAAGCTGTCCGGGCCTGATTGAGCCACCCGGTTTGATTGGGTTGAATCAGCTGACACAGAGGCCAGCCCGAACCGAATATACACCGGTCCGGACCAAAACAACTGATCGCATGAGTTAGAACGGACTGCGCATGGTGAGGGTCGGGCATGTAAACGGCATCGTCTGACTCGGGATCTACGTCGATGCGGACGCCAGTGGCACCCGTAACTTTACAATAGACGTTGGGATAGCGGCTTAAATATTCCAAATCGGAGCGCCAATTTTTTAAAGTCAACGTTTCTGTAATACGATCAGGTAAAATAAGTAAGTACAAAATTTAAATGCTATTGGGTTGGATAAAATGTAAACGGTTTAAAAGTTGATACTTTTCTAGTTATTTATATCAACATTGTGCTTGACTTGAAACCCAATGAACAAAGGTTGGAAATCCTATTACCAACGCTGGCGACAGGTTCTTATTTATCTGCTCAACAAACTTAAAACAAGATGTCTCAGATACATTTGGCATAAGACCCATTTTGCATCCTCTATATCAAAAAGATGAGTAACTACCAAATTCGAGATGACCTACAATTTCACGATCTTCCTTCATTGGTATCGCGACAACAAAGATTGCGTTGGTTTGGACACGTTCTTCGCAAAAATCCTGATGTGATTTAGCTGCGCCAAAATGTTCAGTAGGTAAAAAATGCCTCTCATAAAACATTTAAGTAGTAAAACCAGAGTATATCTACATAACAGAACAGCAATACTGTTTGGTTGTCGAAGCCTTGAGAAAATACAACGATTGGGGGCTTGAAACCTGGTTTGAAGGTTGTAAATCTTAATCCATTAAAACAATCAATTATTCAACAAATTATACTGGGAAAATCAAATAATCTTAATACAAAAATTGCTTTAACCATAACTTTCCAACCAGAAATAGCAGTTTCAAAAAATTATTAAAATTCAATTTAATATTCATTGTCACGAGCCGAGTAATATATATATATATAAATTTTGATTCAAGCATGTTTTATTTGAATAAAAAAACTGTAAATGTTTCTTCTTTTGGCGTCATTTTGAATATGCAGAATATCGATCATAATTTCTATTCAATCAAAATGTTAAAAAGAAATTGTCTATATGCGTCATAACAGTACAAGTCGCTAGACTGATACCACACCACCAACAACTAATGGTACGTACTCATTCGTCATTGTCAATTGTCCCCCCCCCACTATTCTAGCAATAAACTTGGAAAACACGTGCAAAAATATTTTTTTATAAAAAAATTACCAGTTGAACGACTTGCCGTATATTCTACAGGCAATCCACAATGATTCAAAATCAATTTGAGCTTGGGATGTCGATAGGCGATTTGACACGCATGTCTCAATTGATGCGGTCCAATACATAAATCAAAAGGAAGTTTGTAATATTCGATGATGGAAAAATTTTCGTCAATCTACAATTGAAAACAATCAACAACACGCATCGATGTAGATCGAAATAGCGGTTTTCACTATACAACAAGCTTGTACACACCGTCAGACAACAATAGCTGCATCCCCTGAATTGTATCCTAAAAGACAACAGTTTAAATGTCACTGCCGGGATTATATGCAGACTATCGTACGACTATAATAAATAGCCATCAGCTAACAATTCATTATATTAAACCGGTCAAACAATGAAACCAAATAAATTGTCGTCAAAAACACAAAGGCACAAAATATCCTCAAGTAATCCCTCTATTGAACAAAATACTTGCCTATATTAGCTGTTTAAAAACCAATAACACAACTAGTTGATCCTCCTTACAGCTAAGTAGTTTTACTACAAAATAAAGTTTCCATGTGAAAATTGTAAGACCCACTTCTGAGTAATAATAAACTTGCTGACAATGTGCCACTTGAACAACTTGATACTATCTTTACAGAAATACGGGTATATATATATAGCGTATAAACTTACTGTAGGATCCAACAAATAGTCGCTTTCCATTTCACTAATGTCATATCTTACGCCAACAAGCAGCGGATCATTCGTCATTTGTTTCAAGCGATCTGAGAGACCCGGGTCGGACAGATCACACCAGGATACAAAACCAGCTATACAGTAGTAATCCTCAGCCATACTAGAAACCACCAAACCTTCGGAGTATGTTGATGCTGTCTTTAAACAAATTATGGGAAAAACAGAAATCAATAAATTAATTTAATTCTTATCCTAAAAAACAAAATAACAAACAATTTTCGTTTTATTCAACATACTACTTTAAAACATATGAATAGCTTAGATGTCGATTTAAATAACTCACCTGAACACAAATCCCATAGCGTATAGGATTTAGCTCGCCAACTTCATATTTAATTTCATTCTCGGCCCTAACCCGCATATAACTCACTTCTTCTTCGTAGTCGTCCATCGTAAAATCACGTCTCAAAATTTGACCCCATTTTGTATCGGGTCCAGGAGGCAATTTGCCACCCAAATACAACTGACTCGAGCTAATTGTTGTCGACAAAGACCAAAGCGAGAAGTGTGAATCGATAAACGGCGGTTGAATGGGAGTCCAAACTTTTGTGCCTGCTTGAACAGCATCGCGTTCGTCCATGCGTTCGAATTCGACCCATTCTTCGTCTTCGGCAGCTACTTCGGCCAGTAAATCTGGCTTGTCGGCCCGCGGATGCAGTTGTTCATGTTCGGCCTTGCTTAGGGGACCTACGAAGCTGTCCGAAGTCGATCCGCGTGCAGCCTGACAATGGAATGTTGACGAATATAAAACATGTTAAAATTTGTACAATTATTCATTAATGACTGAAATAAAGATTGGTTTGTGATACAATAGTCGATATAACTTACAAGACTTTTTAGATAATTATTCTAGCATTATTTTAAAGTCATACAAACAAAAGCTCGCCATTTCCATTCACAGTAGAAGAGAGACCGTATTATAGGTTTAATATTTCTCTTAATTATGTCAAACCATATTTTTCTATGGACAGCAAATTTTCTCTTCCACAAATTTGAGGATTCCGCCAGTGTTAACAATTTCACGAAATTGTCCGTTTACCAGCGGTACATATATCAAAACCTACCGTATTTACCCATCCACAATAACTTCTATCAGTTCTAAATAAATGTTAAGACATTTTTAAATATTATGATTACTTAACCAGAAATACTAATGAAATTCTAATTCGATGCAATACCATATTTTCCGGTATTAGTTGTCACAAAAACATTGAAGAATATGCACCGTGGTTATACGGCATATAATAAAATAGACCTGGCTGATGATTGCTTTTTATATTTAACTTTGTTTTGATTGATATCGATATTTTGTTTCACAATGAATTGGATAGTTTCTAAAGGCAACGTCACCAATTCCACATTTGATTTTATTTCATTACACGTTTACAAGTCTAAATAAATAATCAATTGTATTCAAATTATTACATGTCGAAAACTTTTTTAATATTTTTACTACCTTGAAACATTTCTTAGCAGTTGACATTTTAACGAAGCCGAACGTGGGCCCGCAATTAGTTCCGATAGTGGGATTCGAACCCAAGCCCACCCAGGTCCAAATCGAGCGCTGTACCGCTAAACCACCGCAGCACACCAACAACATCCATTGGTTAGTGATTAAAAGACAATACAACTGTTCAACCCGTACTTTTAGTAAAACGAGTTAAATTTAATTAATTTCAAATTCTAATTCTTCTAGATAATTTGTAGAAATTATTGAAACGGCATAGTCTAAATCTGCAATCTCAATATCACTACTGTTATAAACAAACGAAAATAGTTTTACACTTGAGCCAACCCATATTGAAATAAGCTAATAGTTGCAACGTATATATATATATAAATATATATATATATATATATATATATATATATATATATATATATATATATATATATATATATATATATAATATAATACCACTAGACAATAAGATAAGCGATTTACAAAACAGTGCTCGACATAAAAAAATTCCTAGCTTCACTACATTTCTTTCAAACAGAAAAATAATCTTCCGTACGTATTTATGATTGGTAAAAACATTAATGTAAAAAATAATAATAGAGTTCAGCAAATAACATAAACAATTTAACCAAATAGATAAGTAAAAAACACGTATTATTAAAAAATATAATATTTGATAATAAATACAATCTCCATACATACTCAAACATACACACAGTGAAAAAAAAACAAAAAACATTATTGTACAAAACAATTTTCATTTAAAAAATAAAAACAAACTAGTTATCAGTAAAATGGTACTTAAAATCTTGTGATATATATATATATATGTCATTTATACCGAAAAATAAACTCACCATATGTACAATTACTATGTCAATTAATCAACGTATACTGACAATTAGTGAGATGTGTACATAAGCACATAAGATTGAAAACTACAAAACAATCTCGTACATATAAAAGTAATTTTAAATAGAAAATACATAAAAATGATATTCGTCATTATTACTTTACAATATAAGTTAAAACAAATTCGTGCTATACAAAATGTATCGCAAAAATACACAACTTAAAATAACGAATCCAAATGTAACATATTTGAAGAAAAATATATAAACAATCACAACATCAAATGCCACCAGTTTGTACGGGCAATTTGATGAGATTTTCCATACTGTCCGTTCGGTAGGATTTGACTTTTTCGTATTTGCCAGTCGAATAGTCCATGTTCAAAAACGTGTCTACGGCCAAATCCATAAGCTGTCCTGTGGCTTGGTTAAGCACGCGTTCGCGATATTCGCTTAGACGGATACGAGCAGTGTTGCACGTCTCAGGCAAGGGATTATCTATATATATATATATATATATATATATATATATATATATATATATGGTTTTGAATATATATATATATATAAGAATATATATTAATATATATATATATATATATATATGTGGTTTTGAATAAATTAAAAAACGAAGAATAAATTTTAATGGTTCCTTAAGCGGAATCACCCAAACACGTATCCTGGCTAAATAAAAACCGCGTAGAACTGATTGTAGTAGTGGCTATGCCAAATAGACAAATGTATACAACCGAAACTAATTCATTTCATTCATTAATTTTCGTTGGTTACGTGATCAGCTCTCCATTATTTTCCATATTTATACGGTAGATAAAACGATCGACTTCAATAACTTGATAAACGTAACAAACAGAGATTAACGAAGTTTCCTGGCTAGTAGACGGCATCCTCGTGACGTCGCTACTGTTCACAAAGATTGACGACGACACCTGATTTTTTGTCAGGGTTATCTCTCTTAGCCCAAGGGCTACATATAGTATACATATACCTTAAGATACCTTTTAAATATGCTCCCACTCACCCGCGGTAGCGGAATCCCAGTTATACCGCAGTGCACTCGGACCCTGTTATTATTAGTCTAGATGCTTATGAGCACCTAGTCTAGGATGCACCACGTGGAGGACGTAGTCAGGAATATCACCGTCATTAGAAATTAAAACTTTGTAAGCATTACTCGAATCTTCAGGATCATTAGCATCCAAACCAATAACCACAGTAATAATTAATATATTCTTTTAGAAGTTTAAGTATGTCAAACGCCCGGAAACTAAACGGTGTCCGGGGTTTCAACCCTAGTCTGCAATATCTTCAGCATCATTAAGTATATGGAAATTAACTTGATTAATGTGAGCAAAGAAATAAAATGTGAAAAGGTACCAAGTTATATACTATTACAAAAACAAAAAAAAACACTTAATACGCACTGAAGTAGCAAATACAAAATTCTAAATTAAATTCTATTCTACAAATGAATCATGATAATTTTCGCCTAATAATACACACCAACTACATGCCCACACAATTTGGCCTCAACTTTACAAATCGTGAACGTTTAATACACTAAATGGCAATCACGTTGAAAGCAACCAAAAACAATCATTACTGTGTGCAAGTCCCGTTGGTTGTGAAAATATATCCACAGTGTTACGTCTACGCTTTATTTTTTCGAATAAGAAACAAGGCTAACTGCCCAATCCCAGTCGTAGTAAAATCGAACCCGTATCGCCATATACCTTGTACTTATTGCAGATGCAAAGTGCACACAAACGCAAACATTTACCTTTCGATCCGGCAATAAACGACAAAATCATGGCTTTCTCCGGCCGTGTCACCCGATTGGCACCCTGGAACAAATTCCTGACAATATTCAATTGATTTTCCGTAAGTGACAAATCGTCTTGAATTTTGACAGTCGATGACGACGCCGAAGAAGCGACCAGTTGGGTGTTGGGGGCAACGGCCACTTGGGAAGTCATCATCATGCCGCCGTGTTGCTTTTGTGGCGGTTTGACAAGTTGACAAGATGACGACGACACGATGGACGGAGATGTAGACGATGCAACCGACGTGGGATTGAGAATCATCGTTTGGTAGCAAATGCCGCCCATTGTTACAGGAGTCAAAATGGTCGAAGCATGCGTTAGGGGAGGAGGATCAGACAACAATTGGTCTTTGGACGACTGGACAGGATTTTGACCTACGGGTTGCATAATTGTGGCACGCATGGAATTGGTGAAGTTGTTGCCAGTACTGCTAGCCAATACCGACGGAGTCGAAGTGATGGGTCGAGGTAGAATTTGAACGTAGGTTGAAGTGGATAAAGACTGAAAGTCAAATTATGTTACAATGTTGAGAATATGACTATTATTGTTTTATTAAGAAAGCAATTTTTTACTACTTTAAATGTTTCATGAAAAACATCTTTTCACAGTGGATATTTTAGCAAACATGAGCCCGCATTTGGTCCCGGTAGTGGGGATTGAACGCATGCCCATCCCAGAGGAAATCGAGCTCTGTACAGATAGAACACCCCGGTACATTATTATTATTATTATTATTATTACTAACAGCTTACATATTTCAATAAAGTACACTTAACATCAACAATGTTTTACACTACTAGAATAAACAAAATAAACTGCAAAAAGTATAAAAGTATAATCATAAAAACAAAAAAAAACATTTGAGTTAAGAAAAAATATCATACAACAATGTAATAAAAATGTTTAACTAGTCATATTAGTATTTCGTAAAAAAGCATAATATTATATCCAAATCCAAACAGAAAAAATTGCTAAAAATTCAAACCTCAAACTGATTGATTTGAAAATCTGTGGTACAACTAATGTAACGCTATATACAGTAGGCAATGAATTTAAATCTGTCTAAACTTTAATTATTTTCAGTTAATTTTTTTTTAATATTAAAATATGTATTTCAATTTTATTACATTATTGTTAAAAATAAAATAAATGCTTACATAAAGACATACAAATTTACATTATATTTTTTTAATTAGTTAATAATTATTCTATTTAAAAAACAATTTAATAATTTTTTAAAAATGTTTTTCTAAAAAATGGTTAAATGTTCAACATATTTTCTATTTTTATTTTACATTGGATTTTGCCACATTTATTTCTTTTTTTGCTCCCTTTCTTTACACGTATGTTGAGTAAAAGGTAATCGTCGTTATTTTGAATTTGTTGTATTAGACAGCCAATACAACAAATTCAAATGTTTTATATAAGTGGTGCACATTACTGTATAATTGTAATATATGTGTAACATAAACGTACCTAATGTGTAGAAAATATATGTTAATTAAATATTTTAAAATCGTCTGCATAGATCTCTAAGCAAAATGTATGCTTATTTTACTTACGCAAAATTAAGTAAAACTTAAAACATAAAACATTATGATATTGGATTTTCGAACAGATAAATCTGCTAAATTTGATTTGAACATCTTTTGTAATACATGTTCTCTTAAGCCGTAAACAATGATTGGGATAAGTAGAGTTTTCTAAAAAGTATGAAAGTTCTTTCATGGTTTTAAAAGACAAATTGAAATATATCTGTACTAATTTCACAAATTTCGGATTTGACATTTTAGAGTCACGTATAATGTGGATTTTGTCAAAGATTACAAATATTTTGCAAAATAAAATGCGTACATGTCTTGTCAACATAGTTGCTGTAGAAAGATTTCTGAAGTTAGTAATATGGATCTATACTAACCACGGTTTGAACAGTAAGAAATTTACAAAATAATCTACACAAATTATTTCAGTTGTTATTTCAACAAGAGGCTTCAGAGCAGTGAAAACATACATGCCGGGATGGTCTAGCGGTACAGCGCTCGATTTGGACCTGGGTGGGCATGGGTCCGAATCCCACCACCGGCACTAAAATGTGGGCCCACGTTTAGCTTCGCTAAAATGTTCACTGCTAAAAGATGTTTCCCGTAAACCATTCAAAGTAGCAAACATGAAATAAAAATAATAGCAAATAAAACAAACAGCATCATACTCAAAGATGCACTTTATAATGGATAATGTGTTTTTTGGTATAACTTACAATTTACTATAGGTTTAATTTATTTAAACTGCAAAAACCTTGTTGAGCAAACAACCGACCGTCGAACATTTGATTCTCTACAGCCTGGATTTAAACGTTAGTAATTATGTTGTTTTTCTTAAGGGTCGATTAGCAACTTGTCAAATAAAGTATTACTTATAGAGAATATCATTTATATTATGATTTTATTGGTACCATAATAGTCTCAGATTTAAACGGCTGGCAGAAGTTATAAAAAGAAGTTAGTGTTACTTAAATTGTTAAAATAAAGTTTATAACTTTTTCTCTATATATTAGTGTATTGTAACCAACAAAATTCTTTTTTTAACAGATTGCGTTTTTTTTAAGTTTTAATAAACGGAGGTATTATGATTTATTTCTAGAATGAATGTTGAAGATTATAATTATAGTGATTTATTATATATATATATATATATATATATATATATATATATAACGATAAAGTATTACATAAGGTAGTTAGTCAATCAACATACTTGTGTCGACGTTATCTTGGGCGGAGCAATAACTCCGTATTTCGGATGAATCTGGATCGGTTTAATAACTTGGCTTTGACCAACCGTTGGTGACTGAACCAGCTGATGCGTCAGCTGTTGTTGTTGTGACTGTTGTTGGGTCACTTCATGTGTTTGAGACGTCAAAATAACCGAACGATTGCTATCCAAAACATAGGCAGCAGTCGCCGCATTCGGACGAATAACATTCGTCAAACCGACATCCTCGTGATAAGATACAGGTAGAGTCGACGAGGAAGACGAAAAGTAGACGGGTCGAGTATTTTGATCGGCGTTTGGAACTTGAATTCGAATAATACGCGTCGGGGTCGACTGAGGACAGACAATAGATGCAGGAGATGGGGCGATTTTCGGGTAGACGGTTGGTGTAGCAGGTAATTTGATGGCAACCTGAAATTGGAAAGAATAAGTTGAGATAATAGATCGATATATAATCAATAATCATTCATTCATTCATTTTGGTTGGTGACGTGGTCACCTCTTCATTATTTCCCATATTTATACGAGATGTAGAACGATTGATTTCGATGGCTTGACAAGCGTAGGCAAACGTGGAAGAATAACAAAGTTTCTTGGCTGGTAGACGGCATCCTTGTGACGTCGCCACTGTTCGCAAAGATTGACGAGGCCGCCTGATTTTTTGTCAGGGTTATCTCCCTTAGCCCAAGGGCTACATATAATATACGTATACATTTAGATACCTTTTAAGTATCCTGGGTGTATGTTCGCACCCACCCACCGTAGCGGAAGCCCAGTTATACCGCTGTGCACTCGGACCCTGCTGTTATTAGTCTAGATGCCTAGGGGCACCTAGTCCAGGATGCACCAATAACTTTATGATGTATACCGTAATGAGGCCATTTATTGTAAATAATAACAAAACCGTCTAATATTCCGTCTAAATGTACTCCGTCAGCCATATGACTATATGCGATACTGGTAAAGCTTGGGAAACTTTTTCAGTATCATGAATACGTGCTATCCACCAAAGCAAAAAACCAAATATATTACTAAATATTGAATCAGTAATACGCCAACAATTTTGTCATTCTTCTACGTTTGTTACACTTACCAAACCGTCAAAGTCAATCGTTTTATATATCGTATAAATATGGAAAATAATGAAAAGGTGGCCATGTCACCAATCAAAATGGAAAAATAATAAACATGACAAAAAGTGCATGTCCCACTTGCCTTATTGGCGCTAGACACAAATGGACTGGTAGAAACCGACATTGCACTGGTAAAATTTGGACCAGCAACCAGATATTTCGTCGGAGTCGCTGACGAAACAATTTGTACAAAACTAGGAACTGCCGTACCAAATTGCGTACTGCTATTATTGTTGCTTGATACGCCAAAAACACTAGGACTAGACTGAATCAAATTGGGCTGAGATACGTTAATCATCAAACGAATGCCGGTTGGTGCATCGGTCTGACCTTGAATTGTGGCTGACTGAAGTGGGCCGGAATTAGGAACCAATTGAATAATGGATTGTTGTTGGTCGGTTGCATAATTCGATATGAATTGACTATTATCTATCGATACACGTTGAATTGATGAAGAAAGCTGTTGCAATTGGGTATTGGTTACATAGTCCATCGTGTTCTGATTTGGGTGTCTTATGGATTGTGGAAAGGACACATTGTAAGTTGGATTTTGTGAAAATATTGGGCGGTACGTTGGGTTAAGTCCACTATTAAATAAAAATTAAATTCATTCACTATGGTTAGTGGTGCGGTTAGCTATTTATTATTTCTATAATTGTACATCATCATCGGTAATAAGCATCCCCCACCGATTATTATCGACCAGAAATCCAAGTTACTTAAAAACCTGCAAACATTAACTTTTACAACGTGAACGATACTTGAGGTATGCTGACTCACATCGTCGTGTTCCAATGCCTCAACCCCATTCGGCTACTTTGACAAAGACACCAAACACAATAAAAAGTTATTAATAAGGACGTACACATACGCCGCTTTGGATTCTTGGTTGCGCAACAATCCCTCTTCATAATCGTCATCATCATCTTCTTCTTCGCCATAAGTTATGCTGGTAACGGTGCCAGTACCGTTATTGTTGCTGTTGTTGTTGAGCCCTGAGGAAACAGACAAACGTGGATGGCAAAGCATGGGTCGGCCAAAAGCGTTGAACAAATTTGGTGGATTTTCATTGGCAGTCTGTTGGTCTTCCTGGCCCATGTACTGGTTGTCCGTCAAACTCGATGGAGCAGACTTTTGATTAAACAGGCCTTCGGGAACAAATCCCTTGTAATTCAGCAAATTGAATTGATTCAACGAATTTTCTTCCATTTTTGACCAACTTTCATTGCCATCTTCGTTGTCATGACCAAGCAGTGAAAGACCAGAATCGCCGCTATTGTCGACATTTGGCAACTGAATATTGGCAAGAATTCCCGTATGTCGAGTATCCCGCTCGACTTGACGAGCTACTTTGGAAGCCGTACGTGCCGCTTTCTCTTCGCGAATGCGGTCGTCGCGTTGACGCTTGAGTTCGCGCTCCTTTTCTGAAAAAAAATGCATTCGACACTTTATTCTTGAATGCTTGAAAAGTTAAATTACAGTCAAGTCTCTATGCAGTATCTAGTAGCTCCAATAATTATTATAATTTCAACAACGCGTTGTAAAACGGATTTTTAATTGAAGAGAAACAAAAGTAATACTGCACAACACTGTATTACGTGTATAACACAAATATAATTAACTGGTTCATTATCAAAAGAAAAATAAAATCATTAACATAAAATATTAAAGAAAATGCAAAGTTGTGCAATTTTGTAGGTATTTAAAGTTTTTTTTTGCATTTCACTTTCGACAAAAAACTGGGTTTATGGAGATAATAATTTTATTTGAGATGCTAATAATCCTGAGAACTTGAGTAATTTT
This sequence comes from Cardicola forsteri, assembly GCA_025895645.1. NCBI lineage: Eukaryota > Metazoa > Platyhelminthes > Trematoda > Strigeidida > Aporocotylidae > Cardicola > Cardicola forsteri. The sequence continues at coordinate 1,074,337 of JAKXYG010000004.1, forward strand.
TATAAAGTCTCAATTTCTAATGATAATGATATTCCTAACTCTACCTCCTCCACGTGGTGCATCCTGGACTATATACATTTAGACTAATAACAGCAGGGACCAAGTGTACAGTAGTGTAACTAGGTTCTCGCTCTAGCTGGTGGGTGCAAGCATACACCCAGGGTACTTAAAAAGTATCTTAAGGTGTACATATACCATATGTAACCGTTCGGCTAAGGGAGATAGCCCTGACAAAAATTCAGGCGGCCTCGTTAATCATTGCGAACAGTGGCGCCATCACAAAAATGCCGTTTACCAGCCAAGAAACGTCGTTATTCTTCTATGTTTGTTACGCTTATCAAGCCAATGAAGTCGATCGTTTTATATGCCGTATAAATATGGAAGATAATGAATCAATCAAATGAATCAAAGTAAAAGTTACACAAAGTTGACTTTATGTTGTACCTTATTTTAGTATTCAAACCATTCATTGATTCACTGCTTTAATTGCTATGAAGCATTAGAACAGTCCACTTTAATCTTAACAAATCGTATCTACTTATTTCATTTTATAATTTTAAAATGTGATGAAAACGGTTAAACGCTTTTTTCGTTCTAGTTCTTACTAGCAATTACATGAATGATTATAAATCACATTGTACAATATCAAAAATTATTTTACTTAAACTGTTTTAAATTGTTTAATAATTTTTCTAATAAATAATCCAATCTTTCTGGATTTTCGATTAAAATTCCCGGGGGTGGTCTAACGGTACAACACCCGACTCGAATCTGAGTGGGCATGAGTTCAATCCCCACCACCGGCACTAAATGCGGGCCCACGTTCGGCTTTACTCAAATGTTCACTGCTAAAGAATGTTTCCAGTAAAACATTTAAAGTAATAAAAATAAGATAAAACTTTTAGAAGTACCGTTCAAAATGTAAAATCATTTCAACAATGTATCTGGAATTTATTTCTTAAATGTTCACCGTAATATATATACATATATATAATTTAGAATTATGTAGAATCCACTGCACCACTAATTTGATAAAAAACAACTAAAAAATACTGATTTCCTATTATATTAAACATCTGAATGACGCCTAAATACCAGTTATATTTATAGCTAATTTAAGTATAAATTAATAGTTTCTTAAGAAAAACCTCCCAATTGAACAACTAGATTTAAAGTGGGTAAAACCAAACAAATCACTGACTAGTCTAATGGTTTGGTTGAAAATGTAACCCAACCAAGTTGATCAAGCTAAGATAGGAAGCAGTATCCAATTTTCGAACCCTATACCCCTTTTCATGTCTGAAAATCGAGAAATCTTACCACTAAACCGTCTAAATATCATTATGTTAAAAGGAAACACACCTTTACGCAATTGCTTTGCTTTAGGCCCAAATGCAGGCAACTCGTCATAATCCAACAACTTAATGCCCGAAGCCTTGCGCAAATTAGAAGCACCCAACGACCGAGCTGTAATCCTGTCAGTAAGCGACATTGGTTTATGATCTTTCTGAACAGGACTACCATTCGTGACAATTGCATTCGCATGGCCAACTGTTTTGGGAATTGATCCAGACCAAGTGGGAGATTTTGTCGTTTCCATAATATCCAGATTTCGGGGACCCAATACGCGAGGAAACATACACTTGCGTCTGGGATCAGGAGTTGTGGAGCTTTCCGACGACCGACGAATAAAACCCGCCGTATCGTCGTCGTCTTGGCGAGTGACACTTCGACCAGGAATTGGAACATGAACACGTCGGCGTTGACATTCGTCTTTTAGCTTTTCCAAATAAACTTCTTTCAAATGTTCCGAATCTGGTTTGCTTCTGGGCACAAAGCCTAGATTGATGACGGTCGGTTGTGAATGAGAAAAGGATTCGTCAAGTACGTCTTGACCCAAATATTCGGCCAACAGAGGTGTTTCGGTCAGGTCCGTCCAACTGTCAGTAATTGTTTTGAGCAACTTTTCAATATTTTTACCAAAAATGTCATTTGTCGGCGATATGTCAAAATTCAAATAATTCAGTGATTGTTTGCTGTGCAAAATTGTAGCAACTGCTTTGACCAAATTGTTTTCCTCGTCCAAAGCTTGAAGAAATATATTTTCAATGTGCTTGTTATCCTATAAACAAAAATACTAGTTGAATTAGTATACTCAAATTTACTTTGAGAAATTAAACATACTTTTTTAATTATAACAGTTTTTACAATTATATCATAATATTTTTTTAAATTATATAAATGCTAATGATCCTGAGGATTCAAGTAATGCTTATAAAATCAATTTTCAATTATGATAATATTCCTGACTGTTCGTCCTCCACGTGGTGCATCCTAGACTAGATGCCTAGGGGCATCCAGACTAATAACAGCACAGACCGAATGCACGGCACACAAGTAAATCAAGCTGGATTTCGTCCAGAAATGGAATGCATTGATCAAATCCAGTTAGTAGAACGTTAGAATTGCGATTGTGATACCAACAGCGTACGTACTGTGCATTTGTACGTTATTCAGCTGCCTTTCATTCCGTTGATCACAACTTGCTGTGAAATCTTCTCATTACTAAAAGAATTCCTGCCAAAGTTGTCCATATTATTAAACCCTTGTATACGTCGTCCAACTCAGTAACGTGGAACGGGGATTCTTTAACTGATGCAATCTCCATAAACTCAGGAGACCGCCAAGGATGTTTTAGCCCTAACATTTTTTCAATTTTGTAATTGACACCATTTTTGATAAAGTTACCGAGTCATTCAATAGCGAATCTTCAATATACAAACGATGCGGTTCTTATGGGAGGAATAGAAGATCTACAAAATGCGATTCGGCTTACTCAAAAATCCTCAACGAAACATGGCTTATATCTTAATACCAAAAATAATTTTAGCGAATGTCCACTTTAGAAATCCAATCACTGCTAATGGTAATCCACATCCAGTGGTTAATGAAGTTACATACCTAGGCTTCGTCATAGATAACAAATGATCCAGCTTTTCAGAGATTCGGCGTTGTATTCGCCTCTCTGCTGCAGCTTTTGGAGGTTTATGCAAACCTTTATAAAACAAAAAATAATATTTTCTTAAAACCAAGATTAGAATATTTAAAAGTTTAGTGCGCTCCATTCTATTTTATTCTCGGAAAAATTGAACTCTCACCCAAGTGGATATAGAAAAGCTTGTTGAGTTTAAACAAAGTTGTTTAAGACCCATATGGTTTCGCTCCCTGTCTTTTATTAACATAACATAAGTTAGTGCCAGAGCCACCTCTTCATTAATTCCAAGTTTGAAAAGCTTCTCGAACTCCCATACGAAAAGGTTGTCGGATGCGAATTGAACTTGGAGGGGTGCTAATAATCCTGAGGATTTGAGTAATGCTTATAAATTATATTCCTGACTATTCCTCCTCCATGTAGTGCATCCTAGACTAAATGCCCACAGGTATCTAGACTAATAACAGCAGGGATCGAGTGCGGTATAACTAAACTTTCACTGGATTCCTGTTCAGTGAATGGGTGCTAGCATATACCCATAATGATTAAAAGGTATCTCAGGGTAACTATTTACCATATTTAACCGGTTAGGCTTGTAAAACCCTAAAGATAACCTCATCAATTCTTATCAACACTGGCGTCGTCAAAAAGAAGAAGTCTTCTAGCCTGAAGACTTCATTTATCCCTTTAAGTTCAACTTCTATTGAACGCAACCGTTTAATAACTAGTAAAATATTTCAATAATTTCTAAATATTTGTGGCACACTTAATATAAATAAGCATAAATAGATAAATAGATTTCCTACTCATCCAGCCAGAATAGCTAAGGGAGCCCAACCATTACCCGGATGGAAAAGAAGACCCAGTAGGCAACGAATAATTTAGGACACGTAAACTCAATCCTTTTATATATGCTAAGGCCCCTCACCCAAATGAATTACTTAATTGTGCATTCAATTACTAACCGTTTGCATTTAATAGAAATCATTAAAGGGGGTTTAATTCGGGATGTAATTAACATTTAAAGTCACCTCAAGTACACCTCAAGTGTCATTAACTAAGTGCACGTTGTAATAATTTATGTTTTCTAGGCTTTTGGCAATTTGGACTACCTTAGGCAATAATAACCCGTTGAAGATGTTTGTCCCCGATGATGACAGGAGCATTTCAAATTGTGTAAACAAAAATACCCAACTTTTACTAAATCAAAATGACTGAACTGTAGGTATGTGTATTTGATCGGTTCAATTACTTTAAAAAGTATATTAATTTAGAACAATAATTCTAAATATCAATAACGATTGTTTCTAATTATGCTTCCTGAACTATTAAACTAATTACGTTAAATAAATTAGATTCAACTCACATCATACATAGACTGTATATTTAAAAATTTAATATATTGAATTAATTTTGTTCAGAAAGTGAATTAAAAACCCTTTTAAACACTAAAAATAATTAAGATTTCCCAAAAAAATTCTAAAAATAAAAACTTAAACGTTTAATAAATATTGTATCTTTATTAATATTTTCAATATAATTAATTTTAACCACTGTACGTTCAAAAAACGTACTACTTAAAAAGTTTAATTCATGTTATGCAAGTAATCATCAGTTACAAACATGATAACATATTTAACTACTAAAAGCATTTTAAAATATTGCAAATTAGGTGGTACAAAAATATATTTCATAAAATTGACTAGTCTTTTAAAAAATTACACTCACCTCGTATGATGTGGATGGCTTGGTATTACTAAAAGCAAGAAGTAAACATAGCTTTGATTTTACATCAATATTGCTAAATGATAAATCAATAAAACGTAACTTTTCTTGCGTAAGAGACTTCAAATCAATCTCTTTTGTCCAACTGTTGTCAAAAAAATGCTGTCGAATAAACTTTTGGAGATCACCCATAACCTTTTATACGCCTCCAAAACAGCGCTTTAACGATCAGGGTTATAGAATGATTTTAACAAAATTACAAATTTAATTTATAAATAACTTTTTTATTTAATATACGTTTTTTATTTTATATGTATATTTAATAATGTTAAATAATTGTTTTTTTATTTTATAGGTTTTACTAGAATCAAGTTTATATAGATGAATAAAAATTTATTTTGATTTATGCTAAACATGTTTTTTATTATTTTTATTTTTAAAAACATAAAATAATAAAATTTATCTCTAAATATAATTTAATTTAGTTAATGTTTTCTAAATAGAGATTAGGCGCACGTCCTGCTACATGTTTTTCTATATCTTTTTCTCTCTTCATTTTTGAAAATAATAATTTTTTTATGAAGTTTTAGTATCTCACTAGACATATACTCAGTGTAAAATACATTTTCACTATTAATATAAAAAAATAACAACAAAAATTAAAAAGGTAGTAGTACAAATAATGGGAACAAAGTGAGATGTTAATGAGTATAGATGTAGTCAATACAGTAAACATGTAATTTAGAAAAAATTTAAAATTACTATGCTTTGGATGAGTCATTATAAGGCACAGTTACATTATGCTGTAAAATGTCCAAATTAATTCAAATAAATGCGTGGGTAGAATAATTCCTACTTTAATAGGTTTGTTAGAAGTTCAATTTTGCTTGATTCTGGATTGGTTAATAATCTGGATAAGTATGGAAGACATGGATTTTTGTATTGATTAGTTTTGGATTTCATGTTTAGGTAAGTTCTTTTTGTTTTTTCAGAAGCTTTAGATTTGTTTAAAGTTGTATGTAGTGATTGAGTGTTATTGTCTTCAATCCTTGATGCTAATTGCATACAGGATTTTAAATGTTTATTAACAATATCATTCAATAAGATAAAATATATGATTCCTGCAGATTTTGATACCAATGATATGCATCTTTTTAAAACAACATAATTTTGTTTTAATAAACCAGAAAAAATTACCGGTGAGCAATATAATATTAAAGGATAAAAACAAGATGTAACGAACAATTTAGTAATATGGTCATCAACGTTTAGTTTTCTTAATCTTCTTATTTAGTAGTATAAGGATTTGGTTTTTATAAATATATGTTTTACATGATCACATTAGGTAAGTTTGCCATTTAACAATGTCTTGTCTGAAATTCACTCTCTCAAAGTTCACATCTCCAAAAGCAGCCCTACTTCCTTAGCTGCTAAATCGGTTATAAGACTTTCCCAGGAAGAAATTCTAGCTGCCACTAAGCAACACGTTAAGGATATTAAACGTGACTGTAATATTATCATTAAAGGCATCAAAGGCAGTGTTATTAACTACAAATAACTAGTAACTTATATTATTTCTTCTTGTTCCTCTAGGAATATTGAGTTTAAGTTATGTAAACTCACCTGCAAGCGCCCTCATTCTGCCCCTCCCATCTTAGTAACCTTTAACTTTTCTCTCATGAAGGAAAACATTTTGTAGGGCTAATCAAACATTCGCTCTAAATTCCCAGGAGTTCGCCTTTTAAAGGACCTCCCAAGGAGAGATCGATCCAACAATTTATCTAGGACTGCCATTCCTTTAGACAATAAAATCCCTATAGTACGACTCTCACCTCTTAGGCTTGACAATAATGATATACCAAATTTTCGGTTTTTACCCCGAAGTCATTTTCAATTCCCCATCCTTCATCGACTCAGACAACTTGCGCCTCTGCTCCCATCCTCTCTATAACGGTCTACTACACTAATGCCTTAAGTCTACTCAACAAATTAGTAGAGCTAAAACAAATAGTAAAGGGGGCTCACCCCCACATTATTGGGGTTACAGAAACTTGGCTCTCCGAAGACATATTAGACAGTGAGATACTCTTAGTTGGATACAGAATTGTAAGGCAAGACTCGTGTAAAAGTAAAAGTGGGGGCTGTCTCTTCTACATTCGAGAAGACCTTCCCTATGCTATGGTATCAGTACAGCAATGCCTAACCCAGAGGAAATATGATTCCATTCATCTGGCATTAAGCTCGCATACTCTTTGCTCTCTCTTTTACAGACCCCATTCATTGTCTAAATCCTCCAATGACGCTTTTGTATTTGAAGTTAAACAAGCTCTCTCCCTTCCATATAAACATCGGATATTAATGAGAGATTTTAATTGTCCCACCCTTAATTGGAGTTCTCTCTCTGGGTCAAACCCACTTGACATTAAAATTTTAAACCTAAGTCTCAAGCATGCTCTCACCCAGCATGTTCTATTTCCAACCAGATATAGACTTGGCTCCTCTCCCTCATGCCTCAATCTAGTTTTCACAAATGAATCCTCTCACATGGATTCTATATCTTATCTTTCTCCTCTTGGGAAGAGTGATCATATCCTTCTGTCTTTCGAAGAAAGCCTTCTCTTAAACAGTTCTAGAACTAAAGGTGGAAATTTAACACCAATTCCTGACTTTAGGAAAACTGACTTTGCTAAACTGCGTTATTTTCTTGCTACGGCTAACTGGGGTCCTCTATATGAGAATGACTTAGAGCAAGCTTACTCTCATTTCGTTAAATTAATCAAAGAAGGCATCTATAAGTTTGTTCCTCATCGTATCCTTACCCACACCAACCCTAAGCTCCCTAGGAAGATTGTACACCTTATCCAGAAAAGGAATAGAATGTACTATCTATGGAAATCCACTGAGCTCCTATGTTTCTATTATAAATATATTTCTTTTAGGAACCAATGCTCTGGCCAAATTAAGTTGCACAAGGATACCATGGTGCATAAACTTCTACTTAAAGCTAAGAATAATATAAATGCTTTATATAAGTTTATCAAGGATAAGCGCGCCCCAGAGGATACCTTACTTTGTTTAAAAAACGACATCGGTTTATTACTCTCAAGGCCTGAAGTTTGCAACAAGTTCAGAAATTACTTTAAATCGGTATTTCAGCACCCAGACTCTGCTTTTCTACCTTATCCAAGCCCATCCTTCACTATAGGCCCCCTCTTTCCCAATGCGCATACAGTTCTCAGTCAGCTTGGAAAACTTAAGTCAACCTCATGCGGAGCCGACAGTGTGTACCCCAGAGTTCTGAAAGAATGTGCAGAGGTATTAGCTCCCCATCTAGCCCACATTTTCAACCTCTCCTCTATTGTTGGCCGGCTTCCAGTTATCTGGAAGTCTGCATTTATTAGGCCGATTTTTAAATCGGGTTCCAGATTTCTGCCTGAAAGCTATAGACTCATCAGCATTTTTTCTACCCCTAGTAAAGTTATGGAAAGATTAATAAGGACTCATGTGTTAGATTTCATTATCAAACATAAAATTATTAACTCAGCCCAACATGGGTTCTATCCTTAACCAACTTAATTACATACACAAGCCCTCACCCATTTTTCTTTTCATTAACGATGAACTCTTGTAGAGGGCATAATCTTAAATTGAGTAAGTCTAGAGTTAACTCTAAGCTAAGACTCCATCATTTCTCCCAGAGAGTCATTAATGCTTAGAACAGTCTACCCACAAAAGTAATTAATGCTAAGTCGGTATCGGCTTTTAAGGCTGCCTACGATAATTACGCCCTAGCCAATTTCACGTGAATAAATCATAGTCCCATTCTGATGATTTATTTTATTCAAATTTTAATTTTATTTTCTTAATACGATATTGACAATAAATTTGAACCGAGGATCAAAAGGAAATTGTCTCCTACTCAACTCGTAAACCAACCTATAACCTGTAAGATACTTAATTTTGTTACAGGTGCATATGTTTCTCTGATTTAATTTAAATGTTTTGTTTAAATCTATTGTTTCGTTTGGATGCCTCGTTGTAAATATAACTAGTTTGTATTTCGATAGATTTAAATTGAGATCAAAGTTAATAGGCCATTGTTTAATTTTATTAATAATTTTTTTAAATTCTTTTAAATTATTATTTGAAGAAATTTGTGTGCACAAGACCATATCATCGGCAAATTTAAACAAATGTAATGGCTGTGGAACTTGTAGTGGATCTACGTACAGTAAAAATAAAAACGGAGATAGTACTGCACCTTGTAGAAACCCTTTGTTGTTTTCTGTTAACTCTGATTTATTACGATCAATTTGTGTAAGTTCTTTTCTATTTGAGAAATAATTTCATAACCATTTTAAGATGTAGTTGGGTGTTTCAAGTAGTTCAAGACGTTCAATTAATTTTTCTCTTGACATACTATTAAAAACAGATTTATTATCCAGAAACATGCAGTATATTAAATATCTTCATTTGTCAAGGGATTCAGTAATGCAATGAACAAGATTGGCTACATAGTCTAGAATAGAATAATTATTTTTATAAGCAAATTGATAATGATTATTACAAAACTTGTTTTATTATTACTTTTATATATTTATTATTTTTACTGGTTTTTTATAATTGTTAACTCCTACTATCTACCTTAATTTTGTCTTAATATCAAAATTATTTTTGTGACCAATTCCCCTCTACCTCACCTTCCATTTCCCCCTAAACATTTTGAAACAATTTGAGAACCGAGTACTAAAAGGCGCTTAACCTACTTAACTTGTAAACAATTCTAAATCCTGAACATAAAAATATTATTTTTTAATTAAAGTTTAAAAAATTGTTATCTTAGTTTTATTGTAATTGTACCAGAAAAATAACTGTAATTGCAAAATTAATTTTAGAAAGCTTAGGTACATGTTTTTGTAATTTACTTACATTCCAGGCTGTAATAATAATAATAATAATAATAATAATAATAATAATATAATAAAGTTCTAACTCTATATAATGATAGAACATGTTTACATTAATTTTAATTTGTAAAATTGGTTACATTAATTTGGTTTATCATTTTAATAGATTTTGCTTCATATGACTTTAAAAATTTCGTATCAAAATTATCAATTTAAATAATTACTAGGTTACCTGTAACTATGCATAAGAATTATTAAAAAGCATTTTTTTAAATTATTTATTTTAATTTTAATTACAATATTTACATTTATACTTAGACAATATTAACACTATTAATTCTTGTTTTAATGTACATCTTATTTTGTGTTTAAATGTAACACATGTGTGTGTTGTATCGGCTGTAAATTTGTGAAGTATTGTTATATCCTGTTATTCTCGTTGATAAATGATATTAACATGTAAATTTATATTTATTATAATAACATTATAATAACAATAATATTTTAAACTACATGAGAGCATTTTTGATTAAAATTAGCTAGACTGTTAAGTGTCAAGTTACACCTGAGAAATACATGAAGAAAGTTTAGTGAGATTTTACTTTATCTAACCAGGATTCAGGATTGTTCTCAAGTTGAGTATGCCAAAACGCGTTTTAGTACTCCGTTTTCAAATTTTCTCACATTTTCAGGAGCAAAAATAAAATGAAAGGTGAGGTAAGGATGGATTGGTTACAAAAGAAAATTGGAAATTAAGATAAAGTCAAGGTAGATAGTGGAAGTTAACAATTATGGAAAACAAGCAAAAATAATAAATATACAAAAGTAATAATAAAGGAAGTTACGTATTACACTGCAATAATCTTCTAAAAGGAAGAGAAAAACGATAAATAACGATAAACAACAAACGTGTAGCGAAACGCGCGCTTCACCTCGTGCATGAGTATAAATAAAACGTCTATTTTCTTACAATTAATTTAAACTTTATGTCAAAATTGTCATTTTAAGTTACATTTTGGTAAGTCAATATTAGTTGTATTTTATATCAATTATTCTATCATGGTTCTGCTTAATACTAAACATAAAACTTCTTACTGTATTATTAAACTTTTCCAAATAAGCAAAAATTCTTGGATTTAAAAAAATCTAATATAATAAGAAATATTAACATATAAAAAATAAAATAACGTTAAAAATTTAAACAAAAGATTTTGTAAGTTTAAAATTGCTATATCATTATTTAGAAATTATTGTATAAATTTTATGCAAAAATAAAACAACTAAATATTTAATAAATAAAATAAAATACTTTAATTTTTATTTCTAAAAAATGTTTTTTAGTTTACTTTACATATCTTATTAATATAATTTAATTCAGTTGTTTAGGTAAGTTCTTTAGAAAAACTAGATGTTTTTCTGTTATTAATTTAGCATTACCATAATTTTTATAGTATTCTCTAAAATTATGCAAGTGTCCATTTTAGTTAACGTTATAGTTATTTTAAAAAATACTAATGGTAATTATTAACTATAACGTTTTCTGAATATTAAAATTTTGTACATAATTTTAATTTATAGAAATGCTTGGTATAATTTTTGTAGTTAAGGTCATTGTAAAGTTAAAACAATCGATAGAAAACACGGTTACTATTGTCTAATAACATTAAGAAGTGGTCAGTGCTTTCAAATGCAAATTCTATTTAACAAAATTAATGCAAAAAACGTAATCAGAAATTACTAATTTGTGCATAAGATAATTATTTTTATTATAACTTCTACACTTTATAGATTAACTGTTCTCGTTACTATTATTATTACTGCAAATGCTGTCATTAATGTTGCTATTATTATTATTATTGTAAATAATAGTTATTGCTGTGTATTAGTATTATCATTATTCTTATTACTATTATTACTGTTTCTACCAAAATATAAAAATGAAATAAACGGTAGAATTAATTTGTCAAAATATACAAACATAGCAGTTTTACAAACTTTCTGGAAAAATAAAAATTGGTGGAATTATAATTTCACAACTTAATAAATGCGAGGTTTAAAAAATATTGATTAATCAAATACACATACAAGCAGAAAAGCATGAAGGTAAATAACTGTTATTCTGATATTCCAATTTTATTAATTATCGTAAATCACTTAATCCGTATTTGTACATATTTTGTTATTAGATAACTGGTCAGTCTGCGTTTAACTTAATACAATGACAAGTCCAACTGCAATAACTATCTACTTTTTTATTGAAGATCAGTAGAGATTAATTCAATCTGATCTATGCGACGGAAAATATAATTTTTACTTTTGTAAAATATTTTTGTTATAATTTTTAATTAAAAAGCATGAACATCATTTAAACATTTATTAAACTAGTAAGTTTACACTAAACCAAATTATTGACAAATCATGACGAAACTAAATGGTAACTAAATAAACATTTTTCTTTATGATAAAACGGCCCTTTGACATGTCATTCAGTACATCGTTAAAGTTTAGTTATACATATATATATATATATATATATATATATATATATATATATATATATATATATATATACATATATATATGTGACCATAGTGTGTTAGCAATAAATATAACTAAGTTAGGTAAATTTTATTCTTTTGTTGTGTATGGATGCAATACTCCTGAGGATTTGGGTAATGTTTATAAAGACTCAATTTCTAATGATGGTGATATTCCTGACTGTTTATCCTCCACCTGGTGCATCCTGTACTGGTTGCTGAAAGGCATCTAGACTAATAACAGCAGGGAGCGAGTGCATAGCGATATAACTGGGCTACCTCTTTGGCGAGTGGGTACAAGCATACACCCAGAGTACTCAAAAGGTATCTTAAGGTATACATATACCATATGTGGCCTTTGGGCTAAGGGAGATAACCCTGACAAAAAATCAAGCGGCCTCATTAATATTTATGAACAGTGGCAATGTAACAAGGATGCCGTCTACCAACCAATAAACTTCATTATTTTTCTACGTTTGTTACGCTTATCAAGCCATCGAAGTGGATCGTTTAATATGCTGTACAAATATAGAAATATTGAAGAGGTGACTGTTACCAACCACAATAAATGACAATAAATGGTTAATTAAAATTTATAATGCCATAAAAAACACTAATAAAGTTTGTATAAAAATTACAATAATACTATTAAGTAAATTTATTATATAAATATAACGTAATTTAAAATCATATTACATTTGGAAAAGATTATATATATATATATATATAATTGAAATAAAATAAAAATTGTTAGAAAAAATTAGTAGAAGAAACGAATCTAGAAACATTTTGGTGAATCAAGCAAAACAATAAATATTCTGTTAAATGTATGAATATTTACATAAATAAAATAAGAAACAAAATTTCGTGTAAAAAACAAAAATTTTAATAGGCAGTTACGTTATATATATATATATATATATATATATACCTGAAAAATTCCAATTGAAACATAACCTAGAATTAAAAGCCTCTAAAAGCGCAATAAAAACATACAATTTTTTAAAAAGTAGCAAAACGTAATTTTAAATAATTAGACCGGTTTGTAAATAACAAAAAGATTTTCCAAAACATTACAAAAACATTGATGAGATTGTTTTTACGTGTACAAATACACTTTAAATTGTGCGCGCATAATTTAAAATAACATTACGAAAACAAAACAAAACAAAAATAAAATAAAATTTTTAAATGATTATACGAGCGTCCAAAAAAAGTTATACAAACATTTTTTTGAAATACAACATTATTTACACAAAATCATTGTAAAATGTTATTTGGTAACTCTGATTAATATCACTGTGTGTGTGTTTAATTTTTTATTAAATAGAATTCCATACTTCAAAATTTGTAAATGCACGTTGACAATAATCTTTAGTGTACACATATACTTGACGAAAATGTTTAATGAATATATTAATCTTCAACAAGCACATCATCCATAAGAGGTAGATCCGCCAACTCGTGATCACCATTGAGCAAATTGGTAGTATTATAATGATGCAATCCATTGTCGCTGTTGGTATGATTGGTAGCATCAGTATTGTCAACATTGTTGGTACATACACCATTGCCAACAATTGTAGTCTTTTCGGAGCCATTAGAAATTTGATTATTGTTATTCTTCAGCAGCTTGATGGTGTTCATTGTAGGTTCCACCAAATCAGATCCACCACTATGATCCGATAAGTAATTGTTTGACTAAAAAGCACAAGTGTAACATTTAATGTATCTTTCGTCCAATTTAAAAAATAACCCGTTTATAAATAAATTTGATAAACCAATAAGGGATTTGATAGGTATGTATGGTAGAGATCTGAACGATTAGAGATCAAACGCTGATCGCCATTTCAAACCCCAAGTGCTTAGACAATCCAACACTACGGCCTAAAAGTTATACATCTATTTAGGACTATGTATGGATGACAGTTGACTCGAATTTAACCTAGTCGAATTATTCAATTGGAAAGTTCTTCTTTTAAAAAAACTCGAAATAAAAAAAAAGATTTCAACTACATTATTGATAATCTAACTGTGCGACCTTTATTTATTTAATTGTAATCCAATAATCAATGAATCCGAACTTCGATGGGCATGACTTTAAGTACAACCGCAGACACTAAACTCGAGCCCTCGTTTGGAGTTGCTACACGATGTCCATAAAGCACTAAAACAGTAACATCCCCATAAATATCAATCCAGGGTTTATGATAGATGAGAGGGACGACTACCAATCATGCCTTTGTAACAAGTAGGGAAAAAGATTTGTACAAATGCACTCAAGTGTAAACAAAACTACCAAAACCCGTTAACCCAATGTCCACTTACGACCGAGAAAAATTAAACAAAATTGCCCATACACAATATATTATTGCTTACGTCATTTCCATTTACGTGAAGTGAATTGTCATTCGTATTGCAGTGATGATGATAATTAACGTTTCCATTTATATCGCAATCCTGATTCAAAGTTTTGACTTTCAAAGTAAATTGGTCGTAATTTTCCGATTCATCATCCAACTGATTCGTATCTACACCATTCATTTGATTATCTGTTGGCAAGTGCGAAAAAATATAACAAAATAAACAATGGATGTTATACAAAACTAAATCAAAGCCACATAGAAGAAGCCAACAAGTACGCACATTATGACACATTAAACCACAAATTAATCAAAAGTCACAACAACAACAACACACATCTACAAAAACTGATTTCATTCAACAACTCTTCAACAGATTAACAATTAACCAAAAAGTTAGCCAAATACACTACACAATGTGCTGAGCGTTTAGTTACAACCAACCAACCTGAAACCACCACACAAGACGTTTTGTTATCAATCACATGGGGTTTGCTGCAATTCATCGAACTATCCCATCGCTTGGGCAAAAGCGGCCGAGAATACGAACAGTCGGCTGGTTTACAACTTCCAACACGGTTGGAATAAACCACCATGGACTGACGATATGGAAATACTCGTTGACTGCGACAATGTCGTCCAAACAATTGTGATTTGGGTCTTCGACGTTTGTCTGCCAACTGCTCTCGGTTCATGTCCATTAGGGATGGAAAACCGAGACTGGACGTGCCATCTTGATCCGCCGAATCTTCTTCGTCTATCACAAATTGACTAGTCGAGGCTAGATGAAATAAGGATTCCAACTCATTGTGTGGTGAGACAAATGCACGTCGTTCATAGCAGTAAGCTGGACCAAGCTGATGAGGATAGGGCAACGATTGTCTGTAGTATGCAAATCGGTTCAAATACGATGGATGGACACGTGATGATGTGTGGTTTTCTCGATTCGTGTCAGCACAAATGGAATGTTGTTGATTGTTAAAATAAGTGCAATCAGGCTTAGATACTAAAAGTTGGGGACCACAATGAGAATGAAGAGCATGCACTGAAAAATAACAAATTGGGCATTTTGGATACAACAATGAAACATGCACACATAACATTGAAATCAAATTGAATAAACATGCAGCGTAAAATTAGCACAACTAAATGAGGGGCTAGTCATTTGAAGAACACATTCGGCATACCAAAATTCTAGTTGTTGCCTCAAAACTAAAAACTGTTGCAGTGTAATGTTTAACATTGTCATCGTTCCTGTTGCTACTGGTAATCATTTTATCATAGCACTCGGTGTATGGCATCAAACAGAACCATGATACATTAAATAATGTAGACTTTGTCCATGTTTTTGATAGCTGTTATGTAAAAAGCCACATATAGCACTACATTTTGTAACAGTGACTTATTATCAAGTTTGACTACGAATTAAATTGTCAGAATATAAATGTGTGTGTGTATATACAAAACCAAGTGACTATATGTTTATCAAAGTGCCAAACAACACACTGATAATAGTGTTGAATAAAAAAATAATAAAAGAAAGCTCAATCTCCAATATGCAATATCTTCAATGCAAAAAATTTGGAGTACAATTGCATGCACTTAGATAGTAGATTAAAATGTGAAACTCCATGTGTTGTGATTCACTTTTATTTTAACAATTTAACAAATGAAGTTATCATGCACTCAAAATACGACAGCAACTGTTTGTCCAATAAATTTACCTGCTTTATTGCAATTGTTTGAACCATTTTGTTTCGATGCAGGCACATGATCAGTGTTCAATAAAACAGGTTGATTGGAACACGTTGCAACCGCATTCGACGTTACTATTGCCGATTCGATTTGCGCTGTTCCATTGGACGCAGACTGAGACAATGGTTTCAGTGTCGTATAATTGCTAGCGAAATCGCGTTCATTGGAGTTGAATGGAGATGGCTGTTGTTGTTGTTGTTGTTGTTGTTGTGCCTCCATAAATGTACTCGTTGATCTGCAAAATTCATTTTGATGATTATTATGCAATTGGGGTGTCCACGGTTGCGACCGCACAAATGACTGGTGTTGTGAAGAATAGTGCATTTGGGGAGTGACCGGTTGCAGTTGGGAATAGCACGCACCACCAGGTCCATATTGCACACTGACATTGGGGGGCTGGACAAGGACTTGACTGCCGCATGCCGAAAATCGATCACTTCCAGAACCCAACGACAGCCGATCAGATCCAACGATCGAATTGGGGCGCATGGGTACGAGCTGGATAAATTGGTGGGGACTGGGCTGGAAATAAAACTGGGGCGGATGATTAGGCGAAAGCATAGCCATTTGAGAACCGGGCATGTATGAAGGATTGGGTTGTGATAGACAAATGGACGAAGGATCGACAACTTCCATATTGAGTTGACTTGAATGACTCTGGTGATTGGTATTGGGCGTATCGGGGCCAGAAGGATGTTGGCCAGGTCCCGGCGGACCATAAAATACGACCGATGGAGATGGCGAGCAATGTGAAAGTACACTAGCGCGATTTGCCAAGCCAGGAGGCAGCGGAGACAACATCATCATGACCGGAACTTGATCACCGCCTCCAGGACCAGCTGGCTGACACAAAACCAGTCGCGAATTCGTCATAATTGAAGCATCGTCTCGTTCGGCATAATCACTGCCACATTTACTCGAACAATTCATTCCATTGACTAGCAGCGGATTTCCACTGTCGTCGACTGAAACGGGATAGCCGAATGTCGACGAGGTGAGTGAAGTACGCCGACGTGTGGCAGCACTTCTAGGCATGGCTCTATATCGCGAATGCGTTCCAAAATGTCCCATCTGTTGCGTTAAAATAGGAACTCCGGATAAACTACCTCCAGCTGAATGAATATGACGTGCTAAACGCGGCTCTGACGAATGAGCCGACGACAACTTGTGTGTTGATTGCGCCCAGTAAGAATTGACAGCTTTGGATGACCGTTGATGATCGTCCAGCAGGCTACCAAATAGGCCACGTGCACGGCAAACCAGAAGAACAATGACAATCATAGCAATGAGGAAAAGGAATGTTAAAAAACCGGCAATTACGTATATTTGAAAAGAATTCAAACCCAGAGAAGCGCCACTTGGAATCAACGATAGGAAACTCTGTTTAGGGAAAGTAGTAGAACAAATATCGGCATAATTACTGAGCTGACAAACCGGGAGAAAATGTAATTTGAAAATTAGCGTTCATTGTAATAAAAATACCCATACTTGTATTATGTAGTTTTTAGCCTACTGATTCCTAGACTAAAAAAGGATATGGATCAAGTGCACAACAGGGTATCTAGGAGTATTTTAATAATTGAATGCAAACTTTAACATAGAATACCTAAAAGATATTTTAAATGGACGATTAGCATATGTAGCATTTGGTTAATCGGTTTCACAATAATAGAAAATCAGACTGTCTAGTTAATTCATTTGAACAGAAGCACCATCAAACGATGCCACTATTTTACTAAACAATCTTGCTGTGCAGACAAGATAGAACGCAATCGTTTGAAACGTTTTGCAAATTTGTAACTAGTGAAAAGCTAACAGCTAACAATCTGAACTGATACTTCAAATTAAAATGATGTAAACTTTGTCTCATAACTTTACAATAAGTAATTGAAAAGCATTCAGTCATAATCTATAAAATACCTCTTTAGCATTGCACGTGAATATAACTTACTGTTTTTCATTTGACAAACAAACAAGAAATCCTAAATTTTTTTTTAATGTTTGCTACTTTCAATGTTTTACGAGAAACATCTTTCAGCAGTGGACAATTAGCGAAGCCAAACGTGGGCCCGCATTTTAGTGCCGGCGATGGGATTCGAACCCATGTCCACCGAGGTCCGAATTCGAGCGCTGTACCGCTAGACCAAGTGTTGTATAAAAAATATGTCAACATGAAAGTGACCCCACAAACCCATAAAAACAAGGATTACAACAACGAATGTTTTAAAGTGCACCACGATGGCATAACGACTGAATTGCAACAGTCGTAATCTCATCATAATCATCATCGGAGTTAGAAATCATCCACCAATCATGTTCATCCAAGTTACCACACAACCCATAAACTATCAACTTTCAAAACGTGCACTCGTACCAGTACGTCGACCTTGAATGTTTATTGTATTGCAAATTAATACTCTACGAGTCCTATTTACCGTAAAGGATAGATAATCTGACATCCACGTTAGTAATTCATTCGGATGAGAAGATTTAGCATAAGTAAAAGGCAGGCTACAATGTAAATCAAAAGTTTTCATTCGCCATTCGGTTTTCTCCTCCATTCGAGTAGTGGTTAAGCTTCGGATGCTATTCTCGATGCATTACGTAGTACATAACCAATCTATTGAAAACGCCTCTTTTACTATGTTGTAGGTACACAGCCAAATAACACTTATTGAGTTACAAATTCTGAAAAAGTCTCAATGATTCGTATTCTATTAGACAAGAATCCAAACCTTATCATTGGTGCCATTCGTTTAGATGCACTAAGCATACACTTATTAATAAAAACAACTGACCTTGGACTGGCAATGTTGACCACTAAATCCTACCGAACAATTGCATTCATACGAACCCAACGTGTTCAAACAATAGCCGCGACCAGATCCATACGGACTGCATAATCCTCCAGTAGGACTCGATCGAGTTTCCAACCACTTGAATAGTCTTCGTTGCTCCCACGCACCAGGATTCGTCGTTTTCAAATTTTTGTAAAATTTCTCCACCACTGCACATTCGTTGACATCGTGCTCGCACCGAGATCCATGCCAACCCGGATGACACAAACATCGCGGTCCACTTGGCGTATCGACACACGGACTTTGATTCGAACAGACGTGAAGATTGCTTTTCGACTTGTCGGATGACAATGATGATGACAGGCCGTGTTCGTTTTTATGAGCCAATTGCAAGTGGGCCAAATGACACTGAATGCCACTTTCGAATTTCAAGTCAGTTAGTTGTCGAGACAACTCGTCGTGTGGGGCCACTTTGATGCGGTCTTTCGTTACAATCGGTGACGTTTGCTCGCAGTGCAATCCCGACAGTCCAGCAGGACACGTGCAGTGATACGAAGCCAGTCCAGAATTGGATGCGGAATTATGCAATGTTTGACAAGTGCCGCCATTTTGACACGGAGCTAGGAGGCAAGCATCGCCCGTACGCTCGCAGTGACGGCCGTGAAATAGGGGTGGACATTCGCACTTGTACGAAGACGACGGCAAACCGTATTCGTATTTGGATGACAGGCTCGACAGACAGGCGCCGCCGTGTAAACATGGACCAGAAGCACAAGCTCCCGAAATCGTTGCTGTTGGATGACAGCCGTATTCCAGACGGTGTTTGCGAACGACAAATAGTTTGGATATATCCAAATCAAAACCTTTCAAATTTTTCGATTTTTCGGATACAAAATTGAGTTGGTAAGGCGGCTTCAAGTTGTTGATAGTGAGATCACGCAAACAACCTAAAAATGAAACGAAATTAAAATAGTCAAAACAAAAAACGATTTTATATATAATAGACGTGTGTAACGTAGTAGCCAATATATTCGATCAACAAGTTTTGTTTAATAAACACCCAATTCAATTTTTATTATTCGTCCTGGAAAAATGCTCAAAAATGTTTTTCTATAGTTCAATGTTTAGTCCACCCCTCCCCCGCAATGACTTACCAACAAATCCGAAGCGCATAACAACAGGCCGCTTATCAGTAGCAGTCCGATTAGCCAAATTCCATTCCGGTTCGAGACGAATGCGATTCAAATCGTAGACGGATTGCACCGGTTGAAATTCGTCCACCAGTTCGGCACCGACCAAAACGCCCTGCTGGTAGGCATCGCCCGGAGCCCAATCGATGATCGTCGATACGGGACTAATGCCATCGACGGTCAGTTCTATCCACCACGAGGTCATTAGTTCGGATAAAATAAATGAATTGGCACTAGAATCACCTTCCTTGTCTGAAAGGTCAAACAAAAGGGAGAGATGAATAGTTGAGGCTTTAGAATCAAAATTCGATATAAACAATATTGTCACTTCTAGCCTTCAAATAGACAGGCTACAATTTTGATAAAAGTAACTTTTGGTAAAAAAATGTTTGAAATCGTGCACTTCGCTTAAAATTGAATCAAATTATAGTTGGAAGGAGATACATCGTTTGACACAGTTTTAATGTTTCCATCATCATCATTTACAATAAAAAGGCATTTTGTAAATAATTACAATGGTAATAAAATGTGATTAATAAAAAATATAAACAAATGCGCCAATGTAAACAATTTTCATCAAATCATATTGTGCATCCTCAATTAAAATGGCAAGAACATGCCAGTTGCAATAATGTATCGACTTTTTCTTTATCTCTGACATTCTCGAAATTAATTCCAGCATTTTGAAAAAAAATCGATTTTCTTTCACGTGTCTTAGTTAAACAAGTTCGTTCATAATGACAAAATGATATCTTTTAAAAAACAAATTAATTATTTTGCAAATTAAACCTTATTCTATATAGAACTCATCATCATTATCATCATCGGAGATAAACATCCCCCACCAGTTATTCTTGCCCAGGGTAGTACAAATTATCAAGTCTGCAAAAAACACCAACTTTTACAATGTGCACTTAATGACTTTTAATGTTAATTACATCCTGAATTTAAACCTTCCAGTAATCTCTATCAGCTACAAACGGTAAGCAAACGGACACCAATTAAGCAATTCGTTTGAACGAGGGGTTATAGCATAAATGAAAGTTCGCGTGCTACAATGTCCGTCCAAATTTTCCGTTGTCCATCTGGTCTTCTTTTCCATCCCCGTAATGGATAGGCTTCCATAGTTATTCTGACTGGATGAGTTGGGCGATCTACGTAAAACATGGCCAATCCATTCTACATACAACTTCTTTCTTTTTTCAATTTTCTTACTACTTTAAATGTTTGCACGGAAAGCGCATCTTTCAGCAGTGGACATTTTAGCAAAGCCAAACGGGGCCCGCATTCAGTGTTGGTAGTAGAAGTCGAATCGAAATCCCGGCATCAGACGTTATTCGGTACACAAATGGCAGCAAAACGCAATAACAAAAAATGTACAATTGTTTCTATATTGTCTTCTCGTCAAATATATAATAAACAATTTGTACAATTAATATTTAAACATAACATTTCTCAATCGTATCTTTAAAAAACAACCAACGCAATTCTTCGAACCTTG
Organism: Cardicola forsteri; assembly: GCA_025895645.1. Classification (NCBI taxonomy): domain Eukaryota; kingdom Metazoa; phylum Platyhelminthes; class Trematoda; order Strigeidida; family Aporocotylidae; genus Cardicola; species Cardicola forsteri. Next base: position 1,096,105 of record JAKXYG010000004.1, read on the forward strand.
TTTACTACCTTAACAGTAGTTTAGTCTATCAAAGTATATTTATTTATATCTGTTGTGCGTTGTTTGTAAATAACCGCGTTAAATAAGCGTTTATTAATGTGTTTTTAAGAAAATACCGAAATCAGTAAGGAGATGAATACCAGTAGTGCTTGTTTACCTTGAAACAAAGAATGATAAAAAAATTGCCGATAATAATTATCCACGCCCATATTGGTACTGGCAAAAACAAATTTGATTCGATGCCAATGTCCGTCTGTAATTGGCTGTTTGGATTTAAGCCAATCAAAATCTGTCTTATGATTGGCCAATAGACCAATGGGAGATACAACTAATTTGCCATCGTTTGCAATGCGTATTTGGAATGATCGCAGTGCATTCCAACGAACAGAAATCAGCGGAGCACCAAATTGTCGAGTTCGAAGAGCAAAATCCATTTCGAAGTTGTACGGATTTGGATTGGTCAATTCCCAGTGAATGAAAGAACCGCCGGTAAATTGTAACGGACCATATTCTGAATTGAAAAAATGTTGATTTTATCGTTAAACGATTATCTTAAAACTATAATTAGTTGGTTTGTGCAAAATTCAATGCGTAAAATACTAATTAGAAGTAACAATAAAACGATAAAAATTACACTTCCTTAAACCAGTAGAGTTATACATACTATCAGGCAAATGAAATACGCAAATCAACAATTGGGATGCGTTTATATAAACAGAATAAAGTTTATAGATTTAGACCAAGTGTGTTCTTCCAGTTAACCAAATAAATTGACAACCAAGTCACCCATCCTCTAAGTTTGAAAGTGGATCAGTTTTAAACGAACCATCCTGTCATTGTGTTCAATAGATATCTAGGCAAAACAGACTACAAAGTTCAGCATCAGATAGATAAAATAAAAGTGCAACATATGCAAAGTTCTCATAGTGGTAAGCTTGTACAATACCTATTCCTAAGTATTGAAAAATCTTTTGAAATAGTCAGAAATGTGATTCAAATCCACAATCATTCATTGAGAAATCGGCCACCTTAAAACAATGGTAATTCCCGAGAAAGCAAACAAAAGGGATGCTAATGATCTTGAGGATTTGAATAATGCTTATAGTGTCAATTTCTAATAATGGTGATATTCCTAACTGTTCCTCATCCATGTGCTGTATCCTGTACTAGGTGCCCATATGCATCTAAACTAATAGCAGCACAGGCTGAATGTACAGCCGTATAACTGGGCTTTCGCTACGGCGAATAAGTATAAGCATACACCCAGGATATTTAAAGGTATCTTAAGGTATACGTATATCATATGTAGCCGTTGGGCTAAGGGAGATAGCCCTGTCAAAAAATCAAGTGGTCAATCTTTGCAAATAGTGGTACCGTCACAAGGATGCCGTCTACCAGCCAAGAAACTTCGTTATTCTCCTACGTTTGTCACGCGTATCAGGCAATTGCAAGCGATCGCTTAATATGCCATACAAATATAGAAATAATGAAGAGGTGACTATGTCACCAACCACCATCAAAAAATGAATGAATGAAACAATCGGTACCTCTTTGATGAAAGCACGATTCCGAATAGCAGCTGTCTTTGTCCTCCAACGTCAAAATCGATTCGCAATTGGGTCCAGTTCGTGGCGGCGGACAGACACACGCATAGTCGTCGCCGTGAACAATACAAATGCGCGGACTTGGACAATTCGCCAAAGCACACGAATCGATGGACAGGTCGCACAGCGGACCGCCGAAATGTGCTGGACACTGGCACGTCGGAAGCACGACGAACCGAGGATATACTTGACTGACACCGTGCACTTCGACCCGATTCATTTCACCGTTTGGATCGAGAAATAGTTTGGTTTGACACCGACCACGAGGACAAAACTAATAATGAGATTAGACAGAATTTGTATTACCAAATAGCCGTATGATCCAAAATGACAAATACAAAGTTCGAACTCGTGACACGATTCGAACAATGCTATCGACACTCACAAATGGGACTGGCAATCGTATGAATGTAATACCTTTACCATCTTTTAGTCGAAGTGATCAGGCGGTACACAGTTCGACTTGGACCTGAGTGGGTTTGATGGGTTCCAATCCCACCACCGACACTAAATGCAAGTCCATGTTCGACTTCGCTACAATGTCCACTGTTTTCAGTAAAATATTTAAATTCGTAAAAATAATAATATATCTTGGTCATTGAATGCCAAACTTTCACTTTTTTGTCTGCTGGTAGAAATAAGGCAGTCAAACAAGGATTGGAACTTTTAATGGTGACAAAGGGATTCAAACTATTGTACATTTGGATAAAAAGGTGTCTGCATAAGTTTAAAAGCAATATTAACAAAAGCATATTATTTTACAAAGTATTTTGTAATTATCCATTAAAATTAAAATAAAATGAAAAAAAATAAATTGTCAAAATAGGTCCCAAAGTGTCTGACAAAATTTAATTCATTAAAATATTGTGATATAAATTTCGAATCTACTATTTGTAGATTGATAAAAAAATCGTTACTTTTCCGTTCAATACAAAATGTTTCAACTATTGCAAGTTAAAAAATATAACTTATCTTGTTGAGAATCAATCAATAAATCAATCTACAAACAGGACTAGGTAAAAAATTACCTAAAATTAACAGCACCACTAGTCAATTCTATTTGTGCAAATTCAAATATATAAATATATATATATATAAAGCTGTTGTTAATTTGTCCAAGCTTAGACAGAAGGCATTGCTTAAAGAATGCAAAAACCGCTAAAACTTTCAGTCCAAATACCAATACTCTTGGCACTTTCAGCTTGCCAAAATACAACAAAAGTCAAACACAACAAACCTGCGGTGTACACAGATCGGCCACAACTTCGACAATTCCACCAAACTTGGTAGCCAATCTGTTGACATTGTCGTTCAGCGCTTGAACCACTTCGTGACGGCGAAAGAATTCCTTTCGTTTGGGATTGTAAATGGCAATCAGTACGTCGACCGATCGGTTGGCAAACGTGGCTTGACGTTTGGTCCGATGGATGATTTCGTGATCATCCGACTCTTGGACAGACAATAGATAGACGTGTTTTTGATAAGGCGATGGCAATTCAATAGTGTTAGAATACGATCGATTGAAAGCGGGGCCGTATTTCGAATGAATGGGACTTGCAAACAAATGATTGGCCAATTGTGTTTGTAAAGTTAAGTGATAATTTTCCATGTAGAAAAGGTTGGGCAGTAGATTGGCAATGCGCAATACGGTTGCACATTCCAACATTTCTTCAGTAATTGTAACGACCTATATATATATATATATATATATATATATATATATAGATTATTAAGCATACAAGATGAAAAATAATTAACAAAAATGCACTCCTATAAAAGAACCACCACAAACTTTAAATTAGAAGCGTTTGTGTGTTATCCGACAACAACGTTAGTGACAAAGTCACATGGCATCTCGAATAATCCCTTTCCATTGTTCACGGTTGTAGGAGGCGTGTAGGGACATGTCAGTCGATTAACTTAACCCTTGTTTCCAACCTTTCCTCAAAGATAAAGATGGTCAAACTAATTAGCAAAATTCCATCAAACTGGTTCGTCTTAAACAAAGAATGACGCAATTCAATTCAAAGATTTTTGTAAGCCAAACAACAACGATCAAGTCAATCCTCATCTATACTGCTTGTGAAAACAAACTCACCTTGATGTGCACATCGGCTTCGGTGGACAATGATCCATTCGTCACTCGTACCCGCAGCGAATAATCGCCCGAATCCAGCCGAACAATTGAATTGCCACCCACAACATTGGCTGCCGATGCGGCAGTGGCTCTCTGACGTTCCACTTGTTCCAAATCATCAGACGACATTTGATGATACATCGACGTAGACGAAGGCAGCACTATCTTGCCTGGCCTAATTGTTCCGTCATACTGATCGATAACAAACAAATGCCGGTGTTCATTGCTAAGCAATTCAAAATAAAGGCGGTCGTGGGCTGTCCGATCGCGTACCGCAATGCGACCAATGATCAAATTTTTAGTGTTGGGAACTGTAAACAATGACGTGGGCGAAAGGGGATTGTAAATTTTAGCCGACGATGGATTGAACAAGCCTCGGTAATATATTAGGGTGGAATTGACATTAATAATTTCGGGTGGCAAATTGGACATACGACTGACGCGAATGGTAACGGTCGTTGTGGTATGCAAAGCGGTTAGGCCATTGTCATTTGCACGAATTACAATACTTCGACTTCCAATCTGTGCAAGTATTTAAAAAAATCATTATAAAAATAGTCAATAGCAATTTGAACAAAAAATCAAACAAATGTCACTCAATACGCAAAACGTCAAGGTTTGGCAGTCGACATTAAACAATAACCTTTCACGAATCATTGTAAAACAACATAACATAAACCCAGTTATACCGCTGTGCATTCGGTCCCTGCTGTTATCAGTCTAGATATCTGTTGGCACCTAGTCTAGGATGCACCACATGGAGGAGAAGCAGTCGAGAATATCACCATCATTGAAAATTGAGACTTGATAAGCATTACTCAAATCAAGTGTTGTTACATCGTCCAATGTTTCAACCAAAATTGTAAAATGTATTAATCGGTTCAATATTATACATAAATGACGCAATTCTTAAATAATAAAACTTTATTGTTATGTAAATAACCTTCACAATTACTTTCAGTCTTTCAAGGAATTAACCAATAGCTACACCCTATTATGAACCAGCAAACGGTGTGTTATATGAGTGTTGCAACGCCATTCTTTAATGGTATTCACTACTACTACTACTAATAATCTTCTTCTTTTACAGCTTTTCCCCCTTTTATGGAAAACCACTGTTTCTGGTCAGCTTTCTCTATTGGGTTCTGTTGGCAGCGTCAATCTTTGTTAGCCCCTTTTTCCCCATATCTTTTACCTTCTGCTTCCAATGTGAATAATCGCCTTGTTACGTAATTTTCTTCTTTTAGTAGAATGTGACCAAACCATGCCCATCTTTTCTCTTGAATCCTCTTGTGAGCTTCAATGATTTCCAACTTTCTTCCAACAGCGTCATTTTCTATTCTGCATAATCTGGACAATCCTAACAACAACCATCGAAGCATCTCCATTTCTACTGAATTCAGTTTCCCTTCGTCATACAAATCCAAACAAGAAAAAAGATAATAATCCAAAACAATGGCAACCCAACAACACAATACTGTATACAAATTGCTATAAATCGCAACACACACATACACATAAACAACCCATTATGTACCGCAATGGTTACGTCGTTAAACTCTTGCCCTTCCCAAAGCTACAAAATGCAAACCCTTCGTCGACTGCGCCAAATGTCCACCTAATTCCAGTTAGAAACAACTTTCATATAATAAAAGACATTGAATTGCCAAGCGCTAAGAAGAAATTGTGGAAAAGCCTTACCGACAATATTGGCGAAGCATAAATTAAACATTCGCCTTGATGACTGGACTGCTTGACAACCAAAGCGGAGTTACCGCTTTGTGACGACGTGCCATTTGAATTACCGCCATCAACAACAACAAATTGATCGTCTTCATCGACATCATCGGCGTAAATAGTTGGCGACGATGGGAAATAATAATTATTCGAGTTGGGTCTGGTGCCCACAACCGAATTAGTCAGTTGGCACGTGAACGGACCTGAATTGGGAACATCGTCGGCGTCGGTCAGCTTCAAACGACCAATTAGAACAAGGCCGCGGTACGAGTCAAATACGCAGTTGGATTCGAACAAGTTTGGGCCAATTAATTCGTTCTGTTTAAAACAGATGTGTGCAAAAGCAAAATGATTAGACGGAATAATTCAGTATTGCTACTTGAAAAAGCTGCTTTAGCTGATAAATCATCTGTTTGTAAAGCGATCAAGTTATTAAATGCGAACTGACCTAAATTATGCAATACTAATAATAAGTAATTGTGATTAAAAACTTTGGTTCAAACAACAATCGCTTCAATAAACAGTAAAAAATGTTTTTAAACAAATATAACAACTCACCCTTATTTCAAAACAGCCAGTTATATTGCCAAGTCGATCAACCTGTATAAAAAAACACAAACACACAACCACAGGTAAAAATCAATTAAGATAAAAGACATTGGCAGCAAACAGTATTTGGAAAATAAAAACAAAAAATCACTCGCCTCAGTGTACAGTTCATAATTGTCTTTTTCGAACACAGGCGCGCAATCATTAATGTCCAAAATTAGTACATTGACCAAAGTTAGACTGGACAGAAAATGAGGCTGACCGTAATCGTGCACCTCGACTACAAACCAATAATTCTGGACGCGCTCGCGATCGGATTCGAACAGAATGGACAATTGTCCGGTTGCCGAATCCAAGTGAAACAGATCGAGGGCTTCATCCAAGTTGAAAATGTGGACGTCAGACTTTTGTTCCCCATCGAAATGGATGGATGGAGGTATAGTTGACGAATAGTTGAGTTGAGTTAGACTAAAGTTCAATAATCCATTATCTCCACTGTCTGCATCTACAGCATTGAGCTAGAAAATGAAAACGATAAAACATGCAATTATCATGTTTTTTTTAAATTTCATTTATTCAGGCTGACGACGTGGTTATCAGTTTATTGTTATTATATTTGTACAGCATATTAAACGATTGACTCTAATGGATTTATACATATAACAAACGTAGGAGAATAAGAATGTTTTTGGATGTGCAACGGCGTCACAGATTGTCACATTTGTTAGGGATATGATGTATACCACTATGCACTCAGTCCCAGCTGCGTTAGTCTAAGTGCTTCGATAAACCTAATCCAAGATAAGTCACCTAACAGTGACAGTCAGGAATATCACCATTATTGGAAGTCGAGACTTTATAAGCATTAGTCAAGTTGTCCAAATTTACAAAGAAAGCAATTCAAATTTTTCAGTCCAAAAACTTGAAATTTTAGCACTGCTTAGTGAAATTAACTCATGAAACCTTTATTCAAAACTATGGCATTTGTATAATCTGACACAACCCTCATCACCAATATACACATTATATTATTTTTTTTCAAAAACAAAACGTACTTTACCAATTACCGTTCCGTTACGACTGTTTTCGACCACACTGAATGTGTAATACTCTTTATGAAAATCGGCCACCAAATCTTGATAATTCCGTAGTAGACCGTCGGGAATAGGAACACGTCCAATAAACACAGGTCGGTGATCATTTTCGTCAAGCACTTGGACTGTTACTACGGTTGTTGTACTCAATGGAGGATCACCTTGATCGCGAGCTTCAATTGTTAAAAAATAGGACGGATTCTTTTCGTAATCCAACGATCCGTTAAGCCATAAATCACCTGAAGAGGTCACAATAAAAACAAACGTTTTATAAATTAAAAAGATTATGTTTTAAAATAATTTTAATAAATGATTGACATTTTTTGCATCTCATCTTCTAGCAGCAGCTTCCATGTTACAAACTTGATAATGTTAAGTTTACACAAAGTGACGGTATAGAGCGCTATATTGCCGATAATTATGGCATGGATAAGTCAAACTTTGTAGAATTAATTTGATTTAATCTATTTCCTGTTTTTTTTTCTTTAAAAGAAAACAATGCAACATTTCGTACAAAATAATATAAAACAACTTTGGGAAATGATTCACGCTTAAAGCAAATATAAATGTTCAAAATGATTGACAATAAGAAATTAAATAAGTCAATGAAAAATAATCAAACGTTCAAAAACATCACACACAATTGGCAATAATTTTTTATAGTGAACGTTTTAAAAGAATATGCTAACACGCAATGTCAATTATAAGAAAAAAATCGCATAACTAGATAATGCAATAAATTGTTATAAATCTGAACTACAAAGTTTCGTTACATCATAATTATTTACTCAACTTCAACAATCACCCAGTCAATAGTTGTTTAGACAAAACCTTTCAAACATATGTTTTGGTTAAGTTAAAGCTGTAGCGTAACCAACTGTAACACTAGTTAAAACTGTATATCCTTATTCTTAAGGCCATAATAAGTCCTTTACGCCTAAACAGCAAACGACACTCAAAGTAGGTCAAAGTTTAAAATTTTTAATCTGAATTATCACCGTCAACTTGCCAATTTTATCACTTCTTTATTACTTACTTTTAATTATGTTTTATCGTCTTCTTATTGTTAATTTGTACAGAATTAATGTGTCATTTTACATGACGTTTTGCTGGCACCAACAGTAATAATAATAATAATAAACACCATCAATTAACACGTACCCGTAGTTTCGTTCAATCCAAATTCAACCTGATTGGTCAACAACCGATATCGAATAACCGAATTGGTTCCTTCGTCTCGACTTATAGCCTTCACCTGAATCAACTTCGTACCAACGACTGCCATTTCCGATATTTCAATGCGGTTGTTTGTCAAATTGTTCACAAATTCCGGCGGCGAGTCGTTGATATCGAGTAACTGAATAGCAAAAGTTGCGGTCGATGTAAATCTGGGGGCGTCTGACGGGTTCCGCGAAGGGCCATCGACAACTTGGACAATAAGCGAGTGTTTTGGTTGAATTTCGCGATCAAGTGGACGATTGATGCTTAACAATCCGGTTTGTAGTTCGATAGTGAACGAACTGTTGTAGGCACCAACGAGACTGTATACAAGACGATTTGTATCAACTGTGGACGGTAAAAAGATTTATGAATAAATTGGAATAAACTGAGTCAGCGTGATAGAAACATGCTAATTATTTTTTACAATGGTGATTGAAGTCGGTTAGACTAGTACTCATGTGAGTTATAAGAGGTATTAAATTGATGCTGTAAGCACCAAGATGTTGATAATGTTGAGGATTTGAGTAATGCTTTTAATATCTCAATTTCCAATGATTATGATTTTCCTGATAGTGGTACATTCAGGACAAGTATCTATAGCCATCTAATTAATAACAATAGGGACCGAAATCACAGCGATATAACTTGGCTTTCGCTACGGTGGATGGGTGCAAACATAAGGGAAACAAATGTAGGACTGCTAACCCTACAGTCCAAGTCTGACTTTCTCAACACGGCCCTAATACCAGACAAACTACGTAATTGATTATTTAATGTGAAATATAAGTACTACTTACAAAACAATAAGTAACTCATCAGTTGTTTTAAAAAAAACTACTCTTACCACTATCCGGATCACGCGCGTGAACTTTGCCAATCAAACTACCAGGAGGTGCATCTTCTGGAATCGGACCAATATTGATGGGATCGAAGACAGGTGAATTGTCATTACAATCCAAAACATTCAAATAAATAAAAAACGAACAAGACAAACCACCCGGATCCAAAGCGTCGATTTGTATTGAATAGTTTTGAACTTTTTCAAAATCGAAAGTTGAAGACAGTATGACAATTCCTGACTCGTTGTTTACATGAAAAGTCCCGTTGTAATTGGATTTTAAAATGTAGCTTATCTTGGAGTTGTTCAAGTCTGAATCGAAATCGGTTGCATTCAATTTGGTTAAAATGCTACCAGATGGAGTATCTTCGGCGAATTCAAGTATGCGATTAGGCTGGATAGAATAAAGCAATTTAACAATTTTAAATCGGTAAAGTCCTTTAAACGAGACTTTCTAATCAAATATATTTGCTAAGTTGTAGCTGCATAAAACCAAATATACTACTACTACTACTACTACTAATTCGTACTAGATTTGAAACATTTCAATTGTAATCGTGTTTATACCCTAAAAACTTAATCAACTTCAAATTTTAAAGCTTGAAAAGCCTTGTCATCACATCAATTTCTTCAATAGGAAAACAAACTCTAACAAATATTAAAAAACCTCAGGCCAATTTATAATACACAATAAGTAACCCTATTAACTTAATTAAAAATAAAAACAATTCAACTTGAAATTAGTTTACTTTAAAAAGGTGCTAATTTTAACTTATAATTCTGTTTTAAAATTGTTACCCATTTTAAAACTATTTTATTTTTTGTTCAAAATGAATACCAACATTATATCCCATATTTCAGTTAAATTTTCTTCGTTAACCAATAGTATAGAATAGAAGTATATATACAAAAGATTTGGATAATGTGATGTTATGTAAATGCATTCCTTAATTTCCAGTACTTTTTCATCGAAATTGTAAAAGTATTTAGTTGTCCAAGCGTAGAAAAAAATCAGAGTTTGTTTTAAGTCACATAAACGTTTTAATCTAGAAACCAAAAATTTTGACACTAAGTCATATTTACTTCAGTCCTCATCATCATCTGCATAACATTGTACACAAAGTATTATCTACACAAAATTATTACGAAATTATTAATGTAGTATAATATAAATAAGTAAACATATATGATAATGAACCATCTTAAACCGAATTTTTTAAAGTATGCAGTTGCTTAATTTCGACATGCTTCTTTTAATTCAACAATTTCACATGAATAAACATAAATAAACATCATCATCATCCTATTCCATAAAAACACCAAATGCAACTTTTAATAGCGTGTCTAGAAAAGTAAATTGAAATTGTTGCCTTTTGCTATCCATTTTAATTTCTCAACATGCTACATGTTTAGACAAAACAAACATACAAAAACAAAATCACGTACCTGCATGCACATTGGAGCGTTGTCATTCACATCCTTGACATGAATTCTCAATACAAACCAGTCGGAACTAGTAAATAGTCCATCAGAAACTTGAAATCGCAACACATGACTGGAAGCCAATTCCCGATCGAGTGATTGGCGAAGAAATAGAGCACCAGTTGCATTTAGATGAAAAAATACGTTGCTCTGGACCACCGAGCCCACATCCGATTGCGAGGCAACCAAAAAGAATTGGGGATCAAAGTTCACTGCCAAGTCGGGATCGGAAACATTCAATTGGTAAACGAATGGATTGGTCGGGTCAAACCAATTCTCGGATACTTCGATTTCATCTGTCAACAATTGACGTTTGAGTACATTGGGTTGCAACATGGATTCGATCGATGTGTTCGAAATTGAAGCGACAGTCCAGTGTGGCGGATTGTCATTGACGTCTTGGACACCAATGTTTATTTCGCACAAGCTCCAATGACCAGCCGAATCTGTGGCCATAATCTAAAAGTGATTTAAAACGAATTACACTGACAATTAAATGGGATGCTAATGATATAAGTAATGCTTTAAAAGTTTCAATTTTGAATTATGGTGATATTCCTGACTGTAAGTCGTCCACGTGGTGCATCCTGGACTAGGTGCTCCCAAGATAGAAGAATAACAAAGTTCCTCGTTTGGTAGACAGAATCCTTGTGATGGTGCCAAAACTTAACGAGACCGCCTAAGTTTTATCAGGATTATCTCCCTAGGCACAGACACCTAGTCCAGGATGCATCATATGAAGGAGGAATAGTCATGAATATTACCATCTTTGGAAATTGAAACTTGAAAAGCAATACCACGTTTTAAGGGGGATTAAAATAATTGAGTGATTTAAAGCTTTCGATTTAATTCCGAATGTTAATAATCCACAGGATGTGAGCAATGCTAATAAAGTCTCAATTTCGAATAATGGTGATAATCCTAACTAAACACCTCCATATAGTAATGCATATTGGATTCTGAAAAACCTGGATCAAGGACTGAGTACACTGCGGTATAACTGTATTGTTGCACTGGTGGTTGAGGATGTAAGCATACACTATTAATACCTAAAAGGCATTTTATGGTATGTGTACACCACATACAGGTAATTAAGATTAAAAAGACAACCATAGTAAAAATTCAAATGACCACGTGAATCTTTGTAAAGACATGTGGTTTTAATACAATGTTGATATCTATCAACAAAGAAACTTTGTTGCCCAATTTGGGTATAATTTGGTACGTCCCTAAAGTATTTAGATTACATACTAGAACCTGTAAAATTAAATTAGAAATTCGTATATATATATATATATATATATATATATATATATATATATATATATATATATATATATATATGTATATATATATATATGTATATATATTATACCTCGCTTTGCAAAATATAGAGTCAACGAATATTCGACCAGAGGTTAAAACTCACCCCAATCGTATGGTTCGTCTTCAATTCATAATCGAGTGGACTTTTCAACGAAATCCATCCGTCCGAGTCGACCTGGAACAATCGAACCAATTCGACCAATTCGGGACTGAACCAATTCCAAGCGCGATGTACTCGTCGGCCTTGGCGCGAATTCGGCGACAATGACGCGACGGGCCAGATGGAATAGACGACGACATCGTTGTCGTTGAAATCCGCATCAACAGCTTGCGTGCGCAAAAATTTCGTATTGAGCGGATAATTTTCAGGCAAGTCGATAAAATAGCTTGACGACGATGTTGTGATGGAACAGAATTAAAATATACATTAATTCCAATAAAATGGGAACAATGAATCCTTGCATTGTATTTTCATTCATTCATTTTGGTTGGTGACGTAGTCACCTCTTCATTATTTCCCATATTTATACGACATGTAGAACGATCGATTTCGATGGCTTGACAAGCGTAGACAGACGTGGAAGAATAACAAAGTTTCTTGACTGGTAGACGGCATCCTTGTGACGTCGCCACTGTTCGCAAAGATTGACAAGGCCGCCTAATTTTTTGTCAGGATTATCTCCCTTAGCCCAATGGTTACATATTGTATACGTATACCTTTAGATACCTTTTAAGTATCCTGGGTGTATGTTCGCACCCACCCGCCGTAGCGGAAGCCCAGTTATACCGCTGTGCACTCGGACCCTGCTGTTATATGCATTGTATATGTATATTTCAAAAAGATTGCAATCCAATTGTAACCGAATATTGCGATTCAGTTATCAAATAAAAACTATTTAAGAAATATCCTAAATTAAAATCTATAGGCAAGGGGTCAACCGTAAATTGTGTTCACGTATCCAATTTAAAACAAAACAACTATTCAAACAAATTTAAATTTGACCATAGTAACACCCGTAATCCCATCTAAGGTCATTTTTTATCAATCAAATATTTGCTTTGTGTACAAATTTCTATTCATCCGGTAATCAATTTTAAAAGGCCTAAAAGTTGATCAATATAAAATCCTTAAAAGTAATCTTCAATTGTTTAAAAAGAAAAATAAGTAGTTGTTTTGATGCAGAATAAACTGTGCCATAGAAAAATAATTGATAAAAAAGTAAAAACACAAATTGGACTTTCATCTATAGACCCCAAAGTCTAACAAATAGCAAACAGTAAAATTATTGATAAATTACCAGTTTTGGTATCAAATCTATCATAGTTTGATACAACTTTACCTGATTATAACCATTATTCTTTCCCGGTTTTTTAATGCGTATCACACGAAAAATTTAGCGCAGGTTGGATCGTAATCTTAAAATATTTTTACTGCTCTATATATATCCATAGTTATATTATAAAATGTTAGATGTTTCTATTTGATTGCCGGCAATAACATCTTAACAATACTAAAATCCCATAATATGAATAATCGAGAAAATGTAGTCTCTAATGCTTAAAAATTATCCAATAATTTCCCGTCTCCTTAATACAATTACAATCCCTTAATTTTAGCAAAGACGAACGTGGGTCTGTGCATATAGTGTCGGTCAACATTTCATTAATCTAATAGATTAACAATTGCACTACATACGTTTTAACATTTGCTTCTCAACTTCTTTTTCCCAATAATTCAAAATAAATAAGAAATGCTGTTACAATGGGAGGTAAACAATGATATAACAATTTGTGTTTATCTATCCACAATGACAAAAGATACATAGACATATACCGAGTTGGCATATTCTTCAATTAATCAAACAAAAATTTGGCGGTAAAACCAAAGGTCAAAGGTCATTATTTAACACGATAAGACAATGCAGTATCATGCGTACAAACAAATCTCGTCTAAGTACACACACACACACACACTTTTCAAAGTCTTATTTGACATGAATAACACGTTATTTACAAGTGTCAAAACAAATGTACAAATGGAAGTTGGCAAACGCACCTATAAGCATCAAATTCGGGCCAGCAATCGTTGGTATCGACAAGTTCAATATTCAAGGGTTTGTCGGTATGAAAAACAATTGTAGCATAATTTGTTGTTAGGATTGGCAGATGATTGTTGACGTGTAGTTCAATGCCCAATTCGTAACTCGCATAATGTTCAAAATTAAGCGGTTTTGTAGCAAAAACTTGGCCCGTTCTATTATCAATTCGAAATAGATCGCTACTCATAAGATGGTCGGTTTGCAAAGGCGATGCTATTGCACTAACCAAATGCCAAGATTGAGATTCATTTGAAGAAGGGATTAATTCGCATATGGCAACTTCACGATTGACAAGTTCGTCATCCTATTGGTAAAACAAATGCCAAATCAATTATAAGTCAAATAAAATTTTAAATAACGTTATTATTGAGGATTTGAGTAATGCTTATATAGTCTCTAATTTCAATGATGGTGATATTCCTAACTGATCCTCCTTCATGTGGTGCATCTTGGACTAGGTGCTAACAGGCATCTAGATTAATAGCAGCAGGAACCGAGTACACAGCGGGATAACTGGGCTTTCCGCTCGATTCCAACACAGTGAATGGCTGCTAGCATACACCCAAGATGCTTAAAAGGCTTTTCAAGGTAACTACTTACGATATGTAACCGGTTAGGCTTGTGGAGCTGTCAACTAACGTCAATCACAAAGAAGATTACTTCTTCAATACCTGTGAACCCGTCACTAGGAGGTAGTCTTCTAGTCAAGAAGATTCATTTACCCCCCCCCCATCCGACAACCTCTTTTTATGAGAAATCGAGTTGCTATACGAACATGGAATTAATATTATAAATCCAAGTGAAAAGGTATTGTAAATATTATGTCTTGGAGAAAAAGCTCGCGATTATTAAAAAAAATTACTTCAATTTAACAATAATTCTAGTACAAATATATTAATCAATAAGACGAAAACAGATGGAAGCTTAATAATCATGGAATTATTATTGTAGTACTATAATACCCCTACTTTCGTATCTTCTAGTAAAAATTTGTGTTGATAAAAGTTTAAACGGGGTGTACAAAAGTACATCTGTGCTAACAAATTGGTGAATGAACAAGAAAATACACATAATATACTTAAAATCTATATACTATATCATTGAAAATGCAGCAATAGGGACGAAAAGAAAACAACATGACCTCTTCACAATGTTTTAAAAAATAACGTACTTCAAATAGGGGATTAGAAATGCAACTTATGCGCGGTACTGTATCCAAACGCAAATCGGCAAATCGTACGTGAACTTTGACTGAAATTGAACAAAGCGTAACCGAATCTGTACTCGCCACAGGCGAATCACAAGCTTCGACCAATAAAACAAAATGTCGTCTCGACTGATCCAGTTGATTGAGCAATAATTGCGGATTGATGGGCGATTCGAGACTCAAGCGGCCAGATGTCGCATTGATGCTAAAAAATTCCAACAATTTGTTTTCATCGCTATATGTTGGTGGATGAAAAAATCGATAAACCAATTGAGCATTGGAGTCCAGATCCGCGTCGATAGCCTTGAGTTGTAGCGGCAGTGTGAGTGGATAATTGACTCGGTTTGCTGATCGGTGGTCATATTGGTGCGGCAGTAAAGTGAGCTAATAGGGTAAACAGATTTGGCAAATATTAGCGTTGAAAAGTGTTTCAATTGCAATTGACAATGATAGCAAATAAATCACACACAACTGACAAATGCTTGAAGTTATACGAAGAGATCGGAGCTAATATGGTAATGTGTAATAGTCATTGTAACAACAAACCTACACAGATTACATTTTAAAACAATTAAATCTATTTTCAAATAAAAATCAATTAATTATGAGAAACAAATTATATTTATTTTGGCAATAATTTGTTCGTTTGTGTTAGAAAACCATTAATAAGTATTCACATTATAATTTGCGGTTACAAAAAATATGCAGGTATGTGTTCTTATTAAATGTATCAACTTGTTTACGATACATACACAAAAATTTGTAACAAATATAAAGCATATGGGAATATAGCAAAAAATTGAATTTGAAAACAAAACTATTAATCCGTTTTATATATAGGTTGGTGTGATAATTATATTAATTAACCATATACAAGAATATTAACATAATTATAATCTAGATATTATTTAATAAACTTGAAAATAATACGCTTATAACGGTAAAATATTGATATCATTATTCTAAATATGAGGAAAAATAAATCAATGACACTTCAATGTATACAATACTTAATTGGTACATATATATATATATATATATATATATATATATATATATATATATATATATATATATATATATATATATATATATATATAATATATATAGATCAATATATATATATCAGGATATGCTAATTGTAACGCAACACATACTTGATCTTTATTGAAGATAAACAATTTTTAAACATCAGCTCAATGTGATAATCCACCATTAAGGAAGAAAATACTAATGACTACATTAGGGGAAATAATAGTTTCCTACCAATTCTTGTTTAAACACTTCACTATTCAATATGCTGTAGTGTCACTGATGGTCAAATTTTAGTATATATATATATATATATATATCTAAATATATATAAATAAATATATATATATATATATATATATATATATATATATATATATATATATATATATATATATATATATATATAGGCAAAACTGTCAATATATATAATCAACTTATTGAGAGCAAAAAAACAAGCTCAGGATGTGCTAATTGTAACGCAACACATACTTGATCTTTATTGAGATAAACAATTTTTAAACATCAGCTCAATGTGATAATCCACCATTAAAGGAAGAAAATACTAATGACTACATTAGGGAAAAATAATATTTCCTACCAATTTGTTTAAACACTTCACTATTCAATATGCTGTAGTGTCACTGGATGGTCAAATTCTTATCTCAGTAAACGGAAGTAGGTGAGCATTGTCATTAAGTTTTCCTAATTTTCCACTGCATGACAAATGTTTTTAATCAAACAATGAAAGCGTGAAACTGAAAAGTAAAATTAATTTTCATTTAAAATAACCGACCAATTTTCCATTTAGGCTATGCTCGTCTAAAACATTAAAGCTTTCTTTTTAAGGCTTATCAACTCAATCGTCAAACGGCAAAGTACTCTAGATACACCACTAGAACAAATATTATCTGAACTTTGTTTTGATCATACACTACCAATAACAGCCATTTGCTTCCAAGGTCAAAGGTCAGTAAACTGTAGTAATACAGACAAAATTAATCATTGAATTCCCATGTCTAATTCCATTAAATTGATTGATCAATAACAATAACAACTCGTGCTTAAACAAATATCCATCAAAATTGTGTGTTGTGTTGTGTTTTGGGAAGATTATGGAAATTGTTGACAATTGCATATAAAAAAGGTAAATAGGCTGATAAGTGAAAGCACGCGAACGTGCAATTTTTATCAATGAACAAAGAAAACAAACAAAGGATGTTTGATGTTATCAATAAATAAATTATGAATGAACTTCAACTATAGTGTGGTATGACTAGTATTTGACCAATATACGAAATAGTATATCTACTAAACGAACAAATCGAATGTGTACAGAGTACAAGTCAATGACCAATTGTTTAAACTTTAGCACAACATGAGCAAAACAGAAGTTGGTAATAAGGCCAAGTTTAAACAGCTTCTCAAATAACTGTCCTTCATTGTTCACAGTTTTCAAAAGTATTCAGGCTTTGGTTGCCATGACAATAGTCTTAACAACACGAAGATGGCTCCAAACGACATCTGTCCAAATAAGGACAAGATAAAGTTTGACCCTGCATGTTAAGATTGATAGTTGCTTTCGTTGTGAATATATTTTAAAGTTCACGCAGTGACATTTACCCAGCTGTACAAGTACAATCATCCAAACACCTACGACAAAGTTATTTAGCCGTTGCTGCCGTTAACAACTTGTAAATCTACTTCAAAGATGAAACAACATCAATCCAAATACCAAGATAAAAAATCTTTTCAATAATTAGTAAAGCACGTCTTATTTTTTTGCTTGTTTGTCACCAATTGAATATTTTAAGGGAAACATTTTTCATCAAGTGGATATTTAGTGAAGCCGAACGGGGTCCGACATTTAGTGCTGGCATTGAAGCTCAAACCCATAATCACCCAAATTTGAATCTAGCACTGTACTACTAGACAACAACCTAAACATTTACTGGTCCGAAAATCACAATGCTCAATAAATTTGAAGGATATATATATATATATATATATATATATACATATATATACATATATATACATGTATATATATGACAGATCATTTTCTCATCCTCGGTATTGGACAAAATGATTAGCAAACGAGAAATTTTGAGATGACCTCCCATTTCATACTGTTCCATTGTCATTAGTAATACATCAACGAGGATTTAGATAAATTATTTGTAAAAAAATCCCACATAACCATGACATATCCATATTTCGATTAGGAGAGAAAGAACAGTAGACAAAAAGCACTTCAATGAATGCTATTTGCAACAATCGTCATGTTACATTGGCCGGAACATTACTAAGGCAACTACAATGGCTTAGTCATTAGACCGAAAATCGTAAACAATAGACAAAAAAATTTACTGCAGCTATGCCAATTTTCGAAACTAACATAGGGGCGGCCTGTCATTAACGATTTTTACTACATTATTTATGAGACATACTTCATAGCTCGGTTGGACAAATTGTGGCCTATTGTCATTGGCGTCCAAAATTCGAATAATCAAATCCAAATGATCAGATAACAATCCACCATCTCGAGCACAAATCAATAAATTGTACTGATCCCGAGATTCTCGATCCAATGGCTGAACCAAATAAATCATTCCTATAACCAAAAAAAAACTGGAATATTAACAATAGAAACAGAAATTACTCATTGGTCTCCAAACTTAATCAAATCTAGCTGCTGGTTCCTTAAACAAGACCTGCCAATCGGGTATCCATCTTTGCTAGGTTGGCGTTGTGTACAACCCATTTTGCCACTAGTATTGGTCCCATGTGCATGTATGCTTTTACGACTGTTAGGTTGACCAAATATATATAAAGCAATGCTTAAAAAAAGATTTTAGTGATAAGCTGCTTTGCTATACAACGAGCTGGGACACAAATCTATGTACCGCCTTCTGTAATTGTCAATGCATGCTTATATACATTCGCCAAAATCTATGACCGGTTATAACGCTGTACACCCAGTATCCGATCAATGTTAGTATAAGTCTAGGAAGTAACATGTGGAGGTACGCAAAGAGAAAATTAATACTTCATATGGATTGCCCAAATTTTCAGAACTGTTTAAAAAGCAGTGTCATGTTCGAGACAACTAAAAGCCGTACACTGACTGGAAAGTAAACAGTAAAACAACAAATAACATAACATGAGTTGGTGGAAAAGCCAGTTTTTCATTAATTCCAAGTTCGTACATCAACTTGAGTTCATACACAAAATTGTTGTCAGACGCGAAGTGAAGTTGGGTGTGTGTGTGTGTGTGGTGGTAAATGTAGTTTTTTGGCTAGAAGACTATTTCCTTATAATGTCGTTAGAGTTTGTATGAATTGAGATACCTTTTAAACATCTTGGGTGTATGCTAGCATCCATCCAATGAACGCAAATCCAGTGAAAGCTCAGTTATAGCGCCATAGACTCAGTTACATCGGCACTAAATGCGGGCCCACGTTCGGCATCGTTAATAATATCCATTGTTGAATGATGGGTTTCCAGTAAAACATTCAAAGTAGTAGAAATAAATAAATAAATAAGTTAGAAAATAGTCACGCACAAACCATCGACTTACCCGAATCCGAATCAATATTAAACCAATCGCGTCCCACTCCACCACAAATGGAATAGCTGATTTGACCATAGACACCTCGATCTGAATCGTAGGCCAAGGCTACGCTGTCCAGGGGTTCGTCGACTTTGGCCAATTCGCTCACGTTCCACTGGAGCATCGAAGGGGCGACGAATTGCGGAGCATACCAGTTAGCAGATTGCAGTTCTACTCGAATAATGCACCGTTCAGTATGAATCGAATCGGTGACACTGACCTGTAATGGGAAATGTATGAAAAACCATCTGAGTAATTCATATTTTCAATTTTCAATGATGATAATATTTCTGACCGCTCCTCCTCCATATGGTGCATCCTGGACTATAAACATCTAGACTGATACCAGCAGAAATCGAGTGTTCAGCAGTATAATTGGGCTTCCGCTTCGGTAGGTGGGTGCAAGTATATACCTAGGGTATTTACAAGGCATCTTAATGTATATAAATACCATATGTAGCAACTGGACCAAGAAAGGTAACTCTAACAAAAAATCAAGTGTCACAAAGATGCCGCCTACTAGCCAGGGAAGTTCATTATTCTTCTATGCTTGTAACACTTAGCAAGCCATCGAATACGATCGTTTTAATATGCCGTACAAATATAGGAATAATAAGAAGGTAACTGCAATAAAATTTTTTTGAATTGCTTGCACTATAAATAAGTTAATATTTAGCTTAGCCAAATGCGAACCCATATTAAATGGCGGTATGTATCTATAACAACAAATGTCATGCTGCTTTCACTTCTGTGCCGTAGTTTAATGCCATGGTGTGTTGTTTCCTTGACAAAGACCAGGTTGCTATTCGTACGCCAAAACCGTCCTCCTTTGCCAACCAGACTTGGAACTGGCTGCACGCTAGAAAACGGCAATTGGAAAAAATGAGTCACCAACCTGAAATTCGAGTGCATCCAACACGTCGACCGGTTGGCCACTGTCGATGTCGACCAGTACTGGCTTGCCGACCGAATTGACCTGAGGCATCCATTTTACAATTCCATCTCGAGCATCCATTTGAAACATGGACGAAGCGACGATGGTTTGTTGTCCCAGCCGTTGCTTCGAATAAACCAATCCAAATCGAAGTGTGTCGTTCGAGTCGGGATCGTGAGCCGACAATCGGACAACGATTGTACCCAGCGCTGCTTGTTCGTCGAGCCGAATCGAACAGAAGCACGCGTCGGCGTCATTGTCAACTCGGTGTCGAAGTTCGGCCATGTCGAAACGAGGCGAATTGTCGTTCAGGTCTCGAATCGAAATCTGGAAAATGGAACAAGCAAATGGACGTTTTTGAATTTGTACACCAATTAATTTTTTAGTAAATCGTTATAATGTGTTCAATTACACATGACATTGAGTTTTATAAACAAAACCTTCTATATGTACATTTTAACTAGGTTAAATTTCATTCATTCATCGTAGTTGATAACATAGGCATCCCTTTGTTAATTCCTAAATTTGTACACCATACTAAAGGATTGACTTTGATTGCTTGATAAGCTTAACAAACGTAGAACAACAAAGTATCGTGACTGGTAAACGGCATCTTTGTGACGGCGCCACTGTTCGCAACGATTGACGAGGTCGCCTGGCTTTAGCCCAACGACTACATATGGCATACATATAACTTAAAATACTTTCTAAATATCCTGGATCTATGCTCGCATCGACACGCCATAGCGGAAACTTAGCACTCGGACACTGGTATTATTAGTTTAGATGCCTAAAATGTACCACATGGAGGAACAGTCAGGAATATCACTATCATCAGGATCATTAGCATCCCAACTAATAAAAACTGCAATACTATCACATTCTGCAAACCCAAACAAACAAACAAACAGAATCAACAATCGATTTACAAGACAACGACCCAACTCAAAAGTAAAAAGGAACAAACATACGCGAACAGGAACGCGACTTTGAAGGCGATTGGAGCCCTGATCAGAGGCCACAGCCCAAAACACATATTCTTGTTTTTGTTCAAAATCCAAGTTGGCCGAAACAAATAATTGGCCCGTAACGGAATTGCAGTCAAATGGCAAAACGCTGGTGTTACGTTCGTGTGGTTCCAAATGGTAAATTACCTGAATTTTTGGGTTTAACAATTTTATGTGTGATTATATAATACGTTTTAAAGGAACATGGGTATTAAAAAAGTGTAAATTTATTTTTAAATAATAGAATTTGATCTTAAAAAACGCATTCAACACAATATTTGATATGTAAACCAAGTAAATGAAATACACAAATTTGAAATAAAAATTTTAGAAAATTTTGTGTCACACTTCACAAAAAGACATTTAAAAATGAGGTAAAATGCTAAAAATAATTTGTAACATTCACTCCTTTTCGACAAGAGTTCAGCCAGAATAGATATAGAAGCCCAACCATTACTCAGAAGTAAACGAAGAACAAGTGGCCAACAAATTATCTGGATTGACATTGTAGCACAAGAACTCAATCCTTTTATCTACGTTAAGACCCTCCGCCCAAATGAATTACTTAATTGAACGTGCAATTGCTTACTGTTTGCAATTAAGAGAGATCATCGGAATGCATTCAACATTTAAAGTCGTTCAAATATAAGTCACTTGCACCACTAAAAGCGATTTAAAGCTATAATTTTCAACTTAAAAGCTGCATGCTTCAAAAAACCTAAAATAAACAATGTCATACAAGTGTTATCCAATTTTACGCCCCAAAAAGTATAGTAACTTCTTACCTGACCTCCGACACCGGGATCTGGATCTGTAGCCTTCAAAACCGTCAAGTTGTAACCAACAGCGACATTTTCCAATGCCCACAGTACATATTCAGATGTAACGAATGCAGGTGCTACATCATTTACGTCCTTATAGGAAATGTTGAATAAAAACAATAAAAATGCACAATAGTGATTTGAAAACTGTTAAGCAAACATGCATAAAAACAAATATAACAAGGTATCGAAAAATTCAGCTAATGATAATAAAGTACTATTAAAAAATTACACATCTATATATATTATATATATATATATATATATATATATATATATATATATAACAAAAATAGACATGTTTAAATAATTAAAAATCATTTATTTAAAAAGAAATTAAAAAATAGCAAAACAAGTTTCTCCAAATGAAATACATCAATCATGTGATCATGTATAATAATAATAACTTGCATAGTAAACACTATTAAATAGCGACATAAACATGTAAAATAACTTTTGCAATATATATATATATATATATATATAGCTAAAATAAACATGTGTAAATCTGTTACCACCTGTACTCGACTAAATAACAAAATGTAAAAATTTATACAGCGAAAAAATTTATACCTATATGTGTGCACTATAAAATCCAGTATCAAATTAAAACCGTTATTCAATATTTTCACTAAAATCGAATTTTTCTTTTTATGTTTTTACACACACAAAACATGCAAAAAGTTACGAAATAAGTTAACAATTTAGGACAATTTTTTCAAATACACAATACACACACATACTTAATCAACATGATAACTTTCGGTTATACAGTAAAATAAAATAAATAAAACTAAATTGTGTAGTAGTAACAATGAATCCCTACATATATAGCAGAGGTGTCTAAAGCACTATACATGAAATAGGTAGGCGGCGACAAAAGCGAATGCGAGACCTCCTTTAGTTTCGTCCATGGTTTCCCCCAAACAGTTAAGTAAGAAAAACACAATAAAGAAATGAAACGATGATTATAACGCTACACTGTATATTTATTCACTGTTGAGAGTAAAGTAATGTTTCAAATGTTTGGAACATGGTTTTGACACGACGTTCTTCCATTATCAAAAATATTTAAGTATACAAGATAAAAAGTTACCCTTTAAATAACTATGAGAACCAATTGCAACAACAACTAAAT
Organism: Cardicola forsteri; assembly: GCA_025895645.1. Lineage (NCBI taxonomy): Eukaryota > Metazoa > Platyhelminthes > Trematoda > Strigeidida > Aporocotylidae > Cardicola > Cardicola forsteri. Next base: position 1,119,944 of record JAKXYG010000004.1, read on the forward strand.
GGATCTAAATACCCAAAACATTATTTAATTAAAAACGTTATTTACACTGTAATCCAATATAAATGTACACTAACAAAAATTACAGGTAAATGAATTGTATATATATATATATATATATATATATATATATATAATTGAAAGTAATTACAAATTATATATACATCTTTTGGAAAAAACATTATTAACTTATTTTGTCTAGTGTAATTTGAGATAAGCTAAAAACTAATTATTCAAATATCCCATGTACTTTGTACCAATTGAGAAGGAATAATTACATTATTTAATTAATTATGCATAAATCAAGTAATTTTTTATGCAAAATTGTCATGTGTATCGTACATGAATGAGATAAATAAGTAAATCATGTCTAAATGAAATATTTAAAAACGACCAAAAAAAAACTGTTGCCAAGTACGTGACATATTTTGTGTAATTATTACACAAAAAAAAACAATTCAAAATCATTGATTATTGCTTGAAAATATAATTAATATAATCAAGTGTGATCAAAGTAAAAAGAATAAATGAAAAAAATGTTATATAATAACGACATCATCGGAATATACATAGCTCATTGACTCCAATCTGACTGAGACATTTGGATTTCGAAAAACCGCCAAGTAACATGGACAACTCAACAGTAATAGACAGTGGATGCACTTGGATGGGCACAATTTCATCCTTATGTTTACAAAGTCTTAATTTCCAATGATAATGATATTCCTGACTGTTCCCCTCCATGTGGTGCGTCCTCGACTAGATGCCCCTAGGCATCTAGACTAATAACAGCAGGGTCCGAGTGCACAGGGACATAACTGGGATTTCGCTAAGGTGGGTGGGTGCGAGCATACACCCAGGATACTTAAAAGGTATCTAAAGGAGATAACCGTGACAAAAAATCAGACGGCGTCGTCAATCTTTGTCAACGGCAGCGCCGTCACAAGGATGTCGTCTACCAGCCAAAAAATTTTGTTACACTTATGAAGCCATGGAAATCAATCGTTTTATATGCTATACAAATATAAAAGTGGCTTTGCGTCAGCAGCCACAAAAAATTCATATTTATTAAAACACTGCTGTTAAAAGTGAATAATTGATGCCCTTACATTGATGTGTGTGTGTGTGCAAGTCATAGAAATAGTGAAAAATCGTTTACACAAAAACTTACCGTTACATTGACAACCATATGTACTCGAGCAGCCAAATTGGTGTAACTATCCATTACCTCCAACAAGAGAACATAATGACTAAACTCTTCATAATCCAACGACCTACTCAAACGAACAACACCTACAAGTCAAAATAAAAGTGCAACATTGAAAAACTATTACAACTAAACGATTCCACTTTGATACACAATTTTGTCCCCAAATTTATATCATCAACCGGTGCATTATCGCGAGTAATATTCACAGAGCAGACAGTAGCGTCGCGAGTCACATTTTGCCTTGTTTGAGCTCGGAGAATGGTGTTTTTTGAATTTGGTCATCAGTATCTGCCCTGTTGACTAAGGCATTTAATTAATTTTTGTAAGTTTCGACTACAACTATATAGACCAGATAGCCACGGCTAGTCATCGTGGTGAGAAGCCGAGCAATTTTTAAACCATCTTTTATAGACCCCCTCCGGGTGGAGCAAGCAGTGCTCTCCCTAAATAGGGCTGCTTGGTGATAATACTCAGGATAACACCGATAACCGTTGTCACCATCTTGTCAACGCGTTAACGACCTTAACGCCTGAGTATCAATTTGGTTTATGGCTGTTTATTTGGCACAACCTTATTCACAGCCAACCTTTATTGCTAAAGGTCGTTTCACTATCCGCCACCTGTGGACGCGCTAAGTAGGGGTCGGTCACCCCCTTAGCCCAAATTTATATATACATGAACGTTGTCCAAATAACCAATAACGATAGTGTGTTCAAAAAACTATTTGTTACATGAAATAGTCCAGACAATGGCGCATATAAAGCAATAGGGTCGGTATACCAAAATAGAAACAACCCAAAAAACAAGCAAAACGCATTTGAAATGCAAGTTAACATTGTTCTCGAGGTAAGTTTAAAAGTGAGAAGTAGGAAATACTCATTGCCGCTATTTTGGTAAAAATAATGAAATAGTAGGTAAATTAATCAATAATGCATTTAATCGTTTGTAGACTATCATATCAATCTATTTAAAAAAAGCAATACAACAGAAAAACCAAAATTTGAAATTTGTTTTTTGTGCATAAATCATGGCACACTCTCCCATTCACCAACTGATAATGTTTCACAAATGCACTTAAACTTATATAGAAAATAAACATTTAAAGGTAAAAAAAAGTTAAAAACGAACCGTAAAATTGTTTACATTAGTACAATGTTTATACTATGAACACTGCAAATTTTAATAATACCGCAATGGATAGAGCACTAGACTCACACATGTGTGGGCAACAAAAACAGAAAATGTTGGTGGCAAAGTAACCTCTTCTTTAATTACAAGTTCGTATAGCATTCTGAATAATTCCCTTCAACTGTTCACGGTTTTCGGAGGCATGCACAGGTCTTCCAGTTCAACGACTTTGCCATTGTTTCCAAGATAAAGTCTCGGACAAAATAGCGTAAAAATAGTCCCAAACAGCATCCATCCAAGTACTTTTTGTGGGTGTCGGATACTAATTGAACTTAGGAGGGGGGATGAAGTATATTGGTTAAAAGATCGCTTCTTTGTAACTGCCCAGTGTTTACAAGTATTGGAAATGCAATCTTTTTTGGAGGGTGGATGGGTTGACGCATGCTGACAGATTTAACATAGTCACCTCTTCATTATTTCTATATTTGTACGGCTTATTAAACAATCGATTTTGTTGGATTGATAAGCATAACGTAGAAAAATAACAAAATTTCTCGGGTGGTAGACAGTATCCCATGCAAACCTGTCAACTTCGGTCCTACCCCAGATATATACAGATCAGATGCCTCGTAGTAGTAGGATCGAATCAAACCATCAGTACTAAATACGGCTTATCCTTTTGCTTGGCTATAATGTCCACATGCAGCAAAATGTTTTTCGTAAAACGGTGTTATAAAAACCGACAAAAATGTATGTGCGAAATGCTATAAATAGGTACAAGCCAAATAAATTCACATCATTGACAAAAATAACAATAACAGTCTGGATGCCAAAATGAACGTAACAACAAAATTGCTTGTCATTACAAGTATGTAATCCAACTTGAACCAAAACCATTATTATTTAATCAATGGTGACGAAAAATTAAAATGTATCAGATATTGTATACCAAATTGATTAGCAAAGCAATAAGTGGAAATAAGTAGACGAATAAAAGTTGAATAGTGACAATGTGAAACAAGGTCGAAATCATCTAACGCTATGCACAACTGTTTTTTCAGTTTAAGTAATCGAAAAACACGTAAATGAAGATAAATCACCCAACTATCTAATATGATGATTGGCAAATTGTGCACAAAAATAAGTCCGATGTTGCGGATCTCAAACCTATGATTGAAAAAAGAGAAGGATTGAAATGAATACATCATCATCATCGGGGATAAATATCTCCCACCGGTTATTATCACCCAAAAAACCAAAACGTCTGCAAAAACGTCAACTTTTGTAGTGTGTACTTAAAGAACGACACTTGAGGTGTGCTGCAATTCCGAGTTAATCCCCTCCAATGATCTATGTTGGCTGCATAGGGTAAAGAAACGGATGCCCATTTAAATAATTCATTTGGACGAGGGGGCTTAGCATAAATAAAAGGACTGAGTTCACATGCTACAATGTGAGTCCAAATTTTCCGTTGGCCGCCTGGCCTTCTTTTCCATCCAGGTAATAGATGGGCTTCTATAGCTAATGTGGCTGCATGAGTGGGCGATATACGTAAAACATGGCCAATCCATTTTAATCGTCTTTCTTTTACTGTGCTAGAGATACATAGCCAATAAATGTTAAGAGACTTACAAATATCTGGGAATGGTCAAAATATTTTACTAGTTATTAAATGAGTGCGTTCAATATTATTATTATTATTGAAGCAACAAGAAAACAATTTAGACCAAATGTAATACTGGGATGGACTAGAGGTACGGCGTTCGACTCGAATTTGGGTGGAAACGGGTTCGATTCCCTCAACCAAATCTAAATGCAGGCCCCCGTTCGCCTTCGCTAAAATTTCCACTTTCCGAAAAATGCTTAGAGTAAAGCATTCACAGCAGTAAATATCTCTCTCTCTCTCTCTCTCTATATATATATATATATATATATATATATATATAACTGCGTTATATATATATATATATATATATATATATATATATATAACTGCGTAATTTCCGATACACAGATTGAAAAAATATTTGGTATTATTAGTTGCAAGTAGTTACTCGTTACTATTTTTCCGACCATATACAATCAGATTGTTTATTAATTTTTTGAAAAATTTCAAATCTACATATTCAATAGATTTAGCACAATGATGAACCACAAGTTAGTAAATACAAAAACAACAATTCAAATTAATCAAACACCAAAGAATAGATAGGTTAATCTATGGACCACCAATAATAGAAAATGAAATCATCATCATCATCATCATCATCACCACCAACAACAACAATACATTGATGAATCAGAATAGATACAACTTGAATATATAGAACACCACTAATATTTCATGTGCCAGGAAGAATGCATTGATCAACAGCAAATGTTAATGTGCAAAAAACGTACGTATGGAATTGTACATTACTTAATGCACAATCCACACAATTCAAACGTACCATTTTTATATTTTTAATAATCCAACACTGTCTGCATTAGAATGCACGCGGGTTTATTAAACACATTGTCAGTGTGTCTACAATAGTATATCGTCAGTTACAATCTCTCTCTCTCTATATACATAAACTAATAATAAAAATTTTGAACTAATAATAGATAAATGTACTTGTTAAAAATTGAATAAAAAACAAAACAGCACAATGTGTTCAATAATAATTAGCCTAGTTAGTACCCAGTGTTGAACAATTACAAAACAAAAACATTGTACAACATGTAGCACACGCCAAACAACAAAAATTAAAAGAAGCAGACGATCGCTGTTACAATAGACAACATTCAAGTTGTGACACAATATGATTAGAAATCCAACTTACATGGACCTTGATTTTGATACACTAAAATTATTCAATACGAATAGCATTAGCAAATACACAACGCACAATGATTTTGAAACAATTGCCTAAAAGCATGTCCGTTTTCAACCGTCCTGATAAATTCATCAGTGTTAAACAAAATTAGTCTTTTTGTCTTGCATACAAATGACAAAACAAGAATAAATTAAAATATAATTGGAAAACATTATTTTATATAAGCAATGCAGATCAACCAATAAGGTTGTCAACTGGCTTCAACCCCGAAGACGATCGCCTCAATTCATGTGAACTCTGATGTCGTCTCAAGACAAAACTTCGTTTATTCCCCTCCCATTTCAATTCGCATCCGGCGACCTTTTGCATAGTAATTCGAGTTGCTCTACGAACTTGGAATTAATGAAGAGGTGGCTCTACCACGAACTTATGTTATGTTACATTCTGCATAATGGTTGCAATTGGCTTCAAACGTTATGGTATCACCTGTTTATTGTTGTTTAGATAATTTTAAAAACAAATACACTAACAATTAGTTAAATACTTTTTTAATGTCTAATTCGAAATTTAAAACAATAAAGAAACAGTAATGTTTTAAAAAACAATTAAATATTGATGATTAAAATTTTTAAAAATAATCAAATGTCTCCAAATGAACATTTAAATATTTCGGGTAATTGCAAAATTTACAGTTGCTCATAAATCGTTTTTTATTAAATAAACAATAAAGAAATAGTAAACAAACTAATTAGGTCTAAAAAAGTTTAAAGATAAATTGTATTTGAAATAAACTAATCTATATGATAATAGTTTAGCTATATTCACAAAGCAAAATTCCGATGCTAACAATAATAAAAATAATAATAACAAATCCAACAAGAAAAGACAAGTCAAATTAATGTTTCCAACAAAATGTAACGGTAATACACAATAATTTGTCAAAATGCAACATAGAATAAACCAAAAACACGAATCAATATACTGACTGCTAAACTTAAAATTAGTATTATTCAATTTCAGACATTTCAAAATAAATTTGTAATTTTTGAAATCTTACATGTAATAGTCCTACAAATGACCAGCTTGACAAATGGAAATCATAAATACAAAATTGACTAATCTTATCATACAAAAGTGGAATTAATACAAAATAGAAACAAAACGAAGATTGCAAAACACCGATACTAAAATACCACAAAGATTAAATGCCATCATCGCTATACCCATAAAACTGAACTATCTAATTACATACGTCCCATGAAATGTGCATATGGATAGGCCTAAACACACAAAGCAAACAAAACCAATTGATGATTGGTGCATTCATTTTTCAAATTGACTAATCTTCAGTCGTTTCAATCAAATTGCAATATTAGCTTTTGTACAAAATAATTGTAATTAAAACTAAACCACAATGATAATAATAATAATAACATTAATAATTATTATAATAATAACAATATTGGCTATAACACATGTTCAGAAATGTGACAAATGTGTGTTACAAAGCTTCCAATCAAATGCAGACAAATGTAACCATTTTGTGACTAATTGTGGAAAAGAGCATTTATGTGCACGGTCATTGCTTTACTAATTAGACTTAATTAGACATTCATCGCAACCCGGCAAAGTCGAACCTATTTCATTTATTCATTCAACCATGTTTATAGATATATAAATGTGCCTGGTGATTGTTACATTTTATCTAAACACATTTTTCATGAAATCATAATTTAAAAATGTCGCGTAAACTGTAACATAATTAATATCCATGACCTCTTTCATATAATCCCCCTTTCCCAAGATTATAAACAAAAGAAGTTTGGGATTAAAACAAAAATATAAACAAAGAAAATACATTATCGTACAATAAGCACAATCGAATGACAAACTATCACATTGAAAATAAAATTTAAATGTTAAATTACATACTCAAGGGACTCGTAAATTTCAAACAAAACAAAATTAACAACGCATGAAACGATTTTATGCAACTTTTAAAAATCGATCCGTCTAAATAAAACACCTAAAACTTATCAAGTCACTAGTTAGATTAATATAAATTTTGTCTAAAATGCAATAATTAAATTATAAATTACCAAACCTTGACACCAGGAAATACTCCAAAATGTAAACCCCACACTCAACAATATAAACAATATAAACAAAGCACGATAATTTTGCCTACAACAAAGTTTTCAACCGAAATGAAAAACGACGTTGCTTAAAAATCAAATCTGCGTTCAAGCAACAACACAAAAACCGTAACTCAATATCATACCTGTATTAAACTCCAATGCAAAAGGACTATTTTCCAAGCCAACAACCAGATCATTTTCATTTAAGTGGGGCGACCACTGATCAAACCATTGTCCACTATTGGCCTGATCCAATTTGAACGACTTGACGTTGACAATCCGATAAACCAACGAACTCGCTGGACTTGGACGAGAATTCAATTGAACCGTCCCGACCAAATGACCCGCAATGTCGGCTTCGGAAACCGAATACCAATAGAATGGACAATCAAATTGGGGACCGTGGGGAACGGCAATCAGTTGGATGTGGACGTGGGCCAGCGTGGACAAGCCACCGCCATCCAACGCAATTACTGTCGCCTCAATCTGCCGTCGAGTCCAGTCTGATGGTAAGTTGCGGAGCAAACGCAGTTGGCCAGACGAAGAATTTAAGCCCAACAGAGGAGGCTCAACTCGAGGCAAAATGCTGGCCAAGCTGTAGGTAATGGCTCCGTTCGGACCGAAATCGGGGTCTGTAGCATGAATCTACACAGTATGGGCGGCAAGGGAAAATTTTGTGAGTCAAAGATTTGCCGACAATAATTTAACTTAAATGTAATAACAAAAATGTCAAAACTTTATTCAATATCCACAGTACCTACACTGGTACGACTTCTTCATTAAGTAGTGCATACAAAGTCTCAACCTCCAATAATGGTAATATTCCTGACTGTTCTTCCTCCACGTGATGCATCTTGAACTAGGAACCAACAGACATTTAGACTAATAACAACAGGGACCGAGTGCACAGCGGTATAACTGGATTGCCGCTTTAGTGGTTGGGTGTAAGCATACACCCAGGGTACTTAAAAGGTATCTTGAGGTAAACGTATATGTAGACGTTAGGTTTATGACAAATACGCCTCTCATTTCCCATTCACATAAAAATTAACTTGAAATTTTAACCAAATCGTCCTGTCATCCTAATTTCGCAAAACTGACACTACTAGTCCTTGGAAAATGTAGTCAATTAGAACTAAATTTGTATTGGCAAACGAATGCAGTCATCCCGAAATATTCAAATAAGTAGTGTCAGCAATAACAATAATGATGATAATCATAAATTCAAATCTCACCCTAAAACTGCTTTGATTACACGACTCGTTTGGATTTAATGTCGATTGTTCGACACGTTCGTTGCTCACACAATAGGTAACGAAATAGGGCAATCCGACAAATTTGGGTTGGTGATTGATTGGTTGTGATGGGGCAATATGAATTTGGCCAAACCCCATGCGATTTTGCGAATCTCGAACTAACACGTCCACTGTGCCATTTGTCAAAGCAAGCTGAGTACCATCAGTATTTGGATGACTGAAGACGATGCCAGTGAGTGGATCGACTACGATGGCCGAACAATTCGACAGTGTGATAAACCTGGATTGCATTTATATATATATATATCATTCACTAACTAAAATGATACATCAAACAAGGTTGCTCAATTAGATAATTTGACCACATTGAATTTGCGTAAAAGCAATTGTACAACTACTTAGAACTGAAATACAGTCAGATTGTTCCAGTCTAGACGTCTAGACTTGAACCTTGAACCTTGACATTATACTACTGAGCCCCTACGCAGCATATATACAATATTGTTTAAAATATTAGTGATTAATTGTCATGTCACATTGAATTAAAAGTATAAACACTAATTAGACTACGTTGATTTTGTTTCAAACATAACATTCCCAGTATTCCCAATGGCTTGATATGTATGGATGATACTAGAACGGAAATGTATGCAACTTCAAACATAGAAGAAAGACTTTTTGAATATTGACTAATCGTAGGTGTAACTAAGCGTCAAACATACGACACAATATAAACAAAGTAGCCACGTGAACATGTAGCATTTCACCTAATATTTATGTTAAGTATAACGCATAAACAGTGCATACATTTAAACAAATAGATGAAATAATGATTAATAGATAGATGAAAATAGTACCGCAAATATCGAAGGTTGTTATCACTTCAATGCCTTATAGAAACTACAATAATTTAACTCAAACTTGTGAATTCAAAAATCTCTACAGCTAAAAATTGTAAAACATAGCAATATACATTCCAATAGTGGACCTTCTAAATGTTTCATAAACTTCCATCTGTCACTGTGTAGATATAATTTTTATTTATTACTAATTTTTTTTTCCGGAGTGGTCTAGCGGAACAGTGCTCAATTTAGACCTAAGTGGGCATGGGTTCGAATCCTACTACCGGCACTAAAATCGGGCCCACGTTCGACTTCTCTATAATGTCCACATTGAAAGATGCGTCTTCCGTAAACCATTCGAATTAGTAAAAATAAGTAAATAAAAATATCACTCTTCATATACTGCCAATGTAGGAATGCTAATGACCGTGAGGATTTGAGTAATGCTAATAAAGTCTCGATTTCCAATAATGGTAATATTCGTGACTATTCCTCTTCCACGTGGTGCATCCTAGACTAAATACCTACAAGCATCTAGACTAATACCAGTAGGAAGTGAATGCCACAACGGGCGGATGCAAGTGTATACCCAGGGGACTTAACAAGTATCTTATCCCATAGTCTGTGGAATAACTGTAACAAAAAGTTAGGTGACCTTGTCAACCTTTGCAAACAGTAGTGCAGTCACAAAAATGTTGTCCATCAGTCAAGAAACTTCATTATTCTTCTACGTTTGTTACGCTTACTCAGTCATCGAAATCGATTGTTCAATATCCCATAAAAACACAGAAATAATGTCACCAACCATAATGAAAAATGATATACAACATAAATGCAAACGATAGTTGCATTTTAGCTAGTATCAATTAATTAAAAATATGCAACAATAAAAATGAAAATGAAAAGCGGATTACCCAATAGTAATTGTTAACGTGCAACTAAAAAGTTTTGTAAATTCATAAATAACATATTTATAATAAATTGTTTTTAGTAAATGTGTATTCATAAAAAAACAATGAAATTTTTATTAACTAAATAAAATTCAAAGCATTAAATCTAATGTTAACTTGGGCATAAAATTTTAATAAACAAACAAGTAAACAATAAAAACGAAAATAAATTTCAATTTTCACCAGTAAACCAAAATAAAAACAAATTTTCAGACGTTAAATAATAATGCTAATAATTAATACTGATTGATCTGGGCTATGCCGACATAGATATATGAATATAAGAAAAAGCTACAACAACAACAACAACAACAAAGCCACAAAGGAATGCAATTAATGAAAAATCAATTAAAGATATCTTGCATTATTTAAACAATCGGACCTAAAAAAACGTTTGACTGAAAGGAATGAGCTTTCTAGCTCCAATAGAATTTGAAATGAATGAAAATGAGAAGTCAGATAACTTATTAAAATAAATACAACATCAACTACTACCCTTACTATGTACGGACTACTAATAATCCAGATAATGAGACTCAACTTACAACGGTGAGAATAATCCCGTTTCTATGCCATCAAGTAGTGTATCCTGAACCCAAACCAATATAAACAAATAAACCGGATGTACGACCGTATAACTGGGATTGCGCCTTGGCAGATGGCCTCAACATACAACGGGAGTAGGTAAATGTATGTCACATGAAACCGTTGGGCTAAGGAAAAAACTCTAACAAAAATTAAGCTGTCTCATTCATTTCTGTGAACAGTCATGTTATCACACGGATGCTATCTCTTATTCACGATATGATTCTACGTCTGTTGTATCTATATACTTTCAACTATTTTCTATTAGATATCTGTAACATATTTAACTGAGTTTATTTCTTTCATACAAAATGGGAATTACATTATGTTCTTATTGATATAGTCAACCAAATTTCAAGTTATATTGTACTGTTTTCATTGGATAAATTTTATTCTATTATTGTCTTTACAATTATCTTTCAGTTATTCCATTTTCCACAGTATATGACTAATTAGATGCTGGGTCTATTTTTGTTATTTTTCATCTTTTTAGTTGTTTTTGTTAAATAGACATACAATCAATTTTAAAAAAATTCAATCACTTTATTAATTTCATATTCCCCAAACCACATCTAACAATTTCCTCTTATTGTTTCGCATACAAAAGAAACTTTATTTGTGCTACAAACGCACGATAATACGGAACTTTCTTGGGTAATAAATAGTGTCATTGTAATACGGCCACTACTTACAAAAATTAACGGAACTGCTCGACTTTTTGTGAGGATTATATCCTTTAGCCTAATAACTACATGATATAAATATATCTTTTCAATATCCTGAGTCTATCCATCAAACGAAACGGATATTTAGTTACACATTTGTGCACTCAGTCACTAATCCGAGTACTAGTCTAAGTCCAAAATGTGTCAAAATAAGGAATGGGATAAAAAATAGAGACTTCTTTAGCATTAATAAAAATATTGAGATGACTAGTATTTCAGGAGTATAACCAAATATAAATAAATATTTTAATATTTACTAATAATGAAACAAAAGTTTAAACATATAAAAATAGAAAAATGAAGCAAATCTATTACTATATATAAAAACCGCGAAATTAATTAAATAACACCTAATTGTATATCATTGTTTCTTAAAAAGTAATAAAAACAGAACTTAAGCTTTCGAATAGCACACAAATCTTTGCTACACTAATAAAAAATTTATTTATATCTATTGAATAAAAATAGAAACAAGTTGTAAATTTGTGTACAATGAATTATATTTTACACAAACGCACAATGAATCAATCACAAATGTAGCAATAGTAAAAGCAATTAAATTTTAGCTCCCATTAAAAATCTACAAAATGTCTTTCTATGGTAATAAAGTGAATTGTAAACAAGAATTTTTTTATCATATTTGCTTTACTAAAACAACAAAATATATCTAAGCTTTATGTTAAAAATAATTTCACATCAGTTCTAAATATCCATATTATTCATCAAAACGTAAATATTAAAGAAATTGTTTTTACAAAAGTAATAGAAATACAAACACAATGATATAAATAGAATGAATATAACATTAAAAGCTAATATGAACAAAAGTTTATTTTACACATTAAAAGTAAAAAGTAAATTTCCAAGTCCGCAAAATTACAGAAAAATACATTATACTATTTACTTAATAAAAAGTTCAATTTATAAATATTCTATTAGTGTTTTATCTACGATAGATAATAAATCTTTAGCAAACTAAAACCAACAAAGTCATGTCCTTTTGTAATCTTCGCTCGTACGCATAGACTACCATATTTAAAGGCTTGTGCACAGTTCCATTGCCATTATCTTGGACACATTCTGACAATCAATATTACGCATTCCCTTGTCATTGGTTTGTAACTCACTTGATACTACACAACTAACCAAAATATATCCATTTGGAAAATGGTGTCCAAACGTCAACCATTTATTCAATTGACAAAACAAACAATAACCAACCTGTAGACCTCGTTGACAAGAGCATTTCGAACAGAAAACTGGCCCAACCTCTGCTGTCGTCGATTGTTGTGACCCAATCGCAGTTTAAATCCTCCAACAGGATCGACAACCAACGGTTTGGTATTGACATATTTTTTTGACGGATTGTCTCGTACCAATACGGTCAAATTCATTTGGGTAACATGAGCCAATGGCTTGGCCGAATCTCGAGCTTCAATGGACAAAACGTACGTTTGGTCTTTCGACAACGACACGTAGTTGTCCAAGTCGTGAACGTTTTCCAAGTGACGATTCGGTTGGGATGCTATCCGCAACAATCCATCAAATTGACCCAATGAAAATTGATTGCTACTGTCGTCATCATCGAAACTGTTGCGACTGACGAGATGGTACGAAATCTAATAAAAATAATAACAAAGCAATAGCATTTAATTAATTAATTCATTTTCGTTGGTGACCTGGTCACCTCTCCACTATTTCCTGTATCTATACGATATATAAACGATCAAATTTAATGGCTTGTTAAGCGTAAAAAACGTAAAAGAGCAAAGTTTCTTGGCTGGTAGACAGCATCCTTGTGACGTCGCCACTGTTTGCAAACATTGACGAAGCTGTCAGATTTTTTGTCAGGTTTATTTGCCTTACTCCAACGACTAAATATGGTATGCGTATATCTTCAGATACTTTTTAATTATTCTGGATGTATGTTTGCACCCACCAGCCGTAGAGGAAGCCCAGTTATACCGCTGTGCACACGAACCCTGCTATTATTAGTTTAGATGACTAGGGGTACGTAGTCCAGGATGCACCACGTAGAGAACGAACAGTCAGGAATATCACATCATTGGAAATTGAGACTTTATAAGCATTAGTCAAATCCTCAAAATCATTAGCATCGCAACAGCATTTAAGAAACAATCAACAGTATCAAACTTATATAATATCCAAATGGGCTTCCGTTTTGGTAAGTAAAACCTATCTTAACGTATACGTATACCATATGCAGCCGTTGAGTTAGTGAGATAACCTTAACAAAATCCAGACACCCTCGTTAGAAGGATGCCGTCTACCATCCAACAAACTTCGTTACTGTTATCAGGCCATCAGAGTCAATTGTTTAATATGGTGTATAAACAGAAATAATGGCAAAGTGACTACATTACCAACCAAAATAAATAAATGTTTCTTCAATACATAATAAATTCAAAAACAATTATACATTAATTTTAATTTATCCATGAGTTAAATCGATAATAATTCTCTAAATAAACAAGTAATGCACTTGCCAACTACTCAAGATACGTTTTTATCAAAAAAATCTTAACTTAATAATTTACTGCGGTGACAGAGAATAAACTAATCGACTTGTCTAATAGATAAAAGTTCAAATTCTATTTGACTGCATAAATTTCCATTCACTAATATTTTATTTAAGTAAAAATAGTTTAGCAATAAAACCCAATAAAAATTAACAATTAGCTTTCCGTTTAAATGTTTTTATAAGAAGAGTTCATTGTAAGGATTAATGTTCTATAAGTATGTATATGATATCAAATACAAATTATTATGTTAACATGTACAAGACTCAACTATTCATGTATCATTTTCAAAATATTTTTAATACATAACAGATTTAGGGGAAAGGTGTGTGTATTCCTTTATTTTTTCCACACTATGCTGACAATTATGGTCGCGTTAAACAAAAATTATCCTTCTGTCAACCAATTTAAGATATTGGGGTTTTTTTTAAAAAAAAACACGTGCCGTTATATTTGTGTCCATATTATTGACAAGCACATTGACAGTGAAAATTGAACAATACTATGCAACACAAGTTGGGTTTAAAAAACGGTCAATTTCAAAATGTCAATCATTATTCGATTTGTATGTATACATTTAGTTCAACGTTTAACTAGATCTGCTGCTGTGCAACACTTGAATTATTACATAATAAGATAATCGAGCAATGTTTAGCAATCCCTTGTTTTGGGTAATGAAAGCAAAATAATCATTCATCATTAATAACAAATTAAAGCAAATATTTAGACCCAATCTATTGTATAGAAATAATAATTAATATTTATCATCATCTAGTAACATCTTTTATTTACTGAACCCCGAAACAAAAACACGTTGACCGGTGTCAAAAATACTTACCCGGTCATCTAAATCTCGATCGGTAGCCCTAATTTGCATTACTACTTCAGTCGGATAGGCGGGTAGAAACACCGTTGCATGAAGCATGTGAAACGATTGAACAAATTCGGGCACACAATCATTTACATCCAAAACATCAATCTTTAGTCTAATTGCATCCACACTTATCCACGACGGTTGTCCTCCATCGCGCACGCGAATATCGACAACCAATGTAGGCAAATTCCATTCGCGATCAAGATTTGACTCGCCCTTGGACCTGACAATCAAACCGGTCGCGTTATCAATTTCGAACAGCTGACGGACAAATTTGGCATGTGGACCCGAAATGACGAAAGTTAATTGGGCGTTCGAGTCGACATCGGCTGTTTCGATGCGCAAGGGAAAGCGATTGGATGGATGACAGTCGGTGCGCCATTTATCGAAACAGTAGCCTTCAAGAATGGTGCCTGCTGGTGCATTTTCGTATATGTGGGCGTGGAGAAAAAGGGGGTTGATAATATGCGGTGCGTTGTCATTTTGGTCGCGAATTTGAATCTAGAAACAAAAAAAGAATTTTATAAAAAACATTTGTTGGGAGTGGCACAGTTGCGGGTAAATATAAAAATGTGTTAAACTACTTTCGTTTTTACAACTTGATAAAAAATGCTTGTAACAAATCAGTCAAATAATAATAAAAAAATAACTCAAATATCAACAACAATGAATAGAAGAGTCCAACCTTCGCATACCATCTCAAAAAATTCAATGTAATTTCAACTCGAGATAAAAAATGAAAAAAATGTTTTAACTGTAATGTATTCTAAACAAACCAAATACTATTAAAGTAACAGCTAAAAATTATTTACGAATATGAAAATACAAATACAACATTAAAAGAAAAACAAAAAACAGTGTCCATCCGTACGTACACAATTTTTGGTTTAGTTAAGTGACTGATTGGAAAGTTAATATAAGAAACAAGAAAATTCTTACCAAAGCATTAATTTGATTTCGATTTATTCAACAAAATATACATTTTACCAAATTATTTAACTTTGTTATTAACAATTGAAAAAGGAATAAAACAGCAACAGCAATATATATATATATATATATATATATATATATATATATATAATTTATTATTTCATTTAAAAATCGAAAAAGATTTTAAATTTCCTTACAAAAACCCATGCACTATTGTTTTTGGCAATAACAACAGCACACAAATCACAGAAAGACATTTCAAAGTGGCTACAGAAAACGAACTAACACAAAACAAAAAGTAATTAATATAAATTGGATAAACATATTTTGCATTCAAATAAAATAATACCCGAAATAGCTACCGTGCAAATTTTAATTAACGTTTTGTCAATAATAACAAAACCGATCAAATGTTAATGGAATCCATTAAAATTAACAAAACAATATATTATTTGAGGTAAAAAATTAGAAACTACATAAATGTTACAATATTGCTTTACCTATTTGGTAACGCTAATCATGAATATATTAAATTAACCAAAATTTTTGCAGTTAAAATTGTAGCCATATAAAATTTGTAAAACATATAATCCTTTGTAGGTACATTCATTCATCCATTTAGGTTAGTGATGTAATCACTTCTTCATTATTTTCCATATTTATAAAGTATATAAAACGATCAACTTCGATGGCTTGATAAGCGTAACAAAAGTAGAAGAATAACAAAGTTTCTTAGTAGATAGGCGGTATCCATGTTGCGTCGCTACTGTTCGTAAAGACTGACGAGGCCGTTTGATTTTTGTCATGATTACCTCCCTTAGCCCACCGATTACATAAGGTATATGTGTACCTTAAGACATATTTTAAGATGTATTTGCACTTAATCCAGGAAGCACCACATGGAGGAGGAACAGTCGTGACTATCACCACCAATGGAAATTGAGATTTTATAAGCATTACTCAAATCCTCAGGTGTATTTATGACACAAGTGCATAAATAGGAAGCAACAAACAATATTGCAATATATTTATACGCTGTTGTAACTTGATTGAAATTAATTAGAAGCTGCAATTTTGTTAAAACTTTTGGGCAAAAAATTCACTGACTGATAAAAACTTTGTTATTCTCCCACGTTTGTTACGCTTATCAAGCCACCAGAAGGGATCGTTTGAATATACTATACAAATATAGCAATAATAAACTGGTATCTACATTACTCATCACAATAAATGAAAATAGTCCGGAAATTAGAACTTTTACAATTTATACATGTCACCCCCAATATTGGTGGAAGGAGTGATTGCTTTTGTGAAAAGATAGCTAAAGTTTTAATCAAAAAATGTGTACTAGTATCAATATATTTCCAACTATTAGCTATACTATTAGAAGTGGCATTTTCGAGTGATCTAAATTTAGTATTGTACAATATTGGCACACTAGCAGCAATTTGTTCCCTATTTCTCATTTCAATTCTTGCTTAGTTTTTCTACTAATTAAGTGGATGTAGTTGGTGTGTATCCATGTGCGCTTGTTCTGGTATTCACATCAAAATAGTGTTAACCTTTTCATTTTTTTTAACTTTAACTTGATTGCTTTGTTGTTGTGTAATAATTTGACTTTTGTTTCAATATAGTGTTATATGCGAGCATAAGAAAATGTTATTAAGGTTACTTACATTTATTGGATTATCTATTAAAACTGTCTGTTTTTGTACAAGTGTATATGTTGGATGATTGCTAAATATTGTTATGTCAATTCCTAAGTGATTTTACATATATACAATGTGCATATCAATGAAATCATGTTCAAAAATTTTCTACTTATACTTGGATGTAATAACTGTGTCTATTTATGCAAGAAACATTTATGTTAATTTATCTGAAAAGAATTGTGTTTTGATATGTACGCATGAAAAATTTCTTTTATTTAATATTAAATATCTAATGTATTGATTTGCTACAAGCACTAGTTTTATAATTTATTGTTCGCAAATTCATAATACTGTTGATTGTTTGTATCTGACGTTATTCTTAAATAGTTCATAATATTTGAAATGACAGTAAATGGAGTTTATATATATATATATATATATATATATATATATATATATATATATATATATATATATATAAGCACTAAAGAAAATATTGGTAAAAAAAATGAAAAATTGATTATTATTTTCTGTTGGCTTTATTTAAAACTTACTAAAGATAAATACTGAAACTAAAAGTTACGTTAAATGATATATAGTACTCCACACTAAATTTTACATATAAGAAATATTTATTTAAAAAGTTCAAAAACTAGGAAACCGTAAAGAATTTCGATATCCTAATAATAACAAACGGAATTACAAGTGCAATTTACATGTTTCTTATAAGACTGGATAAATTATCAATTAATGTGCTCAAAATCATTGTCTAATTTTATGTTTATGCAACATAAAATTTGGCGTTGTTACATCATAATAAAAATTACAAACAATTTTAATATTATAAAAAAAATCGTTTTTATACAACCATTCTTGCTTTAATAAATCTTTATCGTATAAATAATTAATTTATATTAACAATGACTTCATAATATAAAATTACGCTTAAAAACTACTTTGATTTTTACTAAAAAATGTAGTATACCTTGTTAAAACAATTACATTGTTTTTAAAGATATTGAAGGTATTTTCAAAAAAAAACCTTAATTTTTTCCCGTTTGTTGAACGAAATATTGTGCAATTTAAAAATCATAAAATACACTAATATTTTAAGTTAGAAAACATCATTAACAAAAATTTAGTAAATAAGGAGCAGAAAATATGGTGTTTTTTCTTTTTAGATCACAGAAAAATAAGTCAATTTTTTATTACAAAAAGAAAACACTAGACGTTCATTTTATAATAAAAACATTAAATTTTGGCACTTATTGTTTTAAAGTTAATAAAACAATGATTTAAACAATCATATATTGCATACCAAAATAGGCTACTATCTATGGAAAGACAACTTTGTCCATATTTAACCGTTAATAGTTAAAATAATTTATTTATGCGACAAACTATATATTGGTTTTGCAAAAGTATAAAATAACTAACATATAGCAAATTATATTAATTAATTTAAGCAGTAGTAGTATTTTTATTTTAAAAAATAGTAATATTTTTTTAATGCTAAATTGTAATTTCCTTATGCCTATCACAATTGCTTTGGAAAATAATATTTTATGTTACATATTTCCAAAAATAATTTTCACTGTATTTTCAAATTTATTTTATTTGCAAAAAATAGTTTCAAAATAGTGCGGACTAAAATAAAAGAGGTTATGTTTTTGAAATTTACAATTTGATGATTCTAATATTAACAGTATCTATTTTGTCATTTGCATAATTAAACACAATACGTATAAGCATGTTTAACTTAAACATATTAGCAGTCCTAACCAATATTTAAAAAATACAGATTACATGACTTTATCAACAACCTAACCAATATTATAACAAAGCACCTGTTTACGAAAAAAGACAATCATATTAATTACTTGATATTTTCTAGTGTATTATACGAGAAATTATTCAATAACTAAAAAAAATTACATATGGTCCATGATTTATGTAATATTTGACGTTCATGATTTTACTCAACTTTTGATTATAAACCAGTTATAATCTTATGTATTTTTTATTATTAACAACAAAAATCAATAAAATAATTTTATTTTACATATTATATAGTATTTTGTGAGTGTTATATATGTTTTTCCAGTTATAATTTTAGTGGTTAATATATATATATATATATATATATATATATATACTTCTTTGAATGTTTTACAAGAAATATCTTTCAGTAGTGGACATTTTAGCAAAGTAAAACATGGATCTGCATTTTAGCAAAGTCAAACGATAACTCAATTTTAGAGTCGGTAATGACATTCGAACCCATGCCCGTTCAAGTTCGAGCCTAGTGCTGTACTACTGGATTATATATATATATATATATATATATATATATATATATATATATATATATATATATATAATTATATATATATATATATATATATATATATATATATATATATAGCCTATAAACGTACTCGCAACGTCAATAAATCGCACATTTTTTGACAAATTCCTTCATATCCCCTTGCTTCGATTACCACTTCATAATAATCCCCATGCAGTTCGCGATCAAGATGAACCAAATTAACAAGCAATCCTGTATCTTTGGTAATGTGAAATAAAGTATAATTTGGCCAATCACCATCATCATCGTCAGCAGCAGCAGCAGCCAACAGTCCGGAACCGCCTACATGGCGAATTCGCTTTTGGCTTATAACGCCAAATGTAACAAAACCGGGAATGGCAGTACGACGATCAAGTTCGGCCATAACCGACATCAAGACACTGCCGGGTTGCAAATTTTCATCGACGGTCAAATAATGACTAGGAGAAGCAGTAAAACGCGGGCATTCAAGATGATCGAAAGCCCCTGGACCGGGATTTAGGCGAATTTCGACCAGAGTAAAGTTGGTCTTCGATTTGGGTTGCAAATGGTGATCTTCGACCATAACCAACAGTTGATGTACCAGTGGAACATGGTCGCATTTTGGCGAGGCTTGGTGATACGTCGATCGAACAGGATCAAATGTTGGTTGAGTGGATTCGGGTTGAAGCAAAGGTTTGGCTAATCGAATCACGCCTGTTGACGAGTCTATGTCGAAGTAATCGATTGTATCACCTGCCAAACAATTAGAAAAACAACACTAATTATTAGGACATGTCAAACTGATTTAATAAATAATCTATTTTGTTCAAAATGTATTTATAAGTGGCGCAAAATCAGAAAAAGTTTATGCATGGTTTAAACATAAATCAATTGTAAAATAATATAAAAACAAAACGCTACTGATTTTAAGATTAACGTCTATTCAATTATATATTTGAATAAAAAAGTTAAATTGTTCGATGAAAATTATAAAAATATTCTACTACAAACAAACAAATAAACAAAGTCATATCCCTATAAAGAAGTAGGTTTTTATTTATTGGAAATCATGCTCACTCCATTGTTTGTTTATTTGTTCAAATCAACGTCAAATCAAATAATAAACAACAATTTGTCAACGTCGTCCTAATCAAATCACAACTCGATAAAAGCAAACAAAATGTGACTCAAACATTGTTGACAAGAACAAAATAAAATGATGTCCCTATTGAATACTGCATCTGATTCAATCTTCCCAAACAAAAAACGAACTGTTTCACTATTCATAAAAGCGAATTGTCCAAATGCCATAATGCGGCAAAAGTAAATGGCAACATGCACGTTTCAACACACACACACACAAAAACATTAAAAATAAAGTGCTACGCAAACAAAAAATATTTATACAAATACAAGGATGATTGACATAAAATATTGTTTTTATATAGGAGGAAATGTAAATCATTGACATTAGCCCATTTATTTCACACAACTCCAAATCACAAACACAAACACACAGAAATCTAATTAAACGAACAGCCGTCTTAAAATTAATGCAAAAAATAGATTTCAAAGTTTGAATGATAGCAACACAAAAAAGTCAACCATTTTGGATCAGGTACTAGGTGAAAAAAGTAAACACAATCGAAAATCACTAATATAAACACAAATAAAACTATAAATATTTAAAAAAATATATGTTATATGCATAAACATTGCAAATAGCGCAATGGCCTAAACTATATATATAACAGTGAAGAACCGAAACAAGTAATAAACGTTAAAAGTGAATCAACAATAGGAAACGATTATATCGTGTCCATATCGATGATACGCGATTGTTGGTAAATAAACAAACGGAACACTTGTCAATTTAGACAAGTAATATGGGTATTATGATTTGGACAAGTGAAAATATAGCCCAATGCAAAAGTAGATTAAACAAGATTAAAACGGAACATACCATTTTACATTTAAGAAAAAGCATATCAATGACTAATTGCTGACATAAAAAGTTAAAATACCTTCTCACCAGGTTAAATAATAAATGTACAGATAAAAACATTTTTCACTACCCATGCTGAATTAAAAAAATTACAAACCGTTTAACTTAACCAATTATCTATAACCTCAATTTATCAACTGTACAAACTATGCGTCCAAATATTATTATTCTAAATAGAATAAAATATTGAAATTATAATCAACTAATTGTCAACACAAATTCAACAACAAACAAGCTTGTTTACAAATAACCCTACACGGAAATAGGACATTTGGTATTCACTGAGAGCGGTTAAGCGCTTTCATCAACATTGTGCTATCTAATCACGACTTAACAGTTCATAATCCCCTTCCCCAAATCAAAATTACAATATCAGTGATTCATTGTTTTGTTTCTGACCAGACGATTATCCTTAAATCTATTTAAATGTTCTGTTTAGTAATTCATGTTATGTACTAGTTTATTCTGAAATATATTGATAAACTGTTAGTAAAAATAACCAGCAACTTACTAAATTCTATTAAATATAGACATAAATTTAATAAAAAATAGAGAAAAATACAGTTATAGATTAAAGTGTTGCTAATGATCCTGATAACCAATTTCCAATTATGATAATATTTCTGACTGTTCCTCCCTCACGTGGTGCATCCCAGAATAGGTGCCTATATACATCTAGACTAATAACAGCAGAATCCAAGTGCACATAGGTATAACTGAACTTTCGCTACGGTGGGTAGGTGCGGACATACACTCAAGTTACTTAAAAAGTATCTTAAGGTATATGTATACCATATGTAGCCTTTGTACTAAGGGAGATAACCATGACAAAATATCAAACAGCCTCGTCAATGCTTGCGAACAGTGGCGACGTCACAAGGATGCAGTCTACCAACGAAGAAACTTTATTCTTTTACGTTTTTTACACTTAACAAGCCATAAAATTCGATCGTTTATATATCGTATAAATTAATTCTTTATTTTATTTATACTTACTACTTTGAATGTTTTAGAAGAAACATCTTTCAACAGTGGGTATTTTAGCAAAGCCGAACGTTGGCCCGCATTTAGTGCCGGTGGGTAGATTCGAACCCATGTCCACCCAGGTTCAAGTCAAGCGTCGTACCGCTAGACCACCCGGGTAAATAATACAGAGATGACCAGATCACCGACCAAAGTAAATGAGTTATAGACAAACTCGAAAATATAAATCTTCACATTACAAACAAAATTACACATTCAACCGCTATACGCAGATTTTCTCACATTTAATACTTAAAAAAACGATGTTCCATGGCACCAACTAGTTATAGTAGATATGTGATCGCATTAATGGCCGATACCAATATAATATGTTTGCAATTGTAAAAATATTAAAAACCTTTCATTATTATTATTAGTGATAGTATAATATAAGTATACAATAAAGCAATTAATTAAAACATTGCTAAAAAATTTACTTTTTTTAATAATACACAATTATTTTATTATGTTCAAAACTTTGTATCTAATTTGGTTTCAATAAAAGGTCATTGTTCTCATGCTCTCATTATCCCAACTAAAAAGATAAATGATTACCATCACAAAATCACAAAAATAGTTTTGAAGCTACTGGTTAAGCATTACGTGAGTAGTAAGAAATCGGGTTTCCTGACATATGATTCCAACTCAGGCTAACGCTTGTCGCGCATGCTCGGATTACCTACCAATAGATAGGATCGACTAGTAGAGCAATTGTTCTTTTATGCCAATTCATCCTTAACCATATACTCGCATAGAAGGTTCTGTTTAAAAAACGATGAATAAATATGTATTTTTTTATTTTATGTTTATTACTTTGAATATTTTATGAGAAACATCTTTGAGCAGTGGACATTTTAGCGAAGCCGAACGTGGGCCCGCATTTTAGTGCCGGTGGTGGGATTCGAACCCATGCCCACCGAGGTCCAAATTCGAGTGCTGTATCGCTAGACCACCCCGGCATATATATATATATATATATATAAAGCTACAAGTAATTGAACATTTTTTGAACCACACACAAGACATGCTACATGAATGAAAATTAAACAAAAAATAACACTAGATAAATTTTTGTATTCAATGTAGAAAGTGGTGTGTATCGATGGATATGAATTAAAAAATATAATAGTGATTCATCCATCATTCATCTCAAAAAACTAACAAAATTGGACAGTTAGAAACAATTGACAAACTTACAAATACATACGTGTTTTGTTTGTTATAATATGAGTCAAAACAAAGAAAATTGAAATATTGTAATTGGATTAAACAAATGATGCAATCAATAGATATGCACAATGGAAGTAGTAAGAATATGAAAAGGGTAAACGTTTTTTTATAATGCATGAATAGAATTAAACAGAAGAAAAATTTATAAATACACATGATATCATCGTAATCGGTAACGTCAAAATCATAGTTTTCCATAATAATAATAATCAACCGTAAAACTGAATAACAAAATAAAATAATTAATTGCCCATTTTTTTTAGTTTATAGTTTTAATCTATATCCATATGAGTGCATTTTAGAGATAGATTTAGAGGGAATATAACGCAAGTCGACTGCACTGTATTGCAAATCTCATGCTATTATTTAGATTTTTAATTGACTGTTTCTGCTTAAATATTTCACAAGAAATATTCTTGAGTAAGTGAGTAAGCGAAACGGGGGCCCACAGTTAGTGCGGGTAGTAGCGCTCGAACACATGACCATCCAAGTTCGAGTACAGCACTAGACTAGACATTTAAAAGATAAAAAAGATATTCCAAGATATAACCACTCCAACAGAAAATAAAGCGACCTCATTCATTTTTGTACATGTCAGAAAAGCGCTCATATCTAACCCTCCAATAAATTGACTATTTCTCCAACCTTTATTACGCAGCGACAATATCATCAACTAGATGAACAGAAAAACCATGTTGTACACAATAAGGAACACTTACCGGCAACCAAACTGAACGTCAATTGACTTTGTTCAATTTCATTAATAAAATCCGGATCGTAGGCCGTAATCTGACCAATGGTAGAATTTTGGCTACTCAAGGCATCCAAGTAAAATACCAATCCCAACGTGTTTTGAACAGGGTCGATTAAATTGAATGACGACGATGGCATTATCAAGGGCATCAAGTTGCCGCCAATTTGTGGGGCGTACTCGTTCGCGTTTTGAACGTGGATGGTGAATTGTTTGAAAGCGCCAGGCCCCATCGAATTCGACGATTGGACTCGAACCAGCAAATAATGGTCTTTTATCTTTTCATAATCTAATGGTTGATTTAAACGCAATTCGCCTGTAACACACAATAAAAAAAGAAAACACGACATAATGAACATATTAAACAATAAATGAGACAAGTCTAAACGGAATCATGGTGACTCGACTTCCTGGCATCTCAGTTTCAAAAACCACAGTTCTCACTACTCCGTCACAAAATCGAAGTCGTATTGTTGTGTACAAAGTCGAAATGCTAATTCTATTCTCAAATATTGAAAATTGAGCAATAGTTATGATGAAAAATAAATAGCAAATTGAGTGGATGTCATTCGAAACTGTTTCCACTTTTCGAACTCATCAACTTTTGCCTTTATTTATTTACGATAAAAAATAGTCGCAATATAACTGCAATATTGCGTCATTCATTAGACAAAAAGTGGCACTAATTGAAACATTTGAATGACATCTACTTCCACTGTTTTTATCTTAAAAAAATGGCGTATTAAAAAATCGAAACAAATAATTTCTATAATGTAGACACAAGAAAACAGGATTAAAAAAACAAAAAATACAAATCATCTAAACGATAAAAACAATCGAATAAATAAACAAATACTATCATTAAGATTTTGAAAGATGACAGACACAAATCACTGACTCAAGGTCAATTTGAAAGAAATGCTTATATACAAAGCACTGTTTGTTTCATAAAAAATCACATACACACTATATTGACTATATTTATATTCATTAACATATGACATTCTATTTCATTTTGATCCCATTATTTGTACTACTACTTTTTTATATTGATGGTAAAAATGTATTTTACGCTGAATGTATCTCTAGTGAGATATTAAACCTTAATAATAATAATAATAATAATAATAATAATAAAAAAGCTGTGCTAACGGATAATAATAGGAACAAATTTTAAAATACTAATGTTATTATTAGTTTTATAGAAAGGCTTTCAATGAAAAAGTAATAGATGGAATAAAACGAACAATATATTTCACAATTTTCAATTGTTTTGGTACAGTAAACTACCAATAGCAATAGCAATAACGTCTGTTAATAATAGTTGACTTCGAGATTTGACCTCATTAAGTCAGCTGAATTTAGAAGTTTAGGCAAATAGTATTCCTTAAAAGCAAAATAATAAGTTAAACAAGCATAATTAAATTTTAAATGTTAACTCAAATTAACATACAACGGTTTTATGTGTATATATATAATGAGTCATATTGATTAAATCATTGAGTAATTACTACGTATGGTATTATTACTATACAAAAATCAACACAATTAACTAAAGCCAATGGCAATAAAGAATTAAATAATCCGTATGTGCAAAGCATCAAAATAATAGAGTTATGGACAGCAATACAACAACTAACAATAATTTCTTTGTTTTAAACGCAAACTATTTTGTAGACCAAAATAATAAACAAATAATTGGTTCTTTCAACAGCCGTTTAAAATACATAAAACTAATTACACCTCTGACTGGTTGAATAAAACTATAATTTCAGGACTGTACTTTACTATTAATAATAATAATAATAATAATAATAATAATAATATTGCTGAGTTGTCCATGTGATAATGCAAATAAAGTCTGAATTTCCAATAATAGTGATATTCTTGACTGTTCATCTGGACAAGGTGCCACCAGACATCCAAAATAATAATACCAGGGCCTGAGTGCACAGTGGAATAACTGGGCTTCCGCTACCGCGGGTGGGTGCCAGTATACTTAAAAGTTACCTGAACCTATATGTATTCCATTTATGGCCCTTGGGCTAAGCAAGATAACCCTGGCAAAATATCAGACAGCCTCGTCAATCTTTGCGAACAGTGGCGACGTCATAAGAATACCATCTACCATCCAAAAATCTTCGTTATTCTTCTATGATTGGTACGTTTGTCAATCTATCCAAGTCAATCGCTTTATATGCCGCATAAATATGAAAAATAATGAAGAGGTGACGACGTAATCAATCAAAATGTCTTACCTGTCCGTTCGTTTAGTCTAAACAATTGATGCGTTTGTGTATGTCCCACAGCATCAATCGAATATTTCAAATTCGCTAAGTTCGATTCAGTAATGCAAAAGGTGCACACCAAACTACCGACAATTAACGATTCGGTAATATTGACGGACGTTTCCCAAAAACGCGCTCCTCGAAATGTGAGTGATGAAGAATTGGGCATTTGGCTTGAAACAGGAACAACTTGTGGATGATTGTTGCATGTATCCAGTTGGAAATGTAATAATTGAAAAACATCACCTCGTGTTTCCAGTGTTATGTCGATCTGTGGAAAAATTTGAGACAAAAAATAGGCTACATGCACAGATGGCGAAAATGTATTACATAGAGACATAGGGCAAAGTATACAATCATAAACATTTTTGTTTAAATGCTTCATTACAAAATATTATTCAAGTAATAATAAGAGCCTGCATTTGCCGCTGACAATGAAATTGAGTCGCTGCTTTTCATTACGATACAAGTTTAGAAACATAACCAATTTAGCAAACAAGCACATAAACTGTCAAAAAAATTTTTTTCAACTTTTCAAAGATTGTTTACCAAAATTCAATCCATCTATAAGTATATAATAATACAACATTGCAAATAATGTCCACCCTTTGTGGTAGATTTACATTAAATTGAATAAAAATATAAGCTACACGTTCAATGTCACTAGGGTATATATATATATATTCACTAGGGTATATATATATATATATATATATATATATATATAGAGAGAGAGAGAGAGAGAGAGAGAGAGATAACCAAGCTTGCAACATACATATATAAACATAACTCAACTGAGCGGGATTTTATTTATAGCAGTTGTCTGTGACAAGGACATTGTACACATTATATATACAAATAAATCAAATAAAACCAAAATATTGTTAAACATGAACTGCCAAAAATGCAAGACATTATTTTTCTAACGCTAATTATACTCAACAAAATTTTGATTGCTTTAAAGTTAATAATTTTACAAATCCTTATATTCATATCAGGATCAGTTGTCGTACATAAATAATGGTGGAACTAGTGAAATATATATATATATATATATATATATTCCCAAACAATCAACTGTGAAAAAACAAAACGACAATCTAATCATATGTAAACAAAACAACCATTATTTTAAAAAAATTTAAAATGGACTTTGAGTAAAAATAATTTGGAAAAAAACAAAAACAGTTGTTAATAGAACTTGCCAAAAACTAAGAACTAATAATGATAAAACAAAAAACGTTGCATAAGAATGTTCGTGTTTTATGTAAAATCCACGTTTGCACTTTACACTACACACAAGCTAATTTTATAGATCAACGATTAGCAATATTCATCATTAAAAAAAGATTTTGATTTATTTATACAAGGTGTTAAAAAAAATCATTTGAGAAAAACATTATAAACTGCAAACTACTTTAATTATCAATTATATGTGTGTTTAAAAGTTTGATATATATTGCAGTCGGAACGAAAAGGTCATACAAAATTTTGTAACAGTTTAAAATGAAGTACGTCACTTATAATGTCTGCATATATATAAACAAAAGCATGTTACATATTTTATAAAAACGAATATTTACCTAATCGCAAAATACTCCTACCATAAACTATCTATCTATTTATAGCTTACTTTAAATAAATACATAATGTTTAAAAGAAAAAGATAAAGATAAATAATAATCATGAATAGGTAGAGAAAAACCCAGTTACTAGAAATGTGTCTACAACTTAAGATGCTTTCGCCCATTATATATATATATATATATATATATATATAATCCCAACTTTGGACAAAATAAAACCCTAATTAGAGCACCCAATAATTTGTGCGTTTTCATCCACATTGTATTAATGAATAGAGGAGAATAACAGGTGTTTTAAAGGTTCTAATTAATTGAAACAACTGTGCAAATTAAAGAACAATTAGTTACAAACTTCAGACATATTTGTTTTAAAAATGAAAAACCAAATGTCTTGAATAATACCAGTTCTTTACAAACGCATTATAATCATTATGACATTATTGATAAAAATTAAAAACATCTAGCACTAATTTAAGTTATAAAGGTAGAAAAACCTTGACAAATTGTATTAGTGTTAAAACTGTACATTAAGAAAAGGATTTAAAAACCCACAACCACGTTATTATGGATCGCTAGTATGATGTCGATTAAACAGTGAACACCGAAATTCAATTACTAAAAATTCGGTATTATTAAATGAAAGATTGACTGTAAGATTTCGCCCTAAATATAAGACAATACAAAAAGTATACGTTGGAAACACAATGATAGGCAAATGATAGATTGAAGTCACTATATAATATTCTAAAGCAAATAATAAATATTAAATTATATAAAGTTGTAAAAACACACAAAACAGGGTTTCATTATCATTGCGTAAAAATATAACAACACTGCTAAAAAAACACTCGAACTTTTCATATAAAAAGCACGTACAAAAAATAATTTGGCCCGTACCCACCCATCAAATTTCTGTTGTAGTAAAAACCATCATTTAAAAATCGAACAAATCATCTTTAAAAAAACGAAACTTACATCAGTCCATAATTTGCCCAAACCGTCTGAAACAACCAATTGTAAGTGATAACTTTTAACTTTCGAGAAATCCAATGTCTGGGCCAAATAAACAGTCGTTTCATGGGGACTAATAATTCCCAAGCCAAAAGGATGGTGATGTGTACCGTTTTCACCTAGATAAATAATCCAAATAATCACCAATATACATTTAGTTTTATACCCAACAGTCTCAGTAAAATACTCCCGGGGTGGTCCAGCGCTCAAATTCGAACCTCGGTGGGCATGGGTTCGAATCTCACCACTGGAACTAAAATGCGGGCCTACGTTTGGCTTCGCTAAAATGTCCACTGCTGAAAGACGTTTCTCGTAAAACATTCAAAGTAGTAAACATAAAATAAAAATATAAAAAACGTTTCTTTTAGTGATTACCAAAGTATTACTGTAAAATAATTCTTGTTTCCATGCTGGAAGTCCAATTATGTGAGTACTAGCAACCTGACTAAAATTGATTGTAAACAAAATTTAACTCCGGGCTCCATATTGTCGTCAATTGCATCAACCATTCAGTCATCCTAATACTTTAGTACTGAAACTAAACAGTTAACAAAAAAATTATTGAACAACATTGAAACAGTATATTTTTCATTTCGCAATGTATCCACAACTAATCAAAAGCCATACTTTTATGTTAAAGAAAAACAATTAAAATATTTCTGAAGCACTAATTAAAAAATTCAACTTGTAATGAATATATCAACATTATCATTCTTTGTGCTAAACGCCATCATGAAATGACGTAGCCAAGGAGTTATATACATTATATTAGTTTCTGATTTAAAATACATTGCAGCTTGCGTAGTGGCAAGTTTATTTCATTCTTTTTGATATTTTGTTAGGGTTATCTCCCTTAACCCAAGGGCTACATATAGTATACGTATACCTTAAGGTACCTTTTAATTATCCTGAATGTCTGCTTGTACCCACCAGTTAAAACGCTTTGCACTCGGTCATTACTCTCGATGCATATGGGTACTATGGGTACCACATGGAGGTGAAACAGTTAGGAATATCACCATTGGAAATTGAGACTTTATAAGCATTACTCAAATCCTCAGAATCATTAGCATCCTAGTGGAACAGTCGGTGTATTTATAGTAAAAAAATAGATAGAACGATGTCATAACCACAAATGTGTAAAATCCAGAGATTTGAAAGTATATTTTCGATCCGGAAACAGAACTGGTTTAGCATCACATAAAATAAAGTTTTTCAATACTTGAAGAACGAATGCGCTTTATTCAATGCAGATAATCTAAATAAATATAAACTTTGGAATAGTCATTATCTAATTTAAACGATTCAATTATAATCTATCTAATACGGTAAAATTGTGATGGATTTCAAAACGCAATTGAATTCAATCAACTATAGCAACTATGTTCCAAAAAATAATCAAAACAACAATTAAAATGTTGATGAAAAAATATTAATATTAATAATAATAATAATAATCAAAGCAAGCATTAGAAAAATTTAAATTGAGCATTAATTACGGGTTTTTAAAAACAGAAAATAAATAGTCATTAATCATTAGTTAATTTCTAATGCAATGCAAAAACTTGAAAATACGTAACTATTTCTAAAAATGCACGTCTACTATATTTCATTTGAAAATGATTATAAATAAATTATTGGCCATAGAAAAAAATAAAATGTCTTGTCACAGTGCTAAACGTGGGCTTTGAAAAAAGAATATATATGCGTGCATGTAGGAAGCTATAAGCAAACAATTGCGAATAACGTATGCAAAAAATTTGATTTTATTAATTCATATACTATATATATATATATATATATATATATATATATATATAATATATATATATATATATATATATATATATATATTCATACACATGAAATAAGACACACTATTCAATTGGAATAAGTAAACCTCACGAGAATAATTAATTACTACTTAAAATATTTTACAAAAACCAATTGCTGTATATATAAAGCTGAAAAATATAATCTAAAACAGTATTGCTGTAATAGTATTGATACATACTAGAAAGATTAAGGTTGAAAAAATGAAACAGAAAATAATTACACTGAAGAGCGCTAGTCATTTCAATAACGAGAAAGTTGTTATTGTTTCTTATTCAAAAAAAGTCAATTTAATTATATTTGCCTTCTGTCGGATGCGAATTGAACTTGGCTTGGCAATGAATACAGTTTCTAGGCTAGAAGATTGCTTCTTTGCGACGACGCCAGTGTTTATCCCCCCTCTCAAAGTTCAATTCGAATCCGACAACCTCTTCGGAATGATATGCAAACGTGAAACTAATAAAGAGGTGGATCTGCCACCAACCTTTGATGTTATTGTTCTTGTCTTCGGTCCAAAGCGAAAGAAGAATTCATTTTATACCAAAAATACTTCAATAAAAACATTTCAAATAGTTTTTATTTTTTAGATGTTATACTGGGTACATTTTTCAAAACATAGTCATTTCGTACAAGTAACCATTGCTGGTACTGGAATCTAAATTAATGTGAAGTGTACTCTATAAGCCTAACCACAACTAATCAAAGTATATACTGTGTATCATTATCTTCAAAAACGTCAACCACAAATAAATCAACTTACTTAGTAATAAATAGGTCAAAGGAAGTTCACTGAAATCGTGACTTGTACTTCCAACCATACCGTGACGATCAATACTGAAAGAGAATAACTTGTGTCCCAAAATGGCATTCCTTTCACTCAATACAATGTGTTGTGGAGGTGCTGTGGCATATTTTAACGTATGGGATTCGGTTGATTCAATGTTGGGTTTGGGCAGAATGTGGATCAAAGTGGTCACGACAGGCCTCTGATCGTCCAGTCCACCACCGCTACTCAAAGCGTGTGAATCGAAACTTTTGTCCTTTGCATAAATCTGTCAAAATCAAACAAAAATTAATAGCATACTTAGTAATATATATATATATATACTCCGCCTAATTTAGACCAGAAATGATTCAATCTAGCCAGTCCCAAGCCCGGATAAAGGGGAGGAGGGTTGAAGCGAAAGGTTAGCAACCTAGCCTCTGTAAAAAAATTATACTGCTACGGAAACAATAAGAGGACGCCATTCTGGCAAACAACGGCAAAGAAGTAATCGCATGTATTTGGATGACAGAGCTAAACAGATGACAGGGTTAATGGAAAGCAGAAAAGAAACTCAATCTTCAGTACCAACGAGACTTTGTTGTTGCTGTTTTTTGCTGTAATTGTTGTCCTATTGCCCCATGCTTATTTTTAAAGTAAAGGGTTTTGCATAATATTATATATATATACATATATATATATATATATTGGAAAAAAAGCTACATTTACTGAATTATGTAAACCAAAAGCAACGATAAAACTACATCGACTTACATTTAATTTGTACTGACCAACCTTAGGCAACTGTTTTTCGGCACAAATCCAACCTGATTGAAAATTCACGCCAAAAATACTATTTTCCGAATTTTGCAAAAACACATTCTTGAAAATGCCATACTCGACACTAGCATTTTCTGGAGAATCCAAATCGAGAGCAAACACACGTCCAATACAAAAGGGAAGCATGTCCATAGCTGGAAAATGGAAAGAATTAACGCATAATGCATTACAAATTAGCAAAGTGTATAAATTAATATGTTACAAAAATTGGTTGCTAATAATCCTGTGGATTTGAGTAATACTTATAAGGTCTCAATTTCCAGTAATGGTGATATTCCTGATTATTTCTCCTCCATGTGGTGCATTCTGGACTAGGTGCCAACAGACATCTAAAATAATAACAGCAGAAACCGAGTGAACAGCTGTATTACTGGAGTTTCACTGGATTACGGTTCAGTGAATGGGTGCTAGCATGCATCCAAGATGCTTAAAAAGTATCTCAAGGTATCTATTTACCATATGTAATCGGTCAGGCTTGTAGATGCGTCATCCCTAAATAAGATCGCCTCGTTAACTCCTGTGAACACCCGCGTCGTCGCAATGAAGCGGTCTTCTAGCTAAGAAACTTTATGTATCCCTCCATGTTCAACTTATATCTAACAACCTTTTCGTATAGAAATTCGAGAGGCTATTGAAACTTATGTTATGTTATTACAAAAATGTTAACAATTATAATTGATTTTTGAAAAACAGTGGTATATTCAAACAACTATTAACTCTGTCTTCGGATTTCTTTCACCTTCATATTGGTAATTTGCCAAAATCAAACTGGAATAAATATGAAAGCACTGGATAAAAGGCCAAAAATTTTTATCATTATTAGTTAGTGATAGATTCATTACCTCATTATTTTCATGTTTGTAAAAGATGTCAAACAATTGCCTGCATGATTAAATAATTATGCACGTCCCAAAAATGTACTTAGGTAATGAACATCTTTATCTGCTTCGTCACAAAGATTCCTCTTTGTGACGACGGTGGTGTTAAAACAGTAACAAAATTGTCAGATTTAATGTCGGAGTGCAGTCCTCTAGTCAGATAGTAACAAAACTAGTATACCTCAAAATATATTTTCAAAATCTGGGGGATTTGTTTGTATCCATCCGCCAAAGTGGAAGTTCCGATATATAGTGGTGCACCCAATCCATGATCCAATTCAGTGCAATTGCAAAATGTACAACATAAAGTAGTGAAAAGTATCATTATCATTAGATAGATGCTATATGTAATAAGGAACTTTAGTTAACTTTTCAAAGTGAATACCGCTTCAGCAGCAAAAAAGTATCATTAAATGACACGTCTATAGGTCTAATACAAACGTACATAGACAAATAAATTCATCCCTAAATAATTGTAGTGAGACGAAAATAATGAATCGGATAAAAAGGTTATTATTAATGTATGGATAACACTAAAAAATGATGAGCATTTGTGTAACAGTAAAAAAAGAACCGCCAAACCTCTAATTAATTAGTTAAACTGTTAATAAAAGGGGCTTCAGTATTAGAACAAATTCCTAAAATATGATGTTTAATTAGAAAGAAAAATACGAAACATTTGACCAACTAAATGGACAGATCGAATAAGGCTGATAAAAACAAAATTAAAATGTGATATATCAAAACCAACACACACTAAATTTTACATACATGTGTACAAATAAAATTGTTATCAAAGTATGCATATATCATGGTGTTTTACAGTAGAAAGATGTTTTGACGAAATGGGCTACGCACATAGCAATGTGGTAATTACCACAATACAGAAAAAAGAATAGTGCAGTTAAAATGAATGTATGAAATTCAAATTTAATCTGTGTACAAATCCACCTACAAATCAACCAACCCACATAAATTAACAATTTTTTCAAAATACGTGATGATAACTGTATGAATTCGATATTAATTAGATAATTTTGAAAAATATAACAGCCCATCTCCCCTCATCAAATTAATCTAAAATGCATCAAAACAGAAAGATAGCGAAAAGGTTAGCATTAAAAGAATTGTAAATGTTGAGAGTAAATAAAAGTTTGAATTTTACGTGTTTTTTTCTCGGTTAATGTTTAAAATATTTAAAAACAGTAGTTTAAAATTTTTTAACCTTGTTAAGGAATTTTGATAAACACTGGAAAAAGTAAACCATTAAATTTCATAAAAATCTTTCGACAAAGGTTTAACATCAATAACCAATCAAACACGTCCTGATGTAACACCTTTCTTCCGTTAGAACCTTTTTTCGACAAGAAGATCAGCAAAACAAAACATAGGCCCGCATTTAGTTCCAGTTGTGGAATTCAAACCTCCATCCATCCACTAAAATGCGAGTATAGTAACTCATTCGCTATGTTACTCCGCTACAACATTTTAAACCAAATGAAAATCATCAAATGGAACTTACTAATAACAAATAGGTCTACTTACAAAAATTGATTAAAAATTGTTTAATTCAGGACCAAAGATTAAAGATAAAGTTGTGTAATCCAAAATATCACAAAAGTTTTTATCAGAATAAAACTTAATAAATGAAAAATAATGTGCATTTCTTATCCGATATGCAAACGAGAGACAATTACTAAATTTTGAAATGACAGACAATGACTTTTATCAATATACATTGTCAACCAATTCAAAACGTAATTTAACTTTCAAAACATTGCCACAGCAATTATAAACAAATGTAACGAAAAACATTCACTAATCAGTCAACACCCTTTGTCTAACAGTCAGTGTCATAAATTTGCTGAAATGGCTAAAATGTCTAAGACACTAGAATCACAGCCGTAAAAACATGGATTCGAGTTCCATCGCTGGCACTAAGTGCGGGCCCTCATTTAGCTTAGATAAATATATGTAAAGTATTTCCTGTCAAACATTCAAGCAATACAATCCAAATTAAAAATAAATAAATAAGCAACTCTTAATGTAACAGTTGGTCTATAAAATTGCATTTGCATCTTGTCAATCAATAATGTATCTTCTTGACTCAAATTAAAAGTTTAACAAAACATGACACCCGAGTATCCAACATCAATTAAATTGGTCCACAAAATTCAGACAATCTTTAGAAAAATGCAAGAGTAAACAACATTCGTATACAGTTTGTTAGAATATTAAAACATTTCTCTCACTTGCAATTGATCAAAATATTGAAAATAGATGAAAAGAAACAATTGGAAAATAAATTAGGAATTTTATGCATCAACAATGTAAAAAACGATTAAACACGAAAATAATTTTCTAAAGCTACAAAACAAAAATATTCTTAATTTACTACTACAAGCCAATGTATAAATACATTGTTTTTTCAAATGAAAAGAACATAAAATAACATTTAGAAAATTGTAGGAATTTGGATACATGTATATTAGCTATTCAAAAATAAATTTACTTCTAAACGTACAGATTAAAAAAAAACTTATTAGACACCAATAAGATTTGTAGATAAAAATGAACAGAAATGAATGAAAAATACACTAAGAATTCTTAAAGCAACATAAGAATTTAAAAAATAGAACAAGGCTTTGGTTGTAGCAAATATAAAATAAAACGTTTTCATTTACAGTATGAATATTTTAGATATGAACATTGTTACGCAAAATCCCGCAATTCAGACGCCAACTTTAAACTAAAAATTATCTAAACTAAATAAAATTCCAATACACTAGTCAATTTTGTTTATGTAATCAATTGATTAATAATGATTATTTAAAACACGAATATCTAACAAAATATTTTGACCAAGTAGGCTACTAGTAGATCCTATATAATCCATAGTGATCACCTATTCATTATTTTCCATATTTACACAGCATATAAAACGATCGATTTCAGTGGTTTGACAAGCGTAACAAAAGTAGAAAAATAACAAAGTTTCTTGGCTGGTAGACGGCAGCCATGTGGCGCCGCCACTGTTTGAAAAGATTGACAAGGCCGCCTGATATTTTGTCAGGGTTATCGCCCTTTAGCCCAACAGCCACCTATGGTATACATATACCTTGAGATACCTTTTAAGTATCTTGGGCGTATGCTCGCACCCAGTTATACTGCTGTGCACTCAGACCCTGCTGTTATTAATCTAGATACCTAGTAGCACCACGTGGAGGACAAACAGTCATTTGAAATTGAAACTTTATAAACATTACTCATCATTAGCATCCCAAGAACTACAAATCTTATCACATTAACCATTCGCTACTTATTGTTTTACCAAATAATAGATGTACACAATAATCAGATGCATTTACCAATTTCACACTTACACAAATCATGTTCATAATACTGGAAATAAAGCACGGGCGAATCTGCATGTCCAACCGAAGTTTGCATGTGCTTGGGGAGTGTGTGATAGAACATGGGCGATTGATCATTAACATCCAACAAATTTATTGTAATTTGAACTTCAGACGTTTTGGGATTTAATTGAGCATCAGATATAGTGACCTACATGCCATTAAAATAAAGTTTTTTGAATACACACTGGTTTTGATTTTTTTTAAATACCCAATTGTGTCGGGATGGTCTAGTGGTACAGCGATCGACTCGAACTTGAGTGGGCATGGGTTTGAACTCCCCACCGGCACCAAATGGAGGCCTACATTCGGTGTCACTGAAATGCCCACTACTGAAAGGTGTTTTTTGTAATACTTTTAAAGTATCAAAAATATAACAAATAAATAAATAAATGAAAGAAGATGAGCCGAAAAACCACATTTTTCCTTTTGCTAATTGATCTATAGTCCATTAAGGAATAACCACCAAACACATATCTTAGCTAGAATACTGCTCGGATGCTTAATGACAAACATTTTTCAGTAAAAGGATCTAGAGCACAACCAAACGAATGCTCACATTTAGTGCCGGTAGTAAGACTCACATGCACATCCAGTTTTAAGCCTGTCTACCTCTGCCACCCTATCAGCTGTCAACTAATATGTGGCTCCAGTAATAATCCTCACTACTTCACTTGTTTATAAGCTTTGATTTGAACTGACAAAAACGATTGTCGTTAAGAGAACTGCGACGATGCCAGAATCACTTTTGACACAATTGCAAAGAAGATGGTTAGCACTCATGGGTGGAATTCGAAACCCTGGAAATAAAACTTTGCCATCTTTTAGTAGTATTATGGCTATCAAGTCAAGCTTGATATCTTCCTTAACAAATGTAAACAAACAATATAGTCTAGTTACAATTGAATTTTTCTAATAATATACTAAGTTAAAATAAACTAAAACATAATCGTACAATCATCCAAATGTAAATTAATAATGTTTAAAAACAGAATGCAAACAGCAACATACAACAAGATTGAGATGAGTAAAACCAGTATCATTCAAAATTGTTTCTCGATCCAAAATACGTGCAGTTGTCTGTATCAAACCTATCCAATAAAAGCATTAAAATCAATTATAAATAATGAACAAAATGTGTAATGATTATGTTAACCAGAAAACTAAATAACTGCTGGGTATTATTATTTTTATTATTATTAAAATAAAATTTAGTTTAACTTTATGAGCAAAATTGGTGGCAGAATGACCTAATGGTGAAAGCACTACTTTAATCCTTTGAGTATTACCTCATGGACAGGCTACAATCTTTAAATTATATATATATATATATATATATATATATATATATATATATATATATATATATATATATATATATATATATTATATATATATATATATATATATATATATATATATATATATATATATATATATATAAGCCAGATTGGATACTAATAATCCTGAAGGTTTGAGTAATATTTATCAAGTCTCAATTTCCAATAATGGCGATTATCCTGACTGTTCCTCCTCAATGTGGTGCATCCTGGACTAGGTGTCTATAGGCATCTAGACTAATAATAACAAGAATCGAGTGCCCAACGGTATAACTGGGCTTCCGATATTGCGGGTGAGTGAAAGCATACTTTTGAACATTTCAAACGTAAAATGTGTGCAGTTTAATATTAAACCCAAATTTTCAAATATCCGCATTTTTAAACTAAGAATTGCTTCCTATCATCTAGACTCAGTCAATTCATAAATATTAGATAATTATTTAGTAGTAAGAGCTTTGGTATAATGACTAGAGGAAATTATGTTTAAAAAACCATTACTCAGTTAGACAAAATAACGAAAAAGTCAAACTAAAGATATTTCTCGTAAAACATTCAAGGTAGTAAAAATAAAAAATATATAAAGTAAAATGTCATAATTCGATTATAATTACGTAAAATCTTTTCAGTTTTAACATTGACACCCAACTAAAA
This sequence comes from Cardicola forsteri, assembly GCA_025895645.1. Taxonomy (NCBI): domain Eukaryota; kingdom Metazoa; phylum Platyhelminthes; class Trematoda; order Strigeidida; family Aporocotylidae; genus Cardicola; species Cardicola forsteri. The sequence goes on from JAKXYG010000004.1 coordinate 1,159,534, forward strand.
CTTGTAAACCGAAAAAATTAATTAAAATAACAATAACATACATATGAAAATAGAATATTACAGGCCTATAAAAATGCATAAAATGTTAATGCAAAATACAGAATTAAACAAACTAATTTTAATTTAAAAAAAACAATTTATCATTGGTAGATGACCTTTGAATTCAAGATATAATTAGTTATCTAAAATTGTAAAATGGAACTATACACCAAACATTAGAAAAATAGCTAATTCACTCTTAAAAACACCTAAAAAATACAATCTATCCAGTGCATTAACAGTAAAATCATCTATACAAACGTTTATAAGCACAAATAAATAAAAATTAATCGAAATAAAAATCTGTATTATTCGAATATTTAATTTTGGTTAGAGGGTATGCTATATTAGATAATCACCAGAAAGTAAACAAGAAAGTGAAATCATTGATAAATCTGCATGTAGAAAAACCATGTTATGTACAATCATTATAAAGCAATCTAAAACGTACATTAAACACACCTTCAATAAATCATTCAAGTAAATGTTATGCATTAGGCTCTAGTTGACCGTGTCTACTCATATGTCAGTAAAATTTATAATATAAAATCAATCTGTATTTAAATATTCAAATGCTAGTCTCATTATTTTGATCAAAATATTATTATAGAAACCATGGCGCCTTAGTCATTGTACCATCCAAATATCACTAAAATTTGTTACCAATGGAACTGGAACTTGCACAAAAATGCAGCTGAATAAAATTCAACTCTCTTATAAGTTTTATCGTTTACACCCACATACCTGATTTACGATCAATAACAAAATATCCTTGAGGATCGCCTTCGGTAATTTGGTAAATTAAATCTGTGGACGTAACGCTTCGATCCAAATCGAATCCTGAAACTTGAGTAATCACTGTATTTGGCGGTGAATTCTCCACCAAATCTACCCAATAATACGGGACCAAGGGAATGGGATAGTGATCATTTTCATTGATAACCTTAATAAGAAAAATCATCCGAATTACAAAAATGCATAAAATCACTATTTTTTAAATATCCATTTAATTCTTGAATTGTACATGTTATTGTATTATATATATATATATATATATATATATATATTGCTATATTGTTCGTTGTGTTTATAAAAGTATAAAAAGCGATCGTTTCATATAGAAATAATGAAGAGGACAAAAGTTCGAGCTTGACAGACCACTGCTTTGTGGCCAACATTATAAAGATGAAAAAGTGTTGATAACCAACTTGATCACTTCCTACAACGCCGCCGCATTCAGATAGTCCACAAATGAACAGCCGACCAATACAACTGTAAATTGTCCAAATCATTCACAATAATAAACAAAATTATTTGTTAGGCGAAATTAGCAAACGTGCAGTTTGGCTAAACGTTTGATAGGATTTGTCCAAGAAATGGTATCAAAATTTGAATTCAAACATTTCAATCAACATTATAGTAAATAAGCAATCTGGTCCCACAAAAACTGTTTAACCACCATAATAGTAGTTGTCAAGCCTATAGTGTTTGTTGGCCACTCCCAAGCATTGACATACCATTATTTAGACACAGTATATATAATTTTCCTATGAGACAAATCAAAACAAAAACGAACTGACTGATGTATGTATGTATGCATGTGCATGGAAAGACGTGCGCACAGCAAGGCATATTTGGAAAAAGCATTACATCATTCATGATATCATAGTAAACATATTTTCCTAAATATATTTGTATAAGTACTGCGATAAAATTATCCATAATATTAAGTCATTTTTAATAAACATCTACAATACACTTCGACCAAAAATGGAATAAATATTATACATTTATACAACACAATAATCACGCTGGTGTAGTCGTAAAAACCCCGTGTCATTTAGAAATAAACCCATGGTCTGAATTTGGGTATTACACTGCTAAATAGTAATTCGTGTTACACGTATCGACTTTACAAATATAAATAACATTTCAATCAAAATTCATGTAGTGTACATGTGATATTTAAAAAAATCCAAACACAATACAACCAAATTGAACGTTGACTTGAAAAATGTTGAAAACTAATACGCCAAAACAATGACGGAAAATCAAAAAGTGCCAGTAATTCTCAAGACACACATACAAGCACAATGTACAATTTATATCCACTGGATTGTATTGAGTATTATTCAGTTTAAGTATTGAGATGCTAATAATCCTGAGGATTTGAGTAATGCTCATAAAATCTCAATTTTCTATAATGGTGATATTGCTGAATGTTCCAACTTCACGTGATGCATCGTAGACTAGGTGCTCCCAGGTACCTAGACTAATAACAGCAGGGTTCTAGTGCACAGCGTTATTACTGGGTTTCCGCACAGCGGATAGGTGTGAGTATACACCCAGAATACTTAAAAGGTATCTTAAGGTATACGTATACCATATGTAGCCCTTGGGCTAAGGGAGATAACCCCGACAAAAAATCACGAATCGATGACCGAATGCACAGTGGCATAAAGTAGATTTCCTTCCTAGTGGATAAGTGTGAGTATACACCTTGAGTGCTTAAAAGTATATGTAAAACATATATAAGTAATGGTTTAAGAAAGATAATCCTAAAAAAATCAAACATCCTCATTAATTCGTATGATGAATGTCATTCATAATCCAAGAAAGTTCATTATTTTTTTGACATATACGAAGTTTCCTCTGCATACAAACTATTGAAAGCAATCGTTCCAGATATTTTGCGAATACAATAATAAAAACAATAATGAAATAAACAGTCTCACCAACTCAATAATTCCATTTAACTTCTTTTACTTATATGCCTGTACGTAGTCCAAACATACTGGTGTGTACACAGTCGTACTTCTATTCAGTCTACGTTTCAAATACAACATGTGGCTGTATATATAAATATACCGTCAAGACTATCACTATCATAAAAACCAGAAATTATATAAACTTGTGAGTGTATTCTTCGATAATCGTCAAGGCCCACAGCCCACAACGTACTTCAACAAAAACTTCGGCAATTGCACGCAACGGTCCGTCCAATTCAGATCCAACAACCCCCAATTGGTCGGCCAGCCGAAAGCCACTGTACTTCGAATTGTGCAACAATTCGGTTGCTTGGACAACGAGCCACAATCCATTTTCATCACCAACCAACGATTCGGCATCCAACATTTCCGTAGTCGAAATGAAACCTGAACAGGACACATTTTGTGTTTTTTTGCAATGCAAATAATTATACAAGATACTGTACTACACACACAATGTGCATGCATAATTGTGGTTTGACCCAACGTCATACAAATGACTTTAAATAGTACAGTTACAAACACATTAATAAATCTTGCAAAATGAATGAGCATTTTAACATTTAATGCATCATTATAAACAGTAAGTTTTATGTAATCCAAAATCGTATAAAGTTTAAGTCAAATCTACCATTCGATTAAGGTTGCTTACCAAAATGTTTACAATAGAATAAACATTATATTAATACCAATACGTCGTAAATCTTATGCACCATAATTTTTGAAAGTAAAAACAAATAATGTTAAATAACCAACATCCGAACTCATCTCTTGGTCACTAATCCAAAGAAAATAATTACAAATGCTATTGATTAATATTCACAACCTCAGTATATATTCAATATTATCGTTTTGTGTAATTAGTCAACCACTTCTAAGTTAATAATAATAATTGACAATACTTATTTATAAAAAAATAAACCACATGTAAACTATATGCACAAAAACGATAGTGTAAAATTCAAAACAAGTAGTTTATTTTAAAAATAGAGGAAATGCTTCCATTTTAATGTAAATAACCGTTAATTTTAAACAACTGTCATAATGTTCTAAAAATGGTCATTAGCCTTATCATCAGTGGTAGAGGTGTCCAAAGAGCCAAACCCGTAGTTAAGTGGACATGAGTTCAACTCCTAGCATCACGCCCTCGTTTGGTTTGGATAAATACCTAAATAGTAACAAAATCGTAATTGCTGTATAAAATTGAAACAAAATGAAAATTAAAGTATTCTGATCACGTCTATTTAACGATTTTTAAGGTTTCCAAAAAAAACATTTTACTATACAACTCCCTGAAAGTATCATAATCCTGTCATGCTTAGGTACATCACTGTAAACTGGTGAAAAAATCGAAGAATCAACATCTGATTAGCTATTAGTTGTATACAGAACAAAATATGTACTAAAAAGTTGATTACAAAAAACCTATAGAATTTCAATGTGGGTTATAACTACAACCGTAATTGGGTATATTGACTAATAAATCAGCAATTCATAATATACACACGTATATATATATATACGTTTAATGAAAAGTATTAATGGTGGTAACTAATACGGCCACATATTACATTCGGATGACTCATGTAAACAAATTCACAAAAAAAAAATAGAAGGTTTATGATATATAAACACACAGGCACACAATTGCGAAACAAAGAAAATAAAACCTAGAAGTAGGAAAAATTACAATGTTTGTTTAATGTATTTATGAATGAGCAATGTGCAAAAAGATGATAAATAAACTTAATCATTCCTCATTAATCAAAAATTATTTAAATCTATACAAACATTCAGAAAACATTTTAGGTAAGAAGGTAACTAGAAATTAAATCCTACGATTGAAATAGAGTTTTTCCATAAGCAATTAATTAATGTTTATTTTGGGAAAACGTCAGTATGTAAATAATTCGTTTCCCAACCCCTGATTGTTGATCCATGATACTTTGTAATGGTATAATCCAAATCCCACATTGTTATTTACAATAAAACCTTTTTGGTAAAAATAAATCAAAGTGCCCAATGGATGCTTGTTTTTCGCTTATTTTTTTATCTCGAATAAATTTCTCATTCTCATTAATAGCAAAGGATTACAGTAATTGGACTGTAATGTATTCATGTATTATTTATTATTTTGTTTTTATTGCTTGAATGCTTATCGAAAAACATATTTCAGTGATTATTTAGCGAAGTTAAACGGGTACTTGGGATTCTAATGATCCTGAGGATTTGAGTAATGCTTTATAAAATCTCAATTTCCAATGATGGTGATATTTCTGACTGTTCATCCTCCACATGATGCATCCTGGAGTAGGTGCCAATAGACATCTAGACTAGTAACAGCAGGGACCGAGTACACAGGTGCATAACTGGGTTTCCGCTACGGTAGGTGAGTGAAAGCATACACTCAGGGTACTTGAAAGGTATCTTAAGGTATATGTTTACCTTATGTAGCCGTTGAACTAAGGTAGATAATCCTAACAAAAATTCAGGTGGCCTCGTCAATCTTTGCGAACAGTGGCGCCGTACAAAAATAGGAATAATGAAGAGGTGACTATGTTACCAACTACAATGAATAAAAAACGGGTACCGGTGGTAAGCATAAAAACCATGCTCATCTAGTCTTAAGTCTAGCACCTTAGCCACCTCTGCCACCCCAGCAGCGTTACAGGATAACCAAAGGATTAACATCTTTCAACAGTCTACAACAACAATATGGACGTAGGTTTAAACCTTACCCGCCCTCAATGAACAACAATATATATGTCAAAATAATGCTAAAGATTCATTAAAGATATGGGTTCGACATAATTACTTATAACCGAATGTTTTAGTAAAAAACATGGTAAACTTTGTGCACTAATTAAATGTACAAGGTAAAAATTCAATTTTAACGGTTATAAAAATAAACTACCGTTGAGAAAAATATCGTTCATTTCACATCAGTGATAAATTAAATAGTACGGTGTAACAATACAAACAAAACACATAATTAGTCCATTTGCACTACATTTCTTTCAAATTAAATGTCTGCAATTAATGAAAAAATATGCAAACATTTAACCCTGCATTTACAACATGCAACTGTTGTAAAACAGCCTATATCAAATCGAATTCAAACATCTGGTTTGCACAAATTGCACAGATTTTTCAAATCATCACACAATTATAAAAATGTATGAAAACATTTTAATTGTTTCATTTCATCGAATAAACAATTAATATAACAAACACAATCATATAATTGTGTTGATCTTATCTTTTTTTCAGACATACTGTTCGTTTATTTCTAATTTTTGAAATTAAATGTAAACTAGATAGCGCCAATAAAACTTAAATTTAAAATGGAAACAGATAATTAAAAGTCAACAGGTTGGAACTTTTAATAAGCACACTAGGAACATCTTAAATTATAATTAGTTAAATAATGAAAAGCTATTGTCAATACTAAAAACAAAATATTCATATTGTGCCCGGGTGGCCTAGCAGTACAGCGCTCGACTTGGACATGATGAACATGGGTTCGAAGCCCACCACCGACCCACTGAATGCGGGCCCACGTTTGGTTTCGATAAAAATGTCCATAAAACGTTTAAAGTAGTAAAAATAAATAAAATAAAAATATTGCATTTAGTAACCAAGCGGCTTAGTAGTATCAGCAATAGTCCCCACATTGAACAGTTTAAAGTTCAAACCCCAATCACAGCCTCTTACCCAAACAATGTAACAGTAGCAATATCGTACATATGTATATGTATACATAGGATCAATTAGTGGTCCATTCGGTTCTCTATAATTTCAATCTAGTCAAATTATTTGATTGAGAGAACCCGTCTAACAAAGGACTAATAGATACAAAATTCACATTTTAACATTTTACAATAACGCATACTGATAATAGGATTTATAGCCACATCTAAACCTAAAATCCAATATTAAGCATACCATTTAAATAACAGAATAATTCGGTTGATAATTAATCTAGTCGTATATATATATATATATATATACCATCTAGTTATTTTTAATTGCCAGACCACTGGAATATTAGTGTTTTACTATTGTTAAAACAAAACATAATACACTAAAAATTTTACTGCACTGAACTCAGATTTGGGTGAGTATTGCTTTAATTGCTACTACTGTTATTAAATACAAGCTTTGCTCAAATGTTCAAAATTCTAAAACGTTTTCTCCGTAAAACATTCAAGCAGTGACAACCAAATAAAATAAAGGCACAAAATCATGTTATTTAAATCCATAAAAACATTAAAAAAGCACTTGCCTTTGTCGTCAATTGTAAACATTCCAAATCCTGAACCCCCAATAATATTGTACTGCACATCCACTCCTTCAGGATCAATCGCAGTAAGCTGAAATTTGGTTTGACTTGACAATTCATTCAATACGTACGTACCAACAGGTACATTTTCTCGAATCCAAGCCTTGTATCGGATGGATTGGCCCACAAATTGAGGAGGATACGGATTGAGACGTACGGGAATAATGTGCACGTAAAAAGACATATTGGTGGATAACTGTGGCGTTCCGAAATCCATAGCCCAGGCGGTCAATTTGTGCTGACGAAGTTGGACAGCTTGCGACAAATCGCAACCCGAAGCCAATCGTACAACACCGCTAATCTGGTCTGTGTGAAAACAGAACATGCTTTCTTGCTTGCCAAAAAGACTGAATTTGATCAAAGCATTGGGACCAGCATCTTGGTCATGAGCCTTCAACGTCATCAAGTAAGTACCCTCGGGTACATCCTCGGGAATAAACAAATGGTAAGCACGTGTATCGGATTGAAGTTGTGTTGTGACAGGAATTTCATCAAACAAGTGGATGTCGGGCAAGTCAAAGACGGGTGCATTGTCGTTGATGTCAAGCACGATAATTCGAATGCACGTTGTAGATGACAACTCCATCGGATAATGTACTAATTCATTCAAATGGGAAAAGTCAACATACGGCGACTTAAAATGCAACCTTTGTTGATTTTGTCGCGAATATCCGACTGCACTAATCAACAATTCGTATTCAGTTTCACATTCTCGATCAAGTCTTTTCTTCAAAGAAATACTACCTGTTTTTTGATCAATCTATTCAATAATAAACAAGTAAAAATTAGTTGAAAAATAGTACAAAGTAATACAACAATATAGGCAAAACTTTAATAAACACTAAAACATTGTCTCATGTTCTCTTTGAATTATGAGACTTTGTTGTTGTTATTTTTTACTGTAATTGTTGTCTTATTGCCCCATGCTCATTTTTTAAAGCAAAAGGGTTTTGTAATAACAATAATAATAATAAAACATTGAATACATAATTAGAGTTAAGATTAAATCGTAATGTGATGGGATGCTAATGATCCTGAGGATTTGAGTAATGCTTATAAAGTCTCAATTTCCAATGATGGTGATATTCCTGACTGTTCGTCCTCCACGTGGTGCATCCTGGACTAGGTGCCTATAGGCATGTAGACTAATAACAGCAGGGTCCGAGTGCACAGCGCTATAACTGGGCTTCCGCTACGGCTGGTGGGTGTAAGCATACACCCAGGATACTTAAAAGGTATCTAAAGGTATACGTATACCATATGTAGCCCTTGAGCTAAGGGAGATAACCCTTACAAATAATTAGGCAGCCTCGTCAATCTTTGCAAACAGTGGCGACGTCACAAGGATGCCGTCTACCAGTCAAGAAACTTTGTTATTCTTCCACGTTTGTTTTACGCTTATTAAGCCATCAAAATCGATCGTTTGCTATGTCGTATAAATATGGGAAATAATGAAGAGTTGACCCCGCGTCACCAACCAAAATGAATGAATTAATTAATGTAATGTGATCATTATTTCCATGCTGAGGTACAATGTCCACTCTAAACTCTGTCATTGATAATAGGGAATACACAGAAATATAACCGTTTCTCAAATCAAGATTAAAATCCAGTTATTAATGATTGATTAAAAATCTTTTATTATAAAAAAAATCAGTTTGTCCAAATAAGCAATGATTGACGTAAGAATACAACGATAATTTTTAAAACCCTTTTAGTACAAAAAATCGATTTTTTTAATGAAAACCATCTACTTATACAAAAAAAATTAAAAACTTTATTTATATATACATATACGCTACACTTATTCAAGTGGTTTTACAAAGCTTGACCTAAGCAAAACCTGTTTGGTTCCGTTCCCTCCTTACTAAAGAGTAATCGTTTAATAAACCAAGTCCTTGTACTTATTTCTAAAATGTGTAACTCACTATATGATGTTTGGTCATAAATTTCCAAGCATCAGAAAGAGGCGTTTTAAATAAACTGGTTACGTACCACTTAGTTTATCTACATATCCACCAATGAATGTAGAATGTCCAATCACTACACGAATGGAAAAGGCCGGATGACCAAGAAAAAATTTGAATTCACATTGTAGCGCTAAAACTCAGTCGCTTTATTTGTACTAATTCTCCCAGTCCAAACAAATTACTAAATTAGGCGTCAGATTGTCTATTTTTAGTAGTAAATAGAACTCGTTGGAAAGTTTCAATTCGGAATGTTGATTTATAAGTGTTAACTATGAAATGCACACTTTAAAAAATAATAGTTTATAAGCTTTTGGTAACGTTGGGCTAACGTAGGCAAAAATTGTTGGTCAGTTCTCTCTTCTCAATAATAAACGCAACTTGCAAATCTAGTAGAAAAATTAATTTACCTTTAAACTGTTAATCTAAAAGTAACTCAAAATTACTCAAAATGCGTCTTTTTCTTTAAAACAATATTAAACAACATCGTTAAATACCTAAAATTCACATCAACCTATCGATAATATATTAGTTTAATTGAAAAAAGCAATTAAACAATAATGTAATCATAACTATAAATATATTCAAAAAATACCTCAAACGTATCTTCATGATTTAACATAAAATAGTTCACTTCACTCGTAACATCTCGATCTACGGCTTTTACTTGACCCAACGTGACATTTAGTTGAACATCTTCGAAAATATAAAAAACACCTGGAACAGAATCTTTGCTCGAATAAACCATCGAACGGCTCAAAAAATCATCCGTTTCTTTCAACAAATTCGTTGACAGTGAAGATGAAATAAATTCAGGTATATTGTCGTCCAAGTCGTCAAGAAATATATGAAGAGGCGAAAATGAACAAAATTGGGGAGCACCCAAGTCACAAGCATGCAACAATAAACTGTAACTGGATATGCGTTCACGATCCAATGAACCAGCAACAACAAGTGACACAAGATTTTTAGATAAACCATCATAAACATTTGAAGTCGGTTGAAGTATGAATGCCTGATGAATATCAGCATCAAAATTACTGGAATCACTATTCATTGAAACAACTTCGGAAGGCAGTGCTCTTAGCGCTTGTAAACCATATATAATCTGCCCATTAAAAAAATAATTACCATCATCTTCATCAGAAGCTGCAAACCGTAATACTTCAGTACCCAATGGTAAATTTTCAGGAATATGTATGCGAGTAGGTAAATCAGTTGGAAATTGAGGTGTATGACGATTAATGATATTGTTAAAAATTAATCTTTCTCCAATCAAAATATCATATTCTCTTCTGCGTAATTTCAGATCCTGCAAGGTTTCATAAATATGTGACGGCTTGCACTGTGTGCTAAAATTGGCCTCACCAGCGGCGTGAATAGAAATCAAATTTAGAGTCAACGTAAATGGTTCCTTACAATCTCGAACGCCATCTGAAGCCAACAATCTAATAAAAACTTTATTTCCAGGTGGATCCAGATAAGAACACGTTACACTAAGATTACCTGTATGTTTACTAACATTGAAGCAAGGTCTCGACAGACTGTGAGTAGCCAAACGAATAATTACTGAATTTTGACCATCCCGATCTGCATCCTCTGCAGTAAAACGACCCAAGTTAAAATAGGGATGCTTTGGTTCAAGAGCAGGTATAATAGCACCTTTATCCGACACAGTAAGCCATGACTCGCAAGAGGTTTCCACAAATTGCGGCGAATGCTCGTTAACATCCAAAATACGCACAGTAAAAACGGAAATAATACTTCTTGGCAAAGGCAGTCCACTATCTGATACCCGAATATGTATTTTAAATTCTGATGGCATTGTTTCAGCATCCAAAGCCTTTGATACAATCAGAGTATCATGATAATAACCACTGAGATTAAAAGGCAATAAATCGGAATCATAGAGAATATAAGAAAGAGAAGTATTTGACAAATCAGGATCAAATGCATCAATTTTAAAAATTTTCGTACCCAAAGCCGCATTTTCTTTTATTTCAAACGTTGATCCGTTATTAACAACAATTGGATCATTATCGTTTATATCATTTATTGTAACAACAATTTGCGATCTCGCTGCACCGCTCAGCAAAGGATTATTGATATCAACAACAGCGAGCGAAATAATCACTGAATCAGAAGATTCACGTAATGAAAAGTTATTCAATCTTAAATTTAAATCCATTCTTACAATCAATGCTCCACTTTTGGTCAGTCCTATTTTTGGTTCCAAAGCATCATCATTGGAATTTTTAAAAATTTTAAAAACAAAATTAGCGTCTGTCAAATTGTACGAAGCGGTTGGTTGCAAAATTGCAATTGTTGAATTTACAATAGCTGCTTCGGATACATTTATATAAATTTGTGACGGAAAAAACAATTTATACTTGGACTTTGTAAGAATTGGAATGTCTATTGATTTTAATTGTTGACTAATAATTTCATTGTTCTGATTCCAATAAATTTTCGTAGTAGTAAGAGTTGTTTTAAAAGCTTCTAGTGTAAATGTAACAGTTGAGTTCAAAGCAACTGATGGCAAATCGCACATCGTAACCAAACGCCATTCATTCATACCTGAACTGCGAATAAGCCCAAATTGTCTCGCTGCAGCTGGCTCTACAATTCTCAATCCGATAATAGTATTGTTAGACGGATTTGCATCATCCACAAAAATATGCGCATAAAGAACCCCAGCTTTGCCAGGATCCAAAATACTTTCAATTAAATTGAAGCGGATGTTAAGAGAAGACTGTTTATTAGGTAATACAACTACATTAACTTCAGTAAAACTAGCAATGCTGCAATGGACATGACTTTTTAAACCACGATGAACTGCATAAACTTTAAAATTATATGTTTGTTTTTTGTCACCAAAATTATTTCTGGGATAAACAAGATTCAAAAAATTGTTAAAATAATCATTTCGAAAATTTTGAGTAGTATATATAATTCCAGATTTAGAATCAATATAAAAAGGAGTTTCCAAATCTGTTGGATCTAAATAAAAAAATATTTGTGCATTCAATCCGGAGTCATCATCAACTGCGTACAATTTGCCAACTGCATCATAAGTAGTTATATTTTCATATATACTAAATGAATATAAATTACTTAAAAAAAATGGACAATTTTCGTTTCTGTCTACAAAATGTACAGTAACTTCCGTACTATTTTTTAGTTTAATTAAACCAGTGGAACTAGTAAATGTAGCATCAATGTGTAATTGATAATTTTTTTCGCGATTAATATTTGCATCGTTGAAAATGTAAATTTCAAGAAAGAAAAAATTTCCAATTTTTCTAGTTTTTGTATAAAACGTGTTTTTAATTAAAAATGTATTTAATATGTTAAAAACTACTTCTCCTGAAGGATTTCCACTAAATGGTTCAGCGACACCCATGCGGGGTTGTTGAGGTACGACATAACGCTGCGTTTGAGTATCGTCAATATAAAGAACGTCATATTTTGGTAATGTAAAAAAGAAAGGAACATTATAATCATCCGATAATACAGGAGAAAATGTTGAGAAGTTTAAAGTAGCAACTGTTGAAATACATAGTCCAATAAAAAAAGAATGTACAAATAATTTCACTATATTAAATGCACAAAATTGATAAATGCAGTGCTGTTGTAAAAACATAATTTATAAAATTCAAATTTGCTATGCCATTCACGTAAACTTGACACCCCGCAAAAGGCCACTGTAAACAGAAGCGCATATGACCAAATTTGATTGAAATAGTGCGTTAACAAGATTTCGAATTTTGTTAGCACTTTTCACAGTTATTAAAGAACTATAACGATATAATTATGAAATAAATACTAATGCAATGTTTAAAAAAATTAAATATAAAATTATTTTTTTTATTATTAAATAAAAAATAATTTTAATAATATTTTGTTAAAATTAAAAACTTTAAAAAAGTTAAATAAACAGGTTCAAATGTATTGACATTATCATGTTAAGATAAAGCGAAAATTAAACAAAGATAAGTATAAATAAAGCATCAATATACTTAGAAGATATAATGACAAAATCATAAGAAATTAGAAAAGGTATAGCGATTATATGCAGCCTTAATGTTGATAACTCTCTAGAAGTTATGGAATCTCAACTTGGAATGTACTTTTAGTTTATTAAGTTTGAGATTATAATCCCAACAAAAATTCTTGGCTAACGTATAAAAGAACAAAAAAGGGCAGATGGTATAAAATGATATACCAAAATAAGATTACCCCAAAGCCTTCTATCGCATAAGGGAAACAGTTTTAGAGGATGCAGCCTATCTTGATAGGATAGATGCTTTAAAAACCTAGGCAATTTAGAGATCGCCCTTTGCACTATTTGGAGATTTTGTGTTTCAGATTTAAGAATTAGTGTAGTAATCGGAGCACAATATTCCAGGTACGGTCTAGCATAAAACATATAAAACAAACGAACACATCCCGAGAAAAGAATACCTAGATTCCTTTTAAAGAATTTAGTTAACCTATAGCAAGTTTGAACTTCTCTAGTATTATGTTTTGTGAATCTAAGAGCAGAGTTCATCAATACTCCTAAATGCTTTATAGACTTAACCGATTCTATCGGTTAAAAGTCAGGATGGGGTATTGTAAAGACATTCCCGGATGGTTTACCAAAGGATATATGTTTGCACTTAGCTAAATTTAGTAGGAGAAAGTTTTTAGCAGTCCACCCAGAAATGTTGGAGATGTCAGCCTACAACAAATCATGGTTTGAACATTATCTGCATAAATCAGAATGCTAGTAAATCATTGATAAAAATGATAAACAGTACCGACCCTTGGGGTACGCCTAAACTAATTTGACAAGGAAGGGATATATCTGTGCCGAGTCGGACCCTAAAAGAGCAATTAGTAAGAAAGTATGAAATCTAAGTGTGGATTGCCCAGTGATTCCATATTTTATTTTATTATTATTACAAAACCCTTTTGCTTTAAGAATAAGCATGGGGCAATAAGACAACAATTACAGCAAAACAACAACAACAATAACAAAGTCTCGTTGGCGTTAAATATTCTGCAAATCGAAGATTGCGCTTTCTTTCGGCTTTCACTGAACCTTGTCATCTGGTAACTTTGCCATCCAGAAACGTTGTTGTTTGCCGGAATGACGTCATCTTTTACTGTTTCCGCAGCAGTATAAATTTTTACAGAGGCTAGGTTGCCAATCTTGCGCTCAAACCCTCCTCCTTTATCCAGGCTTGGGACTGGCTAGATTGAATCATTTCTAATCCAAACTAGGCGGAGTTTATTTCTAATCCAAACTAGGCGGAGTTTATTTCTAATCCAAACTAGGCGGAGTTGATTTCATATGATCTTAACTTATTTAAAAGTAGATCGTGAGGTACTTTGTCAAACGTTTTTGCAAAATCGAAGTAAATGGTATCAACTGATAACCTTGAATTTAATATGCTTGTAATACTATCTGTATAGATTATTAAATTAGTAAAACAGGACCTGTGAAGCATAAAGCCATGTTAGACATAACTAACTATTTTAAACTTAATAATAAAATCTAATAAATGGGTCCTAATTAACCTCTTCATTATTTTATTTGGAACTGATAGAATACTAATCGGTCTATAGCTAACTGGAATAGATCTGGTACTTGATCTTTATATTGGCCTAATAAGTGCCGACTTCCAGATAAGTGGAAAACGGTTAGATTTAGAGGAAAGGGAAATGATTTTGGTTAACTGGGGTGCAAGTATTTCATCACATTCTTTGAGTACACTGGGATAAATCCCGTCAACATCACAGAAGAAAGATTTGAGTCAAATGAGTTGATTAAGAACTACTTGAACATTTAAAAGGAAATCTTGTTATTAAGGAGGGAGAATTTCAGATAATTGAAACAAGGAGTTAAAATAATTCCTAAAACTATCGCAAGCTAGAGGTTTAGTTAATAAACCCTTGTCATTTTTCAGATAGGGTAATAAAATTTGAGAGACTTGCTTGTTCCTAATAATCTTAAATAAAATACTCTTATTGTCTATAGCTCTAACTAGAAGTTTATGAACCATAAAATCTATTGGTGAAGACAAGATGAAGACAACAAAGAAAGGAACCGAGTCTGTATGTACTAGGTAATAATACATGCTGCGTGATGCGATGTTTGTAGGAAAGAAAAGGTAATATTTGAGCTCTGATATGAGAACCTCACTAGAGGCTTTTAATAGTTAGAGAGAGAGGTAGAATAGAGAGCAAATAGTATAAAAACCTAATGCCAGATGAACAAAATTGTACTTTTCCTGATGAGTACTACGGTGCAAGGACACAATAGAATAAGGTATATCCTCAGGGACATAGAAAAGATATCCTCTACATTTGTCTTTACATAAGTCTTGTTTAGCTTTGCTATATCCTGCTAGAAGTATTTTACTGTCTAGTATATCATATGTAAGCCATGTGTTCTGTGATTCCTACAATATGTAGAAGGGTTGCGCCAACTAGTTCTTGTAATTCAAATAATTTGCTAGATAAACTCAACGCATTTGTGTAGTATACCTTTATAGAAGAGAGGCTGAGTAAAAGGGATAATTGCTTGTGGTGGTGTAGGATGGGGAAGCAATTTAAATCCGGGGTAGAAGCCAAAAATTTGGTGTATCAGAATTATCCAAACTTAATAGGGGTTAGTCAAACTATAGGAATTGTGTTGTTTATAGGGGATATAAACCTAGAAGAACTAATAGCGCGCTCATCCCGCTAGAAATCCTTTAATAGGTAAACAGCAGTATAATCAGAGCGTACACTAAGCCATCACCCCCAAAATGTCTTAATAAGTAAGGAAATAAAAGTAACTAAGATGGGGGGAAGCTAAATGAGAACGCTTGCAGTAAAGTTTACATACTTTAAAATTTGTAACCTTAAAATAATATGAGGAAATGGTATCAGATACTAACCCCTTATAGTTAGTGGAACTATTTTTAATACCTTTAATTATAAGATTGCAAAGTTGATTTCTATCATTACAGTGTAGGAGAAATTAGAGATGGGAGAGTTTATCAACTCGGTTTTAATTTGTGATTTAGAAAGCTTGGAAACCATACATAATAAAATTTTTAAAAATTCCTTTAGCCTGGAGTCAAGATTACGGATCTTGAAAGAAAAATTCTTAGATTTTGAAATTGTTTCTGAGATTTCATCCAATTTGTTGTCGTTAGCAGGGTGTAGTTGCTGTAGATCGATTTCGCATTTGCAGTCCACGCATTTATAGTCGATCGGATTATTAGCAAACTGCGAATAATGTAACGAGGATAATCTAAAACACGCTTTGTGAAACAAATTACTGCAAAGTGCCAAAAGATGTCAACTTTTACAACCTCTTTACAGCGTTATAAGCCACATTTGGATGAATTGGAAAAAATTATATCTAGAAACAATAACTAAGAAATGAATGCAAAAATTTAAACAAAATAACTAATATTAAAAGAAGGTTAGTGATATTTGTTTAAAAGATAAAAGTAGTGCTGTGTGTTACCACACGCTGTATAAGTTTACGTGCAATAAACAAGTAGCACACTAAAACAACCAACACAAAACACACACACACACACACAACATATATATATATATATATATATATATATATATATATATATATATAATTACACCAAAAACACCAAAAACAAAAAAACAACAACAAAAATTGACGGAACGTAACAACAAGCACAATGCAATTAGCAAACTACTTTTAATCTGTAACGTCACGCAAGCGTATCGCACAGATTCACTAGAAAGAATAAAATTTAAAATTATCTATTGTTTAAAATGAAATATAAATAATTTACAAAATTAATTTTATTATAAAATCAATTAGTAGTAGTAGTATTCAAGTTATGTAGTAGTTGTAAAATCTTACTGAGATTTCCTTATTTTTCAGGTTTAACTTGACACGGACATTAATCAGCTTTGCCACTGATTTTAATCAAAAAGACCTTTATATAATTTCAATTAATATTTTACAAAAATTTATTATTGCAAAACGCATTTTTACACACAAATATTTTTTACTCTGCAAAAATAACAATTACATTATATATGTAGAAATTAAAATACAAATTTTATGCATATTAAAGATAATTCAAACACTGTTAATATGTCCAAATAAAAATATAAAAAGACGTAAATTGTGAGATGAATTCATTTCGTATATTCTCGTCAGTCACAAACATATAACATTTTAGTATATATATACAACAATAAAAAAGGGGGGTACAGATAACATTTAAACAATTTAGAAAAACGCAGTCAAAAATGCTTTACGTCATCAATCAATTATCAATCGTATGTCAAGTAAAATTCATCCAATTTTCAAGCTACGTTACAAAGAAAACTCGCCATGATACTGATAAACAATTGTCAAATGAATTACTACAGTCCGACCTTGACGATAAATGTAGCAACTCTAACAAAATCATCAATTTATCAGAATTCGTTTTGAGCAAAGAACAATCAGAAGCTTTATCATTTGGTATAAATTTTAAAATTAAACCAAACAAAACCAACTTCAATCAAGTGAAAGCCGAATTTGAAAATTTTTATAATCAGGTGAAAGAACAGAACCCAACCAATCTTGATCACAACAATTGGTTTAAATCCAAACTGGTAGATTTAGCTCATCACTACCATATATCAAAAAATAGTACAATCGTCTCCCTACAAAAGAAACATATTGAAGCCTTAAAAGAGCTCAAACAAAACAGTGCTATAATTATTCTTAGACCGGATAAAGGGTCTGGAATAGTCATTATGAACAAATCTCAGTACGTTGAAAAAACCAACAAAATACTTGAGAACCGATCAAAATTCAAACCAACAGCTACAAAGGACAACATCGAGTTAATTGAAAAACAAATCAGTTATAAACTTCAAATTCTAAAGCTTCACAATTTTATTACTGAATCGGAATATCAATTTCTAAAGCCAATTGGTAATCACACGCCTGAACTGTATGGACTACCAAAACTCACAAAGAAAACATTCCGATCAGACCAATTCTATCTATGGTAAACTCACCATATCATAAACTTGCGAAATGGCTGAAGCACCTGATCGATCCAGTTGAAAAACAAATGAGTATGTATCATCTCAAGGATACCTTTGAGTTTATTGAACACATAGATAAACTCAACACATGCAATAAAACAATGGCCTCAATTGACATCGAGTCACTATTTACAAATGTACCGCTAGAAGAAACGGTAGACTACTTAGGTGACTACATAATGTCAAATGAAATTAACACTAAAATTCCTGTTGAATATTTAAAAGAATTAATTTTGCTCTGCACCCAAAATGTCAGATTCAATTTTAATGGCAAATCTTATATTCAAACAGACGGTGTAGCCATGGGCAGTCCATTAGGACCCGCATTGGCAAATATCTTCCTATCAAAAATCGAACATCAGATCAAAACATTAATAGAAAAAATGGCCATATATAAACGATACGTGGATAATATATTTGAAGTAGCTCACAACAAACAAGACCTTAATGAACTGCTTCAAAATTTAAACAAAACTTATCTTAACATAAAAACAAAGCATGAAGTTGAAGAAAATAATACAATCAACTTTTTAGACGTTTCAATCTCACGGAGAAGTAACGGATCGCTTCAACGTAGAGTTTAGCACAAGCCTACTGGAACTGGTCAATATTTACACTATACAAGCTTTCAACCAGTTCAACACAAACGTGCACTTGTCAAAACACTGTTCAATTATGAACCTCCTCAAAATTCGTCTTAAAACAACTAACAATGCTGTTCACCACTAAAGGTCTCCCTTTGCCCAACATTAAAACGGCTAAAGACACATTTTCCGCCTCACATTGCATTTATCAGTTCACTTGCAGTTGCGGTGACAAATACATTGGTCGGACAATGCGTCGCTTATCTAATCGGGCTAAAGAACACATTCCTAATTGGATCAATAAGAAGTCAAACGGAAATGAACACTTATCTACATGATCCATATTACGTCACTTACTACAAACCAAACATCAAATCAACTTTAAAAATTGTTTTAAAGTGCTAATTACTTCTCCAGCTTCGAATATGTTGAAAATTCTCGAATCTGTTTATATTCACACATTGAAACCTTCTTTGTGTGCACAAAAACAGTTCGTCACTACATTAAACTTAGCTTGGTCGTAATGATTGTGTGTACATGTTTGAGTTGTACTAATTTAAATGTTATCTGTACCCCCCCTTTTTTATTGTTGTATATATATACTAAAATGTTATATGTTTGTGACTGACGCGAATATACGAAATGAATTCATCTCACAATTTACGTCTTCTTATATTTTTATTTGGAATTATAAAGGGCACCCAATGCTTTAAAAACTGTTAATATGTAGTTAAACAAATGTTTTAATTATTAAAAGAATAACTAGTAATAATAAATTTTGTTGTTTATTATGTAGCGGTAACAATTTGCAAAAAAAATTGAATACAAAAAAAATCAAAAATATTATTTTATTTTATTACAAAAATAACATTTAATTTTTGGAAACAATATTCTATTAATATTGACATTTTTATTTATAAATATCAATAGCACATCAATAACTCTTACTGGTGGTGGGAACGACTATATAAACAATCGTTACCACACCATACAACACATCTACTCCATCCACTCATCTTCCGTTTCCATTTTGTTTCTTATTGTTTTTTCGTTATTCAATCCTGTTAATTTGGTAAGAAGTGTTCTTCTTTCCTGTTTTGCGTTTTTATTTATTACTTTACTTAATCAGTATAGACTTAGATATGAAGGGAAAGTTCGACTAGCACTACAACAACGTGACCATATCTTGTAAGTGACGCCGTTTTCCCAAGTCGCTCTTCCGCCTAGTTAGTGATCCAGTTACGCAATTTATTTTGAGTAAAATTACTAAAATTTGGCAGCCACATTCCCGGTCAAAAATTTAACATTTTAATGGAGATTATTCTAGAGAAAAGCTGAATTCACAGCAAACGTTTTCCTAAAACTGAAGAAATTGATTTAGATCAAATAAAAAACTGTAAACGCATGGAACATTTACCTATACATCACAATTATAAACATACCAAACAAATACATTTTGAATTATCATGTGAATGGCTTGGGTTGTGTGTGCATGTGCAGTAATATATATATATATATACTAAAATTTTATGTTTGTGACTGATGAAAATATACAAAAAGAATTGATCTCACGGTAATAATTTTTAAGATAAAACTATGAATAGTAAAGGAATGTGATAACAGTAAATATAAAGGATTTGGATAATTTTAAATGTATGTAATTTTGATAATTAATTTTGAAAAACGTAAGTGCAGATATAACAACGATGTGTGTAAAAATGGTTGTTTTAATCGAATATAAGATTTTAACTTTTGGATTTTGTATAAATGTTTTTTAAGTAAGTTCCGGTAAAAAAAAAAAATTACAATATACTTGCCGCGATTCTCAAACTACATCAAGTTGCTTGTCTGCTTGCTTGCATTTCTTTTCTTGTTGAGATTGCATTTTTGCATTTAAATTAGCCTCTGATAACTTTGCTTTCACTAATTACGTTTAATATTTTCCACTTATTTTATAGTCAGCTCCTTTGTGTCTTTTTTATTTTTATTTTATTTTTTAATTACACTTTTTACTTCTGTTTATCTCCTGATATTTGATTTTTCTGAACCTAGGATTATGAGGAATTTCTCCTATTTAACTTGTGTATCAACCCGCTATTTTTTGTTGTTGCTTTTAAAACTTTATTGTCAATTATTGTTATTTGTTATATTTCTTTAATGTTTTTTCTTGTTTTGCAATTGGTTTTATTTATGTGGATGGCGTGGTTGTTGAAAGGTTGTAAAAATTGGTACGCTTTATGTTTCTTGCAATTACTTGTTCCATGAATGGTTAATCGTTTAACAATTATTATTAGTTATCTTAGACTAAAGCAGCTTTTATTTGTGGAGAATGCCTTTTTAATGACATTTCACAACCACAAATAATGGCCTGTTCTAAGGTTGACCAGAAACTAGATAACATTTTGAATATTGTAGAATTCAATAATGCTACTACTAAAATCCGTTATTGTTTTAATAATTTAAAATAAAATATAAAAAGACGTAAACTGTAAAATGGATTCGTATATTTGTATATTCTCATCAGCCACAAGCATAAAATGTTTTAGTACATATATATATACAAATGTGGGGGGAGGTACAAATGACATTGAAATTAGTACAACTCACAAGTGTGCACAAACACAAACAATACGACCTAACTAAATTTGATGCAATGATAAACTGTTTTTGTATACTTACGTATCTCGGGGATAATCTAGTATAATTGAATTCTGGGAGGGGTAAATTTGAAAAGTATTTTTTATGTTAAAAAATTAAACTTATCTTTTTGTTTAATGTCAGTCTCGGATTCAATTAGAGAGTGAAGTTTTTGCATTTGGCACTTTTGCTTTTCTCAACAGAGTTTTTTTTTCTATCCACTATAAACACCCATCCGTTTCAAACTCTTCTAATATAGTCTTGCTGAATAAGTGTTAAAACACTGCTTTTGTTTCCTATAAATATAGCATTATTATGAGAACTTTAATTTTTTTTATAAACTGGGATTTCTTAGCTAGTCAGCAAAATCCTTTTGAGACGGAATTGTTTAATTTGAGCACAGAACAGGCCTTTTAACAACATGCCTTCTATTTTGCGAAACAGAAAGCAAAGAATTTTTCTTTTTGTCATAATCTCATTTTATCTAATTTTTCTCACTTAATAAACCACATTTAGAAGTGATAGCACTTTTGGAAGGGAGCAATCACTCCTTTCTTTCCTTTAATGTGCATCTTTCTTCTGCGGTAGCTTGCATGTTAAATCAAAGCTTATTGCTCACTTTTAATTTTTGTAAGGCTAATCCTAACAAATTTTGAGATTTTTTAAGTAACAGATGTAAATTGAGACAATGTATAGATATAGATAATGTATATTCCCATATTGTATTAATAATTAAAGGGGCTATAAGTTTATAAGTCCTGTTTAAAAAGCATAAATTTTCCAAACACCCTTTTTTATGTTATTTAGCCTGTCTAATAAGTAGAAAAAATACAGATTTTTACAAATGGTAAACTACGTGTTTACTTTATGCTTTCTATAGTTATATTAATATTTAAAAGCAAGTTGTATTTACAATTGGGGAGCTGAAAAGAATTACGTTACATAAGATATTTAGTAATGTTAGAAATAATAGCAAGACACTTTTTAATTTAATTTTTTGATGTCTCATTTGTTTTATTGAAAGGCGTAGAAAGTTCATTCTTTTTTATACGTGAGACATGTAATTTATTTTAAAAAATTCAGTTTGTTTGTTTTATATATTATTATTATTATTATTTTTGTTTGCTATTCTGAATGTTTTACGGAAAACATCTTTCAGCAGTAGAAATTTTAGTAAAGCCGAACATGGGCCCATATTTTAGTGGTGATGATTGGATTTGAACCCGTGCCTACCCAAGTCCAAATCAAGACCTGTAGCGCTGATTACCCCGGCACAATCTTATAAAATTAGTGCCCATATTTATAACTAGATTATATTTTTTATATAATTGTAGTATTTGTGTAAGATTAGGCAAAACGTTTACTTCTCCTAATAGGATCACATCAAGTGTGCTGCAGAGTTTGATATCAGGTCTTCTAATATTTATAACATTTATTGATGACCTACCACCTATAATTCATTCCAATATTCTCTTTTATACAAACGATGTATAGATATAAATTACAAATCCTGAATTGCTACAATAGAACATTAATAATATCTATTATTAGTCAGTTAAAAATAGGTAGCCAAGTGAAAACATCATTTTTGGTACATTTACTGCCCCTATTGTAATCGATAGCATTTAACGGTTAGAGCTGGTTGAATGGGCCATAACAGAACTTTCCCGTAACTTGAAACACAAATTATATTTGGAAAGACTCAAAATTTAAAAGTTATTTGTGTTAGTTAATATAAGACTCCAAAGCGATCTAATATTAATTTTTCAGTTATTAAAACTGGAACACTTAACAAAATATTTTAATGTTTGAGAGGTAATGAGCATAAACTCTATAAATCTAGAACCTTGACTAATCATAAATCACACTCTAAAATAATTTTAAAAAGCATAATTTCACGCAATTGACAAAAGTATTATTTGTTTTAACAGTAATAGCAAATTTATTTAAAATAATAACACAATAATAATTACTTAGTTTTTAAAAAGTGTATTTGTTAAATTTTTTACATCCCACAAATGAACACTTCCGTTTTGTGTTCCAACAGCCAAAAGTGATACACTAAAATTAAAGATTATAAAATAATTTAAACTTTACTTTTTATGATTAAATTCTATTGAAACAGGAAGTGTGTTAAAATGATCATGATAATTTTGGATATCAATTAAATGCACTAGAACGGGTTGCAATTGGTGTTCATTGATTTCTACACCTTGAATCGGTTGACCGCCAAATAAATCATAAAATAAAATATGATTACGTTCGGTAACACAAACCATAAGATGAGAAAAATGTAGAGAAAATTTTGCAGTTATAATTGAACCTTCACCAGGATCAACGATTATTAATTCGGATTTTTGAAAAATACTAAAAAGCTAAATTTATTAATCAATATTAATATTTAAATGAAATACCTTTAAAATACTATATATGTTTTTATAATTATGACAAAAGAATTATTATAAATTATAAATATTTAAAATTATTATTATAAAACATTAATACAACATTAAAATATGAAATTAATATATTTTACATGAACTCCTTGATGACCTCCACATGCTAATATTAAATTTTTATAAAACAAACTCCAATCAACTGATTGTATAGGACCATTTTGACAATTGAATGAAAACTTTACTAGAGATGACATGTCATCTGTTTCGGACATATCTGCTAAGTTACAGTAATAATTTTTTTAATTAATATAATTTTCAGTTAAATTATTTAACAGTTACAATGTTTAATGTTACATACATTTAGGCGAATAGTTACAAATAGAAATTTAACTTTTAAATACAATAATTATTTTGCCTATTTAACCTATACAATTTTTTGTGTTACTCTTAATTAAAAAAATGTATTTCTATAAGAGTAAAAATATAAACATAATTTAAACATTTTAGTAAACTAAAAGTATAAATACAAAAAAAACCAATTTTAATTAATAAAATTATAATAAAATGATATATATAAATATATATATCTTTCGCTTATGTAATTTAAAAAGTAAAACATTCAATTATAATTACTGAGCAATGTACAAATAACTATACAAAAAATAACTTTGGTAAATTAAAAATTGATTTAAAAACAATTATTTAATAGAAACAAAAACAGTAGGTTACTGAGTAAATTAATAGGTATATTATTATAAATAATAAAAACTAAATGTTATTAAATACAAAAATAAAACTTAATTCAGTATATTAAAATCAACTATTACACCGTCAAATGTTTTATCTTTCAAGAAGTTGTGTTCAAAATACTATATAATAATAGTATATAATAACAATATAATTTAAATAGACATATATTTTGATATGCAACATAATTTCTATTAATTACAATAGTAAATAAAATAATATTTGGAATATGTAAACAAAAGAAATTTTTTTTAATATTAAAATTAAATAAATAACAAAGGCTTAATAACTTACTGTCATCATTGTTATTCCAATCAAACACATTTAATTTGCAAATTAAAAGAGCACCAGTTTGGGTACCCAAAAGAAACGTTTCACAATTATTTGGGTGTAAACAACATGTAGTCAAATTAAGTAAACGCTTGGTTATATCCCATTCGTAATCAACAGTACTAATTAATGCATTACCGACATTATTATTATGATTACTGTTTCTTATTCTAAACCTGTATGCAAAACATTTTATTTATATATTGATAATAATAATTAATAAAATTTATTTTTATTAATAAGTTTTTAAATTGTTGTTAATATCTGTTAACATTTATTTTAAATTAAATTTGTTTAATTAAGTATTACTTCAATTATCATTTTAAATAGTAATAATCTTAAAAATTTGAGTAATTTTTGCTTTTACGTGACAAACCCTAGACAAAACAACTAATACAACGTGGAGAGAGTGCACAGCGGTGTAACTAGGCTTCCGTTTTGATGGATGTGTGCAAATATTCATGTAGGGTAGTTAAAAGATATCTTGTGGTACATGTATACTACATCTAACTGTTGGGATAAGAAAGATAACCCTGACAGAAAATTATGCGGTTTTGTTCACTTTTGCAAACAGTGGTGTTATCACTAAGATGGGGTTTATTAACAAAAACATTTGTTATACTTCTACTTTTGTTGCGTTTGTTAAGTTATTGCACAAATATAGAAAAAAGTAAACAGATAACTACATTATTAACCAAAATAAAATTAATAAAATTAAAATAATTTGTAGTTTAAATTACTAAAACTTACATTTTACAAATTTTTAATGTAGTTGGATAACAAAGTTCCAATTTCCAACATATTATTAAACCATCACTTCCAATACTAATTAATTTTAATACATATAAAACATCTTCGGTTTGCTCAATTGGTAATTCAATATTTTGACTATTTTGTAACCATAAAATTTCATTTATTGATTTTTGATGACCTTTGTTGCAATTATTGGATACAATTATTGGGTTTTCGCAATCATTTATTAAATCCCAAACAATTAAATCACCTAAATTGGTTTTAAACAAAACAAAAAATCACATGTAAAAATAGTTCAAAAAACATTTTTTTATTTAAAAATGTATAGGTAGAACTTTGGATGCGATAAATAATGTAAACAGTGTATTTTTACGTAACTGTTCTAAACATCTATTAATTAGTATTTTGCAGAACCATAATGTAAAATATTTAAAAATAACTAGCATATTAAACATAAAAAATGTTTTTTTTGCATATACATACCAGAAAATGTTCCACCTGCTATCGTCAAGAGTTTTTCTGGATGAAATTTAATGCACGTTAAACATGAATTTACTGTTAATTTGTAATCTGGTTGTTGATTGTTTACGTTTTCTTTAGAAACATTCCACAAAGCTAAAATTCCAGTATGTGTGCACCAGTCAGCATGATTAGACATCCCATATCTGTTAACAATTAGCTAAGAAGCTTAACACACACATATATATATAGTAGTTTATGAATATATTTAATTAATTTTTAAAGGATACCCAATTGCTAAAAGTGATCCTGTTTTATTCCACGACAAACAAGAAACAATTTGCTTAAAGTTTTTAAATAAATAAATAAATATTAGTTACTTGATTATTAAAATTATGATTTAATACCAACGTACATTTATTATTTACACTCAAAATAGACTTATTTTCAAATAATGGGGTTTTTATAAAAGTTGATTTTGAATTAGCTAAAAGCTGATTAAAAATTATAGGTTCTATTTTCTTTAAAAATGCGGCTAATTTAACTAGTTGTTTTGATGTACATTTATCATTTTGATAATAATTAAAATTTAAATCTGTTTGAATCTAAAAAAAATAATTTTTAATTTAAAATTACTCCAATTGATTTACGTTCCAATGTTTGATTTTTTTTATGAAAAGTTAAACATGTTTCAGTTTGTGCGTAGTTTTCAAATAATTTTGTAAAACTAAATATATTAAAAATTATTTAATAAAAAAAAATAAACATCATAAAATAAAAATTAAAATGTTTTTACAATTTTAATTATAACAGTACTAACGTATTGCATCTATTTTTTATTTAAAAATAAAACAAACGCAAAAAAGTTATTGTTTTAACATTAAAATATTTTTGTTGTAAAATAAACAATAAAAAAATATTATTGTTTTTTTTCAGTTTTAGAGAACTGTAAATATATCAACTTTTTAGTGTAATGATTTTCTAAAAAATCTTCAGGTTTTAGGTTTATGCACGAATTAAATATAAAAAATTTCTTTTGATCTTTGATTTTAATGTACCTCAAATCATCGGCTAAAATACAAAATAGAAAGTAAGTTAAAAAAGATTTGCTGCAGAAAACGTTTGGAAATTAAAATGAAAAATAGAAAGAAATAGTGTATAAAGTTCAAAATTTTTACAAAGTGAGCAAAAATATTAAATATACAAAAATAATAATTAAACACGTTTTTTTATTACAATACAGAACCGTTATAATAATTATTAAAAAACAAAAAAAGAAAATATAAGATAACGCTGCATTTGATAAGCAGCGTAACGCACGCCTCAATTCGTCGTATTAGTCATATTAATTAGTTGTATAAATTATTATATTTGTTTTTATCCTAATTAAAAAC
Organism: Cardicola forsteri; assembly: GCA_025895645.1. Taxonomy (NCBI): domain Eukaryota; kingdom Metazoa; phylum Platyhelminthes; class Trematoda; order Strigeidida; family Aporocotylidae; genus Cardicola; species Cardicola forsteri. The sequence continues at coordinate 1,187,028 of JAKXYG010000004.1, forward strand.
CTCCAAATGCATAAATCGAAATCCATAATACGTACAATAAGCACTAAAGCCAAATAAATATTTTAAATCTTACAATTTAATTTAATAAGGTTTTAATAATTGTACGTGGTATAATAAAATGTATTTGTTTTAAAATTAAAATAATAATAAATTATTATTGTTTACGTTTAATAAAAAGTATTTGAATATATAATTATTTCACAATCAATTATGTTAATACTTAAAAAATATTTTGGTATTTTTGATAACTTTAAATGTTTTACTAATTTTGTATAACGTTTAAAACAAATTTATTTACTTTAAATTCATTTAATAAATAAAAATATTTAATGTTTCACTTATAAGTAACGAGAAAATATAGCAGTAAACATTCAGTTGTTTCCAGCGGCTAAAGACTTTATTACTATAGTATGTAATTGTGAACTATTTGAACAAAATTAACATTAAAAATTAATTTATATAAATTTATAGTTATATTATTTTTTAAATTTATTAATTAAAAATTTTAAATATAAGTATTTAATTGTTATAATATAATTAAATAATATATATATATATATATATATATATATATATATATCTAAGCCATAAATAATAAATTAAATAATAAACCATAAATATTAAATAATAATAATATATATAATGTAAATAACATAAATGTAAAATATAAGAAAACTTATTTACATCCCACTGATTATAAACATAATACAAATGTAGCCGGTTACAGGTTAATACACGAGTTGAGTAGAAGCAAAGACTCCTTTTGATTCTCGGTTCTATTTATTGATGATATTAGTAAAAATTAGAGAAAAATATAAAATAAATAGTGAGGTAAAGGGGGATTAGTCTCAAACGTTTTTTGATATTAAGATAAAATTAAGGTAGATAGTAAAAGTTAATAATGATAGAAAACGAGCAAATATTATAAACATACAAAAATAATATTAAAATTAGTTACGTATTTTAATGCAAAAACACTGCAATAATCTTCAAAAAAAAAGAAAAAAGAAAAAGGTGAGTAACTCTCTAATGGATGTGTAACGTGAAGCGTATCTTACCTCGCGAGTAATATTAATTTCTTAACTCATTGTTTTACTGAACACTTTATTATTTATATTATCAGATTTATATAATGGTTAGAATTTAGTTGTACATATAAATACAATTTAAAAAAAATTAAAATTAATAATTTTTAGTACATTTCAATATTAATCAAAGTAACAACGAATAAAGTTTGCAATATTTTGTTTTTTTGCATTTTATTTTCAATACTTCTTCAGTATGTGATTGAGAATATCATACTTAATGCCATCTAATTATAAAAGGTTTACCATTACTTAATCGCATTAACCTCCGCCTAAATAAACCAACCTAGCTAGTCTCAAGCTTAGTTAAAAAACGGAGTGGTTTTTGTAAAGAATCTATATTTCTACAAAAATAATAAAAAGATGCTATTTCAGTAAACAACAACAAAAAAGTGTTAACACGACCCAAATGACAGGATTGAGCGAAATCCGAAAGAAAACGCTATCTTTGTTTTGCAGAATTTTTGATTGAACAAAAGAAATTACTTAATTGAATTGTACGTTTACCGCTTGAAAGACCAGTAAAAACATTTTTAGAACGGACAATTGTTGATAGCAAAAGTATATTTGAAATAAACCATAAAATCTTGGCTAAAAACTATTTGATAGAACCCAATTGAAACGAATGTCTCCTAGGATCAAACAACAATTTTGGCAAAATGTTTGAACACATAGAAACATTTAGTTGCTTTACATTTTTTGAAATTATGGAATTATGTTGTTTCTGCTGTTAGTTTTAGTTTTAAGCAAAGAACTGTAATATTATTATTATTATTATTATTATTTGCATTAAAAGTGTTTAAGTTTTACTGAAAGTTTTTATATATCATGTTAAGGGTAAAATAAACAAACTTTTCATTATTATTGTTTATTAAAAATAAAGCGCGCGTCACGTTGAATGTAATGCGTTATTTTAAATATTCTTATTTATTTTTTACAGATTATTATTGTGCTTTTGTATTGTACTAAGAATGTTGTTATACATGTTATTATTTATTTATATATTATTTATTGTTTTGTTGTATATTTTTTACTATTAATTTAATTAACTTTTACTATATTTATTTGTTGTTTATTTTAACTAAACATTTTCCTCTTATACATCTTAGAGTATTAAAAAATGTATATCCTACTCAATTTGTGTACCTACTTGTCAACCTATTATCTATAATTTTTTGTTAAGAGTAAAATAGTTAATAATAGCATTTTTAAAAGGAAATAAATAGTTTGCGTTATAGATAATCAAATAAAAAATCTAACTTTAAAAAGTTTAATTTTTTCTAAAATTTGAATTTTGTGTTTAAAATTATTAAAACGTTTCTAATTACTTTAAGATTAGGACTGTTTAACTTTAATTATAATAATTAACCAGAATAAATCAAATACTAACACACTGATATTTACAAACATTTGGCACATATTGTTTCCAAAGTTTGTTAATATATATTCAACAATACTTGAAAGTTAACTACTGTAAATTTATTTTTTTAGTTATTTTAGAAACTATTTATATGTAAATATATTAACAGTAATTAATTCAACTAATTTGTTAAAATATAAAATAAAAACAGTAAACTTAAAATTTACTATTAAAAATGGTAAATGTTGTGGACACCTTGTTGTTAACAGTAACAAAAGATTATAAAATTAGAAACTATAACAAATCTAGTTAATAATTTTTATCTACCTACTGGGTACGCAAGATCTGATATATATGTTGTTTTGTGGGAATTTAAAACATTTTAAAAAAATGTATTAAATTCTACAAGTTGTAGTGAACTGACTCCAATTTGTCGGCTACATAAACTCCTTCACTAAATTTGAGATAAAGCGGTCTGATAGAACAAGCAGCGTTGCTTGTCGTCAAAGGTTGCGTGTAATTCTTCCCAATATCTTACGTCTTTACTGATTACGTAGAGTAACAAATAAAAACGTAAAAACTGGACGAAAAAGACGTTTATTACCAAATTTTACAGAATCGAATCGTAGGATGAACAAGGAAAACCAAGATGGAAACGAATGGAAGTTGGATGAACGGAAAAGACGGAAGTGATCAACGGCGTGCGAACGCTTGTTTATATAGCCGTTCCCACTGGTATGCACCGTTGACACATTCAAACAAAAAATGTTATTATTCAAAGAATATTAATTCTCAAAAATGTTATTTTTTGGTAAAATAAAATAATATTGTCTATTATTTAGAACTTCGAATTATCTTTGTTAATTGTTACCGCTACAAAGTTTTGGACCTGTAAAGATCTAAGTTTTGACTACATACAAAAATACAACTACTCAACAATTAATACATTTAATGTAGTCTTTTAACATAGAATGCTTTAACAGCCACATAATTTAAAATAACAACTTATTTTTTTTAAAAACAAACAAAAATAACTACATTTAAATAAAACTAGTTAAATTAGATTATACAAATTAAATTAATTAACTAATATGCACTCATATAAAACATTTACAATGCTAATGTACTATAAGTTTTATAAATTTGAGTATTGTGTAATCTGTTTTATTAAAGTTAAAAACATGTGGAAAAATTTATATGCTCCAATACCGTAAGTAAACAACTTAAAAGGTAAAAAAAGTACATTTATAAATCTATTAATAAATTACACTGTTCTCACAATCATTTAAAAATTTTTTATTATTCTTGATGTTGTTATAAAAATACAAATCTTTTTATAATAAATAATTTTTCTTTTTTAACGAGTATTAACGAGTATTTTAACGTTTTTAAAATTACTTTCATGGTGAGTAAATTACGACTTATGCCTAAACTAAACAGTAATTCTATATAATTTACTTATAAAAACAACCATTTAATTTTCTATTATGTAGCTAATTTTGTTGATAATATTTTTTACATTATTAAATAAAAGCAAATGGTTTTAATTATCCATTTTTAGCTAAGAAATCTGCATTTGACAGTGTTTTTATAAATAATTATGTTCCCTAAGTAATAACATGCCTCTTCACGCATATCATAATGCACATAACTTTTGAATATACATTAATTTTCATTTTTATTTAGTCTATGTAATTTAATCTTATTTTATTTTTTGTCTAACATTACATACCGTTAATTGTATCGTCTTTTTATAATTATACATATTTTTATTTGCTGAAAGCTACTTTTACGGAAGCAACAAAGCCAATAACCATAATAATAATAATAATAATAATAATTATTATTAAAAGTCTGGTAAATTTAAAGTTGTATAATTGTGTTCTTAAGCGGTTACTAAATTATTTTCAAAATTAAAAGCAACACAACATGAGGTCGTAGAATATTCACAATAAAGGAATTTAGCCATAGTGTACTAGAAAATACTGTTTTATCTCTTAGTTTTTTTCTATTTTATATAGACTCAGTCAAGAGTTCCTTTACCTATATTTTTATTTAAATATTCTAATGACGTACCATGATGACATTTCAACAACATATAAACTAAACAATTTAATAGTAACATCAACAAATTCAAACAATGACCAGCACATTTGAACCATTACTCAAATTCAGTCAAATTTTAAATAATGCATTTCACTACTATTGAACTCTCCAAACACATGGCACATATAAGTTTCTTCGTTTAACTGAAAAACATTAACATAAGTTCTAGCAACATATTTAAATATATTGCTTTTGCAAAGTCAAAGAACTTTTATTATTATATGAAAGGGTTGAGATATCTTTACTTAAATAGTAAAATAATTAGCATACATTTTTGATTAATTTTTATATTATTCTCCAGTTATTTTTTCAAGTTAGTAAATAAAGATTTTATTTTAAATTATATATATATATATATATATATATATATATACACTTATGACAACTGATCAGTAAGTATTAGATATTAAAGTAATATTAACAAACTTATCGAGAGAGTTGTTTGTTAATCAAAAGAATACTAAAAAACAATAGTAATTAGTCACACACCCACCTCAACATAACCATTGTATTAAACACATTTACAATTTTTTTTCATTCAGGACAAATAACGACTAGACTTCATGTATTCCATATTGAGCAACATCGTTAACGAATTCAGTTGTTTAAAATAAATCTTATATAAAAGTTTTAAATATTAATTAGCTTTATACGCTATATTTGGTATATCTAAATTGTTTTCATTTGGAAGATTTAATTTATATACATTTTCTTTATTTTGTTTTTTAATTATTGTATAACTTTATATTTTTATGTATTATTATGCTGATAATGTAAAATATATTTGCGTATCCAATGAATTTATTTTTACTAAAATATTTAAGCTAATAATAATAATACCTGCCAAATTATTTCACATGCATTTTTTTATAAAAAACATGCAATTGCGTTTATTGTGTATGACCTTGTTAACATTAAATTTTAGGTTTTTACTTTTTGTTGTATATTTATTATTTATTACTTTGTTACAAAACGTTTTTGCTCTAAAGAGTATAAATGAGTTCATTCTGTATAATTGTGTCTTAATTTTTGGCATTATAGTTTCGACATATAGAAGATTGATTTTCTATCAACTGTCATTGGAATCATGTTTTTACTTTGTTGCCGTAGTTTGTCAAAATGGTGTCCTTGTGTCGCTTTGTAAATAATAATAATCTAAAAAAAAAACAATTTTGGAATTTTTGTGGTCTAACTCTCCTTCACTTTTAACAGGACTTATGCTTTATTGTAAATGTTTGTTTTTATTCAGCAGATCAAAAATATATTTAGTTGCTAATTTTTTAGTTATAAAAACATTTCTTGAACACAAAATTTTAATGTTAAAACAAAATATTTAAAAAAATTTTTATTTTGCCTCAAATATATTTAAAATAGTTTTCATTGCTTGAGTTAAAATAGAAATTAGATTCATCTGAGCACATACTGAAAATATGTATAAATCTGAAAATTGTAAATTATAAACACAAACAAAACATTAAATGCAAATTATTTTATTAAACATTGTTGGTTCTTGATGTATACTTGTAACTAGTAAAACAATTGCTTATTTAAAAATATAATTGTTTAAATATTTTTAGTTCTTGAATGTTTTATAGAATACATTTTTCAGCCAGTACCAGGACTCAGATCCTTGTCCACGAGTTTAATGCATTAACTGCATCTGCGACCTCAGTTATGTTTACAATCAGTATGTAAGTCGCTTTTTATAACACTGTTACCACACTATTTAAATAGGGTTTATTAATAATAATGAAAATAATAATGGTAATAATAACAATATTTGTTATAAGGACAGTAATAATACATATATTTATAATTGTTAAACTTACAATTTTTATAAAAGGTATTGTCTTTTCCTGTAAATGTATATTAAAATATTAATGTTTATAATATTCCATTGTGCTTAAAATGTTATATTTTTGAAAACTTTGGCATATTTATTACCCTATTTATATATTTGGTAAACATTAAAATTGATAAATAAATGCCTATTATAAAATTGTACATTATACTCTGTTACAACAGTAACATTCAATTAAAACAATGAATAAATGCAATAGTTTAATTTTTTTTTAAATTTAAACCATGAAGTATATATATATATATATATATATACATAAATTTGTTTATTTTAATTTTATATTTTACCATAAATGTGTTTTTTAATTTTAAAATAATTAAATATTAATCAAATTTTTAAATGGAAATAAAAGGTGTTTTTAAAATAGATTGTTTGCTATTTGCTACCATTTTTTAAATCACATCACACATTTATTACCATAGTTTACAATAAGCCTATATGAAATGTATACTTGAATTCAAATCGATTTACAAGTAAATAAACATTTTAATCAATTGGATAAGTTTAATTCAGTAGAAACGACTTTCTAATTTTAGTACAACTCTGTTTATTATATCCTGTTCATAAAATTTAAAATTTTTGTACAATCGAAAATAGTTGTTTAAAAATGCAATCTAAATTGAATGTTAGTAAACAATAACAAAAATGTAAACGTATCATAAAATTTTAATTTAATAGGCAATTTACATTTTAATTGATATTATTATTATTACTAAACAATACATCTTCTTTTAAACAGCCTTTCCATTGACAAAGTTTAAGAGTCGATTCAGGCGTGTTTTGCTGTATTATTTTAATGTAGTCTGCAAGCATCATGTGTGCTTTACACACTCCGTACATAATCCTCGAAGTTTCCGTTGATGTTTTGTTTTGAATTTCTTGTACTTGCTATTAGTTTTTGTATGCAGTAAATATGTATAATTGAATAAAATTGTGTATTTGTTTGCAAAAAAATAATTAAAAAATAGTTAAATCTATAAGTTCTTTTTATATCAAAGTAAGTTATTATTCCTATTTTTATTATTATTATTATTACTATTATTATTATTGTTATTGAAATTATTACTGTTATTATTAATGATACAGCATTAGAATTAATTATTACTAAAAATAACAAACTTCTAAATTAAAAAAACATAAATTATTATTTAGGAAGGGATTTGTACTACTTATGAATTTCAAATAAATAATTTGTTTAATATACAGTTATGGATGTCAACAGATAACCAAAATAAAATTTTAAAAAGTTGAAATACTGAGGCGCATTTTTATAGTTTTAAATAAATTATTAAACATCAGTTAATTAATTAATCTAGTTACTAATATTTTATTAAAAAGATATTAAAATATTAAAAAAAAATTTATATTACGTTTAAATTATGTCATTAAAATTGTAGGAAGTAATCAATTTAAAGGGCTTTGATTTACCTGCACTATATTTGGCAAATTATAGGCTTTTTGTATCCACTTCAATCCACAGACACAATTTCCCATAAAATCGTTAGTCATACTCAACAATTGACAAGCTTTTATTAAATCTAACCATAAACCGTGCTTTTCGCAATTACTCGCGTACTTTTGAAAATATACCGCAGCCAATTCTGGTTTATTCACTCTAATAATTGAAAAAATTACATATTTATTATTTGGAAAATACGAGTTAAGGTTATACAATATTATTCACTAAAGAAATAAATTAAACTAAGTGATGTATTACATAATAAAAATTACAATAACAGTTCAAAGCAACATACATTATTTGCAACCATTATTTATAGTTTATATTCAAAGTTTGTAATTATTAGAGTTATTATAAACATTATATATATAATATGTTTGTTATTTTACTTTTTATATAAATAAGCAATTGCTTCATAAGCTTCACCTAATTTCAAATGGTCTTCATGTTCATTTGCAAGATTGTAGTATTCTCGATACAACTTTGTAAATTAAAACACAAATACTGATAGTTAAAACAATTAAAATTGCATATCATAAAACAGTTACTTTTAAAGTATAACATTATCTAATTTTACATTAATTTATCAATTTTTAGGATTATGATACGCCTAAAATGCTTTATGCTTTTAATCTTAATTTTTCAAAACATTACTCTACCTTGACCTTTAAAAATTAAAGATTTACAGACATTTTATTTAAAACATTTTAACCAATGACATTTTCTGATTATGCCCAAATCTAAAATCAATATATAAATACCAATTCTTTATTTAAATTAATCAATATGATATTTTTATAATTTATGTATTGTATATTAAGTTGTTGCACGATTGTATAAAATTAATTATTTAATAACGTGACTTAGTAAATCCTGGTTCGAGTTTGTCAACGTTTGTACTAATATTAATTAAAGCAAATAATTGTAAGCCTAAGTATCATATTTAAATAATTATTATTTAATAAATATTGACATTTACATATATACAAATTGAAAATGTAGTTAAAAAAGCAAACAAACAGTTGTTATATTTTTACCAATAATGCTTCATCCGTGTTATTCAACCTTTCCATTAGTTTTGCTAAATGTATCATCATTGTGGCTTCTAAAGACCAACATTTATCTATAGTGCAAAAAATATACATAAATTATATTATGAATGTTTACAATTGAGACAAAACGTATTATCTAAATTTGGCTGACGTACTTTCTCGAGCAATATCAAGAGCTTTTTGACAATATTCAACCTTTTTTGGCAAATCATCTTCCGCCGTTTCCTCAATTAACTTTTTGTAAATTTCTACAATGTGCTTGCAACCAACCATTTTCAAACTTTCTCCATTTTCATTAGTCCAGGACTGATTTTTAGTTAATGCGTAAAATTTTTCCAAATGTTTTAAAACTTGATCATATTCTTCTGCAAATAAAAAAAAGATTTAATTAAATTGCTTTTATTTTTATTCATTTGGTTGGTGACGTAGTCACCTCTTCATTATTTTTTTATATTTATACGGCCTAACAAACGATTGATTTCGAAGGCTGAATAAGCGTAACAAACGGAAAAGAATGACAACGTTTCTAGACTGGTAGTCTGCAACCTTGTGACGACGGTACAGTTGGCAAATATCGATAAAACCGCTTAATTTTTTATTAGCGTTATCTTCCTTATCTATAGGGCTACATATGGTATCCTGGATATATGCTTACACCCATCCGCTATAGCGGAAGCCCAGTTATATGCACCACGTAGAAGAAAAATAGTCAGGACTATCACCATCATTGGAAATTAAAACTCTATAAGCATTACTCAAATCCTCAGAATCGTTAGCATTTTATTTAATTAAAGTTAAATATTACTTTTAACAAATTTGATGAAATACAATTTTTGTTAAGTGAATAAAAATATTTACTGTAGTTATTTGTCACATTAATTTTTGTTAGTATCTGAATTATTTTTTTAAAGTAATGTTTTACTAAGAAATAAAATTTAATGTAAATTAAGCATTTTTTGCAAAAAAAAATAGATGTTTTAAATTGAGGTTCGTGTTGACATTAAAAAACAACAACAATTGTTTAACAAAAAATTATAAACTATAAAAATTATTTGGTATATTTTTTCTATTTAAATATTGCAAAATCAAAAGTTTTATAATTATATTAAAACTATTTTCTACAATTAAAATTACATAAATCCATTTTTCATAATTAATAAAGTTTATGCATTAACTTTAAAAAAAAAATGCAATTTTTGGAAATAAAAACACTTTTAATTTTTTTATCGTTTGAAAATTACTAATTTTCAAACTTATTATTTAAGTCACTTGTATTTGGCATCATTTCGATAAACCTAAGCACGTAATAAATGCTTTTAGCTTAATCCTTGTTTCTACTTTCATTAAAATGTATATTCACCACTTTGTACAATTACGTAATACATTTTAAACTTAAACAATAGCAGAACACATAATGGGTGCATAGTAATGTGTTTGTGCTTTAACTTTTCCAAATATATCAAAGCGTATACCAAAAATACTAAGTTGTTTTTTAATACACATATAGAAATCTGACAAACAAAAATAGTGATAATTAACTTACAAAAGTTATTAGTACTATACATTTATTTATTTATTTTTTATTTCATGTTTGTTACTTTGAATGTTTTACTAGAAACATTTTTCAGCAGTGGGCATTTTAGCAAAACCGAACGTGGGCCCGCATTTTAGTGCCGGTAGTGGGATTCGAACTCATGCCCACCGAGGTCCAAACTCCAGCGCTATACCGTTAGACCACCCCGGCACATACGTTTATCAAGCAGATAAAATGTTAGTTTTACATAGAAAACTGTAAAAAATGTCGTAATGTAATCGCTATCTAAATCTAATTCTATTTTAAAATAAATTATTATTAATTAATAACTTTTTATTTGTATTTCAAAGCTTAAAAAATAATGTATATATATATATATATATAAGTTTTTAGCCATACTTTTTATTTTTAGTGTTAGGCCATAATATAAATTAGCTAAAGCCAACTTTAAATGGTCTTCTGTTGGGTCCATTTTGTTTATCAATTCGGCAGTGTCGAGTGCCATTTTAAAGTAATGCTCAACAAGCCACAAGTCATCAGGGCAATCCATAAGTTTAAAGCCAAGTAATAAATATGCTACATAGACCGTATCTTGATTATTTGGTACACGCGAAGCTGATTCAGCCATGATTAGAAATTGGGTAATTTGTTTGATCTTGTCCGGTTGCTCGGATAAAGGAAGTACATTCAACAAATTAGAATCGGGCCCGGCCTTGTCTCTTCTATCCTGATCTTGCATATATACATGGAACAATTCGGAAAATGCCTGATGATAGCCATTTTCCAACAATTCATTGCAAAGTATGTGAAAAAATGGCAAATTATGTCTGTCGTTAAAAAAATAATAAAACTAAGTTTGAACTACATAAATGAACTTAATAAATTAACCATGAAGATAAAAATATAAGTTTCTGACAGAGCCGCCTCTTTATTCATTCTTCTTTAGGGTTAACGCCGCTTGAGGCATCCACAAGCCTAACCGCCTACATATAGTAATACCTTTTAAACATCTTGGATGTATGTTAGCACCTGTTTATTAAGCGGGAATTTAGTAAAAGTCCAGTTATACCGCTGTGCATTTGGTCTCTGCTGTTATTAAGCTAGATACCTGTTTGTACCTAATCCAGGATGCATCATATCTATATTAAACAGTCAGGAATATTATAATCATTGAAAATTGAGAGTTCATAAGAATTATTCAAATCCTTAGGATCATTAGCATCCCAATAAGAATTTACTTAAATAATGGTTAAACTATTAAACAGATTAAAATTAAATTAATTAAAAATTTAACTTTGTTTGATTTCATACAAGTAATAAAAAAATTACATAAATGTATTTTAACATAGGAATAACAAACTATTACATAAAATAATAATTGTATGTAATTGAAAATTGTTGATAACAGGAAACAAGCTTTACTAAAGATATAGAAATCATTATTATTATTAATAATAATAATAATAATAATAATATTGAAAAACAATATGGTTGGATTACACATTCATTTCATTTCCCTTTAGTTGATGACGTGGTCATATTTTTATTATTTTTAACATTTATACGGCATATAAAACGATTGACTTTAATTGCTTGATAAAAATAACATACGTTGAGGAATAACAAAATTTGTTGGTTAGTGGACGGCATTTTTGTGATGGTGCTACTGTTTGCAAAGATTGATGAAACCGCTTAATTTTTTGTTAGGGTTATCTTCCTTAGCCCAAGAGTATCATATGATATACATATATCTTAAGATACCTTTTAAATATCCCAGATGAATGTTCGCACCCAACCATTATAGCGGAAGCCCAGCTATGTATTCGGTTCCTGATGTTATTAGTCTAGATGCATATGACACCCAGTCCAGGATGCACCATGTGGAGGATGAACAGTCAGGATTATTACCATTATTGAAAATTGAAACTCTATAAACATTACTTACATCTTCAGGATTATTAGTATCCTAATTATTACGCATGTCATCTAAAAGAAATTGTATTACAATACTAAATTAGGTTTACAATAGATACTGGAGAGAAAAGAAAAACCCAATAGCCTAAGAACACAATTGTAGAAAAAGTAATGAAACCCTTTAGTTACACATGAAAGTATTAAGTGTCTATGAAGTTTTTCTTATAATTTAACAAACTAATTACAAAAACAAATAAATAATTAAATCTGTTGAAATCTTGGCAAAAATCGAAAGCAGATATTACATTTTTTGCCTTATGTAATACACCTTTATAAAAGTACCATTAGTTTTACGACACAAACAAAAACAGTAATTGGTGCAGCATAGTTTTATTAATTGAGGGAATGGTGTTAATAATTTTCTACTTTAGGTCATTTATTGCACCTATCTTTATTCGACACATGAGGGTTTTAACACAACAAAATAAAAATAATAAAATCCCTCGCACGAACAACCAAATTGTTCTATGTTTAGTTTTTACCAATTATGCTTTTAGGATATGTAAAACTAATTGACGGATCCATTATCATCCTTAATAATTTTAATAGACAAATAATTATGTGATATGATGCACAATACTTTTGTTTCTGAACATACGTAGTCCAACTCGAGAAATTATGTCATAAAAAGGTGCAGTCATATTTTCAATCATTTATGGTACTTTGTCTTTATAGTGAAATCTGTTAGTCTACTATGGTTATATTTAATACTATATGTTGGATTATTTAATTATTGTTTATTAAAATTATTAAAAACAAATTAGAGAGACTTAATTAAAAATTATTTAAAAAATCTAATTGTAATGAATTTGGCGTAGAATCAAGAATGTGCTTTTACAAAAAGTATACCTACATGAAACAATTTAGTTACACTGTGTTTCCAGAAAGAAATGGTAAGTAATATTACTACTACTACTACTACTACTACTACTACTACTACTACTACTACTACTACTACTACTACTACTACTACTACTACTACTACTACTACTACTACTACTACTACTACTACTACTACTACTACTACTACTACTACTACTACTACTACTACTACTACTACTACTACTAATAATAATAATAATAATAATAATAATAATAATAATAATAAATAATACAAATGTATAAACCAAAGATTAATAATTTTTATGCTTACAAATTATTATTATTATTTACTTAAAATAATTACCTAAATGGAAAATTTAATACATTATTTACTTACTCTGTTATATCCTTTCTAATTAAATGTGGCATTTCTGCACACACTTTTAGCTGAGTACTTTTTTTGTAGATGCTTTGATTTAACTGACTAGATTGCGTATAATTTGATGTGTTTGTTTGTAACCCAATGTTCAATGATGGACAATTGCCTATTTTGCATTTTTGATGTACATAGTATATACAATCAGGCATTTTAAAAGAAGAATTATTGCACGAAGTGTGCGTTTGTAATTTATTACTTAAATTTTGAGTATAACATGGAGAAAATGATGGCAAAGAAAAAGCACTGTTGTTGAAATCCATTCGTGTCTGGTTGAATTTGGATGCAAAATAACCGCAAAAGTATTTATTGAGCTTTAAAATAAGCATTATATATATTAATTTATAATCAATCAATAATGCGTATAATCAAATTTAAGAAATCAATATTATTATATTTATTGTACATAATCTTTATTCATTTATTTATCGTTTCATTGTTACGAACAATTTTTCCCTAAAAAGTATAATGCAACAAGGTTGTTCCATGTAAATGATACTCAGATTTGTATACAATACTCTTGTTTTCTAACAATTTATTTATTTATCTATAAACTTGTTTCAACAACACCACATGTCCATTCAAGTTTTGGTATAGAAAAGTTCGCATATTGAAGAATGAAATTTTTTCCCCTTTTTAATTGATTTTGTTATTGCAATTATATTTTCCTGTTTTGAACTTTCTATTGTTGTCTTATCAACATGCAGTTGTTATAGAAATAAGAGTGCAACCTATCCATTTTTACTTATTAATAATAAACTCAATCAATGTTTTAATTGTTTGTTAATATTAGTAAAAAAAACGTTTTTACAGTTCTACAAATTTGTCATCGAGTTAATAACTAAAATACAGATACAAAAATATTTAAAGCATTGGGTTCCCTTTATAATTTCAAACAAAAATAATAGTAGACGTAAACTGTGAGATGAATCTGTTTGTGTGCACAAAAACAATTTGTAACTTTATTAAATTTAGCGTGGACTTAACATATGCATGTTGCATATGTGTATGCATGTATGGTTACACATGTTAAGTTAATTACATCATATAATTATATATATACTGATTCTTTATATGTTTGTGGCTGAAGGGAATATACGAAATGAATCCATCTTACAGTTTATGTCTTCTATTATTCTTGTTTGGAAAAAATATTTAAACCAAACAATTAGTGTATAACACCTAAATCTCATTTCGAAATATATTGACAGTGTCGGCACTGTGGTAGAGTTAGCAGAACATTCGACTCACAACTGAGTAGATTTGAGTTTAACTTCTATCACAGGCCTTAAATGCGGGCCTTCGTCTATTTTTAGTAATGGCCTACATACTAAAAAATGTATCTAGTAAAGCGTTTAAGCAGTAGGAAAAAATATTGCCGAAAAACAGTAGATAAATCATTTGAAGAAACATTCACATCGGTATAAAAATAATCTTTTAAAAATATACAAACTGGAAACGCTTATTTGTTAACCAATCCTGTACCAATATATACTTAACTTAGCAGAGTGACTACAAATCCGATTTTCAAAACAGAGATACTACTAATAATAATATCATTAATGGCACAGTCACCTCTTTATATGTTTCAAGTTTGTAAAATATCTCTGAGTATTCCCCTCAACTGTTCATAGTGTTTGGATGTTGGTTTAAAGACGTAGTCATTATTTTCATGACAATACCCTGCCAAAGTAATGCACAAATTGTTTTAAACAGTATTTAATGTTTTAATCGTTAATTGGGAAAGTCAAAGTTACGGTATACGTAAAATGCGTCAAGATGTTTACAAAATCGTGACCAAATAAACGTAATCTTGGTCTTCATATCATCACAGACAGTATACATGTAAATAATTGTGTTTTTGAGATTTAAGTAAGTTAATAATACTAAATATTTTAGAAAATAAATAATACAATTTAAAAAATTTTTATTATTGTTTTTAAACAGCAACTATTTTATCACTTCTTCGACTAATATAATTTCTTTCAACAGTAACAAATTAAGAACAAGGTTTAAAATGGATATATTATATTTTTCGTTTCTTCTACAATTTATTGCACATGAATCAATATTATCATATATTTAGAAACTGTAAAATTCCCTCATGTTAGTGCTATTAAAATATTATTCATACTAATTGAATCTATGACAGATTATAGAGTTCAACATAATAGTATATTGGAAATACAACCTGAAGGAAGAAAAATTAGAACGTTTTAAGTTGACTTAACGGTTATCAGTTATTTATTTTTTAATAAAAACATATTTATTAATTTCAAAAATTGTACATATTCTGTTTTTCTATTGAAAAAAACCTTTTGTGCAGAACAAGAATAATATAATAATCTCAATGTTTTTAAAACGCGACAATAACAGGATACTTGTGCGTTGATACTTGTTATATTTTTTTCTATTAATTATTTAAAACAATTAGATTATTATTATTATTATTATTATTATTATTATTATTATTTATGGTTATTGGCTTAGATACTTTAGTAGAAGTAGCTTTTAGCACACACAAGTTATGTGCAATTATAAAAATACAATACAATTAGCAGTATGCAACATCAGTCCAAATATAAATAAATAAATAAATAAAATAAGATTAAATTACATAGGCTAAAAAAAATTCAAAATCAACGTATATTCAAAAGTCATGTTCAATATGATATACGTAAAGAGGCATGGTATTATTTGGAGACGTACTATGGTTAATAGTGTACAAATATAATAGTATACATGGAATGCAAATGACTCATAAGTGAGCATGACTAATAAAACAATACCCTGGATGAAGGATAATGAATGGTCACAAATTAGAATGGGCAGATTACAAACAACGGTGATTGGTCAGACCAAAAAACAAAAAAAAACACACTCATGATTTGGATAGACTAATGTAAAGGTCACTTTGAATTTTGTTGGGATAGGATAGTAACCTTGCTAAATACGGCAGACATAAACTTAAATACACATTTGTTCTGCTCTTAACCTGTATATGTGATCTTCTCGTCATTCCCGATGCAAATAATTTGCTGAAATCACGATAAAGTGGATGATTGGAGGTGTTGGAGATACGACTGATAAATTGAAAACATTCCTTGAAGTGCCGATGAATTATTTCATTAAGAATGTCATTTTAAGAAGTACCCGATGATTGGCTAATGATGGTAATAAACTTTTTTTAACTTCATAAAATCCTTTCATTTCAGTCCAGGAAATATTACAGGGGAGCAATATAATATTATTGGATACAATGCACCTTTAAAATATGTATTAATAACATGTTGGCGAACATGAAGGTTCCTTAAACGTCTTATGTAGTAACATAAACCTTCAGTTTTTGTAAACAAATGGTCGATGTGAACAAACCAGGTAACTTTGTTATTCAGTAAAACGCCGAGATATTGAAAACTATCACAAGTATCAATCTCCACATTTTTAATTCTTTAACAATGTTTTCTCAGCTATGTAGAAATATTGCCTGGTCTGGGAAATTTAACTAAGTGAAATGTATTTAAACGGAATTTTACATTGATTCGGACTTTTAAACACTTAAAAAAGTTTGGTTTGTAAAATCTTTGTTACTTAAACAATTATTTAAAAAGTTGTATAACAAGCAAACTATTTTACAAAATGTACTTATAAGTAGTCAAACATATCACAATTAATTTAACTTAACTGTTTATTGTTGAATACAAATACTGCAAATATTTAACACAAAGTTATCAATAATTTTATCAAAAATGTCAATTAATACAAACTTTATTAAACAGATAAAATTTATCAAATAATTTTTTTAGATAATTGTTTTTATGCACAAATTCAGTTTTTATAAAAGAAAGTATTTGTGTTTGTATTGGGCTGAATCAGTACATTTTATACAATTAATTGATTAAGAAATTTCATTATTAACAAGATTAAGTTTTTCAAATTTTTATTTATTTCATCAACTGTACAATTATAAAGTTTTGGACATTTTTGCACTTTTGAAACGATACACTACTGTAACGATCATCTTGATAAATAATTTCAAATGTGTTTTTGTTTTGTGTAAGTATTTATATTATTGTCGCCAAAATGTACATACAACGATTTATGATAATGTATTTCAATATAAAATTAGATGGTACCGAAAACAATAAATCTAAAAGTTGATACGTTAATTTATAAACAATGGTTAGTACAAGTTATTGTATCAACAAATACTATTACATTAAATTTAATAATTTAAAAATTAATGATCGGTTTGTCAAATTTCCATTATTCAAAAGCGCTGCATACATATATTTTAAAGCATGTTTAACAAGTAAGTAAGTGTTGTACGTTAATCAAATCCAATGCTCGTAAGAAGCAGTACTTTAGTTACTTATTTGCATCAATTGTAATAGAAAGCAATCTTTTATTTAGTCATGTTCAAACACTACTAATTCAACATAATAAAGCAAACCAGATTTTTAAAACCAACAGATGACTATAACTGACAAAGCACAAAAATGTAGAGCTTGTTTAATTGCAGGACAAATCAACAATTATAATTAATCAGAGTAATTGGCTAAGAGGTCATAACTATAAAATGTCAATTAGTCAAATTATTTTTTATAATTTTTCAAAATTCAAAGTTATCACACATATGCTTGAGTGTTTATAAGTGTAAAACTATAATACAGTCATAAAAACTGATTAACTCCTTTTTAAAATATTAATGTACATTTATAGCTACGTGTAATCAATATTTTAAACATAAATAAATAATAGAATAGATTTATGTAGAATTTTTAATATAAACATATTGTTTATAAGCATATCTTCGAATAAGTAAACGTATGTTATTATTTTACTATTTCTAAAACATAAAATTTTCAATACAACAGTAGTATTTAAAAGTTAGTTATACAATATTGATTGCTATTATTAATTGTTTCAGTTTGACATTACTGGTGTTTGCAAAACAAAAGAACGTTTTCTAGTAGTTTTTAATAATTT
Source organism: Cardicola forsteri (assembly GCA_025895645.1). NCBI lineage: Eukaryota > Metazoa > Platyhelminthes > Trematoda > Strigeidida > Aporocotylidae > Cardicola > Cardicola forsteri. The sequence continues at coordinate 1,205,706 of JAKXYG010000004.1, forward strand.
GAATAAAAAAATATCTATTATTTGTGTTTTGTCTGTTTTATTACTGCTTAAAATTTGTAACTTTCTATCATAAAATGTAAGAATATTAAAAGACGTCCTTTTATACTTTACTTAATTTTTATAAAACATACGTCAAATTTGAATTTTATATATAAAAAATGGTAATCCTATAATTTATATTTATAATTAGTAGTTAATTATTATACAGACGTAAAGTGAATATTAAATCCAATACAAGACCAAGCGCAATATAAAAGCCCATTTTGTAGTAGTTAAATCCACAAATATCAAGGTACATGTATTAAATTTATAAATAATTTGTTCAGTTGAACCAAAACCTATGTAAGCAAATAGTAATAAAGTACGGTTCATTTAATTAGGTTAGTATAAAATGCAAGATTAAAGCACATTTGTGATAATTACCAGTAAAAAATTATTATACTACTACTACTACTACTACTACTACTACTACTACTACTACTACTACTACTAATAATAATAATAATAATAATAATAATAATAATAATAATAATAATAATAATAATAATAATAATAATAATAATAATAATAATAATAATAATAATAGTAATAATAATAATAACAATAATAATTTTTTCCATTAAATTTATTAACATTTTACATAGTACAAATGTTCTTTATTGTGACTTATAATAAACTCTAATCTCTAACTAAAGGAAGACATCAAAAACCAGTATTATTTTTTCTTTCTGTTGTTTATAGGTATCTATCTATTGTGCCAGTAGCTTATCCATAGTTTTGAATCAAATCTGTCAGTGGCATATAAGAAATCTATGTGTTTGATACAAATTGTTTTGAGTATTTTATAATAATAATAATAATTATTATTATTATTATTATTATTGTGATTATTATTACATTTTACTCAAAATATAACGTATAAAATTTACAAATATTAAGTGTTTTAATAATATACTAATTAAATAAATTATTTTTATTTTTTAAAAGGTATATACATCTCTAATAAATGCTATATTATATAGCAGTCGTTTTAAAATCAAGTTCTAATATAATTTATTTATTTATTTTAACTTTTACCAATTTGCATCGTTCCTTTTACTATAAACTGTGGTTTTTAAAAACATTAATCCACTTTCTTTGTTTGACGATAACCTACTATTTTACCAAAACAGAATCGCCCACGTCCCACTTTAAATTTCTATTTTTATCAAACTGAACTTGCGATTAGTTACCAAGGCGGTTTTATTTGTGTAACATTGTTAATAGTTGTAATTGTGTTATTTTTCCTGTGTAAACATTATAATTACGTAGAAGTTGCAAAAGTACATTAAATCTGTAATTTAATAAATAGTTATTTTTATAAATCATTCTGTCAGTGCAAAATATGTATTATTTTTTTGAATATTTCGAATAAAATGTTTTTAATTTGCGTTTGTATATAGATTTTTTTTGATATCTCGCACACTTACAAAACTACAAAAACTTAAAAATGTACATTATTAATAAATGTCATATGATTTTATATATAATCAGATTGAAATCAATGTTGACCTATAATTTGATTTAAATATTTGTGTATTTTTTAGCTTTAATATCGTATCGTTTTTTCTGTCTAAACATCGGCTGGCTTTAAAAGTTGGAAACCACATTGTCAGTTTGACAAATACCACTAATAAAAATGTTGTTTATAATTTCCCGACCAAATTTTAAAAAACAACAACCTATTGAATTTATATTGCTTTAATAGTTTACAGAAAACATCTTTTAGCAAAAGGACATTTAGAAAAAAAACAAACAAAGGTTTGTACTTGTTGTGGGTGGTACATCTTTGTCATTTGGCATAAAGAAACCTTAAAAAACATAAAGAAAAGATTTCAATTTATATGATAATATTTCTATACTGATTGAATTATAATAATTATTATTACCATTATTATTATTATTATTATTATTATTATTATTATTATTATTATTATTATTATTATTATCATTATTTATTACAAAAGCCTTTTACTTTAAAAATAAGCATGGGGCAATAAGACAACAATTACAGCAAAACAACAACAACAAAGTCCCATAACTCAAAAAGAACATGAGACAACTACATTTTTCCATGTAACTAAATATTTTACCAAACATTTAGTTTGATCGCATGAAACATTCATTTTAATTAGACATACTTTAATTAAAATTATTACATCAATTAAATGTAAAATTTTTTGGATTTTTAAAATGTTTGTTTGGGTTATAAATGTTTAAACAACAATATAAAAAAAGCAAGGTCAACTAAAGAGAAGATGATTGGAAAAGAGACTAACAAAAGTTGGTGTTGCAAACAGAACCAAATGGAGAACGCTAACAAGAAACAGTGATCCCCCATAAAAAAAGAAAGGAAAAACGCCAGTTTAAAGTTTTTGTGAAAAAGAGAGTTAAAGCATCAGATTGAGAACTATTGAGTTCAAATTCATTACCAGCAAACTATAAAGTATTTTATTACATTGGAATACTAAAAAAATAATAAGCAAAATGATTAACCAAAAATAAAACAATTCCTTAATAAACAATGTGCAAGATTCGAACAACAAAACACAAGAGCAACAGAAGTTAGTGGCAGAGCCACCTTTTCATTGATTCTAAGTTTGCATTAGTCACGGTTTTTGGAGGAGTATAGAGATAAATCTGTCCATTGAGTTAGTCGCTGTTTCCAAAATAGCATAAAGATCGTACCGAACAGCATCCATCAAAGTACGTTTTGTGATCACATTTCCCTTTTTCCCATTTGGCATTTAGACAAGCCAAGGTTATGATGCATGAGATTGCATTAGGGTTTTTTTACAAAGAACGTATTCAAACCAGCGCAATCTTTGTTGTCACAATATCGATTATGGAAAATCGTGAAATTGGAGGTTATTTTGAATTTGTCAAAAACTAATCCTTTTCGTCCAATCCCTTAATACAAAGAACGCGAAATAGGTGATGATGCCAAACGTATCTAAGACATTTTGCTTAAAATTTGTCAAGTTTTATGATATCTTACCCTGTAAAAGACCACATTTCAGATGCTTACAAATGTGTCGTGCAAACCAATGAAGTGAAAATTCTCAATTTTGTGTTTGGATTGATACGTTTTACAGCAGCAACCAAACAAATTTAAAATTCACTTTATTAGATGACCCACCGTCAGAAGCAATTGAAGAGCTCAGTTACGTAAATTTTCCGCATCAGGAGATTAATATGACATGATGACTGGTTTTTTAAGGTGGATCTACAGGCCATATTCATAAAAACCTTTTACAATGAAATTCAATGCAAGATGAAACTGAACTTTATTTTTAGCTAGAGGAACAACATCGTCAGCGTATTCCAAGTCGGTAGTGACTTTGTACCAACGTACACACAAACATCTTGGCAAATATAGAATTAATTGCATAGTTGAACAAAAGCGAGAAACTACGCAGCTTTGACGGACACCACTGCTAATTTCAGGTGGCTTGGTAGTAGATTTGTTGCAATTGCGGATTGCAGCAGTTCAGTTCTTGTACAGAGCACTTAAGAGATTTATAAGTTTTGGAAGGATTTTATCACGTAACAAGTTGTTTTCTGTTTAGTGTCAAACATAATCTGTGAACGCTGTATACGTAAGACGTTAAAATTTTACCCCAAATTTCAGAATGTGTTAAAACATATGCATTTGATCAATACATCCTATACCAGAACGAACATCAGTTTGGTTAAGACATGTGGTCTTCTCGCTCTCCGGCAAATCTCTTTAACTATAGTTAAGTAATGATTTTGGCAGCTATGCAAAGTAAACTAATACCCCTGTAGTTAGCAGAAATGTCTTGCTTGTCTGCTACAGAATCCAAATGTTTCCGCTTGTTCTCATAACTCTTTCATTTATATGGTATCTAATGTCATATGATTTTGTACATAATCAGATTGAAATCAATGTTGACCTATAACTTAACTAAAATATTTGTTTATTATTTAGTTTCAATGTTGTATGTTTTTTAAAAAAAAGGTACTTTACAGTCGCAATTTGAACAATATCACTAATAAAAAATGTTGTTATATGTGTATTACCACTAATAATATGTACTGCAGACAAGAAAATAATCTAATTTATTTAAGTTAGTAAGGTTAAAAAAATAAATAAATATCCTTTGTTGGACATTCATTATACTGATTAAATGGAGAATTTCGTTATAGTTCATATTCTCCTTTATTCAAAAATCAATTTAGTTACAGATTTTAATTTTCTAGTGTGACAGCAGAAAACAAATATACGTTTTCAAAATTGCTTGATTATATTAGCTACGACGGAAAAGCGGGTTTAATTCTATAGATTGTATTTCCAACTAGCTGTCTGTTTCATTTTTAATGTTTTTAAATCACGGATTTGGAGTGCGTTACACCAGAATTACATTGTGGATAAACTCAGTAAAACAATGGCATATTGAAAAATAATAAATTCATAAATGTTTTAATTATAGCCAATTGATTTATGTAATAAGTCAAACACTTTCAACTATTTATACTTAATTATTGTGATTGTAAGAATTTTGAAAAACGAAAATAATTTTGAAATATGGATTGTACTACTTTACATTTATTATTATTATTTACTACTTTGAATGTTTTTACGGGAAACATCTTTTAGCAGTGGATATTTTTCAGCAAGGCCAAACGTGGTCCCGCATTCAGTGGGCCGGTGGTGGGATTCAAATCTATGTCCACCCAGATGCAAGTCGAGCCCTGTACACCGCTAGACCACATCGGTACAACAATTATGTGTCACATTTCACTAAAGACATTAAAAAAACATTGTATTAGTTAATTCTTTTTTTAATTTATGAAAATTTTACCCTTATTTTTCTAAATGTTGTTTTTTTGAAAAGGTTTTTATATTCGATATATATATATATATATATATATATATATATAGAAGTGATTCAATCTAGCCAGTCCCAAGCCTGGATAAAGGAGGAGGGTTTGAGAGCAAGGTTGGCAAGTTGGCCTTTGTAAAACATTTATACTACTGCGGAAACCATAAAAGATGACGCAATTTCGGCAAACAACAACGTATCTGGATGGCAAAGTTAACAGATGACAAGGTTGAGTAAGAGCCGAAAGAAAGCGCATTCTTTGATTTGCAGAATTTTTAATGTCAACGAGACATGGTTGTTGTTGTTGTTATTGTTTTGCTGTAATTGTTGTCTTATTGCCCCATGCTTATTCTCAAAGTAAAAGGGCTTTGTATATATAATATAATACATTTACTTGATGCACTATCGATTAAGTCCTATAAGGAGCCGAGATTAAACCCACAGCTGCTAATGCGGAACTTTCACATTGCTTAATGCGTAAACATATACATATGTGTACATCCGAGTTACTTTAGACACTTTTAAAGATATACACAATTTATTTACATCTATTTAAATAAAAAAAGGTTCATTCTGATATTGAAATGAATGACGGTTAATTTCTATTAACACCAGGGGTGTTACATTAATATCTGTTTAGGCCAAAAATAGCTTTTGTTTATTCACGTCTATATTGTAAAAGTAAAAATAAAAAGAAGTAACCTTGTTGTACTAGCCAATCTGATCCACTTGCCTTTCTGGAATCAATAAATTCAATTTTAAGAAAAAATGCAAAAACAATTATTCCTTTAAAAAGAAATGCTGTTGGCAGTAAAACATTTTGCTTAACCATATACAATAATAGCTTTATTGATATTGTTAATAGAAAAAATATCACCTGAATTTTTTTAATGACAATTGAAAAAAGCAGTGAAATTAGTATAATAAAAAGCAGATATTTTAAAAGAAAATGATAACATTATCGGGATTACAAACATTTCTGAAACTTAATAAAACGTAAATTATTGTTAACTTTTTACATATGAAATGTTACTTGAGTTAAGTAATGAATAAATAAAAATACATTAAGTAGCAATTTTAAAACTGCTAGTAATTGTTTAAAAATATTTTCACTTGTTAATATAAAATAAAAAAAGATTGTCTAAATTGTTTAATTTGTTCAAGTATAAAAAAATATTGTATAGGATGCTAAAGATTCTAACGGTATGACTAATACTTATAAAATATTAATTTCCAATGATGGTAATAATTCCGTTTCTATACCTCCATTTTGGACTTACATTAAAATGGATGGCATATAATTGGGTTCCCGCTTTGGCGTATAGGTTCTAACAGATACTCAGAACATTTAAAAAACATCATATGGTATGTGTATATCATATGTAGCCGTTGTGCTAAGGGAACAACCCTAATAAAAAATCATTCACTCTTGCTAATTTTGGTTAATAGAAAGATGCTGTTTATCGGCTAAGATAATTCGATATCCTCCTACATTTGTTATGCTCATGAAACAATTGGAGTCGATTGTTTGATATATTGTGTACATTTATAAATAATGAAGAAATGACTATGTCAACTGACCGCAATAGTAATATTAATAATAATAATAATAATAATAATAATAATAATAATAATAATAATAATGATAGTAATAATAATAAGTTTATCTATTTATTAAAATTACTTAATTTTTTCTAATTAATGTTTTCTTAAACGTAAAATTAATATACTTTATTTTTATTTGCATGTGTGGATGCCCTTAATATCACAAAATATTCACTTTGATTTCAGCAGTAAACATAGAATTTTAAAAATGTGTAGGGTTGAATACATTTTTATGGATGTTCAAAATGACATCACACAATTCAATTGAATATTTATTATATCAATAATTAATTTAAACTTTTTTGAATTCTTTATGAATTGATTAAATTTAGGTGATCTAGTTTTATCTATCTTCCTTCAATGTGTATATTATATTGATAAATGTTAAATTGCAGAATTAAGATTGAATGTTAATCTATCTATCTATCGATCTATATACATACATATATATTTCCTTCCCCTTTTGTATATGTGTGTTTGTAAAGGACATACTAACAAAAATAATATTTCCAAAATTTCTACCAAATTGGATTGACCTTGGAATATAAATTAGAAAAAAAATCAATTGCAAATAATTCACAAGATGTACTTTAAAAAATGCTGTTTACCAGACCGACATTAATCCCACTCGGTGTGCATTATTTAACATGGTTTTTAGAAATTTACAAAATGTGCTAAACGAATATTACAGTACAATGCAAATTGGCAAAATAAATAATCTTTTGATATAAGAAATTATTAAATAATATTGTTTTCATTTTAGATATTTCTACTATCTTTGTTTATAACAAATTGCATAATGTTCACAGTTAAAACAGTTTTTAATTACTACCCTCTTTAGACAATATTGTTAGTCTTACGTATGCTTTAAAATGCTTCTAAAAGGGTCTATTGTAGATGACAACATATTCAATCATATGATGTACATATAGTATGTTATGCAATATGAAAGTATGATGCAATCGAGGCAAAATTCATACATACTTTATTGACTACTCAATATTTGATTTATTAAATAAAATAGACAAGAATAAAATAACTTATAAAGATAGAGCAATGGTTCACTAGTTCAAAATCAAATTCTAATAAATATTTTAAATTACTCATGTTTGTGCCAATTCCATGTTGTAGAAGAATAGTTCAATAGACATATGCATAAATTTGGCATTTAAAGTCATATTTTGAAAATTTAGGCAAAAGATATAATACAATTTTGGCAATACTCTATATATTTGTACGTATAATTTAACAATATTTAGAATATAATCGTACAATTAGTTTTTTCAAATATTTCCATATTTCCATTTCCATTCGTTTTATAGCATTAATATAATTACTTTGTCAACATAAATATTTAATACATGTAGTGCACAAGTATGTTTATAGACGTACATATCAAAATTAATTTTTGTGCAACATGTGTATTAATTTGATTGTATCGTTATCAGTACGCTTGTTTAGTTTGTTCACATTGCATTGATGAATTTTAACGAGTGCATTTTCTACACATAGTTATTGTAAACCTAATTATGTTTTACTCTTGAAATTCGTATAACATTAGGATTATAATTTAGGAAACAAATTGTCATACGATGTATTCGTGTCATCCCAGAAATGTAAGTAGTTCAATTTTATTTAACTTAACTTTAAAGTACATAATTTACAATTAAGTGCAGTATACTAGCAAGGTGGTGTCAAAATCAATGCAGTATAATCCATTTGTTTTTGTGACACTATTTAATTATATGATGCACAAGTAAGTTATAGTAAAGCATTCTATAAACAATATCTTAAAGGTATTAGTAAAATATTTTATAAAAACTAGCATTTTATACCAATATAAATATAAAACTCTAATTTAGACTAGAAACAAGAATATACACATTTAATGCTGGAGGTCCATATAATACTCTAGAGCATTGAACAATTAAAAAAGCAATGCTCCGGTCTGTATTTAAAAATAGGTAACATAGTTTTCATTATATATTTAAAATTAAGCTATTTTAGTCATACAAAGTGCAAAATCATTGACTAAACTAGACGTTACATTTATACGATTGCCTTCGGACAGAAATAAAAAATCTATGATGTAATACACAATTAATTTCCACAGCATTAGGCTAAAAAAAGCGTAGGAACCCCTATGTCAAATGCTTTTAAAAAATTTTAAAACGCAATAAATGAATATTAAAAATATATAGTCTGTATTATTTATTTTTATATACGTATAAATATTTCATAATGTAATTTATTTTTAACCAACTAATTTGCTTATTTTTAAAATTCTACTAGTGTCTACATTCTTATTTTTGATCTAAATTACAATTTAATAATTATAATAGTATAAAATGCCAGTTTTAATAAAATATCTTACTAATACTTTTAAGATAATGTTTAAAGAATATTTTAGTACAACTTAAATGTGCTTTATATAATTAAATGGAGCCACAAAAACGAATGAATGATACTGTATTGATTTTGACATTAGCTTGTTTATCCATTGTATTTATCATGTAATAAAATATGTGCATGACATTCCGTGTTATTATACTATTTTATTACGTTGGATTAAGTAAAATGTTTTTCAAATTACTTTAGTTGGTATTTGAATCAATATTTAACGTTTTAAGAATAAATAAATAGATTTTTTAGATATATTATTTTATTGTTTAACAAAGCATTTTTCGGTAACTTGACGTGCAGCGAAACCGAACAAGGATCCGATTTTAGTGTCTATAATACAATCAAAACCCATAATTACTGAGGCAAGAGTCCAGCGCCTTAGTTACTTATATTTAAGAAAAATTAGGAATGCAATTTCAATAGTAAATGTATTAATTTATAGGTTTGTAGTAATTTTTTTTCTATTCTACAATAATGTAGAGTTGGCAACGTAACATTATTATTTTTAAGGTAAAACAACATTTCTTCATAACAAAAATATATAATATAACCTTGATTTTTATCACATGCGTTAGCTTTATTTGTCAAACCTTGAAACTTATTTTAGTAACTATTAGTTTTTAATAAATAATTACTTCAAATCGATAGAAATGTTTGTTTATTATAAAAAAAATCATATATACAAAATAGTTGTAATCAATTTGAAATTAATACAAAGTAAGACACATTTTTTTGAGAATTTTAATTTTATTATAAAATAAAATAAGTTGAATGCACATTTAACCGGCTATATAATATTAATTAAACATTTTCAATAACAACTAGAAATAAACTTTATTGAATGACTTAATGTCGCGAATTATTTAATACCATGATGAAAATATTTTATAGTCAACTTACAAATAACTTACTTTTTCAATTGAAAAATAGTAATGTTAAAATAATTTTAAAAACAGGAATTATGATTGGTCTGAGTGGTCTAGCAATACAGCGCTCAACCAAATGGGCATAGGTTCGATCTCTACTCCCGGTACCAAATGTAAGCCCACGTTTGGCTTGCTGCAATGTTCCCCGTTGAAAGATGCATTTCCCGTAAAACATTTAAAGTGGTAAAAGTAAATAAAAAATAAGATAATAAATATTGCAAAGTTTTTGTCCTTTGTGCATACAATGAATTACGTTTACAGTCATAAAATTTTGTGTTAAATTTGAAAAAAACTAAAATATATCAATTAAAATATAAAATAGTGACAAATTAATTTACAATTTATTTAAACATGTAATTAAATTTTGGCTTACAACAAAATTTGTAGTAATATTTAATGAAAAATTAAAATAGACGTGTCGATTTTATATAACAATGCAAGGAAAAACAGAAAACAAAATCTATGTAATACAGATAAATAATGGAGCATCATGTGATGTAAATGAATAAGTGCACATATTTTGAGTTCATAAATGAATAAAATATGTAACTTAAAAACTTTTAAAGCGTCTGTTCGCTTTTTGTCTTATAAAATGTATTCAGTTTTTAATTAAATAAACCAAAACAAAATTTACTATAACTATTAGTTTAAAATTGTCGAGATTTTACAAAAACAAACTTCTGACATTAAATGTTGACTTACAAACAAAATACATAAATTACACAGGTTGTTATTTGAACAAAATAAATTTACAATTTGGATTACTTTTTAACATAAAATAAATAAATTAATTAAGAAGTAAATATTATTATTAATAATACTAATAATAATAAAATTAACAAAATTGAATAAATAATTTAATTTTAACTTAAAAATGCTAATTATTTACATTTTACTTGTAAAATAATGGATGTTCAATAAAAAGCTAAAATGTTAGAGGTACTTTAAGCCCAATTTTTTTAAATAACATATTTCATTTTAAAATTAGATTTTACCATTTTACTACAAATGAAATATTTATTGACAAAAAATTGAAAAATGTATTATTATCAATATTAATATTATTTTTATTAATAGATAATAATGTAAACAAAATTAAAATTAGATAGGGAAACATATGTGAAACATATTTTTACCATCTTGTAAAAAGTTTTCTTTCAATTTTTATTCAATTTCTGGTTTCCATTTTCCAAATAATGTGCTCAAAACTATTCCAAATAAAAATAATCATCATTCTGCTTTTCAAAAAAGCTTAATAAACACCCGTATTGATAGAATGACGTTGCCAATTGTTTTATCAATAAATATTCATTCATTATTTACCAAAACGGATTATATTCGAGCACTAATTAATGAAAGACTACACAAAAAACTGTTGCTTTCTTCTTATTTAAGAATCCTGATTAAATAAATACATTGACAGTAACCTGATCTTTACCAACGGTAATTCAACCCTACAATTAGACCGTAGTGACAAATTCAACTTTCGTAGTGGAGGTTTGGTAACACATGTTAGTCAAAAAATTTTCCAACAACCTACAATCTCCTTTCAATATTCTTAAAATGGTATAAAATGTCTGGGAGTTAACTTTAAGCGTAAATTTATGCCACTATAAAAATATATACATAATTAGCATTTACATATCCCCATCAGTTAAGGTATGTGATTTAGAATGATTTTATAATAAAATTTTAGAATATTTCATTAACATTTGTGATAAAAATGTAATCATATTAACTGGAGATTTTAATCGCTCTAATGTTACTATGTTTTCCTTACTAGGTTCAACGAATATACAAAAATATATACATAACGGTTTTGTTTTAAAAATAAGCATTAGGCCATAAGGCAACAATTACAGCAAAATAACAACAACAAAATCTTGTTGGCATTGAAGATTCTGCAAATCAAGGATTGAGCTTCCTTTCGGCTTTCATTCAACCCAGTCATCTGTGTAACTTTGTCATCCAGATACGTGCAAACACTTTTTTGCCGTTTTTTGCCGGAATGGCGTTCTCTTATTGTTTCCGTAGCAGTATGAATGTTTTACAGATTTCAGATTGCTAACCTTGCGCTCAAACTCTCCTTCTTCATCCAGGCTTGGGACTGGCTAGATTGAATTATTCCAACGAATATTGCTATTTTTCTACTAGAGGTGACTCACAGTTAGATTGTATTTTTACTAATGCCTCACAGCACTATGTTACCAAAAGCATGGCTCCGTTATCAACATTTGATCATTGCATTATTCGAATCCTTTTAAAAATATATTCCAAACTAAATTATGTTACGTTTCTAAAACCAACTACAAAATTATATATTTTTGTAAGAGGTTCTACACAAATTAACATTACTTTGCGCAACAATGCACTTTTTCAAAGCAACTTGCACATGATCACAGATGGCCTGAACGCTCAAACATTGCTATTCTGCAATTAAAGATTCACTCGATTTAACAATATCTAAATCTATTAACAGGGTCATTATTTCAGACCATTGGAGAACCTCTAGAACCACTCCAATACCTAAAACATTTCATCCCAAAAGTGCTTTAGATTTCAAAGCTATTGCATGCACTTCAGTTTTACTCAAAATCACTTAAAAGCTAATACTGAAGGAGTTAAGATATACACTACAACTTAGCAATGACTTCATGCAATTTGGTTACAAAAACAACCGATAAACTTTAGATTGTGTAGCCAACTTAGTTCACAACATTGGTAAATTATTAAACAAACGCAAATGCTTCATTATTTGCTCACTTTTAGATTATAAATCTACATGTGATAGTATCTCAAGGAGGAAACTAATAGAACGTTTGATCGATTCAGACTTATCCAATTATATTATTAAGTAATTATCAAATTTTTTTCTGGATAGGAACCAGTACACAAAATGCGGTTGTAAAATATATACTCTAAAGGATACTAGCAGTGGTGCATTGCAGAGACCGTACTATTTCCTTTTCTTTTTATCACTCTGCGTCGATCCTCTAAACATTTCGTCTATTTTAGGTTTATTTAAATATGCTAATGATATGCTATTATTCAGTAGCATTTTATCAGCTCACGATGTTCAGCAGTTTAAAAATAATATTAATGAAATTGAACAATGGTCTAAGGACTCTAACCTTCTCTTAAATCCACAAAAATGTAAAATGGTAAATTTTACATAAAACTTAAATTTTCAGTTCAGCTCAAAAGCGCTAACATGAATCCCAGTTATGATTTTAAGTATTTTGGAATTAACCTAAATAATAAACTAAGTTGGTCTAACCATTTAGATTTAGTATTTACACAGACTAGGCATCTTTGTTATCATATGAATAGATTAAGATGTCTTTATATTAGCAATAAAGTAATCAATTTATTTTTTAAGTCAACCTTTTCCCCAACAATTCTGTACTACCCGCCAGTTATATTTCCAGGTCTGTTAAAAAACATTTTGTTATTTTAAAAGATGTATCACTATAATAGCTACGTTAGTAGGCATCACATATGTAGAAATTACTAACAAAATAATTGAGGAATACTTTAAGAATTGTTGTCTACTAATCACACAAATAATAGAGGATAATAATCACACCCTACACGCCGATCTCAACAAATCAATTTCAACCTGCAAAACAAGGAGAAAACTTATTTATATTTAATTAAAGATAATCATCTACTATAATTCGTGCATTCCTTATTTGGCAAAATGTCCAGCCAACCCTGAACTCAAAGAATGAACTCTTGTTGTATCTTTCAAATATTAATTAATGCATTTTGATATTTTTCACCTCAAAGACTGCTTATCTTTTTACTAGTCATTTTGTGTAAAAAAATTTTTCTTATTTATCTTGTTCCTGCTTTTTCTTATTATTCAATTTTTTGTATCCTATGAAGCTGAATATGCTTTCACTGAATTTTTTAAGCTAACTGCAATTGTAAATTTACCAGTTCTTTTCAAGAATAAATAAATAGTCTATATTTATGTAGTTTTAAATTTCGATGTTTTTACTACTTTTTTATAATTTTAGAAGAAGACAAATTAAAAAATGTGTGTGTTGATTTTACGAATTTCGGAATAAATATTTTACATGTGGATTTTATTAGAGACCACATATATTTTGCAAAATAAATTGTATACGTGTCTTGTTTACATAGATCTTGTGATAAAATGTCTGAAATTTCCAAAATGGATTTATACTAATCATTGTTTGAATTGTAAGAAATTTACGAAAAAATCTTGACAAATTAGTTCAGCTATTTTTACAATATTTTTTTTAACTTATCAACCATAAAACACGACTTGTAATATGTAATATTTTATAAAACTGTAATATATGTATCAATTTGTACAATATGTATATATATATATATATATATATATATATATATATATAACATAAAGTAAATGTGTAAATAAATCACTATAAATGACTAAAGATAAATGTTTGAACAAAATATTTTAGATAACACAACTATAAAAAAAATCCATTAATAAAAACATAATTGTACAATTAAAAGTTTTGCAACTGTTTACTGAAAAACAATTTCCAATCCCCAATTTTTAATACATTGATGAAAAATAGAAAAAGATTAATTAATATGAATTGCAGTAAATATAAATACTACGTTTTCTGGACTAGAAAATTATACAATATTACAAATGGTGATAATAAAAACATAATAAAAACGATTTCTATTTTATTCTGAGAAGCTAAAATAAAAAATAAAAGCATTTAAACATTATGATAATAAACATAAAATATAAGAAAAGTATCTGCTCACTGACTACAGTTTTCAAAAGTAGAAAATAGGTCTACACGGATGAAGGCATATATGTAGAAGTTATATACCAAAATAAAAGTTAATTGTATACTTTCATATACAAACAGAAATGAATAAATAAAAATTTTTAAATTAAAATAAAAAATACGAAGAATTCTAACTGATTATTGTGTTTTTCAGTAAATAAAAATATATAAAGTAATTAAACAACAAAAATAAATAGATTTTAAGAAATTATGTGAAACGTTTTTCGGTTCATATATTTGTTTACTTCATACACGTGTCAATAAATATCAATAAATTATTCTCTACAAAAAGCGGCAGCAATAGCAGCAGCACCTTTTCCACTTCCATCTTCCGATAAACGTAAACAAAACTAAAATAAAATAAAACAAAATTTTTATTTATATAAACATATAAACATTAACTACCGATATATTATAAATTTTCCATTACCATAACCTTAATTTAAATACTAAGTTTTAATATAAAATAGTTATAAAGTTTAAAAATAACATTTTTTAATAAACTGAAAGTAATATAATCATACAAAAATTCATACATAACCGACCAAATTTTTTATTGACAATGTTGCCATTTTAGTTTATTAGGAATTTGTAAAATATTATAGAGAATATATATCTCTTTACTAATGTTTGACTAAAACATAGCATTGTTGTGATAGCATCAACTTTCAAAGCAATAATCAAGTTGCATAATTTTCTATTGGAATGAGTACATTATTTAGCTTAAAATGCAATTTTAGTATTTAGGTTGTACGATTGCGTCTATCCATTAAAACTTAAGCTGAGATATTTGCTCTGTACATTGCCTCAGTCCAAATAAATTAATTTTATTCCATTTGGTCGGTAAAATAGTCATCTCTACATTATTTATATATTTGAACAGCATATTAAACAAATGACTTTGGTGACTTGATAAGCGTAACAAGCAGAAAAATAGTGATGTTTCTTGATTGATGGATGGCATCCTTATGACGGAGCCACTATTTTTATTGTTTGAGAAAACCGCTTGATTTTTTCTTAGGACTATCTCCCTTAACACAAAGACTACATTTTTATACACATACCTTAAAATACCTTTTATGTATCTTGCGTGTATTCTTGCACCCATCTACCAAAGTAGAAATCCACTTATGACATTGTGCCCTCAGTTCCTACTGTTAGTCTAGGTGCCTTGGTGTATCTAGTACAAAATGTGTCACGTTGAAGAATAATTAGATATGTTACCATCATTAAAAATAAAAACATTATGCGTATTATTCAAATCTTCAGGAATCTTAGCAACCCGGTCCACATACAAAATGCACCTCTTGGAGATATTAAGTAATATTTATAATAATCTTAAAACTACAGTGTATAAATATATGCATAAGTTAAACTTCTAGTCTCATAAACATATACACAAAATATATTTAATTGTAAATCAAATCAGTAACCTTTATAACATCTGATAATCAAGACCTATATAATTAGTAAAATTATCTTTATGTACTTTAAGACACACTGAATATATAAAAACACTTACTCTTGTGGATTTTGGTCTAAGTTTATCAACCATATCAGTCATACGTTCTCCAAATTTGGGATGAAATTTATACAAAGAACCATCAACACCAACTGTAACTTTTGGACGATTAATTCGACGAAGAAGACATGCAATGGCTAAAAAAATTAAATTTTAAAATAAAATGTGTGTAAAAATTAACTGCAATTACATATTAAACATGCTGACACTTTTACTTGCCTGCACCAGCCAAATAAGCGGCACGCTTGACAACAAGTTCGCAAACAAGCCGAACAATTTTATCGTCAATTGGTTCAACTACAGGAACTTCCAAATCTTCTGTAAGCATATAATGAGTACTATACCATACATGAGGCGGATCACTGGAAGAAAAATTTAAAATATGTTAATCTTTATGTTAATCAATAATATTACAATTTTCATTCAAACAGTATAACTATACAATTTTAAAATAACATTAAACCATTATTTAAAAAATTAAACTAACCGTTCTACATCACTTAAATATTTAGTTAATAATCTATCTTTTGTTCCCAAATGAGTAGGCAATTCACCACGGAAAAGTAATCCTTCTTTTATAAGATGTACTAAAACATGCCGTACTAATTCTCCTAAATACATTCCGGAAACCATTTTCTCAAAGCTGAAAAATGTTAAATATAAAAATTGTATTTATTCAAAAGTACATTTTCGTAAATTTATTTCAAAAAATAAATGAATAAATAAAAATAACAAAAAATGTGTTTAAACATGACAATGCAAAACTAACAGTTGCTTTCCCATGTGCAAACTAGCAACGTCGACACTTTTATCAAATTGTGTTCGCCATTTGTCTAGTTCCCCCATTTCACCAAACGCACCCCATTCAGTATTAATCACAACCTCAGATCCAGAGGTATCTTCAACAACTTCCACTTTATCTCGGTGTTCAATGTAAGCGGCATTAGTACCAGTTCCTTAATAAGATAAAATATAATTTACTATAATCAATAAAACTTTCATACAACATACTTGTATTATTACTTTTCAATATATATAAAATACATCACTTGTTTAAATTTACAAAAACAATAATAAAATAATCTATGTATACACCTTTTTGAAAAAATATCTTACCTACAATAAGTCCAATTGCACATTTGGGATCATTAAGGGCGCACGATGCAAGTGTTCCTACAGTGTCATTAACTACAGCAACACACGTGACATCAATATCCTAGTAAAAACGTTATTCAAAATTTTAATTATATTTTTTTACAATATAAAAGTTAATCGTAGCACAAAATACTAAAAAAAAATAAAACTTACTAATTTATCTATAGCATCCTGCAAAATTTTTGCAACATTTTGTCCTTCAACGTCTGATGCTGCAAATCCTTTTGTCCATTTAACTAAAGTAGCATGGGTTAAACTTTTTTGTTCACATGGAAATGAAAATGTAAATCCAAGTTTATATTTTTGAGTTTTTAAGCCGTATGCTTCTAAGAAATTAGCTAATGTTTCGGCAATATAACTGAAAAGCTAAAAACAAACATAAATTGTAAACATTATAGCTAAAGAAACACATTTATTATTCTGAAAAATAAAAACTGCATAAATTGTGCAATTAAAGTTACGCAAAAATAAGTATTAACATTAAATATATATTATTTTACCTCAGCTCCAGAACCAGTCATCTTTTTCGCTGGTATTGAATATGTTCGCTCATTTATTGTTGGGTGCACGCCTTTGCCACAAAAAGTAACAGCTAGAACTCGATAATTTGTACCTCCAAGATCTAACGCTAAATAATTTCCAGTTTCTAAATAAAGTATAAATATAATATATTTTCTACTATAAAAAAATTAAAAATAAAAAGTCATGTCCACTTATGTAAATAAACAATTAAACCGCTAATATAAATTATTTAAAATAATTATATAAAACTAAAAGTTTATAATTTCAAACTATTTTAAAAACAAATAAACTTTGAGGACATACAAATAATAGCATTACAAAATGTAAAAATATTAACACTTTAGTTAACATAGTATAAAACAATTAAACTTTTTTTAAAATTCTAGTTTAAAGGTGATATTTATTTGTTTAATATTAATAACATTTTTAAACGCAAAAATAAGATAAACTACAATTTAATAACATACAAATACTAAATAACTTGTAAATTATATTTACAGAAAAAGTAATATCCTATAATAAAATTAAAAATGTTATTTATTTATTTAAAAAAATAGCGTGCCTGTTCCATTTGGAATTTTTGTCACATATGTAGGAAACATCTTTATAGACGACAAATGTCTGGATGATTTTTTAAGACCTAATGACATTGTTTCGTTTATCTTCTGACAAAATTCTTCATAATCTTCTAATTGCAAATCTAACGGCTTTACAATTTGCAATACTTTTTCATATATTTGATTATCGTCATGATAAACCATTTCTGTTTATAAAATGTAACTTCAAATAAGTCAAATTATGTTAAGATGTAATCGTGACCAACTTATTTATATGCCAACAAGTACATGTCTTTTTATAAAATATTTACTAAAATTAAACAAAATTAAGCAATTATATAAAATAAAAAATAAAAAATAAATATATTATTAAATTTTTTATTAACATTTATTTGTTAATAAAAATTATAAATTAAAAAAAAAACTAAACAAATAATTCTTAATAAAATATAAATAGTATGTTACAATTTTTTGCACATTATATATATATATATATATATATATATATATATATATATATATATATTATATATATATATATATATATTGTATTTAGTTATTTGTAAATTAGATGCTTTTGGTAATGTTTCTGTTCAGAAGTTTAAATTTTGATCAGGCTTCAGGTTTGTACATATCAAAGCCCTTTTAATGACTTGGTTTGTTGTACCTGTTTTTTTATTAAAATTTTCGCAAATTTTTAAGGAGAAATATAAAATAGATGGTGAGGTAAAGGGATATATGTAATAAAAAAATATTTGAAATTTAGACAAAACCATGGTAGATAGCGGAACAGTTAGCAATTATGGAAAACAAGCAATAACAATAAATACACAAAAGTAATAATAAAACAAGTTACGTATTACAATATAAACCACTACAATAATTTAAAAAAAAATTAAATTACCCTCAAACGGACGTGAAGTGTGATGCACTCTTTACCTCACAATGATTATTGCAAAAATAGTGATTATTTAATTAAAACATTTTAGTAACTACATAGTGTACAAGAGAAACACCACTTTAATTATAAAATATACAATACTATGTAATAATAAAAAACTATAATTATATATATATATATATATAGATATATATATATATATATATTGTAAGTAATAAAAAATTGTATGAAATATCAACTGGTGCGAAATCGAAAATGAAGTAAAATAATTAACATGATTTATAGTGTGAAATATTAATAAAACACGGATCACATGCAATTTTTCTAGTTATCAAATGATTGAAAACATAACAAAGTTTAAAAAATTTAATAATTTATGTGATCATTTTCCTGTTAAACAATCTGATTTAGGTGTTTTGGAATGCTGTCGATAAAAGTGTCCATATATTTTTGTCTCATCTTATAATAAACGACAAACCGAATACAGGTTACAGATTGATAGGCAAGTTGAGTAGAAAAAAAGCTTCTTTTGATTTTCGGTTTTATTAATCAATAATATCAGTAAAATTCAGGAGGAGATATGAAATGGATGATGAAGTAAAGGTGGATTAATCACAGAAAAATATTTGCAATTAAGATAAAATAAAGGTAAATAGTGGAAATTAACAATAATAGAAAACGAGTAAAAATTAGAAATATGCAAAAATAATAATAAAACAAGTTACGTAAAACAATGCAAAAACACTGCAATAATCTTTAAAAAAAACAAAAAGATAAATAATACTCCAATGGACGTGTTGCGTGACTCACGCTTTACCTGGCCAGTCACATAAATTGTCAATTTTAGTATGTTTATTAATGTTACACTTTAGTATACTAAAAAAGTTTTAAAAACATTAATACCCGGGCTGTTAGATGGTAATTAAGTAAAAATAGCTTTTTTAATTTAAAAAAAATGTAAATATAAAACAAATAAACTGAACCTAGATGAATATGACGTAACTTTTTGGACGTATGACAGAGCATTTTCTTGTAAAACAGTAGTAACTCCGGTGTAAGTGTGCTGTATTTCATAATAATAAACATTCTTTGTTTTTAAATTTGTGCAAAACGCTTGCGTGATATGCAATCAAAGTTGCTAATTGTGTTTTGTACTTGCTCAAGTGCTTATGTGTTTTACATTTTATTATTATTATTATTATTGTTATTATTATTATTATCATTATTAACTTTTAATATCTCACTAGCGATACATTCAGCGTAAAATACATTTTTACCATCAATATAAAAAAAGTAGTAGTACAAATAATGGGATCAAAATGAAATAGAATGTCATATGTTAATGAATATAATTATAGTCAATATAGTATGCATGTGATTTTTTAAAAAAATGATTCAAAATTACTATACATAGAATGAGTTATTATAAAGTGCACTTGTTACATTATACTGTGAGATGTAATTTGTGTGCTTTTATTGTTTCAATAGTGCAATTTGATTGCCCAGTTGTTTGTTTTAATACAATTAGTATGCGTTGTACTTAATCTATCATTTTATTAATTCTTTTAATCCGATCAACACTTTACTTGATTTTGTAATATTCTATTTTTATTATATTCTAATAGATTTGTTTTGGTCTAAAAATAAAAGTCTTTTAATAAACGATTTGTTGTCATAGGTTAGCTATAAGTTAGTCTGTAAATACTGGTATATTTTGTTTTAGATGTAACGCCTGGTTCCATAGAAACTGCACTGGTCTCGGTGACTCTTAATAATGATCTAGCCATTAATTATGTTGATTTTAAGCTTATCAACTGTATTTGATTTTCGAATTCCTCGCGCGTCGCTTTATTACGCGTCCCGACTGACAGACCCTAAAATAGATCTCATTCTTGAACTAGTTAAAAATTTTAAATTTAATACTATTATAATTTAAAAATTTGTTAAAGTTTTAAAAGAGTTCCAATCCTTTCTTACTGTCTTTTTTAATAAAATTGTTAAAAATAAGCTATCTCAAACCTTTGGTAAAAAACTTCCCCTCTACCTATAACCAATGTCATCCTTAGTCTTTTTTAAAAGGAATTTTATTAGCAGACAAACAATATGCTGCCAATAGAAGAAAAAACAATATAATAGTTAGAGGAATTCCCGATACAGCTACCAATTTAAAAAATTGTTTTTACGGTAATTAAGGTTAGTCACTTCCAGCCCATTAGCTTTAAAACTACTCGCATAACCTGTAAGCGTCATTGTCCTCTCCCACTATTATAGTTTCCTTTAAATCCCGGACACAACTTTAAATATTCTTAGTAACTGGTTCGCTGTTGAGTCGCAATTCCAGAAAATTAATTTACATAAAGATAATGCAACGCAGATAAAACAGGCAAACTCCCAAAGTCGACTCCTATTACCTGTAAGATATCACAAACACTCGGCCATGAATTCCTATAATTTAACTTAATAAAAATAATTACCAGCATTCCAGTTAATTATAATCAAAAAAACTTTTGTGTGATCTAAATTATTATTTTGCAGTTTATTATCACAACACAATTTAAATTTACATACCAATACTGTTTACCAACGGAAAAACAGGACGTAACAATACTCACAAAATTACAATTACAATAACACGTAGCAAATTTAAATACAAAAAGTAATGAGCGTTAAAACAAAGTTTAAATAATATTAAAATTGTTTAAATGTACAACAATATAAAAAGTTGTAATTAAAAATTAAAAAAAATAAAATCTTCCTCCTAACTCACAGCCGATAAAATCGACTAATTCTATTAAGGATTTAGGAGTTATATTTGATTCTTCGCTTAACTTTACTGAACACCACTCTTTGGCTATTTCAAAATGTTTCAGGCTCATTAAGTTTTTTACAAGAAATCTTGGTAAGATCCCACCTATATGTCTACGCCTTCTTTACATGCTATACCTCAGGCCTCACCTTGAATACTGTGCTCAGGTTACATCTCCCATTCTAAAATCCGATGCACTTAGATTAGACAAGGTACAGAGGGCGGTCACTAAAAAGCCTCATGGGTTTAAGAACCTTTCTTATCTCCAAAGGCTCAAATCCCTAAAATTATTTTCTCTACGGGATAGGCGTCTCCGGGGTGATATTATCCTGACTTATCAACTTTTCAATTCCGGCTCTCACCTACCCTTTTTTACTTTAGCCCAAAATTCACTCAGGGGACATAACCTAAAATTATCTAAACCTAAATCTTTTTCCAGATTGAGAAGTCATCACTTTTCACACAGAGTGATCACTTCATGGAACAATCTGCCTGGTAGCGTCATCTCTGCGTCCTCACTCTCAGCTTTCAAAAAGGCATATGACACTTATCAGCTTGCCAATTTCATTTGATGTATCCTTTTACCTCTGACCAACTTCTGGTATCCTAATATTCAACCATGTTAATTTTATTTTATTTTTATTGTTATTAATCTTCTGATAAACTTTAAATAAACAGAACCGAGGATTAAATGGACAACAACTCCTACTTAACTCGTGTATTTAAACCTGAACCTGAACCTGAATAATAATTTTTAGTGTTTTTACCCATAGCAACACTGTCTGCCCCAAATTATCAACTATACCTTAGTCAAGTTAATTCTTCTCAGATTAGATAACAGTCCTTTTCATATCCCCAATTTGCGGGATTTTCCGTCAGCGCCCCAAAGCCATATCTGTTTCCTTTATTGTTGAAAAAAACAGGATCATTAATTACTCTTTATGTTTATTCTTCCTAAAGATGTATTACACCAATACCTGAAGATTCCTAAATAAGATAGTAGAGCTTAGTAATCTAGTCTCTGATGCTAAGTCCCATATAATTAACATTACAAAAAATTGACTGTTAGATGACATTCTTGATAATAAAGTGCTAATCCAAAATTATAATCTTGTCCAATTAGACTATAAGAGAAACAGGTGCGGTGGTTGTATTTTTTATATTAAGGACGGCTTAAATTACTCTTTTCTCCTCCCTCATAATGTTACTAGACATGGATGTGACAAAAGTCTGTTTGTTAAATACATCAAGAATAAAAGTGGGTTTAACAATTTTTTTTTCAATTTAAGGATAATCAGAGTTTATTTATTTTTACGTTTAAAGTTTGCAATACTTTTGGTAATTACTATCAATCTGTCTTTAATACAAATTTTACTGATGGCTTATCTAATTACACTGTTAATTCTGGGTCCCCTAAATCATTTCTGAAATAATCTTTATTCTCTTTTCTAGATTAAAGTCATCTTTCTCAAATGTAGACTGTCTATATCCAAGAGTTCTTAGAAAATGCGTCTTAGAACTATTCTTTCTCCTAGGTCACATGTTTAGCTTTTTATTAAACTAAGGCAAAATACCTGCAATCTGAAAATTAGCTTTTATTTGGCAGATTTACAAATCCGGTTGCAGGTTTAAAACTGATAGCTATAAGTTAATCAGCATTATGTCAGCTTTTAGTTAAATGCAGCCTTACCAGGATGCTGGAGTACTCCTCTCAATTAATGTTATTTACTTCATTTTTTGTAAAGCGTTTGACAAAGTACCCCCAAACAGCATTACTGGGTAAGTTAAAGTTATTCGAGATAAGGTCTTTACTTCTCAATTGACTACGTGACTTCTTCTCAAATTGTCAATTTAATATCAGATTAAATAATGCTACCTCCGCTACCAGGAACATTACTTTAAGAGACCCTCAAGAGTCTATCCTGGGTCCCTAATTATTTATTATTTATATCAACGACTTGGTCTCAATTTTTTAATCTGCCATTATGATTTACGCTTATGTCAAAATCTGGAGTCCCAATTCTAAACAACTTTAACGTGATATTAATATTATATATAATTGGTCTCTAGCTAATGCTTTACCTCTAAATTTTTTAAAAGTGTAAACACCTTTTTCTTTGAAAACCTTCAAGCAACAAGTTTATAGCCCCAAATTCAGAACCAATTTTTTGCATAAATTTGATTAAAGATTTAAGAATTACCTTTAACCCCTCTTTTACCTGTTTCCAACTTAAAAAGTTCTTTAAACGTAATCTAGAAAACATCTCTGTCATATGCGCGCGTTTATTCTACCAGCTATATATTAGACAACATCTCGAGTACTGTATTCAAGTGACGTCCCTTTTAAAAAGGTTGACATTAAAACTCTAGAGAATGTCCAAAAAAGATTTATTAAAGTTCTTAGACAATTTAAGAATGTAAACTACTCTAACTATTTACAATCTCTCAAGCTTTTCCTATTTCAAGATAGAATGCTTTGAGTCGATATCATTTTAGTCTACAAAATTTTAAGATTAGAACATTTAGATCATTTTTTCGTCCTAGATAATCACTCTCTCAAAAAACATTCTTTTAAGTTAAATAAATTTAAGTAGAATCCAGTCTGTGTCTAAACCATTTTTTGTATAAGGTTATCTCTACATGGAACAATTTACCAACCAATGTTATTTTAGTTTTGTCTTTAGGTTTTTTAAAATTAGCCTATAATATGTAGCATCTTAACAACCTTATTTAATTAATTATATATTTATTATTTTATTTTAAGTTATTTTTTATTACTTACTGATTATACTTAATACCAAACCAACAAAATGCTTATTGAAAATAGGTTTCTTCTTTAACAACCAGGAGTAAATGTTTTTAAAATCTCAACCCGCCTAACGCTTCGTTTTTAAAGTCAAATGGTTTGTCTCAAATTATTGTTTTATCAGTAAAGTATATGAAACGGCAATAACAAAAATGTTATTTACTTTATAGTTTGCAAAAAGCTAATCTATTATTTTTTTGTTTTTTAGCAATAAATAGATTAACTTTTGGTGATTGAAATGTTAAACCAAATTTTGTTGCCCTGTTTCTAATCGTGGAGTAAGTAAAATTGTTTAAACTATTTTTTAAGTTAAGTAAAAGTCGAACTCCTTTTATTCTTTGGTTTAAATGTTATCAACATTATCATAATAAAAAAAATATTATAAATTAAAATTAAAATTAAAAAATGTATATAAAATAATAGTGAATGTTACAGATACATTAAATGGATTAAATAGCATGGTATTTAAAAATCGTTGGAAAGAGCATTTTGTTCATATAAACGCTTGAAGAATTGGGTAGATTAAACATTAAAAATTTTAGAAAAAAGTCTATTCTAGGAATTAATAACTTTATAGGAAAAATAATGTAACATTAGCCTAGTTTAGCCTTTGGTTTAATTAGTTTAAGATTATTCCTTCTGAGAGAGTTATAGGCCAATGTAAAAAAAGGATTGAGTAATCATAAAAAAATAAATTAATGCACCAAAATGAGGTTACCCCGGAGCCGTCTATTATTTAGTAGGAACAATTTAAACAAGCAATCTATAATGATACAGCATGTTTTTAAAGGATCTGGGCAAGTTAGAGATAGCCTTTTGCACCTTTTGCAAACTAATGATATTAGTTTTAAAAAGAAGAAGTAGTAACCTGAGCACAATAATCCGGGTGCAGTCTTATATAAAGTATATAAATTAAACAAACGCAGATGGGAGATATTTCGTTTAAATTCATTTTAAAGAACTTAATCAAACGATAACAAGTGTAGATAACTATAGTGTGGTGCCCTGTAAAGTTAAGTGAGGAATTAACTAAAACTCCTAGATTTCTTATTAACATAACATTTTTTATAAATAAATTGTCATTTGAAGATATTGCAAAATTTTTACCGGATGGTTTTCCAAAGGTACTATGTTTACACTTAGATCTCAAGAAAGTGAATTTTTGACTGCCCACTTATAGATGTTTGAGATGTTGGCTTGCAGTAATTTCATCGTCATCAGCATAAAGCAAGATGTTAGATTGGACTACTAAAGTCATTAGTAAAAAGAATGAATAACAAAGAACCTAATACCGAGCCTTAAAGGACCCCAGACGTTATGTGGCACAGAGAGAACAGATCGGCACCTCTTCTTTAATTTAATAGGCTCAAATAATATGCTAATCGGTTTTAAGCTTTCAGTCTTGAATTTACTTCCTAATTTATAGATGGGTTTTACAAATGCCGTTTCCCAGATAATAGAGATACATTTAGAGGCGGAGGAAAAAGTAATTTGTGTTAAATGGGGGGAGGGCGGCTATATTTTTGGTAATTTCTTTAAGATGTCTGGTATAGACCTCGTTAGGTCCACACGAGGATGACTTAAGAATGGATAAAAGTTTGAGAACAATCTTACCATTAGAGGCAAAAGGCCTTACGCTAGTTGTAAAGTCAGAGTAATTAGGGCAATAAAAAACAGACACCTGGAATACTTAGCAAAAATAATCTCAAAAGTCATTGCAGGTTAAAGATCTAGGTAGTAGATTTCCCTTAGCATTTTTGAGACAAGGAAAAGACAATTTAGATGTTAGTTTATCCTTGATAAACTTAAAAAAAGGTTTTGGTTTTTTGTGGCTATATTAAGGAACTTATAGAGCGTCTTGTCTTTAAATGACTTAATTAATTTTACGCAAGCATTCCTAGCCGTTGTGTAAGCATGTAAAGAAAGCAGTGGAGCTTAGCGGATTTTCATAAAAAACATTATAATTTTTCCTATAATTTGTTTAATTTTTTATAAATAGAATAAATGCTGTTAAATAAAAATTAATATTTTTTTAAATAATTTAATTTTTTTATCAAATCACACTTCAAATGATTAAAATAAACAATTTTTACAATTAAATAGCTTGGTATGTTTTAATTAAGTAACTTTAAATTACGAGAACAGGTTTTCAAATAATTCATAAATCTTTAAATTGTTACTAGTTTTAGCACACAATGTATTTATTTTTCAAAAATACGCAAATACGATGTAATATTTCTGTTTTATTATTATTTACACTTCAAATACTAGTTCATACAAAATTGAAAATGTTTAAAAATACTTTTTAAAAATAACCACTGTTTATTCATTAAATAATAATTACAAAAATAAGCCAATTACTCAATTTTAATATCTTGGTACTAAAAAGGTTTAAATTAAATTTGTTGCTATTCGACAAAATTATTAAAAACTTTTATATAAATTATTTTTACAAATTGATACAAACAGTTATATAAATAAACTAAAAACATAAACTCCAACAAAAATAAACATGATATGTCAACAGTTTAAAGAAAAATATTTATAATTATAGAATAATCTATGTCAAAAAATTGACAAAAGTAATTGATATTTTGTCAGAGTTATCTCCCTTACTACAACAGATATATATGATACGCATATATTTTAAAATACTCTTTGTGTATGCTTACACTCAACCGCCGATAAGGAAGGCTAGTTATATCGCTGTATCTTGCATATAAGAACCTAGTCCAAGAAATTACAGTCAGGAATATCACAGTTAATAAAAATTGATACTTAATAAGCATTACCTAAATTGTCAGGATTATCATAATATTTATTTCAAAACTTTTTGCTTGAAAGAGCATACAACAACAATATTGTTCCATGTACGTTTACTTTAAATTATTGACATTAAAAATATCGCATATTAAAAATAGAGCTGTTATTCAGAATTTTCTGAATCTTGTTATAAAAATCATTATGGTATAAAAATATTTTTATGTATTCTATTATGTTTATTATATTTTTACTAAAGTATTTAAACAACAGTAATAACAATTTACTATTATATATATATATATATATATATATATATATATATATTGATTTGAGTCTATGAAATACTGACAATGCTTTTCCAACTCTTTGGGTTTCATTACCAATATTTTTTTACAGAGGCCAGGTTGCTGAACTTGCACTTAAACCCCTCTTTTTTATTCCAGCTTATGACTGACTAAATTAATTTATTTTTTATATTTTCTAGGCGGAGTTTGTATATATAATACAATTGTTAACTTTATCTAATTATATTCTTTGAAATAATAATTTGAAAAAAGCTGCCGTAGAGATAAGAATGATTGGTTAAAAAACAAATGCAAAAAAGTAGATACGGCAGCAGTAAAAAATAATTCCAAAACTCTATATAAAATTGTAAAATAATTATTGGAAGTTAGAAAGAACACCAATATTTCAATCAAAAGAAAAGATAGTCGTTTGTTTCTAATAGATAATGAGCAGTCATTCAGCTTATGCCAAGTACCTTGATAGATTTTGATAACAATAAAAATATAAATGTAATTCAAAATCCAGAAATATGTATTGATGACATGTCTGCAACTGAAGTGATTTATGTAATTCAATGATTGAAAAACAATCAAGCAGGAGAGCTTGATGAGATGATTGCAGAAATGCTCAAACATGGAGGTGACAGTAACATAGCAAACAAGTTCCAAATGATTAGCGACAAGGAGCAATTGTTCCTCTTTCCAAAAAAAAAGTTTGAACAATTACAATAATTGGCGCGGAATAACCTTATCATCTGTTCCTGGTAAGGTGTTTTGCAAAGTAATTTTAAACCTTTTAAGTAATGCAATAGATAAACAACCTTGGGAACAACAAGCAGGTTTTTGGAAAGGAGGAAGTTGTATTGAGCAAATATTTACTCTCCGTAACATTATTGAACAAAGTCAAGAATTTTAGCAATCATTTACAATCAATTTTATTAATTTTATAAAAAGCTATTGACACTGTCTATCCAGAATCTTTGTGGAAAATTGTTACGTTTTACTGAATACCGTTAAAATATGTGAATATTATGCGTTCGTTATACCAAAATTCAAGTTGTTGTGTTCGAACAAAAAAATGGTCAAACTGCTATGTTTGAAATTATCACTTGAGTACGTCAAGGATGTATTTTGTACTGGTATTATTAATTCTAGTAATTGATTCCATTATGATACGGTCCATAAATAATTTGTCTTATGGCATCAAATTGAACCATGGCAAATTAACAGATTTGGAGTTTGTAGATAATTTTAGTCTATTCAATGAGATTCCAGAAATAATGCAAAATATGACAACCATCAGTGATACTAGTTTACGTATTGCCTTACGGATTAACTATTCAAAAACGAAAGTCAAACGATTATTTGCCCGTCAAACAACAAAAACAACAAAAGTTTATAGCAAAGCCACATTTTTATTTGTTACAAGTTCGCGTAGCATCACGAAACATCTCTTTCCATTGTTTACGGTTTTCGGAGGCTTCTACACGCCTCAGTCTATTGACCTACCCACTGTTTCAAAGGTAAGGTTTCGACCAAGATAGTATGAAGATCGTCCCGAACAGTATCCGTCCAAGTACTTTTTTGACCACCTTTTGTCTTCTTCTAGTCGGCATTTGGACAAGCCAAGGTTACAATACGTGAGATTGCTTCAGGTTTTCTAAGAAAACATGTCCAAACCAGCACAATCTTTGTCGTCGCAATACCAATAATAGAAGATCGAAAAACTGGAGGTCATCTTGAATTTGGCAGTTGTTGATTTTCATCATCCAATATCTTGATACGGAGAATACAAAATAAGTGTTGTGCCGAATGTATCTGAGACATTTTGCTTCAAATTTATCAAGCTTTGTGATCTCTGACTCTGTAAGAGTCCATGTTTTAGCTCCATACTCAAGTGCTGTACAAACCAATAGGGAAAAAATTTTATCTTTGTGTTTGAGTTGATGTTTTTCGTCTGCAAAGTGGATTGGCAAATCTTGCAAACGCAGCATCAGCTAAATAAATTCGATGATTTACTCTGTTAGATGAACTACAGTTAGAAATAATCAAAAAACCCATATACGTAAATTTAGTAGATAAAATACTAATATTGTTAATTCCTTTGTATGTCTGAAAAACATCATTGTTAAAGACGGAAAAACCGAAATTGGCGTTAAAATCAGACTTGGAAAGGCAATACTAGTTTTTCATAGACTCACATCAATATGGTCATTTTCTTTCATTCATCTGAAGACAATATTTTGTTTGTACGCATCAATAATCGTTCCTACAGCAATACGTGGAAGTGAAACATAGAGAAAACAGACAAGAATTATAAAGTGGTAGATGTTTTTCATCGCCTATGTCTTCGAAGTATTTCAAAAATTATCTGGTGAGACAACATTTTAGACAATCAAATTGTGAGAAGAAGTAACCTTCATTCAGTACATAACATATTTACAATTAGACCACAGAAAACTTGCCTAAGAACTATATAGGAAAAACTAATTAAAATGAATGTTTCATGGGATAAAACAAAACGTTTGGCAAAATGTTCAAATACTTGAACAAATTTTGTTGTCTCATTTTTTTTAGTTACGAGACTTTGTTGTTGTTTTTTTATTGTAATTGTTATATTTTTGCCCCATGCTTATTTTAAAGTAAAAGAATTTTGTAATAATAATAATAATAATAATAATTTGCTTATTATTTAATCAGACTAGTAAATCAATACAAAGTTTTGCTATTAAAATCATCAATTTAAGAATTAGTAGCAGTAGAAGAAAAAATGCAAAGTTTAACACATTTAAACGTATATTTAATGCATAGAGAACATGAAGTAAAAAATATATAGTTTAGATAGTTTTTAATTTATAAACTGCATTGGTGGAAATATTGCAATAAAAATTACGATTAGATTTGTTTTTGCTTCTAAATGTAAATACAAAGTTAAATTGTTTTTATAATAAATAAAAATAATTGACTTTAATTACAATTTAATAACTTTGAAAGCATTTCTATAAAACCCAAGACATAAATAATAGATTCAGCGTTTCTTACGTATTAGCGTAAAGAGAATACAATGAGGGAGATTCAATCTATTGTATTTTGATGCACTTGTAGTAAACAAAAAATACTACAAAAATAAGCAAAAATACAACTATTGAAAGTAAGATTTGAAATTTTTATTAGACTCTCCACGTCTTTCAAATTACTCTAAAAAAAATAAATGTTGGGAAATGATTTAGAAAAAAGATTTAGCACAACCACTTTAAAAATCGGTATATATTCTTGTTTTTATGTAATTATTGCTTCATGATAAAATAATGTTACTGGTTGCTAATTGTGTAACACCGTTTATTGATTAAGTTTTACGTAAATGACGTTTACCAAATTATTAACCAACCGATGTTTTTATTTGTGATCCCAATTACTCAATTTCTTGTTATTTTTATTGTTTGATAGCATATGCAAACGCAACTTGTTAAACTATCCAATTTAACTAAACACAACATACTACGCAATTACATAGTTACACAATTGTTTTAAAAACAACACAATGCATCTGATTTTGGTACAAAAATACTGTTTATTGTACCTCAATATGTCTTAGTTTCAGATTAAAAATTTGATGCCTATACTAATAAATTCCAGTCATTTATACTTAGTGAGCGTCGTGTTTTACACAATGCCACTTTTAGTACATTTTTTGTTTATTTAGCACGTCTATAATTTGTGCCCTTTGTTCAACCTACAAAATACCAGAAATTATCCATTGTAGCCGGTCCCAAGTCCGACTAAACGAAGAGAGTTTAAGCGCAAAGTTAATAACCTGACTTATAAAAAATGTATATTGCAACAGGAACAATACAAAAACGCCATTGACCTTCCTCACCTTAAGCATATTAGGCACAACAATATTTTACTAAAATAACACTTAAAAATTACTTTAGCAATAATAAAAACCTAGCTAATAATAAAAATAATTTAAAAACATTTTTTACAATTAGCATAACCAATTTTTGCTTAGATTTACACATTTTGAGAGGATAAAATATTACTACATTATTTGCTTAAAAATAAATTAAATAATTACATTGTCTGTTCCTGGTAAGGTGTCTTACAAAGTAGTTTTAAACCGTTTAAGTTATGCGGTAGATATACATCTTCAAGTATAACAATCAGGTTTTCAAAAAGGAAAAAAGTTGTATAGAGCAAATACTAACTCGTCTTTTGCTAAACCAAAATTTAAATTATTATGTTTGAATAAAAAGTAGTCACACTGCTATGTTCAGAATTGTCATAGGAGTACGTTAAGGATGTATTTTCTCATTGTTTTTGTTTATTCTGGTAATTGGTTTCATTATAAATAATTTGTCTTATTGCATCAAATAGAATCATTGCAGATGATAGTGGTATAGTCAGTGAGATTCCAAAAATAATGTAAGATATAACGACTAACTCTTGTTTAGTACTTAACATCATTACAATTAGAGAAAAATACTTGATCAAATTTTACTTTTTCCACCCAGTAGAGCAGGTAGAACGGTTTTAGAATGGATAATTGAAGATGGTAGAAGAAAGTTGATAGGCCACAGAAAACGTGGTGAGGAACAATTCGGGAAGGTTTAAATTAATGTCTCATAGAATTAAAACATTTTTTGGCATAATGTTTGAATATATAGAATAATTTCGTTCTCCCATGTACGCTTTGAATTATGGGACTTTGTTGTTTTTTGCTATAATCGTTATCTTGTTACCCCATGCTTATTTTAAAACAAAAAGGTTTTGTGTAACAATGATGATGTAATATTATTTTCAATTAACTTTGATTTTATTATGTCCATTTAAGTATATAATTTTCTATTAATGAAATAACTGTACAACCAATTGATTACATACTTTAGAGTGTTAGGTTTTATTAGTCGATTTATTAATTTCCTCCTGGATATACGGTTGAAGGCTGATGAATAATTAAGGAATGTACATTTGATATGACATGTCGTTTTATTAAGTAATTCAGTAATAAAATGACACGGAATTGCAACACAATCGAGAGTTGAATAACAATTTTTATATTCAAACTAGAAAGGATTATTATTTAATTCAAGTGTTTGTTTGAGTTTATATAGTTTAACATTTTCACTTAGTTTAATAATCACTGATGTACATATAATAGGGCGATAATCACCTGTGTTACTTGATGAAGATAAAACTTTAGGTATAAGAATAATTATAAAAATTCTTATAAATTGGCCGTTAGGCGATTAGTGATAAATTTGTTGATAAAATCTGAAAGTATTCTAGAAAGTTTCAGAAAGCAAGAATTAAATGCTTCCGAGTTCAGTAATTTGTAGTTATACTTCAATATTTCCTTAAACACAAAAACGATATAATATACTACATGACATCATTGTAATTAGGAAAAAAAATTACTTGGTTAAATAATACGTTTATCGCCCGAAAGATTAGCAAGAACGGTTTTAGAATAGAAAATGAAAAATTGTAATAAAAGGTTGATAGATCACAAAAATTTGGCTAAGAACTATTCGGAAAGATCTAATTGGAGTAAATGTTTTATGGGATTAAGCAAAACGTTTAGCAGGATGTTCAAATACGTGAAAACATTTTGTTGTCTCAGGTTTGTTTTTTGCTGTAATTGTTATCTTATTGCCCCATGCTTATTTTAAAGCAAAAGGATTTTGTAATAAATAATAATGATAATAATAATAATAATTTTAAAAAGCTGCATTGTATTTTCATTTATTTTATGAAATTGATTATTATTTAAATTTATTTCATAAATTTATTTCATTAATCAATATATATGCATATATATATATATATATATATATGTATAACCCACTTAAATCATAAATAAATTCTTTGATTAAAATGACGTTATTTAATGAAGAGAAATTAAGTAGGGCAAAAGCAATTCTGGAACCATTAAAAATACCATTAGAAGATTATCAACAAATTTGTAATGCCATGAACCACGCAATGTCTAATGGACTAAAAAAGGAAAATAAAAATAGCTCAATCAAAATGTTTCCAACATATGTTTCGAAAATTCCAAACGGAACTGGTATATATTAATTTAAATTTTATGGCTGTTATTAATCTATAGTATATAGGTAGTATTAATTATGAGTTTGAAGTAGTAAATTAGATTTTTATGCAAGCAAATTAATTGTAATGTAATTTAAGATTTCTAGTAAAATTTTTATTCAAACATAAATCCTTTTAATAAATTAATAAAATTAAAAAAAAAATGTATTTCATGGATTTAATAAAATATACTATTTTTGCAAATTACAGTAGTTTAATGCTATTATTTATTATTATTATTATTATTACTTTTATTATTATTATAACTATTGTTACTATTATTTTCCCATGTTTATTGGCGTTTACCGTTGTGATACCATTTGTGTTTTATAATATAACTTTGGTAACTTTATTAATAAGCATGCATATATAAATAAATCTTTATAGTTTACACATTTTTACCACGATTGTTTAAAATGTTTACTTTTTTCGTTTTCTACAATTTCTATTGTATAGCTATATTAAATTTAATGTACAGTGAAGCAGCAACGGTACAGTAAATAAACAAGCTAAAGTCAAAATCAATACAGTATAATTTATTCGATTTTGTGACACTACTTTATTAGATGAAGCACATCTAAATTGTACTAAAACATTAATTAAACATTATTTTAACAGTATAAGTAAAATATTTTATGAAAACTAATATTTTATACCAATATCAGTATAAAATTTTAATTTACGTAATAAAACAAAAATATTGACATAAAAAAATTGAAAAGCATCCAAATTATTTGCTAAAATAAATTTTAATAGAAATATATATATATATATATATATATATAAGTAGATAATAAAAGTTATATTTTAGGTAATATTTACTAATTTTTAGAATTTTCTTAAAGTGTTTAATGTAGAGGCCCTTACGTATTTTATCCCAATATTTTGTAATTTAATTTTACATTACATACCTAATTTTCTTAATTGAACATATTTATTTCTCAAACTATTTACATTATATTTTAAAATAGTTGTAAAATGTTAAAATTATATTGTGTTGTCTGAAGGCAATTGTATAAATATAACGTTTATTTTAGTCCAGGATTTTGTAATTTATATGACTAAAAATTGGTAAATTATTTAAATTTATATTTAATATATAATGATCTAGAGCATTAAAACAGTTTAAAAAAGATAACATAATTTTTATTATATTTTTAAAATTAATGTATTTTTAATCCTATATATATATATATATATATTCTAATAAAATTTATTTTTAGCAACTAATTTGGTTGTTATTCAACTTTTTAATGTAAATATTTTTGTTTTCTGACCTAAATTAGAATTTTATACAGATATTGTTATAAAATATTAGTTTAAAAAAATATTTTACTTATACTGTTATAATAATGTTTAATTAATGTTTTAGTACAATTTAGATGTGCTTCATTTAATTAAGTAGTGTCACGAAATTAAATGAATTATACTGTATTGATTTTGACTTTAGCTTGTTTATCTACTTTAGTTTTATAAAAAGATTTAAAGTAGAATGTTTTTGATTTGAAGTAGTGAAAAAAGTTTAGTTAATAGCTTCTAGAAAAAACAACGGTTAATACACTTTATATGAATTAAGTGCTTAATAATTAATATATAGAATTGTGGCAAACTTTTGATACCATCCATATGTCCAAAAAAATAATAGATGTATATTCTCTTCAGTCACAAACATATAAAGAATCAGTATATAAATATACATAAAAGTATATGAGGTAATATGATGTAATTAACTTAACATTAATAACTGCACAGACATACACATACGCAACAAGCCTATCCATATGCCACCTTTTGTTTTATAAAAAGTTTATCTTTTTAGACATAAAATTTTGCAATGCAAAATTTATGGTTTCGTTTTTAATGAAGAAATTGAATTAACATTTTTTCAAAAGATCAAAAATATTATTGATGGATGCTAATAATTTTGACCATTTGGGTAATTCCAATAAAGTGTTAAATTTTAACAATAGTGATAATCCTACTTCTTTATGGTGCATCCTGAACGCACATTATCATACATTATAGACTGAGTGCAAAGCAATATAGCTAAGTATTCGTCTTGCTGGTGAATGCCCAGAGTACTTAAAAGTTACCTTAAGTAGTACTTATACCATATGTAGGTTATGACTGAAAGAAAATAACACAGACAAAAAATTAGGCGTAATTGGCAATTTTTGTGTAATGATACGGTCGATTAAGTAAACTTGTTTATTATTCTCCTACGTTTATCTATTAATGAAATCATTGGAAATTGTTTTTTTAATAAACTGTAAGAATGTAGAAATAATAAAAAGGGACCACACCACCACCTTCCATAATAATTATTTTAGTTAATTAAAATTTTTTGATTTGTAGAAAGTGGGAAATATTTGGCATTGGATCTTGGCGGTACCAACTATCGAGTGCTTGCAATTGTTTTAAATGGAAAAGGAGAAGAAGCGGTGATTAAAGAGAAATCTTACTCCGTACCGAGTCATATAATGACGGGTACAGCACAAGAAGTGAGAAAATGTTTACTTTTCATAACTAATATATTGGTTTAAATTATCACTATAAAAGATAAAAAGTATTTTAATAAAAATATCCATTTCAAAGAGTTGTAAAAATTGTTGTATTAGGTGTTTTGTTTTAACGTACATACTTTTACTGTTTAAAACTGTTTTATAAATTTTTTATTATATATAAATTGAACTAATTTTAATTTTGTATTATTTATTGTTAATTTTATTTTTAGCTATTTACTTACATAGTCGAAGCTATGGTCGACTTTTTAAAATCATACGATATCATAAATGAAACGTTTGATCTAGGTTTTACTTTTTCCTTTCCATGTAAACAACATGGACTAAATAGTGCCAGTTTACTTAAATGGACAAAAGGATTTTTTGTTTCTGGTGTTGAAGGAGAAAACGTTGCTCAACTATTACAAGATGCTATAAATAAAACGGTAAGTTTAGAAAATAAATATAATGTACTTATTTATTAAAAATGAAACTTTAATAACACCTGAAATGGATTTTATTTATTTTAGGGAATTAAAGTTAAATGTGTTGCTGTTGTTAATGATACTGTGGGCACTATGGCGGCTTGTGCACTTCGTGATCCAAAATGTGCTATTGGACTTATTGTGGGTAAGATATGTGGTAATTATTTTTAATTATTTTTAATTAATTTTAATATAAATTAGTATTTGACTACATTTTTAGTTAAAAGTGTCAGGATTAACTTTAAACCAATATTATTTTAGAAACAAATCACATTAAAAAATAATGCTTTCTGTCAATGATAGATATTTTTACTTTTATAGTTATTTTGTTCCATATTTTAAATTTTTATACACATTAAACACGCATATTTTACAGAATTCCCCAATTGCCTAAATCTTTAGACTATTTAGTATATAGTGCTTTCGAACTTTTTATAAGTAATTAGAAATAGAAATAAAACGTTGACTTTTATTAGACACGATCATAAACTGCGCGATTATAGGTGTTAACGTATAAAAACTTTAAATAAATATGTTCAACAAGAAAATTTGGTCTTGTGTTTTCTATAACTGTTTAAGCAATTGTTTGTTGTAAAATTATTAATATAAAGTTGCAATTATTGACTATTTGAATGTGTCGTGTTTTAATTTAAATCGTTAGATTAAAGTATTAATTTTTTTTAAATTGCGATTAAATAATATTTTTTTAAATTATGTAATTTTATAATTTAAAAATTAAACATAACGTAATTAAAGCTAGCATCTTGCGGAAAACTGGACTAAATTAATGTAGCAAATTAAAAAAATAAATTTTGTACAAAATAATTTTTACAATATGTAAAAATATTTATTTAATTTATAATAACAAAATAATGTATTCTAAAAATGAAAATAAATACTCTAAAATTATTTTCACATTACTTAATATTATGCTGTACAATGATTGATTCAAGAAATGTATGCTAGTCGTTCTATTAATAGTAAATTTTTGTATTATTTTTTATTTATTTATGGTTATTGGCTTAGATACTTCAGTAGAAGTAGCTTTCATCACACAAAAAATATGTACTATTATAAAAATACAATACAATTATTTTAATTAATTTATTTTACTTTGAATGTTTTACGGAAAATATTTTCTAGCTGTAGGTATTTTAGTAAAGCCAATGGTGGTGCCACGCCAGTGTAAAATAAATTTAAAATAAATGTAAATGCTATAACATTAAGAACTTTTATAGACTGAGATTGGAAATAGCTGGCAGAAATTATAAAATACAGTGAATAATTTTTAAATTGTTGACATTATAAAGTTTATAAATTTTTCTTTACACATTCATGTATTTTAATTAATATAATTGTTTTTTAACAGTTACGTAGTTTTGATTTAAGTTTTAGTAAATGATGGTATTATGCTTTATTGCAAGAATAAGTGTTGTATATTATAATTAGAAATTATTTTTGCGAATAATGTTACATAATGTGTATTGATAAAATATTATCTTAAGTAGGTATTTGTAAGAGTTAAATATGTCTAAGATAAGTAACTAGAGCAGGAAACTACAAAGTAACGCAATGCTTCCATTTTCCCACGTCAATCATCATAAATTATATATATATAATCAAATATATTTTAAAGTAAATAATGTGTTATAAATTTTAATTTTTGTAAAATTTCTAAATAATCGGTTTTTACTTAAATTAAAATTTAATGATAATATTTCTGTTTAATTTGTTTATTAGTACTACTAAAATAATGTTTAAGTGATTCTACATAAGTTAATTAATTATTTTAAATGAACTCATTTATTTACTGCATTTGTGTATTTTTGTTGTCAGCATAAAGTTAATGAATCTTATACTCATCTCACCTTCTAGAAACCTAAATTACTTGTAAGTATCTAATGTCAATGCATATAGGAAAATCAAATTTGTCTTACCGATAAATAGAACAGAAATTTACTAAACAATATGCAATATTTATAAAAATTATTTAAATGGATTGATATAATTGACAAATAGTTATATATATATACATACATAAATTAATTTTTGCATTTTAAAGGAACTGGTACTAATGCTGCTTATATTGAAAGTCGGGATCGTGTAGAAACTGTAGAAGGTGAATGTGGACCTGAAGTAGTGATCAATACGGAATGGGGTGCGTTTGGAGAAAATAGAGAGTTGGATACTTGGCGCACATCATATGACATTTCGGTTGATACAGAAAGTATCAATCCTGGAAAACAATTGTTAGTTATGGTTAATATTATAAATATAATTGGTAAAATTGGTTATTTATTTTGTACTGGGTGGTTTAATTATAAATAAAAACTAGAGTGCGTTTGTTTGTTATAGAATGTGGATAATAGTATATTGATTTTTCAAATGTATTGTCAATTTGAATAGATTTGAAAAAATGATTTCGGGTATGTATTTGGGGGAATTGATGCGGCATATTCTTTTGCATTTGGCGAAAGAAGGAATATTGTTTGACGGTATTATACCCGATTCGATTCAAAGGAAGAATACTGTTTTAACAAAATTTTTGACTGACATAGAACGGTATGCTATGAATTTGAAAATGTTATGTTAAACGTAATGTAATTAATTACATGTATTTAAATGGTTTTTAATAGGTTACCTTTATAGCCTATTTTTGCAATGTATATATATATATATATATATGTATATATAACGTGTTTAGTGATGTTTTCAGTCAATGGGTTATTCTAATGTTCTACTGTAGTTTTATAACAATCCTGGTATAATTTAAAACGAGATATATACTGAGTTTTGACTTACTAATTATAAATTATAAAAAATGCAGCAAAGGTAAAGAAAACACGATGTTTTCACAAAAACATACATTTATTAAAAACTTTACGTAATTAATGCTTATTTATATTTTTCATTGTGTAAAATGTAATATGTATGTTTAGTTTTATTCAGTTTAAAAAATCAAGAACTTTTTTTCATTTAAACGTTTTTAAAACAAAATGGTTATTTTTAATCATAATTAAATTATATTATAAAATTTGTTAAATTGCTTCAATTTAATATTTTAGTGATCCACCTGACATATATTATAACACTCATTATATGCTGACCAGAGATTTAAACGTTCCAGTTGTTGATACAACTGACGGTGTAATTACAAGATACATTTGTGAATTGGTTTCTAAGAGAGCGGCTTATTTGACTGGTGTTGGTAAGTATTATGGTGTTTGACTAGTATAATAATTTTAAAATATTATGCATATTATAATAAAATAATATTGCTTTAAATAACTTTTACTGTTTTTTTCTATCTAGGTATTGCTTGCATTTTGCACCGAATGGCTAGACCAGATGTAACTGTGGGAGTTGATGGATCTTTGTTCAAATTTCATCCAAAATTTAGTCAGCGAATGACCAGGATAATTGATAAACTTAAACCTCCATATACAACTGTAAGTACAATATGTTAATTTTAAAATTATTTTAACTTGTACATGGCTTGAGTACATTTATCAATGTTTAAAATGTCTTAATTTGTGTTGAAGTGACACAATGTCTAATTTTTTAGAATTGTATCCTAGTGGACAATGTTTTAAATGTTACACCAGCATAAATATAGACATCCGTTTGACTACATTGAATGTACGCTGGTCGAAAAAGTGTTCTAAAAAATAAATCTAAACAATAAATTGTTATTAATGGGATTATTGATGCATGAACTTTTAAATACAAAAGAAGATTGAAAGTATTGCTAACAGTATTTTAGGTTTTACAAAAATGAATTGTCAAGTTAATTTTCAATTAAAATAAATATTCTAAAAAATAAACTAACTTGAAAAAAAAACTTAAAAATAACAGATTGAATACTTGTTTAAAATGTCTGCAATGTATTAATAATTAATTATATAAAAGAAGGTTTATAATATTTTAATGTGTAAATAATTGTGCATATATACTGGATGCTTTTCCACCGATGTGCTTTTATTATTATTGTGGTAATATTTACAATTTTACAATTTGCAATTACAGTCAGCTTATATATATATATATATAATCTGTTGTTTTTGGATTCCAACATTAGTAAACTTTTATGACACAAAATTCTGCGTGTATTAATTTAAAAGAAATGATTTTAAATGCCGGGCGGTTTAGTGGTATAGCGTTTGACTTGAACATTGGTGGGCATGGGCTTAATCTACACCATCGGCACTAAATGTGGACATCCATTCGGGTTTATTGGAATCTCCTTATTGCTGAAAAATGTTTTCCGTAAAAGTTTGAGAGTAGTAACAATAAGAACAAATT
This sequence comes from Cardicola forsteri, assembly GCA_025895645.1. Taxonomy (NCBI): domain Eukaryota; kingdom Metazoa; phylum Platyhelminthes; class Trematoda; order Strigeidida; family Aporocotylidae; genus Cardicola; species Cardicola forsteri. Next base: position 1,247,025 of record JAKXYG010000004.1, read on the forward strand.
GTGAAATATATATTTTACATTTGAACTAATTAAAATTAATTATTTATAAAATATTGCAATATGTATTTCATTTACTCACATTTTTACACAGTTTTGTTTGCGCTTATCTGAAGATGGAAGTGGAATAGGAGCTGCTGCAATTGCTGCTGCTACGGCTAACTAGATTACTAACTTTGTTTTGAAGTTATTTATTCTTTTTACTGTATAATTATTTATTTAATTTTTATTATATATATATATATATAGTCACTTATTATTTTAGTTATTTGTGCTTATAAATACTAATATTTAAAAAATTTAAATTTATTATTTGGAAACAAAACATGTTATTTTTTGCATACATAATTAATGTGAAATGTTGAATTATTTTATTAAAAAAATAAAAGTTGATCGTCCAAGTAATTATCTACTTAAAAATGTTTGTATTTATTTGTTTATGTACATGAACTATTATATTTGCCTACAAAAAATAATTTTGTTTATTAAAATAAAAAAATAATACGTAACTGTTATTAATAATCTATAACAATTTTGCTGTTAAAATTACTGTTTACAAAAATTTGAAATCGATTTTTTGTTACCTTAAAATGTAACGAAACATGGAAACTGTGATATGCTCTTTTAGTAATGTATTTAGAATATTATCCGTATTTGATTGTAGTATAATAAATTAATTAACTTGAAATAATATTATAGATGTATATAATAAAATAAATTAATTCTGTATATTTTATTTGATTACAAATATAAATATTTAGAATAAATGTAAAAATAAATAAATGTATCATTGAATCAAGTAGGCCCTTTGACAAAACAATTTGGTTTTCTCATGCTTTTTAAAGTTAAATGTTTGTAATAAAATAAATAAAATATGCAAACGCATTTAAAATTTACAAAACTTGCTATGCAATGACTAAAGGACGTACACAAAGCTGATTATGATTTTACCAAACTTATTTTTAATCTCATAAGATTCATTTTTATTAAATCTTCCTGAATGATTTTTAGTCAAGTTTTCTATAATCTACCAAACTTTCTTTTACTATTTTCAATTGTCTATTCCAAAACCGTTCTTGGTAATCTTTTGAGCGATAAACGTAGAATTTGACCAATTAATTTTCTTTGTCTTACTGTAATGATATCATGTAGTGAACGAAAATCAGTTTTTATTATAATCTGATTATTTGAAATATGATTGCACCGGGTAATCTTTAAAATTCTTTTAAAATACCGGGGATGAAAAACATTCACCATCTTATCAATATTGTCTGTTTACTTCTACATTTTACTCCCATATAATGCCGTAGGAATGATTATTGATGCGTACAAATAAAGTTTTATCTTTAGTCTATAAAAAATAACATTGTCTTTCCGCGCTTAATTTTAACATAAATTTCGGTTTACTCGTCTTTAAAAATTATGCTTCTCATATATATATATATATATATATATATATATATATATATATATATATATATATATATATATATACATAATCAAAGTTAATAAAAAAATTGTTGATTAATAATTTATCTTATTATAGAAGTTGTAGTTATACCTCCAATAATTACTGAAAACGTAGGTTTTTAAACAAACGTATAAATAAATATAGTTTGTGAATGATTTAATCAGTAATTTAGTATTTTTTGTGTATAAAAATTTTAAAATGACAGTATATTAATATATATTTCCTGGAGTCAATTGATGAATTAGTTGATTGGTCAACAAAACATAGTCTAAAATTAAATCCTACAAAGTGCAAAGTAATTAATTTTAGCTCATACAAACCTTCATCGAATTGACTCAACTTTATCCAAAAGGTTTGTATTAAAAACGTGGAAATTGACATTTGTGATAGTTTTCAATATCTCGCTGTTTCACTGAATAACAAACTTACCTGGTCCGATCACATTGACCATTTGTTCATTAAAACTCGAGGTTTATGTTACTACATAAGACGTTTAAGGAACCTGCGTGTTCGCCAACATGTTATTAATACGTATTTTAAAGCTACATGTTATCCAATAATATTGTATTGCTCCCCTGTAATATTTCCGGGACTAAAAAGAAAAGATTTTATGTAGTTAAAAAAATTGTATTATTATAATTAGCCAATCATTAGGTATTCTTTACAATGACATTCTTTATGAAATAATTTATTAGCACTTGAAGGAATGTTTTCAATTAATCAGTCGTATTTTCAACAACTCCAATCATTAAGTTTATCGTGATTTCAGCAAATCATTTGCATCGGAAATGACAAGAAAATCGCATATACACCTTAAGTGCAGAACCAATGTGTACTTAAATTCATGTATGTCGTATTTAGCAAGGTTACTATCTAATCCCAACAAAGTTCAAAGTGACTATTACATTAGCCTATTCAAATCATGAGTGTTTTCTTTGTTTTTTTTTGGTCTGACCAATTACCGTTGTTTCTAATCTGCCCATTTTAATTTGTGACTATTTATTATCCTTCATTCAGGGCATTATTTATTAGACATGCTCACTTATGAGTCATGAATCATTCGTATTTTATGTATACTAACATATTTGCACACTATTAACCATAGTGTCCCCTAAATAATAGTATGTCACTTTACGCATATTATATTGAACATGACTTTTGAAAATATATTGACTTTGAGTTTTTTTTTTCCTTTTTTTTCTAGCCTATGTAATTTAACCTTACTTTACTTATTTATTTATTATTATTAATATATATATTTTTTGGATTAATATTACACACTGCTAATTGTATTGCATTTTTATAATTATACATATTTTTTGTGTGCTGAAAGCTACTTCTACTGAATTATCAAGCCAATAACTATAAATAAATAAATAAATAAATAAATATATATATATCAATAGTAACATTAAACAATGTTTATAATTAATAAAAAGAAAATAGCATAATGACAGATATTGAAGTTTAGTACTAAAATTAAACATAATACATTACAAAAGTTTGTAAACAATATTGCTATATTGGTTAAAGTATTTTATACATTTACATTTATTATTTTTTCTATTCTATTAAATTTTTTTCAAATTTTTTATTTTATTTATTAATGTAACTTGCATATAAAAATAAAATATACTGTATCAAGAATGTTTACTTGATGTTTGTAATTGTCAATTTTAAGTTAAATAAATAGGTTGAGTAAATTTTTTATGAATAATTTCCTTTTCCAATATTCAAATAAAAATGTATTTATCGTTAATAGTAAAATATCTAAATTAAATAATTAACACATTTTGAATAATCTGTAGTTAATTAAAAAATACAAAAATCTTATTAAATTTATTATTATTATTTTTTATTTATGGTTATTGGCTTAGATACTTTAGTAAAAGTAGCTTTCAGCAGACAAAAAATGTACAATTATAAAAATACAATACAATTAGCAGTGTGTAACGTCAGTCCAAAAAATAAAAGAATAATAATAATAATAATAATAATAAGTAATTAAGGTTAAATTACATAGTCTAAAAAAAACTAAAAATCAACGTACATTTAAAAATTATATTTAATATAATATGCGTAAAGAAGCATGGTATTAATTAGGGGACACTGTGGTTAATAATGTGCAAAAATATCAGTATACATAAAATGCAAATAAATTATGACTTATGAGTGAGCATGGCTAATAAAATAATACCCTGGAAAAAGGATATTAAATGGTCACAAATTAAAATGGGCAGATTACAAACAAGGATAATTGGTCCGACCAAAGAAAACAAAAAAACATACTTATGATTTGGATAGGCTAATGTAAAGATTACTTTGAACTTTGTTGGGATTGAATAGTAACCTTGCTAAATACGGCAAACATGAATTTAAGTACACATTGGTTCTGCACTTAACGTGTATATGTAATCTTTTTGTTATTTACAATGCAAATAATTTGCTAAAATTACAATAAACAGGGTGATTAGAGCTGTTAAAAATACAATTAATTAATTGAAAACATTCCTTAAAAGTGTTGATAAATTATTTCATAAATAATGTTATTGTAAGGAGTACCTGATTATCGGCTAATAATGGTAATACATATTTTTAACTTTATAAAATCTTTTTTTTAGTCCAGGAAATATTACAAGGGAGCAATATAATATTATTAGATAAAATGTAGTTTTAAAATACGTATAATAACATGTTGGCGAACATGCAGGTTCCTTAAACGTCTTATGTAGTAACATAAACCTCGAGTTTTTGTGAACAAATGGTCAACGTGATCAGACCAGGTAAGTTTGTTATTTAGTAAAACACCGATATATTGAAAACTATTACAAGTGTCAAATTTCCACGTTTTTAATACAAACCTTTGGATAAAGTTGAGTAAGTTAAATTAAAGGTTTTTGTGATCTAAAACTGATTACCTTGCATTTTGTAGGATTTAATTTTAGACTATGTTTTGTTAACCAATCAACTAATTTGCCAATTGACTCCAGAAAATGTACATTATCTTTGGTGAAAGAAATGGATTCACATAACGCCATTTCATCCGCATATTTAAAAAATACAGCAAGCTCTTTTGGTCGAAGAACATCCACGTTTAATAAAAAAAAAGATAAGACCGCACTTTGTGCAACACCTTTTTTATTTTGAAGCAAAGTTGATTTTTACACCCAATTTGGGTGTATTGTGTTCTGTTTTTAAAATAATTGGAAAGCCATTTGATTGTGTAATTAGGAGCATTGAGTTCAATAAAACGTTTAAGCAGTTTGCTTCTGCATATGCTATCAAATGCGGCTTTAAAATTAACAAACAAACAGCTGCCAAAGCCTTTTTTGTTATCGAGGAATTTTGCAACGTAGTTAATTAAGCTGGCTACACAATCTGGTGTAGAACTATTTTGTTTGTACGCAAATTGACATGGATCACTACTTGCTTTAAATGTATCACTTACTTTATTTAAAATCAATTTTTCGGTTAACTTCAAGAGTACTGACGTGCATGAAATTAGTCGAAAATTTTCTACTTTTTTTAATTGTATGTTTTTTGGAACTGGGACAATTTTGGAAATTCTCCACGAGTCTGCTTTTCTACTTTTGTTTATGAAACTAGTTAAAATTTGTATCAGTGGGAAGTATATTGAGAACGAGCAAAGTTCTAGCATTTCTATTCTAAGCCCGTCTAGACCTGATGACGTTGTGGAGTTAGAGTTTTTTATAATATTATTAAAATCATGCATAGATATGGAAAAATCAGGTCCGTTATTGATGTTTATATTGTTAGGTTGAACTAATTTTTTTGCATTACTGTAAACAAAATGTTTATTAAGGGAGTTCACATCAAGTGAGGTAGTAACAGGTTTTAGGTTTTAAGTTTATACACAAGTTAAATAAGGGAGAAAACTCCTATTAGTACTCGGTTCTGGGTATCAGATATCAGCAGCTTTTGTTTTTCCAAAACTTTTGTTAATGTTGTTTTAAATGTTTTTAGAATTGTTATTGGGGGAAAAGTAGAAGTTATTGATACATTTTTGAATTAAACTAATCTCGTTTTTTATTTCAAAGTTTAAATGTTTTACTAAGGAGCGGTCGTTAGCTTTGTATGCTACCTCCTTTTGCCTGCGTAGCCTTTTTAGCTTCCTTGATGTTATGTCGGTGGGTGTTACAAGTATTTTAATTTTTGGACAGAACTTTTTAAAATGATTTTTAACCAGTGAAACAAAACTGTTTGTGGCGGTGTTCAAATTATTATAATTTTTGTAGTAACGCAGTGTTGCTTAAGATATATCTTTAGCTCCTTTATATTTTGTTGTGATAAGTTTTGTGCAAACATATATGATTTTGATATGGGTTTAGTAAAGTGCGTATAATCTTTCCTAGAATAAATTGTAGGAAGTGCTCAAATAATTGAATGGTCCAACGAAGCCAATGGAGGAAGTGATTTGGCTTTGTAGAATTGGGAAGCACTAGTAAAAACGCACTCTAACCTACAGTTACCTCTATTATTAAAGTTCACTATGTTGGTTAAACCCATAGAAAATTTTTTATTTATATTAGCGTTGTTCAAATCACCGGCAAGTAAAATTAAATTATTGTCACAAACAGTTATTAAGTAATTAAGAATATTTTGAAGAAAAAAATTCACACTCGGAGCGATTTGCTGCTGGTGGGATATACGTATTAATAACATTAATACTTTTATAATAAGATAAAAATGGGTACTTACAATTTACACCCAAACTTTTAATGCCAAATTGCGAAAATGTAAATGATATACTGGAATTAGAGCAGAATTCTTTTTTTATGTAAGTGACCAAACCACTACCACGTGTTTTAACTCCGCTGCTTCTATCGAAGCGATGTGTTTGCAAATCTATTAATTGATATTAAATTGTTGTCAATGTATTTGTTAAGCCACAGTTCTTATATAAGAATAAACTATTGTTTTGGTGTAACCTATCGTTTAAAATCAGTTTCAAGTAATCTATTTTGTTAAATAATGACCGTACATTTATCGATAGAACTAACGGCAACGTCATTTTCTTTATAGGAATATTTTTCAAAGCATGGTGATAACCGGAGTAATGACATTTTCTTTTCTTTGTTTAAATATTTAATTGTTTGTAACATATAGGAATATTTAATTGTATATGTAATATAAGTAAAGTAAAAATGTTTTATTAAAGCAAATTCTTTAAAAAATAATCATAATCTTTATAATTTGACAAAAAAAACTTGTGTATTTTAAATGTTTTAAAGTAAAAAAAAGTACTGCTAATTAATGTAAAATATAATTGTATATATATTCTGTCATTTTTCAATGTCTTTAAAAATGTAGTTTTATAATAAATAAATTGGGCAAGTAGTTTATAAAATTTTGCTATTCATCAAAACATTTTTCTAGCAATGTATTAAAGTAAAAATAACGTATGTTGTGTTTTAAATTATTAATTGAAAAAAATCTCTAGTAAACATTAATACGTTATTTTTAAAGATATTATTAATTTTTTGCTGTTGTTTATTTTATTTCGTAAAAATAATATTTTAGAAATCAAAATTACTTAATAGACAACACGATGCGTCAAGTAAGGGTGTTATATTAAATTTTAACTTTTCTGTTTTAAAATTTATTACAGTTTATTTACATTGTAATACTATTTTAATTTTATATTATTATTATTATTATATTATTATATGCTTTTCACAATTTTTTACTTATTCTATTCCATTCCATTTTTCTGTTTTACATCTTAATTTCCCAAACTTTTTTATTGTTTGGAACATTTTTTAACCTCACTTTTTTTTGTTTACAAACAATAGTTTTCTTATAAATGTCTATAATTATTAAAATATATTTTATAAAATAAAAATAACAATAATTTTTGTTTTAATTTGAATAGTCTTTTTGTTGAGTCTGCGTTGAGTTTATGCAATAAGCTAACGGAAATCAAACACTTAGTCATTCTAGATAAATCTCACATTTTTGGCGTTACAGAAAATTTACTTTCTGAAAATGTCTTATAGAGTAAAATAAGGATTACAGGATAATTTCTCATTCTACTTCCTTTGGAAAAGAGCAACCATTTTGTTATGTTTTTTACATATATTTCCCGTTACCAGATTCTAAACTGCGTTAGAAAAACCTGATACTTCCGAATTTCCTGAAAGTTAAGTTTTTGAAACATTAACTAGGATTAATCCTGCTTTAATGACGTGGATATTTTATGCTCTCACATAATATGAATAATTACAAATAACGTAAATATATTTGTTATTGTCTAGAGTCCTTTTCCCTTTGCCAACAGTTTGTTTCTATGTTAAACATCTAATCCATAAAAGAAATGTAGCATTTTATGAGTGAAAAGCTACAAAACTGTCTTGTTTTTATTGGATTTACATCGATTCTCAAAATCAAGAAGTAGCTGCTATTACAAATATTAAAAATAAATAGTTTTTAATCTATTCAATAAACTTAAAACCAATAAAAATACTATTTAAATTTATTAATTAAAAGCATTTTTCTGAATGCATATTTCACCGCATTAAAGATTATCATGGTTTATCTTTCTCGACCCTAAAGAACTGTAATTTAGAAAAACTAACTTGATTATAGGATATCTTCAAATTACCGATAACATGGTTCTCAAACAGTTTGTACATTTGAAATCTACTTTGGTTGGTTTTAACGGTATATTACCCAAATTTCTCAGGGAATGAGTTGACACACTAGTATCAGTTTTTATCTAGTTTTTTTAATTTCTCCCTCGCTAGTAAAAGATTACTGGAGGACTAAAAATTAACATTCATAAAGTCAATCTACAAAACAGGCAGCAGATATATTCCCAAAAGCTACAGGCCTATATGTATTTTTTAGCTTCTAGTAAAGTTTTAGTAAGGCTAGTCAAAACTCATCTCTTAGATTATTTATTAGACAATAATTTAGTAAATTTAATTTGGCATATATATTTACTATTGAAATTCTGTATAACAAATTTTTTACACTTTACCAAAGGATTGACTACTGTTTTTAAGCAACAACTTTGTGTTGAGGTAATATACATTGATTTTTAAAGATAACCTACTTTTGCTTGATAACCAAGTTTAACTCATTTGGTATTTGCATTTCTCTTATTGATTGGATAAAAGATTTTTTGTATAACAGAAATTTCAAGATGAGGTTTAGTTATACCCTATCTTTGCAGTGTGTGATAACCTCCGGGTTATCACAAAAATTAATATTATATCTCTTAGTTTTTATAATCTTTAATAATAATTTGCCATCAGTTGTTTAATTTAACATTTTTCCCTATACGGATGATGTTAAGATTTGAGAAACCGACCCTGAACTTCTGTAACAAGACATCAACAACATTTATTAATGATCAATTAAAAATATGCTTCCCTTAAATTTAAATTAGTATAAGCATATAACTTTTTAAAGGTTTTTAAGACGGACGTTTGATATTTATAATAAACAGATTATTACTACACTAAATGAGTTTAAGGATTTGGTTGTTATTTCCACTCCTTGTACTCTCCACAGTCCATTACACCAGGCAACCAAAATTTTAGATACATTTAGTAAAATTTTAAATAAATGTTTTTGTTTATTATTTATTTTATATATAAGGCTACATTTAGAATATTGTATCTAAATCACATACCCATTTGCAAAAGGTAATATTTATCAACGAGAAAGAGTTCAGAGAAATCTAGCAAAACTCTCACACTCTCACACTTTAAACGTGTAAAAATATTAAAGTTTTTTTCTAATCAATAAACAATGTTGAGGTGACTTAATTGTAATGTATTACCTGTTTCAATTAAATAGTATCTTCCATTTTTATTTTGACCACAGTAACCTTCAGGATCCAGGATTTAAAACTGTGCACGAGGTGAGTAGGCCAAAACGCCTTTTAGAACTCAGTTTTTAATTTGTCTCAAATTTTAGGGAAGAAATATGAATTAGAAGGTGAGGTAAAGGGGAAATAATTACAAAAAAAGTTTTTTTAATTAAGACAAAATCAAGGTAAATAATGAAAGTTAACAATTATGGAAAACGAGCAAAAATTATAAATGTACAAAAGTAATAATAAAACAAGTCATGTATTACAATTTAAAAACACTGCAATAATCTTTAAAAAAAAACGAAAAAAAAGATGAATAACGCTCTAATAAACAGATAGCGTAATGTGTGCTTCATTTCGCGAGTGGTGAGACATTATTATATGATTTATAAAAAGGTTTCAGGTTTCAGGTTTTAGGTTTGTTTACAAATTAATTAGAAAAAAATTCTTTTCAATCCTCGGTTCAAACATTATGGATGGAAACAAAAACAAAATAAAAATATTATAAATAAATAAAAATTAATTTAAATGTTTAAGGTAATATTTGTTAATTTGAAGGCTTTAAAGGACGAAGCCGCGATAACATAAGTAGGTAAACTATTTTACGCTAATAATAAATGATATATTAGAGAATACATGAAGAGGAATTACTTACTCTAAATCTAGTAAAAAAACGAACATGTTGGATAAAAGCATGTTCAATACTAAATTAAAAAATATTGGCATTAAAAGACATAGGAAAGCTGGTGAGAGACTCCCAGTTTATGGAAGGAGCATTGAAGTTTCCCATTATACATTATAACGTAGAAATTATATGGCAAAAAAGAGATAGAGCAAAAATTGTAGAATAAAGAGGAATTGGAGTTTTTTGGAGGGCAATAGATAATCGAGAAAAGCGCTTGATTTTTAGCAAAAAATATTACATCGATGACGAGAGAGTTTGAGAAAAGACTGAGGAAAGTAACTGATACCATCTTTAATGTAATAGAAACAACCCCTACATCTGTATTTCGATATTGTAGCCTTGAATTAGCAGTTTATTATTATATATATCATCCAATAGCCAGGGTTTCTGTAATGTTAATGGTATGAGGTTTATCAGCTTTAACTAAATTATTTTGCTTTGGTAACTTATTGGAAAAGCTAAACGCATTGATATAAAATATTTTTAATAGACCGGGGTCTGGGTGGGAATAAGCGGACCTAACCTTTTTAACCAATGATGGAAAAAAACATGACTCCGAGCGCAAAAGGAGATTCCTGTATATTAGAGATACAGGTAAAACAACCTTCATACTTAAAGGGGGTTAATTTAACTGATAAAATAACTTAAAAACAAAATTGGGGAGTCTATCAATCCTATCTGCAAAGGAATAATCTTTGTGTAACCTAATGCCAGATAATTGCATGCACACGGTACGCCAATTAATTAGGACTTCCAATACAATGTCCGGAGAGCTGCAACTAACGGGTAATTTTATATTTAGTACTTTAGGGATAACAAGAACCACATCTTTAAAGTTAGTTAGAAACTCTGGAATACCCTTAACTATTACAATAAAAATCATCCTTCTGTTAGCAGCTTATTGTTTGGCTGCAAATGGGATCTTTCCTTGAGAGAGACGTAAAAGAGTGTTAGTCGCTAGTGAGGGTAAATAATTATTGACTAATAAGACAAGCTGTTAACCGAAGTTTTGAGTAAACACAGTTTATCGGCATGTTTGGAAGAAGAAACGCTTAAAGAAGATTTGAGTTTCTTGTAGAACCTCGACAGGCTTCATCAACTCAGAATTACTAGCTTTAAGCGAATAAATTAAATCAAAAAAAATATCTTAAAAGCGACATGCCTAGCATCGTTCTACCAAAGGCCGTTTATACAATAATAATTAACATTGTTATTTGCTAGTTTCTTGTACAGTGCTTTAGAAAGACTGGTACAGTTTTCATGAAACCAGGTGCAACATCTGTAACAGTGAATACCTGCTTTTACAGGCTTACTACACCTAGATCTGTCACATATTGCAAACTGGGAGGATTTCATTAGTATTCAAAAGTATCTACAATGTTTAAAAAATATAATCAAAAGCAAACATCACAATCCACAAGCAACGTGATAAACAGTTAAAGTCAATACAAAAATGAAGAACAATTAATAAAAATCGTACTAGTTAAACAATTGAACATAAATTGCACAATTAACACACAAAATTACACCAAAAACAATAAAACGGTTAACAGTGACATGTATAACAACGACCAAGCGCAAAATAACAAACAACAATAAGAACGTCACTAAACGTATCACAGTGATTCAAAAAAGCAAAATTCTTTCTTCTGCTTTATCTTCCCATTTTTTAATTTTTGAATACACTGGAAACCAAGAAATAAAAAAATCACTTATTATGTACCTGAAACAAAGCATTAAAAAGAGTTTTCTCTTATTTAACTCGTATACAAACCTGAAACCTGAAACATTGTGTACCTTCTCAATACCTGATTTCCGATAGTTTACGTAATTTTTTACATTTTTGCAAAAACAATAATTTTTAAAATAAAAATATTAAATAAAAATATAATTAACATTATAATTTAAAATACACTAAAAATTTAATTTTATGTTTTTAATTGTTTGTTTTAAGCAAAATTACTCTAGTTATTTAGTGCGACATAAAAATTTGTGTTGTGTTTACGTTCTATTGAAAAATTACCAGGTTTGTTTTTAAAGGATTATTATACACACATACGTTGCACGTTTTAATTATTTTCGCATTGTATATTTTGATTAAAATGTATCTTACTAATGAAGAAAAATGGAATAAAGCGAAACAGTTATTAAGTTTACTAAATTTAAACAATAATGAGTACAAGAAGATTCTTGATGAAATGAATTGTGCAATGTCTAAAGGACTTAAAAAAGGAAGTACAAATAATTCGATTAAAATGTATCCAACATATGTTTCGAGGATTCCGAACGGAACGGGTATATATTAATATAAATCTTATTGTAATTATTAATCTACAATGCAGAAGCAATTTAAATTTATATATTATATATATATATATATATATATATATAATTTGTATTATTAAATAACAATAATGCGAATAAGGTTTAGTTTTTAAAGCGTTTTATTAATAGTGAAGTTCAGGATTTTCACGAGTTGAGTAGGCCAAAACGCCTTTTAATACTTGGCTCTCAAATTTTCAGGGAAAATGAAATGGATGGTGAATAAAAGGGGATTAGTGACAGAAAAAATATTTGAAATCAAGATAAAATCAAGGTAGATAGTGAAAGTTAACAATTATAGAAAACGAGCAAAAATTATATAAATATGCAAAATAATAATAAAACAAGTTATGTATTACAATGCAAAAACACTGCAATAATTATCAAAAAAGAAGAAAAAGAAAAGGATGAATAACGCTCCAATGGACGTGTAGCGTGACGCGCGCCTCACCTCGCGAAGTGTATCTAATAACTGAATTAAATTTATGTTATTTTCTGTTTTTTAATAAAATATATTTACGAATATGAAACGTTGTTTATAATATTTTAATTAATAATATGAAAATGGAGTTTATTTTTATAAAGTTATTATTTTATTTCTAGAGAGTGGCAAATATTTAGCATTGGATCTTGGTGGTATCAATTATAGGGTACTTGCGATAAATCTTAGTGGTCATGGAGGCGAACCAGAAATTAGTGAAAGAACGTATTCAATACCAAAAGGAAAATTGCTGGGGACAGGAGAAAATGTAGATTATCTTTGTGGTGAAATAGATTGTTTTAAATAATTTTGTTAACTTATAAGATGCGTGATTAATATTATTTTTGAAGAGCGTTTGGTGTTAATATGTTTAAAGTTAATCCATTTGAAATTGATTTTTAAGAAAAATTTTATTGATTTAAATTACTTTTTCAATTTTTTATTATAAAACTTTATAGTAGACATACTAATAAATAAAAATTGATATATTTTTTTAAAACATTTAGTAATTTATAATACATTTTCTTCTTCTGAAGATACAGAATTTTTTATTTTAGTATAAACTTTGATTATTTTTTGTTTAATATTGGTTTTTACAATACCGGTGTTTTTAACTTTTAGTTGTTTACTTACATAGCTGAAACGTTGGCTAACTTTTTAGAATCATACGGTATGGAGGAATCGTATAAACTTGGTTTTACTTTTTCGTTTCCATGTGAACAAAAGGGGTTAACTAATGCTAAACTCATTCGATGGACAAAAGGATTTTGTGCTTCTGATGTTGAAGGACACAACGTTGCAAAATTATTGCAGGATGCTATTAACAAAGTTGTACGTTGAATATACCGAAATTTATTAGTTATTTAAAAATATGTTTAAGTTGTCGGGTTTGGTAATATATGAAGTTAATTTATTTTATATCAGGGAATTAACGTTACTTGTGTTGCTATCGTTAATGATACCGTGGGTACTATGGCATCCTGTGCACTTCGCGACTCAAGATGTACAGTTGGGATTATTGTTGGTGAGATCCTGGATTATTGTATTGAATAAACATTAATGTTGTATTACATTTTAAATTGAAAATTGTAGAAAATGATGCGTGCTAATGTATGCTAATATTTAAAATTTATCAGCATTGTTGAAATAAAAATAATTTATTGAAAATATTTATGTTATAAAGGAACTGGTACCAATGCTGCTTATCTTGAAAGTCGGGATCGTGTGGAAACTATAGAAGGAAATTGTGGACCTCAAGTGGTGATTAATACCGAATGGGGTGCATTTGGAGAAAATGGAGAGTTGGATGCTTGGCGCACACTATATGACAAAATGATTGATGAAGAAAGTCTTTATCCAGGAAAGCAATTGTTAGTTGTAGTTGATGTTAGAAATATTAGATGGTTTGTTTGGATTGGTTATTTTTTTTGTACTGGTAGTTTAAATTATAAATGAAAATCGGAGTGCATTTCATTTTTTTACAGAAAATTTTATTTTGAAATGTAAATGATAATATACTGACTTTTGATATGCAATGTTAATTTGAACAGATTTGAAAAAATGATTTCTGGTATGTATTTGGGAGAACTAGTGCGACATGCTCTTTTACATCTGGCAAAAGAAGGAATACTGTTTAATGGAAACATACCTGATTCGATTCAAAAGAAAAATGCAGTTTTAACAAAATATTTGACAGACGTGGAACGGTATGTTATATCTTGCATTTAAAGATATGTTTAAAGTAATATATATATATATATATATATATATATATATATATATATATATATATATATATATATATATATATTACTTTAAATTATTAATTTTATATTATTGTGCTACAATTATTATTATTATTATTATTATTATTATTATTATTGTTATTATTATTATTATTATTATTATTATTATTATTATTATTATTATTATTATTGTTATTATTATTATTGGTATATTATTATTATTACTGTTATTATTTTTAATATTATGTCACTTGTGTTCAATGTACACTAAAGTTTATTCTTTTTGATGTTTTTTTGGTTTGTGCTGTAGAGTATATTAATAATGTATTTTTAAACCTAACATTATAATTATTTAACGTTATATTTGCAGTGATCCACCTAGTATATTTTACAACACGCATTATATGTTAACAGCAGATTTGAATGTTCCTATTGTCGATCCAATTGACGATGAAATTACTCGTTATGTCTGTGAATTAATTGCTAAACGAGCAGCTTATTTGGCTGGAGTTGGTAGGTTGTTGCTTTGTTATTATGGCACAGTTTACTTTTATTATTTTAACGTTTAACACTTTCTACAGGTTAACTTGTAATATATATGTGGATATATTTATTATTTAAAATCCTTGTCAACTTTTTTATTAGGCATTGCCTGCATTTTGCAACGAATGAATAAACCTGAAGTAATCATTGGTGTCGATGGTTCATTATTTAAATTTCACCCTAAGTTTGGTGAACGTATGACAGAAATGATTATTAAACTGAAACCATCAAACACAAAAGTGAGTACTTTGTTTTAATAGTCACATTAATTTTTATTTTGGTTGCTGACGTGATCACCTCCATTATTCTCCATATTTGTACGGTATATAAAACAATCGACTTCAATGTCTTGATAAGCGTTACAAACGTAGAAAAATAATGAAGTTTTTTGGCTGGTAGACGGTATTCTTGTGAAAGCGCCACTAGTCGCATATATTGATGAGGCCAAACGGTCAGGAATACCACCATTATTGGAAATTGAGACTTTATAAGCATTACTCAAATTTTCAGGATTATTAATATATGATGCTTGTATAATTATTGTAATATTTTCTTACTTGAATGTTTTGTAATATTATACAATTAATTTAATAATAAAGTATCCTCCGAATAAAAATAAAGTTTTGTTTTTAAAATGAATTGACAATTAATCTTTTCGCAAATAATTAGAATAAAAGTTCAAAGTAAAATATTAAAACGATTTTTTTTTTAATTTGACCATTTGACTAAATGGATGTGAATTTTTGTTAAAAATGAAAAATATTTTGTTTACTGTTTAATTATTAGAAAACTAACTGTTTTTTCCTTATTAAATTGTAAAAATTAAATTAATTGTTTTCCAAAAATATTCTGAACTGTGTTTTATGGGGTATAAATACAATGATCTAAAAAATAATAAATGTTTTGGTTACCAAAATAAGATGATTTATAGAGTTGGTTTTGTGCAAAATTTACTTAAAGAGGTCAAGGAGAATTCTACAACTGACAGAATTATTGGTTTAATCTAAAATTATAATGTAATTATTATACTGTAGTTTATATCAAAGTATAGATATTGTGGTTTTGTAATACGGTATAAACTTAAATGCAATATACTTACTTGTATAGGAGTAACAATTGTATAAAAAACGATGTTTTATGTTGCATTTTCAAAATGCTAATTTTAACTTTATTCAACTTTATAATATTGAATTCAAATATTACACAAGATAAAATAAATAAATAAATTTTGAAATTTTCATTTCATATTAATCTTATTAGTTATTTTGAATAAAATTATATATATATATATATATACATAACATTATAAAGTGTTTTAACTGACTAATAAATAAAACAGATGTTTTTCGTTATGACTTATACGTTTGACGTTATATTTTATATATTTTTTTTACTACTTTGAGTGTTTTACGAGAAACATCGTTCAGCAGTGGACGTTTTAGCAAAGCCGAACGTGGTCCCGCATTTAGTGCCGGTAGTGGGATTTGAACCCATGCCCACCCAGGTCCAAATCGAGCGGTGTACCGCTAAGTTACCCCGCCACATGTTTTACATGTTTTTATGCAGTCTTTCATTATCATCTAGTTTGTATTTAATATTATTTTTAAAACATTAATAGTGGATATAAATATGTAGATGAAATTATATTTGTTTCTATTTATAATATTGTACACTGTGTAATCGAACCGAGATTTAGTTTTAAATTTTGTCGTTGTTAGAAAAGATTAGCATTGTTAATTTTAGGGGTTCTACACAAGCCTACTTTAGCTAAAGTTTTCCATTAGGAAGTTGTGTTTAATAAATCAGCGATTGATTAACTAATTGACATTATTTAAATCCCAATTTTATTTATTTATATTTATTAGATGGTTTTATTTCTTTTGCTGAATCAAACTATTAAAATGTCTTATTTGCATGTTTTCTATTTATTATAGTTTTATTTACGTTTGTCCGAAGATGGAAGTGGAAAAGGAGCTTGCTGCTGCTGCTGCTGCTGCTGCTGCTAGCACTTGAAAATAAAATACATTTAATTGTTTGTTATGATTAATAATATTTACAGAGAAATTATCATTTTACTTCACAATGTTTCGCTTTTTAGTTATTCGCTATTATAGTATACTTAGTATTTTTTGTGTTGTTTTACATCAATAAATGTTTTCTTTTTTTCTACCTTTGCGTTTGCATACAAATTAATCAACTTTGCGAATATCTTTATTGTACTGCTAAATAGAACATTAAGCATTTTAGTTCTATGTTACGTCATTGTTATCATTATTACGTGTTTGGAGTCATTTTAATGCATTTTCTCTAAACATCAAAGCAAACCGAAAACCATTTATTTTACTAGTTTGAAATTCGAGCTAGTGAGTTATTACGTTAATGTTTAAATTTTTAAAAATTACTTTACTTATAGGCCGCAATGATAAACAATATGTTACATCTAAACAAAAATAATTGGATTAAACAGATTGTCGTGTATGTTTGGTTGTTAATTAGATGCTACAATCCGTCATATGATTATTGACACCGGTTTTGTTAATTAATTAACAATTCATTTTTATAAACAAAATATGAAGAAACTATCATTTGTTTCAATTACAATCCCATGTCACATATACACATTGATCATTTTCAGCTACCTGTCTATAGAAAATTATGATATTTTTTATTTACTATTCCAATATTTGTACAAAACTACCCACTTATGTACTTTTATACAAACAACAACATAAGGTTGTTATTGTCATCTATTTATTTATTTTTAACAATCAATCATTGAATTGGATTTGGTACAGTCATAAAGTATCAGGTTGCACATTATAATCTTTATTTGCCTATTATCAACATACATATGGATGGTTAATGTAGCACCGCTGTTTTATTATATCTTATCATACAACTTAATCTTAAATTGAAAGTTCAGCTATGAACGAAGGAATCAGAAGTGAATTATATATATATATATATATATATACTCTGAAAAACACGATGCAACAAGATTGTTTCATGTAGTTGTACATAAACGTTTTGACTCCGAATATTCTGCATATCGAAAATTGAACTTTCATATAATTTTACTAAACCCTATTATCACAATCGAGCATTCACGTAGTGGTTATATTTTTATACAATGGTGAACCTTTGTTGCTTGGGTAATATTCTTATTTATTAGATTTAATACATCAATAGAGATACATTCGATATATACATACGTACATAATATAATTCTTACCATAAAAGGACTTTAAAAAAGTACAAATCAATTTACAAATCCTAATGAAACATTATTTGTTTACTTATTAATTTCTTTCATTATAAGCCTTAATACATCGATAGAGGTACATTCAGCTTTTCAAGGTCAAGCAATACCAGATATGAAACATCAAAGTAAAAGTACAAATTAAAAATATACAAATCACCTAAACACGGAAAAAAAGAAATACATCCTATTGGTCGATCTTAATGAGAGTAGATGATAGTTCAGGTAGGGCACATACTTTTCGCCACCCAAAAATGTTTTTAATGAAAATTGAGCCAATGAGAATTAAGTAGGATAAACTAACTAGAAAGTGAAAAGTCGATGATGATTTAAGTGAGTGGTGGTTATTGATGTAATGGGCATTAATAACTACTGACTGTGGGAAAAGTAGTCAAAAGTGTAAAACATATTTTTGTAAAAAGTGAATTGAGGATAATAGAATGCTTAATAAAAAATAATTTAATGTATTTTGGTTAAAAAATTTTATGTCATAATTTTTTAATGTATTTTTTATTTATTTTAACATAACATAGTCACTGATATGATTGTATAGACTGAAGTAATGTATTGAATGCTTTAAGTGTCATACAATCGTTAATTAATGTAAATTAGTAATCAATGTAACAGCACACAAATGTAAATCTTTATTTACATGTACAATGTTTTAAAATTACAGGAATTTAGATGAAATGGGATACATGGAATAACTTAAACTCCAATATATATTTATGACGTCATTGTTCGGTAGCAAAATGAATATAATTGAAATGTTTTCCATATTAAACTGTTCTAACATCTACAACATTAAACTTTTATGTGCAAGAAGCGACAAAATTATTGTGACTTGTGGTTTACCTACACTTATTGTAAACTAAGACAAGGTATTATTTATTTTTAAGTTGTTGGTTTTTCATTAGGTGCAATTTTCATATAGTACAGCTTTACTATTTTAACTCTATATTCCAAAAACATATGTTTATGACAGTTTTTGTTAATAGAAACTATTGTGTTTACTATAATAATTTTAATTCTTTATTTATTATTAAATCGTGATAAAAATTGGTAAAGATTAAAATCTTTACTAGAACATTATAATTTTAGTAATTTTGTACCTTAAACTCAGATGATCGACCTAAACTAATCCTTTAAATACGTTACTAAGTTATGACAGCATAAAGATAGTATAAGGATCAAAATATTTGGCAATGTTTCGGTATTCTTCTTACAGCTATTTCCTCTTTCATCTGAGTTAACTATTTCTTGTTCAATCTATGTATATGTACGTTATTAAAACAATAGCAATAAAAACGTTCTATATAAACGCACTGTTGATATTTCTTGATGTAATGTAGGTGACATTAAATATTTTGCTGCATTTTGGCAATAAAAGTATATATTTTTAAAAATGTAGTATAGTGTCAATTGACTTTTTTATGAACAGGCGGTAATGGTAAATAAATTAAAGAATTATTCTTCAAATTTTTTAATGTATTTGGTTTTAATAAAATTTATTTATTGAAATAAATGACGCCATCGTTGTCTGAACAGTTATCACACAAAAGTGCAATAGGAAAGTACGCATTTACTTTAGCAACTAGGTATCAACAAAATATAAGGCATCTATAGACATTAATATTACGTCGACATAGCTACACACTGAGCATGGATCAGGAACTTTTATACTTCATTTCGTCATACACGCGACACAGTGTCGATAAACATTAAAGTGCAAAATTCACAAATTATAGTAGCAACTGAAAATGGTAATTAATAAAAAATTGCATCACTTTTAGGGTAAAAGTAGGAAGAGAAAAGCAATTGTCTATAAATAGTAAATTAAAAAATGTTATTAAAGTAAATGTTATCAATTTTTAAAAATATTTTTTCTTAATTGTGACATATTATTTGTGAGGACAGTAATATCGAGGCTTCTAGTTTATTGATACTTATAATAAACTGGGACAAGAGACCATAGTTCATAAATTATGTTCGTTTTTGTTACAATGTAATAAGTGCCATATAACCGAACCAACATTTTAGTCCTACCAATATATTGGTATAAACCGGTACATAAGTATATACAGTAAATGAACAGACAGCTATTAAAATCAATGTAAAATAATTAATCTGCTTTCGTGTCACTATTTATTAAGCATATCTAAATTGTACAAAAACATTATTTAAGTATTGTCTTGGCAGTCAGTATAAGTAAAATATTTTATAAAAAACATCTTTTAAACCAATATTATTATAAAATTCCAATATAGGTCAAAAACAAGAATATAAAAAAATTTTAAAGTTTCAAAACAAGCAAATTAGTTACTTAAAAACAAAAGTTTTGAGAAAATTCTGGCAAACATTGAATAATACCTAAAATATTTATATACACATATGTATATTTTATAATATCAGTTATTTTGAAATAACGAATTTGCTTGTTTTTTAATATTTTTAGTTTCTTGTTTTTGACCTAAATTATAATGGTATAAAATGTATTAAATATTTTACTTTTACTACTAAGATAATATATCAATAATGCTTTTGTACAATTTAGATATGCTTAACATAAACAAATGCGAATTGATTAATTTATACTGGTTTTTGACGGTATAAAAAATGAAATGAATCCTATTGGTCAATCTTACTGATCATGAGTGTGAAGAATGTTTGGGTATTTTCCTATCAAAAGGTGATTGTTTAACCTTGAAAATGTGGCTTGTTGGTGCACTTCATTTGGAA
Organism: Cardicola forsteri; assembly: GCA_025895645.1. NCBI lineage: Eukaryota > Metazoa > Platyhelminthes > Trematoda > Strigeidida > Aporocotylidae > Cardicola > Cardicola forsteri. The sequence continues at coordinate 1,268,107 of JAKXYG010000004.1, forward strand.
ATGGAAGATTTTGTGGAACGGTTGTTACGTTGACTGGGAGCAGGTGGAAATGGATGTAGGATATTTGAGAAAGCATGCACGGTTTTAAACAGAACACAACACGGAAATATTTACAATTAGTATCTACAATTTTCTTTTCTACTTTTTGTTGAAAAACAACACTTGCTCCCAGTCAACGTAACAAATGCTCCACAAATTTTGCATTGTTCATCTTATATACAAGAGATATTTTCAATACCTGTATCACAGACAAATGCACCAACATTTTCCACACTTACAACCAATAAGGTTGACCAATAAGAATTTATTATTTTTTTACCGCTTTAGGTGGCGTAAAGTAAGTGCCAAATACGGTAAAAAAAACATTCTTTCAATCCTATTGGTCATCCTTTGTGAGTAAATATGAGTCACGTTGATGCGTTTTTCTATCAAAAAACGATTGTTTGATTTTGAAATATATATAAGGTGGAAAAATCAATATTAAGTAAGTACTAAACTATTTGTATTGCTTAAAACTTTTGACGTAAGATAAATAATTTCCTGAATGATTGGAATTTCAGAGTTAGGCAGACAGTGCTACCCAGTGCAAAATTTTGTCCGGGTGCCACAAGGATCAGTTTTAGGTCTCCTACTTTTTATTATGTTTTTTTTATGATCTATTAACAGAAGTTCAATCTAACATTCTGCTTTATGCGGACGATGTTAAAATTTGGAGTACTAACCCTGAACTTTTCCAACAAGATATTAACAACATTTATCGTTGGTCCATTAAGAATAAACTGCGTTCAAATTTGTATATAGCATTCAGACAATTCTCGGGAAAGACATTTAAGCTTTGTGATTGAATTATTACTACCGTAAATTAGGTTAAAGATTTAGGATCATCTTTACACCATCTCTGGTATTTACACAACGTTACACAACAGCAACTCAAAAATGTTTTACCTTAATTAAGTTTTTCAGATGTAATTTAGGTAAGATTCCAACAGATTGTCTTATATATAGGACCGCATCTAGAATATTGTATCCAGGTCACAGGCCCATTTCATCAATTAGAAAGAGTCCAAAAAACACTCTCCAAACTTCCACATGAGCTTCAACTCAAATTGTACCCACAGGGTTTACGGACACTAAAGCTATTCCAATTAGGAAATAGGCGACTCCGAGACGGCTTAATCTTAATTTATCACTTATTTCATACCAATCACATGACCTCCAAAAACACAATGGTTTATTTTTGTACTTTTTAGCAAAATCCACTATGTGTACAATTCAAAGGAGCTTTTCAAACAAGAATTTTGCTGATTTCATGTGTCTTCTTATAATCGAATAAGAGAAGTTTTCTAAATATCGTTTGCCTTATATTCATTGCTCTGTGTTTTTTTAGTTGAGTAATGATAAAATTATCATCTTGTCGATTTTTTGTTTCCATCTGTATGCGGTTTGGGACCGGTTTCATTGTTTATCACTCTGTAGGCAGTAGGTAAGTACATTACATATGCTTTAGCAATTACTTTAGGTTTTACATCACCTTTATATAAACTTTGAATTTCTTTGTATTGATCAGTCATTAAAAATAAACTTGGATTTGTTTTAGGCATTATAAAACTGAGTGATAATTAATAAAAGCGCCAGGCATCAGACTATTAACTATGTACATGTAATTGTACACATTATTAAAAAAAACTGTTTTAAAACTATTTATATTCAATTTTTAATAAAATGAAGTAATAATTGGTCAATCAAATGTTTAGTACAAATATCTTTGTTTACATACAGACGTGTATTTTTAAAATAATGATATTTAAAAAAAATAGTATTTAATAAAATGTTTTTATTATTAATTAATTTTATAAATTTATTAAAAATTGAAACAACTTAAATTTTTCACTTAGAAGTAATTTAAATTTGAATACTACATGCATTTTTTATTACAATACTACTTTTTAAATGCAAAATAATATATTTTAAAAACAAAAATAAACGTTTTTATATGAATTCTTAACTACTTAGCTCCCTATTGTAATCCAGGAAAAATTAAAGGTAAACAGTAAACTAGAACCGATGGAAAACACGATCTAACATATAATTTAATAATTATTACATGTTGGGTATATATATATACTGAATGTACCTCTATTGACGCATTAAAGTTTTGTTAATAAATAAATATATATGTATGACCAGAATTTCCCAATTTAATGCTTTAGTGATTTGAAAAACATAATTTTACGCTTTTGACTTTGTATTTTTCTTATCGTCAGTAGTCATTTCTTAATGAGGAGCGCAGAGCTTCCTACCACATTTATGTTAAATATATTTTTATTAGTATTTGGAAAAAGTTTAATTGTTAAACAGTAGAATCATTTTATTAATTTTAAATGTTTAGACATATTTTGGGAAATAATTTTAGCCCGTAATAAATAAATAGCTTTCATTTGCTGAATTTTTATCTAATCATTTTGATGGTTGTAGCATGTGCTACCAAAATGATTATTTAATATTTTTCCTTAAAATGATCTATTAAATTATTTATTTATTTATTTATTTTATTTTACGTTTGTTACTTTAAATTTTTTACTAGAAACATCTTTCAACAGTGAACATTTTAGCAAAGCCAAATGTGGACCCGCATTTTAGTGCCGGTGATGGGATTCGAACCCATGCCCACCGAGGTCCGAATTCGAGCGCTGTACCGCTAGACCACCCCGGATATTAGATATAATACATATAGCATTTTGTAAAATTTGGTGGAAAGCTTCAAGTCTGATACTAAGACATGTCTATTGACGGTCGAAAAGATAGTTAATGAGTGTAAAAAACATTAGCTTCAATTTTGTAAAGCAAGTTTCAAAAAAAAATTTTATTGCTGAACGTTTTTTTAATTTAAAAAAAAAATAATATCTTAGTTAATCTAGATATTTTATCCTTTACCAATTAAAAATATTAAAAAGAAAAAACTAAATAACCGAACATTAAAAAATAATTTATTATTATTAAAAACAGACTTGGAATTAATAGCAAATCTTGACAATTATATAATTTTGGATTATAAAATATTATGATTATAATTTAGATAAATAGCAATAATTTAAATGTGGATTGATAAATTTTCAGTAAGGGCGTTGATAAACTTGCAACAGCCAATAGAAAATGAGTTTATTATTGTCTATTCACGGCAAAAAGTAGTCAGTATATTGAATTAAAATTTCAATTGAACAAAATTAATGCAATTGTTTGATTTATTTATCAAAATTGCTAAATTGGTCATCGTACATATTTTAAAAATTAATGCAGTAACACTAAACTGTTTTGCTGAATATAAATTCCTTATTCTGTATACTACTATTATACATACTACTATACAAACTACTATTATACCATTATTGTTACTATTATTAGTTTATTTATAATATCAATATTATGGTTATTGTTATTATTATTATTATTATTATTATTATTATTATTACTATAATTATTACCGTTTTTATTGTTGCCGTTACTTTTACTATCAATATAACTATTATTACTATTACGAATAATGATGTTACTATTTATGAATAATTTTATTACTCTTATTACTCTTATTAATATTATTGTTGTTGTTAGTAATATCAATATTATTAGCATTATTAATATTGTTACTGTTATTACCAATATTAATTTTGTTTTTACTATTCTTATTATTATACTATCCTTAATAACATTATTGTTACGATTCTTATTATGTTCACCATTATAAATAATATTATTATTGTGAGTATTATTACTATTATTGATATTATAAATATTGCTATTACAAATGATCATCACAAACTGACAATATAAAATAGAATAAGTTTTTTAAACCAATAATTAGAAATTATTTAAACATAAAAAGTATTATTTGCCCATATATTTATGTTTTTTATTAATTGGCTTTTGTGTACATTGTTTACTTAACCTACACAAATTAGAAAACTATTATATAAAAATACTTTTCTATTTTTTACAAATTTTCTTTATTAGGCCCGATAAGCTGAAAAAATATTGAATTATTATTTTTATGTTTATGTAGTTTTTGGAAATATAATGTATTTAACTAAACAAATTAAATTATTACAGAATTATTTTGGTTTATTCAGTTTTGGCAAACGTTGTATAGCAACGTCATATTAATTAAGTAAATAATTATTGTATAATCTAAATTTTTTATATTGTTGTTACAAATGTTTTTATTGAATTAAAAAAATTATTGTATCATATTAGTATATTAAATTTGGCAAATTGTGTTTATTAATGGTTTTTTATGGATTTTTATTAAATTAACTTGACCAATAAATTTACTTAGTTTTTATTAATATTAAGGAATCTATTTAATATTTTGGCATTATGATACATTTAAGGGGTCCATGAGGTAGGAAATAAGTGAGCTAGATAAAGGGTAATCATAAACCAAAAATGATTGTGAACAATAATCGGTATTTTGCAGTATTTTGCTATAGTACGTTAGTGTCCATTTATTTGTGAATCAAAAGGCATGTGTGATGTTATTGACGGCTTTCATTCCTTCATTATGTAATAGTGTTTCTTAATTTGCAAAAATAACACCTGGTTTTAATTATACTTATTCCATATTGTACGTAAAGTAGTATAATTAATGAAAAACAATACCTTACTTAAGTAAATGGTATGCACACATAAGTAACATTGTTCATTTTACAAGTTTGTTCTAAATAAAAATTTATTCACCGATTTATACCAATATATTGGTAAGATAAAAATGCTAGTTTAGTGATATGACACTTACTACATTGTAAAAATCAAACATAATTTATGAAATATGACCGCTTATCCTAAAAGCCACAATTTTTAACTGTTTCCTCTACACCTTTTAATTTTTCGTCTTAATTTTCACATTTTTTCTGTGACGAATCTCCCTTTAATGGGTAAGGCCATTACTTCATATTTCTTCTCAATAATTTGACATATATTAGAACAGAGAATTAAAAAAGTTTCTTTTACCTAGCTTGTGTAATCTGTAACCTGCACTCTATTCGCGAGGTAATGCGGGCGTCACCGTTCACGTTAAGTGAAACGTTGTTAATCTATTTCTTTCTTCTTGTTTCTTTTTTAAAGATTAATGCAGTGTTTTTACAAAATTTTTACAAAATTTTACCTAATTTTTATTGAGTCCTTTTTACTCAACTTTTTTCCTTGGTTGGTTTTATTATCTACCGTTTTTGCATTGTAATACAAAACTTGCTTTATTATTACTTTTGTATTTTTATTATATTCCCTCACTTTCCATAGTTGTTAACTGTTCCACTATCTACCTTAATTTATGTCTTAATTTTAATTATTTTTTGTGTGACAAATACCTCTTTAACTCACCCCCCTCATTTTATATTTTCCCTAATAGTTTAAGCCAATTTGAGAACCGAGTACTAAAAGGCTCCTTGGCTCACTCAATTCTACTTTTGATTTTTTGCGAAACACTTACGTGACGTGCTGATCAAAAGTTGCTTCCTTTTATTGTTTCTAACTGTTAACTACTCGCTTTTTGTGTTTTGTGTGTCACATTTTGTGTATTCTTCTGTATATTTTTGATGTGTGGCATTTTTAATAGGAGCATTTTTTGAAAACGGTTTTTGAGTATTAGTTTGTGTTTTTGTGCATTTTACTTGTGCATCGTGCTTAAACACTAATTTTTTAATCTTTTTCAAAAGATTATAATTAATCTTTTCCCAATGATAGATTTTGTTTAACCTTATTTTTTATTTTTACACTAAGTTTTATATTCGGAAATGGTATCTTCCAGTTCATCTATTTGTGGCTTTTAACGATGCAAGAGGTTTGTGAAAGTCGGCATCTTCTGTACCATCTAAAGAAATTGTTTTCGTGAGGCATGTTCTGGACTGTCTCCGGCACATTACTCGCAACTCACAAATAGTCCTTGGGGGTTATAATTCCATGGATTGCAGATGTGAAATCGATTTGCAGATATTACCTTCTAGCACCGACCACAAAGTTGACAAGTTTGACAAAATTTTGCATTTAGTTATTGATAGTCATTGCTTATCCTGTAGAGTCAAGATAGATTTGATTACAAACCTTTTATTCAGCTTAGTTGACAAGGTCGCCGATCCTTCCTACAAAACCAAACAAATTGTCTCCTCGGTATCCAATCTTTCTAACTTGTCAGCACAAGAGATCATTTTTCTTAAAGCACAAATATCTAGCTTTAGTTCCTTTTCTACGGTATCTAAAGTCATTCTCAAGTCATCCCAGAAAGAGTTCCTTGAAGGAGTTAGGAACTACGCTGAGTGCGTTAAATGTGATTGCAATCTTATAGTCAGAGTATTTAGCATTGATGTAACCAACTATAAGGAATTAGTCTCCAATATTGTAGTGAGATGTTACCCTGAAGTTAAAATTTTTTGATTGGTAGGCTATCATGTAAACGACTCCACTCGTCTCCTCCGATTCTTGTTTTCTGCTTATCCTCTACAAACAAAAAAACAGTATTTACAAATTAAACCTTCAGGTTCCAATATAAAGGGATTAAAATTATCAACAACCTACCCATCTCAGAACGTTTAGCCAGACAGTTTAAGCCCCTTATTTCTTCTATCATACGTTACTTATAATTTTTACTGTTTTCTAGGCCCTATTATGCACCCAGTTACTCCTTATTACTGGTAGTCTATCTATTCAACCACTAACATCCTCAATTGTATTAAAAATCTCAAGTTTGTTCTGCAGGGCTGACAGTGTCTATCCCAGAATTCTAAAAGAATGCGCGAATATTCTTGCCCCTCACCTGACTCAGATTTTTAACCTATTAGCTGTATCCTCTATATGGAAGGTCGCTTTTATCAGATCTATTCATAGGTCAGGGTGCAGATTTAAACCTAAAAGCTATAGGCCAATCAACACCCCTAATAAAATTATGGAAAGGATTGTCAGATCCCACTTACTTGATCACTTAATCAAGCTCAACATCGTAAATTCTGCCCATTATGGTTTTATGCCTAAGAAGTCTTGTCTGTTGGAGTAGCAGTAACATAGAAATTCTAGACAACCATAAGTCTGTTGATGCCATCTACTTTGATTTTTTTAAAGCATTTGACTAAGTCCCTTATAATCTTCTTATTTCCAAGCTAAGGGCTGTAGGGATTGTCAGCTCTATCCTAGCATAAATAGAAAAAAAAATTTCTAACCGTACTTTTAAGGTGCGAGTCGGATTTAATTTCTCCTCTTCATGTCACATTTCCTCAGCAGTGCCCCAAAGAAACTGTTTTTAGGTCTCCTCTTGTTCATTTTCTTTATTAATGATCTACCTTTAGTTGTTTACTCTAACATTCTGCTTTATGCCGACAATGTTAAGATCTGGGATACTAACCCCGAACTACCGTAGATTGAAATTACTTGTCAGTGATCAATCAGTTACCGCTCAATAAGACGAAATGTAAACATATAACTTTTGGGCGGCCGTCAGGCAATATTTACTCCCTGCCTCCTGCTGATAATTAGTTTATTAAATCTGTTAAATCAATCAAAGATTTAAGAATCATATTTGACCCGTCCCTTATGTTTACCGGACATTACATTAAAGCAATTTAAACTTGCTACAAGCTAATTAAGTTCTTTAAAAAAAACTTGAAAAAACCCCCCTAATTACTTGCGTCTGCTATGTATGTTGTACTTGAAACATTATTTTAAATAATATGCTCAAGTTATACCCCCGATTTAAAAGTCAGACATCCTGAGACTAGATAAGGTTTAGGGAGCAGTCATTAAACTGCCCCGTGTACTTAATAACCTGTCTTGCAAACAAAGATTAAAATCTCTAAAATTATTTTTTCTAAGCGATAGACATCTCTGGGGTAATAACATGCTGACCTATTACCTAATCAATTCCGGCTTTTTCTTGCCATTTTTTACTTTAGCCCAGAACTCCCTAAAAGGACATAACCTTAAACTGTCCAAACCTAGGACTTTCTTGAAACTGAAAAACCACCACTTTTTCCACAAATTAATCACTTCATGGAATAGCCTACCAGCTAGAGTAGTTTTTGCATCCACACTTCCAGTTTTCAATTACATGCTTTCCAAATTTAACTAACCTGGTCCCTTTTCCATTTACCTAATTTAAATATTTATTTTGTTTTATTTATTTTTATTTATCTTCCTGATAACGTTGATAAATAGAACCGAGGATTAAAAGGAGTTTTACTCCTACTCAACTCGCGAATCAGTGCAATAATTTTGCGTGACGTTACTAATCAACAGTTGCTTGTTTTTTGTGCTTGCTTGTTGCATTATGCGTTTATATTTTTGGTTGTGTTTTGGTGTTTTGTGGTGTTATATGTAAAATGTTTTTGTTTTTGTGTATTTTTGCGTATAATTGTGCAATCTGTGTTGCTTAATTGCCTGATCTTGTACGATCTATTTTATGTATCGTGCTTGAAATGTTTTTACACCTTTAACTGATTATCACTCTGCTTTGCATTGTGGTATTTTGTTTATTATTTTTACTACATTTTCTCAGATTTTATTAATTGAAATGACAGATATTCAGCCTTCTATTTGTGACCAGCGGTGTTGTAGTAAGTCAGTAAAGTCAGGTGTGCTTTGTTCCAAGTGTCATCTTTGGTTTTATGAAAAGTCTACAGGGCTGTCGGAAGCTCATTATTACGACCTTGCAAATAGTAATGTTGAATTTATTTGTATGAATTGTTTTTGATCCAGTAATCATTCATTCGTTGTTTTCACATCTGATACTAAACTAGATGAGCTTATAAATATGGTTAATGAGTTAACTGCTAGTAATTTAGTACTCAAAAAGTTTTTAGAGCAGCTTTAAAGCTTGCAAAGCGTTCTTACTATTGGTTCCATTAAGATCACGAAAGAAATAGGTTTTTTAAATGCTTTTATTATTTATCTTATTTTAGTAGTAAACAACATTCCTCCTTCCCCAGTCGTGAATGCGGTTTTGAGTCTCTCATAAACAGAGATTTTGTCCGCTGCTAAGCAATATACTGTTAATAATAGAAGAAATAATAATGTTATGATAAAAAGCATTTCCAAGTCTACGTTAAATTACAAAAATGTAGTCGCTGATGCTATTAAGGCCTGTATTTATCCACTAGAAGTTTTAAGGTAACACGTGTGATTTGAAAGCGACGTCAGATTTCTCCTCCTATAATTGTTACTTGCAATTCCACTGATACAGTAGCAGAGATTTTTAGTAATTGGTTTTCGGTGCGTTCCCGTTTTCCCAAGTTCCAATTACATAAAGATTATCCTACTGCAAATAGAAAAAATAGCTAGGCCAATTATACATGTCCAAACAGAAACAATACAAAAAACAACACAAAAAACACAAAAATTGAGCGGGTAACAATTAGTAACAATAAAAACAAGCAATTTTAATCTGCACGTCACGCAAGCGTTTTGCACAGATTTGCATAATACAAACAAACAGCACTTGATCAAGTAATCAGGCAACACCAGTTACACAATTGATACAAAAGAACACAACAACACCAAAAAATGTAACCAAAAAAGTTAAGCATAATTCATTAAAAAATGTACAAACTAATCATTTGAAAAAAATAAAACTAAAAATAATAACACGTATAACAATGAGCAAACCCAAAAATAACAAGCAACTTTTCGTCAAAAAATTATTACTGGTCTGTCTCCAGTAATTAAATTTGTTTTAACTTTTTATCTATTTTTTTACAAAGTTCATATTGGATATGGTTTCCTCTAGTTTATCAATCTGTCGTCTTCCACGGTGCAAGAAGTCTGTAAAGATTGGCATTTCCTGCGCCATCTGCAAAAATTGGTTTTACGAGGTTTGTTTCGGACTGTCTTCGGCGCACTACTCGCAACTGGCAAATAGTTCTCTGGATTATAACTACATGGATTGCAGATGTAAAATCAATTTGCAGGTACTACCTTTTGACACTGTCCACAAGTTTGATAAGTTAGATAAAATTTTACATCTAGCTAGAGATAATCATTTTCTGTCCTCCAGAGTTAATGAACTCGACTCTAAGATCATTTCCGCTACCAATGTTTTATCTAGCCTAGTTGATAAGGTTTCTGACTTTTTTTCTAAATCGGAGTTAGTCATTTCCTCATTATCTAAGCTATCTAACTCTTTATCCCAAGATATTTCTTTCTTTAAAACTCACGTTTCCAGTCTTAGCTCCCCTTCTACAATATTTAATACCGTCCTCAAACTATCCCAAGAGAAAATTTTAGAAGAAACAAAAAACTATGTGGATTGCGTTTAGCGTGACCGTAATCTTGTATTTAGGAGTATTAGCTTTAATATCACTAACTGTATGGAACTTGTATCAGATATAGTTAAGAAAGCCATCTCGAGGTCGGTAATTTTTTAATTGGCAGACTTTTCTGCAAATGTCAGCAGTCTGTTTCACCTATCCTCGTATCTTGTTTATCTTTTGTAGACAGCAAAACTGTTCTTAGAAACTAGACTAGCGTCAAGTCACAATTAAAAGGGATTAAAATTACGAAAGATTTACCTTTATCTGAACTCTTAGCTAAACTTTCTAAATCTCCTATTTCTGACATTTATGCTCAACCTATAGTTAAACTCACTTCTCTTAGGCTGAAAACTAATATTAATAATCAGAATTTTTGGATTGCACCCGGAGTTCTCACCGCCCCCCAATCCTCTATAGGTTAAGACAAATCACCCCACTAATACTTCTCCCTCAGCTTTAAACGTTTATTTCACCAATGCCTTGAGTCTTCATAATAAATTAGATGAAATTTACCTACTTTTATCTTTCCTCTTGCTCCCACATTTATTTGGCATTACTGAATCCTGGTTATCTAACGATGTACTTGACCTTGAACTTTATATGGATGGGTATAGTGTAGTGCGGCAAGACTCACATAAAGACAAACATGGATATTGTTTATTTTGTCAGAGACGATTTAACTCACTCTACTATTACTGTTCCTTTTGACCAGAAAGCTGATTATGATTTTCTTCACTTAGCTGTAGGGAGTTCTAATTCTAAAATTTTATTCTCCCTGCTGTACCGCCCCCCAAATTATCACTCCAACATTGATCTTATTAAGAAACTTTATCATGTTCTCTCCCTGCCATTTAAACACTTTGTCATTGTAGGAGACTCTAATTATCCCTCCATTAATTGGGCTACTCCCTCGGTGTCTACTAATGTCTTTGATTCTAAACTTTTGGATATTTGTGCTATACATGCCCTCAAACAGCATGTACTCTCCTCAACTCGATATGCATCTGGTACAAAACCCTCTTGTTTTGATCTCGGTTTTTTAAATAACTTTATAGATGTTGATTCCATGTCTAACTTACCTCCTCTTGGGAAAAGTGATCACCTCTTATTAACATTTGTAGTCTATTTTTCCGACCCTATCTCAAACACTTGTGAGCTTAAACTGAAACCTATACTTGATTTCAGAAAAACTGATTCCTGTGGGCTTAGGGCCTTCCTGACTAATGTCAACTGAAAAAATCTATATACTAATGATCTTGAAGAAGCCTATACTTTTATCAACAAGGTAGTTATTAAAGAGGTAAATCGCTTTGTTCCTTTTAGTGTCCCTAAACACACTAAGCCTAGACTTCCCAGAGCTATCTGTAGATTAATTCACAAACGGAATAAGGCTTTCTATTTGTGGAAAGCTACTAAGCAATCTTGCTTCCACTACAGTCATTTAAATATTCGTAATGACTGCACTAGACTTATTAGAAAATATAAAAAGAATCTACTACATAAACTTCTAAACAGCTAAGTCTACCAAAACTCTCTTATTTAAGTTTATCAGGAATAGGCGGGTGGTTACTCATTCCTTCCCTCGCCTCAAAGATTAACAAGGAAAGATAATCTCAGAACTTGCTAGCTGTAACTTGTTTAAGGACTTTTTCAACTCTGTCTTTTAAACCCCAGTCGATACCCTGTTTCTCCCAACCACTGCTTGTCCACCTATACAATCTCTATCCATTTCTAGTCTCTTAATCTTTAATTGTCTTAAAAACCTCAAGTCTATGTCATGTGGTGCAGATGGCATCTATCCTAGAATTTTGAAAAAATACGCGGATATTCTTACCCCCCCCCATTTAATTATATATTGTTAACCTTTCTGTCCAGTCTGATCAAGTGCCCTCTAATTGGAAGGTAGCCTTTATAAGGCCTATTCACAAGACAAGGTGCAGGTTTCAACCTGATAGCTATAGGCTAATTAGCATCCTTTCCACTCCAAATAAAATCATGGAAAAGTTTATTAAATCTCATTTACTTGACCATCTCAATAAACTTAATATTGTTAATTCTGCTCAACATGGCTTTATGCCTAAAAAGTCTTGTCTTACCAATCTTATTACCTACTCTAACAGCATCACAAAATTGCTAGGGAGTCATCAGTCTGTCGACGCTAAGACAGTCAATAAAGTTCTTATCTCTAAGCTTAAGACTGTCCTATTTCCTCTGGAGTTCCTCAAAGATCTGTTTTAGGCTTCCTTCCATTTATTCTCTTTATAAATGATTTACCTTCAACTTTTCACTCTAGCATCCTGCTTTACGCGGATGACGTTAAAATCTTGGGGACTAACCCTGAACTAATTCAGGCTGACATTTCTTGTATTTTCAATTGGTTGATATTGAATCAGCTACCACTCAATAAAGCCAAATGTAAGCACATAACTTTCGGACGACAGTCAGGCACTGTTTTTTCTCTTCCTCCAAACCCACAGCCAATTAAATCGGTCAAATCTATTAAGGATCTAAAAGTTATTTTTGACACTTCTCTTAAATTTACTGAACATTATTCCTTAGCTATTCAAAAGTGTTTCAGGTTCATTAAGTTTTTTACAAGAAACCTTGGGAATACTCCTCCAAAATGTATACGCCTACTTTACATGCTGTATTTGAGACCTCATTTTGAGTATTGTGCTCAAGTTACGGCCCCAATCCTAAAATTTAACACACGCAGATTAAATCAGGTACGAAGGGTTGTCAGTAAAAAACCATGCGGGTTTAAATACCTATCGTACTATTAAAGGCTTAAATCCCTAAAATTATTTCCCCTAAGTAACAGGCGTCTCCGGAGTGATGTTATCCTGATTTATCAACTTTTCAATTTTGGCTTCTATTAGCCTTTCTTTACTTTAGCTCAAAATTCACTCAGAGGGCATAACCTTAAACTATCTAAGCCTAGATCTTTTTCCAGATTGAGAAGTCATTACTTTTCTCATAGAGCAATCACTCCATAAAACAACTTATCTGTCAATGTTATTTTTGCGTTCTCACTCCCAGCGTTCAAAAAGGCATATGACAAATATAAGCTTTCCAACCCTAAGCGACTGGAAGCTTTTCGTCTCTTCCCACTAAAAAATAGGAAACTCCGGGGCGACCTAATTTTAGTTTTCAAACTCATAAACTTTACCCAGTTTAAGCATATGTTTGCCGTCTCCCATGGTTCCCGTAGAGGACACCCATTCAAGCCCTCCAAGCCGCGAGTTCAATCCTGACTAGGTCTTTATCATTTTTCGTTTAGGGTTCAGGATTTTTCACAAGTTGAGTAGGCCAAAACGCCTTTTAGTACTCGATTCTCAAATTGTCTCAAATTTTCAGGAGGAAAAATGAAATGGATGGTGAGGTAAAGGGGGATTAGTCACAGAAAAAAGTATTTGAAATCAAGATAAAATCAAGGTAGATAGTGGAAGTTAACAATTATAGAAAACGAGCAAAAATTATAAATATGCAAAAATAATAATAAAACAAGTTACGTACTACAATGCAAAAACACTGCAATAATCTTCAAAAAAAGAGAAAAGGATGAATAACGCTCTAATGGACGTGTAGCGTGACGCGCGCCTCACCTCGCGAACAATCTGCCCCCACATGTTGTGTTAGCCCCATCCCTTCAGGCGTTCAAATTGGCGTACGATAAATTTTACCTTCTTAAGTTTACCTAATGCTTTATTTCCTTTTTTGTTAACTATTTTTTATTTTTTATTGATACCTGATACCCTGAACAGAGTATTGAAAGGAGTTTTCCTCCTATTTAACTCTTGTACAAACCTGAAACCTGAACCTAAAACCTGCTCTGACCATTTACCTCTGCCAAAATTCTGTTATCCTATTTATTTGCTTATTTTTATTTATTGTTATCAACCTACTGATAAATTTGATAAACAAAACCGAGGATTAAAAGGAGTTTTACTTTTACTCAACTCGCGTATCAACCCATAACCTGTAACGTCACGCAAGCGTATGATAAAAAACGTGCGCATCACGCTACACGTTCATTGAAGCGTTATTTATATTCTTTTTTGAAGATTATTGCAGTGTTTTTGCATTGTAATACGTAACTTGTTTTATTATTATTTTTGTATATTTATAATTTTTACTCGTTTTCTATAATTGTTAACTTCCACTATCTACCTTGATTTTATCTTGATTTCAAATACTTTTTTCTGTGACTAATCCCCCTTTACCTCACCATCCATTTCATATTTCCCCCGAATCTTACTAGTATCATCGATATTTTGAACCAAGGATCAAAAGGAGTTTTACTTCTACTCAACTCGTGTATTAACCTGTAACCTGTAACCTGTAACTTCTTTAAGCGTACTTTAGGGAATATTTCCTTCAGTTGTACACGTCTTGAATACTGTATTCAAGTTACTTCCCCTATCCTTAAACGAGACATTCATCGACTTTACCAAGTTCAAAGAAAAGCTTCCAAAATACCTAAGATCCTACATAATGTTGATTATATTAATTGGCTAAAAACGTTAAAGCTATTTCCGTTATCCGATAGAAGACTCCGAGGCGACCTTATTTTAGTTTATCAATTAGTTCATTCAGGGCGTAGTGCATTGTTTTTCGTTCCCTCACAGGAAATGTTAAGGGGTCATAAGTATAATTTTTTTAAACCTAAAACTTGTACCCGTTTTCGTAGTTGTTATTTCTTCCACAGGGTCATTTCTGCCTGGAATAATTTGCCATCCCATATTATTTCAGCCCCCTCTCTAAATTCCTTTAAGCAAGCTTATAATAAGCATGCCCTTCTTAATTTTATTTAGCTTTGATTTATATTTCTTCAATTTTATTTTTTTCTCTTCCCCAGATATATTGATATTTTAAAACCGAGGATCAAAAGGAGTTTCTCTTACTAATCTCGTGAATTATTCTGTATCCTGTACCTTGATTTTATCTTAATTTCAAATTTTTTTCATGTAACTAATCAGCCTTTACTTCACTATCCATTTTATATTCCCCCACTAAAAACTTAAAAAAATGTAAAAACCGAGTACTAAAAGGCGTTTTGGTCTACTCAACTCGTGAAAAATCCTGAAAAAAAACTTGCAGTGATTTAAAAGTGAAAAGTAAATGCATTCTGCATATAAACATGTATTTTAATTAATTATTAAATGTTTTAATAACAATAAAGACATTTAAAATATATTTTTTTAAATTATAAAATAAATAAAAAAAAACTTTTAAATAATAAGGATTACAGTGGTGAACCTTGGAATCTGCCCGCAGAAATTGGAGTTTAGTTATTATGTTACCCAGATTGTTAAATCTAAGAAGATTAGATTTTTACTTAAAGAATTATAATATTTATTTTAATTTACGCGCGATAAAACCCTGTTTTGTGAAAAATTTTAAAAATAGCTCTAATGCACTAAGTTTTGTTTTTTTAGGGTCTGGTTTAGGACTAAGTTTTTATAGCCTGCATTGCAACTTATCCCCTTTAACTGTAAAATGTGAACCACTTTTTGAACCAGAAACTACAGAAGTGGATATTCTTGAGATTACTGATGTAATTGAAGGAAAATTGAGTTATTTATTACATCTTGTTTTACCCGATGTCTCTTATCTTTTTGGTGCAGTGTTGGTAATTTCTAATAAAACAATGTATTTTTAATTAGACAGCGCTTATCGCAGCTTTAATAAATGTATATATCCCTGTATGTATTGGTGATGTTGTAAATATTATTTCAAGATGTGGAAAAAATCGAATTAATTTTTTTACTGAAGTATCTATTCCTACTGCCAAACTTTGTACATTATATGTTTTTCAAGTAAATGATTTATTTTTATGTATTGTTAAGATATTTTTATTAATATGTTAAAATGTACATACAGTTATTAATTTTTATGAAGCTTGATTGTAAATTTAATTGAAGTAAATATTAAGTTTCCGATTTGAAATATTGTTTGTTTACTCAATTTTTACTCTAAAAATATTATTGTGTATAATTTTTTTTAATGTGAAAATATATATATTGCTATTAACATTTTGGTAATAATATTTGTTACTATTGTAAGAACTATAATATTTAGTAATAGTATTTGTAGTTTACCATTTAACGTTAAAATAATGTATTTTTGTCTTGTTTTTGTTTTTTAGTATTAATGATAATAAATTAAGAGTGGTTGTGAAGTTAAATTTTGGTTTTTTAATGTTTGAGTAATTGTTGAGTAAATTAGGTAATGTTAGTAATATATTTCGTATTACTGATATATATCAAGAAAAGTTAGTGGCAGCCATACCTTCATTAATTCCAAGTTTGCATAGCATCTCGAATAATCTTATTCTATTGTTTACATTTTTGGAGACGTGTAGGGATATGTCAATTTATCGAATTAGTCATTGTTTTTGAGATAAAGTTCCAGTTAATATAGTGTGAAGATCGTCCCAAACAGCATCAGTCCAAGTGCGTTTCTGGTTACGTTTCTTTTCTTCTAATCGCTATTTGAACAAGCTAAGGTTACGATACGTGAGATTGCATTAGGGTTTCTACAAGGAACGTTTTCAAATCAACGTAATTTTTGTTATTGCTATGTCAATGATAGAAGATCTTGAAATTCGAGATCATCTGGAATTTGGAGAATACTGATCTTATTCATCCAGTCCCTTAATAAACAGGATGCGAAATAGCTGTTGTGTCCAATGTAGTTGAGACACCTTACTTTAAATTTGTTGAGCTTTATGATTTTTGACTTTGTAAGAGTTCAGGTTTCAGCTGTGTACAGAAGTACTGGGCGAACCAATAAAGAGAATATGTTCATCTTAGTGTTTAGATCGATGTTTTTATTCTCCAAACCAGATTGACAAGTTTTCAAAACGCAACAGTAATCAAGCAAATTTGACAATTTACTTCATTAGATGAATTACCGTCAGAAGTAACTGAAGAGTCCATATACGTAAATTTCCGTACATTGAAGAGCACATCTTTTAATACGAGCTTGAGATGACACGATAGTTCATTTTTTGAGGTTGATTTTCAGATTATATTTACCGGAAATTTTTACAAGTAAATCTAATACACGCTGCAGCTGAACTTTATTATCAGCTGAAAAAACAGTACCGTCAGCGTATCCTAGGTCGGTTATGGCGTTGTACCAATATACATACTTTCCATTTGTACGGAAATTTTGGAAAATATAGCATTAATTACATAGTTGGATTTAAATGCTGAATAGTAGTCTATAAACATTATATATGTTCCACGCTGAAATTTTTCCAGAAATTTCATAGTACTTTGAAATGTATGAATTTTATCAACGCATCCCATACCAGGACAAAAACCAGTTTGGTTAGAACGTTTGGCCTTCTCCCTCTCTCGAATCCGTTCAACTATGGCTGCAGTGGAAATTATGGCAGCTATACAAAGTAAACTAATACTCCTGTAGTAGCAGGTATTTGCTGATCTCCTTTCTTGTGAACAGGAATAATAATAGGATGGTGCCAGTTTTCAGAGTACTGTTTAGTTGTGTAGAATCTCGTTATGATGCCACAGATGTCTTTAACAAACCGCGAAAATCTATTTAAAGATATATGGATGAATTCCGTTGAAAACGGTTGCTTTTTTTAGCATTGAGGTTTTTGCAAATGCGCATAATATTATTGATGGTGGGGGATTTTATGTGGATTGGATAAATTGCTGAAGGAACTGTCAAGCATGGATTAATCTTGCAGTCATCCTGTTATGATTTTAGAATGGTTTAAAGTTTAAAGTCTTAATTTGAAATGCCAAATGATCCAACTTTAACTTTGCTGCCACGTTTTGTAAACTTTTTCACTACCGTTAAGGAAGGCAGAAACCTATAGTTCATCTGATACAGAATCATAGTGTGTTTGCTTGTCCTCCTTATAACTCTCGAAATTCCGCACGCAATGCCCTTGCTTTACTTTTTCTCAGGGCTTTCTTTGCTTGCGGAAAAAGATCGCGAGGATTAGTGGACAACCAGTTTGGGCTTTTAAAATTAATTAAACAGGGAAACACCAAACTAGTTGTATCAATTTTTTCTTAGTGTTCCAAGATTGATTTATTCCTATATCACAATCCGGGATAGCAAATTAAGCTGCTCAGTAAGCTTTAGAAAACTTGGCAGCATGTTATTGTTTGTGAGCAGGGAGTAATTCAGAGGAACACCGGGTATAGTCAACAGTTCTTAGACGTAGCCGAAACGAACAGGAAACAAGTGAATGATCAGAGTCGTTTTCACTTCCTGTTTGGCAGTTTTTGTACGCGCGGGAATTCTTGATTGCATTGAACCAACGTTTACTTACCAAAACGTAATCGATTTGGAAAAGCTGATTGTATTAGTAATAAAAGTTACAAAAATAATTATTTACAATAACGTATTATATATATATATATATATATATATATATATAGTCACTTTCTACATTCATGTACATCGGATTTCTTGGTACTCTTGGTGAACGTGTGGCATGTCGTTTACGGAATCAATTGTTTCGTAAACTAATCTATCAAGATTTCTCTTTCTTCGATACTCAAAGTTCTGGAAAGTTAATTGATACGTGAGTTTATATTTAATATTTTAATTATTGATTTTGATAATTGCTTTATCTATTTTAATGCAATTTAAACACGGTTTTCATTATTCAAGAATTCAATCATTTTATTGTAGTTGGTGACGTGGTCACTTATTTATTATATTCCACATTAATGGGGCATAAAAAACGATTAACTTTGATGACTTGATAATCGTAACAAACTTAGAAAAATAAAGAAGTTTCTTGTGACGTTGCCACTGTTGGCGAATATTGACGAGACCGTCTGATATCTTGTTATGGTTATCTCCCTTAGCCCAACGGCTACATATGCTATATGTATACCTTAAGAAACCTTTAAAGTACCCTTGGTGTATACTTGCACCTACCGCTGTGCACTTGGTCCTCGATGTTATTAGCCTAGATGCATATGGGTAACTAGTCCAGGATGCACCATGTGGTGGACGAACAGTCGGGAATATTACCACAATTGATTTTGTAAGCATTACTCAAATCCTCAGGATTATTAGCATCTCAATATTCAAAATCGAGAGAATTGTAACTCTACCACGGAATTTTTGGTGTTTTTCAATAATATTTTAATGGTTTAATTAAAAGTTAGTAAAATGCACTTGATTCCAACTTTTGTTATTTAATCTTCAGTTGTTAGTGAATATGTACACTGAATGATAATGAGATGCATGTTTTTTTTAAATTTTAGTATATCCGCAGATGTACAAAATTTTAAAAGCGCATTCAAGCAATGTATATCTCATGGTTTGCGTAGTGGAACACAAGTAAAACTATTGGCTTATTTTATTGTTTAATCAAGGTTATAGGATCTATTTGTTCACTCTTGTTTATCTCACCTACATTAACAGCAACGTTGTTGGGTTGTCTTCCATTAATGTTTTTGGTTGGGAGTTTAATGGGAACAGAGTTGCGTAACATAAGTAAAGAAGCTCGATTGCAGGTAGGTAGTTTTAATCAAACTTTATTTTAACAATTACACTCCTTAAATAAATTAATGTTTAAAATTCTGAAGAGATTAATCTAAATTAATTTGTTATTTCTTAATGCTTTTTTGCAAAAATAATGTTAAGCACATAACAATTGATTCATATTTAATTAAAAATATTTATTTTAAAATGCCGAGGTGGCCAGAAAAGCATATTTTAAAAACAACACCTATATAAACGGAATAACTAAACACAATTTACACTTTTTTAATAATATTTAATAAATTTTTAATTAATGTGCTTGAAATCATTATTCAAAAATACATTTTTATACCTTAAGTTTATGTTTCTACAACACAAAATATACATTGTTATTACCTCATAAGAAACATTTAAATTAAATTTTTTTAAATTTATTTATATTAAAAAATTATTTATTTATTATTTTTAAATATTTAAATTTTAAATAAATAATTTTTAAAGTATGTTTATAGTCAAACATTTGAAATAATTTAAGACTCGATTTTTTATGTAAGTTTACTTTGAAAACGTTGGTTTGGTTTTTACTATAAAATATTGATCTGTTGTTAAAGTTCAGCTAAAAAGTAATATTTGCATACAAATAAAAATTGCAGTATATCTTGTTACATTAATACTTTTAATAATATTTTGGGTATTTTTTTTAAATATTAAAAACTTAATTTTGTTTGTTAAAAAAATTATTATTTAACTTAAAAACAATAAAATACATTATTTTGTTAAATTATAAAATGTAATTAACACAAATTTAGTTATTTTCTACCTAGGAGCAGAAAATATAATATGTTTTATCTTCTTTATTAGAGAAAGTTTAGTTAATTTTTTGTTACAAAATAAAACCATCAAATGATGCTTTATAATCGTAAAATTAAATTGTTTTGAATACTAATTACTTTGAATTGTAGCTAATAAAACACTGACTTAAAAGGATTAGTATATTGGATAATAGAATGAGTTGCTGTGTATAAACATTTTTGTACAAACTTAAATTTTATAGTTAGAACATTTTATATATATATATATATATATATATATATAAGCAACAAATATTGAATTGGTTTTATAAAAAGTATTAAATTACCTTTATATAAAATATTATATTAATCAATTTAAACAGTGGTCTTTTTTAGTAAAATGTATCAATAAAAATTTACAGCTAAAATGTAGTTTACTTATGCCAAGGTTACAATTGTTTATAAAAATAATAATTTGTATTGTAATTTTACAAAATTAATTGCACTTGTTTTTTAAATTTATTTTGTTTAGATAAAAAATCCTAATTTATTCATAACATGGGCTAAAATAAAAATAATTATATATTTGAAAATCGGTGTTTAATAGTTCTGATATTATTGTTATTTGTTTTATTTTTTGTATAATAAAGCTTAACATGTATAAGCATACATAAGCATATTTAAATGAAAAAATATTTGTCCAAGTTAATTTTTTGTTAAAATTTAGATTACATAAAACTATATCAGCATTTTAACCAAAAGCATACCAAAACACCTAAGCCAAGTGGTTACAAACACATGTCATTTATTATTTAATATTTTGCTGTAAATTATACATAAAACAATTTATTAACCCTAAAAATTAGACATGTTTCGTATTTTTTTAAATATTTGACGATATATTTTATGTTAGTAATTTTACTCAATCCTAGATTGAGTTGGTTAATATCTTATGTAAATTCTTTATTAGTTACAATATATATATATATATATATATATATATCTAAGAATTCTAAGGCAGTTGCTGTTCTGGATGAATCGCTTAGTCACATTCAAACTGTCAAGTCTTTGACGATGGAAGATTGGTTATTGGGGTAAAAATTTTAATATTATTTACAAAATAAAATGAAAATGTTTTTTTCCTATTATTATAGAATTATAATAATAAATAGCTATAGTACTCAATTATAATAAGTAGCATGAATAAGTAAATGGCCTTTAACTTGCAATCGAAAAAAGTAATTGATGAAGTTAATTTGTAATTTAGAAAAATTGGAATGGATTTTTCGATAGGTTGCATTTAACTTTGTTGCTTCATGTGGTGTATCTTGGACGTAGATCCGAGTGAAACAGGGATCAACACTTTAGTAATCTACTTGAGTATCTAGTTAAGTGCAAATATATACCCCATGTATTTTAGGATGAATATATATATATATAGAGAGAGAGAGAAAGGTAGAGGTATTTTTATAAAAAATACCGTTTACTAATCAAAAATGATTTATTTAATTCTTACTTTTACTGGATTGTTTTTATATAAAAAACATTATAAAAAGAGTTTTTTAAACGGTAGAAGTACTTAAATAGTTTACTCAATGAGTTGTGATTATTTTTTTGGTATGGATGCAAATTCCCCACTGGTTATTTTTGCCTACGTTAGTCCAAGAAAAATCCTATAAATCATCTACTTTCATCTAGGTGCACTCAATAGTAAATAATTATCGATAAGCTGACTATAAATGACAATTATAGCCCAAATTAAAGCTTTTAAACGAATGCTATTTACTGTAATGCGTTTTCACTTTTATAAATATGCTGATTCTCAACAGAATTAAATATTATCAATTTTTTTGACACATTTTTTTACAGAAATTTTGCAAATGATATTGAATTTTTGAGGAAACTCAACGAACATTTGGCTTATGGAATTGGTGCTTTTCAAGGTCTTTCAAATTTGGCTATGAATAGTGAGTTTGCTGTAATAAAGTTTTAAACATAGCATGAGTTTGGATAGCTTCTCAAATTCCTATACGAAAAGGTTGTCGGATACTAATTGAACTTGGAGGGGGGGTAGGAATACATGACGTTTCTTGGCTAGAAAACCGCTACTTTGTGACGATGCTGTTATTGTTTACAGGAATTGATGAGGCAATCTTTTTTAGGGTTGACGTTGCTCGACGGATCCACAAAAGTGATTCACATTTCTAAACCTTTTAGGCATAATTACTTAGTTTATTTTACTACTAATTATGCCTGGATGGCATGAATAGCTAGGTTACCAAATTCATGTCCTATAGGACAGATTCGAAGGTCAATAAAGTGAAGTATTTAAGCATATAATTTAAAAACTCATGTTTGGTGGGATGTACCTCTAGTCACAAGTTACATTTTTTTCTATGGAAAAGGAATTCAATATAAAACAGAATTGTACAAATCTATATCTTGCTTGCTACAGATATTTGTATTATACTGTTACAATGGTAATTTTGTAGAACTGTATTGTAATTCAAAAAACCAACTGATGGTTTAGTGTTAATTGTACGCAAGTTTACATTAGCCAATCTATTTCACTGGGAGATCCTATTTGAAGAACCATTGTTGACTGATTAGATAATTATATATTCATGTGCGACATTTTATTACTGGCGTTTAGTTGTAAATGTTGCATCGAATAGAATATTTTATGTGACGCTATTTGTTGTTGGTTTGGTTTGTTTTACAATATAGGTGTCGTATTGGGCATTCTGTATGTTGGCGGTCAGTTGGTTTCTAACGATCAACTGAACTCCGGCAATCTTATGTCGTTTCTTGTAACAACGCAAACGTTACAACGATCGCTGACCCAATTATCGCTGCTCTATAGTCAAGTGGTTCGAGGATCAACATCATTTAATCATATTTACGAGGTTTGTCTTGATATTTATGTTGTCATTTGAATTTTACATTTCTTAGGCATTGTTTTTATTGATGGCTTTTGAATGAGTGATACATTGGAGTTGTCAAATTCATTTTAATAATAAATCCACTTGGTTTCAGTCAACCAAAAGCACACTGTACCTGAAACGTATTGGGGGGAATTAGGCACTTTGTGCATCTAGTATACTATTAGTGGGAGTCGAATCATTATGTATTTGAGTAACATTTGATTCCAATTAGCGATTATGCTATCCCAGCTTTATCCGATGTACTAGTATAAATTAAATAAGATACAATAGTTTAAAATATGCTAAATGTACGGTTATAGTTTTTTACTAACAATTATTATTAGAAGGTAGGCTCATTATTATTGGCATGCCGACGTGGAAGTCACTGTTTATTTTAACCCAGAGGCATACAACTACCGAGCTCATTTATTACAAGATTGATATCGATTGTCTTAAACCTTTTGTCAATCAGGGGGTCTCAGGAACCCACTTCATTTAAACGGATTTCCTGACTTTGTATGTACATCTATAAATTATAGACGAGAAAATTAGAAGGTATGAAGTTTTTGAAATAAAAATAAGAAATTGCATGGCTTTAGATATTTGAAGAGGTTTAACGGGACTTTATTGGTCTACGAAGAGTTAAATACGTAATCGATAAAGTATAGCTGTATGACGTCAATCAATGATGTATCATTGGGATGCTAGTGATCCTGAGGATTTGAGTAATGCTTATAAAGTCTCAATTTCCAATGATGGTAATATTCCTGACTGTTAGTCCTCCACATGGTGCATCCTGGACTAGGTGCCCCTAGGCATCTAGACTAATAACAGCAGGGTCCGAGTGCACAGCGGTATAATTGGGCTTCCGTTACGGCGGGTGGGTGCGAACATACACCCAGGATACCTAAAAGGTATCTAAATGTATACGTATATCATATGTAGCCCTTGGGCTAAGGGAGATAACCCTGACAAAAAATCAGACGGCCTCGTCAATCTTTGCGAACAGTGGCGACGTCACAAGGATGCCGTCTACCAGGCAAGAAACTTTGTTATTCTTCCACGTTTGTCTACGCTTGTCAAGCCATCGAAATCGATCGTTCTACATGTCGTATAAATATGGGAAATAATGAAGAGGTGACCACGTCACCAACCAAAATGAATGAATGAATGAATGATGTATCAGATCTTGGATGGTATTACAAGAACTTTTTTAAGAACGGAAAAGCGGAATAAATATACGGTTAGGTACGATATACTTGTTACAAACACATTGCTTAGCATCCTGTAAAACATTCAATTTAAGTTGAATTATTCTTCATCATAGAGAGACTAACAACGCTGATTATTTTTCTAAAACCTAATTATTCGTGTTAGTTGTCAAAATTTTAGTTTTTTAACCAGATTTTTGAAAGATGTATGAGAACAATGAACAAACTGTTCGGAATCTTCAGTTAGATAGACTAGAAATTGTTGTTGTTCGCTATAATAATTTTTTCATTTATAGTGGTTGGTGACAGTCAATTTTGGAGACAAAATTGTAAATCCGAACTTCAAGAATACCATTTATGTTTTATTAGACTTGTCATTTATTATGGTTGGTGGCATAGTCAACTCTTCATTATTTCTATATTTGTACGGTATATTAAAACAATTGATTTCGATGGCTTGATGAGTGTAGCAAACGTAGAAGAATAATGAAGTTTCTTGGCTGGCAGATGGCATCTTTGTGACGGTGCCTGGTTTTTTGTCAGGGTTATCTTCCTTAACCCAAAGGATACATATTGTATACATATACCTTTTAAATACCTTGGGTGTAAGTTTGCACCCTCTCACCTTCGCGGAAACCCAGTTATACCGCTGTGCATTCGGTCCCTGCTATTATTAGCTAGATGCCTGTTGGCACCTAGTCCAGGATGTACCACGTGGAGGATGAACAGTCAGGAATATCATTATTGGACGAGTATCAACAGACATCTAGACTAATAACAGGGATCATCTACACAGCGGTATAACTCGGCTTTTAATGGTTTCCCGTTCACTGAATGGATATTAGTTTAAAAGGTATTTCAAGGTATCCGTTTACCATATGTAACCGGTTAAGCTTGCGGATCTGTTAACTGGCGTCAACCCCGAAGAAGATGGTGTCGTCAATTACCGGTTGGAAGAGAAGGAATGTTGGTTAAAAATGTACCTATATTGATTCTATCCAGGATAATTATCATACAACCAATGACTAAGTTCATACAATTATTCGAGATGCTATGCGAATTCGGAATTATTAAGGAATATTGTCATTAACTGATATTGTTGTTGTAATGTAAGGATTAATTTTTTTATTGAAACCTAGTGGTTTACAATTTAAATGATATATATATATATATATATATATATATATATTTAATGGTGTTTGTGTTTTGCATTCTAAGGTATTGAATACGCCTGACGGTAATGATGCTTCCGCATCTGTAAAAATATCGAAAGAACGATGGGATAAGTTATTCAAAGATTTGTATCATTCGCCGCGATTGAGCTTTTCAAATGTGTCATTTTCTTACGCAAATCGTCCCGGTTCGACTGCATTGGAGAATATAAACACCGAATTACCTGCTGGCAAGGTAGTGGCTTTGGTTGGCGAATCTGGTGCAGGTTAGTATTTGCATATGAATTACATTGTCCTTTTGTATGACGATAATTATTATCATTGATGTTGGTATAACTAATTTGATTGATGGTACGTTTGTAACCAAATGGTTTGAGGATTTCCATTCACTCATTTATTCATTTTGTTTGGTGACATAAGAATAACTATGTTCTTTGGCTATTAGACGGTATTTTTGTGACGGCTACATATGGTATATGTATATCTTAAGATGCTCGTACCCACCCACCGTAGCGGAAGGCCAGTTATATTGCTGTACACTCGGCTCCTGTTGTTATTAGTCTAGATGCATATGGCACCTAGTCCAAGATGTACCACATGGAAGACGGTCAGTCAGGACTATTACCATTATTGAAAATTGAGTCTTGAGAAGCATTACTCAAATCCTCAGGAACATTAGCATCCCGAAGAGATAGGCACAATTGTGACCCGAACTCAGGTCGCTGGATTCAGAGTCCTGATGGCTTATCGCTACACGGTGCCATTATTGTGGCATTTGAATTTTTAAAATGCTATTAACCTGTTCAATTTTGAACAGATGGTTTGAACTTTATACATAGAGGATTGGTTGCAATTTATCAGATTATTTTTTAATTTTAATTTTATTAAATCTTTTAGCAGTGCATTCTCAAGGCAGAATTGGGATTGTATATACAGTGACATATGTCTAGCATACTGCTTTTGCAAGTGAGCGAAAGCGTATAATCAAAGTATTTTATTAACAGTATCAGTGTTACAAGAATGCCGTTTTTATTCCATAGCAATTAATTATTCTCGTTTGCTTTTTATATACATATGTGATTGGTTTAATATAGAAATGAATGGAGGTGTATTTATATTATTGAATAGTGTGAAAATAATATTACATTGCATTGACTTATTCGCATTTACCGAAATACGATATGACTAATCTATTTTATTTTATTCAGATATTTTTTTATTTAAATGATTCAAATTTCACTTAAGCAAAACGTTAATTTATCACTTAAAATTTGTCAATAATAAATTCATGTTCATGATTTTTAATCCAAATATACGACATTTTAAAATTTGTGAAAGGAAAATCAACATTTGTTTCACTGCTGGAACGCTTTTATAATCCATCGAAAGGTCAAATATTTTTGAACAATTACAATTTGGCAAATGTAGATGTGGGATTTTTGCGCGGTACACTGATCGGATACATTAGTCAGAATCCTCAAATTTTTAATGCGACGATACGTGAGAACATTCGGTTTGGCCAACCCGACGCGACTGACGAAGAGGTGCAGCAAGCGTTTGTGTTCTTGTTGACGTACATTTTTTGTAAATTACTGTTCAATATAGGTTTGGACGTATGTCTATAGAATTAGGTGCACATACTATTTTAAAAGCAAGATTTTTTTAATCAAACAGATAGTAAATCAAAATCATCTTTGAAAACCCCCATAATAATTATACCCCCAATCGTGCCATGTATGTTGTTTAACTTGTACAGTATGCCGGGACCTATATGGTAAAAACCCTAATGGATGGGTTCATTCACTTGCCCAGCGGTAAAAACGCATAACATTTCATGACATTAGGAAATTACCATTGAATAGATTTGCAGAAACTGTTTATGCCACCTGTAGTTCAGTGGCTAAGACTTTGGCCTGACTCCAGGTAGGACGTAGATTCAAGTTTGTGTATAGACTGGAAAAGTGTACACTACTGATGATTACAAAAAAGGATAAAACCGTTGTACGGTGCTCCTGGTTGACTGAAACCAAGTGGGTTTATTATTTAGTGAATCTGGATTTCCAATATGTTACTTTTGAAAACCCCATATAAAAATGGAATTATTGTTAATGTTTTTAGGACAATATTCTGTTGATGATAATGATCAGATTTAAAATGTAATTGTTTATAAATGTTAATGATTGTCAAGATGCAAGCAATGTCTATGAAATCTTAAATACCGATTAATGATTTTGTACGCTTATGGATTCAAACTAATACAGATTAGACTTAATGTACAGCGGTATAACTGGGATTCTGCTTTGAGGGATGAGTGAAATTGGGTTTTCAGGATATTTAAACGATATCACAAGATGTACCCTATGTAACTGTATTAGATTAAACAAGACAATTCTTAACGTTCGCGCTTGCACAAAGATGTCGTCTAGTGCATATATGATCTTTTCTTTCTTACATGAAACAACGGAGGCAATTGTTTGATGTACCCTCTAAATATGATCACATGGTTACTAACCAGAGGTGGTCCAGCGGTACAGTGCCCGACTTGAACCTTAGTGGACATGGGTTCGAGTTCCACCGCCGGCACTCAATGCGGGCTCACGTTTGGTTTCGCTAAAATGTCTTCAGCAGAAAGATGTTTTCAGTAAGACATTCAAAGTATTAAAAAAACTAGATAAAATATATGATATGATATCTTATTTATCGATATTTCATTAAAAGATTTTGTTATTGAATATCCTATATTATTTTCAAGTTTGTGAAACTTTTTTAACGGCCTATTTCTAGTTTTTGAAGCAAATCTTGCATGTCCAATGAACGTAAGCAAATATAATGCGGTTTTCTAATTGTGACAGTGTCTACGTTGGAGGAAATGGACCATTTTGTCATTTGTATGGCCATATTTTATTTTTATGTAGATTTCAAGTAACTCGGGTATATGTTTACATCCATTTAATCTAAGTTCATAAAATAATGCACGGAGATAGATGGTCTCCGTACTTATTTTTTTTAATATTTATTACTTTGAATGTTTTACAAGAAACATCTTTTAGTAGTGGATATTTTAGCGAAGCCGAACGTGGGCCCGCATTTTAGTGCCGGTGATGAGATTCGAACCCATGTCCACCGAGTTCCAAATTTGAGCGCTGTACCGCTAGACCACTCCTACAAATTAACTTTTTTCTATTTTAATTCTAATTCAAACAATTAAAAATGACGTTGATATGTGTAAATATTTGTTTTGTGACAATTACTTCTTTCATTTAATCTATGTTTCGAATTGCAGGTTGAAGAAGCAGCCAAAATGGCCTATGCTCACGAATTTATTATGCGTGATTTGCCTGAAGGCTACGATACTGTAGTTGGCCAAGGAACGGGCGTTGTGGCTGGTTTGAGTGGTGGACAACGCCAACGTATTGCCATTGCCAGAGTATTTCTCAAAAATCCGCCAATCTTGTTGATGGACGAAGCAACTTCAGCGCTGGATGCCGAGTCGGAATCCCACGTACAGGCTGCTTTGAATTTGGCTATGAAGGGTATGTTTGTGTTTAACGGTCTATATATGCCTAGAATGTTTATACAGACAAAGGCAAAAGCTTCTATTACTAAATTATCTTTAGTGTTACTTGATTATTATGTGTTGGTAATTGATTAATTAATCAATCGTATTTTAAACTATATATATATATATATATATATATATATATATATATATATATATATATATACTACCATTTCAAAGATTAACGCAAATCTAAATTAATTTATGTCCAATTGTTTTTTCGGTTAAATAAATAAATATTGAGAATTAAAAATTATGTCAAGTACTTTATAGTTTCTTTATATATACTTAGAAATATTTATTTTAAGAGGCTGGGTCGACCAAAATAACATATTTTAAAAGTTACTTCTATATAAACGTGGATAATAAGTTGAAGTTATATGATTTTTATTATCATTTTATTATAATTAACCTATTATTATTTTGCGTGCTTAATTTCATTAAAAATGAACAATAACTAATTCTTAAAATTGATTTTCAACGCACATTCAAATCTACCCTGATTGTGATGTTATAATAATTATCAAAATAAACATTTAATTATTCTAATCTATATAAATAAATAAAACTTTTAAAATATTTTAAACCAAAATCTTAAAAAAAATCGAGTAATTTATTATGTACGTTTAACCTTGAGATTCCGCCCATCCGCTTATTTTGCTTTCTGTTTGCGTTGTTTATGAAATGGACAATAATGATAAAAATTATTTTCATCTTACCAAAAATGAATATTGTGTCATCAAAAAATTAAAAAATAAAGGATTTTTACATAGTTATACATAGTTAACCTTTCAACAATATATCGGATTATTGATGATCAAAAACCGTGAAATTGGGATAATGTTGGAAGAAAACGTGTAGCAACTACTACGGATGATCAGAAAATAGTTATAGAATTAGTATATATATATATGTATATATATATATATAATAAACCTATTTCAGAAATAGTTTAACCAATTTTACTTATTCCACGATCAGAAACGGTAATAGTATCTGATTTAACGTTTCAATCACTTAAAGTTAAGCCATTTATTACTAAAAACAAAAGGATGATAGATTACCCTTTTGTAAACTATAGAGTAAACGACACCTTTGTTATTGACGTTCCGTACACTTTGCTGATGAAACAATGATTTTTGACGAACCATTTGGCTTTAAAAACAAAGTTTTATGCGGGTCGAGTTTACAAAAAGATTTACTCCTGATTGTTAGAAAGTCATCTGTTGGTTTAGGGATGCTAATGATCCTGAGGATTTGAGTAATGCTTATAAAGTCTCAATTTCCAATGATGGTGATATTCCTGACTGTTAGTCCTCCACGTGGTGCATCCTGGACTAGGTGCCAACAGGCATGTAGACTAATAACAGCAGGGTCCGAGTGCACAGCGGTATAACTGGGCTTCCGCTACGGCGGGTGGGTGCGAACATACACCCAGGATACTTAAAAGGTATCTAAAGGTATACATATACCATATGTAGCCCTTGGGCTAAGGGAGATAACCCTGACAAAAAATCAGGCGGCCTCGTCAATCTTTGCGAACAGTGGCGACGTCACAAGGATGCCGTCTACCAGGCAAGAAACTTTGTTATTCTTCCACGTTTGTCTACGCTTGCCAAGCCATCGAAATCATCGTTCTACATGTCGTATAAATATGGGAAATAATGAAGAGGTGACCACGTCATCAACCAAAATGAATGAATGAATCTGTTGGTTTGACCTTAAGTATAATTAATCTATCAAATAGAGCATTATATCTGATACCTTAAGTAGTTAAAAATTTGTTTCAGTTATGAAGGATGTTTGTCATTATCAAGTGCAGCACACTTACACGAGGGTTATTACTGTTTTTCAGGACAATGTTCCATGTCATATGTCCAAAACGTTACATCATATTTTTCTAGGTTCACTTTATCTATTTTATATTTACATTTAAAAAAATCGAAAAAGCTATCTTTCACTCAATTACCACCTAACAGCCCGGACATCAATGTTTTTGAAATTTTCTTCAGTATTCTAAAGCGTAACATCAATAAGCATACTGAAAATGAGCATTTATGTGAACGCATTCGGTTTGTTGTTCATTATAAGATGAAACAAGAATAGATGAACACTCTCATCGACAGCATTCCAAAACGCCTGGATTAGGTTGCTCAAAAGAAAGGCAATTACATAGATTATTGAATTTTTTGAACTTTGTAATGTCTTTAATTATTTGGTAACTGAAAAAATTGCATGTGATCTGTTTTTTAATTAATACTTGACGTTATAAATCATGTTAATTATTTTACGCCATTTTCGATTTTTCACCAGTTGATATTTTATACAATTTTTTATTATTTACAATATATATTTATATATAATTATAGTTTTTTTAAATTATTACACAGTATTGTATATTTTATAATTAAAGTAGCGTTTTTCTTGTATGCTATGTAGTTACTAGAGATGTTTTAGTTAAATAATCACTTTTTTTGCAGTAATTGTTGTGACTGTACATATATATATATATATATACTACAGCGATATAACTAGGCTTCTCCTACAGTGGGTGGGTGCAAGAATTGGTTTAGGATATTTAAAATGTATCTTAGGGTATACGTATACCATATGTAGCCCTTTGACTAACGGAGATAACTCTGACAAAAAATTAGGCGGACTCGTCAATCTTTGCGAACGTTGGCGACGTCACAAGGATGCCGTCTATCAGCCAAGAAACTTTGTTAGTTTTTTGCGTTTGTTACGCTTGTCAAGCCATTGAAGTTGATCGTTTATATGCCGTATAAATATGGAAAATATCGATGAGGTAACCGAAATGAACGATTGAATATGTAGAAATGATGAAGAGGTGACTACCTGACTGACTGACTGAATTAATGAAATTTTATTAAAAAACTTTTGGTTGTTAAAGTTATTATTAATATTTTAACAACCTTATAATATAAATCTGAAGCAAAATGTGACAAATTTAAATAATTAGGTATTTTTTAATTATTTTATAATTGTTTGAAAAATAATGAATTTTTAAAATTAGTTGTATTTAATTTGGTTTTGATATGGATACGATAAAAGGTTTTGGCCAAGGTTTTTCTCTAACATGATTCACTTAAAATTGTAAGATTTCATTTACTAAAGATACAGTTATTTATTTATAAATAAGTAAATAAATAAACATTTGTATAAACAGTTAGAAACATATTCTAGAATATATATTTTGATAAAAATACAAAATAGTAGTCCTTGTTATGCAACTGAATAAATTGAAATAGATTAGTTTTTGAAATTGTGAAAATTAATTTGCAAACATTTTGATTTTTTGCTAGTTTTACCACTTTGCTAAAAATTACGCCGCTTTTTATTACAAAACATTTATTTGCCTAGGCTAATAGTGTAAAACAAGATCGTGTTCGATGATGTTAATTGTACTTCTTTTCCATTATCTACGCTAATAGTAATAATAATAATAAATTCATTTTATAGTTAAACTGAATTTATAAGTTTTTTGTTCATAGATTCTAGCAGTTAAAGGTCATTATTTTTTGGCGCATTGCAACTTTATAGCTAAATACATCTTTAAAAAGACATCGAAGGTTAAAATATGAAAATCCTGCACTCAACCTTTTTATATATGTTGCACAATGAATAATTTTTAACTTTATATGTAACGTAAAATTTAATTAATTTATTCTAAATCGAATTTATGTTATGCACGTGTCTGGTTATGTGTAAGTAAGGAAAATCATTTTGTTTGTAATGATAATTGCATAATTATTTTATCTAATTCATTTATTTATATCTTTTTATTTATTATTTATTATTCATTTAACTTTTTGTGCTAGTTTTAATTATTACTAAATGGTCATTTGAATACTCCTTATTGTAAAATTTTCGAAAATTATATATTGTTTAAATTTGAAATGTTGACCTTTTGGTAATAATTCTACGGCCTTTTACTTAATTTTCGTTACTTTCATTAAGTATTTAATAAACGTATTATTTTGTCTAGATCGAACCGTTCTGATTATTGCTCATCGTTTGAGTACCATTCGACGTGCTGACTGGATTTTAGTCATGTCCCGCGGTCAGATTTGTGAGGTAAATTGTTCTGTTCTACAGTTATTATTATTATTACTTATTTATTTATGTTTCATGCTTTGAATGTTTTACGGGAATCATCTTTCAGCAGTGGGAAATTTTAACGAAGCCTCACGTGGGTCCGCATTTAGTGCCGGTGGTGGGATTTGAACCTATGCTCGCCAAGATCCAAATTGAGCGCTGTGCCGCTAGACCACCCCAGCAGAATGACGATTTTTGTAGATCTGTTTGAATTACGAAATATATACACTATTCTCCACTAAAACTGGGTTTAACTTAGGATTTTTTTAAATTATGATTTTTTCCATTATTAATATTATTATTACAAAACCATCTTGCTTTAAAAAATAAGCATAAGGCAACAAAATAACAATTACAGCAAAAAACAAAAACAAAGTCCCATATTTCAGAAAGAACATAAGACAACAACATTTTCCCACGTATTTGAACATTTTGTCAAACATTTTGTTTGATCCCATAGATCTTCCTGAATAGTTCTTGCCAAGTTTTCTGTGGTCTACCAACCTTTCTTTTACCATTTGCGATTGTTCTTGCTGGTCTTTTGGGCGGTAAACGTAGAATTTGACTAAGTAATTTTTTTCGTCTAATTGTAACAATGTCATGTAGTGAACGAGAGCCAGTTTTTCTCATGATCTCATTTGAATTGTGATTGCGCCAGGTAAAATACTTCTAAGACACCAGTGATGAAACATCTTATCTTTTCTTATTTAAGCCATAAATTTGAACACATGGTTTATCGATTCAGATTATGATATATTTTTGGTCTTGTTGAAATGTTTTCAAAAAGAATTTTATTTGAATCAATACACCGAGTACAAACAAATTTATTTCTGCTACTTTCAATGTTTTGGCGGGAAGTACGCATCTTGCAGCAGTGGACATTTTGGCAAAACCGAACATGGACCCACCGGGGTGGTCTAGCGGTACAGCGCTCGAATTCGGACCTCGGTGGACATGGGTTTGAATCCCATCGCCGGCACTAGAATGCCGGCCCACGTTTGGCTTTGCTAAAATGTCCACTGCTGAAAGATGTTTTTCGTAAAACATTCAAAGTAGCAAACATAAAATAAAAAAATAAATTTACTGGGTCGGTGATGGGATTCGAACTCATGCCCAGTTCGGTCGAGTGCTGTCGAAATTAGTTACCATTCTTTGGTTACAGTTGTAATAAAACATTTTTGTGCGTTTTGGCCAAGTAAAAATCAGAATTGTAATTTTGTTGTTTTTGCTATTGAAGCAATTATCATTATTAATGATTTCTTGATTGAGTATCCGATTTAGGTTAAAAAAATACTGCAAGTCAGTTATTATTCTTTTTTATCTCAACCTATAAGAAACTAATTTGCAAAAATTCTTTATGGAATATATGGACATGTCTCACTGTGACACTATAGATTTAAGAAACAAACGGAATTAGTAAACGCATATTGTGACAATTTGAAAAATGAAGGACATTTTAATTTCTGTGAGTATAACTTTTAAAGTAAATGGTAATGCAATTAACCGCATTCTGATTTGTAAGAACTGTGGGGGTTAGATTTTGTTGTTGCAAGATAATAATAATAGTTCCAAGTTCTCAAAACATCTCGAATAATTCCTTTCTGCTGTTCACGGTTTTCGGAGGCGTGCACCGATATGTCAGTCCAACGACTTTGCCATTGTTTCCATGATAAATTAGGGTAAAGATTGTCCCGAACAGCATCCATCTAAGTACATTTCTGACCACCTGTCTTTTTCTTCTAACCGGCATTTGGATAAGCCAAAGTTACGGAACGTGAGATTGCATCATGATTTATACGAAGAACGTGTCCAAGCCAGTGCAATCTACGTTGTCGCGAAACCAAAGAAGGAAGTTTATGAAATTGGAGGTCATTTCCAATTTGGCAATTACTAATCTTTTTCGTCCAGTTCCCTGATACGGATGATGCAAAATGAGTGTTGTGCCAAATATATCTGAGACATCTTGCCTAAAATTTTTTAAACTTCATGATCTGTAAAAGTCCATTTTTCAGCTGCATACAGAAGCACTGTACGAACCAATGAGGAGAAAATGTTCATCTTTGTCTTTGGATTGATGTTTTTTCGTCTCCATAATGGATCAGCAAGTTTTCTAAACGCAGCAGCAGCTAAACGAATTCGACAATTTACTTCATTAGATGAAGTAATCGAAGAGCCCAGTTATTTTTAATAAATCACTAGTCTGTCCTATTTTTTTTAGCTTGTCTAGTATTGGTAACAGTTTCAAAAAATAAGCTGTTTGCATATTTCTAAACGTGATTAAAGCACTGGAATTATTGAACAACTAAAATGATGTAATGTTTTGGAAATGTTTGTTTTAGATGAAATGTCATGAATCCTGACGATTTGAGTTGTAGAACATGGACTCATACTAGCAGGAATCGAATATACAGCGATCTAATCTGACCTTCCGCCTTGGCGGATAGGTGCAAGCATACAGCAATACAAAATTAGTTCCAGGTTCTCATAGCATCATGTATAATCTTCTTCAACTGTCCATGGTTTCCGGAGGCATGTTAAGATATTTCAGTTCAACAACTCTAAGATAAGGTCTCGGCCAAGATAGTATGAAAATCGTCCCGAACAGTATTCATCTAAGTGCGTTTCTTTCCATCTTTCCTTTTATTCTACTTGGCATTTGGATAGGCCAAAGTTACGGTACGTGAAATTGCATCTGAATTTCTACAAAGAACATGTCCGAAGCAGCGCAATCTTCGTCGTCGTAATACCAATGATAGAAGGTCGTGAAATTGGAGGTCATTTTGAATTTGGCCGTTGTTGATCTTTTTCGTCCAATTTCTTGATACGGAGGATGCAAAATGGACGTTGTACCAAATGTATCTGAGACATTGTGCTTTAAATTTGTTTAACCTTGTGATTTCTAACTCTGTAAGAGTCCCGGTTTCAGCTTTATACAGAAGTACTGTGCGAACCGATGAAGAGAAAATGTTCACCTTCGTGTTTGAATTGATGTTTTTCTGTCTTGCATACATTCGTGGTAAGCAAGAAGTATTTCAAGGTATACTTGTACCTTATGTATCTGTTGGGCTAAAGGAGACAATTTTGATAAGAAATCAGGTGACCTCGTCGATTTTTGTGAACAGTGGCTCTGTTATAAGGAGGCCAGTCAATAAATTCCGCTATTTTTCTACGTTGGTTGCACTTTTGAAACCATTGAAGACGGTTGTTTTATATTCTTAAAAATCGTCGCATGTAGTCAACTACTTTTTTGACTTATTTTAATCATTTATATGCAATTATTGTGTCGGTGACAGAGGTATCTAGACTCGAAATAGAATGAGTAATCAGAATCGAGTCACGATACCAACACTGAATGTGAACCATCGCCTGGTGCTTCTAAAGTTTCACTTGGTGGAAAATGTTTTATTGAAATAGATACGTTGCAACAATTGTAATAATTAAATAAAGGTATAAGTTGTTTTTGCTTTTATTATTATT
This sequence comes from Cardicola forsteri, assembly GCA_025895645.1. NCBI lineage: Eukaryota > Metazoa > Platyhelminthes > Trematoda > Strigeidida > Aporocotylidae > Cardicola > Cardicola forsteri. Next base: position 1,305,123 of record JAKXYG010000004.1, read on the forward strand.
ATTATTATTAACATTATTGTCGTTTTGATTTTAGCAAGGGACTCATGCTCAGTTGATGGCTAGACGTCAATTATATTTCAATTTGGTACAAAAACAAGAAGGTCGTGATATTTTGAAATAATTTTATTTAAAGTACCGAAAACGTTGTTTTTCTAACGTTTAAAAATATTACCGTTAACGCCATTTTATTTCAATTTTATTTTAGCTTTTTTACTATTTACTTTATTTGTTCAATTATTGGTACTTAAATCAATTGAACAGTTTGTTTTATATATATTTAAATACCTTCAAAAAATAATATATATACTGCAATTTTGTGAAATAGTTGTTTCTTTGGTAATATTTTTAATGAACCCAGGTTTCTATCCGTAAATTTTAAGGATTCTTTCTCAATCCGATTTCGAATAGGCTACAGTATAGTTACTTATATATATATATATATATATATATATATATATATATAATAGTATCGGGGTGTTCTAGTGGTTCAGCGCTGGACTCAAACTTAAGTGGGCATAAGTTCGAGTGACCTCAACGGCACTAGATTCGGGTCTTCGTGTGGCTTCGCTAAATATTTACTTGCTGAAAAATGTTTCTTCTGAAACATTTAAGCAGTAACAATCAAATAAAAATAAGTATGTATTGATAACAGTTGTAATAATTATTTCTATGTTGTGATTTAATCGCTACATAAAATGATCCAGCAATGGTGCTATATACCATTATTATAAGTAAATGATAAACCCAATGCATTTGAAATTAGATGTGACAAGAAAGTAGCAGTGTCAACAATCCAATTTTACCTGAAAAGATTATAAGATGCCTATTTGAAAAAATTCACAACGATATCAGTTGGACATAATCAGTTTATATAAGTGGTCAAATTGGTCATTGGATGCCGAGGACTTGAGTAATACTTATAATGTCTTAATTTCTAATGATGGTGCTATTCCTGTCCGTTGCTCCTCCATGTGGTGCATCCTGGACTAGGTGCTTATAGACTTCTAGACTAATAACAGCAGGGACAGAATGCACAGGAGTATAACTGGGCTTCCGCTTCAGTGGGTGGGTCCAAGCATATACCCAGGGTATATAAAAGGTATCTTAAGGTATACATATACCATATGTAGCCGTTAGGCTGGTGGACTTGTCAATCTTTGCGAGAGGTGGCACCGTCACAAGGATACCGTTTATTAGCCGAGAAACTTTGTTATTCTTATATGTTTGCTACGTTTATCAGGCTATTGAAATCGATCGTTTAATATGTATAAATATAGAAATGACCACAGTGAATGAAATGAATTTGGCTCTAATACAAGATAAATTATTACATGTTTTTATAATTCTTAACATTGAATTTGGTGTGTACTATGTGAAAGTCAGTCTACATTGAAAATGTTACAATATCTTAATTTTATTCCTTTAATATTTCTTTAGTAGAAATATTTCTTAATCAAGCATGGTGGTGGAATTTGAAATACTATTCGCCTTGGATAAGAGTTTAACAACTTGGCTATCGAGATAAAAAATTATTAGGTGATGAAACAAACAAAGTACAACTCGTATGATGATTTAGTGACCAAACGATGTTTACTTGAGTTTGAAACAAGATTATATATTTTTTAGATTGGAGCTCAACCGAATCAGTAATTTTAGTCAATTTACATTTACCAAATTTGAAATAACTTTAAACGCATTTTTATTACCGTCTATCTAATTACAAGTATAAATAACTAGAATATTGGGTTTACATTGACGTTTGAAAGAAATGAACTTATTTAGTTAGTCCCAAGCCTGGATAAAAGAGAATACAATAATGGAACTTATCAATTTAGTCACAATTAAAGGTTTTCATATTTTTGTAACTTTTTTGTTTGAATGTTCTGATCAGTAAGTCAACCATTCACTGCAATTTTATGTTGTCGAATAAAAAGTCCTATTTACTTCAGGTTCAATTTAGATATTATTACAGTTATATGGATATAATAAAATATTTAATTATTGCACTTTGAATAATATATTTTAAAAGTAAAAACAAATTTTTGCAGTGCATTCATATAGTAAATTTATAGAATAAATGTTCTTAATCACGTATAAAATTGACTAAAGTTTTGAAACAGACATATTATAACCAACGTTTGACAAGACTCAAACTATTTGCGACTTACATTATTAGTGATCATGTTAACGTTATTCAACATTTTTGGATACTTTTTTCAATAATGTCACAATTTTTGTCCAATGTAAATTTTTTTTAAAAACAGATCAAAATATTAACATTCAATCTGTGAACTTGATTTATTACATAGTTTTTGTGCACACTGCGTAGCTTTGGTCTATGTAAAATATTTTTAAAAACTTTTTGTAGCGCAGCCAATCAAGCTATGTAAAGAATAATTTTGAAGTTGACAATTTATAAAAACGTTTTTATTAGTTTTTTGAAAACCATGTACATTGAATCGTTTATAAAATTTGTTTTTTAATGTCTTATTTTTCCAATTTATTGATAATATCTACATGTATGACGCTGCGTTTTTATTCCATTATCTACGTATTTATACATTAATCAACTGTGATTTAATTTTATAAGTTTGTTGCAAATTTTATAATTAATGTATCCAAAACCAAATACCTTTTTTAAAATACAAATGTGCGTCCATAAAAATCAAAGAAAATCAGAAATTTTAAAACAAATTTCACTAAAATGAACATTTGTAATCAACATCAAAATTCAGCGTTTTGTTTGTTTGAACTAATTGAAAATTTATGCATTCATTAACATGTCAGTTTATAATATCACATAATACAAATATAACAACATTCGCGTTATATTGGAATTTTAGATGTGTAAAATAGCACTGTTAGTTGTTCGGGTGTCTACACAACATAATATTTGGTTCACCCGCATGCATTACATAAACAATATCAATGCTACTGGCATACTTACCAGCGCATAGTGTTGATTTTAGAGTTTTGTCGTTATTTACACACGAATCCACTTATACACCTATAATTTATTGCCAACTCTACATGATATTAATATTGCAGACCATGTTTCATTTACAGTCATTAATAAACCATTTAAAAATTGCCTTTTTTACAAATCGGTCTTTTACAGTTTTAACATTAAAGACCAGTGATGCATTACAGCATTGATTTATACTACTTTGTTCCATCAAATAAGAATTTCTTTTTCAAATATATTTATTGTCAACATTTATCGAATTCAACGTTTACACTTCAACTGTACAAAATAATGCCTGGGTGGTCTGGCGGTACAGCGTTCGATTTGGACCTGGTGGTGGACATGGGGTTCGGATCCCACCACCGACCCATCAAATGTGGGCCCACGTTTGGCTACGCTCAAATGTCCATCTTCCAAAAGATGCGTTTCCAGTAAACACGTTTAAAGTAGTAAAATTAATAAATTACCATATCGGTTGTTTGCTATTCATTTCGTCTATAAAAACAAATTGTTTAATTCTCTCATGCAACCCTTGTTGATGTTTCAAATATTTGGCCTTCATTTCCATTTACACACACTTAACAACGTACTTTACATGCAGCCTACCAATCAATGTTCAATTCTACATGAAAATTTGTAATAGGTGCAATAAATATTTAATAAAAAACAATTATTTAGTTTCAAACTGGTCTCATGTACATTTATAAAAAATAATTGGCACAATATTGATTCGAGTTGTTAACCAATCAAAATTGAAAAGGACAGGACAGATTGGATAAACGTTGGAGGTTTGAAAACGATTTAAAATATGTGACATTTTATTTTAATTCGGTTTATTTTCAATTGTTTATCTAATTCTTGTTAAGACATTAATAATCCACTATATTCAATTTCGCCACACAAATCAAAACTTATTCAAGGACCCAATGTATAATTGAATATTCATACTTCATGCTTAATTTGTGCTTATGAAGATACTTTGGTAAAGTATATTTGTCATATTCCAATGCGATATAAAAATAATTAATGCTATCAGCATGTTCAATTATAAAAAGCAGCAACTCTTGTCCAAATATATATATTGAAAAATACAACATTTTTCAATTTTAGGTTTTATTTAAAAATTATACCTGTATATAACATCAAAAAAATCAACATAAAAAATAATGCATAGTATTTTTAAAATTTCACTGAATGTATTTTAGTACCGAAAGTATCTCTAGTGAGGTATTAAAGCACAATGTAATAATAATAATAAATCAATAATCTGAAAATAGTTATAAAAAGTAAAGTGAAATAAAATTCGATGAATATGCAAGTGATAGGTATAAATTTGTGCATATATATATATATATATATATATATATATATCTTTATGACAATATTTTTATAGTCCAATTATTAGCGCCACCAATATTAAACAAATGACGTTCCCATATAATATGACGACGATTCATTATAGCCAGTTCCCGAACAACACAAAACCATCGAAAATACCAACATAAAGAGCTGATAAAGGAACAACAAAAATTTTGTTAAATCTTAAGAACAATTTAAGCACCAAAAACAAAAAATTCAATGTCAAATAGCTTCAAAAAATTTCTACCAAAAACATTACTGCACCTAAGCAAGATTTTAACAAAAAGGAGCGGCAATTCATTTTCTTCAATGTTGGTCTTCTTACTGTTATAATTTTGTACAACGGGTGGGATTTGAATCTACTACCTGATTGTAAAACAATTGTCTGGTACTGTAACCAACTCAACCTTTCTGTTGTACTATTATTTACAATAGAAGTTTTATATTGCACTTAATTTTATTTGCAAACGTTTTTTTGTTCTTTACATTATACACTTTATATACATTAGTTCTTGTTATTAAAATTAACTCATAGTTAATTATTTTTTGCAACACAAAATTGCTAAAACTTAGATAACTTGATGATGTGCTGGGGTGGTCCAGCGGTACAGCGCTCAAATTTGGACCTCGGTGGACATGAGTTCGAATCCCATCGCCGGCACTAAAATGCGGACCACGCTTAGCTTCGCTAACATATCCACTGCCGAAAGATGTTTCTCAAAGTAGCAAACATAAAATTAAAAAGATTAAACTGATTAAAAATAATTTTAACTGAATAAAAATGTTTACGCTTACTTCCACAGCTGCAATTGATAAGCACGCAGCACACATCATAAAGAAGTTAAATAATATATCCTGAATAATATATTTGCAACCCTATTAAGTATATATATATATACATAAAAATGTATAAAGATGGAAAAAATTCAAATAATGATTTTATTAAACAATAATAAGTAACATGTTACTAGTGGCATCTCAGTTTCAATTCTAACCATAAATGTTTTAAAAATAAACAACGAAATCATGTTTAAAACAATTGTGATTAAATACATACTTTATCATTTAATTGATAACTCTCTTCTGCGCAGTCGAGGTTTACACAACAGGAATTTGGATAAGCTAAACCATAATCAATGACACCTACATAACCGCAACACTGAAACTGGAAAAAAAAACAATATTTTATAAAACAATTTTGAAATTATATTAAAATGTACAGTAGCATGCATCATCATCACTATTGATTGACTCAGTAATCGCCTCCTTTTTAATTCCATATTTGCACAGTAAAAGCAAGTATTCACTGTTATGTGCTCTACCACTTTTTCGTTTCGATTCGAGTCCAAATTGATAATATGGAGCCAAGTCATCATCACCATCAGAACTAACGACTACATATAAATAGGAACATAATTGAAAATCCCGTTTATAGCAACTTCAGTCCAAACCCAAACAAAAGCGTTTATTAACACCTACAAGTAATATATTCCTCTACTATTAACGTCATTTTTTAAAGTAATAATTTTTGTCACCAACTTATTTATTTATTTTAAAAACAACTCTATAAAAAATATAACATTATTCGCTTGGCTTCGCTAAAATATCCACTGCTAAAAGATGTTTATCGAAAAACATTTAAAGTGCTAAAAATAATATTTTTTAAATAAAATAAATATTAGTTTCCAAATGTTTGTAAAAACTTTTACATTTTATAAATGCTAATAAAAAGTACTATCTCTAACAAAACCTCTACTGGTTTCTGCTCATACATTTATAATTTTAAACGTGTTTTATTTTTGAGTTGTCTATGCTTAAACGGGAAGCAATGCTACTACCGTACATTTATAAAAAAAAACCATGACCATCTGGTCAATAACCTTTGAGCTTAGTCAATTCCAAATTATACTAAAATACTTGTGCATCTATCAAAACCCTTAAATCTAAATCAGTTAAAATTGTCACACCTACATTGTAAGAGATTAAATTAATAAAATCCAAGCGAGTTAAAAAGTTAGTATTTATTTTTATTTATTTATGTTCACTATTTTGAATATTTTACAGAAAACATCTTTCAGCAGTGAACATTTTAGCAAAGCCGAGCGTGGACCCGCATTTTCGTGCTAATAGTGAGATTCAAACCTATGCCTACCCATGTCTAAATCAAGGGATGTACCGCAGACCACCCTGGCAAAAATTATACAAATTACTATAGTAATAATAACTTACCATATATTGAACAACATCTAACAAACGAACTTCATCATCTGGTTTTATGTTATTCTTCACAGCCATTTTAATGGAATTATCTAACACCTCCTTAATCTGTTTAGTGCAAAATACCACCAACATATATACATATTTTAAATTCACTCATGATAACAGAATGTAACATTACAAAAATTAAAAAAACATTTAAACTATTTTATAATTGCATTTAAAATATAATTGTTATCATTGACTTGATTTATGCATTAATAACCAAAATTAAACATACATGATCTTGTTTAGTAAATCCAAGTAAACTACCAACAAGTTCCACCATAAAAATAATTAGCAGAAAGAGAAAATAAATTCCAAGCAAACATGGATTTTTATACAACGAACCGCAGAAACCTAACAAGCCTAAAATAAATGTCAATCCCCCAATGCAAGTAATAAAAAGTAATATAACACCGAGAACATTAATTTTGTCCAGTTGGGAAAATCCAAAAGTAATATAGAATAAATATATACCAATGCATTGAGCAATCAAACCAATTACCTAAAACAAAATTTAAATAGTAGTTATAAAGCATATAAACAATATTACAAAATGTAATATAATAAAGCGAGATAGGTAAAAAAAATTAGTAAACATTTTTTTAACGCCAATAATCCTAAAAACGTTTAATAAAGGTTATCAAGTCTTACTTTTTTAAATAATAATTTTATACTCTGTATTTGTATATTTGAACATGATGCATCATAGACCTAAACTAACTGGACCTTGACATGAACGGTGGAGGTGTAATGTGGACGGTGGGAATAGTACAAAAGTTGTTAGTTAAAAGAAAAGATTTATTATTTCTCTCCATTTTTTAATATTTTGCTTGTATATAAAAATAAAAACTATTGTTTAAAATAAAGATGTAATTATGTCACAAATTAATAAAAATAAAATTATTTTAATTTTTATTTAAACTCTACCACTACATAATACACGTTAAACATGTATTCTATATATGGTATCAAAATTAATTTACAAAAACGCCAGCATTACTCTTTTTATAGACTTTTTGTATGTAATTTTGTTAAAAAAAGGTAATTTATATAATATTATAGTAAGTTAAAAACCCTGATATTTTTAACTAATATATATAATGTAATTTTCAGACGTAAATACAAATAATAAAACTAATTACAATAATATTTTTTCAAATATTAATTTAAATAACATGTTTTCTTTTAAAATTTAGCAACATTAAACAAACCCCCTTATTTCGTGCCAATAATTAAGCTCAAACCCATGCCTATATTGCTACGAATCTAGTGCGTTAACCATATCTACCACTCAAGCAATAAATAAATATAAAAAATGTCAAAATTTTTAATAAAAAATTAATACCTAATAAAATGTAACTTCTTATTGTTGTACTGAATAAGTTACGTTATATACATATATGCAATCTCTAAAAATGTAATAAAAGTAATTGAAAGAGTAATACAATTAAATTAAATTTTATTTTTAACTAATTTTTTTAATATTTTAAAAATTAAAGTGGGTAATTTTATGTAACGTATTACTATTTTAAAATTGTATATTTATTTTAAAAAATTGTTTTTAAATATGTCCATTTTAAAATTAATACTTATATAAACTTTATTATTAAATGCAATACACAACTTTTATAATAATTAATATATTAGCAATTTATGTAAAAATGAATTTTAGCATAATTTAATACTCTATATTTGTATTTTTTAAGCATAGCATAAATAAAAATCAAATTACAAAAAAATACTATACTTAAAAAATAATTAATTATTTATTTAATAATAGTAAAAACAAAAATAATTAATAACAAGGTTACTCTTTTATTAGTTTCAAATTAACATAATATCTCTAGTAATTCCTATCCACTGTTTACAATTTTTGGAAGCGTGCAAAGCTATTTTTGATTAACAACTTAGCCATTGTTTTTATAACATAATTGTAACTAACATAACGTAGAGATCACTTGAGCAACATCTACCCATGTATATTTTAACCACCTTTGCGTTTTTCTAATTAACATTTACACAAGTCAAAGTACCAATAAAAAGAACTGCTTCAGAATGTGTATAAAACCGTGTCGATACCAGAGTAATTTTTGGCTTATTTCCAGTGACGAAAAATTATAAAATCAAAGATTATCAAAAGTTTAATTGTTGCTGATTCTAGTGTTTAGTTACGTAATACAAATGGATATTGTACCATATGCATCTAAAAGATTTCCCTTTAAATTTATTAAACTTTATAATTTGTAAACCAGAAAACGTTCAAGCTTTGGTTCTATATAAAAAAAATACTGTGTAAATTATTAAAAAACTCTTATATGAATGCTTAAAAAGTGTTTTCCATCTTCAAATTAATTTTGCAATCTTTCCAAATGCAGAAACTACTTAATAAATTTAGTTATTTACGTTATCAAATAAACAACTGCTGGAAGCAATTTAAAGTCTAGTTACAACCTAAAATGTTTACAAGATTCTATACATTAAAATGTAAAAATTTACAAACAAAAATAAAATACTAAAACAATTATTTATTTATTATTTAATATAAAATAAAAATCTACTAGATAAACCAAACTTTTTATATATACAATAAAATATTATATAAATTAAACATTAACATAAAAATTTTTAAAATATAATTTTAAAATGCTTTGAACCTAATAAAAAGTTATTTAAAAATTATAAAACCATACTTTACCGAAATTTAATTGTAAATATATAAATAATTAATAAAATTTAATAATTTTTTTGTATATATAAATATTAAATATTACTAACGATATTACTTTTAAATGTTCTAAAATTAGATAAAAGTATAGTGTTTAGTAATTTTTTAATTCATTAAAATAATAATAAAGTTAGTTAAAGCAAAACTAATCTCAATATTTATCAAACTTACTGTAAACAACAAATTTACAAAAATCATAAAACATCGAATAAAAGTTAAACCGATTAGAGACATTTGTCAAAATTTCTACAAAACAAAATTTGTAATAATACTAAAAACAGAGTGTGACCTATATATTAGTACTAAACTGATTTAACAACAACCTGTTTATTAAAATAAAAATAAAAATAAATTATTAATAAATGTTATTTTAGATTTTATAAATAATGTTTTATTATATAACATTAAAAAAATAATTGTAATTTAAAAATGTTCAATTTTTTAATTTAATCATTTTCATTTAAAAAAAATACTTTAACATACTAAAAACAAGGATGCAGCTTATGTAACAACCTGCAATCTTTAACGTACAATTTTACAGTTTAAACTCTATATTAGCTGTTTTAACTCTGTTTAAAAAAAGGAAGCTACAGCGTAGATCACTATCATTTTTATGTATTTATAATTTTTGCTTGTTTACTATAATTGGTAATTTCCATTATCTATCTCGATTTTGTTTTAATTTTAAATTTTTTCGTTGACTAATCCCTCTTTACCCCACCATCAATGTTATATTTCCCTTGAATCTTCCTGATATCATCGATAAATAGAACCGAGTATGAAAAGGATCTTTGCTCCTACTCAGCCCGTGTATCAGCTTATAACCTGTAACTTTAATTAAGTAAATAGTTTTTATTTTAAAATAAATACTGCTAAAAACAACAAAAAAACATTATTTTAGCAAACAATAACAAAAACGTAAAAATATAATTAATATGAAATAGTGAAAAAATTACAAAAAAACAACTTTTGATACCTAGGTATGTTATTGTTATTGTTTTTAAAAACAATAATTTTTAATAAGAACATACAAGATGTAAAATAATTTTAAAAATTTTTAATTATAATCAAAACTAGTTTAGAGGTTTTAATTTTGATTATTATGTTGCGCCTATATTTTATATTTTACTAACAATAAAGATGTGTTTGCCAACTGAATTTCTTAAATGTTTAATGAGTATGCGGAACTATATATTAATCAAATTTAATACTTGATAATAAACTTTGTCTAGAGAAAATCGGAAATAAATCGATTTAGTTAATCCCATTCCTCAATAAAGGTGGTAGGGTTGAGCGAAAGTTTATTAACTTGGCCTTTGTAAAAATCCACCTTACTGCAAAAACAATAAAAAGGCAGTATACAGGCAAACAACCGTAAATAAATGACAATTAGACTAAGAAAATTATTTGCTTGCATTCTACGTCTAACCCTAATGAACTAGCAAGAACAGTTTTGGAATGAACAATTGATAATCACAAAAAATTTGGTAAATCACAAAACACTCGGTTAAAAATTATTTAAAAAATTAATTAAAACAAATGTCATATAAAATCAAACAAAAATGTTGGCAAAATGTTTGAACACATGGAAGCATATTATTGATTCATGTTTTTTTAATTATGGAATTTTCTTGTTGTTTTCATTGTTACTATTATTTTGTTGTCCCATTCTTGTTTTAAAACAAATGGTAATAATAATTCTAATTCTAATAATAATAATAATAATAATAATAATAGTAACTTACTAAAAACAATCCTCGGTTTTTAATTATTTGTCCATATAAATTGTAATAACAAAACGCAATTAAATAAAGGCTAGGGTTTATTTGAGTACATTAAAACATTTTCAATGCAATAGAATTATATAGATTACAATATATAGAATAACAAATTACAAATTACAAAAATGTAATTTTAATTTAAAAAAATTATTATTATTAATAATAATCAATAATGTTTATTTAACTTATTATTATTGAAAAATGCTAAAAACTAAATAATTAAGTTGTTTTTAATAAAGTTTCTATAATTATTATAATGCGTGTCTAGCAAAATGTTAAAATTAAATGTAATAATAATACATATTTCTATTTTCTTTTATAATTTAACTTTAAAATTTGTTTTTTATTTAATTTTTTACAAATAATGTAATTTCTAAAATATAAATATCTCTAAAATATGCAGTTTTTTGTTGCATTGCAGGTTATATATCCTGTTCCTGTTCCCGTTCCTATTTGTTTTAATACATTAATGTATGGGATTATGTTTAGCCCTTGTAATATTTTGGCTTGATAATGGCTAATATTTATTTACATTTAATTACGTTTTAAATTATAATGCGTGATAGGTTAATAGGACTATTATTACTTGGTATTGGTGTGATTAAATTGTGTAAGTTATACTTTGCAATTACACTTTTTAGATGAAGAATACGATGACGAGGAGACTGAAGATGGAGATTCCGTAAATTTTTTGAAGCATAAACACAGTAAAAGAGATTTGGAAGAGGTTTCTGGAAAATTTATTTTGCCTGTTCCTATTGATGAGAAAATAATGGAAGTTAACAATGTAGGGATCAATTACAAAACGCCTGTATTATGTGAAGATACCAATGAATGTAGTTGCAAGTGTGTTTTATATTTATTATAGTTTAAAGACTGCTTATAGAATGTTCTCATTTAAATTCTTGCAATATGCTACTAAATGAAGCCGAATCTGAATTTTTAGGAGCTGCAAAGAAAGTTAATTCTACAGTTTGGTTGAAAAGATGTCGGCAAACGTTTATCTTTAATCAAAATTTATGCGAATGCAGAGGTTCTCTTTATCCGAGAAATCAAGTGAAAGATATTTTAGCTAAATTGTCATAATAATTTTAAAGAATATTTCTGGTCCGAACATGTGCAATATTTATTATAATTTTATTCTAGTGTTTCTAATCAGATCTAATTTTTGTCAAATAAATGTTTTAAATAAACCTTTGTTTTTTAAAACAGAATTATTTCTAATATTAAAATATTGACATTTTTTAGAATAACAATTATGGATTTCCTATCGCTTGCAAATAAAGTCTCTATTATTACAGGTAGAATTAAATTGAAATTTTCTTTCCATTATTACTTTTAATGCTAATTTTACTAAAGCTTTTTTAATGTAATAATAATAATAGAGATCAGTTATATATATATATATATATATATATATATATATATATATATATATATAATACGGTCACCTCTTCATTATTTATGTATTCGCAGATCACGAACAATTGATTTACACATTATATGTACTAAGAAAAGCTGTCTACATAATAAACGTGGAAAAGTGATTTAGCTATTTTAATTTCTGGACATTATTTTAATGATAACGTCATTGCTTACAAAAAATGAAGACTAATTTTATATTGTGGTTTATCATTTATCACTATTGGGATACTAGTAATTATAATGATTTGACTAATGCTTAAAAATTTTAATAAGGGTGATATAAATGACATTCATATACACGTGGTGTATCCTGGATTAGGTGTATTCAAGTACCCAGGTTAGCACTAAAGACCGAGTGTACAGCGGTATAATTTGTCTTCAGATTCGGCATATGGGTGTAAGCATAGATTGAAGATTCTTAAAATTTATTTTAGTGTATATGCATAGTTCGCTATTCTCTTACGTTTGTTATGCTTATTGAACCATCGTAGTTGATCTTTTAATATAATGTACGAGTTTAGAAGTAATGGGGTAACCGCAATGAATGGATAATTATTGTTATCATTGGGAATTGGTGTTTTATAATTATTTCTGAAATCTCCAAGATTATTAGCTTTATATATATATATACTGATATTAATACATTTCCATTAGGAGCTAGTTCAGGAATAGGAAGGGCTACCGCCATTTTGTTTGCAAAATTGGGATCACGAATTTCATTGGTTGGTCGTAATAAAGATCGATTAGAAGAAACTCGTCGGCAGTGTTTAAATGTTGCTCAATCTACTGTTTCGGCCGCAAACAGTGATGCGTTTTTATGCATTGAAGCTGATTTGGCTGATTCTGTACAGGTTGTGAATATATTTCAACAAACAATGGCTTATTTTAGCCAGCTTGATATTTTGGTTAGTTCAATCAATTTATTAGATTATTTACAGTGAATTGGTGATTAAAATCATTGCTTTTATTGTTTGTTATTATAGATTTTATTAATACTAAAAGTTTACAATTTTTGTGTCAGGTAAAGCAAATGATTTTTTTTTTGCATTTTGCTACAATAAAATAACATGACACTTTTTATGATGGCGTTTATTATTTATGTTGAGTTATAATTTTTTTATTTTTACTACTTTGAATGGCTTACGGGAAGCATCTTTCAGCATTTAATGTCGGTGGTGGGATTTGAGTCCATATCCATCAGGTTCAAGTCGAGCGCTGTACCGACAGAGACCCCTCGCACGAAGAAATTATCTCAGCATGCCATCAATTGAAAAATGGGAAGGCTACAGGAGTAGATGGCATACCAATAGAAGTTTTTAAGTATAGCGGGATAAATATTATACAAAATTTATACTCCTTGATAAACTCCATTTGGAAAGAAGAGAAAATTCCAGGAGCATGGACACAAGTTATTATAATCCCAATCCATAAGAAACGAGACACAACAGATTCCGCTAATTATAGAGGAATCAGCTTGCTTTGCGGAGCTTCAAAAATTTTGGCAAATATTATCTTACGCAGGATCCATGGTAAACGGGAGTATCGAACACGAGCCAACCAGGCTGGATTTCGTCCTGGAATGGGATGCATCGATCAAATCCACACTGTTCGTAGAATGTTAGAACTTCTATCGCGATACTAACAGTCTACATATTGTGCATTTATAGATTATTCAGCCGCCTTTGATTCTGTTGATCGCAACCTGCTGTGGAATCTATCCCATTGCCAAAGGAATTCCTGCCAAGATTGTTAACGTTATTAAATCATTATACACGTCGTCAAACAGAGTAATACGGAATGGAGATTCTTTAATAGATACAATTTACATAAATTTAGGTATCCGCCAAGGATGTGTTTTAGTACCCACACTCTTCAATTTTGTAGTTGATGACATCTTTGATGAAGTGTCCTGGTCATTTGAGGGCTGTATAACTCATGATGATCAGAAGATAGTGGATCTTCAATATACAGACGATGCGGTTCTTATGACAGAAACCAAAGATTTGCAAATTACGGTTGAACTTACTCCAAAAGCCTCAGAGAAATACGGTTTATATGTTAATACTAAAAAAAACTGGTTTTAGCGAACGTCCCCTTTAGAAATCCAATCACTGTTAATGATAGCCCACTCCCTGTGGTTGATGAATTTACGTACAAAGGTTTGGTCATAGATAATAAAGGATTCAGTGATTCGGCGTCGTATTTGTCTCTATGCTACAGTATTTGGGCGTTTAAGTAAACCTTTATGGGACAATAGTAATGTTTTAATCAAAACTAAGATTAGAATATACAAGAGTTTATTGCGTTCCATTCTACTTTATGCATGCGAAACTTGGACTTTCACCCAAATGGATACACAAAAGCTTGTTTATTTTGAGCAAAGCTGTTTAAGATCCATATGGTTTCACTCGTCCTTTATTGAACGCACTCATTTAATAACTAGTAAAATATTTCGATCATTCCCAGGTATTTATAAGTCTTAACATTTATTGGCCATGTATCTGTAGCACAGTAAAAGAAAGACGATTAAAATGGATTGGCCATGTTTTACGTAGATTGCCCACTCATCCAGCCAGAATATCTATAGAAGCCTATCCATTACCTGGATGGAAAAGAACGCCCGGTGACCAACGGAAAATTTGGACGGACATTGTAGCATGCGAACTCAGTTTTTTTATTTATGCTAAGCCACCTCGTTCAAATGAATTAATTAAATGGGTGTCCGATTGTTTAGTTTATGCAGCCAACAGAGATCATTGAAGGGTTTTAATTTAGGATGTAATTAACATTTAATATCAGCACAACTCAAGTGTCGATCTTTAAGTACATATTGAAAAAGTTGACGTTTTTGGTATTTGGACTACCCTGGTGGGGGATGTTTATCCCCGATAATAATGACATAAATATTGTTATCGTACATTGTTACTGGTAATATATATCATTGTTGTATATATATAATAATGAAGAGGTGACCACATCAATAAAATTATGGTTATCACTATTATTATTATTATGTCTTAACATTGTATATAGGACCAACTAGTAGTGCAATTGGTTTATGCAATTCCAACTTAACCAAGATACCATATTGAGAGGTCCTACTTAAGGACCCCGTGGTTTGTTTTGGTATTTGCTTTTGATTAATTTTTGTAGAATTTTGAAAAGTTTATTAGTTTATGGGATTGTTTGATGTACTTATAAAACTATTTGTATTTAATGTCAATATAACTTCATTTTATTTCTGACAAATACAGAATTCATTTTTTATTTAGAATTTTTTTTGAATAATAATTTTTAACGATTTTAAGCATAAAGAAATAGTTTTTATATGCCCTTAGGGATTAAGACTAGTAACAGCAGGTGGGTGTGAGCATACACCATGGATACATAATAAGTATCTTAAGGTATGTGTATAATATATGTAGCTCTTGGGCTAAGGGAGATAACTCTGACAAAAATCAGGTTACTTCGTTAATCTTTGCGAACAGTGGCGACGTCACAATGATGCCGTCTATTAGCCAAGGAACTTTTATTCTACGTTTGTTACGCTTATCAAGTCATCAAAATCGATTGTTTTTTATGCCGTATAAATATGGAAAATTATGATTAATGCTGGCTTGTATTGAAATGTTATTTATTCAGTTACTTTACTATTTCTGAAATTATATATTTATATTATGTTATTCAGGTTAATAACGCTGGCTGTATTATGAATGATACAGCTGAAGATTTTGATTTTTCTAGATTTGAAAATTTGATGAAAGTAAATTTGCATGCAGTTATGATTTTGACGCATTGCGCAATTCCAGCTTTAATTAAAACCAAAGGCTCAATAGTCAATGTTTCGAGCGTCTGTGGTAGTCGATCAGTATGTTTTTGAATTGTATTTACAGTGACTAATGTCATTGCATTTTCATTTATTTATTTTGGTTGGTACTGTGGTCACTATTATTTTCCATATTTATACGGCATATGAAACGATCGATTTCAATGGTTTGATAAGTGTAACAAACGTAGAAGTATAACAAAATTTCTTGGCTAGTAGACGGCGCCACTGTTTGCAAAGATTGATGAAGCCGCCTGATATTTTGTCAGGGTTATCTCTTTTAGTATAAGTGCTACATATTGTATACATACCTTTTAACTATCCTGAGTCTATGCTTACACTTGAACTTGTGGAAGCCCAGTTATACCGCTGTGCAGTCGGTCCCTGCTGTTATTAGTCTAGATGCCTATAGACACCTAGTCCAGGATGCACCATATGGAGGACTAACAATCAGGATTATTACCATTATTGAACATTGATACTATAAGCATTACTCAGATATATTACACTGATGTTATTTGTAATTTTATTTGTTGGGATAGGTACTCGTATTTACTCGGTTGATATTTAATGTTTTTGGGTATGTAAATACTATATATAATCATTTGGTTAAGAAAATAACCAACTTTTGTCAATTTTTGTAAGCATTCATGGCATTGCAAAGATGCCGATTTTTATTTTTTGAGATCTGTTGTATTTCCTTACGTTTATTAAGTATGCAAAAAAATAGAAACAGACTATACGAGATATTTAATCCACATTTGACTGAATTATGTGAGCTATAAGCATTAGTGAAGCTTTGAAGTTATTATACATAATTAACTCGATAAGTGTTTAAAAATTTTATTGTGTTGCGATCTATTAATAATTAACTTAATTTCCATTGTATGTTTAGATTAAATATTACATGGAGGTTTGTTAACATATTATTAAGAAAGTTGAGAAATGTCAGATGTAATTTCGAATGTTTTTTCTTAAACATTTTTAATATTAGTTTCCATCTTTAATGTCTTATTGTGTAAGCAAAGCCGCGTTGGACCAGTTTACAAGGTGTACTGCATTGGGTATGTTTTGAACTTTTTATAGTAATGTAATTTTAACTTGAAAACAGCTTTTTTAATGTTTATAATGTTTAAATCTAAAATACTTTGAAATGAATATTGATTACTGTGCTTCAATCAATTAATTAATAGTTTTTAGGTTCAATATTTTTACTAAGAGAAATTTAAATGAAATTTTAATTCATTTTGGTTTGCGATGTAAACACCTCTTCATTATTTTTCATATACGGTATAATAAACGATTGATTTCAATGGCTTGGTCGGCGTAACAAACATATGAGAATAACGAAGTCTATTGGTTAATAGACGGCATCCTTGTGACGGCCCAACTGTTTGTAAAGATTGACGAGGCTGCCTGATTTTTTTGTTAAGGGCTACATATGGTATACATATACTTTAACATACCTTTTATGTACTCTGGGTGTATGCTTACATCCACACGCCGAAACGATAGTCCACTTACACCACTGTGCATTCGATCTCTGTTCTTATTAGTATAGATGCTTATGGGCACCTAGTCCAGGATGTACCACATGGAGGATGAACTGTCAAGACTATTTCTATCATTGGAAATTGAGAATTTATAAGTATTACTTAAATCCATAAGTTCATTAGCATAAATGAAATAAAGGGTACGATTATTTAATTATATATATATATATATATATATATATATATATATATGTAAGGTCATTTGTGATTATGTGATTACTAATCAACTGTGAATAAAACCATTAGTGGTTTTATATTAAGATTGACAAAAACATACTTTGAACTAATTTTGGTTAGATACTGAAGTCAACTCCTGTTAGTTTGGACCAGAAATGATTCACTCTAGCCAGTCTCAAGTCTGGATAAAGGAGGTGGGTTTGAGCGCAAGATTTGTACTGCAACGATAACAAGAAGACGCCATTCCGGCAAATAACGGCAAAGAAGTCATCGGACGTACCCGGATGACAGGGCTGAATGCAAGCCGAAAGGAGGCTCAATCTTCGATTTGCAGAATTTTTAATGACAAAACTTAACCAGTGTTGGAACATGGAATGTGCGTACAGTTTTTTATAGTGGACAGTTCGAACAAGTCCTTTGAGAAATGAAAAAGTACAACTTAGATATTTTGGGTATTTTACGTTTACCACCTGAAATACCAGCAAGAACGGTTTTGGAATGGACGATCGCAAATGGTAAAAGAAAGGTTGATAGACCACAGAAAACTTGGCTAAGAACTATTCGGGAAGATCTAATTGAACTTAATGTTTCATGGGATCAAACAAAATGTTCAAATACGTGGGAAAATTTTGTTGTCTTATGCTATTTTTGAATTATGGGACTTTGTTTTTTTCTTCTGTAATTGGTATCTTATTGGATCATGCTTATTTTTAAAGCAAGAGGGTTTTGTAATAATAATAATAATAATTAAAGTTAACATTATATCTTATTTATTATTATTATTACTAATTAAAATTTTCACAAAAAATATTTTTTAGATATGGCGTCTAAGGGTGTTCGCGTTAACAGTGTGAAGTGAGTTTTTGTGAGATATTGCATTTATTTAATGAATTGTTATTTTATGGTTCAAATTATCAATTACTATTCAATAATTGTGCATTTAATTTATTTTAATAATTTTTGTCTACTTTTTATTGTTTGAAGTTTGGGATTTTTGTTAATTAAAGAAGATGCATAATTATTAAGTTAGTGTTTTATCAAACCTAAATTGTAATTCTTTGTTCCATACTCTTTCAACAGTGAGCACAATTAGATTTATTAACTAACCGTGTTCTAGGTGTTAATATGTACCATGGGATTCTAATGATCTTGAGAATTTGAGTAATACAACAAAACTTGGTGGCAAAGCCACCTCTTTATTAGTTCCAAGTTCTTAGAGCATCACGGATAATTCCTCCCCATTGTTCACGGTTTTCGGAGGTGAGCACAGATATGTCAGTCTAGCGACTTTGCCATTGTTTCCAAGATAAAGTTCCGGCCAAAATAGGGTGAAGATCGTCCCGAACAGCATCCATCTAAGTACATTTCTGACCACCTTTCCTTTTCTTCTAATCGGCATTTGGATAAGCCAAAGTTACGGAACGTGAGATTGCATCATGATTTTTAAGAAGAACGTGACCAAACCAGCGTAATCTACGTTGTCGCGATACCAAAGAAGGAAGTTCATGGAATTGGAGATCATCTCGAATTTAGCGGTTACTGATCTTTCTTGTCCAGTCCCTTGATACGGATGATGCAAAATGAGTGTTGTGCCAAATATATCTGAGACATCGTGCTTCAAATTTGTTAAGCTTCATGATCTCTGACGCTGTAAGTGTCCAGGTTTCAGTTGCGTACTGAAGCACTGTGCGAGACAATGAAAAGAAAATGTTCATCTTTGTCTTTGGATTGATGTTTTTTCATCTCCATATTGAATTAGCATGTTTTCCAAACGCAGCAGCAGCTAAACAAATTCATCGATTTACTTCGTTAGATGAACCTCCGTCAGAAGTAATCGAAGAGCCTAGATACGTAAATTGCTTTACATTGGGAAGCACAGCATTATTTAATATAATCCTCGCATCAGGAGCCTGTGACGTCATGATGACTGATTTTTTGGGATTGATTTTCAGGCTATATTCACCGGAAACATTCACAAGAAAATCTAATGCTCGTTGCAGTTGATCTTCACTTTCAGCTAGCAGAACAGCATTGTCAGCGTATTTTAAGTCGGTGATGGGCTTTGTACCAACATGCATGCCTTCCATTTGTCCAGAGACCTTGGCAAATATAGCACCGATTGTATAGTTGAATAAAAGCGGAGCAGCCACAGCCTTGACGGACACCACTGTGGATTTCGAACGGCTTTGTAGTCGATCTCGTGCAAATGCGGATTACAACAGTTGAGTTCTTGTACAGAGAATGTAGGAGATTCACAAGTTTCATCGGAGTTCCATCACGTAACATAGCTATCCAGAGTCGTTTTCTGTTCAGCGAGTCGAAGGCTGAAGAGTAGTCTATGAATGCTACGTACGTAGGGCGCTGAAACTTTGTCCGAAATTCCAGGATACGCCGGAACGTGTGAATCTGATCAACGCATTCCAAACTAGGACGAATACCAGTTTGGTTGGGACGTGTGGTCTTCTCCCTCTCCGGGCGAATCCTATTAATTACCGCTGATGTGGCAAGTTTTGCAGCTATGCAAAGTAAACTAAGTAATGCTTATAAAGTCTCAATTTCTAATTATGGTGATATTTCTAACTGTTCGCCCTACATGTGGTGCATTCTGGACTGAGGATTTGAGTAATGCTTATAAAGTCTCAATTTCCAATGATGGTGATATTCCTGACTGTTAGTCCTCCACGTGGTGCATCCTGGACTAGGTGCCCCTAGGCATCTAGACTAATAACAGCAGGGTCCGAGTGCACAGCGGTATAACTGGGCTTCCGCTACGGCGGGTGGGTGCGAACATACACCCAGGATATTTAAAAGGTATCTAAAGGTATACGTATACCATATGTAGCCCTTGGGCTAAGGGAGATAACCCTGACAAAAAATCAGGCGGTCTCGTCAATCTTTGCAAACAGTGGCGACGTCACAAGGATGCCGTCTACCAGCCAAGAAACTTTGTTATTCTTCCACGTTTGTCTACGCTTGCCAAGCCATCGAAATCGATCGTTCTACATGTCGTATAAATATGGGAAATAATAAAGAGGTGACCACGTCACCAACCAAAATGATTCTGGACTAGGTGCCTATAAACATCTAGACTAACAACAGCAGGGATCGAATGCACAGCGGTATAACTGAGCTTTCGCTGCGGCCGGTAGGTGTAAGCACACATTAAGGATATTTAAAAGCTATCTTTAGGTGTACATATATCATATGTAGCCATTGGGCTAAGGAAGATAATAGTGACAAAAAATCAGACGGACGCGTTAACCTTTGAGAAGAGTGGTGTCGTCACAAGAATGCCTTTTATTAGCCAAGAAACTTTGTTATTTTTCTACGTTTGTTACGCTTGTCAAGCCATTGAAATCGATCGTTTTATATGCTGTATAAATACAGAAAATAATGAAGAAAATGATTACATGTCACCAACTGCAATAGGTTAAATAGCCATTTAGCAATTACCTAAGTAATATAATTTGTACTTAAATTATTGAAACTATCCTACAAAACATCCACAATTTTTAACATAAAAGAGGGCCAACAAATGAATGGTAAAAATATATAAGACACCGATTAATGCAGTATATTTCAAATAATTGACTACGGATTGTGGAAGTTGAGTTTCTGTACAGAGCATGTACAGGATTTGCAAGGATTCAGAAGGATTTCATCACGTAACATGTCGATCCAAAGTTGTTTTCTGTTTAAGCGAAGTCAAATGCTGAAAAGTAGTCAATGAACGCTACATACGTAGAATGCTGAAACTTTGTGCGAAATTCTCGAAAGTGTGGAAGTGTATGAATTTGATCAACACATCTTATAACAAGACGAAACCAAGTTTGGTGAGAACGTCATTTTCTCTCTCTCTAGGTGAATCCTCTCAATTATCACTGAAGTGGCCATTTTCGCGGTTATACAAAGTAAACCGATGCAAGTATTTGCCGATCTCTTTTCTTGTGAACATGAATGATAGTAACACGGTGTCAGTCTTTAGGGCACTGTTGTTATTTAGAAGTCCGTTAAGATGCCGTAGGGGTCTTTAACGAGGGACTGTATTTGAAGAAGTACGGAGAAATTCCATCGAGGTCAACGGTTTTCCTAGCTTTGAGTTTTCTACAAATGCACATAATGCCATCGATGGTGAGGTGATTCTACATGGATTGGATAAATTGCAAAATGAACTGTGTCAAGTACGGATTGGTATTGAATCATTCGTTTTATGATGAAGTGAACCACATCTGCACAGATTATGTAACTCGGGCTTAACACAGGCATTCACAATCGTCCATTTAGCCGTGATTTGACATCCAATATTATCCAACTCAATATCATGCTCACTTATGACAAATAAAAAGAGGTCTGTCAAAAGAAGGTTAAAATGCATAAGACATTTGTTAATGCAAAATACTTTAAATAATTAACTTTCGGTTTAGTAAAACAAAGGAATTGATGATAATTTTACTTTAAAAAATAAAACAGTGATTTAATGCTTAGGAATAAGGCTTATATATATATATATATAAATTTTTATTAGTCCTGGTGTGATTGTAACTGAATTGCAAAAGCGAGGTGGAATGTCTGATGAAACATATGCGCAATTTTTGGAACGTTCTAAAGAAACGCATGCTCTTGGTAGACCCGGTGAAGCAGAAGAAGTAGCTAGGGCAATAGCTTTTCTGGCATCTTCTGCATCATCATTTACAACCGGTGATCTTTTAATGGTTGATGGAGGTCGTAATGTTATGTGCCCACGCTGATAAACTGTTATTTGATTTTGTCCAATTTTCGTAAATTTAGTATATCTACTTTGATTACATTAACATGTTTGATTATTAAAACTTATATTTATTTTGATAATTGTGACATTTTAAAATAATTTTTACGTGATCTATAAATACCGGATTTCGATTATTTGGGGGAAATTGAATCCTTATAATACATTTTTAACCGTTTAAATATAAATTGGATCAATTCACAATTGAATTCATTTATTTCATTTGGTTGTTGACGTAATCATCTCATTATTTCTATATTTGTACGGTATATTAAACGGTCGACTTCAATGGCTTGGTGACTGTAACTACCGTAGAAAAATAACGAAGTTAATTGGCTAATAGACGGCATCCTTGTGACGGCGCCACTTCACAAATATTGATAAGACCGCCTTATTTTTTACTACTTTGAATATCTTACGTGAAACACCTTACATTTGTTGACATTATAGCGAAATCGAGCGTGCTGGTAGTGGGTTTTGAATCCGTGTCGAGCTCTGTACTTCTAGATCAACCCGGTATATGGTATAGATATACCTCGAGACATTTTTTAAGTTTCCTGGGAGTATGTTTGCACATACCTGCTGAAGAGAAAGCCAGGTTATTCTGTTATATCCTTTCTGTCGCTGCACCTAGTCCAAGATGCACCACGTGGAAAAGGAACAGTCATGAATATCACAATTATTAATAATTGGTACTTTATATCCTAAGTATCGTTAGCACTCCAGGGTATATATTCAACAAATTCAAAAGCTTAACCAAAATAACAATTAAACATTCTTAATATTTATACAGAAATTACTACTTGAATATTAAAATAATTGAAATTTAAACAATTACATATTAGAAGTCGTTATTTTAGTACTGAAATAAAAATAAAAAGCGTTAGCAATTGTTTCGGTATTAGTCTACTCTGTGTTACTTAAAGTGTAACGTACATTATTATTAACCAAAATAAATAAAAAGAAAATGAAATTATTTATTTTATGCTTATTACTTTGAGTGTTTTACAAAACACATCTTTCAGTAGTAAACATTTTAGAGAAGCCGAACGTGGGCCCTCATTTGATTACCGGTGGTGGGATTCGAACCTATGTCCACCGAGGTTAAAGTCGAGCGCTGTACCGATAGACCACCTAGGCACAATATTATTTTTAAAAGGTAATGGGTTGCATGGATCATATTTTGTGTTTTGGTATTTTCTGAACACAATTAAGATATGAGAAAATTTACTTGGCTATTTTGCATTGCATAAACGCTTTGGAATTATCTTACAAAAATGTGCGAAATTTACTCATTAATTTTTTTTTTTAATTTGTCAAACTTGCAGTTATTGAATAGGAATTCATGGTAATATTGAAATTCCACTCAGATTTTACCAAACTCGGTCATCGATATCCTGCTTTTACATTTTGCAGCATTTTAATAAAATGGTGTCCCCTTGTTGTTTCTTTAACCGCATTTTTACAGAGGCCAAGTTGCTAATTATGAGTTCGAACACTCCTTTTTTAACCAAACTTTTGACTTATTCCAATACACTACACAATCAACACTGATTAGTCAAACATTAAAATGTCAATTGTCTGATACTTTTAAATACAAATACATTATAAACATAAAAAAATTTTATTTAATAAAAAATAAACTACATTTAATATATTTACAAAAATTAATACATGTCAGATTTAGATAACTCACGCGAAAAATTGTATGCTTGCTTGCTCGCTTTGCAAAAATGGCTTAATTACATTATTTTTGTGTATTTTGTTGTGATTTTTGCTATTTTTTGTTTTGTGTGATTAGATTGCACTAGAAGTTGCTAATGAAAGTTTTATATATTTTTGTTTTGATTCTCATTACGTTTGTAGTTATAACCCTTTAATTTATTTTCTTAACTATACTCATACTGAAAATGAATAGTCCAAATAGCCCGTTCTGCTAAAAACGAGGATGTGGCAAATCAATAAAATCTACCATGCGCTGTGCTTCATGTATCTATTGTTTTTATGAAAATACACAGAACTATTCGAGACTGTCTATAGTAGCATAGCAAATAGTGGTTCCTTTTTATTATTGCCCGAGGTGTGTAATACCTTTGGTGATTACTTAAAGTCTGTTTTCAATACAGATTATTCAATTGGTCTTCTACCAGAGCCCGCTCTGGACTCAGGTTGCCCTACCATCACGTCTTCTTTAATCTCCAAGTCCCTTTCCAAACTTAAATTAACATCCCGAGGTGCTGATAAACTTTACCCGGGAGCTCTCAACAAATATGTTTCAGTTCTTCCTCCTTTTCTTACCCATATTTTTAATCACTCCATTTATTTCGGAAAATTACCCGCAACTTGGAAACCCGCCTTTATTCGACCTATTTATAATTCTGGTTCCAGATTTAAGCTTGATAGCTTTAGACCGAGTAAAATCTTAGAGAAAATCATTAAGATCCATTTGGTTAGTTTTATTACAAAGAATAACCTCATAAACCCGGCTTAACACGGGTTCATGCTTGGGAGATCCTGTTTCTCAACCTTCTGGAGTTTACTAAGAGCATTACTTGTATGTTGGAACGCTCACCATCTGTCGATGTGATCTACTTTAACTTTTGTAAAATTTTTGATAAGAGACCGCATTCCGCATTGCTAAGAAAATTAAAATCTTTTGGGATAAGTCCTTCACTCCTAGAATGGTTACGTGACTTTCTCACTAACCTTCATTTCAGTGTTAAATTAAGCCTCAACTCCCACCCGAATCTCTTCAGATGTTCCACAGAGATCAGTTTTAGGCCCTCTTTTTTATTATTTATAATAATGACTTACCCTTGATTGTTCAATCTGATATCTTTCTATATGCTGGTGATGTCAACATTTGGGGCTCCACATGTAGTGTAAGCATCAACCCTCCAGGCTTTCAAATCAGCGTATGAT
This sequence comes from Cardicola forsteri, assembly GCA_025895645.1. Taxonomy (NCBI): domain Eukaryota; kingdom Metazoa; phylum Platyhelminthes; class Trematoda; order Strigeidida; family Aporocotylidae; genus Cardicola; species Cardicola forsteri. The sequence goes on from JAKXYG010000004.1 coordinate 1,330,883, forward strand.
AAACATTATCTTCTAAGTTTTACTTAAAATTTTATTTCTACTATTTTCATTTATTATTTTTTACATGATACCTAATATTTTGAACCAAGGACCAAAAGGAGTTTACTCCTATTTAACTCGTGCACCCGCGAGGTAAGGCGCGCGTCACGCTACACGTATATTGGAGCGTTATTAATCATTTTCTCTTTTCTTCCTTTTTAAAGATCATTGCAGTGTTTTTGCATTGTAATACGTAACTTGTTTTATTATTATTTTAGGATATTTCTAATTTTTATTCCTTTTCTATAATTGTTACTTTCCACTATCTACCTTGATTTTGTCTTAAATTCAAATATTATTTCTGTGACTAATCTCCCATTACCTCACTATCTATTTCATATTTCCCCCTAAATCATCGATAAATAGAACCGAGTATCAAAAAGAGTTTTACTCCTACTCAACTCGTGTATCAACCTGTAACCTGTATTTGAAATTTACGTGTTTTAAGAAAAGGTATTGCATTATTTAAACAATATTAAATTATATTTTTAAAAATTTAAATAATTTTTAATTTTTTTTAATAATTGTTTTATTTTAATTTTTTAATTTATATTTGTTTTACTTCTTTATTTAAATGTACGTTTTATGTCTTTCAATGCTTAAATTTATCATTTAAGGCCAGTATATTTAGAAGCTGGTCTGTTTCAAAAAAGTTTATTAGTTTGATTTAACATGTTTTTGTAATGTGAATTTAAAGTTTAGTTTTTTTGAAAAATGAATTATTGCATTGACTATACTTTATAATACCACGTTTGTTATGTTGAACAACATAAAGCGTAAACTAGGATATTCAGATTCAAAAACAGCCTCACCTTCGAGTCCATTAGTTAAATTTCTATTTTTAAACCAAGAACAACATAAAGAAGGTAACTTTTAAATTAAGTAACATTTTGTATAATTTGTAAGTTAGTTTTAAGAGAGTTTATTACAATATAGCGTACTTTTATAGAAATTTAAATAATGGCTGAAAGTTTCAGTACATTTTGTAGAAACACAGTGGTTTTATTTAACAGCATTTAACATATTTATATTTATTTTGTTCTAATTTTAAAACAGTATGTATTATTGTTAGGTGAGAATGTTAATTTTGTTTATAATTTGTTGCTCCTTTTTTACCCTTTATGGTAACTAAGTTTTGGGGAATTTCATTTTAAAAATATTTAAAATTTAAATATAATGTTAGTTATAGATTGCTATTTGATGTAGTATGCCTTAGTTTTTTTCGCATAAACTTGACCAAGTTTTTAGCATTTTGAAATAAATCTTGCAGCTTATCACCAAAAATTTGTACTTCACTAATATTTATGCTATTCATTGTTTAAGCAGAAATAGTTTTAAAAAATTGATTGTTGATATATACGTATATATTATTTAGGGTAAGTGAATTGAGGTCAAATTAATAAGTTTATCGTTGATTACATTTTGGGTTTATGTTTGTCCTGTACACGGACATTGTATTATGATTAAATTCAAATTTTGTTAATTAGAAATACTTTTTTTAGCTGTTTGTTTACATAAATTAAAATAACAAAAAGCGAACAAACTAAAACCAACGTTTATTCAGTTACGTTGAAATATTAATACAATATTATACAAATTACAATATTTGAACCAACAAATAAATATAACTCACAAAATATAATACTAGATTACTTACAGGAAAAATCGATAGTTTATGAACATGTTAAAAATTAGATAGTTAAGGTGTTTTTGGTAATTTTTATAATTTGCTTTGACTGAGTGGTATAGAAGACAGAAATGGAATCAATTTAGATTGTTTACTGTATTTGACACAAAATGATTATACAAGACTAAATAATTTTAGTTAATTATTAGTTGATGAGAGGGTCATAAGTTATATTTTTGACGATTTATACTTAACTTATTTCAGATCAATTGGTTTGTAATTTACACCCCAAATCTGCTACTGATTATAAAGAAGACGGTTGCAATTCAATCAAACCAGTTGGTGATTATTCAAATAGTGATTTCAGTATGAATTCCAAAAATATGATTAATGGTAAACATTCTCAATCCAAGCAACATGTCAAACAACTCATATCTAATCCAAATCAATCTGATTTGAATGCATTAATTGATAAACATGGTACTCTTCAACACACCAATGGTGTTTATTCGAATGTTATTAATTCAAATTTGGATTCTCCAGCTAGTTTTGACTGTGACGCTTCTCATTTGCTCACATCTTACGTATCACCAACTTTATCCAAAGAATTTCGATCGGACGAGGATGGTAGTAACAGTGTTAATTATGCTAACGGAAAGTTTATAGTAAAACCTAAAATTTTGACTAATGAAGTAGCAAAAAGTGATAGTGAAATTTCATCATCTGTGAAAATCGAATCGAATTTAAAAGTGGATGCACACATCAAGCAAGATTTAGACACAAATGATTGCTGCAAAATGTCGTCAGAATTTAATCGTTTGTGTGATTTACACGATATAAATTCTAATTACAATGCTAATTCTCCCCTTTATGACAATTTGCATTTAGAAAAACCTAAAGAATGCCAAAACTGTTACAAAAATGGATCATTATCGGTAAGAGCTCCAACTACCGTTTCCTTATCTCCATCCAACCCTTATTCGCATTCTACATTACGTTCCATTCGTAGTCCTGGTTCTTGGAATTCAATAGATAGTTTTGCAGGACAGCGAAACATTTTGGGCACAACAATTCACGAAGAGGTTGAAAATGAGGATTGTTTGAGTAGTCAACCCATCAACAAATCTAATTCGGATAAGTTAACTACTAATGCAGTCAAAACGAATCAAACAACATCTGAAATCCCTGTTAAACTTGGTCTACGATTAGCAGCAGCAGTGGCCCAAGTTTCGGATGAAACAGGAACTTCGGCTGCCGAACTTGTGGCCGGACTGGCCGAAGTTCGACGTCGACCATGTGAAGCTCGAAATCGGTTAAGGCGACTTGGATTGTCACGTGATTCGAACGGAGGTCAAGCGACGGGAACAAACAGACTGTCTTTACCGTCTAGTATCAATTTGCCTCCACATTTATGGAATAGGGCAACACGATTTTTGGAAGAACCAATGAGTCGAAGAGAAAGGCGTTGTTCGCTGGTGAGTCAAGTAGTTTTCTAATTATTTAATGATTTCTTTTTGAATTAGGTATTTTGTATGGGTTTAACCATTTATATCATTAGTTGTTTTTATATATATATCCGTTTAATACGTTTAGATTGGGGGTGATGATTAGTCTAGGAATCAGGTTTATAATTAAACTACTCCATTCTTTCAAACGGGACAATCAAATTGGGATGTTTTGTTAGTGTGAAGTAAACTGCACTATGTACATGTGTGTGTATGACTAATTTCGGTAGGTTGTTTAAAATTCAGTGCCGAGAGACTTTAAAATATAATTTTTTTTAATTTACGGTTTAGAGTTTTCACCATTAAGCTACTCTGTTAAGTATAGTATTGATTTTATACATGTTTCTGATAATACCCTTTAGAGTTTTAAAAATGTTTTTTGCTAAATGTTACATTAAATAAATTGATTTTATAAATGTAATCAATATGATTCATTTAGAATGAGCAATGTTACATCAGTATTTTATTAACGTGTAAATATTTTGTTTAGAAGATTAAAAATATTCACACGTTTTTATATAACATGTTTTAAATACCTTCAAACATCAATTTTCAACATCTTTAAAATTAAGCATTGGATTTTATTCACTTCTATTTTGTTTATATGAATAGATAATTTATTGGTATAATATTTCGTTTAAAGTTATGAAAACAAGGTTAGATTACATTTAATTACTTGAAAAAATGTGTGATATTTGAAGTTTTAAAAAATTGGCAAGGTATTTTAATTTGGTTAAGATCTCTGATATTTAACAAATTTTGTGTCATTGTATTGAAGTTTGGAATAAACAACTAGTTTTGAACTTAAGGAAACGAAGTAATGAAAATGTTTATATATTTTTTATCCTTCTGTCTATTCACAACACAAAAATGTCCAATTATCTTGTTTTAATGAAAGAAAATTTGATTTTTGTGAGTACAATTTTAAAAGTGATTTACTTTATTAAGTTTTAATGATAATACTATCAGTAGGTTTGTTTATTAGCTGCGACAAACATTTTTACATGACAGCACATTTGGAATAAATTTTATTCGAACTTTGAGCAACTAATTCAGGAAAACAAAGAAATTAATATAGGATGAAGAAACTATATAGCGGCATATATATATTGATCATTTTTATATTTTAACTAGAGACGATTTTGAAACAAAGTATTTTTATATTGATTTAATTTAAATTTTCTACTTTATGATATATGTTTTGCAAGTTATTTTATTAACACTAACTAACAAGCGAACATTTAATCTATTATTCATATCTTATGGAGTGTATATATACATATACAGAGAGATAGAAAGAGCGGTCTGTGCGCATATATTTTCTGTCTGTTTGTGCATCCATATATATATATATATATAATTTTTTTTCTGGTTGCGATTTGTAGTCCAACAATTATTTTTTCAAGTACTACTAGGCATAATTTATTTTATTGTATTATTTGTAATACGTCTCGCTTCTTTTTTTAGAAAAATGGGGTTTATTAGGTGTTGATTACTAAGCACAATTTTTGATGGTTGTATGCATACATTCAAGTATATTGATTGTTTATGTGAATATGTTTTTTTTTAAACATTGTTATTATTATTATTAATTTATCTTTTATAGCTGATAAAAAAGTTTATATATATATATATATATGCCGGGAAAGGAGAAGTAGCTAAATTACTAGACTTGTAGCTGGGTGATTATGGATTTAAGTCTTATCACTGCTATGAAATGTGAGTCCCTCTTTGGTTTTACTAAATATCCAAATGCTAAATAAATGTTTTAACGAAATATTTAAGCACCAATACTATATATATATATATATATATATATATATTTGGTTAATGTCAAATTGTAATTTATTGGTTAATAAATGTGTAATAATTACTTTGACTGACTTTACAATTGTAATTATTAATCACCTGCTATCCATTTATTTATTCATTTTGGTTAGTGACGTGGTTATCCCTTCATTATATTATATAAACGATTGACTTTGCTGGCTTGATAGACATAACAAAAGTAGAAGAATAACGAAGTTTCTTGGCTGATAGACGTCACGACTGTTCGCAAAGATTGGCAAGGCCGCCTGAATTTTGGTCGGAGTTATCTCCTTTATCCCAACACGGTATACATATACCTTATGATACCTTTTAAGTATCCTCAGTGTATGCTCGCACCCACCCGTCGTAGCGGATGCCCAGTTATATCACTGTGCGCTCAGACCCTGATGTTATTAGTCTAGATGCATATAGGCACCTATTCCATGATGCACCACGTGGAAGACGAACAGTCAAGAATATCATCATTATTGGAAATTGAAACTTAATAAGTATTACTCAAATCCTTAGGATTATTAGCATACAATATCCATTTATTGTTTTTATTACTTCTTCATTGTGTGTGTGTGTGTTAACACATTTTTGCCTTCCAATAACATTTGTTTGTCGGATTCACAACATTGTTTTTTCTCCACTGACGTATTCAATAATAAAGACCAAATTTTATTTTTGAAATAAAAAGTGAACTTGTTTAATATTGATTTCGATATGTCTACGACTGATTTGTAAAGTTATAATTTTTATTTAAGGGTCATTAAACATGTTATTTTCCGCTTGATAATAAAGATCCTCCCTATGTAATGATGATTTCGATGCATTGAAAGTAAAAAATTGGAGGAATTAAAATACGCCAAAAAGTATCATTATTTTGTAAATACCATGACTATTATCCTAAAAATTACATGCGAGAATAATCTTTGTTGGAAAAACTTATACGTATTTGCTATCCATATAAATACGTATTAATTTTATGATTCATTTTACATTGTACATGTCATACACAATTGTTATTTATACATGTGTGCATGCCCTATTAAATGAAAAATAATTCATTAATATGTAGTATCTTTGTTTATCAATCGAGCGAAGTATAAAAATTTGTTACTTATATGTTTCTGTAACTAATTTGTTGTGTGTGTGTGTATGCTTACGATTTAGTAACCAGCAGTTGAATGATTCTGTGTTTTTTCAAAAAGCTACATTTTTACAGTTTTTTTATTTTCAATTTTAGTTTTTGTACATTGGACAGTTTTGTCAAAAATGTTCGATTTACATGTATGGATTGATTACATTTTAGTCAACTATGTAGGAACTGTGACACTGTCTTTCTTGCTGGTCTTTCGGGCGGTAAACGTAGAATTTGAAATCATAGTGGGTTTATAAATTTCTGGTTTGATGTATATATATATATATATATATATATATATCATGGTTAGTAGCAGTTTCAAGTATATTTAAGAATTTATTTTAATGCATATAAATGAGAAGTGTGTGTTTAATCGATCAAACTAAAAAACCCTTTCTAATCCGGAGTTTTTTTTATGAAATACAGTTTTTATTTATCGTAAATCACATACAGTTAGGGTTGCTAATGATCCTGAGGATTTGAGTAAAGTTTATTCAGTCTTAATTTCCAGTGACATTCCTGACTGTTCATCCTCTACGTGGTGCATCCTGGACTAGGTGCTCATAGGCCTCTAAACTAATAACAGCAGGGACCGAATGCATATCGGTATAGCTGGACCTCCACTATGTTGGGTGGGTGCGTGCATACACCCAGGATACCTAAAGTGTATCTTAAGGTATACGTATACCACATGTGGCCCTTGGGATAAGGGAGATAATCCTGATAAAAATTAGGCAATCTTGTCAATTTTTGCCAACAGTGGCACCATCACAAGGATGCCGTCTATTGGCCAAGAAACTTTGTTATTCTTCTATGTTGGTTACGCTTATGAACCGATCGTAATCAATCGTTTAATATACCGTAGAAATATGGAAATAATGAAGAGTTGACTATGTCACTAACTACAAGGAATGAATGAATACATTATAATTAATTCTATTCAATTCATTTTTATAAGGCAATCATTTAGTCAATTATTGGACAAATTTAATTTAATTATGTTCGTTGAACTGGAGTACTGAATATGCACGTGACGATTAATTAACTTTTTACACAAAACGAAAAAAAGATTGACATTTCGTATGCATATAAAGAAAATCGTTTTTTCTTTGTCAAATTCACATGACTCTAAACTTTTCTACTTTGCATAGAAATTTAAATTTATTCCATTTCCTTATTTATCTACAATAATTTATCTGTCTGATCTTTGCATTTTAATCCTATTTTAATTCGATTTGTAGCTTAATAAGAAAAGCAGTTCAAAGAGCATTTGAATGAGTTTGTATTGTTTTATTCGAAAAAACATGTTTAAAAATCTTTTAAAATTCAATTGAATCAATCTTATTGGCACTAGTTAAAAGTAATATTATTTCATCTATAAATTACAATTGTGATTCAAATCATTGTTAATATTATGATTTAGGTACTTTAATAGAATATTCAATAATTGTTAGCATTGCCACGCTATTGCTGTGACATTATTTTGTTGTGAATATACATTGACTTAATAACAAAAACATAATAATAATAATACTTTGACTATTATTTCTATTATTAGTATTAATAATAAATAAGAATGATGACGCTATTGAGAACAATTTTGAGTTATCTAGACCGTTTTTTGCATGTGTGTTCATTTACTGCACCAACAAAATAAATTTTTAATGTGTACATTTTTTATCGATACAAATGCTAGTGGTTTTTGCATTCCACATTTATATTTCGATTGAATCAATAAGCAGTAAAGTATAAGCCAATGGGAGGATTAGTTCAATTTTTATCAAAAAATTAAATTTATTTTGTTCTAAATGATTAATTTGATGGAAAATTTAAAAAAAAACATTTTTAAATAATTTTTTTGGTCAATGGAGCAAGGTTGTTAACATTTTTTGTAAATTGATTTTTCAAAAATCTTTTTATGGTCATATTGGGAATTATAGTACTTTTTGTGGGACAAAAACCAGTGAAATATTATACGGGTGCACATACTTCTACTTGCAGCAAACATTGTGCTACAAAATTATTGTTTATATGTTGTTGTAAATAATTGCAAAATTAATTCGAACTTTTAAAAACATTGAACTTGTTTTTTCTTTTACATTTGACATTTAATAAATCAGATTATGCTAAAAATTATTATTGTTAATGTTGAATACGCGTTGGTATGAATATGTGCATATGTTAACAAGTACTATGTCTGGTGGCTACATTGGAAGGAAATTTGTAGACAGGGGCAAAGATGAAATTTGATAAAAAATATCCTTTTACAAGTTATACACTGAAAGTTGAACGCACATTTTTAATTACGAAACAATAACAAAATGCTTGTGGAAGGCTTGATGCCAATTCAGTGTTGATAACCTTTTGGAATTATGTTCGAAGAGAGGTCAATAGTACAATATATTTGCCACTGACCATCTTGACATTCTGTCCTATTTGAGTACTCAAAAAGACCAATTTTGGTTGTTTGGCTTATTTCTGTTATTTGAAAGCATTTGTTTTGTTATGTTTTTAGTAATCTCTAAGTTAATGAAAAAATGAAAATGTTTTTTTTTGAAAAATCGATAAGCAACTGGAGAATGATTTTTTTTCGTGTTTCAACTTATTTGATAATTTTGCGTTATTGTCTTTTTTCTGTAGTGTGTCCACTATTTTATTTGTTTTTTAATTTTTGGAATGCTTTTTAATGGGTTTTATTGAATATCTGTTATAAATTGCCTTAAGCCTTTTTAAATAACGTTTGGTCACCTGGTGTACACTAATTATACCACCGATAAATTCAATTAATTGGGATTTCTTTTGAGTGACGTGTAATCGATATTCAATGTGTTGTGTGAAAATAATATTTATTTTATTTGATTAATTTAACTAGTTTTACTTTTAATAATTTAGAAAAGTTAGCTGTTAAAATTAAACTATACGAGGTGCATATTCCTTTTAATACTTTGATAGTTGTCCCATATCTGTTTTGCGATAAATGCTTTATTACGAGAGAGGGATTACGTTTATGTTATAATGTGCGTAGGTTTAAAAAGGATGATTGTGATTTTATTTTTGTCGGAGTAAAATTACTAGTTGTGGTTGTTTTTTATATACGCGTGAATATTTTTATTAGTTGTGATTATACTTTTCAACTAACGTTTTTGTGTATTTCAACATCATTTCTAAAGCACTAGGATTAATTTATAAACCGAAGGAAAAAATTGATTTTGAGGCAGTGGCTCAGTTATAAAAAGTCTAATATGTGGACTGAGGTTTTTGGGTTCAATTCTCTGCGTATACTTTTTTATCTAGGTTTAGACGGTTTAGTATCATGATAGTCCTAAACAGCGTAAATATCTAAGTATTTGTTCGTTTTTAATCGTTCTAAATTTAAGTAAAACCGGATTTATTGCCGGTGGCGGGAACCAAACCCATATCCATCCGACTACAGGTCTAGCGCCTTAATCATCTCCTCTACTTCAGCATAAGACCAAGTAGTGGGGCAGATAGTCCTACAGAACAAAGATCTGATTAACGTTTTTGGTTGGGAAGTCGTGTTTAAAGAATTTTGACTATTTGTTTTTCTTAAAGAAATTTTAAATTTCGAAGAAGAATTACTTATAAAAGGTACTTATGGAGTTTTATTAATTGAGGTTTTGAAAAATTGTATATATTTAGCCTATTAAAACGTGTCCATTCAATTTCATTTGTGTCTTACTACTATTACATATTAACGTTTATTGGTATGCGTATGTTTTTTGTACTTATGAATGATAAATATAGAAATTAATTTTCTATTTTATTTGACGATAGTTGAGGAAAATATTTCATGTTTCATCTTTTAAGCATTTAAAATATTTTTATCATTTATTGTAAATAATTTATTCAAAGTATAAAATGCAAATTGATAATATATTGTTTTAAAAATTTTTCATCGATATTGTGATAGTTCACTTTTCAAGAAAGGCGATTAGTTTCATTTGTAAATCCTTCAAAAAAAGTCAATTGATTTTGATTTGTGATATATATATATAACATTTTATTACATGATAATAATGTTGACAACTGAGACATTAAGTTGTATCATCATTATTTGTTTAATTTAATTTTGTTGTTTATAGGAGGAATTTCTACAGATTGTGTAATTTTGATAACTTGTGTAACGTTTAGATGTTTATATCGTTTCTAGTACCGGCAACTGCAACATTCAAAATTTTACCTATATTTAAATGCAAACACCAAGTAATTAGTAACCAGCGCTATATTGTGGTTTTGGGATGCTAATGATCTTGGGGATTAGAGTAATGTTGATAAAGTCCTGATTTTCAATGATGCTTATATTCTTAACTATTCCTCCTCGACGTGGCGCTTACTCAACTAGGTGCATCCGAGCACATAGACTAACACAGCAGGGACCTAGTGCACAACGGTATAACCGAGCTTTTGCTTCTGGAAGTGGGTGCAACCATACACGAAGAATACTTGAAAAGGTATTTCAATGTATATATATAGAGAGAGATGAAATGTAGCTTTTGGTCTAAAGGAAATAACCCTGACATAAAATTAAGCGGTTTCTTAAATTTTTGCGAAAAGTGGCACCATCGCAAGGATGTCGTTTATTAGTCATGAAACTTTGTTATTCTTGTACGTTTGTTACGCATATCAAGCCATCGAAGTTGAACATTTACTATATTGTAGAAATATATTAAATATTGAAGAGGTGACTACGCTATCAACTAAATAAATGCTTACCATGATTTTCGGTTTGGTTGATGCGTACAAACACAAATCTAAAATACTTCAAACTTGTGTTCGGAGCCATACATGTATCCTTTTTTGAAAAACAATTAAGTGGTTTTTCCAATTCTTGTGAGAACTAGTGGTATCATATTGTTATTTTTAACCAAGTAACATAGTTATTTTCCTACGTTTATTATACATAAAAACGTTTCTTCACACACGAAATAGTGGAAGTAAATTGTGTATGATATGCCATTAACTGATGATGATTATTATTAATAATAATAATAATAAATATAGATAATTACCCTTATGTTTAAAGCACTACATTAGTATAACATCATTTTTAAGATTGGTTTGTTTTTAAGACTGATGATAGGTTTACTAGGTATGAATATGGCTAGTAATCTTCTGTTTGGTTTGTATTAAGATTTGATTATTGATTAGTTTGATGAAACATTTATTACATTGGATTTGTTCGAACAGGGGTTTGATATTTGTTTTACATGAACTAAAGTTCAAAATAAATTTGGCATCATTTTACAATAGTGCAAGTGTAAAGATGTCATTGGTATCATTGCTTTAAATTGACACCATAATTTAGCAATCGCGTTTGCAATTAGAATACATTTGATTACTACTTGAGGTCACAGCTCGTGTGCATTTTCGAATAGGGTGGAGTTGTCAAACCGAAATTTACGTAGTCAATGTTAGCTTAAGCTTTGCGTAGTAGACAGTTGAACATTTTTTCGTGTGCACCATTTTGTAAAACTTTTGGTGTGCAAATTTCAATTTACATTTCTTTTTATGAAATACAACATATTCAGTATGAATGTGTTATTTATTTTGTGTACCATTCATGATGCATTATGTTGTGGATAAGGTTATTTGTTTTAGTGTATTCTATAACATATAATATGCATTGTGGCGGGTGACATAGTCACCTTTTCACTATTTCCATATTTGTACGGCATATTAAGTGATCGATTTCGATGGCATGATGAGCGTAACGAACATAAAAGAATAATGAAGTTTCTCGGTTCGTAGATAGCATCCTTGTGACGGCACCACTCTTGACAAAGATTGATGAGGCTTTTGATTTTAGTCTAAGGGCTGTTTATGGTATACGTATACCTCAAGATACCTTTTAGGTACCCTGGGTGTATAACCGTACCCACACATCGAAGTGGAAGCCAAGTTATAGAGCTGTGTATTCAATCCCCATTGTTATTAGTCCAGATGCCTATGGACACCTAGTCCAATATGCGTCACATGGAAGAGGATTGGTTAGAGATATCACCATCATTGGAAATTGATTTTTTTATAAGCATTACTCAAATCCTCAGAATCATTAGCATCCCTCTATAACAGACTTTGGATTATTTTTTACTGTTATTCTTGCAAGTGGAATTTTGTATGTTTAACGAACATAAAGTAGTGAAATTTGCTGGTTGATAGATGATATTCTTGTGATGGAACTGCTGTTTACAAAAATCGACAAGAGTGCTTAGTTTTTTTTGTCAAGGTTAACTTTTTTTTATGTAAAATAACTATGTGTGGTATTGATGTATTTTGAAATATTTTTTCAATACGTTAAGTGTATGCTTGCAGCCACATACACTAGCGCATAAGACCAGACATACCACTGTGTATTCGGTCCTTGATGATCTACTTGGAATTGCAAATTGAGAATGACCATTATTATTAGAGCTAGAGATTTCATTAAATCAAGGCTGTTTCTCAACTTCCGCGATCACTATTATCCTTTGTACTTTGCAGAAGTATTGAAATAACTTGAACAACCCAATTAAATTGATTGACATTCAAGTGATTACAGTCTATAGTCCAAGTTTTACGATTCCTGCAAACGCTGATAATGTTTGGTCAGCTTTTATTAACAATTAACATTTTTAAAGATTTAATTTAATACACTGCGGTTTTAATGGTTTGTCCATAATGTAAAAACATTCTAGTATATTGTATTACCATTCTGACATATAAAATATGTTAGACACATTAAAACGCTCTCTCTCTCTCTCTATTTTTCATTCAATGTTTATGAATGAACATAATTCTTGTTTACATCAATTATATTGGGCACGTTTAATTACTTTGCATTATCAGATTCGCATATAAAATTAATGATTAATATGAATAATTATTGATTTGGATTATATGACGGAATGGCTATTTTCATCGTATTTGATTAGTTTTCAAATTTATATTTTTTATTGATTTTTGACGTGATAATACTAATCATAATTCTGTTTTTCAATTTTTGGCATTTTTGCAGTCGGAAATTGGTTTTGGCAAACTCGAGTCTTATGCCAAACTAGATTTATTGGGTAAAGTAAGTGTTTTTATTTGTTTGTTTGTTTGATGTTTACTTTAATTTATCACTTATAGTTTGAATGTTATACGAAAAACATTTTTCAGCAGGTGAACATCATCATCATCATCATCATCATTGGGGATAAACATCCCCCACCGGTTATTATCACTCAGGGTAGTCCAAAAAAACCAAAACGTCTGCAAAAAACGTCAACTTTTGTAGTGTGTACTCAAAGAATGACACTTGGGGTGTGCTGACATTAAATGTTAATTACATCCCGAGTTAAACCCCTCCAATGATCCCTGTTGGCTGCATAGGGTGAACAAACGGACGCCCATTTAAATAATTCATTTGGACGAGGGGGCTTAGCATAAATAAAAGGTGAACAGGTGAACATTTGATACAGCCAATTGGAATTTTTATTTTTTAGGATACAAGTTACCTAGCATCTTAATCTGTTGCGCCATTCTTAAAAATGTAGCTAGAAGATGGCGAACTAGGTTGGTCCGAGTTAGAGCGCTAATTACGCCATCCCCGTTTTGCGGTTTTCAAATTCGACACTGCTTACTGTTTCAGCTGTTGTTTTTTGAAGCATTGTCTTTCAAATACATTCAAGGTTTTTAGCCAATGTCAGTTAATGTATTACTTAATAGGATGCTAATGATCCTGAGCATTTGAGTAGTGCTTATAAAGTCCAAATTTCCAATGATTATGATATTCCTGATTGTTCCTCCTCCATGCGGTGCATCCTGTATTAGGTGTCTATATACATCTAGACTAATAACAGCAGGGACCGAATGCACAGTGGTATAACTGGGCTTCCGTGTGCAAGCATACACTTAGGGTACTTAAAAGATTTCTTAAGGTATATGATTACCGTATGTAGCCGTTAGGCTAAGAGTAATAAATCTGACAAAATATTAGGCGTTCTCGTCAATCTTTGCGAATAGCGCCGTCACGAAGATGCTGTCTACCAGTCAAGAATCTTATGTATTCCTCTCCGTTTGTCACGCTTATCAAGCCAACTGAACCGCATCGGATTGTTGGTACCTTCTCACTACATTTGGAAATAGAACAAGTTATTGTTCGACGTCAATAGTCTAGAAAAATTCCAATATTTACAAAACGTTTGTCTTTAAGAGAATCGACAATACAAATTCTATTTGTTAGTGTAGGTGGATTTATTAGAATGTGTTAGTAATGGTTTGTTTCAAATTCATTCATGTTCCTCTTGGGACTAATTAAAGTTAAACATTATTGATTAAATTTATTACGTGTGTGTTTTTGTGCAAAGAAACGCACGCTTATTCAGAATATTTCTTTCATCATTGAAATGACACAGTCGCCTTTTATTATATAGTGTATTAAGAGAGAAGGAATGCAAATTGAAAGCAAATACATGTGTAGTTGCTTACCAGCAGATGTAATTTGCCTGTTTTTACTTAGCTAACATTCTATCAAATTGTACACACATGTATGTATGTATTTATCAGGTGATTTAAATCTATTAAGGCTACAGTAATTCACACGTACTATTTTATCGAAATGTTAAGTTTTTAAAAGATAATGTTTGCACGTAAGACGTTGTGTTAGACTACGTAATCATTGTGCATTTTTAAAAAGCAGTTTTGTGTTTATTGATGACAATTTTACTCTTTGTTGTGTTGACCTACTTGTATTACAGTGTAGCTGACTAATATCTGTGCTTTGTTTCCATTTCCTTCTAATAATCTTCCAATTTATTGATTTTATTGTTGACCATGTTCTGATTTTATTGACACAATTGTTTTTGCATCATTTGCAAAACTTTGCATTTAATGACAAGCCATTGTCTGGAAGTTAATGATTCACTAAGATTTGAGCAATGCTTATAATGTCTCCATTTCCAGTGGTGGCGATATTTCTGAATGTTCTTTCTCCACATGGCGCATCCTGGACTAGGCGCATCTATACTAATAACAACAGGGATCGAGTGCATAACGGTATTACTGAGTCTCCGCTACTGCCGGTGAGTGCGAACATACACCCAGGGTACTTAAAAGTCGATCGTTTTAAATGCTGTATAAATATGGAACATAGTGAAGAAGTAACTACATCACCAACAAAAATGAAATGAATGAATGAATAAATAACAAGCCATAATTTATTATGTATAGTTGATCACAAAGTCACATTACGTTATTGACATTATGAATTATTTAGGTAATTAAAAATATTAATTTAATAAAAAATTTGATAAGTGATGTTAATTTATATGATGCCTTAGTTTATTGTTAATTAATCAAATTGCATATTGTTTGATTCAATCTTTGGTCAACCGAATATTGATAAATTGTATGACTTACTGTATTTACATAAATTAGGAACCTGTATAATGTATGTAAGTTGGAATTTGCTTGTAATAAACAACAAAATAATACCTTTTTAAATATGATTTAGGATGTTAATGGTCTTGATTATTTGTGTAATGTGTATGAATTGACCATTTCCGATGGTTTTTGACTATGTACCTCCACGTAATGTGTATCCTTGACTTGGATAAACACAAACCAAGGAATTTATGCATTGTGTAGTCAGTGGTGTTTTTAATTTTTAGTAAACATTGGATTATATCTAGGAAGAATAAGCATGGGTTGGTGATACGGTATTTGGGTATATGCAAAGCATCTTAAACGATTGCGTTATATGTACCTTCTAAATATATCTGGGTGTATGTTTAAATCCATACGCCGAAGAGGAAGCTCAGTTATACTTC
This sequence comes from Cardicola forsteri, assembly GCA_025895645.1. Taxonomy (NCBI): domain Eukaryota; kingdom Metazoa; phylum Platyhelminthes; class Trematoda; order Strigeidida; family Aporocotylidae; genus Cardicola; species Cardicola forsteri. Next base: position 1,346,816 of record JAKXYG010000004.1, read on the forward strand.
TGTGCAATCGGTTTCTAATCCAGGCATAAAATATTCATTATTTTCGTCTTTTTAACAAATGTGTAAACATTTTTACGTAGGTACACAGCTGTCAAACCATTCATTTTGTTATTTATCTGATCCATATTGAATGTAATTTGATCTATGCATTACGTATATTTATCTACATTTGTACTTGCATTGTGTTTACAAATAAATGAGATATTGCTTGTACTAATATTTTATTTATTCGACTTGTCTTGCTTAGCGTTATTTTACATATCTTTGCATTCGATTGTAGTTTACGAAAATGCATCAATTGCTTACAGAAGTTCTAATCTAATTTGAACAGTTTTGATTTTAAAAAATGAAATGTTTTTAGAATTGAAATGAATTTTTAATTGCTCAGTCGGGGGTCTAACTGCATGAAATAATAAAATTAATTATTATTTTTTAAATTACACATGGGTTTTTTGTTGTTGATGTATTTCAACACAATTTCATTGTTTCTTTTAGGTGTTAAATGTTTTCACTAATTGTATGTTTGTTCAACATACGATTTTTTATATTTATTATTTGTACTACTTTTAAGAAGTTTTGGATTAATTAATGATAAAATCAAGGTGTTGTAAAGATTGACAGTGGTGTTCTGCCAGTGTGTACTGCTTTGGCCTAAATGTATTGCTGATATGCTTTAAAAGACCTTTTACAATCGTGTATGTACGACTGCAGTCATTCATTTAAACGGAAGTCCAGATATATCGTTGTGCAACCCGTTTCCGTTCCTATCCAGTCCGAGATGCACCGCGCGGAGATATGGGATTAGGATCGGATATAAAGACTAGGTAATATCGTCACTGTTTTTCAACTCTCAACAATCATTAACATCCCATTTATAAGTTTATTAGTACAGAATAATACTTCTAAGTGACTGCAGATATAGGAATGGAAACGTTTTTTCATTGGAAATGAGTTATTTTGTTTTATGTTCTAGACGGATACACTTTGTTATTGTTAATTTTCTTTTCCAAAATTTCTGACAAGTGTTTGTGTATCTGCTTTTAATAGATCGGAACGTTGTTTACAATTTTTCATACACTTATTTATTGTTAAAATAATTTTACTATTTGTTAGTATGATTGATACACAAATTACGATCAATATATACAGCGTTTTAATTAGTTAAATAAAGTAAAATAATGTTTCTAAATAGCCGCCAATTTCTCCATTGTCTGTTGTTTTTTCAAAATTCCATTTAGTAACAATTTATTAGTGTTTAGTTTGGTTTCATTTTATTCCATTAATCTAATAATGATAATTTATCATTTGAAATGTAATTAAATTTTGAACGAGATAATTAAATCTCTAGGGAATTGAATGTTTGTTTGTATGGATAAAACACAACAAACGAATATTTTCGCATAAGATTAGATTTGGTTTAAAAATTTGATTGCAGCGAGTGAATTTGTGTTTGTAAAAAAATAATTTTTGTTTTTAAACAAAAAAATGACTTAGTAGAAAATTGTATGTACAATTTCGTATCAATATTAAGAGCTTGTCGGCTAATTTTTTACGGGCCGTTTTAGCCAAGCCGAACGTGGGTCGGTGGTGGGATTCGAACTCATGCCCACCTACGTTGCAATCGAGAGGTCTGTACTGCCAAATCACTTCGGTATAAGACCGTCGAATAATGACAATGCGAGTGTAGATTTGAACAAGGCTATAAACAACGTTGGTGAGGCTATTGATGCTTCAAGAGTGCAACGTCTAACTTTGCTTTTTAAAACGTTGTTATTGCTTGTAAGTAATCTTTTTTCTAAAAAATTAAAAAAATGGTTTTAACAAAAATTAATATTCATTTACATTTTTAAATGTTGAATTGTATTCAAATATTTGGAAATGTTTTTCTGAATATTCACATTTAATTTTTATATTTAATTTTACGGAAAAAATCTAATTAGAAAACATTATTTTTATTTTTTAAACGGTTATAATTAATTAATTAACTTGTTACACTTTTCCACATTTTAATTTTAATTACTGTTACGAATTTGTTGCGATGTTTATGTTGTGCTGTAAAAATTACAAACTTCAACTATTAGTTATAAAAATAATAAAAATTGCATTTAATAACTGCGTTTATATAAGTGTTAACTCTTGTGTACAACATGTTCACTGTTTATTTTAGGATAAATATAGAATTAAATATGTAACGCTTTACATCGCATTTACTTGTTAATATTTATTCAACAAAAAAACGACTTAAATAAATCTTGATTTAAATTTAGCACATTGTCTCAATGATTGTATGTGTGTTTAGGTCGTTAGACTCGTAACGCTGTGGACAAGAGTTTGATTTTACCATCAGCACTCAATACAGGGTGGTTGCACTACAAATGGCTACTTGAAGTCAATACACTCGAGTTTCATAAAAGAAAATTTTTATATACAAGCTATTTTTCACTTTGATGCAGGGTACTTATGCAACAGTTTACAAGGGTAAAAGTCTTTTGACTGAAACACTGGTTGCTTTGAAAGAAATTCGGTTGGAACATGATGAAGGTGCCCCTTGTACGGCGATTCGCGAGGTCAGCCTATTGCGAAATTTGCGGCATGCCAACATCGTCACTCTACACGACATTATTCATACCGAAACTTGTTTGACTCTCGTATTCGAATATGTAGTGAGTTGTTTTTTCTTTTTTATAACTTCTGAAAGCCTCTACTCAACTACTAATGATTGTGAAGATTTTTAATTAATCAATGCTTATAAACCCCCGATTTTTATTGACTTTTCCAACTCCAACATAGTACATCTTGAACTAGGTGTACCTAAACGCTCTTAAAATGTATCTCAAGGTGTACGTATAGCATATGTAGCTTTTGCGCTAAGGAAGATTACTTTGACAAAAAATCAAGCGGTCTTGTCAATTTCTGCGATCAGCGGTGCCGTCACAAGGATATTGTCTATTAGTTAAGAAACTTTGTTATACTCACAAAACCGTCCAATTGATACTGTGCAAATGCAGAAATATTGAAGAGGTAGCCACGTCATCAACTACAAAAAATGAACTCCACCGTTGGCGGTTCTCTGTTGAGAAATGAGGTGGATTGAAGCGTTGGTCTAATGACTAGCAATTTTACATTTATAAAATATTTATTATTACTGATTGAATGAGAGAAAAAAAATGGTTGATGGAAAAGTACATTTTTGTATGAAAACAACTACATCATAAAATGATACACCACTTGCCGACCTTGTTGGTTGTTTTTCAATGTACTGTTCGCTTAGACTGAAGGGATTTGCAAACTGAATTGCTGTTAATAGGCAAATACTGGTACAACAATGAATAATTTGCAATTATTTTTGAAAATGATAAAAGTTTGCATTGCTTGCCACAAAATGGTTTGATCACGCATTTCCAATACACGCACGCTTCTATTGTGTAAAATGTGGAAATCAACCACTCAACTTCAATCAATTGTGACATTGTAGATAGATTGCATAGACAGTATATGTATGTTATACGGAAGTGGCAGACAAACTTATGTGTTTGCCTCAGTTGCTTTCTGATAAATAAAACTCTCCATTAATTTATTTCATATCTCATTTTGGTTATAAATTATATAATGAGACTAAGATCAATTTGATGTAATTTTAATAGTTTTTTTACATAATTTAGTTTGACAGTTAGCATTTTCAACTTATAAAGGAATTTTATAGAATAAATATTTCGGTACATTATGCGTGTGCGTTTATACCAGTAGTATTGTGTTGTCAACATCAAATTTAGGTTTAGTTTTCAAATTGGAATTTTAAATTATGTTTACATACTGGAATGCATTATTTCATTTTTTTTTCTTCCAATGGCGCCGATAGACTATTATAATATACGAATTAGAATACAAGTGTGTTGACTTAGTTGATTTTCTAAAATAAGCACAATTTAGAGGGGCGAAATGCAAGATATATTGGAAAAACAATCGGGCAAAATTCGATGCAATGTTTTCGCTTTTGTCAATTGCATTGCTAAACGGAAATTAATTTGATGAAAGGTTTATTGTCTATTACATCATGCCATTTCTATCAAATTTAGACTAGTCATAGTGACAATGTGTTAGTTTTGCAGGATATTATCCTCATTTCCTGGTATTGACCGATTGATGACATAGATATCGATAATATGTCACGTGTCAACTGAGGGTCACGACGTGTTTAATTATTGTATTTGCAATTTTGTTAAGGCAACGTTTTTTAGAGCGATTATCATTTTTGATGGTTCAATTAGAATCATGTGGAACGATAAAGTTACTATTAACTGACCCTATATTTAAGTAGACCATTATCTGGCTAACGATTGCCTTTAAAATATAATTGTTTTTTGGTTTCCAGATCAGTTGTTATGATTTTGCCCACGGACTCTCTTTTAAAATTAGACAACTCAGTAGTATATATTCTAAAAGATTAAGATACCCCGGGCTCTTTTATTTTAACGAATAGACATTATAAATATAAGTCAAACTACATGAATACTTTTTATGGGTTTATCACTTGTGCCACGCCGATACAATACACACACACACAATAAAGGTTACAATTTCATTTTCAAAATAGAATTTTATATTTAATCTGTTTATTATTCCCATTTTTGTTCACAACGATTTAGGAACAAGATTTGAAACAATATTTGCATTATTGCAAAGGCATTATGCATCCAGACAATGTGCAATTGTTTTTGTACCAATTACTTCGCGGTCTAGCCTATTGCCACGAACGTCGCATACTTCATCGCGACTTAAAGCCACAAAATTTGCTTATCAATCTACGAGGCGACTTGAAGCTGGCCGATTTTGGCCTGGCTCGAGCCAAGTCCATTCCCATCAAGACATATTCAAACGAGGTTGTCACTTTGTGGTGAGTATTGTGTGTGTGTGTCTATATTCCGATGTGTTTCACATATGTGTGCTGTTTCTATATTCCATCTCAGGAATGTTAATGATTCTCATTCATTTTGGTTGGTGATGTGGTCACCTCTTCATTATTTCCCATATTTATACGACATGTAGAACGATCGATTTCGATGGCTTGACAAGCGTAGACAAACGTGGAAGAATAACAAAGTTTCTTGGCTGGTAGACGGCATCCTTGTGACGTCGCCACTGTTCGCAAAGATTGACGAGACCGCCTGATTTTTTGTAAGGGTTATCTCCCTTAGTCCAAGGGCTACATATGATATACGTATACATTTAGATACCTTTTAAGCATCCTGGGTGTATGTTCGCACCCACCCGCCGTAGCGGAAGCTCAGTTATACCGCTGTGCACTCGGACCCTGCTGTTATTAGTCTATATGCCTAGGGGCACCTAGTTCTGGATGCACCACGTGGAGGACTAACAGTCAGGAATATCACCATCATTGGAAATTGAGACTTTATAAGCATTACTCAAATCCTCAGGATCATTAGCATCCCTCCTCAGGATCATTAGCTAATGATTCTGAGGATTTGATTAATGCATATAAGTCTCAATTTCCCATGATTATGATATTCCTGACTGTTCCTCCTCCATGTGGTGCATCCTCGACTAGGTATCTATGGGCATCTAGACTAATAACATCAGGGACCGAATGCACAGCGATATAAATGGGCTTCCAAAGGTTCAAGTGCAAAATGTGTGTATACCATATGTAGCTCTTAGATTGAGGGAGATAAGCTTGACAAAATATCAGGTGGCCTTGTCAATCTTTGCGATCAGTGGCGCCGTTACAAGGATACCATCTATCAGTCAAGAAACCTCCTTATTCTTCGACATTTGCTACACTCATCAAGCTATTGAAATCGATCGTTTATTATGCTGTTCAAATATAGAAATAATTAAGAGGTGACAACGGGTCATTAATCACAATGAATATATTCCATCTCAATGATTATCAGTCAAAGGCCGCGCTTCAAAAATTGGAATATAGGATTACATCACCATATATATATAGTTGTGATATACGAATGAAGTTAGAAAACGCATGATGTGTTAATTTAAACAGATTGGTTTCAATAGGGTTTATTTCAGTTATGGTGGGCAATTTATTTTTGTTAGGCTAAAATACGGAACAGATGGGGTAACAGTGTATTTCACTTTTCAGATGTTCTAATTTTATGGTCTTATTGTTATAGGATTATATGGTACATCACAATTAGTTTATTTGTGGGCATATTTCTGTCCGCTTGTTTTTAAATGTAAATCAGAGTAAGACTTGCTAAGGTGCTCGATTCTTATCCCTGTCATCCCCAAAGAAACTCAAATTCCACTATCGATGTCAAAATGAGGCAACCACTCTGTGGTATATCTTTTCCTGTTGGCTTGTGAGACAATCTCGTTTATTTCGATCAATAATCGTCTTTGTACTGTTATCTGTTAGAAGACAATTTTACACCATCCAATAAACAACCTAAGGAAGTGACCAAGTTTCTTTGCAAAAATTGGCCTCGCCGTTTATCTAAATTGATAAAACTGTTTGATTTTCGGTTAGACTTAAATGCTTTTACCGTTTGGCTAAATATGGTATTTTATATAGTGTGTTAAATGCACTACCGTCAAGATGTAGTCAAATGACGTAGTTACTTTTTGATAAGATTTTCATTTTTCCTCTTGTCTTTTCATATGTGGAAGTTGAAACTATTACAAAATTAGCAAATACAATGCCACCAGTTGCAAATGGTAAAGTTTTTAAAATCAATGTCCTTTGCATTTTGATTACGCAATACATTGATTTTAAGTTCCTTTGTTGTTTGTAGGTATCGGCCGCCCGATATACTGTTGGGTTCTACCGAATATTCTACACACATAGATATGTGGGGTGTGGGTTGCATTTTTTATGAAATGGCAACTGGATGGCCGTTATTTCCTGGATCAACTGTGGACCAACAATTAAATTTAATCTTTAAACGCCTAGGTAAGCTTTTGGTGATGAATTATTATATTACTCGTTTTCATTATTGCTAGCCCCTAGTGCAAACACATATATCATAGTTGATATCATAATTTCTTAATAGTAAAAAGAATAATAATTATTATTATTATTAACATTAGTTTAAACTTTGATTTAAACGTAGTACTTAGTATGATCCCAAAATAGGCATTTGATAAGTAATTTTTGAAGACTGTCAAGTTATCCAAGTTTAAACAAGAAGAATGCTCAGCTTTTATATCCCATCTTTTTAATATTTAACTTCAGGATTGATAAGCCATTCCTGTTTACAAGATAGCTCAGTGCATAAATTTAACAATGTGCTTGGGTTTTTGGAAGATAACACTATAGAAACGACTGAAATAGAGAAAACCGAATACTCTATTGAGAAGGAATGAAATCACGTGTCCAATTATGACTGACTGATTAAGTCATCGTCAGGTTATAGGAATTGCTAGTACTGTCAAAGTAAGATGGGTGATGTCAAAAGAAGATAGGTTTACTTTCATTGGTGATGATTTTCTATATATAGTCGTGTAGTTTAAATTTCGCCCTTTATAATACTATGTCAAGTGATATGTTTAAGGTACCATCGGTCTGTTAATCCACGATGATGTTGGCTTAGATTTGAATCCCATCCCAACTTACGATGTTATTAGTACTTGCTATTCCCTGCATTAATAATTGAAATGACATTTAGCTGTTTAAAGTGAAATCACTTTATATTACATGAATATGCATTTTGTTTGACTCATTTCCAAATTTTCTTCTAAAGGCACGCCTACCGAAAAATCATGGCCTGGCATCACCAATCATCCCGATTATAGCAAAGCCCTAAAATACGGCCCTTACCTAGGCCATCCCGGTGGACTGCCACATTTGGCTCCGCGTCTCAAACCCGAAGGCCACCAATTCATGACCGAATTGTTGGCTTTTGTTGGCAAACATCGCATTTCTGCTGCCGACGGCTTGAAACACGACTATTTTGCCAAATCGCCCAAATTCCCTCTCGAACGTATTCTGTCGTTGAACGCGGAAACCAGTCTGTTCGAAATTCCCGGCGTTCGATTGGCTTTGGATCCTGGTCGAAATTGTGCAACTAGTCAACTGCAGGTTGGTACACGTGGCAATGGTGTTCAACGACCCAAATCAATGTATTACAATGTCGACCCGTTGTATGTACCATCTCAAAGTGCTAATCAATTTGGCGTTCAAATGTCACTCCTGACTAGCAACGATCAATATCCGAATTTTGCACACAAGTTCAATACGAAATATACCGACCGTGGGCAAATGCCGGTGCCGTCCCAAGTTTTTCGACCCAATGGAGTTGGACCTCATCAATCCTTTCCGACCAAATTCAACGAACAATATTGTGGTAGTCGGGGATTGGAACCCAATTATTGGTTGCGTTCGTCGGCAAATAATAACAATAGCAAAGTGATTATTAGTCCGACGAAAAGTATCTTGCCATCCAAACCGAATGTAGATTTACTCAACAAATCGCAACCATTTAGAAATCCAGTTTGGTCCAACATTATGGGCGAACAGCAACCGACAAGTATGTGTATTGTTTAAGCTGTTGGAAGGTTAATTATTTATTCTTGAACCATCCTACTTCTACTATTTTCTTCGTACATCATTATTGATGAATCCGCTTCGTCATTTGTAAGAGCATTGATATACATTAAGAGATGTTCTAAGTACTTTGGGTGTATGCTGGCATATCTTCACCAGAACGAAGCCCACATATTGCTGCGAATTCGACATTAGTCTGTTTTAGTCTATATTGAGGATACACTACGTACGGATATTGTTGCTATCTCAATTACAGGGCCCATGTTTTATTGGCATCCAGGTATAACCACTTTACCAACTGTCAATTGAACTATTCTTAATATCCAGTGTGTTGTTGACGTATCTCAAGCGAAGGTTAAAGTTAAAATAATCGAATATTGTTACACAATAGGCACAATTAGAAATTTATCAATCTATAAAGCCAATTGATCCTTTAAGAAAATATTGAATAATGTTACATCTTCTTATACAAAATATATATGTAATGCATATGCGCAACTATATCGTATTTTCCATTCAGGCAGATATGAAGATCGCCGTCGCAGCTTGTTTTCCTAAAATCCGAGAAGCCGGTACATCAAGATAAAAATCGTTTATTATTATTTGTACAGTTTTCTGCATCGCAACTATGGCTACATTGGTTAAAACCGAAAAATATATATGTTCATAACTCGGCATTTTCGTCTCGCCCACTCACATCTTGTGGTAAAGTGACTGTTGCATTCCAAGGCTGTGTGATTTAAAAATAGCTCCCTCCCATCTTCAAACCTGTATATTCCCAGTATTTTAATGTTTATGCATATATATATATATATATATATATACTTATACTCTTGCTGCTTTGTTTTCAAAATATATCGTGTAATTTTATTTTAATTTATTTGTTTTGTTTGATCAAACTTTATATTACCTTACGTATGACTGCAAGTGAAGTAAAGTATAAAACTATCCGACTATTCACTCGGTATACATTTTACATGCTTATGAAGATCCAAACGAGCTAGATGAAAGCGTCTCAGAAATAGCTCAACTTGCATTAACAACTACCGTAGAAGCGTTTTGTGTTTGAAGAAAAAAACGGCTGACAAGAATGTTTGGTTTGAGTGAAACATGGTACAGTACAGCTATTTAAACTTTATTGGGGATTATTAGCAATGAATGCCTTTTAAACCTCACACATCATCATCATTGGACATAAACATCCGCCATCGGTTATTATCGCCAAGGTAATCCAAATTGCCCAAAAGTTGGCAAAAAATGCCAATTTGTGCAATCTGCACTTAATGATCGACACTTGAGTTTTGCTAACATCCCAAACTAAACCCCTCCAGTGATCTCTATTAGTTACAATTAAGTAATTCATTTGGACTAGGAGGCTGATCATAAATAAAAGGGGACTGAGTTTGTGTGCTACAATGTCCATCCAAATTTTCCGTTGGTCACCTGGCCTTTTTTCCATCCGGGTAATGGATGGTCTTCTATAACTATTCTGGCTGGATGAGTAGGCGATTTGCGTAAAACATGGACCATCCATTTTAATCACCTATAAGTGTCTTACAAATATGTGAATCAATTACGGCGGATGCATCAGATAATGCTATTGGGGTAGTTTTGCAATAAAAGGTAAATGATGTATTGTAACCTCAGGGTTTTTATTCGAAAGGCTTATCAGTAACCGAAACAGGACATAGTTGTTATCTACATACACCACAATCAAACACTTCAGATATATGCTGTGGAATGTAGAGAATTTACAATGTTCACTGACTAAGCTTTTGACGCATGCAATGCATACGAAATCTAATCAGTATTCATCCAGAGACTATATCTCACAATTAACAACAGATATCCGTTACATCCAAGATGACGCAAGTGTGGTAACAGACGCCTTGTCACGGGCGAAGATCAACTTAGTGGAGATGAACACAACCGATTTTTATGAATTGGCAGAAATACAACAAAAATATATACCATACAACAGTCGAGTTTGATTTTGGAACTAATCAAGACTAGCGGGTGAAACGAAAGTAACATGCGACATTTCTCGAGGATGTCCTCGTCCGTTAGTCCCTCTAAATTATTGACGCAATGTTTTCTTACAATCTTTCCCATCCTGGAATTTCAGCATCTCAGAAAGAAGTTTATAGAATTCGAGGTCATCTCGAATTTGGCGGTTACTGATCTTTCTTGTCCAGTCCCTTGATACGGATGATGCAAAATGAGCGTTGTGCGAAATGTATCTGACACATTTTGCCTCAAATTTGTTAAGCTTCATGATCTCTGACCCTGTAAGTATCCAGGTTTCAGTTGCGTACTGAAGCACTGCGAACCAATGAAGAGAAAATGTTCATCTTTGTCTTTGAATTGATGTTTTTTCATCTCCATAATGAATTAGTAAGTTTTCCAAACGCAGCAGCAGCTAAACAAATTCGTCGATTTACTTCGTTAGATGAACCTCCGTCAGAAGTAATCGAAGAGGCCAGATACGTAAATTGCTTTACATTGGGAACAACAAACAACAAAAGTTGGTGGCAAAGTCACCTCTTTATTAGTTCCAAGTTTTCAAAGCATCACGAATAATTCCCCTCCATTGTTCACGATTTTCGGAGGCGAGCACAGATATGTCAGTCCAGCGACTTTGCCATTGTTTCCAAGATATAGCCCCGGCCAAAATAAGGTGAAGATCGTCCCGAACAGCGTCCATCCAAGTACGTTTCTGACCACCTTTCCTTTTCTTCCAATCGGCGTTTGGACAAGCCAAAGTTACTGAACGTGAGATTGCATCAGGATTTTTACGAAGAACGACCAAACCAGCGCAATCTACGTTGTCGCGACACCAAGGGAGGAAGATCATGGAATTGGAGGTCATCTCGAATTTGATGGATACTGATCTTTTTTGTCCAGTCTCCTGATATGGATGATGCGAAATGAGTATTGTGCCAAATATATGAGACATCTTGCCTCAAATTTGTTAAGCTTCGAGATCTCAGACCCTGTAAAAGTCCAGGTTTCAGCTGCGTATAGAAGCACTGTGCGAACCAATGAAGAGAAAATATTCATCTTTGTCTTTGGATTGATGTTTTTTCGTCTCTATAATGGATTACATTGGGAAGCATAGCATCATTTAATATAATCCTCGCATCAGGAGCCTGTGACCCCATGATGACAGATTTTTTGGGATTGATTTTCAGGCCATATTCACCAGAAATATTCACAAGAAAATCCAATGCTTGCTGCAGTTGATCTTCATTTTCAGCTAGCAGAACAGCATCGTCAGCGTATTTTAAGTCGGTGATGGGCTTTGTACAAACATACACACCTTCCATTTGTCCAGAGACCATGGCAAATATAGCATCGATTGTATAGTTGAATAAAAGTGGAGCAGCCAAACAGTCTTGACGGACACCACTGCGAATTTCGAACGGCTTTGCAGTCGATCTCTTGTAAATGCGGATTACAACACTTGAGTACTTGTACCTCTGTACAACGTAGGAGATTCACAAGTTTCATCGGAGTTCCATCACGTAACTTCATCAAACTTTGTCCGAAATTCCAGGATACGCCGGAACGTGTGAATCTGATCAACGCATCCCAAACCAGGACGAAAACCAGTTCGGTTGGGACGTGTGATCTTCTTCCTCTCCGGGCAAATCCTATACAACTATCGCTGATGTGGTAATTTTTGCAGGTATGCAAAGTAAACTGATGCCCCTGTCGTTGGCAGATATTTGCCGATCTCACTTCTTGTGAACAGAAACAATATTAGCATGATGCCAGTCTTCAAGACACTGATCAGTTGTCCAGAAATTCGTTATAATGTCATAGAGGTCTTTAGTAATCCGCGAAGGGTCGTATTTGAAGATATGGAGGAATTCCGTCGAATCCGGTGGCTTTCCTAGCTTTGAGTTTATTGCAAATGTGCATAATATCATCGACAGTTGATGGTTCTACGGAGATTTGATAAATTACCGGAGGAACTGTATCAAGATTGGATTGATCTTGCAGTCAGCCTGTTGTGATTTCAGGATGGTTTAAAGTCTGGTTAAAGTGAAGTAACCAGTCTTCATTTGAAATGCCGGATGATCCAACTTTAATTTTGCTACCACAGCAGAATTGTTCCAATTTCTCGTATACTTCTCCACTGTCATTGTAGCGAGTTCAAACCTCTAGCTCATCTGCTACAGTATCCCAGTGTCTCTGTTCATCCTCCTCATAACTTTTTCGAAATTCTGCAAGCAATGATCTTGCTTTGCTTTTTCTCGTGGATATCCTTGCTTGTGTATAAATATATCGGGAATTGGCGGGCAATCAGTTTAGTCCTTTTAAGTTGGTTAAACGAGGCTGCACCAAACTAGCTAAATAGATCTTTCGTTTCATAATGTCCCATAATCGGTTTATTCCCATACTTCAACTTGGAACAACTGGAGCTGATATGTAGGGTTTGGAGAAATTGTCAGTATAGTCAGTCAGTAGAGAATTATCCGGAGCAGGAATATCAGGACTAGCCTTTGTCACTCTGAGACGTAGACAAAGTGAACATGAAACAAGCGAATGATCGATGTCATTCTCGCTCCCTGTCCGGCAACCTCTGTATACGCGCACTGAACCAGCGTTTGCTAAACAGAACGTAATCAATTTTGGGAAAATATCTACCACATCTTGAACGAAATGTTTAGATGTTTTACGGGGTGGTAGAAAATGTTCGTGAGAACCATATTGCACCGGTCAGCGAATTCACTTGATCTTCCTCCATTCTCGCATTGTTCGCGCGATTTTGTGACGGATGACATCGTCCCTGCAAACTCTGCCATTAAAATCTCCTCCAATTATGACAATTTGCAACGAGATTTTGAGTAGTGTTAATATTCTAGTTGCTCATCTATTTCTCTTTCACTATAATTATTGGTTAGAGCATAGGCATTGATGACGGCCTTTAAGTAATTGGATACCTTAAAACGGGCAAACGCTAATCATGAAGATATGCCCTTCCAGTCAATTAACGCACCGGAAGGTATTGGCGATAGACAAAATGCTAACCCGTTGCGTGCTAGGCTTGGTGCACAACATGACGGGAGAAATAATGCAACAGATTGAGAACTTGTAGGAAGACGAAACGGATCTGAACAATTGTCGTTTCCTGAAGAGAAGCAATGTCAATCGTAACAACTTAGCTCTGCGGCAGTAAATGCTTGAGTCGAAACAGACGACGGTGATAGTACGTTCTATGTTCCCACGCGGAATGCATTTTAATGCTAATTGAACTTTGGGGGTGGTAAATAAAGTTTCTTGGCTAGAAGATTGCTTCCTTGCGACGGCGTTAATGTTCACAGGGCAATCTTCTTCGGGGGAAAGGAGGGATGACGCCGATTGACAGATCCATAGAGCCATCAGAGAAAGACAGTTCACACCTTGGCGACTTTATGCCAGACTCGTCATTATTAGTCAACAAGGTTGAAATCTCCCATGAAAAACCATCAACTTCGGTCCTTCCCCAGAACACCTTAGATCAGATGCCCTGGTGGTTTCAGTTGCTGATTCGATCACATACTTTCTATTTGATCGAAGTTTCATAATTGACTGCACACGATAAGGACTGATTTTCCGCCTAACCGGTTACAAGGAATACCTATTTTAGTATCTACGGCGTATGCTAACACCTCCTCAATGAGCAAGAGTTCAGTGAAAACCAGTTATACCGCTGTAGACCCGGTCCGTGCTGTTATTAGTGTAGAATGCCTATAGACACCTAGTCCAGGATGCACGATGTCAAGCGATAACAGTCAGGAGTATTACGGTCATTAGAGTTTGAGACTTTGTAAGCATTAATCATATAACCAGGATCATCTAGCACCATACCCTCTGAAGGGACGAAAATATGCATGCAAGTTTGAGGAAGGTAAGCTGTTTGCGCCCTGTACACGAGTACTAACTAATAGGGCGAAGTTTTTTCTGGAACTTCGACAATTGATAATCATAGAATTGTAGATAAATTTTGGTCCTTGTAGCCCGAATTAACTTTAAAATTGTCCAGCAACACCATAAGCAAGTACCAGTTAAAGCACCGGAAGTAAATACATCACTAAAGACTCTTTCGAAAACTGATAGCTATCCGGTATCCTAGAAACGCCCAAATCTTGAATTGAAAGAAACGCACACCGAATCAATAGAAAGGCAGCAGTGAGAATGGGTCAAACAGTGAAAGGTTATTTCTCGAAATGATGTGCGAACTTGGAACTGATAGAGGTGACTTTGTGGCGCATATTTGTTGCTATCGTTTAAGTAGTTTAAAAACCATTTAACTTACCGTCCCTTCAAGATCCGGCCAAGTACAGAGAAATATATGACGTGTACTGTCTAATATACAGAATTTGAACAGTGGCTCACCAGCATGAATAAGCATAGAACATAAAGCACTTTCACGCATAGCAACAATGGAATGATTATACAAAAATACATTAACACGCGATTTTAAAATCAGTCATCAGAGTATAATTCTCAGAATTACAATTAAGTATCAAAATCACTAACGACACCTAAACTAAATTTCGACTTGACCTGGAATACACGAATATTAATAAACCATAAGCTAGAACAACCACCATTATGTTAAAGTCATAAACCAAAATTATGAAGAACAATTTAATTTAAAAAATCGAATTCGCATTAATCACATGACGAACTACCGCGGTCACGTGAAAATCCAGGTTCAAGACATTCATTCCTGCATATCACAACGAGCAGCTATGTGACCAATCTGTTTACACTTGTAGCAACGTACGCCGTCAGCAGATTTATCTGGGCAATCTCTCGCAATATGACCGTTTTGATCGCATCTAAAGGAAATGATTATTGATATTAATATACCTGTAACAACGCGTAGATGATCTGTCATTATTCTGCCCATTAGGGCAATTACGTGCAAAATGATCTGCATCTCCACAATTGTAACAACCACGACCTTCACTACCGTAACCACCACCACCACCACCACCACCATTACGCTGACCTCCAGAAGGACATTCTCTGGCAAAATGACCTATTTCACCACACTTGTAACATTCTACAATTCACAAAGAGACACTTCAAAATCCACCACTGACAGCATGACAGCAATACCATTACACTCATCCACAAAATCACATTCCAATAAAGTTAAACCAATCTAACTCACCACTGCTACTGCCACCGCCGCCACCACCACCATAACCTCGACCACCTCCACCTCCACCACCATAACCTCTATCACCCTGTGTACAATCACGAGCAAAATGACCAGGATTACCACATTTGTAACATTCTATAAAAAAAATTGCAGTATAAATACGGGCTTCAACAAAAAATATGTATGACAAATATAACCACAGTAAACTTACGCCCAGAGCCACCTCCGTCACTTGATCTACCACCTCGATAACCTCCTCTTCCACCTCTACCACCTCCAGCATCGTTATTGGGACAACCACGGGCCATATGCCCAGTACGATGGCACTTATGACACTGAACAGACATCATCTAACACTGTCACGGCACTACAAACAACTGACCAAATGGTGAGCAAGATTTATTAAAACAAACTAATTAAAATGGTGGTGCATGTTAAAATTTACAATAAAAATTATTTAATAATTTTTTTTTTAATTTAGCATTAATTTTTAATTAATTTTTAATTAATTGAGTTTTATAAACATTTACATAAATAATTTTAAGTGTTATAACTTTTAAGAAATTAAATATTGTTTTATTTATTAAAAAAACAATTGCATATTGTAACAAAAAACACAAATTAATTTGTGATATGGTTATAATTATAACTATAATGAAATCGAACAATGAATTTTTTACATATACAAGAAAATTTTAAAAAAATAAACTAAATTAATTTGTTATCTCCAATTATTTTTTAGTTAAAATAAGTATTAAGAATGTTAAATAATGTAAAATATGTAATAGATGCTTTATATTTATTTAGATATATTTACTTAAAAATGCTAAGTCGGCCAAATTAGAATATTTTAAAAACAACACACTTATGAACGTGGATAATAAGTGGAATGTACATATTTTTATAATAATTGGTTTATTATTAAACTGTGTGCTTAATTTCATTAAAAATAAACAACGTTCAATAGCTAAAATTTATACAATTAACTTTGATTTAGTTGTAACGTCATAGTGTTAATTAAAATTTAATTATTTAAAAATATGTTAAAAAAAAATTTTCTTCGTTAATCTAAAAAAATATTTAATTTTAAATTATAATTGACCTTGAGAATCCGACTAATTTTCTTATCTGTTATCGTTCTGTTAAATGAATAGAAAACAATAGAAAAGATTACCATCTTACTGACAATAAACACCATGTTATAAAAAATTAAAAACTATGGATTTTTGTTTAAACAACTAGCGGAATTGCATAAAGTAAGTTTTACAACAATTTATCATGTTTTGATTAGTCAAAAACCAAGAAACCATGTTAATGTTAAAAGAAGAAGAAAAACAAGTAAGACCGACAATCGAAAATTTTTCATGGAATTAAAAAAACTTACAACAAGCTTATTTTGAATATTGTAAAAGATAATTTACAAGAATTTAGTTATTCGACGGTGAAAAGTTATGCAAGAATATTTGGTTTAACAAGTGAATTACCAATAGTTAAACCATTTATTAATTAAAACCAAAAGAATGTAGATTTATGTTTTGTAACAAGTGGATTAAACGAAGATTGTCTTATTGGCGCTCTGTATATTTTGCTAATAAAACAATAATTTGGGATAAACCATTTGGATACAAAAATAAAGTACTATGCGGACCTAATTTTTAAAAACATTTACTTCCGGTAGTTAGAAAAAAACCCATCTTCGACAAGTGATGTGTTGGTTTGGTATTAAGTATAATGAACCTATCAAATGGATAATTATATCTGGTACCTTAGATAGTAAAAATTTTGTTTTGTTAATGAAAGAAGTTTTTCATAATGAAATGCAACACAGTCACATCGGGTTTACTAATGTTTTTCAGGACAATGCTCCATGTCATACGTCCAAAAATGTAATGTAATATTTATTTATGTTTATTTTATTTGTTTTATATTTAGATTTAGACATTAAAAGAGCTAAAGTAAAAAAAATCCTTTTATTTAATTATCACCTAAAAGTCCGAACATACATGTTATTAAAAATTTTTTCAGTATGTCAAAGCGCAACATCAATAAGCATACTGAAATTGAGAATTTGTGTGATCGTATTCAGTTTGTTGTTCAATATGGGATGAAAAAAAATATATCAACAATCTCATCGACAGCATTCCAAACTCTCTTGATCAAGTGGTTAAAAAAAGGCGATCACATTAATTATTAAACACTGTGTTGTTTATTATTCAATCAATCATTTGGTAACTAAAAATATTCCATGTGTTCTGTTTTTCATATTTGACGTTATATTTTATATTAATAATTTTACCCGATTTGTAATTTTGAGCAAGATTAACTTTTATATTAACAGTAGATATTAATAAAATTGTAATTATATTTTATTTATTATCTAATATTGTATATATCATAATTAAATTGAGTTTTTTTGAGTTATGTGCTTGCTACAGATGTTTTACTTTAATAACTACGTTTTTAACGCTAATTAGCTTAGGAGTTGTAATAAACAAAGTTAACAAAAAATAACAATAAAGTTCCACAAGATGTAGTACTATTAACGTTTATATTTTTATTGTACCTAGATCCATTACAAGTTCGGAAACCATTTCATTTGTTTAAATTATTGTTATTATTATTATTATTATTATTGTGCCAATTACCGAATTATCAATAAATACCTTTAGTTTTTGTATCATATTTATCTTTATTTTTTTAAAGCTATAAAGGTAATTGGCATATACTGGTTAATTATTTTTTATGTTCCTTATAGAAACATCATCTAACAAATTTGTCGTTAATTGTAAAATACATTTCTTGGATCTTTAAAAAATCTCAGTAAATACATAAATTTGCACAATTGTTATTTTTGTAAATGCAATATAAATATAATTAAAATAATACAATTGTTTGTGGATATTGTAACCTCTCACTAAGATCTCAATTCTGCTTTCCTCTAATTTAACTTGATGATGATATTTATTAACACATCTAGTTGAGTTTAATCAAAAAAGCTTACGTGTGACCTAAAATATAGATCTGCAACTTACTATTACAGAATAATTCAAATATACATATTGATTACAAAATGGGAAAAACAGGACATGACAATACTCACAGAATCACAGTCACGTCAACAAAACAAGTGATAAATTTACGTACAATAAAGCGCTTTAAAACAAACTTTAATTAATGTGAAAATTGCTTAAATGTACAATAATACAGAAAGTGTAATTGAAATAAAAATCAATAATGATTTTTTTATACTACAATAGAAACTTACCCAATATGAGCTTTAACAACGTTTTTATTTAACATAATACCTACTCTAGAAATAAATACATTAACGTAAATGCACTAAAATTGGTTTATTAAGTTTTTATATATTAAAGCATATTTTGGTTATCGTAATATGTTCCAGTGTAATGGGAAAATAATATAAGCAGTAATACTAACAGTAATAATATGTAATAAGTATAATTTATAAAAGCATTTTAACTGCAAATAGTAAAATAAGTGATTTCAATGTTGACCTACAATACTATTTAAATATATGTAGTTCTTGTTACTTAACTTAGACATATCTTAAATATTACTTTACTAATATATATACATTTAATATTATTTGCAAAGAAATTCCTAATATAATACACAATAACATTTGTTTTAGCAATAAAGCACAATACCATCTTTATAAAAACAAACAAATTATTGGTTTAAAAATAGATTTATTTATTAAAATACATAAATCTATAAAATAAAGATAATAAGCTAAATAATGTCAGTAATTTAAGTAATATCCACGCTTTTGTTCAACCTCTACCAGCTGCTTAAGTAATGTAAGGAAAGTCAATCAATTTCAATATGCTAATTTTGACAGCTCCTATTTTAGCCCCTGTAAAATACTATTTTTCACAACATGACAAATTTTTGCCTTTAATGATACGTCATTTTTCATGCGGATCACCTCACGTTTTAAAATAATAAAAACGTTTTCAATTACATTGAGGTCTGGATTGTATAGAGGAAGTTAAATAAAAGTAAACTTTTTGCTTTTCAAAGTTTTTGTAGTCTAAATAAGGAAAACGTATAGTAAATTGTGAGTCATATTAAAATACACATTGCTACTTTTGAAATATGCACAGAGGTATTATCTTGAATAATTGTTAATTGTCCTGTCGCATTTCTAAACAGCTCACTATGAAACAAATCTCTAAATATTTGTACAAATTTAGTGTTGTTTAAATTACCACTAGTACGCATCCATTTTGGAGACTGATTGTACTTAATTGCAAAAAATCCTTTGATACAAAAAAGATATGCAACTTTTATAGCAGTACAAGTGTGGTTAAATGCGAAATTTGGACTATAAATAACCTTTGAATGTTTAGTCTATGGTTTGTAGGATATTGCACACTCATCTGTGAAGTATATTAATCTCTAAAATGACGATGGATGATGCTTGTACTTTTTAGCAAGCTCCACTCGTTGTAATCTATGGGTACGACTAAGTGGAAGCCTCTTAACAACCGCTTTAAAAATAAAACATTTATATTTTTATTATGCACATATTTTTAAAAAATTATATGACAGTTAATATTTTATTATATATATATATATATATATATATATATATATATATTAATAATTATATATATGTATAAAGTTAAAAATGTTGTAGTTTTTAATCACACTTGTAAATTGGTCTGTACCTCATAAAAAAGAAATAATGTAGAACATTCTTTTTGAAGAAATATATTATTATTATTATTATTATTATTTCATCCTCCTTAAATATAAAAATTTGACTTTTTATTCATTTTATATTAATTGTTCGGTGCTTATTAATTGCATAGTTATAAACTGATCATCTTGTTTGTTTATTGAACGTTTTCTTTTAACTGGGACTGATCTAGGGCTTGTTCTATTGTTCAAAATGTTGTATACAGTTGAATCATCTACTTTCATGCACTAGGTAATTATTTTAACTTTTGAGCGCCTTTTACAAAAACCCTTAACTAATTCATAATCATGGAAAAACAAATAACGATGATGAGTTGCTTTAGCCATAAATATTAAGTGCGTGGAAATAAGAAGCCTTTTTATCAAAATCACAAATTTTGAAACGGAAAATAAAAATCGACATTGTGCCTAAATTATTAAAAATAATTTTATAATTTTTTGGAAAAAAATTTGTTTTAAAATTGTTTATATTAAAATCTTTTAAAATAAATTAATTATTGATTATTTAAAAATACAGTGTAAATTTGTATGTATATGTATGAACTGTTATTTTATTTTAAAAATTATTTTTTAAAATAAAGATAATATAGTATTAAAAAACATTTTTTAATAATTATTTTTTGCAAATATATACACATTCTAATATTTAAATAATTTTAACCAGAAAAAGTTAAAGTTTAGACATCGCATTACCGACGTATGTATGAAGGTCATTTAAATGTGTAGAGCATCAATAAAATTTTTATAGTGTGTAAAAATATTATTTTAAAAATATACTATAATTTATTTTAAAAACAAAATATTAAAAAATTAATTAAAATGATATTCTTTTAGTTTTTAACATTTTTTAGTTATGATAGTTTAATTAAATATTATTAAATATTGTAACTATTTATTTTCTCCTTAAATGAACAAATGTGCCACTTATTGTAGGTTGTTCTCATTTCTTTATTGAAATACTACAATTTAAATAATAAAATTAAATTGGTAGTGTTTTAACGCAACTTAATAAACACTGGTCCTAATTTGTTTGCTTTTTGTTAATATAATTTACGTAAGAAAACAACTAAGAATGTTCAATTAACGATTATTGGATTCCACTATTCGTTAAGAATAATTACAAAAATAATAATAATAATGATAATAATAATAATAATAATAATAATTACTGTATTAGTTTAATAGTACAACAATAAACTTTAACTTTGGTAAACATTTAGTGTCACCACTGGCACTAGATATGGACCTATATTTGGCTTTGTGAAATGTCAACTTGCTACAAATGTTTTTTACAAAATATTTATAAAATGGTTTATTTTTAATAATTTAAAAATAAATAAAATAATAAATAAAAAATTAAAACAAATTGTATTTTAAAATTAACAATTTGTTTTATTAATTAATTATTCTTGTTTGTCAACGTAACGTTTTCAAATATATTCACAAATATATATATTCACAAATATATAAATACATGTTCACAAATTTGTTTATAAATTAAATTTGCCAAAAATGTTTTAATTTTTTGCTTTATTGTATCATACATATTATTAGAAAAAATATAGGGTGAGGTAAAGAGTAAAAAGTGGAAATTGAGATGGAAAATAAAAGTATATAGTATAATAAATTCAGTTTTAATTTAAATAAATACAATAATAAATATATAAACTAAAAATAAGTTTTATTGTATCACAATGCAAAAATACTGCAATAAAATGTTAAACCATGAAAAGTAATTTTTAAAATTGTTCAACTGAACATGCACCATAAGAAAACTTTTTTTAGATTATATTACATTTTTTAACACAAAAAATAAAAAACGTAAATTAATAATATAGCAAACTTGAGTTATTATAAAAAATTGCTTACGCCATAAAAATAAACAATCCAACAAAGAACGCATTTTTAAGAATACAATAAGTTTAAAACAGTTTCAACTTTATACACCTTATCAACTAGTAAACTAAATAATAATTTTAATACTACAAAAATAAATTAAACTAATTATTTAATATATAAACGTTTTTTTTAATGAATTATTTTTTATATATTTTAAAAAGATTAGTGCAATAAATTATACTTTGTTACGAACTTCCTTTCTATTAATAATAAAATTTATATTAGCACGGTTTAATAATAATTTTGAATAATCTATTAAGTTGGATAAAATCGCTTTGTTTATTGGAAGATTTAAATAATGTTAAACATAACTTTATATATATATATATATATATATATATATATATATATATATGTATGTATATATATAAATACAATACTATATCATAAGTAAAATAAAATTCTAATTTTATTAATATTTTGTTTATAAATATTTTGTTAATAATAAAACAAATAACATAAAATTACAACTGGTTTATATTCACAGATTAAATAAAATTGTAAACATGAAATATAATGTTAAATATTACATAAAATGCAAAGCATGCCTAATGTTTTTGGTTTCTAAATAATTTCTTGCGGAATACACCACATAGTATCAAATAACAAAATGTAAACGATTAATTTTTTAATTATTTGTTTTAAAAGCTTTTATTTGCTATTGGTTAACATGTTTATAAAGTCCAATGTAACTTAAATTAGCAAAAAATTACTTAAGGCTAATTTAAATATGTTTATACATGTATTGTTTAATTATACAAAAACAAAACAGACACAATTAATATTAAAAACATTAAATAGCAATTTTGAAAACATAATTATTTTTATTTTAGCCTGCGTTATGTTTAAATTAATTTTTTATGTAAAGAAAATAATTTTGAATATAGTTAATATTATTTTTGCAAATAGGTAATATAAAACAATGGTAACTGTAATATCAGAAAATAGTATTTTAACTCGTAACACTTGAATTGATTAACATAATTTGTTATATAAAGGTTATTTTATATTAGAAAAACTAACATTTTTTTACATAAAATAGGTTTTTAATTTACTAAAAGATATACGAGTACAAAGTTTATTATACATAGTAATTTATTTTAGTATGCAAAATATAAATATTTTTAAATTAACTTTTTATTAACTACAAAACAAAGTACCATAAAGTTTTTAAATGTTATATATATATAAATTTAAATAAATTTTATGTGATTAGAAAGTTAAAACATATTATTTTAACTGTTTTTTACTAACAAATAACCTAGTTTGTGTTAATTGTGTTTTGTAATTTAAAAACCTAGTATAATTTTTGTTTTTAAGTTACACAAAAATTCTCTTAACAAACAAAATGTTTTTAATATTTTTTAAAAACTACTCAAATATTGTTAAAAACATTAATGCAATTTTTAATTTGTTTTGACGAAATATACTGCATTTTAATTTTAATTTTTTATATAAATATTATTTTTAACTTAATTTTGAAAACAAATTAATGTGTTTAGTAAAATCCAAAGCAACGTTTTGGGTGCAATATTTTATCGTAAAATTGTTTTTTAATAAAAAGTTAATTATTTTTACAAAAAAATTATTAAAACAAAAATATTTTAAAAATTATTTATTTAAAAACTAAATATTAATAAAATAATTACTTCTTATAATTTAAATTTTTATTATAAGGTAACGACAACATCAAATGTTGTACTGTAGAAACATAAACTTGAAATACAAAAAAATATTTTTTTAAAAGTGATTTTAAACATTAATCAATAAACAAAATACGTAAATTGCATTTAAAAATTTTGTTTATATAAGTGTTGTTTTTAAAATATAATTTTTGCACTAACTGAACATTTTAAAATAAATATTTATAAGTAAATATAAAACAAATATTAATTACTTTACATTATTTTTAATTACTATTATATATTTTTACAAAAAAACATTCGAGATAACAAATTAATTTGGTTTATTATTTTTTTTACTTTTACATTAATTTTAAAAAAAATTGCATTTAAAGTAAGACTATGTATTAACTGTCAAAAAACAAAAAAAATTGAAGTCAATTCAAATTTTTAGAAATTACTTTGCTAAACTATGCTAGCTGGATCTCTAATAAGAATGTTTGTTAAATGTTGTCGCTTGATTAGGTTGTGCGGATAGAACTAATCAATTTCCCAAAATTTTTAATGTTAGTATTGGTTATCTAACAATAACGGATAATAACACAAAACGCAGTAAAAATGTTTATTTTCAAATTACAGACCAAAATACAAAACGTTGGAAAACGAAAAAGAACCAAAATGGGAATTGCGTAAACGGAAGTAATGTATTCAATGGTGTGGAAACGGTTGTTTACATAACCGCTCCCACCAATAATAATGTAGTTGATAACACTTTTGAATAAAAATAGTCAATATTGATAAAATATAATTTGTAGAAATTAACTGTTATTTTTATAATAAAATAATGTTGTATATAATTTTTAAATTAAATTTTTTTTGCGAATTGTCACCGATACAGATTTAAAACAGTTTAAAATTAGTATGCTTATATTTTATACAAATTAAAACAAATAAAAATTTTACTAAATTTTGTTACTACAATTAGTTTTTAAGGACTTAAATTCAACATAAAAAATAATAAAAACTTTTTATTTTTTTAATTTATTTTATTATTTTAAAAGTAAATGTAACAAGTATTATTATTTAGTTATGTAATAAAATTTTTTGTTAAAAAATATTTTTAGTTTTTCAAAATTAAAAATATTATTTAATTTAATAGTAAATTGTATTTACTCTTTTTGTTGTTACAGATAATCCCTTTATTATTATAAAACTGTTATTTTACAACAGTTAACTATTTTTCATAAAGTAATAGAACGTTTAAAAATAGTTTAACTTTTATTTTAAAATAAATTAATAAAAAATATAAATAAATTTCAAAAATTGTAGTTTTCTTAAACATTTAATCTAATTTAGAAAAATAAAAAATTTGCTAATATTATAAGTACTACTTATTGGTTTAAATATTAGTACATAGATTTAATGTAATTGTAAAGTATAAAATACTAATAATTAAACAAACATAAAAAACTTTTGTAGATGTTTGAACTTATATCGTTTAAAAGCAAGCAATATAATATTATTAACTTAATAATATGCTAATCTTTGTTTATATTATTATTTTATTGGAATTTAATTATTTTAATAAATACATAAACTATCAAGGATTATTATTTTTTAATATTACTTTTGACTTATTTCAACACAATCTTATAATAAATTCCATTATGATTACTAATATTTTTAACTTAATTTATTTAATTTAAAAAGTTTTCACATAATTCTGCTACAGTTAGATTTATATTTTTTTAAAACATTTATTGAAGCAGTATATATATATATATATATATATACAGCATTTAAGAATAACGATTTTAAAAGTGTTTATTATTGTATTTATCTTATTATTAATCTTAAATATTTTTGTTTTTGAAAGACAATATAAACTGATGTAATAATTAGAAAACTTAATAATAATAATAATAATTACTATTATTATTTTGCTATTTAATTATAAAAAATTTAATACATTTACATTGTTAATTTTGCTTAGTTTGGATCAGAAATGATTTAATCTAGCCAGTCCCAAGCCTGGATAAAGGAGGAGGGTTTGAGCGCAAGGTTAGCAACCTGGCCTCTGTAAAAAAATTATACTGCTACAGAAACATTAAGAGGACGCCATTCCGGAAAACAACGGCAAAGAAGTGATTACACGTATCTGGATGACAGAGTTACGCAGATGACAGGGTTGAGGAAAAGCCGAAAGAAAGCTCAATCTTCGATTTGCAGAATTTTCAATACCAACGAAACTTTGTTGTTGTTGTTGTTTTGCTGTAATTGTTGTCTTATTGCCCCATGCTTATTTTTAAAGCAAAAGGGTTTTGTATAGTATATAATAATAATAATAATAATAATAATAATATTATTATTAATAATAATAATATAATTTATATTATTTATTTTTAAACAAGGTGCAATTGTAGTAGGTACATTATAGACACGTTTGTTTTATAGTTCAGAACTTTTGAGTACATACTATATTTTAAAGTAACAATATATTTAGTTAATAAAAAAATTTTTAAGTGTATTTTAGATTTTTTCACAATTTTAAAGCCACAAAGATTTTTAAAATATTTTGCAACAATAAAACCTTCTAAGCTAGACACAACTTTAATTTTCGGTTCAGCTCATAAACATTAGCACAAGCGCCAGTAATTATTTTAAGTATCTTGGAGTTAACCTAAATAATTAACTAACGGAGATCTAGTTTTTACAAAAAATTAGGCATTTTTACTATTATGCAAAACGATATAAAACGATTAAGATGTTTTCATTCTAGTAGCAAAATAATTGGTTTATTCTTTAAGTAATTTTCCCCCAGTGATTCTGTACTGCTCCCCAGTTATATTCCCAGGTGTATTAAAAAAGATTTTGTTATTTTGAAAAGATGTATCACTATGATAGCTAAGTTAGTAGGCATCACACATGTAGAAATTACCAAAAAATAATTGAGGGACACTCTCAGAATTGTCATCTACTAATTTAAGGAATAATGGAGGACAATAATCACCTCCTACACGCCGACATCAACTAATCAATTTCAGCCGATAAACCAAGGAAAATTTTTATTTATATTCAATCAAAGACAGTCTTCTATCATAATTCGTGCATTTCTTATTTGACAAGATATTTAGTCAACCCTGAATTCATAAAAATAAACTGTTCTTGTAGCTTTCAAATATCAATTAATGTGTTTTGATGGCGTTTTTACCTCAAAGACTGCTTATCTTTTTATTATTTATTTTGTATAACATTTTTTCTCTTCTTATTTACCCTCTTTTTTCTTCCTTATTTTGTATGCTATGATACTGGATATACTTTTACTAAAGTAATTAGAATTGTAATGAGCTTTAATTTTACAACAATACACTTTTTAATTAAAAAATGAGGAAAATAATAATAAATATAATTGAACCGTGCTATGTGTAAGGTTATTAGACTTAGCAGTATGCTAGGATTTATATAATAAAGTTTTAGTAGTAGGGACTACTCACTTGCTAAACCGGTAGTAACGTAGCAGCATTTGAAGACGCTAGGCCATTAGAATTGATCAGATTTACTATAAATAATAAATTTATAGGGTCAAGTTTAACCACTTGTAGTTCAGTAGTTAAGGCGTTGACCTGACATCCGATAGAGAGTGGGTTCAAGTTCATGTGTGTGTAAAACTTGAAAGGTATGCACTGCTGATGATTCTAAATAAGGACGAAGGAGCTATACAGTGCTTCTGGTTAACTAAAACCAAGTAGATTTATTAATTAAGTGAATCGGACGAATATAATAAAAAACCTTTAAAAACTCATTAATAAAGAAAACAACAACATTCATATTTGTGAAAAATTATGTATTTTTAAAAATCTTATTTTTAACTATCTTTATGCATACACTGTTTTACAATGATATATATATATATATATATACTAGCGACCAATGCGAACAAATCCCTTTTTCCCCAAACGCACAAAGTCACGTTTATACAAACGATCAGCAATGCTGTCATAGTTGGTCGTTTGATCTTTCAACGCATTATAGTATGGTGTTTCATCTGACCCCATTTGTAACAATTCATTTGGACACAGTTTAATCATTTTGTTATTTCTGGTTAGGTAATAATTAAGCGGCTGAGTATTTAACGGGTTAAATACAGAGCACATAATAACTAAAAACAATACGGTAGTAAGTTTGAATTCTATCAATGTTCCTGACGCATTCATCTAGAAAAAGATTGACAATGAGTACAAATAAATATATTTAAAAAAAATCTATTACATATACCGATACAAAGTAAGGTATAAAATACATGCATTTTGTTAATTCATACTAATTTTGTTTAATCAATATTTAGCTATGCATCGATACTTTAACCTTGTTTTATAATAGTTACATGTAAATTTTAAGATTACTATGAATAGCTTTTTAAAAAACAATGAATTTGTTTAAACCAACTGTCTTCTTCTTTTAGACCTTTTCCTCTTTCATAAAGGGTTTCTGTTTTTAATTACTTTTCTACATTGGGTTTTATATTAAATTATTTTAAAGCAGTATGATCATTAAGACGTTTTTGCATGGTATTTTGTTTACTGCCAGATGCCCTTTCTGCCGCAAATTTTCCTCCTTCGTCCAGGCTTGAAACTGAATAAATTAATTTGTTTTATTATTCTTTTTAGGCGGAGGTTTGTTTAAGATAACTCTATTTACATATGATGTAATTTTATAGTTAAATGTTTTTGTTTTGTGTTATATACTAAAACAATTTAAGCATTTTAATGACATTATATATATATGTATATATATATATATATATATATATATATATATATATATGATAATGCATATTTTTATATAGTATTTTTATTTTTTAACGAAATATAAATAATGCATATTTAAACATCTCTAAACATATATGTAGTGTTAAAAAAAGAATTAGTTAACACATTTTATGTTAAATTGAATACTCAATAATTAATAATATAAATGACTAATTTTATTTGTTTTTTCAATTGTTATACATTTTATTTAAGACAAAACATTTGGCAAATAAAAACATAAGACAAAAAATGTAATCAATTTATAAGATGAAAATATACAGAATGTTCCAATATCAAAAACTTATGCATGCATTAACAAAAAGTAAGCTAACAAAAACAAACATTTAAAAAGTATTTATAAAGGTTAACTGATTGTTTTTGTTTTAAATAGAATTTTTTATTAACATTTAAATTATAAACAAAGTTTAATCATTTAAACTTGCAATGATGTGTAGTATTTTGTAGGTATGTAAATGCATAAAAATGAAGAAAACAGTTAAAAACAGTAAAATATAATATTCATTAATTAATGAGTTTTAGAACATTTTTGTTTTGTACAATTTTTAATTAAGGTTTATATTTCAAGCGTTTAAAAGTTAAACAATGTTGTTTTATGTCTATACAATAAATGTGGAATTAAAAGTGCCAAATCATTTGATGGTTTACGTTGAACATATTTAAACAATAATTTTCGTAAATAGTTATTAGCTAAATGTTGCAAAATGTGTATAAAACTAATTGAATAAATGTTTACAAACGTATAATTCTTTAAAATATAACTAGATATAAGTAAATAATAATTATTTTGCATATTACTTTAATAAAATCACTAGATGATTTGTTCAAAAAATCAAAGTTTAAAAAAACTACACAATGCTTGTATATAGTGCCGCTATTAATTTCTTCCCACATGAATACAAATTTAGCAACTTATTTATTTGCATAAATTGATAATAATGAACCTTCAAACACATAATAATTAGTGTTAATTAAATAGTGTTTATTTTAAATTACAATCATTTAAACAATAGAATGTAATAGTAAAGTGTTTACTATAATAACGGAATGATGTAGTAGTTAATTTACTAGACTTGTTTACCAGCAGACATAAATTTGACTTTACTATCAGCACTAACTGCGGGTATTAGTATAGCTGTTCTAAAATGTTTAATTTTTAAAGAGGGTCTTTGGGTAAACAACTTAAAGCAACAAACCTGGAAGAAAGATAAAATAAAATTGAAACTAAGCGTTATTTATTTAACAATTGAAATATTTCGTTCTTGACTAATTAATACTTTTAAATAAATTATTACTTAGACGCAGTCAATAATTTAAAAAGGTTAATATATATATATATATTTATATATATATATATATATATATATATATATATATATATATATATATATATATATATATATACATTGCGTAGTAGTAATAATAATGAAATATTATATATTATAGCAAATACTGCTAACATACTTAGAATAAATAGTAATAATAAAAAGATTTATAGTAGCTATAAATTAAAATTAATATATTTAATTTATTGCTTATCAATACAAACAATTATAAACATGTTTCATTTAATTATTTTTTTAACTTGTATATGTCAAAAAATACAATAAACTTAACAAAAAATCATAGTTTTAATTATATGCAGAAAGAAAATATTTTACAATTTGATTTATTTATTAACAGTAATATTTTTTGTTAATATTTATATTAATAAAGTATTATATCATAGTAACATTTTAGATTAAATGTATATTTTTACCTTGAACTAATGAACTAATAATGTTTAAATGCATAAATTTGAAAACAAAATAGCAATTAAACAAACATATTTTATATAAAATTAATTAAAATCTTAAATTGTAAAAAACGTAAAAATATAAATAGAACGTATTTAATAATTTTTTTAAATATAATATTTCAAATAATTTAAAAATAACAATTATTTTAATTAATTATTCAAAATTAGCAAAGCATTTAAAAATTTACTTGTATTGACATTCATATAATAAACAAATATATTAAATCTATTTCAATATAAATCTTATTTAACATTTTACACACTTTGATTTTAACTATACTTACTTTACAATTTTTACAATCCTTGCTTTTAAATTTACTAATTAAAGTTACACTAATATTAATAGTTTACAACCAAACGTTTTGTTAAATACTTTTAAAATGTTGAGAATATTATGTATAT
This sequence comes from Cardicola forsteri, assembly GCA_025895645.1. Taxonomy (NCBI): domain Eukaryota; kingdom Metazoa; phylum Platyhelminthes; class Trematoda; order Strigeidida; family Aporocotylidae; genus Cardicola; species Cardicola forsteri. Next base: position 1,377,771 of record JAKXYG010000004.1, read on the forward strand.
TACATTAAAATGTAATAATTATATATAAATATTTAGAAGATAAATATACAAACATTGTTCACGGTATGTAACTTTGCAAGAGTATAATTAAATATGAGCATTTATAAAATAGTACATAAGTTATTTATTATATTTGTTGTATTTTAAATTTAAGTCTTAAAAATATTGAATAAATATATTATGTATAAGAAATTATCAGTTGACTAAAATTAATTCTATTATTACATGTATTTTTAGTAACACAAAGTTCCAATTATATACAAAAAATAAAATTTTTGAATTCATTTTGAATTCGACATTTGCAACAGTTGGTCTGGTGATACAGGGTTCTCTTTGAACCTTGGTGGGCATGAGTTTGAATCCCACCACCGGCACTAAAATGCGGGCCCACGTTCGGCTTCTCTAAAATGTCTACTGCTGAAACACTCAAAACATTCAAAGTAATAAACATAAAAATATTTTTTTAAATAACTTTACATTTTAAAACATATTTATAAATTACATTAATCATTAAAACAAAAAGCATCTATTTTATAGAAAACTTACAACTGTAATATAACTTACGATAAAGTTTTTATAATTACAATTTTCTAATAAAAGATTATTTAATAATTTTGTATTATGTAATAAAATTATAGTTGTATATATATATATATATATATATATATATATATATATATACATATACATAGGTTTTTTAAAAATACAACAGTAAACCATAACGATTAAAAATGATGATTGGTTTATTTTAAAGTTTGTTTTAACAAACAATAATTTGGGTACAAAATTAATGTTTTTAAGTTCGGCATTTTCATATGATTTTTAATATTGATACTCAAGTACAGATTTAATTAGTGTGTACATCTTTTTCAAAAAGCATTAAAAATTTATATATTTCTATTTTTATTATAATAAAATATTTTCATATACAAGATACGAAATTAAATTAAATTATTATCGATAAAAATATTTTAAACATGTATATGTTTTAAAAATTAATAATAGACTTAAAAAGTAAGTATACCAGACTAGTTTATTTGTGGTTTTTATTTCTAGTGAAACTGGAAATAATATATAATTTGATTTCCGATTTTTGTGTTATCTTTAATTTTTTTGCATCTTTCCTAAATATTAACTTCCATAGTTTTAGAAAGTTTATTCCAAATGTTTTATCATTTGATATCCAACATTGAGTTCCAAACATTATTGATTATGGAAATTGCAATGTTGTTCTGTAAATTGTAACAATTTACAAATAAGAACATTTTACATTTGTTTTATCAATCCGATGAGTAGGTGATAAGTTCTTGTCATTGATAATTTAATATTTTACGTTTGTTACATATCTATGTTGTCCGTTTGATACATTTCACATCTATGCTAAAATGACAATAATAGGTTTTAACATAATTTTTTGTTTAAATAAATAAATAATGATAATTGTTTAAAATTAAATCTATTTAAAGATTATTTTGGACCAAAAACAGCCTTGTTTTTATATTAAATATGGCTATAGTACGTGAATTACTTATTGCTTTTTAATACGTTTCAGCTAGCTGTAAACTTAATTGACTGGTATTTATTTTGAAAATAATCAATAAATTCAATTCTTTTTGTTATCGGCTAAGCATTGAAAATCAGTAATTGTTTTTAATATATTCAATTATTTTGGCCGTTTTTATATTTATTACAAGTGAAAATTAAATTTTAATTGAAAATACCGAAATAAATAGCAGTAGCATTTTGTTGCCTAGTGTTGCTTATTGTACGCTTCAATTTTTTCTTTTTTCTAAACACGGGTGTTTAACAGGTTGGGAGGGTACAATTAAAATAGTGAAATATAATACAATTATATTTTTAAAATGTAAATAAAAAATGTTGACATTAGAAACATTTGTTTTACATTTTCTGAAATTACAAACTTAAAACAAAACAACAAATCAAAAACATTGAATTAATTAATATAAGTACAACGCGTTCTATAAAGAATTTAAACATAATAAAAATTAAAAACTGAACGTATAGACTTATTACATTTATTACTACAAATTCCATTAATGATGTCATGTAGTAGAAGAGAGTCAGTTTTTTTACTAATTATATATATATATATATATAGGTTCTTTATATTATATATATAAATTTTATAGATGATAAAGGGAAAAAGTTGCGAAAAGAAGAATAAGAGTCAGATAACCTTTTGTGTGAGTGTGTGATTACTCGGCAGTTGGGGATGGAAATGTTTCAAAAAGTGTGACTAAATTTGCACGATGACGCAATACAAATCGTATAGTGCTATGTAAATATTGATTTTTCCACCTTATCTATATTTCAAGGTCAAACAATTCCCTTTTGATAGAAGAATGCACCAACGTGACTCACACTCACTCACGGAGGCTGACCAATAAGATTATTTTTTTGCGCAAAAATTTTGTGGTGGTTTAGAACCTCCCATTGTTTGACCTTGAAATATAGATAAGGTGGAAAAATCAATATTTACATAGCACTATACGATTTGTATTGCGTCATCGTGCAAATTTAGTCACACTTTTTGAAACATTTCCATCCCCAACTGCCGAGTAATCACACACTCACACAAAAGGTTATCTGACTCTTATTGGCTCCTTCTTTCGCAACTTTTTCCCTTTATCATCTACCGAAAATTTTTGTGTGCAAAAAGAACCTCCCGTATTCATCTCACAGTTTACGTTTTCTATTATTTTTATTTGGAATGTATAAATTACTTTACAATAAAATTAATTATAAGGAATATAAATGCAAATTTAGTTGTAACTCAGTTATTATTTTCTAGTTATATTAATTATAAAATAAAGCTGAAGACTTATTACCTTTTGTCTTAAATAATATTTTATTTTTTTATATTGCATATGAAGAACATAGTCGTTTAAAAATTAATAAAATTGCCATTTTTGCACTGCTTGTTTGATTTTGATCAAGTGGACATGGGTTCGAATCCTACCACCGCCACTAAATGCGGGCCTACGTGTGGTTAGGCACAATATCCACTGTTGCAAAATGTTTTCTGTAAATCATTTAAAGTAATAAAAATAAATTTAAAAAATAGTAAAATAAAGAAATAATAAAAATATAGAATTTCATTTAATCTGTTTACACACACACATATATATATATATATATATATATATATATATATATATAAAGTAATTAAGACCGTATTAAATTTATTTATTGTGCACATTCAATATTTATAACAATTGTTAAATAACAAAAACTTTAGGAAAGAATTTACCAATAAATGATTTATAAAGATAATATTACAAACATGTACTACTTTAGTTTAAAATTAGCATATATAATACAGAAATCTATGTTTATTAAACTAAATATACACATTGTAAAAAAGTTTTATTAATGTCTCGTGACGGTACAGTTACTAATTTCTAATGCACAAAGGTTCAAATCCACCTACCGCCACTAAATGTAAACATTTAATTAGTTCCATAAAATGGCCACTTACTTCAAAATGTTTTTGGTACAAACCCGTAAACAATGAAACCGTAAAAATGAAGAAGTAATGGACAATTTTAGGCTTTAAAAACAAATGTTACATTGTAGTCACAATCAACAAACTTGTGTTAATAATTTTATTGTAACATAATTTTATTCCTATAGTTTCAAATTTATTTATTATTTATTTTACTACTTTGAATGTTTTGATAGAAACCTCATTTTCTATTGGTAAACATTTTAGTGGAGCCGAACGTGGGCTTGGATGCGGTATTGGTGGTGGAATTTGAATCTATGCCTACTCCAGTCAGAGTCGAACGCTGTACTGCTGGACCACCTCGATACCAAACGTATTTTAGAAAGTATCAGATATTAATTTAAAAAATTATATATGTTTAATAGAAACGGTTAAAAAAGAATATATAGAAGTATTAAAAAAAAAATGTGAACAATAAATTTTATAAATAATTGAATAAAATTGTTCATTATAATTGTTATAAATTATACAGCTTTAATTATACGAGTTATTAAATGCTGTTTCTACTAAACCACAAACTTAGTTCTATCGGACAAAAAAGCATTTCTTAATAGATTATTAAGGTGCTGTCAACATTTATACATTTCTTCCATATTACGTCATCAACTGCAAATAAAACGCCAAATAAATTTGAATAATTTATTGTAATGTGTTAATGACTGCTCAAGCTTGAAATATGCTAAAAACTATATCCTCACATTGAAACTCATTTTGTGTGCACAAAACGTTTAGTAACTTTTTAAAAATTTGGTAATTACCGGTTGAGTATGTTTGCATGTGTTTGTTAGTGTTTTTATTATTACAAAACTCTTTTTACTTTAAAAATAAGTATGGGGCAATAAGATGACAGTTACAGAAAAAAAATTAAAGTCCCATAATTCAAAACAAATATGGGACAACAAAACTATTCCATCCATTTGAACATTTTGCCAAAAGTTTTGTTTGATTCCATAAAACATTCATTTCAATTAGATCTTCAAGAATAACTTTTTGTGGTTTACCAACCTTTCTTTTACTATCTTCAATTGTCCATAAAGAAACCGTTCTTGCTGGTCTTTTGGGCGGTAAACATAGAATTTGACTAAGTAATTTTCTGCGTATCACTGTAATAATGTTATGTAGTGAACGAAAGTAAGTTTTTCTCATAATTTCACTATTTGAAATGTGATCGCGCCAGATAATCTTTAAAATATTTCTAAGATACCATATATATATATATATATATATATATATATATATATATATATATTATATATATATATCAAACGGTTATATGCTGTGACTGACGAAAATATATGGAATGAATTCACCTCATAACTTGCATTTTCTAATATTTTAGTATTGTCTTTTATTAAAACAATAAAAATATGTGTTAAGGTTTAATGTTTGAATGCCTTAACGCAAAATGTTTTCAGTAAGCTGACAGTTAGCTAAATCCAACTTGGGCCTTATATTATTACCAATAGTAAAGACGAAACTCTCTATTACAGAAATAAGAGTACAGCATCTAAAATACAGAACCTCCACGATATATACGTATTGTATTTTTTAAATAAATTCGACTTTACAAAAATATTGAACAACTAATTTAAACCGGTTTCTTTTTGTCAGCGTTTGTACTAACGTTGTACTAACTTAAATGTCATCTGTAACCCCTATATATATATATATATATATATATATATATATATATATATATATATATATATATATATATAACTCCACCTAGTTTAGATCAGAAATGATTTAATCTAGCCAGTCCCAAGCCTGAATAAAGAAATAGGGTTTAAGCGCAAGGTTAGAAACCTGACCTTTGTACACATTTGTACTGCTACAGAAACAATAAGAAGACGCCATTCCGGCAAACAACGGCAGAGAAGTGATCACACGAATCTGAATGACAAAGTTGAGTGAAAGCCAAAAGGAAGCTCAATCTTTGATTTGCAGAATCTTCAATGCCAACAAGACTTTGTTGTTGTTGTTTTGCTGTAATTGTTGTCTTATTGCCCCATGATTATTTTTAAAGCAAACGGTTGTGTATAATATATAATAATAATTAAGATACAAATATGAAGCGTTTTATAATCAGCACAAGTAATTTGACGTTATTGATTATTGTAATTTAAAACTATAGGAAGAAAGTTTTAATATTAAAGAGTTGTCCATTAAATGTTACAAAAAATTACATTAAAATAATTTCCATAATCAATAATACTAAATCAATAGCGTGTTAATTTTTAAATATGGAATTGTATTGAAATAATATTTAAAGGTTGTTTAAGTTTGTGACTTTTTGCAATTTGCACTAATTGTTACAATTACATTTGTACATGGAGGAATTTTCTGCAAAAGTTTTTTCTAGAAATTTTATTACTCAATCAATAACATATACAGGTATAATAATTAAATGCTATAATTTTTTAATGACAAAGATTAAATTTTTAAAATAGTTACTGTTTAAACTTTATAAATTTTATGTAAAACCATTTAAAAATTTAAAATTAATGACAGTCACCTCCTTTTTATTTCGGTTTTCGTTAAGCAGTTTCAACAATTTTCCTTTAATTTTTAGATGGAAAGAAAACTTTGTGTGCGTAAAAAATGTAGGAAACTTAATAAAGTATTTTAGCTAATAGATGACATTTGCGTAACGGTACCACTGTTTACGAAGGTTAACGGAGTTGTCTAGGTTTTTATTAGTTTATGTTAAAGATATAAAAATATTATACAATTATAATTGTTAAACTTCTATAATGTACGATTTTATTATTAGTATTATTATTATTATTATTATTATTTAATTTTAATAAGTGGCATTTTTATTATTGGAATTGTAACAGTAATGCATTATTTATATACAAAAAAAAACATAATTAGAAAAAAATGTTTTAAAAAAGTCAATATTATTTATTTAGAAAATTACCTGTCTAGTCCAATTGGTGTATTTCTTCTCGTAACATTTATGTACGGGAGTGGTGCGACTCGTGGAACAACAGCTATCCAAATTTCACGCATTTTTCAAACAGATCAGAACAAGAAACTTGAAGCAACGGAACAAAATCGAATGTTGGCAACTGTATTGCATCGCGAAATTTTAAAATCCTTAATGTGTACCGAAAAATACAGAACTAAATGGAAAACTGTTTTAGAATTTAAGTTGGCGGTATTTTTAAAACACAACAGTACCATGTTTAGTTGTTTCAAAGATAATGCAATAAACAAAATGAATGTTGAGATCATAAAAGTAAAACATTATATTTATTGATAAAATAATTTTTACTTGATGTTTTTACGGTTAGGTTGATTTTTACAATTTTCATAATGCACGCAAAACTATTAATTTGTGGACTAAAATTAATACCAAAGGACAAGTAACAAACATAATTAACAAACCAAAAGATCTGCCCATATTTTCAAGTATTGTATTAATTAATGCATTTTATTTTAAAGGTAAATTATACTGCTTAAATTATATTTTGATTCTACCATTACATTAAAATGTTACTAATTAATTAAATTTATTTAATTTTAAATATTTTATATTATAACTGTACATATTTTATTATAAAAATTAAATTAAAATTAAAAAGTCTTCTTTAATGTATATGTTAAGTTTGCATACAATAGCAACAGTAAATCAGAAAAAGTGTTTCTGGCATCAGTAAATTATTATTAGAATAAGTGCTACATTTTTAAAACATTAATAATAAATTTAATATAAATTTTTGTATGTTTTCTTTTCATGTATTTTAAAACTATAATTATTGTAAATGTTGATTTCAAATATTTATATTTTTGTTGTTTTAATTTCCTATAGATGAATGGTTACAACAATTTGGTAAAAATCAAGTAATTAAAGGAAAGTTTTATGCATTTTACGAGAAACCAATAATGATTAAATACATGAAAATAACTGAATCTTTATTATATCACAATTTTCGTTCTCTGGGATTTCGACTTTTAAGCAAACCATTTAAAGTAAACTATATATATATATATATATATATATATATATACAAGAAATTAAAAGAAATTAAAACATTATACGTTTTATAAATACTTAAAGTTAACATTTACAATAATTATAGTTTTAGTAAATTATTTAATAAAATTTAAAAACGCATTAGAAGAAAACATATTTAAATGCATATTAAATTTATTTTTAATGTTTTAAAAATGCAACAATTATTCTAATGATTATTTATTAATACGAAAATACCTTTTTTTGATTTTCTGTTGCGTTATATATATATATATATTGTTGTAAATAATAAAGTATTTAATTAAATTATAATCCATTACATTTTAAATAAATAAAAACACTTTTACTAGAAAATGTTTTTATACCTTTGTTTAAAAAAACATAAAAGTAATCTCAATATTTAAATATATTTATTAAAACCATAAATTTACTTTATTTATAAAATAAAAAAATCATTGTTAAATAGATTTAATTAATTACAAAATTAAATAAAAAATGTAAATATTAAATCGTTTTACTACTTTAAATGTTTTGCAGAAAACATTTATCAGCAGCAGGCATTAGTAACTTCACATCGTTTAAAATAATAATAAATAATTTTATGAATATTAAATATTATTAAAACTACAAGCAATTAATTTTTTTTGTTTATTTTTAACAACTATTTAAATTATTAATTGAAACTAACAAAACACAACCGGGGTGGCCTATCGGTAAAACGATCGACTTAGGCCTAGTGGACATGGGTTCGAATACCACCACCGGCCCACTAAATGCGGGTCCACGTTTGAGTTCGCTAAAATGTCCACTGCTAAAAGGTGTCTTTTGTAAAACATTTAAAATAATAAAATAAATGAATAAATAAAAATTGAAAAAAATTAGTACATGTATAGAGATCATTTTTAAAATATTAATGTATGTTCCAAAATCATGCAGTACATTTAAAACCTTTAAATATTTACATAATTTATGGAATAAATCAAAAAGCGGCAAATGTTGCTAAAAACTGTTTATATAATAATTTTATAAACTTTGGATGTAATTATATAATAAAATCATTAGAAAATAAAATATTTTTTACAATTTTTGCAAAAATTACAAAAACCGTTATTAAGCAAGGTAATAAATGTAACTTTAAAAATAGTAATAAAATTTTAATATTTATTATTATTTCTTTTATTTTCCATTTATTTTTTATTGATTCAGTCTACTTTAAAAACATTTTTACAGTGATACCATAAACTCTATTATCATTTCTTGAATGTTTTTTTGAAAATAAAATAAGTGTTGTTATTCAATTTTATTAAAAATTAAAAAAATAATGTAAAGTTTATCAAACCGTTATAAGTTTTAAGTAGAACGTGTTTTATAGAATTTTTAAAATACGAAAGAAATGCTGTAAATAATTGTGCATACAAAATAATGATTGTTATTTTTCTTTAGAATTCTAGGTATACTTTTTTAGTTTTTCTTCCAAATAGCAAGTGCGATTTGGCTGGAATGAATGATATGCTGGAAATTCACAACAATATACAACATTATTTGGTTAAATTAACTACAAAACGTGTTTCGCTTATATTGCCTATTTTTCAAATACAAGAAAATATGCACTTGACAAAAATAATTAAAAAAATGGGTGCCAAAAACTTATTTAATTCACAAGTAGCTAATTTTCAAGGTAATAATAATAGTGATATTAATAATAATATACATTGAAGCAACATAAAATTTAAAATATTTTATATGGTAAAGTGTTAAACGTAAAACACTCTAAAATGTCTAAATTTTGTCAGGATTATTGGGTAACAACCAAAGGCACTTAATTTGTACAATTTTCGATCATTTTTATAAATGGTCCTCTTTATTAATTTTTCAACATGTTTGTTTTAAAAGGCGCTTTTCAGTCTTTTAAATTAACGTTTATTTTGTTTTCAGTTTGGATTTTATAGCAATTTACCAAGAGCTTTGTTAATGGTACACTTATGTAGTGTAATAAAACTAAAACATGTATTTGGCATTAGTAGTGGGATTAAATTTGTACACGTTAATGTACTGGACTAATGAGTTAGCTGCTTCTGCAATTCTCCTACTAACACTTTGAACATAAAAGATTGCATTGAAAATAATGAAAAAAATATTTTGACATAAAGTTAACATTTATTATTGGTGTAAAAATTGTTGCAATTTAATATTATTAAAAATAAAACAATTAAAATTATTATTATTATTATTATTATTATTAATATTTAATACTGACTTCAATACTTGAGTAATTTTAGAATAAGTAAAAAATTTTTAATTCTTTTCTAATTATAGTTTAAAAATAAAAAGAAATTATTAATTTATCATAGTATAATTGTTGATTTAAATTTAAGTAAGTGTTAAAACGTGCTTTGATAAACAATTATTTTAATACTTATAAATGTACAGTTTGAATTTTATTTATTTTTATAACATAAAAATTGGACTATTTTTATTTAATTTATATTTTATTAAATTTTTATAACAATCGAAAGGTGTTTAGTTAAAAGTGCCTATAAAAATGTTTAATAATATTTGCGTTAACAACAATTAATACTAATTTGATATTACAATTGGTATTAGTACAGTGAGCAGCACAACAGCCGAATTATTGGATATTTACCCAAGTGTACAAAAGTTGAAATTCCATGATTAGAATTATATTATTATTGTGAAAGATATTTTTATAAAACATATAAACAGTACGGAAAAATTAAATAATAGTAATTTTTTAATACAATAATAAAAAGGACGTTTAACAAGTCTATAACATTCATTTTTGTAAAAACTAGTATTTACACTGTTCTAAAAAATAAACAGCCAAAATAAAACAATTGAAACTGTTGGATCTTGTCAACTATTAAGCTTAAACTATTTTTTAAAACATTTTTTTTATGTTTGACCAATTTCTACATTTTGTGTAAGTCTTTTGCTTATAAAATTATATATTATCTTACATTTAATACATTTAATTACTTGTTAAATTAAGCATGACAATTAAATATAATTGGAATCAAATGAAAAATATTAACGTTATAAACAATATGCTAGAAAAATGTTAATATAATAAAAGTAAAAAATTACAATTTTACATGTCATATAGCTTACTTTTGAGACAATTAGATTACCACGCCTATTGAATATTATGAATAAATAAATAAATTAATTTTTACAACCATTTTTATATTTATAAAACCATTATGTTTGTTTTTTACTAACATATTTATTTGAAAGTTATTATATGTCATATGGCACTATAATTTACTGTTTAAAATAAATGTTACATTGTTTTTATTGATTAGTTGTATTATTATTAATAATTGTACTTATTAGTTTAAATTTTAAAGGGTTATGTTCGAATTTTTATTCTTCATTCTCACTACTTTAAATGTTTTATGAGAAACATATTTTATCAGTGGACTTTTTGATAAAGTCAAACGTAGACCTGCATTTGGTGATAGAGATCGAACCCATGCTTACCCAAGTTTAAGTTGAGCACTGTATTGCTAGATTACCTGGGCAAATAATAAGTTTTTCTATCAATTTAAGTTAAAATGTAAAAGTTTAAAACCGTAATATAAATACATTTAAAACTATGTTACAATGTAATGTAGAAATTGTAAATTTTTTTTTAAATATTACATAATAGGTTTATTACAATATATACATAAATAAACATAAATGTTTGTTAAACTAAAAATCTATTTGTGTTTAAATAATTAAAAATAATTAAAGTTTGATTACCCTATTTTTTGTAACATTAACCCTTATACGTGTGTATATACAGTTTAAGTTAACTAAATTGGTTTGTAATTAATACAACATTTGTGAATTATCGTATATATTGCTAATTTAAGTATTATTTAACCAGGTAGGTACAACATTTTACTCAGTTGACCTTCTATTCTAATAAATAAAAGTATAATTTTATTTTTGGCACTTGATACAAGTTCTCCAATAATGACTGTAGAAGGTCCACGCGTTAAAAATGGTATTTTATAAATCATTCGTTCAATAAACTTGGAAAAATAACAATTTTAATGTTTAACCAAATAAAGCAATAATCATAATTATCTGCAGATTAATATTAGTTGTTAAAGCATTTGAGCAAATATATTTAGTAACAAAGTAAAAACAAATATTATCAATTTTAATAACAAATTTATAATTAATTTTGAGTTCACGAAATAGACTAATTTTTAACAAAAACGTTATTTTTTATATTTATTTATTTTACTACTTTGAATGTTATACGATAAACATCTTTCAGCAGTGGACATTTAAACAAAGCCAAACGTGAGTCCGAATCTATGTCCACCCAGGTTGAACTCGAGCGCTGTACCGCTAGACCACCCCCGGTACATATAAAACACATTAAAGTTTAGCTTCAATTACATTAATGTAAATGATATTAATTTTTTTTCTTTTGTATTACAAAACGAAAATAATATTTATACATATATTATATTTTATAAAAGTTTTATAAAAGGAAAATATCTATTAAAATCCAACAAAAGTATTTTTATTTATAATATTTTATACATAATGGTAATGTGCCTCAATTTATATCCCAATATTAATAATAATTTTTATTGTCACTACCTACTGCAATTAAATATAAAATTAGAAAAGCATATATTAAAAAAATATTATACATAAGTACTTAATTTGCGCACAAACGTTAACTGTCATTTAATAATTTTGTACTTTAAATAGCATAAAAATCTAAATTATTTTATTTTATTGTTGTTTAAATATTTTTATTAATTTAAAAATTTCCCAACTGATAAAATAATTTGTTTTATGTCGACATCAATTTAGGATTAAGCAATCAAGATAATTTGTACGTGAGTCAAATGAAGCAGGTGTCATTGATAAAAGTTCAACAAGGCGGAATAGATACGGAAAGTACTGTGATGGATTACAAAAACATATCAACACGTGTCAATTTTCACGTAACGCATGCATTTAGTTGTTTTATTTATGATACGATTTTGCAAGTTCCCCTTTGGGTCGGTCGCGTTATTCAACCAACACCAATTTTTTAATTCAAATGTAAATTGTATTTTACACATTGTAAATTTTGTATACATTAAAGTTGGTTCTGATAGTCAAATAATTACTACTTTGTTAGTACAGTGAATTTAAATTTTTAATAAAATAATTTTTTTGCACTTAATTATTGTTTTTATTTATTTAAATGTTTTGGCAAAAATACATTACTTTAAATATATTATAACTACAAACTATTGTGTTTTTATATTAAAAAAAAAATATATTTTAACTTTCTTACTTTGAATGTTTTACAAGAAACATCTTTTAGCAGTGGACATTTTAGTGAAGCCGAACGTGGACCCGCATTTTAGTGCCGGTGGTGCCCACTGAGATCCAAATTCAAGCGTTGTACCGCTAGACCACACAGGCACTTCTTTTACTGTAGATTTTGTAACATGTATTGCTCTTAATATCATTTTTGAGTTGTTTGTTTAGCAATTACTATTTTTAATATGTCAGTCATAATAGTATTTATTAACTTTAGAAAAAACTTTCATAAGATTATAGTTACAAAGATTGAAACAATACTTGTTTGTCTAAAGTTAAAGCATAATATTGCACATTTTGGTTGATTAATTTAAAGATTATACTGTTAACCATTAAACTAGCTACATTTTATTAATTTTATTATTTTATTGATTTAATGAATCAAAACAATATTTTATCAAATTTAATTTGAATACAACTATCAAGTGGCCAACCAATAGTGTACAGAATGTATTCATGTAATTGTCAAAGTAGGAAACGCTGTTCACCTTTGCAGGCCCTAGCTTGTTACTGATTTAAAACCGTAATTTTTACCACTGAACATGTTTGATTCAATTGTTATAAAAATGAAATAATTATAACAACAGAATATAATGCATAATTTAGGCTTACTATATTAATACATTGTACTTATTAGTTGTGCACGTACATTGTGTCATTTATAGCGTATTTTAGTTGTTTATTCTAAATAAATAAACAATATCATTTTAGAACAATAGATGGTTTACTGTTATACCATATTCCAATATTGTTACAAAACCAATTATTTATTGGCAACACTACAACCATTTGTTAATATTAACATTAGATGTTTTAACTTACTTAAGTTTGAAATATTTTACGGTAAATATCTTTCAATAGTGGACATGCTGGCTTGCATTTAGTGTTGGTAGTGGGAATTAAATCTAACGTCCACCGGGTTTAGGTGCAGCTCTGTATCACTAAACCACCCCGGCATATATATATATATATATATATATATAATAGGATTGGTAGTAATTATCTTTTTTAACAATTCTTTTCTCTCAACAAAGGCTTAAAATCTGTTGATACAAAGCTCTTTTTTTAAATAATGGCTTTTTTCTACAAAAGGATTAATCTTTTTAATAGATGTAGTACCTAAAGTAATTGAAGCGTTTGACTCAGAACTCGATAGACGACAATTTGCATCCAACCAATGATGTTAAATTCAGCTCGATATTTTATTTTGTCAAATGTCTATGTGCTAAAGGATATTTTCGGTAGACTCTTTAAGCAGCTACAAGAAATTAAACAAAAAATAAAAATGCAATTAACATACTTAATAATTTCTACTACTTTAACAGCACATATATATATATATATATATATATATATATATATATATAAATATAGAACAATACTATATAGAACAACCTTAGATAAGATGTTTTATACAAAATAATAAAAATGTATTCATGCAAAAATATTTTTAAAAAGTTGAAATATTTTTTCTGTATTCTATTTCAATTCAATATTTAACTAAATTAATTTTGTATTCAAAAAAATTACTTAACAAATTGTAAATATTAATCTTTCAACCATTACATATATTGACATGTGCAAAAATTGAGTTTATACAGTCGATATAGCACGTAGTTAAGTTAAATGTTTTGTAAATTACTTAATTCATTTTGTTTTTGTTTTCAAAAAATAAAATTTAAAAAAGTAAATACGTGTTTTTAAAAACAACAAACGTTCAACATTCTGTAAAAGTTAAACAACATATTAATAAATTATATGAAATATTAAATTACATTTAATTTACTTCAACTATTTTTAAAATATAAAAAGTTAAATAATACCGTTTTCTAAAACACAACACATTTTTATTAGTAGATAAATATTTAAAATGCTCAAAAAGGAGTGACACTTGGCAGGAAATATTAACGCTATTTTTATGAACACATTTTATTATTTAGTGTTAAAAACTTCCATGTAGTCATTTATTTAGTTTATAGAAAAAATATTTTGAAAAATCTTGCGGCAATTATTATTATTATTATTAAAAAAAGTTTAAATAATACAGCAGGAGTAAACTTATTAAAAATATAATGATATAAACCACATAAAGCAATTTAATAACAGTACTAATGAAATGGAATAATGGTCCACTGATTGTAGGTTGGCCCACCTAATTCTCACTTTGTGTTTTGATTGAAACAATTGACGTTGTTTTATTAGCAAAATATGTGTTATCCATGCTCATTTTTTAATAATTGTTTCAAATTAAAAATTAATTATCACTTTTATTTATGCTATGGGCAAAGTTATATAATCCCCAATTGAAAAAAGTTCACTTATGTCTTTGTCTGAATTGACATAAAAAGGATAGGTAAAATAGTTATCTTTTTGAATTTTCCATGTTTGTAAAGCAACCCAAACAACTGCCTTTTACATTTTGTATGCGGCAAAACCTTAGTAGGCACAGCAAACGTAGAATAACAATGAAGTGTTTTGGTTAACAAACTGTTTTCAAAAATGGACAAGGCTTTTTAATTTTTAAGTCAGAATTATATTTCTTAGCCTAGCATATGGTAAGCCATATTCTGAAAAATGTTTTGCGTATTGTGTGCATGGTTGCAACTGTGTAGTAAGTATAATTTATAAATACTAAATAAAAACAACCTAACATTTTTTAATTATGACTATTTAATTAAACATAATTGATTATTAAAATTATTCATTTTTCCTTTAAATGAACAAACATTACATTTTTGCGATTTGTACGTTGTTTTTACTTGTTTATTTAAATATTGCAATTTGAATAATTAAGTAAATTTAATTGTCTTTTAAAGCGACTAAATAAGCGTTAGTCTTAGTTTGTTTGTTTTCTGTTATTATAATCTATATCGGCAAACAAGTAAAGACTAAGTGTCTCCAGTTAACAAGTATTAAATCTGATTATTATACAACGTCCACGTACTCATTAAACAACCATTAATCAAGGCGTAAACTAAATTATACTACTGTGCACTCGGTCTTTCATCCATGCTAGTCCGCATTCAGCACACAGAGGTGCAGAAACAGGATTATACCAATTATCATAAATCAAAACTTTATACATATTACAATTTTACATTAAAATTTTCAAACAATAATTCAATTACGTGTCATGTCACATTTTCTTGCAAATCGTTTAATTAGTTATAAATGACACTATTTTGGTTCTCTTTAGCGGACCCAATAATCTTGCACAACTGCGATTTTTATAAATATAATGTTTAACCCAACCGAAATGCTACAGTTTCTCACACGTGTTTCCATCTACTAAATATTTAACATGTTTACTTATTATAATATTACTTTCATAAATGGAGTATATTTCATTTTTAGAATATCATCGACTTGTTCATCGCTTCTTGCTGATGCCAAAAATATCGAAATTTTTTCCACTTCTCTACAAATATTTTCTAATTATGCACTTGGCAAAAAAGTTACCACACGCCACGTTATCACACAAGCTAACTATTTAGCGTTAAAAATTGGGCATATTAATACTTGAGCCGTTATTTACAATTGTCATAAAAATTATCTTTTTATATTGATGTCATTGTTTGCAGAAATGACGACGTTTTGACACTTTTGTAACAAAATATAGTTTTCTCAAATGCAAAGCAACCAACATCTTAATTTCTTAATCAAACTTAACTTTTTTCCACAAAATTGAAACAAATAAATGTTTGACTGCAAAATTAACGGTATTAAAATTTATATAAAATTAAATTATAATACTAGCAAATTTTATAAATGTTTCTATGAAAAACCAATAAAATTAGGTATTGAAAATATACCTGATGTCTATAATAAAATTGAAATTTATTATAACATAAAGTAGGCGGTGTAAGATGTGAACTTTTTAAATGCATCTAAAATGCATATCCACAGTGATCTTGGAATCGGTTTGTATATGTATTGAATAAGGTCAAATGTTGGTTAATATCAAACTGTTTACTAAAACTGTTGGAAAAAAATACTTAAAATTGTTTATATATATATATATATATATTATATATATATATATATATATATATATATATATATATATATATATATATATATATATATATATATATATTGTACACACATGTAATTAACAAATTTAACAACAAAAATTGTCAAGTATTCAAAAAGTTTAATATTACTTATTTTTAAAATGTTGTTTAGGTAAAGTGTTTATTTTGTTTGTATATCAGTAATTAATCAACTAAAAGGATGTAAAATATTGTTTTAAATTAATATTTTCAAATTAGAAATTAAATTCAAAATAAACTATTGTTTTCTAAATGTTAGAAAATTTTAATAAAAATTAGATAAACAAAGTTTCGATTTTATATATATTCAAGTTAAATTCTTTATGTTGAAACAATAGTATTCATATTTTCTAGTGGCAGACTTACTAAAATCTTACCAAGCAAATAAAAACATTTTAAAATATCTATTTAGATTTATTAATTTGTTTAAAATATTAAAAACTGAAAACATTGATTTTATTTTCAAATTATTTATGTTTTTAAGCAATAATAAGTGATAAACTTTGTTTAGAAACAAAATAGATTAGCGTTTTTGTTTTACTAAATATAAACATTTTCATTATATACAAAAATGCATATAAAAGTTGTAGAATAAAAAAATTATTTCTAACAATATTAAATACAAATTTTCGTATAACTAATTAAAATAACTCAATATGCATCTATTTATTATTTATATTATTTTATATGCTTTACGAGAAACATTTTTTAGCAGTGGATATTTTAGTGTCGGTGATGGGGATCAAAGTTTGATATTACAAAACAAGGGTAGATTATAAAACCGACTTGAGGAAAAGAAAATTGTAAAAAATCTTATTGGTCAATTGTCTTGAATAAGTGTGAGGCACGTTGGTGCATTTTTCTATTATACCTTAAAAATGTATATAAAGTGGAAATTTGTGACATGGCATCCTTTTTCCACTATATCACTCCTAAGATGAGTTTAATCATTTACCCTAAAAGTTTTTAGTTGATTGTTGGAATCAATTTAATTTGAATCTTTTCATTCCTATTAAGCATTGGGAAAAAGGTAAACATTTGCAATTAGCATCATTTTAGTTAATTTCTTTCTACTCCAAAGTGCATTTTTGATAAACCGCTTTTTCAACTGCTTGCCTATGAGCATCCTAAGCAATACTGCTACTTACCTAGTTACCTGCATTTAAACTGTATATCAAATATTAAAAACATGTACACAGTAAATTCGAACACAATAAATAATTAAATTGGCTTTGTAATTGAAAAATTGATCTTAAAATTTTGTATTTGTTTATGTTTCTATACCAATCAGTCGATAAACTTGAATATATGCGTGAAACTGAAAGTGCATACAAATATATTCTATGATGCGCTAATTAAAACAGTGCATAAACATATCAAATATTATTTTGAATATGTTCAAACTTATGTGGTATACTAAATAAAATAAAATCTGAATTAATTGTGTCAATAAACCGATCAAGTAATAAGTAACATTTAATTTTCAATACATGTCATTTTATCGTGTATATATATATATATATAGTAAACATTATTAACTTGTTATCATAAAAAATTCTCATTTATACATCTAATTTGAAACCAAATAATGTTCAATATTTGCCGATCATTAATCAAGTATTTTTGCATTTGACTATTTTATTATTATTATTTGTTTAGAATACAACTCAAATCCAACTTGCATTTAAATGTATCAGCCAAACACCAGTTGCACCAGTCATGTCGGTTGAACAAACTAGCCTTATCTCGAGCCGAACTGAAGGATGCCAAAAAGGTTGTTGTCAAATTGGGCAGTGCTGTAGTAACCAATTCTGACCGAAGTGGATTGGCACTCGGACGATTGGCTGCTATAGTCGAGCAGATTGCTGGACTTTGTGATGAAGTACGTTGGATTTGGAATTGTACTATATATATATATATATTGGGTTTTATTATTTAAGCGTTTAAGCAGAAATATTTGTCAACATGTAAACATTAGTGCACGTGGACATTGATTATGCAATTTTAGCACCCGTTTACTAGAATATCATTTTACTAGAATAGGCAATATTCTTATCAAGTACACGTGTTTATCGTTTGCAGTTAATAGAAATCATTGGATGGGCTTGATTCGAGATGTAATTGATATGTAAAGTCAGCTTAGTTCAAGTGTCATTTATTAAGTGCAAGTTTTAAAAGTTAATATTCTGCAGGTTTTTTTGGTAATTTGGACTATCCTGGGCGATAATAACCGGTAAGGGGTGTTTATTGCCGATAATGACTGTAACTGGAGTACGATAATGAATTGGTAGAAATATAGTGGGTACATTTTTGAAAGTAAAACCTTGGTTTTGGTGTACTTATTCATTTAAAAACAAAAAGAAAATTATACACGGAAATGATAGTATTCTGGATTTACAAAACAATATAATTTCTAAATTCATTCAGACAAAACAAAATGTTTTATATATTAATCTTTATACATAATGTTATAATGAAAGTTCATACGTACAATTAAAACATTAATAATAGTTTTAAATTATTGATAGAAAACCCATTAGTTATAATTGCTTAAGGAATTTGTATTACATTATAAATGGGTGTATATTTATTTTTTTAAAGTTTTTGCGAATTTTTCATTAAATTAAATAATATTTTTATGCTAATTTTGAACATAATTTAAACTTAAATTACTTGCAATAAAATGTTATAGTTCATACTATTACTAATAATAATTAACCACTATCTTTAATAGATTATTTATACTAAACGTCCATTATATAAAACGTTCGTAAACGTAGTCGTACAGTATTTTTAAGTACATTTACTTTTTTCTACATATTTATGTGTGTCAATTATTAATTTTACTTAATTACTTAAAATTACAAATAAATATATCTCCTTTTACAAACCTTTTTTGTTTGTGTAAAGACATATTACAATAATAATTGTAATCGTATTTTCTCAAGCCACATCCCTCAAACGTGGTAAATTTTCAAGAGTAATTAAAGTGACTAAAACGCTAGACTCAGCTGTTTAGGTACAAGTTTAAATGTCATCTTGAATAATAAAAGTAGATCTCTGTTTGGCTGTTTTAAATCTTCATTCAGTAAAAATTGTCTTTTTCTGAAACATGTAGCCAACATATATATATATATATATATATATATATATATATAATGTAGCCAACATATATATATATATATATATATATATATATATATATATATACATAATTTAAAATTTTAATATTAGGGCAATTATTAAACATCGGTAGAAGTTATTAAGTTAGTAATAAAAATTCTATTAATAAAAATATATTTCAATGTTTTCACTTTGCTGCAAATAAAATTGTAATATTTAAATCCAGGTACAAAATATACGGTTTTATTTAAAACATATTTAGATAAAAAAAACATTTGTTTATTTTAATTTAAATTATTAGTTATAACATAATATAATTATAACACAACAATTCAACTAAACTATTTAAGATATTTTAAATGTTTAAACAAATAAATAAACTGTAATTTAATCATTTATACTAATATATATATAATGAATATGGTTATTTATTTAGTCATTTACAAATTCTTATCTATTTATTATCCTGTAACACCATTTAATAAAGCAAAATAAAGCACTGTGAATATTTACATTAATCTATAAAATTTTACTAAATATTTTTGCGTCTAATTTCTTATAGTAAAAGCTTTTAAAAACTGATATTTAGTTAATTTAATTTTAAAAGTATTTAATTGTAAAACAGGTTATGTTCATTGTAAACTATTTTAAACGAATTCTTTGAACTTATTATTTGATATCTTACTACGTTTTTTTAATTTCATTAATTTCTGAATTAACAGTTTTAAAAATTAATTTATGGATTTAATTTATTAATAATTAGTTAATAAGTTTTGGAATAAATAAACGTATAAATTCAAAATAAACTTTGCATAAATTGTATGTATGTTTCGTGTAGATATATAGTAGTTTATTATAAACAATTTATAAAAGTTATTGACAATAATAAATATATACATTAATTTGCTTTACCACATTAAGTCGGGAAACACGCAAACCTATTCTATATTTATAAAAAAATAAGTTATTACTGTTATAAGTTATTTGAATTATTTGAATAATTGTAACAAATACCACAAGAATGTATAAGAGTATTAATAAAAATTAATTTGTTATGTCGGATTGTTCTTTCTGTAAAAATAAATAATAAGAATTAAAAATAATATAAAGTTCTTAATAGTTACTTTATTTCTAAGTGTATTCACTTGAAAATATTTATTTTTAAATGTTGCATTAGTGTAAAAAGCATACTTTAGAAGCTACTTTTATTAAAACGGAATTACTAAATACCATTTACGATTTCATTAATTATTAATTTAAATGTTTAAAATCATTATTTAAAAATACATTTTAATAATATGTTTTAACTTTTTAATCATAAAAAGTTTTGTTAATTTTTTAATAGCAAAAACAAAGCACCAGAAGTATATTTTATAATAGTAAAATAAAGCATTTTTAAATATTAATTATTTTTAATTGTAGCTGGTAAAACACTGATTTAAAAGGATTAATACATTACATATTAAAATAAGTTACTATGTATAAAACAATTTGTACAAGCTTAAATGTTTACGGTAAAAAAATATTTATGTAATAAATATTATATTAGTGTTATAAAAAGCATTAAATAACCCTTATTTAAAAAATTATATTAATTAACTTAAGAAGTGGAAATTTTAAAGTAAAATATAATAACATTTTTTAAGCTAAAATATAATTTACTTATGCCAGAGTCACAATTGTTTATAAAAACAATAATTTGTGTTATAATTTCACAAAATTAATATTAATTGTATTTAAATTTTTTATTTTTTGCGTAAAAAAAACTTAATTTAAACATAATACAGGCTAAAATAAATATATTTTTGAAAATCGCCATTCAATAGTTCTGATATTAATGACATTTATTTTGTTTTTGCATAGTAAAGCAAAACAAGTGTAAGCATATTTAAATCAAAATATATTTATCTAAAGTAATTTTTTGTTAAAATTTAAATTACATAAAACTATATCAACATTTTGACCAGGATCATACCAAAACATCTAAGCCAAGTGACTACAAACACAAATCATTTCATTTATTATTTAATATTTTGTTGTAAATTATACATAAAACAATTTAGTAACCCTAAAAATTAGATACATTTTGTATTTTTTTAATATTTGGCTTTTTATTATATGTTCATAGTTCTACTCAATCTTAGATCATAAGCCAGTTAATATTTTATGTAATTTTTTTTTTTAGTTATATATATATATATATATATATATATATATATATATTAAAAGATACTTGCGTTTTAATTATTATATTGTATTACATATTTTCTAATTAAGGTGATGTTTTTTGTATGTTATGTAGTTGCTAGAGATCTTTCAGTTGAATAATCACTTTTTTGCGACAATTGTTGTAATGGCTGTATTTTATTTTGAGGTATTTAGGCACAAATTTATTTTATTTTTGTTAAATGAGGTAGTTTATTTTAAAGTTGAAAACCTATTTTAATGTTGTTAAATTATTTTTTAAATATAAAAAACTTTTGCATTTATACTTTTAAATGTATGCATTTATGATTTTTGTTTTATGGTTGATATATTTTATTTAAAATAAAATATAAAACAATTATATATATATATATATATATTATATATATATATATATATATATATATATATATATATATATATATATATATATATATATAGTCAAAAACGTGCTTATACATTTGAAAGTTATTCTTTTTCTTTAAAATTAATTTTCAAAATAAAAGAATTGTTAAATAAACTTTGTTTTATTTCTTATACATATTGAATTGTAATAACTAGAAACATACAATATTATTAAAATATTAGTATATATATGCAAGTTAATAAATATTTTATAAAAAATATTTTACTTATTTACACATTATAATATATTACTTTTATTTATTTTCTATTATATCACGGGTTCACTAATAAAATCTTTATTTCTCACCGGTGTCAGAATTAAAATCTTGCTTTCTAAAACGTTGACCATTGCACTACTTAAAAATAAACAAATTTGATACAGTTTATTCGAATAAAATAAAACTATATATATATATATATATATTTATTACTTGAAATAATTTATAGAAAACATCTTTCAGCAGTGGACATTCTAATGAAGCCAAACGTGGACCAGCATTTGGTAGGGATTGAACCAATAACCTCCCAGGTTCGAGTCAAGCGTTCTACTGCTAGACCACTCAGGCACACACACACACACATATATATATATATATATATGTACATCACATACAAGCATATACAATTCTATTAACTTTTGTTTTCTGCTTAGGGACGTCAATGCCTTCTCGTAACAAGTGGGGCAGTGGCTTTGGGCAAGCATTCTCTAGGTGTTGATTCACCTTCGAGCAGTCGTGGAGCAAAAGCGGCAATTGGAATGGCTGAAATGGTTTCATTGTATGGTCATTTATTTGAACAATGTGACTTGAGAACTGCTGCGGTATGTTAATAGTTGATATATATATACTGGATTATTTTGTAGTTGTCGCTTATTTTAAAAACTCACTATTGTGTCATAAAAACACTGTTATTTAAAATTAATATTATGCTGTTGCTCTATAATTCGAGTCTAAATGAACAATAACGGTCATTTTAAAAGTGCACGTAGAAATTCAAAGTGGAATTGTAGCACCGACAATAAGTGTCAGCATTCGTTTCATTGTGTTAAGTATCCATCTGCTGGCGATTGTTTGTTTCTTACTAAAAATGTTTTAAAATATTTAGGGAAAAATATAATTAAATATTGTGCGATGTCAATGCAAGTAACAACAACTTAACTGTATTTCACTCGTTTATTAAAGTTAACAAACGTTTAACAAAATAAAGGTATTTGTTATTAGTTAAGTAAAAATGATCCCTCTTTTGTGATTTATTAGTTAGTTTGCAATTTACTTTTGGGATGCTAATGATTCTGAGGATTTGAGTAATGCATATAAAGTTTCAATTTCAAATTATGATAATATTCCTAACTGTTCCTCCTCTACATGTATGCAATGTATCCTGGATTAGATGCCTATATGCATGTAGACCAATAACAACAGGTACCAATGCACAGAGGTTTTTTACACTTATCAAGATCGTTCAATATACCGTACAAATTTAGAAATAATAAAAAGGCGACTGGGTCACCAACCGCAATGAATAAAAAAAAAGTTTGCTTTTAACAACCATCTTCAAAATGTGATTGGGTATGAACATTCATTTCAATTTGTTTTTGGGACAATTTGTTCTAATCAGTGTTCAGTATATATTCTATTTGCATCAACATCAAAATTAAAATCATGATAAGCAGTCACCCTTAAATTTTAAATAAATCTTTTTCAATGTTGTATAATTTTCAAAAGGTAGGATAAACAATCAAACAAACAATCATTTATTACAAATGTATTTAAAGTTCAGTTTAATGTTTTACGTCTTTAAACAATTACAATTAATTTTAAATCAGAATACATTTTTGAAAATAATGTTTTTACAAAAGTACCGTTTTTGATATTATTTTTGAACACACTTGATTTATCTACATTGGGTTAAAACTGACTATTTGTTTTGGTGTACAGGATTTAACTAATTCATGCGCATTTTACTGTTTATTTAATTTCAGATGCTTTTGACCCCAGTAGATTTTGATGACGAGCATCGAAGAGCATATTGGAGACGTGCATTGCAAGATCTATTAAACCAGGGCGTAGTTCCCATTATCAATACAAACGACGCCGTTGCTTGGGCAGAAGAAAATATGATCAAAACTCAAAGTGTACGTTTATAACAATTCAAATGTTACTATTATTATTATTATTGTTATTGTTATTATTATTATTGTTATTATTATTAACATTATTATCATTATTTATGCATACTCTATAAAATGGTAATATAAAAATTGTGGGTTAAGTACATTTAATATTGGAGTGTAGCAAATTATAAAAATGCACTATTAGTTGTTTACTTACCTAAGTAACAAATTGATAAATTAACAGTAAAATAATTGACGTAAATGCACTCTAATTTTCAAAGTAGCATTGGAAATTGTAAAAATTAAAAAATATCTAATTCTTAATTTTCTTTTATAGATAAAAAACTCAAACTGAATATAATTAACATTAAGTGCTTTTAAATTTGAAATTTTCTTGCATTATAATATTATTAACACAAAGTAGTATTAACAAGAAAATATTACATTATCCTTCTAAGTAGTTTCACACAAATGATCTAAATTATGAGTATAATTAATTGCACAATAATACAGAAATGGACTCTACATCCACTTACACTATTATCTAGATATGACATGTTATTAAATAAGGGATTAGAAGATTTAAACTGTGAAATGAATTCATAACACATAAACATACACAAAAGCGTTCCGATTTCATGTATTATTTTGTGTGCAATATTGCTGACCTTTGAAGGAGTCAAAAAAAGCACCAGCTGTGAAGGATAATGACAGTTTGGCCGCTCGTTTAGCATGCGAATTGTCGTCCGACGTGCTCTTACTTGTTTCCGATGTTGATGGCGTTTATACAGCACCACCAGGAAGTCCAGGAGCACGATTTATAGCCCAATACGAAGTTGAAGAAGATTGCGAAAATGATTCGGCATTTTCGCTCAATAGAGAAACTGTTCATTTTGGTAGCACATCAAATGTAGGAACTGGTGGAATGCAAAGCAAAATTGCATCAGCTGTTTGGACTGTTCGTCAAGTGAGTGTTTCAAATATTCGGTTTATTATCTGTGGGTTTTTTTATTAAAACAAAACATTCTACAGCATGTATATTAGGCTTAACCAAATGTGAACTCTTTTTTTAGTGTCAATAATGAAACCCAAGCCTTGTTTAATAAAAAATTATTTATGTAACTGACTGATAAAGATGTGTACTTTGTAACTAAATTACTAAACGTGTGTACGTTAATTGTATCATTTATAATGTATTTTATTAATCACAATATATTTGTAAAATAAAATTAACTCAAAGTAAAACATGTAAATGCTTGAATATGTTTTCAATTTCGCTAATGTTTCAAAGGGCACGTCAGTTGTTATTGTTCGCGGAAGTCGTCTAAATTGCATTCAAGATACAATGCAAGGAATGGAAGTTGGTACATTTTTTACTGTTACACCAAATAGTTCGGAAAATAACTTACAAGGATCTCACAGCGATCCGGTTCGAATTAGCGCAATTAAAGGTGGTTATTATTGTAAAAACTGCTTTTCTGTTTATTTTTATTAATTGCTTATTTTGTTTTATTGCCAAAATTATTAATGCATTTCGAAAATCAAAAAACTAATTATTTGTTAAAATAACGTTTATTTTGTAAAGTACTAGTTTTAAATTAGTTTAAAAAAAATTATTTTGATTATTTTAATTTGATCAAAATAAAAATCTTTTTAATTTAAATACGTACTAAACATAGGTGTTTTTATTGCCCCATTTTGAAATAAGGAATTTCAATTCAAGACAATTAAACGCAAAAAATTTAAGTTGTTAAAATAAAAATATAATTTAGTGAAAAAATTTTAAACAATAAATTTAGTTATACAAGTTAAACGTCTTACAAATTTGTTTATATCAATTAAAGTACCATTGCATTTAAGTTTAAATTTACTTCTGGATAACTTTTTAAATTAAATAATAAAAAATAAAAAATGATAATTAATGATATTATGTATTTAATATTTATTTAAAAAGCCCACTTTTAAAATATACAAACGACCGAAAAATTATATATATATATATAATTATGTCCAAATGTTTAGATTCTTCATGCATATAAAACATCAACAATTAATATTTTGTTTTTACTCAGCACGCGAAGGATGTATGTCGTTGAATGCTGCTTCGGGCGAACAACGGGCAAATGCAATTGAAATATTGTCCAACAAATTGGTCGAGCATCAGGCCGAAATTATTTTAGAGAATACACGCGATATACGCGCTGCTGAAAGTGCAGGTTTGTAAAATACTGATTCAGTTTAATTCGATTTAGGTCTTTCTGTTGTCTCCAATAAGACAAAGAGTAATTTGTATAATTTTTGAGGTTTTCTATTAAGTTAAATGTTTTATCTGTATATATATATATATATATATATATATATATATATATATATATATATATAATTTATTCATCCAGTTATTCTGGTTGATAACGTGGTCACCTCTTCATTATTTTCCATATTTATACAACATATAAATGATCAACTTTGATGGCTTAATAAGCGTAACAAACGTACAAAAATAACAAAATTTCATAACTGGTAAACGGCATTCTTGTGACATTGCCACTGTTCACAAAAATTGATAAGGGCGCCTAACTTTTTATTAGGGTTATCTCCCTTATCCTAACAGATGAATATGGTATACGTATACCTCAAGATACCTCTTAGGTATCCTGGATGTATGCTTGCACCCACCCGCCGTAGAAAAAGCCTAGTTATATCGCTGTGTACTTGGAGGCCTAGAGACACCTAGTGTAGGATCTAATCAATGCTAACTGTTCTGTAATTTCAAATGGTGTTGTGTGTTACTACCGTTAATAAGCAAATGAATAATTATTTTATTAGGACTTCTACCATAAATGTTTTGGCACAAGTTCAATATTCAATAAAATTTTGTTCATTCATTAGGACTACAGGGCAGTTTGTTAGCACGTCTCCAGCTTGGTCCAAGTAAAATTCAAACACTAAGCGATGGCCTCAAACAAATAGCCAAACAATCAAGAGAACGACATGGCCACGTTGGATGTATGTTAGAACGCACCAAATTGGCAGAAAATTTGTATTTGGAAAAGGTTACAGCGCCAATTGGGGTGTTGATGGTTATTTTTGAATCCCGACCTGACTGTTTGCCGCAAGTAATTTGGCTTAATTTTTTCATATTTAACAACATTAAAAAAGGATTAACACGTTGTGTTTGTAACACAACTTTCTTCAACTTATGCTCAGTTGGTCACAAATCACTTTAGATACCAATTGTTTAACTATTGTTACTTTCTTAGATATTTTATTATTATTATTATTATTATTTTACTACTTTGAATATTTTACTGTAAACGCATCTTTCAGCAGTAGATGTTTTAGCAAAGCTGAATGTGGACCCGAATTTAGTCCCGGTAATGGAATTTGAACCAGTTTGTAAAGAAAAAGCTGTAAAGAAAGAAGAAGATGGGATTCGAATCAACTCGAGCGATGTACCGCTAGACCACTCCGGCATATATGCTTATTTTAGTCACCATTAATTAAATATTATTTGCAAGTTTGGATCCTAATAAAAACTATTTTCTGGATTTGTTGAGTACACATTTAACTTAAAACATTGATTATTTAAACTTAACCAAACAAAGATGTATGATAAATGCTTATGGAAAGATGAAATGGCTGCTCGGTAGAAAACAAATATGTTAATTTAGTCAAGTATTTTAACCAAATATACTCGTGTACATATTTTTTTGTTGTTTGCAAATGCAAAAGATAAACATTAATTGTTTTTACTTACAAAATGTAAATTTGTTTGTATTAATAATGTTTAAAATCACATTTTACAAAAATTAAAATTCCACGGTTTAATTAGAAAAAGTAAACCATATGCAAAACTTATACAAAAGTAACAATTAATACTACAAATAATATTACAAAAAATAACCTTTTATGCAAAACAAAACAATAAAAATACATCTATTTTATTATGCTGAGTATATATATATATATATATATATATATATAATAGGTTACACTTTATTGTATAATGGCACTAATTATGTAAGAAATAATGTAGTTTAGAATGCATATCAAAATATTAATAATTTTTATGTAATAATCATTTATTTAAAAAATGTTTATGTTAACAAAACATTAATTATATTGAAAAAACTTACTTTTGATATGTGCACTTAACAATGTATTGTTTTGTGATATTTTAGTAAATGTAATTACGACTTATTTAGATAATCATAATGTACATTTTTTAAAGCACAATAAACATTTTTATTAAAATTCATTATGAGAATTATAACTTTGAAATTTTTTATCAAGTTAAATAGTTTAAATCAAATTTCTATTAGATTGCAGCTCTATCAATTGCTACAGCTAACGGATTGTTAGCCAAACCAGGGTCAGAAGCATTGCACACTGTACGAGTTTTACACAGATATGTTTGCGAAGCTTTAGAGGAATCCGGATTACCATCAGGAGCCGTTGGTTTACTGGAGGGTCGCAAGGACGTGCAACGTGTATTGAGTGCTGAAAATTCAAAGCCATTCGTAGATTTGGTAATTCCAAGAGGTGGACCTAAAATGATTCAAACTGTTCGTAATACTGTTACTGAATCTGGAACAGGAGTTCCGGTTATGGGTCATGGTGCTGGCGTTTGTCACGTATATGTTGATGAAGACGCAGATCCGGAAAAAGCTCTTCGGATTGGTTAGTGTTACACTAAAAAATGTACCTAATTAAAACAGTTACTTTTATTTTTTTAAATGAAATAATTTATAAATGCTTTCGGTTTGGTGGCTATTTTAACAGAAAATTGAATATTTATAAATTGGTTTTCCTTTTTTATTTGTCAAACGAAAACACATTTCTTAATCACAAAATAAAGTGACTATATTTTCGTTTTAAGCGTCATAAAAAAGAGAAAAGCTGTAAACAAAGAAGAAAAAAGATTTTATAAAACAGAGATTTCAGTCAACGTAGAATTAATAAAAACAAACATTTAAATATTGTATGTTGTAAATTAAGTTTCAAAATGTGTGAAAAATGTATAAATGTTTGTTTTATTTTTGTACAAATACCAAATAATTTGTATAAAATACCTTTAATAATTTTATATTATTAGATTTAAATATGAAATTGACAATACACAATTTCATTTTTATATTAAATTACTATTTTATTTTTATTATATATTTTTAAATTAGTTAAAATTTTTATTAAAATTTAATTAATTTAAACAATCACTTTATGTTTTGAGAGATTTTATTGGTATGAATAACTTTTCATTATTACAAAAATAATTAATTTAAAAAATTAATTACTGCAATTTTTTATTTTTTACAAATTACGTTTTAAATTTATATATATACATGTTTATATATAAATACACTGGTTACACTAAGAAATATTCAGATTTTCACTATTAATAGTTTTGCATATATTAAAAAAAGGTAAATGTTAGACATAGTGTAATGAACTCTTATTTTGAAACAAACATAAATAAAAACAAATTAAAAATTTTTTGAGAAAAATAATTGAAATATTAACATTTTAAAAATATGTTATTTACACAACCTATTTGCTGCATTATTTATCCTTGCTTTATGTACTATATTGAAATTTGACTTATTATGTTACTTCTGAGTAGTATAAACAAATTTTATTAATTTTGTTTGTTTAGTTCAAGATTCAAAGTGTGATTATCCGGCAGCATGCAACGCCATGGAAACATTGTTAGTTCACAAATCGCACACTGAATCTGGTTTATTAGAACGTTTGTGCAACCATCTTCGTGCTTATGGTGTAAGTAGTTTTAGTCATAATAACTATTACTTCAAATAAATATGTAAATGATAGATATTATGATAGACATTATTCACTTTTAAAAACAAAAAAGCAGTGATAAGAAGTGAGCATTTGTCCACTAAGTCACAAGCCTAGTAACTTAGCCTCAGTGTGGCACCTCAGTACAATAGAACTGATTTTTTATAATAATTTTCGTTATTTTAATAATAATCTAGATTATAAATGCATCTTCATTTAATGAATTTATTAAAAAGTAGTAATGATAATACTTTTATATATATATATATATATATATATATATATATATATATATATATATATATATATATATATATATATATAATAAATCAGGTTAAATTGTTTGCCGGACCTGGAATGATTAGATTTGGAAGAAGTTTGACAGACGTCATGGAACCAGCACATGATTTGTCATACGAATATGGCGACCTGCAGTGTACCATTGATTTGGTTGAAAGCATGGACGAAGCTATTGAACATATTGCCAAATATGGCAGTTCCCATACGGAAACTATTGTAACCGAAAACAGTACGTTTGGTTTTTTAATAAAAGTGCGTGTTTGGTAAAAGACAATTATTTATTCTACCAAAGTTACTAATAAAAATTTATTATCCTTTATTAAACATAAAAATGATAAAGATTTTAATTAGATTGGAACTGAATTGTTAAAAATATTTATTTTTAAATCTGTAATGTCTTCGCAATTATAAATTATTATTTATTTTTATAATATACACAATGTTGCTAATATTGATTCCTTGTTTAACACAGAAGCAAAAGCTGAACTATTTTTGCAACAAACTGACAGCGCATGCGTATTCCACAATGCCAGTACTCGCTTTGCCGATGGCTATCGTTTTGGCTTAGGTAATATATCTTTGAATAATGCTAATTTATTTTTAGACAGTTATATGTGTTCATAACAATAAAAATTTGTTTTTGTGTATTTATTAAATTTATATTTTCTTATTTTTTCAGTTATATTATTAAAGTTAAAAAAACATTTGCAATTACGTACATAACAAATATGTTTAATGCTTGTTATTTAATATTGAGCGTTAGTTGACATAGATTTTTAATAGTATATTGTATTTCATCTGTTTTATTTTATAGGTGCAGAAGTGGGAATTAATACAGGAAGAATTCATGCTCGTGGTCCTGTTGGTATTGAGGGTTTATTAACTACAAAATGGATTATTCGTGGCAACGGTCAGTGCGCTTCCGATTTTAGCACAGGCAGCGATAAGTTTGTTCATGAGAAAATACCAGTAAACGATTTATGATTATTCCATTTTCTACAAATAAAAAATTATTTTACTTTAGATTTATAATAATATATTACATTTCACTTTTTAAATAATAATAATTTACTAATAAATTATTTTTAAAATAAAATATTTACAACCTAGCAATTTATTTTTTACTATTCCGATTAATTATAATTAAAACAAAAATTAATTTTAACATATTGAAGATAAAAATGTTTTCAAACTAAATTTATTTTAATGACTTATATTCTTAGTATTTTGTACATTGAGTTATAATTGTTTTTTTTTTAAATAAAACAATGTATGACTACAATTAAGCATAAAACTGAATCAAAACTTGACAGATTATAATATTTTAGGGTAATTGGCACTTGTTATTTATTTAAACCATATTTATCACTTATTAATACATGCCTAAGATAATACATTACTAATATTTATGAAAAATATTATATGTAAAAATAAATTCTAATTGTAATTTGTAACAAAATTTGTTATAGCAATAAGGCATCATACTTCCACTTACTAAAACTTTAAAAATAACACTTTTTATTAATTAAAAGACATAAATATATAAATAAATAGTCATAAATGTTATAATGGTAACAGTTCATACAACATTTACTGCCTACCAGCAGCTTTAAATCTAAGTCTACGATCGTATCAATACAATCCTTTGAAACTCCATTTTGGATAACATAAATAATGCTTTCTACAAGAAATACTTTATTTTAGAAGCCGTTAGCCAACCGATTAAAAACACTAAACATACAGTTAATAACACTTGAATCCGGGCTGTAGAAAATCAAATAAACAAAAGTCCGTTTTTGGTTAGTAATTTTTTGTAAAGTCTAAATAAGTCATACTAAAAAACACATTACCAATTCTAAAATGTATCATACAGCATTATTTTCAACATGCTTTTAATTCTCTAAAGCATCTTATAAATGTAACGACTAAAATAATTTGTTAAGAATTTTTACAAATTCTTTACTGTTCAAATTGTGCTTAGTATGAATAGCAAAAAACACATCATCTGAAATGCTAAATCCAAAATGTATACAAAACAACACACACATTTTTTAATTTATTTTTTTTCTAAAATTATAGAAGATAACTTTCATATTTTTAACAAAATCCCATTAATTTCAATCTTTGTTTACAACTTAATGGAATATGTATTAATTTGAAACACAATTTAGCAAATTTATCCATTTTTCGAAAATCCAATTTTATAATTTTTTTACATTTTCTTTGTTTACTATATTTAAATTTACTTTTTCAATTTTGTTTAATTTTGTAAAAATAAAATAATCATACCTTTTTATTGTCGATCTATACAGTCCACTTTTACATAATTTAAATAATGTTTCATTCACCAAATATTGTTATAAACTAGACACATTTATTTTACATATGTTTTGCATATCAATAAACGTTTACACACCATTTATGTAAAAAAAAATTAATTTTTTGTATCAGGGTTGTCTAGCGGTGTAGCGCTGGATTCAAACCTGGGTAAGCATGGGTTCAATCACCGCCACCGGCACCAAATGCGAGTCTACGTTCGGTTTTGCTAAAATGTCCACTACCGAAAAATGTTTCTCATAAAACATTTAAGTAGTAAAAATAAAATTAAAAAGTATTAGATATAATTCAAATACCGACAATTACCTTTTAATAAATATACGTATAATATGAGCAAAAAAATAGACGGTACATATAACAAATTGCCCAACTTTTGTAGGTAAAATAAAAATGGAACATGGATCTAACTTACTTAATATTTTTTAATTTTTTAGAAAAACATTTATTTTAAATTTTTATATTAAATTATATTTAAAATGAAATAAATATTGACTAGTTAAAGAATGTTGTATAAATTAGTATGTATTTTTATTTTGAAAATTATTGTTTTTAAGAATTAAAATTTAATAAAATTGAAAAATATTTTGTATAAATTGAAGATTTTAGCATTTAAAATATTTGAAATAAAA
This sequence comes from Cardicola forsteri, assembly GCA_025895645.1. Taxonomy (NCBI): domain Eukaryota; kingdom Metazoa; phylum Platyhelminthes; class Trematoda; order Strigeidida; family Aporocotylidae; genus Cardicola; species Cardicola forsteri. The sequence continues at coordinate 1,411,582 of JAKXYG010000004.1, forward strand.
ATAATTTAAGCTTAGGTATCGCATGACCAGTATGTGTATCAACGTCATGCAATTAAACAAATGTATTGCACAAACTTAATCTTTATAATAACTAATTTTCTTGTTTTTCAATTTTTAAAACTGTTTTTGAACTAAATTAGAATTTTATAATGATATTGGTAAAAAGTATAATTTCTTAAAAAATATTTTACTTATACTGTTACAATGTAATAGGTGTTATTTAATTGAACGCTGGTAAAAATTATATTAGGATTTGTAGTTGATGCTTATTGATGCAGTTCACTGAAATAAGGGAATACCTTTTTATATTAATTACATTTTTTTTACGGTACAATGTAATAAGTATCATTACACCAGACTACGATGTTATTTTTACAAACAAACCCTTTATGCCATTCAGTAACATTAAACCAACCTTTTGATTTACCAATAAATGGACAATTTAATACTATATTTGTTGAAAATCAATAGAAATGATGATTGTTTGATGGTTATTGCGATTGACTAAATTAGAATAGAAAATGACGCTGAGAAGAATGCTGTACAATTAACCTATGTTTATTCAAAGACCATTATAATCGTAATTCTTTTAAGAACGTGAGAAAAAGCCCAAAAACAATTTTTTCTGAAAAAATGTATTCAATGTAAAAATTACCAAAACGCTTAAAAATATAAAAAACTCTAGGTAGCAGTAAATCATTAGATCTACAAACATTAAATGTCATGCATATTCATATTGAACAACTGCAGCTGGACAGTTACAGGAAAAACATAGTAACAGTTACTCTCTGTTGTACTAACCACTGCGCTACAATTCTAGTCATAACACTACAATCCTCATGCTAATTACTTTTTTACGTCATACTGTATTCTTTTTTGGATTATTTTAACGTTTAATAAACTGCCAAAAATGTTTTTAATTTTAAGCAAAACTAATCTACAAGTGTACATATTTAAAATACACATTAATTGTGGAACAGCAATCCTCAATCAAATGCGATTAGCCAAGTAATTAAATATTTCAGTGAGTTATGGGTTATGAGTTATGAGCTTAACATTATGAATATGGTAATAACAATGTTTTTATTAATAATAAGAAATCTATTTGATACTTTAACATTATAATACATTTAGCGAGTCCACAAGATAAAACAAGTTAACTAGATAAAGGGTTACAATAAACCAAAAACAATTTGTTCATTATTCTAAAAAATATTTAGTTACAGAACAGTGTAGGTACAATAGATAAACGGACTGCTGTCAAAATCAATGTAAAATAATCAATTCATATTTGTGTCAGTATTTGTTTATGTTGAGCACATCTAAATTGTACAAAAGCATTATTTATATATTATCTTAGCAGTAAAAAAATTTTTTTTAATATTTTATACAATTCTAATTTAGGTCAAAAACAAGAATATTGATATTTTTAAAATATCGAAAAACAAGCAAATTCATTACTTCAAAAGAACTTATATTATAAAATATACACACATTTATAAAATACATTGAAAAATTTTTTTAGGTATTATTCACTGTATGCCAGAATGTCTTCAAAGCTTTTATTTTTAGGTAACTAATTTGCTTGTTTTTGAATTTTTTAAACTGACAATACCCTTGTTTTTGACCTAAATTAGAATTTTATAGTAATATTGGTATAAAAGATGTTTTTTATAGAATATTTTACTTATACTGACTGCTAAGACAATACTTAAATAATGTTTTTGTACAATTTAGATATGCTTAATAAATAGTGACACACAAGCAGATTCATTATTTTACATTGATTTTAACAGCTGTCTGTTTATTTACCGTATACATTTATGTACCGGATTATACCAATATATTGGTAAAACTAAAATGCTGGCACTTATTACATTGTAACAAAAGCAAACATAATTTATGAAATACAATCCCTTATCCCAATTTATTTTAAGCATCAGTAAACTAGAAGCCTCGATAATATTGTCCTCACAATAAAAAAACATAAAAAAATTGATAACATCCAATTTAATACTAATTTTTAATTTAGCATTTATACACAATTGCTTTTCTTTTTCCTACTTTTACCCTGAAATGAAGCAATTTTTTATTAATTACCGTTTTTCAGTTGCTACTGTAATTTTTAAATTTTGCACTTTAACGTTTATTGACACTGTGTCGCGTGTGACGCAATGAAATATAAAAGTTCGTGATCTATGCTCAGTGTGTAGATATGTCGACATAATATTAATGTCTACAGATGGCTTATATTTTGTTGGTACCTAGTTGCTAAAGTAAATGCATACGTTCCCATTGTACTTTTGTGTGATAACTATTCAGACAACAATAACGTCATTTATTTCAAAACAAATTTTCTTGAAACCAAATACTTTTAAAAAATTTGAAAAACAATTCTTTAATTTATTTACCATTACTACCTGTTTATCAAAAGCAATTTACAACATTAGCATTAGGTTGTTGCCACCTTTTTAAAATTTTTTGCGAAAAGGTAGATGATAAAACCAACCAAGGGAAAAGGTTGCAAACGAAGGAACCAATAAGAGCTAGATAACCTTTTGCGTGAGTGTGTGATCACTCGTAAGTTGGGAACAGGAAAGTTTCTCAATGTGTGACCAAATTTGCACGATAATGCAATACAAATCGTATAGTGCTATGTAAATATTGATTTTTCCACCTTATATATTTTTTCAAGGTCAAACAATCGCATTTTGATAGAAGAATGCGCCAACGCGACTCACACTCACTCACGGAGGTTGACTAATAGGATTTTTTAAGATTATTTTTCCATTGGTTGGCCTTATCATCTACTTTAGAAAAAATGCACTTTTGGGTTACACACTCACGAACATTTTCTATCCACTACCCTTTCTTTGCATCATTCTTATTGGTTCAATTTTTACTATAATTTTGTCCACGTTGAAAATGTAGTAGATGATAAAACGGCTAATGTTACCCGCCACCTTTTTCGGGAAAATTCTTATTGGTCGAAATTGATAATTGAAGGTATGTGGCACGTTGGTGCATGTGTATGTGGGTAGGAGATGAAAAAAATGGGTTGTATATAAGGTGCAAGTTTGTGTGTGCAGTGCATTTGGAAAAGGAAAATTTTGTGGAGCGGTTGTTACGTTGACTGGGAGCAGGTGGAAATTGTTGTACGGGATTTGAAGGAGCATGTACGGTTATTTTTCGACAAAAAGCAGAAAAGAGAATCGCAGATACTAATTGTAAATATTTTTGTGTTGTGTTTGGTTTAAAAGCACATTTTTAGGTGTACTTAAAAAGAAGAATGTATTGTTTGGTTAATCCCATTTGATGAGAGTCATTTTTTTCAAAAGTAATGTGTATTTAAAATATGTACAGTTTTACATTGGTTTTATTTAGAGTTAAAAACGTTTTTCGACAGTTAATGAGCACAAAAGTAATGCACGAATGACTGTATTTTTTATTTTATGCGTAATGTTTATATTTAATATACTTTTTTAAACGAATTTGTTTTTGGGCTATTTAAGCGTACGTAAAAGAATTATAATTATAATGGTTTCTGAATAAGTATAAGATTATTGTACGTGTTGGTTTTTATGTAATTTGGGAATTCAAAATGTCAGCTATCAAGTTTTTATTAGAAACTAGATAAGGGGTTACCATAAACCAAAAACAATTTGTTTATCATTCTAAAAAATATTTAATTAGAGAACAGTGTAGGTACAATAGATAAACGGACTGCTGTCAAAATCAATGTAAAATAATCAATTCATATTTGTGTCAGTATTTGTTTATATTGAGCACATCTAAATTGTACAAAAGCATTATTTATATACTATCTTAGCAGTAAAAGTACAATATTTTATATATATTATACAATTCTAATGTAGGTCAAAAACAAGAATATTGATCTTTTAAAAATATTGAAAAACAACCAAATTCGTTACTTCAAAAGAACTTATATTATAAAATATGCACACATACATATATATAACTATTTTAGGTATTATTCACTGTTTGCCAAAATTTTCTTAAAGCTTTTATCTTTAAGTAACTAATTTTCTTGTTTTCATTTTTTTTAACTGTTAATATTCTTGTATCTGACCTAATTTGCTCGTTTTTGAATTTTTTAAACTGTCAATACTCTTGTTTCTGACCTAAATTAGAATTTTATATAATATTGGTATAAAATATTTTTTTGTAGAATATTTTACTTATACTGTTAAGACAATACTTAAAGAATGTTTTTGTACAATTTAGATATGCTTAATAAACAGTGAGACAAAAGCAAATTGATTATTTTGCATTGTCTGTTCATTTACTGTATACATTTATATACCGGTTTATTTCTCTTGTGATGTGATCATTAGTTATTATTAAGCATTTTCCTAGTTGTAAAAGTAAAAAGTTGTTTAAATATACAAGACCTACATAAAGTTATTGCTGCAGTAATTGCAAAATTTACTGTCGCTTTTTTATGTGATAACTATTGACATTGCCATTGCGTTACAAATATTTAATAATCTGATGTCGTGTTATTATCGATTAAGTAAACAAAAATGATAGGTTAAAATGTTCATAATAAGTCCTAAGGTTTCAGTCTGTGCATATGCGTTTAACAAATACGCGGACGTTTTACGATAATTTAATCCAATACTCCTTAATTGGAAATACTTAGTCTTCAGTTGTTTACCCACATAGGTTATAATAATAGAAAGCAAACAAATAAAATTATTCAGTGGTGTTAAAATATGTATGAAATAGTGACGACACTGATTGCAAAATTTCCTATCGTTTCTTATGCTTATTTGTGAGAAGTTAAATCTACTAGCATTATTACAAATGTGTATGTTATAATAAACACCAGTCGATCTTATTCATTAAGAAAGAGAGTAGATTAACCGTTTGTAAAATTCTACTGTTTGTTAAACATTTGAATTGGGATTAAACAATTTTCCATAACCCTAGATAATAATTACTGTTTTTCAGTTGCTACTGTAATTTTTAAATTTTGCACTTTAACGGTTATTGACACTTTGTCGCTAGTGTGACGTAATAAACTATATAAATTATTGATATATCCTTAGCGTGTAGCTACGTCGACGTAATATAAATGTCTACACATGGCTTATATTTTGTTGGTACGTAGTTGCTAAAGTAAATGCCAACTTCCCATTGTACTATTGTGTGAGAACTATTCAGACAACAATGACATCATTTATTTAAATCATTAAATTTTGTGAAAACCTTATACTTTGAAAAAAATTAAGAAATAATTTTGTAATTTATTGCCAGAACATTGCCAAGATAATACAATAATAAATCTATAGATTTAATGTCACCTACATTACCTTCAGATATATTAACAGGACGTTCATTTACAACGTTCTCATTGCTATTGTCTAAATCAGTTACATCTACGAATATGTAGATGTAAGAACAAATTGCCAACTCAGATGAAAGAGGAAAAAGCTATAAGCAGGTTGATCAGCTGTTTGTACTTTTAAAAATTATTAATGTGTTATCACTTAAAAAGGTCAAAAGTAAATTACTTATCAAATGTAGCGACTATGGAAATGCACCTACTGTGCTATTAAAACATTATGTATAAGTTATCCGTTCCATTTCTTCTATCATATTGCATTACACTTTCTCCTAATTACTACATTTACCGACTTTAGTAAAATCCTGTGGAGAAGTTAATAATCGCATAATTTTATGTAAAGTACAGAATATCGTTTGGTAACTACGGTTAATCCAATGTCCCTGCAATCAATGAAAGGATATTTTGGTAAAACAGTGATTTCCTTGATTATCTTTTAATAATTACAATATCATGGAAAAGCAAAAACATTTATCTTCGAAAGGTAAATATTAAAATAAAATACGTTCTACAAGTTTTACATTACACCAGTACAGCAATTGTGTTTAATTATTATAAATAGCCTGTCATTACTAATTCATGCAATAAGTATGCAAACAGACAATGTGTTAGAAATATAAATAATTTCATATTTACTGCTTATGTAGAATATCTAAGTAAATGGAGCCCATACTAATCAAATGTACTATAATAAGACTAACATTGTCACATTACTTACACATTTATTAATTGTAGTTTTACGTCAGATGAACATACTGTGTTATCAAGACATCTTTTTTTAACGAATGCAAAGTATCAGTTAAAAGAATCATTAATTCCATTAAATTATATTCCCATACTACGTACCAGTGACAATTGTACCATAAAACAATGTAACCAGTAAAATACAATCTTTGGTTTCCATTCATAATAAGTATAGGTAAAACAAAAAATACAACAATTTTATTATTGCTTATGAAAATGTAATTAGTGTTTTGTAATGTCACATAATTTAAAACAGAAAATATTCATTTTGTACAAAACCAATGGCTGCTTACATAAATATAATTATTTAAGTTATTTCACGTTCCCTCATTCTACCAAGTAAAGGTAAATATTTATATGCCGCTATTTTTACTTCTCCATGATTTTTTGATTTTACGTTCTTTAACATTTACAGTTTCTTACAAGCCTATACCATATTATTGACTAGTATCTTACATTACAATTGAAAGTGAATACATTTAACAATTATAACTTTACATTTACTACAAATAATAATTTATTCCATTTTTCATTTACTTCTTCTTAGGTACAGTTCCTTCAATCAATTTCCCATAAAAAAAATAATTCACATTTTTGGCTACTTTTCTCATTGTCAGTAAACAAAATTGACCTACTTACAGTGCCAAAAATCAATTTCCTATCTGATCGTCGGGTTAGAAAAAAAAGGTTATTACACCACACACGCACCAACATTTTCTACCCACTAGGTTTTTTTGCACAATTCTTATTGGTTTCCATATCGCAAAAATCTTCAAAAAGGTGGCAAAAATAACATGCCGATAAAACCAACCAAGGGAAAAAGTTGCGAAAAGAAGGAGCCAATAAGAGTCAGATAACCTTTTGTGTGAGTGTGTAATTACTCGTAACTTGAGGATGGAAAAGTTTCAAAAGTGTGACCAAATTTGCACGATGACGCAATACAAATCGTATAGTGCTATGTAAATATTGATTTTTCTACCTTATATACATTTTCAAGGTCAAACAATCCCCTTTTGATAGAAGAATGCACGAACGTGACTCACACTCACTCACAGAGGCTGACCAATAAGATTTTTTTAAATTCTTTTCCCCTTGGTTGGTTTTATCATGTACCAAAATTTGTGTGTGCACAACAAAAATGTTATGAAGCGGTTGTTTCGTTGAGCAGCTGGAAATTGTTGTACGAGATTTGAGAAAAGGTGCACAGTTGTTTTTCGATAAAAAGCAGAGAGGAAAGTTGCAACAACTAATTTTAAATATTTCCGAGTTGTGCTTTGTTTAAAACCACATTTTTAAAAGAAAAATGTATTATTTGGTTAATCCCATATGATACAAAGTCGTTTTTTGCAAAACGTAATGTGTATTGGAAATATGTACAGGTTTACATTGGTTTCATTTAAAGTTTAAAAACATTTTTCAGCAGTTAATTGAGTACGAAGGTAATCCACAAATGATTTTGTTTTTTTTATGTTCTGTATAATGCTTATATTTCATATATTTTTTAAAAGATTTCGTTTTTAGGCTATTATTTGCGTACGTAAAAAAATAACGATAATAATGGTTTGTGAATAAGGATAAGATTATTGTATGTGTTGATTTTTTGCAACTATTCGTAACTAATGCTTAGGATGCGCTCATAGTTTATATAATTTTGGAATTCAAAAGCAGAAGTTATATCTAATATTTGAAGAAACCAAATTCCAGTTAATTTTAATGGTTGTTCTGATAATATATATTTCTAACAATTTTGTATTATGTAGAGCCAACTTTGTTAAAACTTAATTTTTGGTTTAGAAAGAAAAATGCACCTAGTTAAAATGTTTATAATAAGTCCTAACGTTTCAGTTTGTGTAAATACGTACGTACCTGGACGTTGCATAATGAATGAATCCAATACTTCTTAATTGGAAATACTTAGTCTTCAGTTGTTCGCCTACATAGATTATAATAACAGAAAGCAAACAAATTAAAACCAATGTTTATTCGGTTGCGTTAAAACATGTATGAAGTAGTGACAACAGTAACTACGGAATTTCTTATTGTTTCTTATGCTTTAACTGTTCACGTTCAAAATGTGTTACTAATGCTTTATAATTAGATGGTAAATGTATTATGGATTGAGTAAAGAGAAACATTTACCTACTATAAAATAAATTTATAAGAAATGACATCTACTAACATTATTATAAATGTATAATAAATAAACACAGAAGGATGCTTTTAATAGCAAAGAGAGTATATGAAGTGTTTGTAAAATTCCGCTCTTTGTTAAGCATTTGAATTTGGATGATTTGATAAAACAATATTTTATCACCAAATTAGTTCAAAATCTGGTAGTGATAATGAGGAATCTATTTTATATTTTGATATCATGATTCATTTAACAAATTCATGAGATAGGACATCAATCGCCTAGATAAAAGGTTACCAGAAACGATTTTGAACAAAGAACACACTTTTTGCAATTCTTATAGTACACCAGTGTCCATTTATTGGTAAATTAAAAGGCTTGTGTAATGTTATTGACTTTCTACTGTAAAATAGTGTAATTCATGAAAAACCAGACCTTACGGAAGATGAATTGTTTATAAGGTCGTTGTTTTTCTAAAACATGTGCCGGAGTGGTCTAGCTGTACCGCGCTCGACTTGGGCATGAGTTTAAATCCTACCACTGGTACTAACTGTCTGTCCACTTTGAGATTTACTAAAATTTCCACTGTTGGAAGACATGTTTGTCGTAAAATATTCAAAGTGGTAAAAATAAATAAATAAAATAAAATAAAAATGATTATATTCTGTATTAAATATTTTAAGTTACAAAACACTATGATTAGATGTGAATAATAAGCAATAACATTATTTCTTGTTAACCCACTAGTCGCAGGGAATAAAATAAGAACACATCATCTGATTTAGACGACAATCAAACATTCTAAATAATACTAATAATATGTACAACAGTGAGATTACTTAACGAGGCCCATTTCCCGCCTGTTTTCATTCTGTGATTGGTTAATCGATTCACTTATTAATTGAGATTCGGTGCCGTCGTAATAAATTATTTTCCTTTTATATCAATAACAGAGCAAAAATTAAAACACTTATTGATAAAAACTGAAAGGACGTTAGAAACGAAGTTGGACGGATGTTTTTGGAGCTGATATTCACGTTATTACAATTGTAATACTGTATAAATACAATGACTAAGTTATTAGATAGACTGCTCTATGCACGGTTCTATAAATTGAAACTAACGTTTCAGTTATCCTTTTGCCATTTATTATATACTGCTAATATATATATATATATATATATAGATTACAAAAGTAACAGATTTTACAAAATGTAGGGTTTATATAACATGCTATTTTGTTGTACTTTTAAAAACATTATAATTTAAAGCATTTGAATTGTTATCATAAAATAATAATTTAAATTTAAGTAGATAAAAACAGTTGAGCCTTTTTCAATACATTGTGGATACAACTATATTAAAATTAACCACTATGCTCATACATTTAAATAAATAAAATACAATTAAAATAAATACTAATTAAACATGTTTGTGATGTGAGTGCATTTTTTAAAATGACTACAATTATTAAAATTTTATTGATTAAAACACAAACAGTTGTAGTTTTCAAAACTATGCATTAGGTGGAACATGTTAAAGCCAAATGTTTAATTCTTTATTATAAAGGATAAATTTATTTGATAAAATCAATATAATCAATATAACCCAATTAAATAAATACACTAATAAATCTCAATAAATTGTGTAAATATTAACTCTCTTGTTAGACAACTTATTGATTGAAAAAATGTAACCAATTAATAAAGTAGAAATATATATACTACTAAGTACATGTTAAAGTAGTGGTACATAAAAAAGAATAATTTTAAAAAGAATGTTTATATATATACAATTAATTAAATTAGTTTATTGAGTTGTTTGTAGATAAGTCTGTTGTAAATAAAAAATTGTTTATTTGTGTCGTTTGTGTAAAAAGATAATCGGTAAGTAGTTCAAAAAATTATATCGCTATTTTACATAAACGCAATTTTAGCTGGTAAAAATGTTTTTTATTTTTATTTAAAATAAAAATTTTTTGTTACTATAGTGTAACACTTAAAAGTATGCTAAATTTATTTTTAAAAATTGTGCAACAATTAAAAGAAAAGGAAAAAAAACAACAAAAACAATTTTTTGCTGCACGCCATCTTTGAAAAGCCATTGAACAGAACTAGAGAACAATTGTAATTTGTATATAGCAAAACTGTTGCTAAAATATTTTTTTTAATAGATGTATTTTTCAAGACATACATTTATTTTATCGATTTTTGCTGCTGAAAAGTTGAACAAGAAACATTATTTCGCAAGTGGACGTTTAGCGAAGGCCCAGACGAAGGTCCACATTTAGTAATCGTTAATGTAAGACTTGAATTCAAGTTCATTCAAAAACAATTTTAGCGACTGGATTTGACGGTCTATTTAGTGATAAATTATGTTAAGAATTATTTATTATTATTTTTATTATCTTTTTTCATTATTTAGTGTTTGAGTAACTAGGGACTATTATAAACTTGTAAAATAAAAACTACAGTTTTATAACTGTTACAACAATACAATACTATACAATAGTTGAAGAAAACTATAATTATATATACATATATATTGTAAGTAATAAAAAATTGTGTGAAATATCAACTGGTGCAAAATCGGGAATGGAGTAAAATGATTAACATGATTTATAAAAACAACTATTAACAAAAATACAGATTACATGAAATTTTTCAGTCATTAAATGATTAAGAACATTACAAAGTTAAAAAAATTCAATAGTTTATGTGATCGCCATTGTTTTAAAAAACATAATTCAGGCGTTTTGGAATGCTGTCGATGAGAGTGTTGATATATTCTTGTTTCATCTCATATTGAATAACAAACAGAATGCGGTTACATAAATCCTCAATTTCAGTATGCTTATTGATGTTGTGCTTTAGCATACTGAAAAACATTTTTAATACCATTAATGTCCAGGCTGTTTGGTGGTAATTGAGTGAAAGAAAGCTTTTTCTATTTTAGCCCATCTACTGTCTAAACGTAAATATAAAACAAATAAAGTGAATCTAGATGAATTTGACGTTACCTTTTTGGGCGTATGACATGGAGCATTGTCTTGAAAAACAGTAGTAACCCCAATAAAACAAATAAAGTGAACTTGAATAAATACGATGTTATCTTTTTGGACTCATAACTTATGAGAAACAATAGTAACCCCGGTATAAGTGTGCTGCATTTCATAATGAAAAACATCCTTCATAACTGAAACAATTTTTTTACTATTTAAAGTACCAGATATAATTTTCCATTTGATAGGTTGATTATACTTAATACCAAACCAACAAATTACTTGTCGAGGGTGGGCTTTCTTTTTAACAACCGGGAGTGAATGTTTTTGAAAAGTTGACCCGCATAACACTTTGTTTTTGTAGCTAAATAGTTTGTCCCGAATCACTGTTTTGTCGGCGAAGTATACGAAACGCAAATAACACAAGTGTCGTTTACTCAACTGTTTACAAAAGGTTAATCTATCATCCTTTTGCTTTTTAGTAATAAATGGATTAACTTTTGGTGAGTAAAGCGTTAAACTACATTCTATTGTTCTATTTCTAATTGTGGAATAAGTAAAAGTGCTTAAACTATTTCTTTTAGTTTCTGAAATAGATTTATTACAATTTTTTAATTCTATAATAATTTTCTGATCATCCGTAATGATTGTTACACGTTTTCTTCCAACATTATTATAATTTCGTGGTTTTTAACTATTAATAATCGGATGAATTGTTGAAAGGTTAACATTATGTACATTCGCTAATTCTTTTGGTAAGAATCCTTTATTTTTTAATTCTCTAATAACACGATGTTCATTTTCGGTAAGATGAAAACATTTTTATCACTATTGTCCATTTCACAAACAATGCAAATTAGAAAGCAAAATGAGCGGAATATTAAGGTTAAGCATAAATAATAAATTATTCGATTTATTTTAAAATCTTATTTAAAATCCTTTAAAAATTATTTTTATTATTTTATTTATATAGATTAGAATAATTAAATGTTTATTTTGATTATTATTATGACATTACAATCAGGGCAGATTTGAATGTGCGTTTAGCATCAATCTTAATGATTTTTAATGAAATTAAGGACCCAAGATAATAATAGGCTAATTATTATAAAAATTATGTAACTTCAACTTATTATACACGTTTATATAGAAGTAGCTTTCAAAATATGCTATTTTGGTCGACCCAGACTCTTAAAATAAATATTTCTAAGTATATATAAAGAAACTATTAAGTACTTGACATTATTTTTAATTCCCAATATTTATTTTTATGAAGGAACAATCGGATATAACAAATTAATTTAGATATAATACTTTTGTAATTTTTTAGGTTAATTTTTGAAATGGCTGTATGCATAATTCGTTTGAATAAATAAATGAAGTAAAAGTTTACTAACGATGTGCACCCTTATTACTTGGGTAATACATACAGCATACGGCAATGTCCACCTGTTTACAGTCCATGTAACAACCGCTGCAGAAAATTTGCGTTGTAAAATTCAGCGTACTTACAAATTTCCATCCTATATACAAGTCACATTTTCAAGGTCAAACACTTTTCTTTCCATAGACAAATGCACCAATGTGCCACACACTTGTAATGATCAAAGTTGACAAATAGGATTATTTTATTTATTTAACCAAATTGCCAATTTAATATCATTAGCTATTCTGTACATAAAAATTATATTTTGGTCAACTACTCCTATTAGTCATATGAAACCAACGTTCTTCAAGTAGACTTAAGACTCAAATTTACAGTTAATTGTTGAATACTTCATGTGATTATTTTTTTCAATTCACACAATTCATACATAAAATTCTAAGTTAGGTCAAAAACAAGAACAATGTGTTAAAAAAAATACTGAAAAATAAGCGAATTAATTACTTAAAAATAATCTATATTGTAAAATATAATATATATATATATATATATATATATATATATATATATAAAATATACATTTTTAATGTTTTAGCTGTTATTCATTGTTTTCCAGAATCTTCTCAAAGCGTTTATTTTTAAGTTAATTCGCTTATTTTTCAATATTTTGAACCCAATATTCTTGTATTTCACCTAAACTAGAATTTTATAATGTGTGAATTGTGTGGTGGATAATAACACCAACCAACGGAAAACGTAACGAGAAAAGGAACCAATAAGAGTTAGACAACCTTTGGTGAGTGTGTGATCACCATTTTTTTAATCATAAGTTGGGGATCGTATAATACTAGCTAAATATTGATTTTTCCACCTTATATACATTTTCAAAATCAAACACAATCCCCTTTTGATAGAAGAATGCACCAATGTGACTGACACTTACTCACGAAGGTTGACCAATAAGATTTTTTTAAATTGTTTATCCGTGGTTGGTTTTATCACCTACCTTTGTGTGCGTGTGTGGGTGCAATATTTTTATTAATAAAAAAACCGTTTATTCAAGTTGTGAATAATTCACTGGAATGAGTGCTGAAAGTGCTCAAATTGAAAATAAATCAAACAAGGTACTTTGTTTTTTTTTTGAAGATTAATATATATATATATATATATATATATATATAGTTGTATAGATTGAACAAACTATTTTAGTTACTTCTATTTTAGTTAACGTAATAAATTTTGTAGTAAACATCACTTTTTGAACCATGCTGCATAATTGAACTAAAATATTTCGAAAGCGAAATCTCAAATTATTTTTCAAAATTGAAATTTACATAACTTGAATCTATTATGTTGTAATTATTATTAAACTGATTGAACCAATAGCACCCGATAGTACGAACTCTACCATCGGGTTACTAAAATTTATTTTTACGCATAAACAATTAAACAATTAAAACCAAACAATATAAATTATATAATTATCGTAATAATAATAATAATAATAATAATAATAATAATTGTTATTATTATAATTATAATAATAATTATTATAAAATCTTTTTCCTCAATGTACATGAGGTATCAACCTTGTTTCATGTAACTGTACCTTAAGATTTTGACATTGAGGCTGTTGTATATCGAAAATTGAGCTTTGTTTGGAAATTATTCAACCTTATTATTGAAATTATGGTTCATTTCCTATCGTTTCCATAGTTTGCCAAAATGACGTCCTTCTGTTGTTTTTTCAAAAATCTATCTAACAAAAGTGTGTTCCAACCCCTGTCTTTTCTCATTTGGCTACGATAAACTTGACAATATAGGTATAATAATAGTATTTTTCAAAAATGGCTTTGTATATGTGTGTGTATGTGTGTGTGTGTGAAGATTAATTTCGGATTGTTATTCGATATTGATGGAGTGTTGGTTCGAAGATCGACAGCATTACCTGAAGCGATTGAAGCGTTCAAACTTATTACAGACAACAATTCGAAAGAATTTATTGTGCCAACGGCATTCGTAACAAATGCGTGTGAAGATGTGACTAAAAAAGCTCAAATGCTGTCAAAATCGCTTAAAGTGAATGTAAGTATAGCAATTAAAAATATAATGTTAAAAATTGTACCCTATAATTGAAAATAAATGTGTTATTTTTAAAATCATAGTGTACGATTATTGGTGTTTAAAATCATTTAAGTAAGCCAGATACAACGTGTTAAACATTGAAATTTATAAACATAAATATTTTGAGTTTGTTTAATTTTCTTTAACTTAAAAACTATTTTGCACTGCATTTATTATTTCATGCATTCAATTGTATTAATAAAGTATTTACTTGTAAATACACTGCTAAAGGTAGCCTAATTCTATTTATCTATTGATCTTTTTATTGTTTAAATGTTAAACGGGAAAACATTATTCGGCAAATGAATACTTAGCTAAGCTAAATGAAGATTCGCGTTTAGTACTCGTAATGGAATTAAAACCCATTTCCGTCTAACGTTTCCGTCTATCCTTTTAGCTACCATTGCCAAGTTTGTAAATTTTAATTATTCCACATGAATTTAATTTTTGCTACTTTAAATGTTTTACAGGACAAGTATTTTTCAGCAGTAGGCATTTTAGCGAAGCTGAACGTGGGCCTGGATTTGGTACCAGTGGTAAAAATTGAACTCATGACCACGAAGGTTCAAGTAGAGCGCTGTAATACTAGGACCATTCCCTAGTAGATACAAGTTTGAATCCAACCGCCATCGTCGACACTGAACACAAACCAAAACATTATTTGTTGGCAACCATTAAATGAATACAATTTTGGATAAAAGAAATATTCCACAATTAAAAATAGTTCTACATGCAGCTAATTCATGTATATTTAAGCTAGTCATGCTGTTGTATACGACAAATTTGCATTGACAAAATGTATTTACTACATTTAGAATTTTTGTTCAATTCTAGATTAGTCCAGATCAAATTGTTCAAGCACCAACTCCACTGGTATCTTTTAAACAATTTCACGATAAACATGTTTTGTTTGTTGGTCAAGGAAACATTGTGAACTTTGCTAAAGAGTAAGTATATATATATTTTTTTAATTTTTTAATTTTATGTTTTCTACTTTGAATGTTTTACAGGAAACATCTTTCAGCAGTAGACATTTTAGCGAAGCCGAACGTGGGCCCGCATTTTAGTGTCGGTGATGGGATTCGAACCCATGCCCACCGAGGTCCGAATTCGAGCGCTGTACCGCTAGACCACTCCGGCACACACACACACATATATATATATATATATATATATATATATATATATAATTAAATCTTTGATTTTTGTGTACCGCCTAGCAACAAGATTAACTTTATAGCCTTGTTGGAAAATAAAGATAAAAGTTTAAAAATATTAAGCGTGAATTAATCCTTATTTTCAAATGTTTTTTTTTTCTAAATTAACTATTAATAACTAATAATGCCAATAAGCACTATAAAGTATTTCTTATTAACTTCTAGGTTTATTTAGATATTTTCGTTTTAAATTATACAAACAGTAAAAATTGATTTTAAGGTTTGCATTTATACAAACGTAATTATTAAATGCAAATTACACCATTTCTATAATAATTAATTTATTGCTAATTTACATGCTTCGTTTCATTTAAAAAAATACCCTGAATTCGTATTTATTAAATACAACATTAACGTTGTAATCACCTCAAATCCGAAGTCAAAAAAATTAATACGTGTAAAATAATTTATTAATTTTTATAACTGTCATTTTAGAAAATATAAATGATTAAAATTTGTTAATTAAATGTAACGTTAATATAATTACAATAATGTCCGCTGATTTATACTTTTCTATAAAACATTACAACTAGAAACGAAAGTTTTTTCTTACTAAAAATAAAGTTTTTATGTGAAAATCAATATTTTGGTAAATTAAATAAAAAATTGAAATACATTGATTGTTAAAACAATTCTACATTTTGAGATATCCAATTGACAATAGAGTTTCAATTTTTGTTGAAAATATAAAGTCATTTTGTTTGTTGAAAAAGTATTGTTAAACTATTGAAGTTATGTTTTTTTCTAATTGCAAAATATTATTTACAAAAATTCGGTTAATTTTTAGTAAGAACTAAAGCAAAAAATAATATGTCTCACCATTTCTATTATTAAGAGTTTAGCCATTATAAAACAAAAAGACTTGAGTTCTGTTTTGGTCCATTGTTGTTTAATGAATAATAACACACTGATTTAAAAAGTAACATTTTTGATACCAAAATGAGTTGTGGTGCAAAGGCAACACTGTGTAAATTGTTTACTTTAAGCGGTCAAAGAACAGTATATGTTTGATAAACATTGTACATTGTATTAGTTTGGTATAAAATATAAAATAATTATTATATAACGAACTATAACAGATAGCTTAAGCGGTGGTATTTTTATTACAACACATGAAAATGCTACTTGAACATAATTGCAATACACTTAAGCTAAAATGATGTTTGTTTTAAAAGCGGTGTTTTTTATTATATTTTTGAAAAAAGTTAACTTTAGCGTTTTTAAATTCAATCTTTTTACATAAAAAATAAATTTAAACATTACACAAGCTAAAATAAAAACAAGTTATTATTTCGAAAGTTTTCAACTAACAGAATTAATAGTAGTAATTAATAATAATAATGATTATTATTATTACTATTGTGTAAATGTTTTATCGAAAACATTTTTAGCACGTGAACATTTTAGCGAAACCAAACGGGGGCCCGCAGTTTGTGCCAGTAGTGGAATTCGAATCCATATCCACTAGGTTCAAGTTTGAGCACTATACCACTAGACTACTTCAACAATGTTATTGAGTAATGTTATTAAGATTTGTTGGGCATAATACTAAATAAATAAACATTTTCAAATTAAGGAAGTTTCTATCTAAATCCAATTTTGTATTAAAAATGTAATTATATAAAATTGCATTAACAACCTAATTAAAAAGGTGAACAGGCAATTATATATTATTACTATTATTATTATTATTTATCAACCAAAAAATGGTAAATGCTTTGTATTTGATGCAACATTTGGGTTAAGTTTTATGATAATCATTTTACTAGTATTTTGATTACAAACCAGTTGGCAATAATAATAATAATATAATTTTTTAAATTATTAATTACGTATATATAAATAAAATTATATTTGTGTTTTATTTATAATAAAGTAATGTAAACAAACGCTTTTTAAATTATGTGGTTATTGAAGAAAGTGTTTTATTTAAAGTAACCTTTTTAAGGTTAGTATACATACAAACATTAAAGAAATTAGTGAGATAAAATAGAATAAATAAAAAATATGACAATGTTAAGTTAATAATTATTTTTAATCAGTTTTATTTAAAACTTATTAAAAACAAATATACAAATTAAAAATTACATTAGATAATAAAGTAAGAGGGTTTGGATGCAATCTTAGCAACCTAGGCTCTAAAAATATTACTGAAGAAACAACACCATTTCATTGAACTACGATAAAAAAGTGAAAACAGCGTGATTTTAATCACGAGGTTTGACGAAATTTGAATGGAATTTCAATCTTACTTATGCACAATTTTGAAAGCCGAAAATTTAGTGTACAATTATATGTACCAATCTTGTTGCTCATGCTTTTTAAAGGAAAAAGATTTTAAATAAATAAACAAATAATAATATATAGCAATCTACACTTGATTTAACTCCGCCTAGTTTGGATTAGAAATAAACCAATCTAGCCAGTCCCAGGTCTGGATAAAGGAGAAAGGTTTGAACGCAAGGTTAGTAACCCGACCTCTGTAAAAAAATTATACTGCTAGAGAAACAATAAGAAGACGCCATTCCAACAAATAATGACAAAGAAGTGATCGCACGTATCTGGATGACAGAGTTATACAGATGACACGATTGAGTGGAAGCCCATAGGAAGCAGAATATTCAATTCCAACGAAACTTTATTATTGTTGTTATTTTGCTGTAATTGTTATCTTATTGCCCTATGCTTATTTTTAAAACAAAAGAGTTTTATATAGTATAATAATAATACACTTAATTTTACATATGTAACAAATAAAAATTAACAGTAAAATCTTTGTTAAAAAAATAGAATAAATTTATGTATGTACCTAAACACAAATAATAATAATAATAATAATAATAATAATAATAATAATAATAATAATAATAATAATAATAATAATAATAATAATAATAATAATAGCAATTATTATTATTATTCTTACTATTCTTACTGTTGTTGTTGTTATTATGTTCTGTTACGCCTATTTGTATTAAACACAATAACGAGGTCCTTTATTGCAATCTGTTTAGATAAAAATTAATAGACCTCAACGTGTAACACAACAGTTTCATTTTGTTCTTTCAAGGTCCCAAAATTTATCTATCCGAGTTTAATCAAAATTTCTAAATATGTAAGCCATAACGCCAAATATAACTTGCCTAGATTATACAATAAATGAAAGTACAATCTTGTTGTGTTTATTAAATAGTATCCTAATATTTAATTAGCTGTTTCATGGTTTTGACTACTACTGCTATGCTTGACAGTAAAATTTTATGCACATTGATTAGTTATAAGCATTTTCACAAATAACAAGTCTATAGAATGCTAAACTATACTTGATGAATTAAAGACAACAGGTTAATCATTTATTGTAGTTAAAGTTGGTGTTTAATTACAAAAAGGTTTTATTAATTTGTCCAAATTTACAATATAAGAACCGATGTTGGATTACCGACGTAAGTTATTTTGCAAACATATAATAATGCACTAAATTGCATATACATTAATTATTAAAAATAAAGAAATAATAAATAATTTATTTGTAATTATTGAAAAAATATTTACTGCAAAATTAAATACTAAATTATTTTCATTTTTGCGAAGTTTTTATATAAAAAATTCAGTTCACATTTGTTTAATAGTTGCAGCTTCATACTAAATAAATATATTATATTTTTTTAAATTTTCCTAATAGTAAATTTAACTGTTTTTTATTTTTAAAAGCATTTTCTCTTCTCTATCCGTACACTAATATTTAAAAAATTATGTCCATTTTTGGTATTTTAATTATACATGGTATTAGTTTAATTTAGGCACATTGTAAAACAGTTCCTATTTGAAGTAATTTAATCATGTGTTAGAATTAGTGTAAATACACGAGATTTGTATAAAGTACAAATTATAGTACTTTTTAAAAACCTTTCTAATGTGATTAAAAATTTATCATGTTATTGTGTTAATCAAGTGATTATAAAGCAAAAACGGCCATTACTTCTACTCCTACTCCTACTAACGGTAGATGATAAAACCAACAATAAAAAAATGTAACAAAAGAAACCAATGGGAGTTACTTAACCTTTTGGGAGTGTGTAGTCACAATTTTTTAGTTGTAAGTTGTGGACAAGAAAGTTTCTACATGTGTAACCAAATTTGCACGATTTACACGATTTAATTACACTATTACGCAATACAAACCATATAGTACTGGTTATATATATATATCAAGGTCAAACAATCCTCTTTTGATAGAAGAATACACCAATGTGACTTACACTTACTCACAAATGTTGATCAATAGAATTATTTTAAATTGCTTTTTTCCGTTGGTTTTATCATCTACCGCATTGACAATAGTCGATGCGATCAGTCATATATGAAATGTTAACTAATCAATAGATGGACTACGTGTATATATTCCGTTTTATTATAAATACCAAGTGAAATTAAATAAGCATCACATTTTTTATTCTGGTAAAAATTATGGTCATTTTAAAATGTTTTCCAATTTGTAATCTCTGCTTCGAGCTTTTATAATAATAATAATAATACCACTACTACTACTACTACTAATAATAATAATTATAATAATAATTATTAATTTAATAATAGGAAAACGTTCCACTCATACTGCGCTCATTTTGTAAGCTCATCGTTTACATACTGCATGAATGTTTAGGGAAGTGAATAAAGTCTACTTTATTTGCACTAAGTTGAGCAAGTTTGTTGATGAAAGAGTTTCAATTAGCTTACAAATGTTTCCGCTCTGTTTTGATCTACTAAAGTTCATTTATTTTCAAAATAAATGGATAATAATTTTTATTGCAATAGTTTGCAAAATAATTTGAAAAATTATCGTTCTGTATACTAACGAGTTTGCTATTTAAAGCATTGGGTTCCCTTTATAATTCCAAATAAAAATAGAAAAAGACGTAAACAGTTTACGTCTTCTTATATTTTTATTTGGAGTTTGCTATTATTCATAATTGAAAGCTAAATGCATAATAAAATTTAAACTGTTGACTATACATTCATTATGAATAATTCGTTTTTTCAGCATCAATTAATTAGATAAGTGTAACACGACATAGTAATAAAAAATAATAATTTGATCGATTTAATCTACTAGTTTATTTATAACTAGCAAAACACGATAAATTTATAAATTTCAACCATTGACGAAGTTTATTTCTATATATAATACCTTATGCATTTTAATTCGTACACTTAATTAAGTTTATATGAAGCACTGATTTTTATTTTAAAAAGTATGAATTTACCAAATAAGTAATGTAATACAGTTTTTAAAATAGTTATGATAATTATGGGTTTGTAAAAGTATTGTGCGGCACAACTGTTATGTATTTATATTTTAGAAAACAACTTTCAAAGATTTAAAAAAACATTTAAGCGCTTCTATGTTGTTCAGTTTGATAGTCAAATCTTTAGCTACAAATTTTTATCCGTCATTTGTAATTGAAGTGAAATAATTATTAAACACAACTTTCTTATAATTTCCATAGCAAAGGTCTGTTAATCAATTGAAAGAATTAAAATTTATTTAACAATTGCTTCTCAATGTAGTACAAATATCCAACTGTGGATAATTATTATTTTGTTAAAATAAAGTTTGTTATTCATATTGTAACACAATATGTAGTTCTACAGAAATGTGTGTCAAATTAAAGTATTGACTTCAATGAAATCAAGTGCTATTTAACATTCTTTTTTGTTTTATTAAAAATTATTCTGAATTTGGAGCTAATATTTACTGACATAAAGTACTTCATCTTTAATTGTGTACTTGTTTTAAATTGTATAAAAAGTGAAAGAGTTATATTTTAAGCTTTACACATCTATATAAACGTAATTATTAAGTAAAATTTATGTTATTTTTTATCTTTAATTTCTTTTTTTAAAATATTGTTTAGTGGTTAAAATATATATTAATTAAACACAGTGTTGGCGTTGTTATTTTAAAAAGTTACTGCATGTACAGTTTAATTCTTTTTAAACTTTATATTTAGGATTGGTTTTTAAAAATACAACTTTGTTATCTATCAGATTGATAATAGGACACCTAACAAAAATCAAACTACTACAATCAATTGCATTATTTACGTAATAACACTTTTATTAATTGATACGTTTCTAGATTATGAATTCATATTACTGGTTTATTTGTTATTTAATTTGATTAATACTAGTTGAATGCGTTACAAGAGACGCATTTTTTAAAAAGTAAACAATTAGCAAAACTCTCAATTAATAAATTGATGGTGTGACTTAAATTCATTTCTACCCAGATGTATTTACTTTAAGCATATTGTTGCTAAACTTACTTTTTCTCATTTTGTTTTGCATTAGACTTGGATTTACCAACGTGTGTACAATAGATGATGTTAAAGAAGCTTATCCACTGCTAGATATGGTGGATCATTCGAATAGAATAAGTTCGGTAGGTTTATATTTAATATAAAAGTAATAATTTTATTTATTTTTAGTGTGTATGTGTTATACTATTAAACTGACATTGTTACGATAATGATAATATTAATAATTGCTATTATTATTATTATTATTATTATTTGCTTAATAAGAAAGCTGACTTTAAAATATTTTATTACAAACGTTTATGATTTAAAATACATAGAACAACAAGTTTGTTGCAGGTTATTGCACATTTGTACAGAAGGTCCATTTAATCCTATGTAACATTGAGTTCAATTAGATCTATACATACGGTTATTAGCTACGTTTTTGCAATCTCGCAACCTTTGTTGTAGTATTTTCAATTGCTTACACCAAAACCGTTTTTGTTTATTTTTAGGATGGTAAATGTAGAATTGTACATACTGTGAATAAGATTTAAGCTAATAAATACAACCTAATAGGAATGGGGCAACTTCATAATTATGATGAATCAATTAAAAATGTGTAAAATATAAGCTACAAAAGTAAAGCTCCAAAACAAAAAAAAACAATTAGAAAAGAACAAACAAAACTTGATTGTAATTTCTTGTTTTGTATTTCAATAAAACAACATACTTTTTTAATATTGGTGAATCTATTCAATTTTTTAAATAAAGTAGTTTAATATATATTTAATGAATAAATAAATGTTACAGCTTGGTTTACAATAAAAAACATTTGTAAATTTAACCAATATTTATTTATCACATCAAAATGTTTTTAAGTGATGATTTTTTAAATAATTCAATCAATATTATTTAGTATAATGTAATTATTACTTTATATGAAATAAAATTATTTAAAGATTTGCAATTAAAAAAATAAATTAAAGTACATTTGAAAATAAAAAATATTGTTACAAATTAGTCATTTTTAAAAAATGTGAAACGTTTTGCTAATTAATTCAATTTTTACCCTATTCAATTACAGAAAACAGAAGCTTTACAAAAAACAATTATAGTTAAATATATTTTAGAAATGTTACATTAGTACTGTCAGATTCACTTGAATAATAAATTTACTAAGTTTTTAAGTCAACCAGGAGCACTGTACAACTGCTTCATCTTTATTTGGAATCATCAGCATATCCTAAAGTCCTAGTGAAAGGGTTCTCTCACTTGCTAAACTGGTAGTAACGTAGCAGCATTTGAGGACACTGGGTAATTAGAATTGATCAGATTCACAATAAATAATAAGTTTAAAGGTACAAGGTCATCCACTCGTAGCTCAGTGGTTTAAGTTGCTGGTTTGACACCGTTGACTTAAAAACCTAGTAAATTTATTATTCAAGTGAATCTGACAATACTAATATAACATTTCTAGAACACATTATCCCTTAAAAACCCATTAATAAATATATTTTAGCCAAAAAACATAATTAATTAACACATAAATGCTTTGCGCGTATATGTTAAAAAAGACTGTTAAAGTTACTTAAATGGCAATTTTGATTTTAAAATTACATTACTTATATTACAGATATTACACGAACGCTGTATACAGTTTTTTATTAAATTTTAAGTATGCAACTTAAAAATATCCAATTTTTAATGTGAATTCAAAAGTGTACCTTATGATTATATATATATATATAATGCAAAACTTCACGTTATAGTCAAAATCACATCAAAATTACGTAAACAATGGAAAATTGGGTATAAATCTAACAAATGTTACCTAGTTAAACGGTTGAGTCATATGATTAAAAAGGCAATTAAATATACCCAAGAATGTATCAATAAGCTTTATTTTACTTCAAATAGCCACAATCCAACTTTTTTTTTATAAAATAACATTAACACAAGTTTTGTGTAACAAGTAAAACTTCGTGTTACCTCCCATAGTGTAAATACTCCTAAATTAGCATTTTGTGAATAATGAATTGTCGGAACCGATTGTGGCATACACCACTAAATTCCAATTGATCTCTATTCAAAATTATAAAAGTACACTGTGTTGTCTGACTCCTATACAATTTGGTGTAAAAATAGTCCCACTTTTTATTTCTTTATGGCTTCTGTTAACAATGGCAAAATTGCTAATCCATTCTCAAGATACAACATTTAGAAACTAGCGGTTTTTGAAGAATCTGAGCGTTTCTAAAGCTTATTAAATAATTTCCGTAACATTAGATTTATAAACGGAGGTAAGCCTAACTTGAATGCTTACAAGAAATTATGAAATGCAATAAGTTTTACTTAAAATATTTAAAATGTCTAGCCACTATTACTTATATATATATATATATATATATATATATAGGTTCTTTCAATATAATTAATGTTTAAGCAAATAATTTACTTGATTTTTAATTTTTCAAAAATGTTTACAACATTGTTGTTTTTGTCTGAACTAGAATTTTATAGTGATGTTAGTAAAAAATATTGGTTTTGTTTCATTTATTTATTAATATTGATAAAATAATGTACGAAGAATGTTTTAGTATAACTTTGATGTATTTTATATAATTAACTAATGTTACAGAAACTAATCGATTATACAAGTCCGTTCACACCAAGTAATAATAATAATAATAATAATAATAATAATAATAATAATAATAATAATAATAATAATAATAATAATAATAATAATAATAATAATAATAATAATAATAATAATAATAATAATAATAATAATAATAATAATAACAATGATATGATAAATAGACTGACGGACGTTTCAAGGACAGTCAATTATTAATCGAAATAATAATGTTGCACAATAACCCTGACAAAACAATTACACTAGACAAAAGAAAAATAATATAATATACACATATAATGTAAAACAAACATATACTATATTTTGTGTATTCGGTATTTAACAAGATTGCTAATCAACCCTCGAAATATTAAAAACGAAATTTATATAATTAAAAAAATTAATTACAAGGTCTAAAATGATATTTATCAATAAACTCTTGTTTTTAATTTTGAGAAATATATTTTTTTAATAAAGTAATTATACTAAAATAAGATGGGCTAACAATACTTGAAGTTAATTGTTTTTTAAGTTTTTTATAATTATAAATATTTAAGTGTTTTTGAATTTTTGGATAAATAGCATTCAAATGGGTAAATGGTAATAGTTACACTTGAAAATTATGTACATATTAAGTCAATAACATAAAACAATCACGCAACAATAATTTCAAAGAAAATTATTATTTCTTTACATAATTTTGCAAGTACTTACATAACCCAGCACACGTTACTGTGTATATTTTACTTAAAACAAATTAAATAGTTTAAAGATTTTTTATGTATAGAAAATTTAAAATTAACTATAATGTAAAAATATCACAGAAAAAGTTTTAGGAACTTTACTCCTCATTTTTGTTTTATCGACGTGTCAAACATTTTAATTTAAACCTTTAACCTTGGCACAATTTTGAACACATACCAAACATGATTACGATGAGCTTAAATATTGGAAGCTATTTCTTAACTGCTAAAAATTACGAACAAATAAAAAATTATAATTTCGGTTTAACTATTGAACAAATTGCAGGTTTATTTAAGATAAGTTCAAGGATTGTATACAGAGTTTGGAAGGATTATAGACGTCCAAGAATAGCAGTAACAGGACCTGTACCATCTACAAGTAAAATGGATTATTTGTTTATTATCACCAAATTGAAAAGAAACAAAATGAAACCTATTCAACAAATACAAAAAGAAGAATTACAAAATTTTTCATATTCACTTACTCGCAACCGGATAAAATCGGCTAATCAACAGTTAAGGAATACATTAAGAAAGTTCATTTAACGGTAGAACATAAAAAAGTTGTATGGAATTTGCGAAAATATATGAAAACCGTCCAGTTTGTTTTTGGAATTAAAATACGAACCATGAGCAGTACAGTCCGTGGTTATCTGTGGTCTCGGTTTTTTCAAGACTACAAATGCATTGTTAAAAACGTTGGACATCGATCATGTCTTTATGGATATTTTGGAATTAAGTTCGGGTAACTACCAAAATGGAGTGAAGCAAGTAGCCATTTAAACAGCTCGAAATGTGTAGCTATTTTTAAAGGATGTTTCTTATTTGAACTACTACTAAATGCTTCAAAACTTTTAATGGTTGTTCAAGATAATACTCCAGTGTATATGTCCAAAAGGGTAACATTGTTTTTATCATAAAATTAAATTTAAAATAAATAAATTAAAAAGTTAACCCATTTTTTAATAGTTTAGATTAATGATTTTTTAAATAGCAAGAAACTGAGCTTTATTCAATTGCTTCCATACAGCCCGAACCTCAATGTAATTGAAAACTTTTTTAGTTATCTTAAACAATAGGCAAATCAAATAGAAAATCGAAGCACGTTTAGAGAAAAAATCGATTAGGTTTTGAATAATTAAATTCCACAAAATTATATTAATAATTTGGTTCATACCTATAAAAAACCATGGTTATCCTTTAAAATATTAAATTTGTAAATTTGATGATGCCCGTTTTGGATATATGTACATATTTTATAATATAATTTATTTTTAGGCAAATAATGTAGTAGTATTTTTATTTTGTCGAAATGCGTGTATTCTGGGGTTTTTGTCTAAGCGAGAATTTGGTAATGCTATTTGTAAAAAAGAAATATTTCTATTGTTTTGATTATCAGTATTACTAAAGTGATGTTTAAGGGTTATCTTATCTATTGATGTTCCTAATATGCTTAAGTGATACAAGGAAAGTTAATCAATTTCAATGTGTTAATTTTGAAATAGCCCATTTTAGCTCCTGCACTATATCCACTTTATCTAAAATAACGGGATTGTTTTGTACTGCATGTTTTGCATTTTTAACCTGTTAAGTTTATATTATTGCTATTATTAAAAAAAAAATTATTTAAACTTTATTATTTTCATTATTGTACAAATTTATACTTTTTACAATTTTATTTCTTGCTTACGTGTATTTTGTGTACTAACAATAATTAAAACATTATTGATTTACTACTTTATAAAATATACAGGTCAAGAACATTTGTATAGTTGTATAATTTTCCCGTGACCTTAAAGTAATAATACGTATATTGTGTGATTTTATTCAGCAAGTAACGTTAATGTTTTTTTTTTGTGTAAAGCTGATCTCAATAATCTATGAGTGTACTATTTTTCTTCTTATAGAATAAAATACATATTATTTGTTTTGCTCTAGTTACTTATTGTACAAATTATTTGATTTTAGTAGTTCTTCTCTGTAGCAACTTTGGTCCTTTTCCTTAATGCAACCAAGCGTTTTTCCAAACACGTTTGTCAATTAAATAAACATAGAAATAGACAAAAAGAAACACAATAATATTATGTGCGAAAATAAAATTTGCTCATGTTTATTGTTGTTGTCTTGCATAATTTAGGTAAAATTAAATTTTCAAAACAAATAAACAGAGATAGATTCGATGAAAAAGTTGAAATTTGTCCAACAATTAATCTACTATTTAATTCTTTCTTTAATTTCCATATATTTTGACTGTATTTTTTAGAAATAAAAATAAATGATATAAAATTTATATTAAAAAAAAGTTTGTTTTGGTTAAAATCGATATATTTGGAAATTAAATTATTTTATTAAAAATGTGTCTGTAATTTAGATTTATTTTAAAGTAAACTAAAGTATTTTTAGACAAACAATAAATATCATTGGCAAAACAATTCAATTTAAACACATGCCATTAAAGTATTAAGTATTATTTTTGCTTTATCTATAATTTGATAGCAATGGAAACATGTTTTAACTTGTTTATTGAATATTTAAAAAAAACAATTAATCTTGATTAATAGTTATTTTATGATATTTTATATTTTAAAAACAAATCTTATGCTATAAAATCTTTCTTAAAATTTGATTTTATTATTTTCTGAAACGGTCTGCCTATTCAACATGATTCAGTATTTGGCATCTTATGCTTAATATCTTAAGCTGAATTATTCTTAAGAAATTATAATTTTTGTTTTTCAAATTTTAATTTTTTATTAAAAATAGCATATTATACATGTTATATATTTTCGGGCTATAGTATAATATCTGTATGGCGAATTCGTCATTAATTAATGAATAAATGATTATTATAATCAAATTTTTAAAAAATTGTGTTATATTCTTTCCAACGATTAATTAAAAAATGTATTTCATAATTAGATCTTCTTCACTTAATGAAAATATTAAAACAAGAGACAAGCAACAAAGAGCTCAAATTTGAAATATAAATCTAAATCAATTATTACAAAAATATTATACAAAAAACTAAATTAGTTAATAAAAAATAAACAGGAATCTAATGTTATTTATTTAAACAAATTTTAAATTATTTTTTTTAAAATTTTACAATCAACAAAAATATGCCGATAAGCATTCTAGAAGTATTCAGTCAACTTTTTCGGTTAATTTGGCATTAAAATCATCGACCAATATTTCAATAGTTTGTTTTGGCATTTTTTCTGACACATTTTATAATTAATCATAAAATTGCATCTGTGACTCTACTCGAAAACCTAACTAGTGGCATAAACTTGCAAATCTATTGTATAATTTTACCGAAATATTGCGATCATTTGCAGGCTTATATTCAATAAGAGCTTTAGCAACATTTTTACTCAATATAATGCCAACTTCAACACAATTATTACGTTAGAATTAATTATTTATCTCCCATTTTTATTTAGCAACACTCAGCTGCAAAGTCAAAACAAATTGAAAAAATTGAAGGTAAGTGTGGATAAATAATGAAATAGTTATTAAAACATGTGTATTATGTAAATGGTGTTTTGCAAAACATATGTATATTTACGGTGTAGTTATTTCAAGAAATGATTAAAATAACGAGATACACTAAATTAAACTGGTTTAATATGTGTAATACGTGTACAGATTTATCGTTTAAATTATTTTTAAAAATGGACATTGCAAAATAAAAATAATATTTTTGTTACATATTGCATGCTTTAAACGTTAAATATGGATTTTTATAATTTGTATTAATTCCATTTAAAATATGATTTACAATGTCTTCAATGTAACTATCGTAATATGGAGTTGTACACAAAGTTTTTGTAAATGTTGTACAACTCTATCCTTTCTTGTACTTTGATTTTCGTTAACGTTAATAGTGTAAATTAGTTTGGACATATTTCTTAATAGACCACCTACTTGTTTGATTCAATCAATCTGAGTTTACAAACTTGCATAATACGTGGATTATATGATGTTTGGACACTTAAAAATCTAACTTTTTGTTTATTGTTGTGTTTAAAACATTTCTTACCATGCCACTAGCTCGTTCGTAGCTTTGAGTCCTGTCAGTTATTTCGAAACATAATCCAAGTATTCTATGTACTTTGAATATTTTATTACTGTTTCTTAATCATCTCATATTTTTATCACTTTTACAAAATGTGTGTGTAATTATTTTTATCATAAAAATTGTATTTAACGTAAAAGGCAGCGATAAACATATTATTAATATCTTAAAAAATTAACATTTTATTAAATAAGCTAATAAATGTTTTTTAATAATAAAACGAAATATTTATACCCAAACATAAATGTTAGATCTTTTCTAATTTATTATTTTTATTTTTACTGCTTGAATGTTTTATGGGAAACATTTTTCAGTAACCAAACGGGCTTTCATTTAGTGCCAACGATAAGACTTAAACTCATACTGACCTAATTTAAATAGAGCGCATTAACCATCTCTGACGCCTCAACGTTAATCACCTTGATACTAGTTAAACACAGAAATAATCGTATAATAATTTATAACAGAAACTGTTAAATTAATAAAAATTGTTTTTAGAATTTGCATTGTTATCAACCAAACTTGTCAAGAAAATAAAACAAGGTTTAAAAACATCCAACATAAAATGTAAGAAAAATATATCAAAAACATTATTTTATTAAGCTTTGTTTAAAGCAAACTAAAGCATGTAAGAAACTAAAATAGTGCCAATTACTACACATTTAAATTGTTAAAATTTAAAATATACTACAAAATTACATGCGATAGCATAAACTGTAAAAAAAATTGAAAAATGTCTTAAATATGATAAATTTCGAAAAATGTAAAATACGTGTGCTTATGAATTTAAAATGCGGGTTACTTTTATTAAAAATTCTAATTTATTAAAAAAATTATTTATTATTATTATTATTTTGTAATAGTTAGTGGAAATATAAAAATGATTATCTGGTATAGCAGCAACTACATAATTGACACATTAATGTTAATAAATTTGTAAAATTATAAATAATGTTTTTAGATGTAAACAGAATAATGCAATACCTCACATTTAACTAAGTTTATTGATTGCCGTATTATACACACAATGACATTTTTGGAAACATAAAATATTCTAAAATTTGGATTATTTCTTAATATTATGATTTCTAAAGTTTTTCTTAATTAATAGCCGTCATTTTGTATGTAAAGAAATTAGCATAATGTACTACAATTAAAAATATTTTTTAAATACTTTTTGTAAATAAGTAAAAACTTGGGATAATTTTTGATTTTATTGGCAATTATTTGTTCGTTTGGTTTTTATTGTTAGAGTCTTCAAAATGTTTTTTTTCACAAAGTAGATATTTAGTAATTGCAAACAGGGGCTTGTATTTAACGCGGATTGTGGAATTGGAATTTACCCCATTTTTGAATCAAGCGTTAGAACATCCTAAAACCGTGTCAAAAATGTAGCAAGGTTCACATTTTAGGCAAGAACATATTTTTAGTGCTAGTAGTGGATTTTAAATCATGTTTGCATCTGGGATCCTGAACTAAAATAAATATAAACCTTGGTTTGGATTTTATGTGAATGTTAAAGTAGTAGTAGTAGTAGTAGTAGTAGTAGTAGTAGTAATAGTAGTAGTATTTCATAGCAGTAACTGTAATAATAAAATATAGCAGAAAACATTTATTATTCTACAAATTGTTACAAATTGTTACAAAACAAATAGTTGTTTCGATTTTCAAATGTTTCAAAACGTTGACATTTGGATTACATAAACTCCAATATAATCCATTTTTATTGTTTAAATATTTCACAGCAAACATTTTTCAGCAAGTAGACACTTAAAAAACACAAACAAACGTTTAATAAAACGTTTAGATATGTTAATATAAAAAATATTAACAAATTTTGTTGCCATTTAATAATATATAAACAAGTTTGAACGTGTACTCCAACAATTCATCTTTTGCATATATATTTTATTGTCAAAAAAGTCATTTTGCACCAACATGCAAAGGATTAGGTTTGTATACTCAAAACGAGCAATTTTTGTAAAAATTTTAAAGTTAATTGATTTTTTCTTTTATTGGATTATGGTAATGACTGGATTTATTAGTTTTTCTCAGGAAAGTAGAATGAAGTTGCTGTAACATTTTGATAATCAACATATTTACCTACTTCAACGTTGTGCTTAAATTTTCTCATTGTTGTATAAAAAGGCTTTCCCTTATTATTTTTAAAAGACTAAATTTGCACTTGAACCGTCTTTTTTTCGTAACCAGACTCGGGATCGGTTACAATAGAGTTAGCTGAACACACTTTGCTATAAATAATTGAATAACACAATGTGTTTGTATACTCCAAATAACTACACATTATTGATTGTTGTTCTTTTTTGAAAAGTTATCATACTTGTCGGTGAGCCAATAAAATGGGAATCATGTCTGCAATTGATTATTGATTTACTGCTAACTGACGGCAAGCCTGATGAAAACCACATGCCCATAACATATCCTTCCGAACATTTGCCTGTTATTGCTTGCAACATGGATCTCGTATTTATGGATAAATCCCATTTACCTCGTTTTGGACACGGCGCTTTTCTAACGTGTTTGGAAACGTTGTACATGGCGATTGCAGGCAAATCGTTGAAATATACGGCACTACTGGGCAAGCCAAGCGAAATTACATTTTACTATGCCGAATATATTTTAAACTTGAAGTCAAAACTCATGAATTATGCAAATCCGATTGATCACATTTACTTTTTCGGGTATGTTTTTTAAAAAAAATAGACATGTTTTATTTATTAAACGTTACAGAAAATGTCGTTGGCTGTCAATGCGTTATTATTCAACTGCATGTAAGACTGTATAAATCAATTATTGACGAATAAAATAATTATATTTAACTTATCACAAATTAATTTAATAATGTACGTGTTTGTATTAGACAAAGTATTTAATTTATTTTAAAATTAATAACTTCATAAATAAATAAATTTTAATACATAATACTACTAACAAACATGTTTTCAAAACTAATATTAACTATTATATATATATATATATATATATATATATATGTATATATATATATATATATATATATATATATATATATATATATATATATATATATATATATATATATAAACTCACAACGCAATAAACTTATGTAGAATGTATTTTTAATTAGTAATTACACATACTAAACTCTACAGCAGGTCCCAAGTCTGGTAGAGAAAATAGGAAGGTTAGAGCTCAAGGTTAGCCACTTGGCTTTTTTAAAAATAAATATTACTATAAACAATACAAAATGTTGTTTATCAAACTGCGGCAAAGAAGTAAAGATACATTTCTAACAACAGAGTTAATTATAAATCGTTAAGAGCTGAAACAATTGATATGCAGAATATTCAATGTCAAACATGTAACCCGTGCAATCAAAACGAATACTTGGAACACGTTTGTCAATAAATGAAAAAATCTGATTTTGGACGTCAACGAAATGTGTTAGACGTATCAAAGACATTTTGTGGGAAGATACACGTAATGTGAAAATGAAATATATTGTAGTTACACAGTTGAACAAATAATTACTTTCCGTAACATTATTATTGAACGATGCCAAGAATTTAAAACATTACTTACAGCCAATTTTATTGATTTTACAAATAATTTTAACAGCATTTGTTAAGAATATTTGTAAAAAATTGATAGGTTTTACCAAATTCCATTGAAATATGCAAATACTATGTATGCATGCGTTCGTTATACCAAAATTCAAATTGTTGTGTTGGAACAAAAATTGGTTGTAGTGCTCATTTTGAAATTGCTACATGATTCGGTCCAGTACCGTTTCTGTTTCCACTCATAATTAGTTATATTTTGACACAGTCTACAAATAATCGGGTATATTGAGTACTCAGTAGAACTATAGCAGATTATTAATATAAACTTGCAAAATAATACACATCTTCTTAAAAAAACACTAGAATTAATGCAAAATGTGACAGTACGTCTCTATGACAAAATTTTAAATTGAACTAGGAACTAATTAATTGAAAATAAAAATATTGTTCACTGGCCAGTTAAAATTAGTAGATCAAATATTAAATCCGTCCATTTTTCCACACTTCTGCTATAAACAGATAAACCGAAATCAATGACTAATATCATGAGCATCTACCTAAAGATAAAACTTTGTTTATTTGCATCGATTTCCACTTTTACAGTCCCACAAACGCAAGTAAAACGCAAAAGCAAATAGACGAAATTTGTAAACTAGTTAATGTTGTTGATCGTTGATGTTTTAGAGGCATTCTGAAGATTACACTTGTATTTTAATCGATAAAATTGTGAAACAAATTGACTCTTATTATTAACTAGATGAAAATAATAATTTGGGTTAAATTTTTAAATTACCGTCCAAAAAGCTAGTAAGAGCGGTTTTAAAATGGCTGGTCGAAAATGGTAAAAAGAAGGTGGCAAATTGCAAAAACATTGGTAAAGAATTATTAGGAAAGACTTAATCAAAATGGATTTTATATGCGATTGAATAAAAGTACAATTGCGCAAAACAGTAGAATACCTTCAAGCGCTTCAAAATAAAAAATGTAATGCAGAATAATAATAATAATAATAATAATAATAATAATAATAATTTGTTATATCGTAGTAAATCAACATATAGTTCCAGAGTACCAATTAGTATTTTAATTAAAAAACATAAAAAACTAATAATGTAGTTTAATACTTGAATTAAATGAAAAGGTTTAGGCATAAAGTATAATGATTTTAAAACGTTTTTTAAGAAAATTACGTAAGAACTAATTATATTACAATACACTGATTAAACTTTAAGATAAGCTAAGTTAATTATTGACAATTTCAGTATAATATTTTTTTAAATAACTTATTATTTAACATTTTTAATTATATTATAAAGAATTTATGAGTTTGAAGTACCGATTCCTGATTATTTATGAATAACTTCAGCATTGTCACAAAAATTACAAAAATTACTTATTATTGGAATGGTAAAGATGATTAGATAAATTAGATTTATACTAATCATTTATTTAGTCATAATAAAAACAATAGACTTCTGTGTTACAGTACTATATTGTTGAATATTAAGAAAATAATTTAAAAAATTGTAAACATTTATCAATCTAAAGCATTATGTTGTGTAGGTAGACGAATGAATGAATTCCTTTTCTTTCGCAGTTTTCCCATGTTTTACGAGGATCGTTGTTTTGGTCAGTTTTCTCCATTTGGTTTTGTATTAATCCAATTTGTAGCATTAGGGCTATTAAAAAGTTTTATTGTGGGTTTTTTACTGTCCAATGGCCTTCGTGCCGCAAACCATCCTTTTTATCCAAACTTGGGGTTGACTCAATCGGTTTACTAATGATGGACTTTAAGTGGAGTTGGCAATAAAGAAATTAATTGTTTTTAATGTGTAGGTTTATAATATTTGCACTCGGTTTAATTAATCTATGTTGGTAAATAAAGCTTTCTATTTATTTTTAAATAATTACTTAATATAATAAACTACTTCAATTATATTTAAAATATTCTAATTGCGGGTTATGCAACAACAATATAAGGTCATTACCTAACAATACAATTATGCAACATATATTACTACTTTGACGTAATTTACCATCCCATAGAAATACTGCAATTTAGCCATTAGCAATTAGTTCGAATTAAAAACATGTTTGAATTTGATTTTATTATGTAAATGTTTGACAAGAAATAATATATTCGCTCTTAACATCATGCTAATAAATTTACTTCAAGTTTATTGATTTTACCAAAGCTTTTGACAGCCTTGAGTTATTTGTAAAAAAAATGTCAAGCTTGACTGAATATTGTTAAAATATATATTATGTATTCGTTAAACTACAATTCATATATTGTTATGTTTGAACAGAAAACAGTCACTCTGCCAAGTTTGCAAATATAACAGCAGTAGGTCAAATATGTATTTTATCATTGATTTTGTTTCTTCTGGTGAAGAATAGTTTGACTGACAGTATCAAATAGAACCATAGCAGATTTAAAAAAACTGAACTTGGCAGACGATATTGGTCTACTTGGTAAAACGCCAGGAATGATGCAAAATATGATGACACGCCTAAGTCACATTGGCTTTGGAGTTGGACTATGGATTAATTGCTCAAAAACGAATGTTGTTCACAAAGCTAAATGATAATTTGTCTATGAAAATTAATAGATAATGTAATAAATTTGTTAATTCTTTTATATATATCAGGAAGCATTATTGATCAAAATGGAATAACCAAAGTTAATGTTGAAGCCAGACTTGGAAAAATAACGTCAGTCTGGTATAGGCTCATACCAATATATGATCGTATTTTTCTAGTCATCCAAAGACAAAACTTTGTTTGTACCCATCAATTATCAATTCTACAGCCAAATTCAAGGCAGCATAAAATATCTATTGTATAATCGCATTGTTAGATAACAACCTTATTTTACTGTTACGTAAATAACAGTCACAATATTGTGCAATACCTTAAGTAGTCTATTATAAAAATACCTTTTTTCACATAGTTCTATTCGGCTTTCTTTAACCTACAAGTTTAAAGTTATGCAAACTTATGAGTAGAACAATAAGTTTTTTTCACGTGTTTAAACGTTTTGTTGCAAGCTTTGTTTAATTCTATGTGACCCTTTCTTGTTAATTGTTTTTTAACCAAGTTTCCTGTGCTTTACATAATTCATTAAATAGATATATTGATTCACTCTGTGCTCTAAATAACATACACTATACAACTATTAAATTAATCAACACGTCTATTTCACACAGTTGTTTAATAATCAACAATAATGACAAAATACACATATATATTAATTACAAATATATTTATGCAACGAAGCATAGCAAAAATGGATTAATATACTAATTATTGAAATGACTATAACATATTTGAAAGTGCATTGTCAAACAATAAACGTTCTTTTATTTGAATAAAATTAAAGTTTAAAAATCTTTCCTCAACAATATTTGTAAAATATCGATGCTAGTTAATTAGTGGAAGTAAATGTTGAAAAAAAATGGAAATGTGATTGATTATTTTATCTTTCAAAAAATGAAATTATGTTCCGAATTATGACGTTATTAACAGTAGTTTTTAAAAAGATATTTGATAAAAATACTATTTTTGGATTACAAATTAGTCTAGTTCAATAATTGACAAATGTTAGAATTAAATTATATTAAGTACAAGTAAACAAGTATAAATTCCGTTTTAGTTGGGTTTACACCTATTAACAATAACTAAATAACTGAATGAGTTGGTAACATATTTACCTTTTTTTATCTTTGTATTAATAATGCGTTTAGAATCACTGCCTTATATGCGAAACGTTTTGTTGTTTATGTTAACAATATACAACAAAGCCGCTAAAGTTTTTGTTAGCGTTAGTCAACTTGTTACATATGATAGACGTATACCCTAAGATACGTTTTAACTACCCTGAACGAAGCTAATCATATATAAAAATAATAAATTCATTTATGTACTTAGATTTTTTAATTACACATTAACAAAAATACTTTTTACATAATGCAAAACGTTTATTACAAGAGCCTTTCAATTGTATATTGGATCACAACTACAATTTAAGTATTTCTTTTAAGTTGTTTTTTCTCTACTTATTACAATTGGCAAAATGTAAATTTTGTTGTTTTTATATGTGTATCTTTTAAAAATAATTGATTTTTTAAGTGCATTAAAATATATTACATAATCTAAAATAAGAGAAAAAACATTAGCAATAGAAGAATTAACAAAAAAGGTTAAAAAAACTTTATTGCCACTTGAATAGTATAAAGAGGCTAATTATTGCAAAATGAAAACATAAAAA
Source organism: Cardicola forsteri (assembly GCA_025895645.1). Taxonomy (NCBI): domain Eukaryota; kingdom Metazoa; phylum Platyhelminthes; class Trematoda; order Strigeidida; family Aporocotylidae; genus Cardicola; species Cardicola forsteri. Next base: position 1,449,145 of record JAKXYG010000004.1, read on the forward strand.
CAAATAAAGGATTTGAAATTCTACTTATTAATTTTAAAAATAAGATAATGTTCAATAATGAATCAAATGATCAACATTTGTGTAGATATTGTTGTAACTACACGAACCTTTTTTGGTCTAAATATCTAACATGAAAAAGCATTGTTTTAATAAAAAGATAATTTATAGAATTTAGAATAATTTATTAAACAACTATGGCAACGCATAATCAATAGTTCATAATAGTTTATTTTTCAAAACATTTTGCTGTAAAATTAAACAAGATTTGGTTTTTACCTGAACTCTATATTTAACAAAAGTTTAATAAATTTTACTACAATATATTTAAAAGTTATTATTAAAAACGTTGATGCACTTTAAACTCAATTCCACAATGTTGCGTTTTCTATAATTTTAATTAAAAAAAATTAGTAAAGTGTTTTTTTATATAAATTATTTAAAAATTTTATTATTAACAACAAGTGCTTTTATTAAAAAAAATAAGAATTTTTTATTGTCTGAAGTTTAAAATAAGACAAAAAATATAATTGAAAATTTTAATATAAATATGTTTGTTTAAGTATATTTGTTTGGTATTGAAACTTTTGTCTAAGTAGAAATTCTTTTTTTGTTTAAAACAAAATATTATTAAATGGTAAATAATGTACAAAGAACATATTAACACTTGCTAAGCTTAATAAATTCTGTAGCTAACTGCAAGTAACTCTGTAGTAATAATATAAATAACACTAAATTTGTTTCTAAAATCTTTATAAATTGTTCAAACCCTAACCACAACATAATGCTCAAAAACCTTTCACTGTATAGTTTATAACTTAAAAAAGAAAACGTAATTTTTTTTATAATGTTAAAATTAACGTATTTTTTAATCACACAAATTGCAAAATATTTAACCAGCTAAATTTTCACATTTCTATAATTGCCTCAAGATAGCTAAAACCATGAATTAGTTGAAAATAAAATGCATTTTAGATAATTGCATAAACGGTTAAAAAAGGTTTCAACCTAAAAATCTCCTGTTTACTGCAATATTAAAATCCGTAACTGAAACGCTTACAAAAAATTATGGAAAACAATGAATTATTATCTAAAATATTAAAAAAGTACAGTTTTAATGATTAATTTTCTTATAACATACTTTAAAGCAAAAACGATTCCTTGTGAAAAAAGGAAAATCTGTAGAAAGAAAAAAATATTTTTAAGCAAATAATTGAGTTGTTTATTTATTGTTAAAATTCCGTAATGACGTTTATAAAAATGATTTTTTACATAATGTTTTATTGACACTGTTTAAGTAATGTTTAAAAAATGTTTTAGTAGATTTTAAATGTGTTTTATTCAATTAAGTACTGTTGAAAAAGCTAATCAATAAACGTTTCCAATTGGACAGTTTATAAAAATTACACTAAAATGCATTTTTGTGTACTGTTTTTTTCGTTAGTTGATTATCTAGAGTAACATGTACAAATTATAAGTATCCAAGTCATTGTTTATTTGCATACTCTAATAAAAGCACAAACATTGTTATTATTATTATTATTATTATTATTAGTATTATTATTATTATTATTATTATTATTTAAATTTCAAATGTTTGAATTTACAAATTTAACAAAGTTGTATTTCACATATTTATTTGTTTTTTGTTTTGTTTTAAGAAATAATTTATTAATCAAGATTAAAATTGCATGAATTAATTATAAAGTAAAGTTAAATTTATTATCAAAACTTATCTTTAAATTAAAATAATTCATTGATTCAATTTATACCAGATAGAATAACTTTACAGATTATTGACATGCGTAATGTATTCTCATTGCTACAAAGTAAACAAAAATTATATACTTGACAAAAATGTTACCAATTATAATTTAGATAATTTAAAAGTCAAATGAAATAAATTTTAGCAATAATTACTCACAAAACAATACCACTTTTTAATTATTACTAAATGATTTTAAGTTTAATAAAACAGAATACTTTTTAGCAAATTTAGCACTAATACCATTAGCTGAAAATGAGCATTTTAGGTACAAAGATGGATTAGTTTAAAAAACAATAATTTTACTAATTTATTTGTATGACAACATAATTACTATGACTGTATATTACATATTGGTAGTAAATACACTTGGATTGTTATTTGAATTTATAATTTAGATAAATCGCATTTTAAACTCAGGTAGTGATTTGTGCTCGGATAAATAAACAGCGCCACAATGTTCACACGTTAATTAAATCAAATTACAAATGTTACTCAGATTATTGATTTGTAAAATTATATATTTAATCCAAAATCCTTTTTACAAAAAATCCGAAAATTTTATAATTTAAAATTACAAATAAATTATTTACTTTAAACTAAACATTTTGATTAATAATGGTGTAATTAAATTTTTTTCTTTTTATTTTTGGTTTATTTAGTTCGATTTTTATTCTTTAAATGTTTTCAACAAGTAGACAATTGTAGGAAGTCAAACGGGTTCCCGCAATTAATGTCAGCGGTAGGACTCGAGTCCATCACCACCCAGTTTCTAGTCGAACACTGCAAATTGCAGTCGTTTACACTAATTGTTTTTTATCAATGAATTATTACTTTTGTTTTTTATATATATTCAAATGAATTTGTATATTATGCAACATGTACGGTAATAAAAACGTTTTTCATTGTAAAGATATTATTTATATTGTTTTTATTTACATTAAATTAGGTAGATACTTAGTATAATAGGTAAAAATGGAATGCACATTAAAAGTAATTTAATAGACCAATAAGTTGTTTTATTGTAATATTATTGAGTACAAAAATGCTAATATTTGCTTTCTGCATACAATGTTTGAACGCTAAATGTATTTAACAATATATATATATATATCATAGTGGGCGTGCGTTTTTAAATCAAAATCAAAATTTTAAATTTAATACATAAAAATGTTTAAGTTGTGTTTTAAATTGTTATATCAATAAGCGTAAAATATTAAAAATGTATAACTTTTATTATATATGTTTAGACATCTGCATATATTTTATAATAAAAATCAGTTTTAAGTAACTAATTTGTTCCTTTTTTCAATTTTTTAAGTGTTAATATTAATGTTTTTGGCCTGAATTAGAATTTTATAATGTCATTAGTACAAAATATTTTATTTATACTGTTAACATAATGTTGAAAGAATAATTTAGTACAATTTATATATATATATATATATATATATATATATATATATATATATATATATATATATATATATATATAAATATACTTTTTATATGCTTCTGAAGTTGTGTGTATGTCATTTTTTCAAAATAAATATATGATTGTTGAGGACCATTTTTAACCGAATATTATTCAATTTGAGGACGTTTGGTGCATTATGAAACAACAAATAATAATTTATTTACATTGCATTGCAAAACTATAAGACAAATACTTGCATAACTAAATGTTGGTGTTGTAGAGTAGAAAATTAAAAAAATAATATTATTATACTTTATAATTAAAGAAACATAAATTTATTAGGTATTTTACTAGCTTATAGTTATATTATTTGGTATTATTTACTTAAAAATTTAATAAAAAATATTTTTTATTAAATGAACATTTAGTGAAATTTTAAATAAGGCCCCAAATTTAGTACTAGTAATAAGAATTATTTCCATGTCCACTTGACTTTGAATTTAGACTTTATCCACCTTTGCTACTTTGCATGTGATATATATATATATATATATATATATATATATCTGTGTGTGCCTTTACTTACCAAATATATTGGTTGTTTTTTCACCTATCAATTCTCAAATTGTGCAAGCTAGCAGAATTGACTTGGTCAGGATGGGTATAGACAACATTTACTAAAATATCTAGGTGCTGAAAATGTACACCTTTATCTATTTAAACAATAAAAAAATTAAAATTTGTCAGCAGATTACAAGCTTAGATCGTGCTTAATTTTTTTCAAATGCTATAAATAAAGTTTAATTTTTAAAAAAATGGTAAAATATGTTTATGGCAATCATTGTACGTACTATGGTAAATATGAACTACTTCAAAAGTACTTTAAAAATAAAAAAAAGGTTTTCAATCTTAAACGACTACCAATATTTAAAAGTGAATAAAATATTAAAAATACTTTGTAATGTAATTTTATACATTAAAATTTATTCAATGTGAATTCTCAAGTATTATTTCTTATATATATATTAACAAACCAATTAAGTAAACACCAAGTTTATAAATGTTTTAAACAAACATAGTACTTTTTACAATGAATAAGAACAATTATAAAATATTTAAATGGTGTTTTTTAATAACAAAGTGGCACTTGTGCACTAGAGAGTACTTAATTGTATGATAATACATTTTGTATTTTGAATAGGAATAATTGTATTGAATAACCAATTATTACACTGTATATTTTACAAAAGTTAAAACAACTTTTAAGATGAATATTCTAATGATATTAATTTGTAATTTTATCAGATAGCTAACAAGATCATTGAAGATGGTGTTTAATTTAAGTTAATTAATTAATTAATTTATTACTGTTATTATTATTATTATTGTTATTATTATTATTATAGTTATTATTATATTGTTACGCTTGATAGTATTTAGGGAAGTAACAAATATAATTTATTGTAATCTATTTAAAAATTCTTTCTAAAAACACTTTCGTGTGTTACCAAATAAATAGATTTTATTCTCCGGTGTTCCTAATTTGGCCTGTTTAAGATCAGTAATTTTTTAAAACTCTCATGTTTTTTTAACCTTTTTGTAGTTTTAACAACAGTTAATGTGTTTATAAAAACGTTGCGCTCGTTGCACATATTGTTCGGTTTCAGTATATTTGTTTCTACAGCAATTTATGTATATTTTGATTAAAAAACATTCAATTATTCAAATTACTACTGTGATTATTATTATTATTATTATTATTATTATTATTATTAATTATTATTATTATTATTATTATTATTATTATTATTATTATTATTATTATTATTATTATTATTATTATCATAATAAATTACGGTTTTGGTTTAAAATAAAACATGGTTTTGTTACTTTTTTTCCATATGCTCCAATCATTTAGCGATAATCCCAGTGTGGATATTTTGGGATCAAATTTGTACAACAATTTGTTGCATCGTTTAAAACATGTCTTGAAAACAAGCGCCGAAACGAAAAAAGACCAACACAACAAATATCGGCAAGTTTCAGTTTGTCAGTCGCGAACAGTGCCTTTGGACATGGAATTTCTAACTCATATGGCTTCAACAATAACATGTACGTTTAAATAATATAACATTGTACAATTTGAAAACAGGTTTCATTTTTTAAAAGGATCGTAGTTGTTTTATTATTATGTTTTATTTTGTTTTTAGTATCTCAATTATTATTAATGTTATTATTGTTTATTTTATTGTTACCATTTTGAATATTTTACAGGAAACATTACTCAAAAATGGACATTTTAGTAAAATCAAAGGGGCCCGCATTTAATGCCGGTAATGAAGATCAAACACATGCTTACCCAGATTTGAATTAAACTCTGTACTGCTAGATGTAACATGACATAATAATAGTAATAATAATAGTACAATATAATAGTATAATAGTATAAATTATCAGTAAACTTTAAAACAAAACAATTAAAATAAAACAAATTTGCAAATTAATTCAAATTTACCAAATATACTAATAAACACTCATTAATATCTGAAAAACCAATGTATATTTTACTTTTTACATTTTCTGCATAGTTTAATAATTTTGTTAAATATAGAATACACAAAAATCACTTTTCAGCAAGTGGAAATTAAGTGAAATCAAACCTCGATTTACATTAAGTGCCGGTGGTAGGACTCAAACTGACACCAATTCTAGCATCCTATCAACATCAGCTATTATATACTTATAAAAAATAAATAGTTATTTACCAAGTTTAATTTCTTATTTATTTCACAAAATGGTTTTTGAAAACAAAGCATTTTTATGTTTAGTCCTTTAAAACAAATGAAATCGGTATAAATTTTTAAATGCCAACTTAGGCTTGTTATTGCTGTAAACAAACAAAAACACAGTGACGTTAATTGCACTATAAATAATTATTTTTTCATCTAATTTAGAAAAACATGGTAATTGGCATATACCATTGATAGTACAAAAATATGTGCCTAACATACATAAATGTAAATACACATGTACACTTCAAATTGTTTTGCTTGGAATTTGCTAAAAAACGTTGACTATATTATGCATAATTTAAAAAAAATGAAGTATTTTACTAAACGTATTTTTCTTAATAAAGACATTTATTTTAAGTTTAAACAATACATTTTGCACCACATTTACAGTGTTTTTTTAAATGTGATATTTTCAAAATTATGCTGGTTAATGATGAAACAAAATTAGCATTTATTTAACACAATTTTTGTCTTTTGTGCAAACCACATGTCTATTAAAAAATGTGATATTTGCAAATTAAAAAAAATTTGGCTTGACAACTTTTTTATTTTATAAATCTACTGCACATTATTGTGTAAAACTAATGTATTTTATTTTTAAATAATAATTATTCAAAATGTTAAAAAATGGTAATTGTTTTTTATTATAATATGCTTAATGAAAAAAGGTCGGAATAAATATTGTTTATTTTAAAACAAAATTAGCTTTTTTAAAAAAAATATTATTAATACAAATTATTTGCTGGCCCGAAGTTTGTAATGAGAAAGAAAAAGGTATAATAGCAATTGTACGTTTGTAAAAATGTATTATATTTAACAAACGCTCAAGAGAGAGAGGCCCGCATTTAGTGAGACTTAAATCCATACCCACTCTGCTATCAGTCCAGCATCTTAGCAACTCCGTTAAAAAATCATGCAATTATGAACAGTGTGCTTTAATTAGTACAAAGAAGATGTTTACCATATTTGCATTAACCCACATGTCCAAAGTATTTAAGCAATTTAGAAGAGCTACTGGACAGGTTGTTGTTTGGTTTAATCAAAAAAACATGGAAGTAAAAATATGTGATGCAGGTTTTTACAACAATTTATTTTTATTCAAAGGAGATAAAGAAGAGAAAGACTGTTGACAGAGTGACTGTAAAGTTAAGAGTGGCTTTGGATTAACAGAAAGAAACTTTTGTTGTTTTGAAAAGTGATAAACAATTGAGCCATTTTTTAAACACTGGAAGTGTTGCGGAATTACGACATTTAAGCAATTTCAGAGCCGCACGCAGAATTGTTGTTTGCCAATAGCCTCACATTAAGAGTGAATGTGTAATCAATTAATTTGTTCGCATATTAATATGTCAACGTTATATAGGTAATTTAGTATTGTACATAAAATGTGACTTTACACTTGAAGTATTTAACTATAAACCAGATTTTATACAAATGTAAATAATACTTTACATGTGTCTATATACATCATATCTGTCTCGTATAATTTTGAATAAAAGACATCAAAACAATACTTTACTATATAATAAAAAATATATAATAAAATTGTTTTAGTAAACATAATATTTACTACTTATTATTTAATTTAATATTTTCAATTTTAATAACATGGTATTATAGAAACATGCTGTCGTGTGCATGGCTTTGAGTTTCCGACATTAATAGTACACTGCATGCTGTAAATCTATTTTATAAAAGGTTTGGAAACAAACAACCGTTCAATGTTTTTAAAAAAAACACCAGCCCTTTTGTAAAATGCCTAATAAGGGCGTTTAAAAATTACGTCAACTGATTGTGTAATACATACATAAGTAAATAAATAATGCCATTTTTGTTCAGCTATTTTGGTCTGTACAGGTGTGTACAAGCCGAATACGACTTCCAAACTGCACTTATGTCATCGCGATTTCAAAGGCTCCAGTGACCTTATTTTGCCAATGTACGAGGTAGACAATTGTTTGGATGGCTTGAAAATAATAATGAATTTGGAAAATTTCCAAGCTGAAGATGATTCCAAACGTTGATTATTTATTCTATGTAAAGACAGACTGAGCAGTATAATTTTAAACAAAGTTGATTTTCTAAATAATAATACAATGATTATATATTGTTTAACATAAATAAAAGTTTGCTCATTATGTTATTTATTCTTTTGGGTTCATTATTTGAATGTTTGTGCGAGAAGCATTTTTAAAGAATGTGAACATATTGGGCACAATTGGTGGGTTTGTAGAACGTGTGCCTAGCGTATTATTAAAAACATTAATTGGAACATTGATTGGTTTTTGAGCATTTTCAGTTCAAGCAATAACTCAAAATAATTTGACAAAATATAAATAATTTTTAAAGGTAATAACAATGGAGTGTTTGGTTAACAGTCCATATATATATATATATATATATATATTCCATATCGCTTTAAAAAGCATGGGGCAACAAGATGATTCCATATAGTTGTAAAATAAATTTCTGGCTTTGAGGATTGTACATCTCGAAGCTTAATTTTTACCTAACCCCGTCATCAAAATTATGTTTTTACTTCTTTTCCGTAGTTTAATAAAAGGATATTCTCTTGTTGTTGCTCTAGCAACAATCTTGCACTCAAACTTTCCTCCTTTCTCAACCAGACTTGGAACCGGCTACTGTAGAGTTGCTCCTAAATTTTCACTTTACGAAAAAAGGTTTTTATCTAATATTTAGGTCAAAAAAGAATTATACAAAGTTTCTATTATTATTATTATTACTGTAGTGAGTTTAAATACTTCAGTACAAATACATTTAGCATTATAAAATACAGTAAAATTGCATTATTGGAATAAGCAAAGAAAGTTGGAGACCAATAAAAATGAGGCTATTCAATAATTGCAAAATTAACAAAAGTTTCAGTAACACGGTTATGGAAAACGTTTCATAAATTTCTCACACCATATAGCGTCATATTAAAATTATTAGGAAATAGTTATAACAGTAATACAAACTGTTGGTTATGTTAAAAACAAAATAGAAAAATAATTTGATCACTTAGAGTTAGGCAATCCTTATGATGAAAATACCAAAAAGTACTAATTGGTATTTCAAAGAAACAAAAATAGTTTATTCTTCATATGTTCTGGGTTGGTTAAATATCTCGCCAAATATGGAGTGCACGGGTTTTAGTTGATATTTGTTTTTGATTTGGAGTAAATAAATTTTCTTGTTTTGCCTGATGCCTAATGATTTAAGTAAGATGAGCATACAATAAGTGATTGTTATCTTCATTATTCTTTTATTCAATAAACGACAGTTTTTAAAATATCCCTTGACAAGTTTGTTAATAATTTCTAAGTGTGTAATTCCTACTGACTTAGTCATAATTGTAAAACATCTTTGTAAAGTAACGAAATAATTTTAATAGTCCAGGACATACAACTAAAGAGCAATAAAGGACTATTGAAAAAAAATTGATTTACAAATATGCTAATTATTTTATGATTTGGATAAAGACAGTTTAATATTTTAATACAGTAGCAAATATTTCTGATTTTTGTAAAAGTTTGATCTAAGTGAATATTATTTAAAGGAATCTCAAGATATTTAAAATTATTGCAAAATTTTATGCTAGTGTTTTCGAGTCAAATCGAGGAGTTCAGTGCAAGTTTATTAAGTACTTAGTCAATGTGAAATGGATTATTATACATAGCTGTGAAGTTAAATGAAGATTAAAATTATTAGACCACCGTTCATTCTTATTTGCATTATTCCTAACAGTAATACAGGGTTTAAATGAAAATTATCAATAAATTCTTCTTATTTATATATTTTTGTTTTAACTCGAGAAATATTTTTTTAACACAGTAATAATGCCAAAATAATATGGGCTATCAATACTTAAAGTTAATTGTGTTTTTTTAGTTTATTATAATTATAAATATTTAAGTGTCTTGGAATTTTTGGATAAATAGCATTCAAATGGGTAAATGGTAATAGTTACACTTGAAAATTATGTACATATTAAGTCATTAACATAAAACAATTACGCAACAATAATTTCAAAGTAAATGATTATTTCTTTTCATAATTTTACAAGTACTTGCATAACCCAGCACACTGTAACGGTGACAATTGAGGAAGAAAATTGGAACTCGAAAATAATTAACAATATTATTTTATTTTATCACAAAAATCACATTTTATTTTTGGAACTCATATTCATTGAATATTAACATTAAACGGCTATATAAATAACCGTTCCCTATTAAACAAATTGGAATGTATACAGAGTTTTAAAGGATTAAACACGTCTAAGAACAGTAGGAAATGGATCTGTACCATCTACGAGCAAACGAAATGATTTGTTTGTTATTACCAAGTTAAAAATAAATTGAATGAAACCTATTCAACAAATGCAAAAAGACGAATTAACAAAATTCCCTTATTCACTTATTTGCAATTGGATAAAATTAATCAATCTGCAGTTAAGAAAAGCATTAAAAAAATTTTTTTTTAATAGCACAACATAGAAAAAGACTTGTGGAATTTGCGAAAATATATGAAAACCGTTTGTTTCTTAAAATTGATTTTTTACTGAAACTGTGCTTTGAAGTATAAACCATGAGCAGTACAGTCCATGGTTATCTGTGGTCCAGATTTTCCTCAAGACTACAATTACATTGTTATAAAGTTACACATTCATCATGTCTTCATAAATATTTTAGAATTAAGTACGGGCAACTACCAAAATGGAGCCAAACAAGTAATCATTTAAATAGTTCAGAATTTGTAGCCACTTTCAAAAAATTTTTCAACTATGACAAAATGCTTAAGGACATTTAGTGATTGTTCAAGATAATGCTTTGGAACATACGTCGAAAAAGGTAACGTGGTTTTTATCATAATTTAAAAATAAACGCATTTTTTTATTGTTTAAACTTTAAACAGCAAGAAACTAAGCTTGATTCAATTGCCTCTATACAGCCCTGACTTCAATGTAATTAAAAAATTTTTTAGTTATCTTAAATAAAAGGTAAATCGGATGGAAAATCAAAGCACGTTTAGAGAAAAATTTGATTAGGTTTTGAATAATTAAATTGAACAAAAGAATATTGATAATTTGGTTCATTCCTATCAGAAGCGTTTAAAAGATATTTTAAAAAACCATGGTTATCCTTTAAAATATTAAATTTGTAAATTTGGTGATGTCCATTTTGTATATATGTACATATTTTATGATATAATTTGTTTTTAAGTAAATAATGTAGTAGTATTTTTATCCTGTCAAAATATGTGAATTCTGGGTTTTTTGCCTAAGCGAGAATTTGGTAATGCTATTTGTAAAAAAGAAATATTTTTGTTGTTTTAATTATTAGTATTGCTAAAGTGATGTTTAAGGGTTATTTTAGTAAAATATTAGTGTTTCTAATGTGCTTAAGTGATATGAGGAAAGTCAATCAACTTCAATGTGCTAATTTTTGTAGGGCCCAGTTTAGCACTGTTATAATAATAATAAAAACAATAATAATAATAATAATTTGTTATATCGTAGTAAATCAACATATAGTTCAGAGTACCAATTAGTATTTTAATTAAAAAACATAAAAAACTAATAATGTAGTTTAATACTTGAATTAAATGAAAAAGTTTAGGCATAAAGTATAATGATTTTAAAACGTTTTTTAAGAAAATTACGTTAAAACTGATCATCATGCAGTACACCGATTAAACTTTAAAATGATAAATTAGATTTGCACTAACCATTTGTTCAGTCATAATGAAAACAATGAACTTGTGTTTTACAGCACTATATTGTTGAATATTTAAAAAATAATTTAAAAAGTTGTAAATATTGTAAACATTTATCAATCTAAAGCATTATGTTGTGTAGGTAGAAGAATGAATGAATTCCTTTTCTTTTGCAGTTTTCCCATGTTTTACGAGGATCGTTGTTTTGGTCAGTTTTCTCCATTTGGTTTTGTATTAATCCAATTTGTAGCATTAGGGCTATTAAAAAGTTTTATTGTGGGTTTTTACTGTCCAATGGCCTTCGTGCCGCAAACCATCCTTTTTATCCAAACTTGGGGTTGGCTTGGTTAAAATTATTTGTCTCTTAGATGTGAAGGAAGCAATTATTCGGCTTATAGTAGTATTGTTCAACTTTTAGTAAAACTGACTCCAGAAAGGGCCGTTTCATTAATCTGCGCAATGGGGCGGTTTAATAGCCGTCGCTTGCTGTACAAGGTTGCGTGAGTAAGTGACAGCCTATCTCTTCTCTCAAAATCTACGTTTGTACCGACTACGTGCAGTAATGAATAAAAACGCAAGACAATAAGGAAATTGTTTATTATCGAATATTACAAGATCAAAAATTACAGAATGTACCCAAAAACCAAGACAGAAGCTGAAGATGATGATGGGAACGGATGTGTTTAATAGCGTGGGAACGATTTTATTTATAGTCGTTATCACTGATATAAATCATTGACACATTTAAACAAAAATGTTACTATTCAAAGAATATTAGTTCCAAAAATTAAACGTTAATTCTTTGTCAGTTATCACCGCTACAAACTCATAATAAAACGGTGTTTACATTTAGTGTTATTATTACAATACAAACGTGACCTTTAACTCCGAGAAGTATGAGGCAACTATATTGTTCTGCTATTCTACTTTAATGTTTTGGCATTAGATATTCTGTATACCTAAGATTAAACTACATTTTGCATTTATTTGTTTACAGTTTAGTTTTATAGTTGTAATATAAAAACGACTTTCAATTTATATGCTCAACTCGTATGCAATAATTCTTTACTTTTTATCAACTATTGCTAACTACTGTTTTTGCATACCTCTCCGTAATGTATATATTTATATATATATATATATATATATATATATATATATATATATATATATATACCAACAAGAACGGTTTTCGATTGTACAATCGAAGGTGGTAAAAAATAATGTTGGTAGATCACAAAAATATCATTTACTTAATTTATCAGATAGATGCATCGATTAACTCTGTACTCTAGATAATATATATTGCAACTATATGTATATATTATGCAACTACTAAATTAATCAACACGTCTATTTCACACAATTGTTTAATAATCAACAATAATGACAAAATACACACACACACACACACACATATATATATATATATATATATATATATATTAATTACAAACATTTATGCAACGAAGCATAGCGAAAATGGATTAATATACTAATTATTGAAATGACTATAACATATTTGAAAGTGCATTGTCAAACAATAAACGTTCTTTTATTTGAATAAAATTAAAGTTTAAAAATCTTTCCTCAACAATGTTTGTAGAATATTAATGCTAGTTAATTAGTGGAAGTATATATTGAAAAAAGATGAAAATGTGATTGATTATTTTATCTTTCAAAAAATGAAAGTATGTTCCGAATTATGACGTTATTAGCAGTAGTTTTAAAAAGACATTTGATAAAAATACTATTTTCAATTACAAATTAGTCTATTTTTAAAATTCAATAATTGACAAATATTTGCATTAAATCAATGGAACTCAAGGCTTTATAAGCCTTACTCAGATCCTTAAGATCATTACCTGCCCATACTACTTATTTACATTAGATTTAATAATTATTTTATTTTGGAAAATGAAATATCAACATAATAAATCAGTACATTATAATTTTGCTATTATTGTTAATTAAATCTTTAAAATATTATACCATTTATTTGTATCCAGTCTAACATAATAGTTTTATTTTGGAGAAAGGGAGATTAACATAATAGATAAGTACAATAGAATTTGTTGTCTGTAACTGATTACTAATATGTGCAACTCAGTTTTCATGTTATTCAGAGATGTTACGAGTTTCTTTATTATATCCTGTTACGTTTAACATGTTTAGAGCAATGAATGGAGTCCATTTCTGTAGTTTATTTTCTATCAAAGTTGTCCCACTCAGTTAATATAATAAATGTATACCTTTCAAGTATCAGTGTAATTGCCATTTGATCTGACTGCAGGATGCATCATCATCATCATGATCATCATCATTGGGAATAAACACCCTCCACTGGTTATTATCACCCAGGGTAGTCTAAATACCAAAAAATCTGCAAAAACGTCAACTTTTGCTATGTGCACTTAAGGAAGGACACTTGAGACGTGCTGACATTAAATGTTAATTACATCCCGAGTTAAACCCCTCCAATGATCTCTGTTGGCTTCATAGGCTAAACAAACAAACTTCCAATTAAGTAATTCATTTGGACGAGTGGGCTTAGTATAAATAAAAGGACTGAGTTCACGTGCTACAATGTCCGTCCAAATTTTCCGTTGACCGCCTGGCCTTCTTTTCCATTCAGGTAATGGATGGGCTTTCATAGCTATTCTGGCTGGATGAGTGAGCAATCTACGTAAAACATGACCAATCCATTTTAACCGTCTTTCTTTTACTGTGCTAGAGATACATGACCAATAAATGTTAAGTGACTTACAAATATCTGAGAATGGTCGAAATATCTTATTAGGTATTAAACAAGTGCGTCCATTAGTGGATAACGAGCAAAACCATATGAATCTTAAACAGCTTTGCTCAAAATAAACAACCTTTCGTACATCTACTTGGGTGAGAGTCCAAGTTTTGCAAGCATAAAGTAGAATGAAACGCACTAAACTCATATATTCTAATTTTGGTTTTAATAGAAATATTACTTTTATTCCATAAAGGTTTACTTAAATTTCGAAAGGCTGCAGCAGAGAGGAGAATACGACGCCGAATCTTTGAAGAGCTGGATCCTTTATTATCTATGACCGAGCCTCGGTACGTAAATTCATCAATCACCGGGAGTGGGTTACCATTAACAGTAATTGGATTTCTAAAGACGACGTTTGCTAAAACCACTGTTTTTTTAATATTAAGATATAAACCGTATTTCTCTAATGCTTTTTGAGTAAGTTGAATCGAATTTTGTAAATCTTCTTCGGTTTTGCCATGAGAACCGCATCGTCTGCATATTGAAGATCCGTTTTTTGCGATCATCATGCGTTATACAGCCCTCAAATGACCGGGAAACTTCATCAAAGATGGCATCAACTACAAAATTGAAGAGTATGGGTACTAAAACACATCCTTGGTGGACACCTGAATTTATGTAGATTGCATCAGTTAGAGAATTTCCATTTTGTATTACAGCGTTTGACGACATGTATAACCATTTAATAATGTTGAGAATCTTGGCAAGAATTCCTTTGGCAATGAGATAATTTCACAGTAAGTTGCGATCAACAGAATCAAAGGCGGCTGAATAATCTATAAATGCACAATATGTAGGCTGTTGGTATCGCGATCGAAGTTCTAACATACTACAAACAGTGTGGATTTGATCGATGCATCCCATCCCAGGACATAACCCAGCCTGGTTGGCTCGTGTTCGATACTCCCGTTCACCATAGATTCTGCGTAAAATAATATTTTCCAAAAGCAAGCTGATTCCTCTATAATTAGCGGGGTCTGTTGTGTCTCCTTTCTTATGGATTGGGATTATAATAAGTTGTGTCCATGCTCCTGGAATTTTCTCTTCTTTCCAAATGGAGTTTATCAAGGAGTATAAATCTTGTATAATATTTATCCCGCTATACTTAAAAACTTCTATTGGTATGTCATCTACTCCTGTAGCCTTCTCATCTTTCAATTGATGGCATGCTAAGATAATTTCTTCGTGCGAGGGGGTCTCTGTCGAAACTACGTATGGGGGATCGGGGAGTTGTGTATGGAGTTGATTGGAAACCTTCGCCGCTTTGTGTTTGATGGGATTAATTAATTTCGCAAAGTGTGATGTCCATTGATCTGCAGAGATCGCTGATGAGCGTTGATTTTGAAAGGAATGTCCTTTGCAAAGTTTATTGATCTTCTTGAATAAGGTTTGAGTATTGTTACGCATTGCAGCATCCTCTAATTCCTCAGCTACATGTGACCAATATTTCTCTTGATCATTATTAAAATTCGTTGTATATTCCTGTATCTTCTTGTCTCCATCCAATTTTCTGTGCTGATTTTTGTTCAAAAATTCATTTCGTAAATCTTTTGTGGAGTTGGAAATCTGAAATGTTGGTCGTATTTTGAGTTTCTTGTGTAATATGATTAAGTTTCAATTAAGTTCTACTTTATTATCATAGTTAATGGAAGGACCAGCATTTAAATATGCTTTTTCAAAAGATTCCTGACTATGGGACGTATTTTTCATAAATTCATAGTCTGGGCGACTAAAGTGCTTTCATTTAGATCGAAATTTAAGTGAGAGTGTGCACTTTAGTAACTCGTAATTACTTCCATTTTTGTTCCAGTACAGCAACTGTGGAATGCACGCACGTCTTTAATTGATGAAAACCAGTTACGAGAGACAAAAACATAATCAATTTGAGAGCGGCAATCTTGTCTCTTATACGTGGTTAAGTGACGTGGATGATGTTAGAACATTGTGTTACTGATCACTAAATCATGTTGTACGGTATAGGTGCTAGTCGGCCATCTGCCAACTGCTGAGCAGCAAGCAGCACTTAATCCAGAGTTAAAATACCCCATTAACATTATAAAATTCGATTTGTTTTCCTAATTAGTTGTTGTGGCCGTCAGTACTTTATAAAATGTTTTTATTTCTGACTTAGTGTGATTTAATGTGGGAGCGCATACATTTACTATACCTAAAATTAAATTCCTAGTCTGAAAGCGGGCGCTTATAATTCTAGAATTAATAGGGCACCAATCAATAAGAGCATCCGTAGCACTTGAGGACGTAATGATCGCAACACCATATTTGGCGGATCCAGAAATATTACATTGAGAAGGCCAGAAGGTTGATCCTGAAAGTAATTCTATAGCACAAGTTCCTGAATGACGGGTTTCTTGAACACATAAAATATTAACATTATGACGGTTAGATTCAGAAGCAACACAATCTTACGTAGCCAGAGGGAGCGCACGTTCCATGAGTCAACGTTAAGCGGACATTTTGGTTTTAATGAGTAAATCCTAGATTTAATAACCGGTGCATTATCGCGAGTAATATTCACAGTAGCGTCGCGAGTCGCATTCTGCCTTGTTTAAGCTCTAAAAATGGTGTTTTTTGAATTTGGTCATCAGTATCTGCCCTGTTGACCACGGCATTTAATTGATTTTTGTAAGAGTTTCGACCGCGAGTATATAGACCGGTTAGCCGCGGCCAGCCATCCTGGTGAAAAGACGAGCAATTTTTAACCACTTTTTCTAGGCCCCTCTCCGGGTGGAGCAAGCAGTGCTGTCCCTAAATAGGGCTACTTGGTGATAATACTCAGGGTGACACTGATAACCGTTATCGCCATCTTGTCAACCGTTAACGACCTTAACGCCTGAGTATCCATTTGGTCCACGACTGTTTATTTGGCACAGCCTTATTCACAGCTAACCTTTATTGCTAATCATAGTTCCACTATTCGCCACTTGTGGATGCGCTAAGTAGGAGTCGGATGCACAATATCGGAAATATTACCGCCATTACTCACATTTTCTATATTATTAACACCTATTTTGAGATGAACATATTCAACTTGTGTTAATAGCATATTTCATTTACTTCAACAGCTTTTGAATTGACATGTTAGCTAAATAACCTTGTGCATACACACATGTACATATTATGGCGAATGTAGCTTTAAAATAGTCGCTATAAGAAATCAAAAGCTGAAACAAGTCCAAGAGATTGTGGTACAACAAACGGAGTAATTACTTCCACTTTGCACCTTATGACCTCTTGGTTGCAATGAAGTAGCGTGGAACCCCAACCACGCCACTATTCGTACTTCAATACTGGTCGTACATTGTCCAAACCTAGAGTTGCCATTGGCGTTTAAATATTTGATTTTCAAGTATAAAAATCGAAAAGTTGAACCTTTAAAAACACTTACACCAACCAAAAATCGTCGCTTGAATATTATGCAAAAACACAAGTGATTAATAACGATTTACCATAATTATTATATGAATAATCTACCCAGAAGTGAACATCACCGTGCATTATGGTTGCAAACGGTTGTGTTGAAATAAGTTCTTTTAACCAACATTTTATTTTATGATTTATTGATGCTCATCAACTATTCAATTATTATAAACCATGTAATCCCCATTTTGGATTGAATATTTAACATAATTATCATTAGCGATGTTATATGGAATGCTGTTACAGTACTACCATATATGACAAATCAATACAAGATCAAAAGTACTGATAAAAAACAACAAACAGATCGAAATCGGTTCGAACAAATTCAGACTAATTCAAATAATTTGTACTTATTTTAGTACTCATTCATTCATTGTGATTAGTAAAGTAAACAACTTTATATTGTTACTAATTACTATCGGTTCCGATGGCTTGAGAGGCGTAGGAGAATAACAAAGTTTCTTAACTAACGGACGGTACCTTTGTTATGTCGCCACAGTTCGCAAAGATTGACAAAGCGGTTTAATGTTTTTGTCAAGGTTATCACTTTTAGCCTAGTGACTACATAAGGTAAATGTATACCTTTTAGGTATCCTGGGTGTATGTTTGCACCCATTCGCCAAAACGGAAACCTGATAATGCAGCTGTTATTAAACGTCATTAAACTATGTAACCTATCTTACTTTGCCTCTAGCCTTAATAAATATGTTTGTAATAATGATAGATGTGTCCACTTTGTCTGGAGCGTAAAATGATATTCTAACTAGAACCAAATTCTAAAATGCAAACAAAAGACTTATTTCTCTGTAAATATGACAGCATCCATTCACGTTAGTCAGAACTAGAACAAGTTTTTACAAAAATCACGTCTGATTTATATATTTTGATAAACGTAAACCAAAGAAATAATTAGAATTTAAAATTATTAATTGTTATACAGAAACAAATGAAAACCGTACAAGTACAACTAGTAAATAATTGATAGATAGATGACAGGCGTTTCGGTGGCATAGAAAAAACACGAACCAAAATATGAACAAAGTTAACGATGCAAAATCAACATATATTTATTATTTTCATTTATAAACATACGTAACAACAAACAAAAATTAAAACTCAATAAATGAAATAATCGGTAATCTTGAACGAAACGTAAGTCAAGTTCACACCCCATATACAAAATTTCGTTAAAATTATAAATAGTAACGTGCTCTAGTGTCTTATTTTCTATATACAACAGTATATATATATATATATATATATATATACTGATTCACAGAAATATTGATTTTTTAACAATCAACGGTACTGGGAGAAAATAAAAATTAAACACACAAGTAAGAGGAAATAAAAGAAGCACACTGACACAGGTGTCAGAGAAAACTAAAATAAAATAACTTTATAAAAAAATCACATTCTAATATGTAGCCTACAGCCAACAAAAGCATTATCAACAATAGTGTTTGTAAAAAGCTCGTTGTTCTTGGAGTAAATTAGAGGGAGGGGGAAATTGAGCACCATTGTAGTGAAACAATTGTTTTTATACTCGGTCTGTACTAACGGTCAAAAACCCAAAATACCACAAGTTTGACCGATAACTTCCACTTTGTCCGCCCCTCAGTGCAAAACGGGCACACTCAATCGGAAAAAGAGATGAGACAGATACCAACAATCAACCATCCACAAATTAGTCATCACGAATTACAAAAAAGTACGAAAAAATTCGATTCCGAAATGGAAATTGGTTGACAAATTCAAAACCCGCGCATCCATTGCAGATAGAGATCGGAATTGCAGGAGTACAATTCACATGCGCCGCCGCTTACTTACAATGATGTCAGTGTAGCCCAAAGAAAGAACATGTGTCGACGTTCACTGATGTCCCAAGTTGGGCGGTGTTCCAATGAGCTTCGACAAATGACTCGTGTCGTTCTGTCGTTGTTGCAGCATACGGGCATAAACTTTGTTCAACATCGACTGCTGGTTGTGGGCCATCGACTGTGACGAATCTGATTGATGCATTTCTTTAGATAAGTTGGACATGAATTCGGAAAATAAATGACCCCAAAAATCACTTTCGGTGTTTGGCTGGGCGTGACGATACGGATGAGAATGGGGATAGTTGGGTTCTGGAAGACGACGACCTGCGTACAAGTCAGCAAAATGTCTTACATTTGACTGAGGTGCGTCGTTTGGATTAAAGTGGAACAAGGATGAGGGATGTGAAAGAGCTGGGCTCGGACGATTATTGGTGTTGGTGTTGGTGATGATTGGGTTGGATAAATGAAGGTTTTGAGAATGAGGAGGAAATTGGGGGCGATTGACGATAGGTCGGATTGGTGGTCTGAAGGGTTGGAACGTGCCTGAGGCGGAATAGAAGCCATTAAACAATCGCTTTCGGTGGATAAAATTGGCTACGCGCACATGAGCATCGGCCCACCGACCGTAACGCTGAAGATGAAAAAAAATTATTCGAATTTCATTTAATTGTAAACAAATTTATCTCTCATAGAATAAATGTAATACAAATAGAACGTGCGCAATTATAGTAAATGCGAAATCGATCACAACAGACGTTATAGTGTTCAAATAGTTTCTTATTTGTAAAAATTTTGGCATCAAATTGTGACATTTTTACAATCATCTTTAAGATAACTAGAGCATTACTACAAAACAACCAAATAGGTTTCAAATCAATTACTATTATTTCACAGTCCATAAATAAGAATAGCTTGTCAACACTAGAGTTATTCTAAAACGCTAAATCAAAGCGGAAAAGTCGAACGCAAAAAATAAAAAACTTATCAAACATTTTACTTTCATTCAATAAACTTTTTTCTTCTAGACATATTTTTCAAATAAGATAAGAAGGCTACACCAAAATCAAAAACCCCAAATAAAAGTATCTTGTTATTGGTTGTTGTACTACTTCGAAAACAAAGCACACAACTCCTATAATTTACAAAATTGTCCATTAAACTTGCTGGTGTCTGTTGTTTAGACTTGAACAATCAAACAGTTCAATGACATAACCTCTCAATCGGCCACTAAAATCAATGGCGATCCCACCCCCCAAATGCACAGTTTTTCACTCACCTTGTCCGGATAAATTGGTCGATATAACGTGCACTTATGTGGTGGAGCAGCCGCATTTAAATGATGGCCAATGGGGTGTGAATTTGCGAAAGACACGTGTTGGTGCAGCATGGTCGATGAATACGCAGGAGGCAAATGAGGAACTGATTGGGGTGTATGCGATCCAAATGGAGGTGCCAGCTTGGAATGATTCAACCTCGGTTGATCTTGAGGCAGCCGAAAACGGGAACCGATTGGAACTTGATCGTTAGGTGCCTGAAATATTGACAATAGGTGAAATGATTGTGAATTTGTCAATAACAACTTCGCAATCAAATAGCTCGGCATGTATATATGTATAACCTTGGAGAAAATCGGTCAATTGGTTTGTGACAACAACTTGGGAATATTGAGTTTGTACCATTGCTATATGTAGACAAAAATAGGGCGACTTCATCCATCTTAGTAAACAGTAACGTTGTCACAAGGATGCCGTCTATTAACCGAAAGACGTCGTCACCTTCCTACGTTCAAAGCGCATGCGATAAATTGAAATATTTAGTACAAATAAGGCAGTAACAATGAGATCACCATCTCGCCAATGAATAGAATCAAATGGCTATTAACAACATTTAAAAAATGGTAACTCACTCCTTTCAACTGGTTTGGCCGTTTGCACTTGACACCATTGTCCAACTTGCCGTCTCCAATAAATCCGTCTAAACCAGATAAATGTTTGGGAACTTGCAAGTTGATCGATTCCCAAGCGGGTAGTGGCGGCGCCGACAAGCCATACGCATTGTTGTGTGTCTGTGCATTGGATGCCTGACTGCGGGAATTTGTCGTCGCATGAACGATGGGTTGTTGACTGACACGTAGATTTAAAGGTGGCGAACGATGATTGAACCCTTTGGCTCGTATTTTCACCGAAGCCGGATTCGTAGCAAACTCTCGGTCTGCATAGGCTGATGACAAAACGGACTTGGAATATTCTGCTTGAAAGCTAGGCGTGTTTTCTTTGGCTGAAGCATAAACACGTTCAAAGCAATGAATATAATGAGAATAGTGAGAGCACTATAACCGGACTCTGCTAACTGCACTTAAAATATTTGTACAGTAAGATTTTGGGTACAACAGATATGATACCTACCCAGAAACTTAAAACACATAACACAATTCCATATGTATGTTCATTTGGAAAATGGAAAAGCTCTAGACGAAAAATTAGATAGACTTTTGAAATCTCATACAAAGTGTCACTATCGTTAAAATACCATCTACCAACCAAAAAAGGTTTTCACTTTTCTACGTTTGTTGAGCATCTTAAATAATGGAAGGTGATATTCCAAAATAATGCTATTTACGGTAGATGTCAATATACAAACAAGTATCTTTATTGTCGAATTATACAAAACAAATTCAAAACCCCCCTAGCCATCTTGCTAAATATAATTTTCGTACTAAAAATGTCAATTATTTTAAATAAAACACACCATCAGACGTCTTATGAATAAGTGACTGCATTACAAACAAAGTGCCGAGGTGATCTAGTAGTGTAGCACCGGACTCCAATTTGGGTAGGCATATGCTCGTGTCACTAGAGACACTAAATGAGGACCCTCGATTGGCTTCGCTGAATGTCTACTTGCTGAAAATTGTTTCTTGTAAAGCATTCAAGTAACAACAATAACAACAACAACAACAACAACAATAATAATATACAAATTTCAAAGCCAAACACATGTATCAGTAAATACTCAAATGGCACATACGTTTAGACGAAACGGAATTGGAAGTGATCATAGATGAATACGTTAGATTTATTGTTTCCCTTTGTGGTGGATGGACTTGACTGTTATTGTTTGGATATTTAGAATTCGTGTTGATTAAAGTTGGAAGCGGGAAACTGGAAAATGAATGTGCAAACAATTAAGCATATTTTTAAATTTCCAATAACACTATTAATAGTTATCGCCCTCAGCCATACAATGTAATGAAAACAGATAAAAATAGAAAGTAAATAGACTACCAAGAATAGTATTTCCTACCATGATCGGAAATGCTCACAGACCTTCGTTACATTTTCATTCTGTCAGCACCTCAAAAATTGTAATCGTGGTAAAATAATGATGCTTTGTATGGAAAGCAACTATTTATCCATTCTTAAAATGCTATTTTAAATTGAAAGATTTTTCATCCACTGTGGGTTCTTACATTAAAAAGTTTTAATTGATGGTAGTTTAGTTGTCTCAAATTTTGTAGTCAAAGACGTTTAATCTCCGTAATTCCGTGACATTTACAGTCATGATTTATAACCTATAAGTACGTACTATTATATAAATTAATTGACAAATCCCTCCTCTTCCAAATACAGGGCAACTAACTGTAAGCTTCCCCGGCACATTGCACATTCTATTGCCTACGTCTACTGCTAATCGTTATAGTGTCAATTGCCCTACGCAAAATAAAACAGCAAAACCCCCGTCAACTTATCAATTAAATCAATTTAGTATAATTGATTGGGACGAGCTCTGTATCAAAACTAAAAAGAATTAAACTTAATTATCTAAATGTCACCTTCCGAAAGAGATTAACTAATAAAGTGCACTTAGCTGTAAAATTAACTCCACCATCTAAACCACAATTTCTCCTTATCAAATCAAGTCGTGTTTGGCAGAGAACCATCAATTGGATTCATAAATACAAACCTTGGCAAATGTTCCGTACGATCGGCATATCCACAAACACTCGTAGTACTTTTTGTATTCGTCGCAGTCGTCATAAACACCAAATTGGTCGTACTGCTGCTAGATGTACGAGTCGTTTTGACCAATCGGTGTCCCACATCATCGTACACCTGATGATGATGATGATGATGATTAGATTGATGGGCAGTTGTAGAGGGCATTTGAAGACTAGTAACAGGAGGACTACCGCTATAGACAGACTGATTCATCGTACACATATTGTACAAGTACGAGTTAGCAAACAATTTGTGAATGAGTTGGGGTTCGGTTTGTATAATGTGTTGGAAAATGGAAGGATGTGGAATGGTTAATTTGGGAGAGAATGGAATACCATACGACGATGATGATGATGATGATGACAGACCGTTCGCTGGATGCACAAGCGAAATACCTCCCCATTGGGAGTTGGATTCGGACAAAGGTTTGGAACAGACATTGAGATTGCAACCGGTGGAGAAATTGTGCGCCACCGCTGCAGCTATATCCAATCCGTTTGGCTTGGGGTCGTCGTGCGAAAACGTTGGAGGAAGAGGAGGAGGAGGAGGATCATGACTGACATCTAATTCGTCGGCGATGAGAGCAGCGACGCTGAACTGGAAGTTGGCAGCACGTCTAGTTGGATGGTCGCTTCTATGCTGCTTATCAATTGACTGGTTCATTGTTAAATCTGTATTGGAAAATGGGAAACAATCAATAGCTACATACTCTCAAAAATCATCAAAACCATCAACGTCAAGTATGTCAACCTTAGCGCTGTTTTGAATGCAAAGAAAAGGGAATAAAGTTCCTTGCTAACATCAACGTTTTCACTAAATCCCACATTGAGTGGTCTTGCGACACACCTGTAAGTGCTCTATAGTGTGAACAATATGGACTACATATACACAATTTATTTAATTTACCAAGCCCTTATATCAAATTTACAGAACCGTTGTCTGAAAGATGTTTTATTCTAATAGCAAACATTACGATCATTTTTTATGCAAATGCATTAAAAAATTGACTTAAAATCAATTTATTATATATATATATATATATATATATATATATATATATATATATATATAATATATATAAAGCTGTTAGTAACACTACAAATAATAATTTTTAATACGTCACAAAAAATTCACAACTTACTGTTTGTAATTGGTTCTTGCCGTGAATAATAATGCTGAGATGGTGGTCGATACTAAATTGAAAAAGCATATATAAAACACAGTATATATATATATATAATGACATGCTGAAAAATCACTCAAACGTCGCCATCATGCTTGTCAATGATTGTTTGATATAAAAAATAAAGTAGATAACTCTCATGTACGTCTAGTTTAAGTCAAATTTGCAGGTATACGTGTTTTTAAATCACACAATACTATAACAGTAAGAATAACACACAGATACGAGAGAAACCGACGTGATAAAATAACAAGCTTAAACACATTTGCACAATTAAAAAAAAATATCAACCAAAAAAAAGTCATGCTTTTGCTAATAAAAGTAGAAAAAAACAATCGTTTCTTATATAAAATGACTTTCCAGTTGAGTATCTTCATTAGTTCATGAAACATATCTAACGAAACGTACTTAAAATTATAAGACTGTTCGGTAGTCCAAAGTGAAGCAGGAAACGAGTTTTGACATGTAATCAATTTTAGAATTCTTAGTCGGGAACTCAAAGTCCTAACGCTGAGCCGCTCCACGACATTAATACACCCTCCCATCCTTGACATATGATGCAACAACATTCGCCTTTTGTCCATGCGTATGCATGTTAGTCTTTCTAATACATGAGTGGAGCTTTCCCGATTGAGTCATCTTTGAACTGTAAACTACGCTTCCTATCTAGACTTGGACAGTCAATAAGTAAAACAGCCCCAGTGATACACCCTCCCATCCGAGATACCCGATTAGCCGGTCTTGTAAGAGTCGTTAAACAACACTCACTTGTTTACAAAAATCATCAGCCATAGTAGACAGCCTCATTGTTGCCTTATTGTCTGTACCCCCGGCGCTATCAGCACCATTATCACAAATTAAGTCCACAGGCACGAGTTTGTCGGTATCGGTTAGCCCATCATCCATTTCACCGGTACCATCCAACCGCTTTTTGCATCTACTCGAATTATTAAAGCCTTTTCGTTTGCCTTTAGTCGGTAGGGGATAGACGATGCAATTGTGACTGCCGCATGTGCGAATGTGGATTTTCAACGAATCCGTATGACATACGTTCGCAGTAGCCACGTCTTCTTCGCAAATTTTCAACTTTGACTCCTCCTCCTCCTCCTCGTCGTCATCGTCATCGTTATCATCATCGTCGACATCATTGTAATCGTTGGTCATCGCACTGTTGGACGGTTGCAACGTCGCGGACTCTATACGTGACTGCCGAACGTCATTGTCAGTACCGTTGAACAATGTTGGCCGATCGTCTTTCAATTTGGAAATTGAATAAAGCGGACAACCAAAACTTTCGGACGTATTGACACTGGACGTTGTACAATTGGATGGCTGAAACTGGAAAAAGAGAAAGAATTTTCTACTGGAAAAAGAGAAAGAATTTTCTATATATATATATATATATATATATATATATATAATTGCGTTAATGTTGATTGATACAAAGTGTCATATAGCAATCTATTTTGAGAAAACTAAAGTAAGAATACAACATAGCACGGTTTGTAAAGTTACAAATCCTATCTCAGCAGTTATCAATGAATCAATAGTTCCTCAAACGGGACTTCGCAAGAGATATCTTGGATTGGTTGGAAATTGTGTAAAACCAACTGATCCACTAGTTAATATTGTGCTTCAATACTTATGGGTTGTTAAAATATAAAAATCTATTGTCACACAATCAAGACCGTTAGCGGTAAAGAATGACGCTACAAAACTGTCATATAATATGTTATGTACTATGCAAGTGTGATATCACTAAAATGCTCACAATTTGAAACAAAACGATTAAAACCACCAGCCAAAGCCCTTCGTTAAACAATTTGACTACAGGGCAGGAGATGAAGCACTGTTAGTTTAATTTTTTTTTGGGTGTTTCTAGCCAGTACACGTCTCAGGATCCACGCGAGTCCCAAACTGAATTACGATTATGAACCCATTAAAAGAAACATTCGTATCAAAAAATCAATTTACAACTGACAAAAAATTGAAAATTACACAAATTGAAAAATAAAACAGATTGCAGACAAAATAACATTATTTCTTTCAAAATTGACATCTATTCTCATTCTACATATTTCCCCTCCAATATATACATATACAGAGAGAAAGAGAGAGAATATTTGAAAATTTTGTTAGAAATCACAAATTATGCAAAACAATTAATTGAGTGTTTACGGAAAAGTCAATTTTTAGCAAGTAGACATTTAGTAAATATCTAGACGAAGATCTGCAATTTGTAGGCCAATGGTAAGACTAAAACCCATCCCCACCCAGATACAGGTTTAACGCCTTAGTAACCCCGGCATTTTCATATCCTCTTAATGAACTCACTAAAACAACCGATAAAAACTATAGTCCAAAACGAAATTAGAAGTTACATACAAAATCGCGTACCTACACACATCATATAATTAATAAGCTAAATTGCATAATATAAAAACGTATGTAAATGAACAGTCATTGACGTTGAATGAATGAGAAATAAAAATAATAAATTTTTTGAAACATTTTAAAACAATCTACTCCATATACACTAATAATAATAATAATAATGCAATAATACAATAATTTCGTTAAAGACATAAAAATGTTTTTGTTTTTTTTATAAAAATATGATTGATATTTTACATAAAGTGAATATTTTAAATAATCCTTTAAATGAAAAATTCAGACAAATATGTTAAATATTTAAAACACAAGTTCAATTTTGATAAGGGACAGTACTATTAGTATGATCAACTGACAGATGAAGTATTTGTTTATGTGGTAATTCAACATAAAAATATGAACTGCATACAAATGTCTAGTCAAAAACGTTATTTAAATTTTTCAATTCCAAAAATTAAAAAAATGAGAATACAATGTAGGTGCATAAAAATTATTTGCTTTTCATTCTCCAACTACAATAAACAATGACACTAGCAGAGTTGAACATCGGTGACAACTCTACCTCCGGACTAAGAAAGGATAGGTTCAGTCTTTTGACTATTGCCCCCCGTGTTGGTTTGGGCGATATAACATCCTTAGTCTCAAAAATTATACATATATACGTCACACCAAGTAAGGGTGCACAACTGATACCTATTCAAATGATAAATCCTGTTTAAGAAATTGGTAGTTTGATTTAACTAATACAATTAATGTATTTTTAAATTGTCTAATTAGTAATTGGATTAAAACGTAATTTTTAAAAAGCAATTGGTGTTAATCATAATTACCTAAAAAGTCAAAAAATATTACAATGGATAGCCCTGATTGCATCAATGCACAAAGCCCAAAAGCTACATTGAATCATCAAATATGTATTTGTATAATAATAATAATAATTCTTCACAATAATGACTCAATAAACAAATACATTGTCACGTGAATTTCTAAATCAAAAAATTATTCTAATCAATCAAGCCAAACTTAATAAATGTGATGAATGATTTAAACCTCATCAAAATTTGACAAAGTTGGCATGGTAATATCCTAGTATACAAAACATGGATTGTTGAACAATAAATCTGTTTTATAAAGATAAAAATAGATCAAAATCCTTAATTTTAAAGTGTCTTTGTGTCTACGTATAAATTCTAAAAATCGCGCCTGAGTTTTTATCAGGATAGTCTCCCTTAGTCCAACACCGTTAAAGTACTTATACCCATCCATCAAAACAGAAGCACAGTTATACCTCTCTGTACACGGTCCTCGATCAATGCTAGTTTAAGTTCAGAATGCATTACATAAAGGGATGGAAATAGGAATATTACTGATTAACAATTCAAACTTTATAAGCATTACTCAAATCCTCAGAATCATTACAATACTAACTATAAACCGAATCTGAACAATCATTTTTTGCACATGAATAATCTAAAATAAAAATAGTCGGTACTCAATCATCATTATCCAAAATATCCGAGCAAAAATAAATAAATAAAAATCATAATAGTAATACTACTACTAATAACAATAATAATGAAAGTAGAAAACCATATTTTTGACAACCTAAATGTGTCATCTTTTTAACAATATGAACAAGGAAACAAGTCAATAAACAAATACTACTGCTTTGTTGAATACCTAAATTTGAGTATCAAATATACGTGGTTAAGAATTATCATTATACACAAACTACATAGTCGTTTAATAAATGGAGATATAACACAATTATATTCACAAAAAGTAATAAAGATGTCGATCTTGCGTTTTCGATAAAAATAAAAATATGAATGCTTTTCACAAAATATAAATTGCGTCTTATAAAAGCTAACAGAAAATTAAATTTCAATTAAATTCAAACCAATTCTGTAAAAAATTGAATCAGCACTTTGTTGTAGTGGTAGAGCGGTTCATTGATAACAACTCAACCAATTGACTGCAATGTCGGTGACTTAAATCCCGGAAGTCGCCGCCTTCATATACTTAGAAAACCTAGCAGTTGGTTTTACACTAGTTGAGTATAACACAGAAAAAAAACAAGAAAGAATAAGCCAACGAGTGGACAATCATCACAAAAGAAAAGCTAACCAATAAACAATTGCACGCAACCAATATATAGCTCCCTAGCAGGCCCCAAGTCTGATTAATAAAGGCAGATGAGATAAAGGTCAAAGCCTGTAGGTTTAAAAAAAAAATTGTTGCTAACATAACAACAACATCAGCACACCTCGGTAAAATGGGGTGACAACCGAAAGAAAACCAGTCTTCAATGTGTAGAACCTTCAATATCAAAAACCTAAAGTGCCATCAGATGGAACAGTCTTTGTTAAATGCAAAATGGTTTTGTAGTAATAATAAAAATAAAAAAGTTATAACAATTTTTGTAGTGTCTTTTGTTAATTGCTCCAATTTAACATAGTATTCTGCAGCACTAAAGTATGATATATGAAATACTACCAGAATACCGTTGGTTCTGCATTACATCCATTTAGTCAATAAATTCAATTAGGGGTCTTGTTCGAAAAACCAATTTAATTTAATGTTTTTTTAAGAACTTTCACAAATGTAATCTAATCATCGTCTTTATTATACAAAATGTCGAAAAATGAATGTTTTATTGCACTACTGATTCACGTTTCCTGCTTTCAATAAAAAACGAACAAATTATTAGGAAAAATATGCTTAAAAGAACAATGTTTTTTAATTGTGTGAAAAAATGCTTGTACTTTCTTAATAAATTTCTAACACTATTTTTTTTAATTTGTACTTTATAATTGGTGTGAAAAAATATTGTAAACCAAACCTACTGTTTATAATCAAAGAACTACGGGTAAAATAGCTACTCCATTTTTTCCCAGTCCACTTGAAAATCAGTTTGTATCAACAAGTACTATTACTAACAATTGTGTATAATATATTGAGACTGGATGTCCTCGACCACTTATACGAATAAGTATATTTGATAAAAATAAAATTCATCGTTGAGTGCACATGGACTATCCTTATCTTAAAAAGGTATCATTGCAAAACAAAACACAGAAAGAGATTACAAGTCATAATCCTGCTGATAAAACAATACAAGAACAAATCGTGAACGAAAACAATGAAAATCAAATGACTGGTTCTTTTAATAACAAGACTTCCAAATAGGGTAAGTTGGTTGAGTTAGTGTTGTGTAGAACTAATTGCACAACTAAATGGTCTTACATATTTGTATACATTTTTTGAAAACTGTAATACTGTTAGGTCGTTCAGAAAGCACAGAAAGTACAAAAAGCAATGCTCTTCCCATGGTTCTGACACCACTGAGATACGGATAAATTAATCAGAAACCAGCTATATATATATATATATATATATATATAACTACCAAAAACTACCGTTAGTGAAATAAATTTTTGCTATAAAATGCCCTTTGGCTATCTTTATTTGAATACCTAAAATTACTAAAATTGCAAAATTTTCGTGTAATTCATATCTTATTACTAAATTTTAATAATAACTTTGTTGAAATCGTGTTAGGACTCCCACCCAGAAACGTTTGATGCCAAAACTAATCGGTCACAAATAATAAATCAGTATTGGTAACACAATAACTTGATTAAAAAAATAAAACTTAATACACTGTTAATATTATTAGATTTGATATTGTACACAGTATAAAAATAAGGTGCACATCACTTATTTTTTCAACATATTATGCTTCTGTGTGCATGTCAGCAAATATATTTTAAAATAAATTAAAAAGTGCATGCTATATATATATGCGTATGTGTAAACATGATTTGTTTGTAAACATATGTATAAACTTTTAAAATGTTCCAATAAAAAACAAATGAAATGAATGAAAAACCATTACATACATAAGCCATAAAAACAAATGCAACATTTTTTTATAAATCTAATTCAAAAATAGAAATTATTGAAAATTGTTAACCATATAGTTCAAATAGTACTAAAATCTTAAAAGATATGCATTATCATCATCGTCACAAGTAGTCAACAAACATAATATGGGCTTAGTATTTATATATCAACTAAAATAAATGGCATGCAATAAATGTAGCAAACATTTAAATTAGGATATTTTTAAAAAGGTTAACATTATTTAAAATAAGTCATTCAATAAATAAATAAATTATATAATATATATATATATATATATATATATATATATATATATATATATATATATATATATATATATATATATAATCGGAAACCGAGTGCACAGCAATATAACTGAACTTTGTTACTGTAATGGCGGGGTGGTCTAGCGGTACAGTGCTCGATTTGAACCTGTGTGGGCATGGGTTCGAATCCCACCACGTTCGACTTTGTTAAAATGTCCACTGCTGAAAGATGTTTCTCGCAAAACATTCAAAGTAGCAAATATAAAATATGAAATAAATAAATACAAATCTTTAAATAAACGTTATTTAAAAGAAAGTCACATCAACAGATGAATGCAGCTCAAGTAGAATGCAGCATTTACAAATATGACATTTACTTTTCATCATATAGCAAAGTAGTTTCATCTCCAACACAACTTTTTCATACACATCTAATAAATTGTAAGATGTACTTTTACAATTTAAATGAATGTAACCATATAGTTTGATATATATGTAAATAGATGTAGTAACTAATCTATAAATACATACTTTTACACATCAATCATGTCTAAAAATAATTGCATACTCTGACAAGATAAAAAACCAAATGCCAAATTAAATGAAGCAAAATTTGTACAAATTGAAAATACTATTCTTACACCCTTCTAATAATAATCCTGAACAATTTCACTCCGCTTTCCTAAAATTATAATACTTCTACTTCGGTACATACACATGGTATATCTTGACTCCACCATAGCCAGTCCTACACTCGTGTTGAGAAAGTGAGATAATTAAAGCATAAACTTAGGAACCTTACCTTTTCAAAAAAAATATTACTTCTAAAAAAACATTTACAAAAATGCCTCAGAGAAACCATCGAAACCTAAGTCAACTTATTGGTTCCGATTTGACAAAAATTAAACCGGATATTTTGGCTAAGTTGGCTAGTTGGTTGTATTTATGTTTTTGTGACTGTGATACCGTTATAAGTCATCCAATCTTAGATGAGGCGTTTATCAGAGAATTAAACCCAGATACAACCAAATCAAAAACTGATAAAACGGAGTTATTCGTGCAAAATAAATCTTCAAACGCAAAAAACAGCTAGACAAAAATAAAAAAATAAACAATTTCAGCCAGTCATGTACAATTGTCACGAGCAAAAATACGAAAAATTAAAAAAGTCATAAAATCAAACATTTTTTGTCCCTTTAAAAAACTTTACAGCGCAGTTAAACTTAAAAAGTAAACAATTTATTAAAACAAATGTTATCCATTAAAAATAACTTTAAAAATCAATATATATATATATATATACTGTAAGCAAAATACCAATTAAATTTCAAAAATGCTGCAACTCATTTCGTTTGCATATATATATATATATATATATACATGTACACAACATCGCCATTTGAAAAAGAAGTAAGCAAATAGCAATGTACATTTATATAATTAAATTATATTATTCAAACAACGATATATCGTGCTGTGTATATAATAAACACAATTTGCACTTTTTCGAACAGATTATATATATATATATATATACATAATTTTTATTTTATCTTTACTACTTTAAATGTTTTACAGGAAACATCTTTAAACAGTAGACATTGAAAGAAAAACCGAATGTGGACCCGCATATGATACCGGTGATGGGGATCGA
This sequence comes from Cardicola forsteri, assembly GCA_025895645.1. Classification (NCBI taxonomy): domain Eukaryota; kingdom Metazoa; phylum Platyhelminthes; class Trematoda; order Strigeidida; family Aporocotylidae; genus Cardicola; species Cardicola forsteri. The sequence goes on from JAKXYG010000004.1 coordinate 1,482,299, forward strand.
ACTCATGCCTACCCAAGCTTGAGTTGAGCACTGTATCGCTAAACCACCCCGGCATATATATATATATATATATATATACATACCCAGCAATTAATTAAACAATTCATCATCAGTTTGATATTATTAGTTACGCATAAATCTAATTAATGTACATTTGACATTTATATAAATGAAGCCCAATGGATCCTTTGAAATTTATTCGTCTCTTGGAGATGCAAAATAAAGATAAAATCCACTACTAATGTAAAAAGTAAACTAACACCAATTGCGATTAGTTATCACGTGTTACAAAACAATAAATATATCCTTGTCACCATTATCATAAAGGAGCTATATGAAATCCCGTAGCAATATTACCATACCAAATATACGTCTATTGAAGTACCTAAGCCAATAATAATTATTATAAAAGTAACCTGCAAAACTAATAAAAAAGATTAAAATGCACTAGATATAAAATTAAATTCCAACGACAATAATAAATTTGTTAACTAATAAGAGCATATAACCATTATTCACAATGTTAAATCACATACATCTCACTTCACACATATACACCTAATTACGTCACTAAAATTGGATCTATCAATCGTTCGTCATTCATCTGCAGTTTCAAAACAATATGACTACGTTTTTCGTGTTGTCATAAACACCACCTTTGGTCTCTATCCACGTGTATCGTTTGTGTTGGAACACAATCTTTAACTATCTTATCATTTGGAACAGAATGGTTAAGTCAAGAGTCGGTCGTTTCTATGATCACTGCCTCAACTCAGCTTGGACAACCTAGCAGTATCATAGTCACAAAAACAACAAAATCAACCAGTGGCATCGTTTGTTCTACTCAACTCACACGTTAATATACCTTTTAACTACACCCGATGTACACTTGTACCTATTTACCAATAAAAAATTTCGGTTATACCGCAGTCCATTTGGACAGTTACATGGAGATAGACAGAATGAGGAATATCACTACAATCAGAAATTAAAACTATGCATTCATTGCACTTACATTCTCAAAATCGTTAGCGGCCCTAGTCACATCAAATTGAAAGCTGTTTCTCAAATAGAATTCCAAATGTGTCTAATTATTTTAATGTATAAAAGATGACTGAAGAAATAGACAGTCACGTTAAAATAATATACTGCTGTCTGTTTGAATAATTTTTAAGTATTTCATTGATCCAGATGGCAATATTAATTTATGTAGTCTAGACTCAAACGTTGTACTGAGTAAGGTCATTATCTTAAAAAACAAAAAATTAAAGTTGAAAAGCCATTGTTGTAGAATAAAAAAGATTTTACCAAAAAGTAACAAACGATGAGCTTCTGTTGATAATACCAAACAGTATCATATAAAAAATTATTAGTCTATATGAAAAGAAGATAGAATAAAAATAGCTATTATTCAATTTATCACAATGGTTGTTGTATAACAAAGTGGATAAAAATAAAACAATTGCATCACTGGATAGATGGAATAAAAATGATAATAAATGTCAAATTCACCATTAATACAATGTATTTCATAAAAAAACTGGCATATAAACAATCTTTGTATTTCAAATGATAACTAATAATGAATAACAAAATAAATCAAGTATAAAAACAATTCACAGTAGACGAGTAAGTAGTATAATAACTTTTAAAAACATGTGCCAGGTGCAAAAAGAATGCAAACATTTAACCCTACGAATGATTAACTTGAAAATATTTATCAAAACAAACACATAACTCACCATCGACCGTTTATAATACGACTTGGTATGCTTCCGTCTAACGGTACCCGAGCGACGTGCACGTTTAGGCGGGTTGTTGTTGGTATCGGTGTTGTTCAATGTAGCAGGATGTTCCAATTCATTTTGTTTCGTGTACGACTAATTTTCGAAACCAAAAAAAAACAATTACCAACATCATAAATGCCAAAATAAGTTGAACATTAAAACAAAACGGTTGTTATAACTTTAGAAAAAATAGATAATCAACTTGTCTATAACATATAAACAATGTAAAAAATTAACAACTAGAACAATCTTTTAGTTTATTTCATTCAACATGATTGTTCTAGTGCCAGGGTGGCAATGGCACAAGGCCGTAGCTAAATGGACATAGATTCAAGTTTCACCACCGACTCACAAGTGTAGATCTTTGTGTTTAGGCATTTGCTAACTGTCCACTCGTTAAAAAGGATTTGCCGTGCAAAAATAAGTAAAATAAATAACAAACTGAAAAAATCAATAAACGCAATACACAAAGATCAATGTTGGGTCAAATATGTATTAAATAAAATGGTATAGTATGATCCTCAATTATCACCTTAATTTAAACAAATGAGAATATTAACCTCAAACCTTCAAAACAAACCAACAATAAAAAATTATAAATTGATGAATATCAACAATAAATATAACTCTGTTAATATAATATATACCATGTGCATAGTATATATATATATATATATATATATATATATATATATTAGCAGCAGGAAGATCCTACAATACGTGTACATTACAATATTACATCCAAACACTGCTGTGTAATACTAGAAAGTTTAACCTGCACAAAGTTACAAAACAAAGAATAAATAAATAATGACATGATCGGTGATGTAATCACCTCATTATTTTTATAATTGTACGACATATCACACAATTACCTCCAAAATATGTTAAAACGTAAAATAATAGCAGAGTTTCTTAAATCATATCTGCATTCATCAGCAGAAATTAATCAAGTTTCCTGAATTTTTATCAGTTATCTTTTTAGCCCATGGTATACGTATACTTTAACATACTTTATAAGCACCGTAAATATACGTTTGAACCCATTGACTAAAACAGAATCCCAATTATGCCGCTATGCATTTGGTCCTTTCATATGTTACTCTACGTGCTCAAGTGCAACTAGTCTAGGATATGCCACGTAAAGGTAACGGTTGGGACTATCACTATCTTTAGAAATTGAAACTTTATAATCATTAGTGAAATCTTCAGAATCACAAGCATTCTACAAAAATGTGTTTGTACATGTACAAAAGCTCAAATAAAACAAAAAATATAACTTGCTTTTTTATAAAGTAGTATTCTTTTAACTAAAATACGATTATCAATAGAAATTAAACTCTTTTAAATAACCATAATCGGGTAAATCAATAATAAGAAAACGCTTTTACAAATTGTAGTGTATTAACTGTAAAAATATCTTTTAATTCAATTGTTTCAACTACAGAAAAAGCACTTAACTTTCACAAATGTGTTTAAATCTTAGTATATACGTATTTACATGTGCTAAACTAAAACCGATCCATTACATAAATGAATAAAAAGTATCAAATCTAAGTTATATTACTTTATTCCAAAGACCATTAAAAACAACAGTAGAAACAAATAAGATTCGGTAGCAAGTGTTCTTAAACCATCATTTACATCGCTGAAAAATGTTAATAAATCTTAAAATTTTACTAACGCTTATAACGTTTCAAATTACGGTGATAGCAATATTCCTGATTCTGCGTGTCTCATCCGAAATCCAAACTAACGGATATATAGGCCGAAAGGATAACATTATAAATGGGCTTCCGCCTTAGAAGATAAATTCAAACATATATTCAGGGAACAACAAACAACAAAAGTTAATGGCAAAGCCACCTCTTTATTAATTCCAAGTTCTTAGAGCATCACGGATAATTCCTGTCCATTGCTCACGGTTTACGGAGGCGAGCACAGATATGTCAGTTCAGCGACTTTATCATTGTTTCCAAGATAAAGGGAACTTATAAAATGTTTCTTAAGATATACACAAACCATAAGTAGCTGTTAAACAAACAATCCCGATAAAAAAATCAAACAAATACAATCTTTACATCTGTTGCACCGTCACAAGGATAGTCTATTAACCAAAACGTTTAATCACTTTCCTAAATTCTTCACATACGAGATTTCCTTTAAACATATACAGCAACGTAAATGCTTCACAAATACAAGAATAAAGAAGGTCCCGTGTCACCAACCAAAAGAAAATCTAGAGTAATATTGCAAAATGAGAAAGTTCTGTTAGCATTTCATTTACCGTTCATAAAGTTTTTAGATTAGGAACGAACCAATACTTACGTCGTCGTAAATTAACAACCTGATATCTTAATTGCTAAATAACCATGACAATAAACAAAAATCGAAGTTTAACAAAATAACTAGCTAGGTATTGTAGATTAAAACATTACCTTCGACACGATAAAAAGATGATTCAAATTCCGATCAAAAAGTAAAAAACCATTTCTTCATTATTTCTGTCTGTCAAGCATCCTAATCAATAATTTATTATTTTCTGCAATAAAAATCTCGTCTTCAAACTTGAACAAAAGTTTCTCAATTGAAAAAGATCTTTTTAAAAACGCCACCCTTAATAAAAAGGCAAAAACCCTTTAACCATTTTGTTATTAGGCTTAATACATACCCAAAACATCTAAATCACTTTGAGTGTATACTTACATTCATCAACTAAACAGAAATTTAACTATGGCGCTGTGCGTTCAGTGCTAAATGAGCTTAACTATAAGCTCTATATGCACCACGCGAATATACAGAATCAAAAGTTTCGCCTCATTAAAATTATGAACTATATAACAGAACATGTTATTAAAGAAATTAACATCCTGGATATAAATTTAAAAAAATTATACACTCCTACAACCATCCATAGTATAGAATTAACTTGTTTAAAAACATAGTTTGTTATTCGTTTTACAAAATCGTGGTAATTTGATATGTATATAGAAGTGCCGTACTCAAAAAGTGTCATACCATATATATATATATATATATATATATATATATATATATATTTATAATATCTAATTAAATCAATTGTTTTGATACACCCAAACATTGATTAGCGACTCTACTATTTAATATTTTGTACTAAAACCGTAATACTTAATATTATCTGATCTACCTTGATATATTTGTTTCCATAATTTAAAATTTATTATCAATCTGCACATTGATAACATAATAAAGATAAAAAATATTCTCAAAGTTTTCCTTTATTACACTGAAACAAAATTATTGTAATACAAAACTTGCAGCAAAATATAGCCTTAAATTTCTTACACTACTTACCAATAAATCACTCTTTGAACCAAATGATAGAATTGAAAATCCATCAATGACAACTTCATCAAACGATACTTTTTGTTCAAAATCCTTTTTCTGAGTACAACATGTGTTATCACATAAGTAATCATTATTTAAATCATTATTGTATATAGAAGTAAATACACTGATGCTTGGTTTTTCAAAATTTTCCAACTTATTAGATGCCACAGAACACTTAATATCATTTGTTTGTTCAGCCGATTCCGAATTGTAACGATTATTCACCAAAGGTCGAAAACTGAGATAAACCGAATCTTGATTATCCAAAGCTGTAGCAATAAGTCCGTTTTTTAAAGAGTTTTGTGGAATTGCAATTCTATCTACTTTCTTAATTTTTAATGCATTGTGTTTATAATCATTAAAATTAGTAATCGCTTCTGTATAAGTTACATTCTTATTATCAACATAATCTTCATTTTTCACAGAATTTAAGGTTCCTGTAATATTCGATAAATTCTCACATGCCATCACAAATTCATAAAAGTAGCATCAAAATCAACAACTGTTGATAATTTAAATGTTTAAAATAACCATGACTGTCAAAAAGTATTTTAAATAACAATACAGAAATGTGCGCGTAGGTAATTGCGGTTCATATTCAAAGGCCAGTTTTGGACTTGATCACAATAAATGAAATTTGGCGCTTCTTGTTCTTATTTTTACACATAATAAAAATACATAATTACAATAAATTAATTTTTTAAAATTAAACATTTAAAACAATAAATGTTTACGCATTAATATTACTTACAACAGTAATAAAATTTTAAATTTTGTTTATTGTTTTTAATTTAAATTAAATTAATTTTTTGAAATTTAATTATTAATTAATTTTAATAGTGTTTTGTTTTGTTTAATAATGTTTTTAGTGTAAATACTGGTTGTTCCTAATGCTTCAGTATATAAAATGTTTTTGTTAATAAATAATAAAAACCACTTATTTTAGAAATTATTGTTTTTGTTCAAAAATTAATATTAAAAATATTGTGCAAATTAATTTTTAAAAATTAAAACATTTTAGTCTATTTCTGTGTTAACTAAACCATTGTTGCAGATACCAACCTACAAGTACATCAGCATTTTTCTAGATATTTTGAATTAAAATTGAGATACAAAAAGAAGTAATTTAGCATTTTAATTATATAAATAATAAATTAAAACCTTGTTATTTATTAATTAAATATTAATTATACATAATAATTTTTATTCGTTTAAAAACTAAGATGAACATCTTGGCTACACGTGCAAACTGTAACCAGCAAACAATATAATAATTTTGTTATTTTTATTTATTTATTTTTATTTTATGTTTTCTACTTTGAATGTTTTACGAAAAACATCTTTTAGCAGTGGACATTTTAGCAAAGCCGAACGTAGGCCCGCATTTTAGTACCGGTGATGGGATTCGAACCCATGCCCACCAAGGTCCGAATTCGAACGCTGTACCGCTAGACCACCCCGGCACATTGAACATTAATTGAAATTAGATTGAATTTTAATTTGACAAAATGTTGAATACATAGAATTTTTTTGTTGCTTCATGTTTATTTTGAATTATAGGCCTTTGTTGTTGCTTTTTTGTCCCATGCTTATTTTTAAAGCAAAAGAGTCTTCTAATAAAAATAAATAGTAATTGGCTAGTATCCGTATCAAGTCATACTCAAGAAAAACATAAAACGACAATATTTTATACATTATTGCTACAAAAAGTTTTATCTCAACATTTTTATACAAATAATTTTTTATGAAGTTAAGCGCATAATAACTATTAATGTACAATAGCTCCCTTAGTTACGTGATGATTAACAACATACATTTATATTTTTTCATGTTTTACGTTTTATTTATAAAATTTATTAAAAGCAACATTATTAATTGTAAAAAATGCTTGTGGTAATAATTTACTGTAAACGCTTCATATACAAATTCAAAAATAAAATACATTACATTAAATTTATTAAGTCCAACCAGATTACTGATAATTTATTAAGTAATATAAATAATTAATTTTTTAGCATAAGGAACAAACAGCCATTAACGGTTTTATATTTAAAAAAATTAAATTTTTACATTATAATAAAAATTTAAAATTATATAAAATAGAAAGTTACATTTTAATTATTTAAAACAAAATATAATATTGTAAAAACAATTGCACAATAACATTCTCTCATATTTTACACAAATTTATTTCGCATACTCCAGTGGAGACAGCGTTCGACAATAATGTAGTATATTATCCATCTTCCTCAAATCAGCTAGATCTGCTTTTTTAAAATACTACTGTTAAATTGTTTAAATTAATAATTTTTTAAATGAAATATAGTGGTACTGCGCTGAAATTGAACTTGGGTAGGTATGGGTTCGATTTCAATTACCGACACTAAAATGCGGGCCCTTGTTTGGTTTTACTAAATGTGCACTTACCGAAAAATATTTCTTGTAAAATATTCAAGCAATAATAACACTAATAATAATAAATTAAATAAAAATAAAGCAAACTTAATAAAGAAAAACGAATATTACCTTAAATGTTTTTTCTAGTATACCTTATTTTTTAATTAATATATTTTTGATTACAGTAGTTAATAAAACAAAAGTTAGTTAATTTTTAAGTGAATCTGACAATTTACTTTAAAAATATAATAATAAATATCATAATAGTATATGAATTACCTTATTTATTAAATAATAATCAATAAATGTTTCTATAGAACTTTGCACAAAAACGGTTTAAACGTATAATAATATACATAATTACAATAAAATGCTAACATTAGTTTTTGTGATAAATATAGCAAGATATATGTAACCTTGTTTCAGGCTTTGATGCATTGTGACTGGGTATGTTTAATTTTTTTAATAATTAATTTTTTTAGCAAATTTAGCAGTATCAATATAATGAAAATTACTTTTGGATGTAAAAGTTGAACATGGTAAAAGAAAAATAAGGAAATATGAAAAAACGTGACTAAAAACTATTCGAGAAAACGTATTGCAATAAATGTTTTTTTCAGTCAAGCGTACACTTTGTCAAAAAATACACCTACATCATATAATCGGTAGATGATAAAACCAACCAAGGAAAAAAGAATTAAAAAAAATCCTAGTGGTCAACCTCCGTGAGTGAGTGTGAGTCACGTTACAGGATACAGGATATAGGAATTTCACGAGTTGATTAGGAGTCAGACTCCTTTTGATCCTCGGTTCAAATGGTATCAACAATATCGTTAAAGGAAAAAAATAATAATAAAATAGAAGTTAAAATAGAATTATCTGAAAACAGTGGGGTACCGGAAATTGGTTAAAGCATAGCTGTCATATAAGCTCTTAAACGATTGGGTAGTTTGAGCATTAACAATCTCTGAAGGGAGTCGATTCCAGTGGTTAATAACTCTGTTGGAAAAATGGTGTAATCTTGCCTTAGTGGAAGGTCTGGGTTTGCTTAACTTCAGATTATGCCCTCGGAGTGAGTTGTGGGCAAGGTTAAAGAAGAGACTGAGGGTCCCGGAAGAGATGAGTTGATGCGCCAAAATGAGGTCACCCCGGAGCCGCCTATCTGCTAACGGGAACAGCTTGAGTGAATGCATTCTTTGCTGATAGAGTGTGTTTTTATATGACTTTGGCAACCTGATGTTAAAAATATCAAGTTGAAGGACTTCAGGGTTGGGACTCCAGATCTTAACATCATCGGCATATAAAAGAATGTTAGAGTTGACAACCGATGATAAGTCATTTATGTAAAGGATAAATAGAAGGGGGCCTAAGACTGAGCCTTGGGGAACCCCGGAGGTGATGTTGCAGGAGGAAGATAAGCCATCACCCAACCTAACCTTAAAGGAGCGATTAGATAGGAAATCAGTGATCCAGGACAGGATAGCTCCAGTGATGCCAAAAGACCTAAGCTTAGCTATAAGCAGATCGTGTGGAACTTTATCAAAAGCTTTCGCAAAATCAAAATAAATAGCGTCCACTGAGGGGCTAGAATCGAGGATTAAAGAAATGCTATTAGAGTAGGTTATTAAGTTTGTTAGGCATGACTTGCGAGGCAGAAAGCCGTGTTGAGCAGGGTTAATTAAATTTGATTTGGTGATGTGATTAAGGATATGAGATCTGACTAGCCTTTCCATTATTTTGCTTGGAGATGATAAGATACTAATTGGTCTAAAGCTCTCGGGTTTGAACTTGCAGCCCGATTTATAGATAGGCCTTATATATGCTATTTTCCAGATGTTAGGGATGCAACCAGTGGAGGAAGAGAGGTTAAAAATATAACTTAGATGAGGTGCAAAGACCTCCGCACATTCCTTGAGGACCCTGGGAAAAACGCCATCAGGTCCGCAGGAGGAAGATTTAAGTCTGGTTAGAATATTAAAAACACTAGAAGCATCGGGGTGCAAAGAATTAATGGTGGAAAGAGGGTCAGAGAAATGGGGACATAGAAAGCTATTAGTTTGGAAAACTGATTTGAAGTAGCCTCTAAAACAGTTACAAGCTGATTCCCTCGACAAAAAAGTCCTGTTGTCATTTTTGAGACAGGGGAGAGAAAGTTCATTTGATCTTTTATCTTTGATAAATTTAAAGAGAAGGCTTCTGTTTTTAGAAGCCCTGCTTAGGAGCTAAAAGCATCTTATCTTTGTAGGCCTTGATTAGATTAGAACACTTATTCCTTTCCGTGAGGTACGCATAATGGAGACAAGGGAGGTTTACTAATTTAGATAAAGCGAAAGCTTTATTACGTTTAGCGATAGACCTTACTATAAACCTTGGAAGCTTGGGCTTCGAATGGGAAGGAACTCGAAAAGGAGCGAAGAGTTTAATCCCTTCAGTAAATATGTCTAAGAAATTAGAATATGAAGTTTCGATGTTGTTTGTGTGAATAGGGTCCCAGTTTGCAGACTTGAAATGACTACAAAATTTAGAAAAGTCTGCTTTCCTGAAGTCAGGAATAGAAGCTAGACTGGGAGATAATTTATTAGCACCAAAAGAGAGGAAGATTTCGAATAAGGGAAGGCTGTGGTCACTCTTGCCTAGCGGAGGAAGATAATATATTTGACTAATTGGGGAGGCGTCATTAGTAAAGATAAGGTCGAGGCAAGAAGGGGAGGAACCTACCCTGTACCTGGTGGGAAAGGAAACATGCTGTGTAAAAGCATATTCAATGCTAAGCTTGAGTAGATTAGTATCATAAGTACTAGAGGATCCGGAGAGAGAAGGCCAATTGATGTATGGGCAGTTAAAGTCCCCCATAAGGATTTGGTGCTTGTAAGGCCTAGAAAATATGAAGTGAAGCTCTTGTAGAAGTAGATTGTTTGTATCATTAGTAAGAGAGGGGGAACGATAGACTAGGGAGCATACCGTGTGGGAACCCTGAATTAATGTTAAAGTGTCATAACCTAAATGGAGATTGTTCTGACGGAGGGGAGAGTGGAAAAGGCAATATCGTTTCTAACATAAAAAATACATCCCCGCAGTTACCCTTTGAAGAATCTTTCCTAACAATGTTGTACCCATTAAACGCTATTTCACTATCAAGAATATCTTTAGTTAACCAAGTTTCTGTAACTCCTATGATGTGCAGTGATGAGGATGTCATCAGATCTTGAATCTCGAGCAATTTATTTCTAAGACTTAAAGCATTTGTATAATAGAACTTAATCCAAGAGGAAGGGGGAGAAGGGGGAAAGTTGTCGAAGCCGGTGTAGTACCGGGGGAGCGTTTCGACTCCGGGGTGGAATCCAAAAATTTGGCACATTAAGGGAATCTAGTCGCAATGGAAACAATCGAACTAAGGGAACAGGGTTACCAGCTGGGGTCCAGGAATTACAGCTTTTAGAGGAGTGTTCCGCAAAGGGAGGTCCCTTGTTAACCTAATCCCAGGGTAGTCGGGTCTAACACTGGACCAGCTGGATAGCACGTCTTCTTTAGCAGAAGGATTAGTGAAGGTTACCAAAATAGGGGGATGAGTGGGGACGTTTGCAGTTGAGCTTGCAAATTTTCAGACTTGAGACGTCAGGACAACATTTAGTGATGATATTCGTGACATAAGTCTTAAAATCTATAACACTATCCTTAACTCCTTTACAATTAGATTGCAGTCTTTTTTGCAATCTAGAGCATGCTGCTTGGCAGCTGCAAGAATTTCTTCTTGCGAAAGTCTTATTACTGACTTGGCGGCTACTGATGAGGCATTGAGATTGGACATTTCAGATTTCAGGGATTTAAGCTCGTTCTGAACTAAGAGCGAAAGATTGGATATTGAGGTGTTAATAGATTCGGTCTTCGCGAACGAATCAGTAAATTTGCCCAATAGGGACGAAAGGGAAGATGACATAGCCCCTATAGTGTTTTCGAGATCGGAGATCTGGGCAGAGAATTTTAAGGTATCAATGCCAGAGTCAAGATGTTCAGTAGGTTTAGTGAGGTTAGCCCGAGGCAGATTCTGAAGATCAGTTTCATATCTGCAGTCTGCACAAATGTAATCCAAAGGACTACTTGCGAGCTGCGAATAATGCGCCGACGACAGGCCGGAGCAAGCCTTATGAAACCAGTTGCTACAGATTGCACAGAGGATTCCAACCTTTACAGATTTTTTGTAGCGTTCCAAGCCGCAAATAGAAGAATTTGAGGTTTGCATCCTTTAGGGATCTAGAATGCATAAATTTATGCAAAAACAACAAAAAACGAACAAAGAATATCAAAAGAAAACTATCGCTAGGGAAAGACTAGCAATAATCGTATAAAGAACACAGCGCTATGTGATTACCGCACGACGCACAAGCAACACGCACAGTAAACAATTAACACGTAACACCAAAAACAAAAACTGCCAAAATACACAGTACACAGAAATACACCAATACGCAAAAACGACAATTAGCGAACGTGAAAACAGTGAGCAATAACAAAAAGCAAGCTACTTTTGATCCGTAACGTCACGCAAGCGTATCGCACAGATTCAAAAGTTGGTGCATTCTTCTATCAAAAGAGGATTGTTTGACCTTAAAAATGTGGAAAAATCAATATTTACATAGCACTATATGATATATATATAGCGTTATCGTGCAAATTTGGTCACACTTTTTAAAACTTTTCCATCCCCCCAACTGCCGAGTAATCACACACTCACACAAAAGGTTATCTGACTCTTATTGGCTCCTTCTTTCGCAACTTTTTCCCTTGGTTGGTTTTATTATCTACCATATAATCTTGTTGTCTTATACTCTCTAAAACGATTGGGTTTGTTAATAGAAATAGAATTATAATTTAAAATTTAAAAAACAATAATATAAAATATATTCAAATTCATAACATTGATTATTTTTTACTAATCGTTAATAGTGTACACATTTTATATTATTGATTACTTGCAAGTTCAAAATGATCATTATTCAGTTGAAAAAAAAACAATTTAAATTATATATTACTCATTTTACACAAATGAATTAAACACAACCCTAACAATGAATTTGACAAATTCATCGTCAAACCGGATAAATTATGTTGGAGCTTTTAGAGCATATGTATCGCCCTGGCTAACCGTATTTGGTCTTATTGGTTGTATTTTTATTGTGATTGTGTTTTCAAAAGAAAAACCGCGATCAAGATTTTCACTCTACGCTATATTTATGGCTTTGAATAGTACAATTATACTTATTATTAACACATTTATTGATGATTTTCTTGGACGCGGTCTGTATTATGCAACCAATCGTCAATATTTTTTCAAGCTGGATACTGTGTCAAATTTTTGGTGCAAATTTACCGAGTACACATCGAATACAACATATTTCACTTTCTCCTATCTGATCGTTGTATTTTCTATCGATCGTCTGTTAACCATATACAAACCAATCAAATTCTATTCAGTATATCATACACAATGGACCATTCTAATATGTATCCTAGTCTTCATATTATCCATGATTTTGAACACACCTCTACTCATTATTCAAAATTTAATATACGATCCAAAAAGCCGAACAAACTTTACGTGTCGTATGATTCACGACCATTCTTTGGCAAAATTTAGCATTGTATTTGAAGCAATTTGCACATTTACAATTCCCGTTATCATTGTTCTATCGTTAAACATTATTATTTGCTTAAAACTGTGGAAATTGAAGAAAAATCGAAGTAAATTGATGCCATCTGATCAAGTAAGAAATCACTTGGAAATGACCCGTGTTGTGGGTCATTTGGCTGTAAGTAGCATGTTCTTAATTTTGGAAATACCCATGGTCGTTCTCGTCTTGTTACGACTTCATTTAACTTTAACAAATACGGACTTGCACAGTGAATACGGCCGTCATATTATTGATTTATCAAGGCTCTTTTCATCTATCAAGGATATTGTATATGCGGTAAATTTTTTTCTATATTTAGCCTTTTTGAAAAACTTCAGATTTCGATTTTATCAATTAATATGCAAACGTCAAAATGAGAATTCATCTACAACGTACAGTGTGGCATTATCGAGATCTTGAAAAATGTGACCAGTATATGTATCCAACAGTTTGTATAAGCCGAGGCATGTGTTCTAAGCACCGGGTCCATTTGATAGAGATTGGAATCCAGTTTTATTTATTTTACGTTCAGAAAGTCAACATTGTTGTATCATTGATTAAATTTTATATAAAAACCGAATTTTAAATGTAAATTTTGTTGTTTTTAAAAAATATATATGTTGTACTTATTTTCCTTAGAGTGTTCCACATTACTGTAGTTTCTGTTAAAGTGCTTAGTTAATCCCACTGTACGTTGAGTTAAATTGAGTTATCCCTGAAGACTTTCGGTCAAGTTTTCTGCAGTCTGCTACCAACCATTTTATATAATTTTTAATTTCCTATCCCGAAATCAACTAAGTAATTTTTTCTCCAATTGCTATAGTATTATGCAATCAATGCATATTATTAGACTGTGAATGCTTTTGATAGCCAATTTCATGAATGTGTTCTGTCTAATATATATATATGAACAAAAGTCCTACTATAGTTGGGCCCAAGTACAATTGAGCAACGGGGATGGTCTAAAGTTGGAGTCAGTATTTTTCAAAAGATAAATGTTGTTAAAGAAACACCACGAGGTTGCTATTTCGGCATAAAAATGAACGTATACTTTAGTGACAGAATGGAGGGAAAACCATAAGTAGACTTAATCTTTGATATGTTGAAACATCAGTCACAAATATACAGTACAATTACATAAACAATCGTGTTGTCCCATGCTTTCAGGAAGATAGGGTTTTGTAATAAAAATAATAACTCAATCAATTATATTCTATTTTCAGGCACGTCTGTTGTTAATGCTATCAGTTCAATCATCACCCTTACCTTATTAATTTAGTTTTACTGGCTGTAAATTTATCAAAAGATAAATATGAAATTTGGTTTATATATTTTAATACTTACATATGATCGAACTGTTTGAGAATATCTGATTTGAAAAAGTACTCAACTGTTTAAATAAAGCCAATGTTTGCGTTTTTAATGAAACTATTTTTGCCTAAACCAACATGTATGCTTATGGATAATTGTTGTTTCAATATAAATTTCAGTATTTAATTCATTTTTTGATCAATTTAAGCCCTTAATAAAATCACAATTTAAATTTATAATCAAAATTAAAGTCAATAAGCTAAAATATTAACATTGGAAACACCAAATTTTTAAATTATTTTATTTCAAATACAATTTTAATTTATACTCATATTTAGTAAAAATAAACCTTTATCTAAAAAATGTGTGTAACTCTTTAAACGAAAATTGAACAATGTTTAGTAGTAACATTTACAAATAATAATAATTATTGTTAATATAATTTTTTATATCGATCAATCAATTAAAATTACATTATTTTTTAACTTTATGTACTTAATTGATTAAGCATGTCAAAGTAATTTAAACTGCAGAAAATCAATAAAATAATTGTTAACTAAATATCTTTCCTCTTGAGGGTTCAGTTTGCAATTATAGCTTCAACTGGTAAATGTATATATATATATATATATATATATATATATATACATAGTTACAGAAGTAGTCACACAAATGCTTCAAACCAAACAATATACAAAAGTACCTGGATATCATTTCAAGACATAACTTACAGTAGTCAAAACTCCAAAGAAGTTATCAGCATATTCAAAAGCTCTGCAAACACTAAAAATTTAAGATTTAATATTGGATTATCCGTACGTTACATATAATAGGGGAAAATTGACGCAAATTGTACCGGAAATGAGAGGTTATGACCTTTACACATAAGGTATTATTAGCAAACATAAATGGAGCGGTTACATATAAAGGTCAGTCTACAAAATTGCCCAAAATGGATTATAATAGAGATCAATTGTCACTGTCCTTAACTCTATTAGAAATACCATAAAATATTTTTGCATTACTAGATATGTTTTCAAAAATAAACAAGAAAATTTAAATCATTCAAACTAAACACTACTGAAAAACTGCATTTAAAATGTACAAAGGTCACTGTACTACCGCTGCGTCTATAAAACACAAATTATATATATTTTTTAAACTACCTGTTAGAAACGTGTTCGATGTCACTAAAATGTAAAATAACAATAAGTCATCTTTTAATTCGTTTTATTGTTTGGATGTCTTATAAAAAACGTTTTTCCGGCCAAGGCACATTTAGAGACATCATAGACAGGGAGTCGCATTCAGTGCTAGTGGTGAGATACAAACCCACTCAATTCCAACTTAATCACTTCTAGTAATCACCCACAATTCATAAAAGATATTATCCGTCTGCATATACCCTCTTCATACAAAGAAATAATTGTATAGAACATTATGACTAACAAACCCTTGTTGGCTCTACATAGCCTACATTCGCGTATTATTAATTATTTCAAAACCCTTTCGACATAAAGAATGCTAATGATCCCGAGGATTTGAGTAATACTTATAAAGTCTCAATTTCCAATGTGTTATGCCTGAGTGTTGGGCGGATTAGCCTTCAAGTGAGCTACTTATTATCTGAATACTTTGGCTTGATAACACAACTAGTCCCAGGGTGAAAAACAAGAACACAACACAAGGTTTAGACCAGAATCAAACATTCCAAATTACACATAACACATGTATAGGAGCAGACTTGTTATCCACTCTACTGGCTGTCATACAATCGGACTTCATTATGAATCGTCCGATGAGTCACTTATCAATCATGATTTGGTGTTGTCCTAACACAATAATGGCAATATTCCTGACTGTTCGTCCTCCACGTGGTGGATCCTGGACTAGGTACTGAAAGGCATCTAGACTAATAACAGCAGGGACCGAGTGCACAGTGGTATGACTGGGCTACCGCTTCGGCGAGTGAGTGCAAACATCCACCCAGGGTACTCAAAATGTATCTTAAGGTATACGTATATCATATGCAGCCCTTGGGCTAAGCGAGATAACAAAAATCAGGTGGTCTCGTCAAGCTTTGCGAACAGTGGCGACGTCACAAGGATGCCATCTACTAGCCAAGAAACTTCGTTATTCTTTTACGTTTATTCCGCTTATAATGAAATTCGGTATGAAGAACATGGAGCAACAGGATTGTTCCATATAATTGAACATTAAAATTTTATTCGGATTTTGCCAAGCCTCGTCATCAAAATCATGCTGCTTTCACTTCTTTGTCGTAGTTTAGTGAAATGGTATTCTCTTGCTGTTTGTTTAGCAATTTTTTTTACAGATGCCAAGTTGCTAATTTTGCGCCCAAACCCTCCTCGCGTATATGTATCCTTAATCAAGAATCTTGGTTGGGTTATAGTTGTGTAAACCCAACTGTGTCACTAGGTTGTCTCATATATATGCATAATTTGTTTAAATTGTAATGCTAACAAGTTGTCCAAGTCTTCAAATGTGACAATAACAAAAAACCAAACCCATGGCCACTCAGTGTATAGATGGATATCTTATCTTCGTACTAAACCAATACTATTAAAATTATTTATTTTTATTGCTACTATGATTACTATTAATAAACTTATCATTGCTATTAATAGTTTTATTATTGAAAAGATACAAAAACACACTGAATTAGCATTCAACGAAATCTCGCGTGTATTTTCATATTTATTTAACAAAATAGTTAGAAGCAAACTCTTTTAAAAGTCATAAAAGCTTGGTCACGTGAACCAATCCGGTTTGAAGAAAGTAAGATTTCCGTTTGGTAGCATCCACAATACCGCCACATGATTTCGATTCGCTATTGAAAAACTTCGACAATTTAGAAGTACTACTGGCATGTTCGCGTTTGCGAGCCGCTTTCTTCGCTTCCAAAATTTCTTCCGCCGTTTGATCATCTTCCCTGTAAGTAAAATAAGATTTGTCAATCAACTTACATATAAGATCAACTAGTGACACATTCACTTTTTCGTAATTCTACAATCTTATGAAAAATAGCTCCAACTTGAAGGTCCTATTTAAGGAACCATATATATATATATATATATAAACTTAAGGTATTAAATTGCATTTTTGAATAACTATTTTAAGCACATTAATTCAAAATTTATTAATTATTATTAAAAAAAGCCTTGTTTTAAAAATATGTTTTTTTGGCCGGCATTTTTAAATAAATATAAATCAACTATTAAATACTTAACATTGTTTTTAATTCTTAATAATTATTTTTACAGAAAAGCATTTAGAGATAACAAATTAATTTAAATTAATTTTTTTTGAATTTTGAACATTGATATATTCAAGGGGTATATATATATATATATATATATATATATATATATATATATATATATATATATATATATATATATATATAATTTTACGTACAAGAAACATCTTTCTGCAGTGGACATTTTAGCGAAGCCGAACGTGGGCCCGCATATAAATATATGTATATACTTTTGGGGGCAGTAACCAGAGTTTGAATACATAACCTCTTTCAAAAACTTTTACCACTAAAGAATTCGATATTTATATGAACGATCATCCATTGGTTCAATGTGTATCGTAAAGTAAGTACATTTTAAGTAATATATTTCAATGGGTAAGAATCTGAAGCAGACTAGGCATGTTTTCAACCTATAGTAGACATACCGAGTCCAAATAGTAATTGAAAGTGAACGGTTGATTGGTGAGCAGAGGATAAGTAGAAAGTCAACAAATGACATACGTGTATGTAACAATCTTGCTTCCCTCATCTGTTCTACAACGACTCTTTCAAATCAAACAATACCTTGAGCTCCAGCCTTTGTGTCTTTCACGAGGATTAGATATTAATATAGGGCAACTGTTTGCAGCGTATGTCGGCTATTAAAACCCACGTATATTTATCATAATCCTATATAATTGTTTTTAATAATGTGGGAAATGTAACAAGGTGACTAGTGCCTAATGGGCACTTATTCTCCGACAAAACAAACAAAACTTGCCACATAATAGGTAAAGCGTTTGCCTCCAACAAATCCGAAGCAGTGGACCAACTCGATCGAACAATGGCAGGAAATCCAAACACAGGATCGATGCAAGATCGAATGTATTTTTTTGTAACCGGATCTAGACATGCAAAAAGTGAATACTGTCGACACTGTGTGTGTGTGTGTGTGTAATGAACAAATTTTGTTTTTCATATTTTATTATTCAGTTTTATTGCTTAAATGTTTGACGAAAAAAGTAAGTGGACATTTGGCGAAGCTCTAGACCAGAACGCGAATTAAACCAAATGTTTACTCCCAGTTCGGGCCCACAGTTTCAGTCATATCTGTCACAATTTAATAAAACGCTAACCGTTTGTTTGCTAAAGAATTATCTGTTGTAAAGAGCAAATAGAACACACCAATAGAAGTTGTGTAAAAGATATGTATAAATTTAGGACTGTGACACTGTTATGTCGTTTACGCCTAGATAGAAGGCATAATCAAAGGAACAAACTTAGACACTACAACCGGGAGTCCAATAGCTTTTATAACAGAGTCACTCTGTTATATCAGCAAGGGTAATGCCATCCTAGAATTTAATTTAAACACGTTTCTTTCTTTTTATAAAAGCTCATGACCTTGTTGAGGTTCAAAATATAGTGTTCTTTGTTGATCATAAAAATTATGGTGGCTGAAGTTTACTCTACTGGTAACAGCATCCACGTGTCAGACATGTAGAAGGATGAAGGCCGCCAGTTACTTTAAAGTGAGGTTTTATACCTAAATGCTTTAAATGAGGATTCCAGTTATCTTCCAATTTCAAATTGAGCACCCAAGAAGCACTGTGATAACAAATATATTATGACAGTTTTGTAATTTCATTATTTCATAGCGTTGACCACTGACGGTAATAATGAATCTCAATAGTGTATTTTGTAAAAACGTTTAGCCATATATCTACAACACGACCAGAAAAAGACGTCTAAAATGGACTGGTCATAGTCAACGTACTTTTTCTATATATCCAGTCAGAATGGCAACCATTGTTAGGAAAGAGAAGGAAGCTGAGTGACCAACGAATAACGTAGACTGACATTGCAGAGTACAAACTCAACCGTTTTAGCTATGCCAAATCTCCCCGTCCAAATAAATTGCTAAATTGGGTGTCAGATTGCTTACTCTTTGCGGCAAAAAGGATGTAGTTGGCATTTAAAGTAGGTTTACTTACAAGTGTCGACTACAGAGTGCACGTCAAAGTTGATGCTGTACTGGCTATTGGTAACTATGGAGACAAATCTAGGCAAATAAATTTAATGGCGGATCTTTATCCTCAATAATATGATGCAAAAAACGCCCATGTAACGTGTGCTTCTATTTTCAAATCAAATACAAATTATAATCAACTAAATATAAAATCAATGTCTGGACAGTCAACCAAAATGGAGTGGTGATAATCTGTCTGTTTATTTGGAAAAGAACTCACCTCCCGGATAACCAGACCCCAATTCGATATCATCAGCAACCGAACCTGCTTCGGACCTGGGCCACATTTTAATTATTCGATCACGTGTCACCTAAAACAGATCAAAACGGGATTATCAATCAATATTGACAAAACGCCATATCAAGTTATGTCACCTTGCTAACAAAAGTTCCGTAAACAGGCATTGAATTTAGAAAACATTTTAGACGTTCTAATTTGGATTAGAAATGATTCAACCTAGTCAGTCCCAAGCCTGGATAAAGGAGGAGGGTTTGAGCGCAAGGTTAGCAACTCGACCTCTGTAAAAAAATTTATACTGCTACGGAAACAATACAAGAGGACGCCATTTCGGCAAACAACGGCAAAGAAGTGATCGCACGATCTGGATGACAGGATTGAGCGAAAGCCGAAAGGAAGCTCAATCTTCGATTTAAAGAATTTTCAATGCCAACGAGACTTTGTTGTTGTTTTGCTGTAATTGTTGTCTTATTGCCCCATGCTTATTTTTAAAGCAAAAGGGTTTTGTATATAATATATAATATGTAAAACATTATTGACAAATAACAAAAATTCCTTTCGTTAAAAACAACTAGATTTATCAGAATAAATAGATCTAAACCTCTCGTGTTTGACACTAGTCCACTAATAAACTAATATTATAGATCCATCTAAACCGCAAAACTGCGAGTTTGTTTAATGTGGAAAGAAGAAATATTTTCAGGTGAAAAGAACTGACAAACTGTAACTCCACTTTAATGATGTGTTATACTACCAATTATTTAAAACTTTCTTCTTATTGGCGAACACGAGGACCAATAATTTTAACGTTCATTTTTCTTTTTCACCTCCATTCAATCGTGGTATATCGATATAACACTATTTGTATATCATTTTCGTCAAACAGAAATCAACAGAGGACTTTTGTATTGGGACATAACTGCTTCATAGGAATTTATAGATTTAAAATCTGACACAGTATGACTAGTTGGCAAGTAAAAGAGATAATTTTATTCTATAAAATTGTATTAAAAAAAATTAAAAATGGAGTTGATAAAAGCTATTCTCTTCAATAATAAAATCTACGTACAAGAATTAATCTTTAATCAAAACACCCCAACTTGTAAAACAAACATGCAAATTAAATCTTTGTTAAATTGGATTAGTGCTTTTAAAACATCACACTACAAATATACAAAAACTTGGGCGTAAAATAAATGTATTGAGGCAATTAGAGTAATTAGTGCGTTTCTCAAAATATCATGATTTTAAATTATTAGCAACCTTAATTTTATTTAATATTTTGGACTACTTATAAGTAGAAATAAGTAAAAATAGTATCTTTTGAACTATGATGTGAAAGTTGTACATAATTGTTAAATGTAAATTTCTAGATACTCTTCAAAGTAAAAAATGTAAATTATAATATAGTACATAACATTTTCTAACGTAATGAATGTAATCACATATTTGAGTTGTTTTTAACTGGAAAAATTGAAATTTAAACGTATTTACCAATAAACAATAATTATTTTTACATCTTTAGTTACAGCGAATTGATAAATATTGTGTGCTTTTAGCTTTTTGGTACTTTTATTAACACAAAATAAATTATTAAAAAAAGATTTATCCGGAAAATTTGGTAGAATTGACAAGAGCGGAAATTTCGAGTTTATGGAAGTGAAGCTTTTCTAGAGAAAGGACTATAGGGTTTAATATAGCAAACAAATAACATAGCCAATATCACGCCTCTTTCTATTTTAAACAAAATGGGCTTAAGTGGAATGATTTACAATTACTCAAAACAGGATACAATAGAAAGTTCTTCTTTGTAATAATATTGAAACAGGTAAACATAATGATGTTGGTAATATTTTCACCACTTTATTATTTACATATTCAAAATCATATACGTATCAAATAAAAGAGAATAATAAAATTCCTTGGTCAATCAACATCTTTATGACGATTACACGGTCCACAAAAATAAATGAAGCCACCTACTACTTTGGTATACTTATCTACCTTATGATACCTTTTCAAGTACCTCGGATGTATGATTCTATCCATCTTCTAAGGTGAAGGCCTATTTATACTGCTATGCATTTGTTAGTCTGAGTCCAGAATACGATAATAACCGGTGGGAGATGTTTATCCCCGATGATGTTGATGATGAGTCCAAAATGAACCACATAGAAAACAGGATTATCATCAATGTTAAAAAAGATAATTTATTAGCATTAATAAAATTATCACAATTAGTGATGTCCTTAAAACAGGAAAAGAATAATCATGCAAAGCATCATAAAAATTATATCCAAGAAACTACTGCTGATCTACAATGTAGATATTTTAACCTCATTCATAGCACTCAGCACCCAATGCTAAGATTTGTAATCATAATAAATAAAATTGTAAAAAAATAAATTTAATCATGTTGATAAATAACAAAATCACAATACCTTGGCAAAAATACTTGCAGCGCTGACAATTGGATAAGTGTCATCAGCTTTACTTTCGACACATATTTTCAATTGGGGAAATAACTTTTGCAATTTTGCTTGATATTGGTCAGCCTTTCCAACAGTATCAACGTAAACCTATTAAAATAAAGAAGTTTATACTCCGCAATTAAAAATATATAGGATAGTTTAATTTTTTATTGATTTTAAAAGTGTAACATACATTTAAAACAAATAAAAAATGATTGACCATTCAGCTGCTTTAAATTACACAATTAAAATAAACATTATACTACTGGTAAGTAATGAGAAGTTAACAATTCTGAGGATTTGACTAATGCTTATAGCATATCATTTTCTAATAATGGTGATAGTCCTATCATCTCCACGTAGAATACCCTGGACTAAGTACACCAAAGAACATAAACTAACACAACAGAGACTGAGTGCACAGCGGTATAACCGGGATTCCGCTTTCACGGGTGGGAGCAAGAATATATCCATGATACATAAAAAGTATCTTAATGTACATGTATGCCATATAAAGCCGTTAGATAAAAAACAAATAGTTTGATCAATCATTGCGAACAGTAGCCCCTTTACAAGGATGCCGTCTACCAGCCAAGAACTTCGTTATTCCCCCACGGTTTTTATACTTACTAAACTATTGGAGTCAATTGTTTAATATGATGTACACATATAGAAATAAATAAAGAAGTGACTACGATACCAACGATAATGACTGTATAAACAATAATATAAACCAAAACTTACCTCCGTCAAGTTGATACCTTTCTTTAAAACACTTTCAATCAATCCAATGGCTGCATCATGAGATATTGTGTTTAAATTTGTTTTAATTCTAATAAAAAATTATATATATATATATATAACCAACCTATCTAGCATCTTTTCTGAAATGTATCTGGGACTAATTACACGCACAAAGCCACTTATTAAATTTGATCGGTTGAACATTTTGTCAAGAAGGTTTTCACGTTGAATTTCAGTAAGCTTTTTAGAATCTATCATTGTAATAATTATTTAAACATGACGTAATTATTTCATTTCAAATTCCAAATAAGTTATTTCATCAAAAATAAATAAACATAAAATTAAAAATATAGTAAATTAAAACATACCAGCTAATCCTAAATGTTTCAATTCGGACAGGTAATTAATTGATGAAACAGCACAAGCGTATACCATGGGTCCTATGTTATAAACAATAAATAATAACCTAATGAAATATTGAAATATTAACAATTTAAATACAGGCAAACAAAATAGCAAAAACCCTCAAACAAATCACTTAGATATTACAAGTGAAATAGTGAATTATACAATAAAACTTGTGAATCAACGCGTAAAAAATAAAATGTTAAAACAGAAAACGAAACTACATCACTATGTATG
Source organism: Cardicola forsteri (assembly GCA_025895645.1). NCBI lineage: Eukaryota > Metazoa > Platyhelminthes > Trematoda > Strigeidida > Aporocotylidae > Cardicola > Cardicola forsteri. The sequence continues at coordinate 1,506,218 of JAKXYG010000004.1, forward strand.
TTAAATTAATATGTTTCTTATAATCCTACAACTAAAAACAATAAGCGCTAAATAAATCTTATGTATATTTTGTCAACTTAAGACTAAAATATAATCATCATAGATTTAAATAACTAATGCATCAGATTGCATAACAAAACTTTAGTATCCGATTAGCACGTGGTTAATTGGATAAACAGAAAGTTGCTAATTTAGTTTACAATTTGTTTGTTAATTACTGTTACTAATACCAAAATAAAAATCATTACTAGACCACGTGTATAACCATAAAGAGTAAAAAATTCAGATACTAGAAAGCAACTAAAGTAATAAAAAACATTAATAAATAATAAATATCCCGGTGTACTCGAATTGTAATCAATATTGTTAAAAAACCGAAAAATTTACCAAGAACCGGACCACGACCTGCTTCATCAATTCCCATCATACAAGGCTTTGATCGAACATTTGATGATAAAAAATCAGCAAAATCAAACGTGTAATTTTGTTTACAAAAATCTACAGCATTTTGAAGACTTATTTCAAACTTGTCCGTAGCTGGGGTTGATAACTCTTCAGTCTTTAACTTAGTTGATTTATCGTTATCTTCATTATTCACCATCTGTAATGAGTAAATTTAACAAAAATAAACCAAAAAAAAAATCTATTACATAAATACACGATGTAATTTTAACAATGCCTTTAATTATGTCAAAAAAGTAATAAAATAAATACACTTAAAATAAAAAAATAAAAATACTAAATGTACGTCCCCATATTTGTACATAAGTTAGGTAGGTCGGGACCTTTGTTCGGTTTTTCTAGTCGAATGTTTTCTTGATTCCTTTAAAAATCGAATCACTCACCTACTATTTCCTATTCAAATGTTTATTTCTTCATTTTACTTTACTTTCATTTACTCAAAAATCTTCAGCTTAATTATTACCATTTCCATTTAAATCAAAAATCTGACCAAAAATACGGCATATCAAAACGTTATTGGCCTAACTGGTGTACGCATTTACATATCTGGGCAGCTAAGCTAATATGAAATATTTATAGTGATAGTGTATGCATTTATAATAATAAATAACCAACATAAAATAAATATTAATTATTGTATTATATGGCAAAATCAACTGCAAGAGGTATTAATAATAATCTCGTCAAAAGCATACCGCACAAATTTACACTGCAAAACAAATTAAGAAAAACATGTAAATAAAAATAACTAAAATTTTTTTTAACATGTTAAATAAAATATTAATCAGCATCTTTACATACACATGTAGCGGTGACTATTTGCGAAGAAAATTGGAAGCAAACAGAATAAATACTACTTAATTTGATTACAAAATAACATTTAATTTCTACCAATAAAATATTGTTTCCAGAAATTAAATGTTATTTTTACAATAAAACAAAACAGTATTTGTTATTATTTTTACTTCCACTTTTCTTTGTAAATTGTCATCGATACATATAGATAAATATACGAAAACATTATATACAAGAAAAACCAATTTAATATTTCCTATATGCACAAAAAAATTAATGTAATGTAATTATTGTAAATAATTCAATTTTTAATTTAAGGATTTAAGCAAACAACTTTTCCAAGCTTGACAAGCAAAATTCAAAAATGTTTACAACCTTGACAAATTAGAAATCTAATAATAAAAATAATAAAACATTTTAACGCAAATAACAATAATTTTGTAAATGTATATTTAAATTAAAATTTTGATATTTTTGTAAGTATAACAAACATATATTTTTAAACATTGTACACAAAAAATAAGTTTTTTAAGTAATTTCAGTATCTTAATTGCAAGAAACACTAAATAGAGTTTCAGGAATTAGGATTTCAGAATTTTTAACGAATTGAGTAAATTAAAACGACTTTTACTACTCGGTTCTCAGATTTGGTTTAAATTTTAAGGAGAGAATATAAAATAATGGTAAGGTAAAGGGAGATTAGTAACAGAAAAATCTTTTGAAATTAAGACAAAATATAAGTAGATAGTGGAAGTTAACAATTATAGAAAAGAAGCAAAAATTATAAATACACAAAAATAGTAATAAAACAAATTACTTATTACAATGCAAAAACACTGCAATAATCTTGCTGAAAGCTACTTCTACTGAAGTATCCAAGCCAATAACCATGAATAAATAAAAAAATAAATAAAAAAGAAGAAACGAGAAAAAGATGAATAACGTTTTAGTAGACATGTAGTGTGACGCGCGCCTCACCTTGCTAGTAAACATCTAGTATAAGTTTTTAGAATATTTATTATTATTAATTTAATTGTTCTAAAAATAATTAATTTTTAATTTGTAAATCCTATCTTGAAATGTGCTGTTGTTGTATCGGTGACAATTGACGAAAAAGATTGGAAGTCAAAAACGATGAACAATATTTTATTTTATTACAAAAATTAACATTTAATTTCTGGAATTATTATATTTTGAGTATAAACATTTTTATTTGAATGTGTTAACGGTTTATATTAGTACAAATGGTTATATAGAAAACCCTTCCCACGTAGTTGAACACTTCCATCCACTTCTATCCCTCATCCAACTTTCGGTTTCCATATTGGTTCTTGGTTTAATCCCGTGGTCCGATTCTGTAAATGTTCAATAAACGTTTCCTGTTCGGTTTTTGCGTTCTTATTAATTACTTAACATAATCGGTAGAAATGTTAAATTTTGGGGGAAATTGCAACTAAGTACTTTACACTCAACATTTGGAGACAAACAACGCTGCTTGTTCTTTCAAACCGCTCCATCGAGTTAATTAATGAAACCAGGCTACATAGCCTTCTTTGAAGTCAATTTCACTAAATTGTTATTGTGTTTACACTAATGCATTTTTTAATTAAATAAATTTATTATTTTTGTAATAATATTAAATTTATAATTTTTACTTTTTAAAATAAATTGATATAAATAATGATTTCTTACTATTGATACGTATAAATTTTTAAATATCGATTTTAATGTCGTATTTTTTTAACATTTAACCGACCTAATTTTTAAGCTTTTTAAATGCAATTTATTTTTGTTTATTTTAAATATTATAATTATTTATTATTTATTGCATTTAATTTAGATATTATAAAAGCATTATCAAATACAAAAAATTACAGTATAAGCATAAGTAAAGGACATTAGAAACTAAGAAAAAGTAAGGTTAATTAATAATTGCAAAATCAAAAAAAAACGTTTTAGTATCAGGTTTAAAAATGTTTTACTAACCTTTTAAACCACACAACGTTGCACTAAAATTATTGGAAAACAGTCATTATAATATAATCTGTTGGTTATGTTATAATTAAAATAGCAAAAATAGTTGGATCAAGTAGAGCTAGGCAATCCCTAAAGTGAAAACACTAAAACACCAAAAAGATACAAAAACAGTACATTTTTCATATTTTTTTCGTTAGTTTGAATTGTTGGAATTAACATAAGCAAAAATACTAAACTTTTTTCGTAGAAATAAAATGTTACATACGTTGATACATTTTACGCATAACATAGTAATTCGAATTTACCTAACCACTTAATTATTTATCTGTTTTAAATGCTTCTTTAATATTAACAAAAAGTAAGTTACAAATTGATATTGCTACACAAAAATCTAATTATTTAGGTTTATACACGAGTTGAATGGGAGTAAGCTCTTTTTGGACCTTGGTTCAATGATATCAGTTTTCAGGTATAAAAAGTAAAAGGGGGAGGAGGGGAATAAGAAGAAAATAAAAAATCTCAAAAACAAATCAAATAATTTAAAAGCTTTAAAGAACGACGCTACAACAACATATATGAGTGGGTTATTTTATGCAAAAATGACTTTGCATATAGAATAATGCAGATGCAAATGAGACTAAATTTTAAGCTTTCTTATTTTTAAAAATTTTCCTTTACAAAAATTATTGGAAAAAACAAAAAGTGATTTAATTTTTCGGTATTCAAAACTTTATACAATTAAACAAAATAGCCCCGGAGCTTTCCATCTTGTAATGAGAAAAGCCTATGAACTTTTAAACAATCGGAATATGCAACATTCTTAAATAATTTAGATACTTTAGTAAATTACTTCTATGTTTTATTAAGTTTATTTATGTTTGCTTTTAGAATAAAAGACGTGACTTAGATGCATTATTTGAGGTGAGGCCTAATGTATAACCAGTGTATAAGACTAGTGCAATTGACGGGAATATTACTTAAATTACACTTTGTAAGATATCATTAAAATCTTGGCTCTGATTTCCTTTAATTTTATTTGATACATATATTTATCAACACTCCCAGCTAATATTAATTAAAAAGCCCTTATGTAATCTAAAATATTGTTTTAAAATTTATTATTACAAAATAAGTACAATTTACACAATTATACTGTTTACCAACAGGAAAAACAAAACGTGATAATACTCAGAAAATTACAGTTACAACAACACGTAATAAATTCAAATACGAAATAAAATGGGCGTTAAAACAAAGTGTAAATAATGGTAAAATTGTTTAAATGTACAACAATACAAAAAATTGTAATAAAAATAAAAATTAATAAAATGATATTTTCAATGTTTCTTGCCTACAGTAACATGCTTGAAAAACTTAGTAAATTGAAAACAATTTAGGGCTGTTTTATTGTGGTAAAACGAAACGTTTAGGGAGGAACTAAAGGTAACACTTATATTTTTAACCAAGTTAACAACGAAAATTTGTTGAGAACTTAGAGCTCTAAACAGATTGCTTGAATGTTTTATAAATGTGAAATTTGTACACTTGGAAACATTCAGTGGGAGTGCATTGTCTAGGGACCACTAATAAATGTTATTTATGTCCTACTACAATTGTCCAGGGTTGTTACCTTAATCTTGACATCGTTGGCATAAAACAAAATGTCAAATTAAACAATGGAGGATAGGCCATTGCTATATATAATAAATAATTATGTTTTTAAAACAGTTCCTTAAGGGATATCTAAACGAATGTTACTTGCGGGGGAAGAAACATCACTTATCTAACACTAAATTAACAATTAAATAAGAATTCACGTATCCAATCAAGAAATAAAGAGCTGATTTTGAAATACCTCAAGTTACTCAGAGTGAGGTACTTTGTCAACTGTTTCGCAGAAGTCAAAATAGGTGACATCGACCTAAAATAATTGCTCCAACATGCTAGTGAGGTTATTAATAAATGTCATTAAATTAGAAAAATTTGATGGCATAAACCCATGCTAAGCTGGGTTATAAAGTTATTAGTTACAATAAAATTTAATGATCTTTTTAAATATTTGTGTGAAACGGAGGCTATTATCAGACCTGGCATTGTTAAAAAAAGTATGAGTTTTTGAATTTGGTATAAACCACGCACCTGTTACACAAATCTAAATATTTATAAAATAAAGATAACAGTTCCGACAATTTCCACTTACAAAATGCAGTGCTACGTTGCTGAAGTAGTTGGGTTATATAGCGTGGAACTTTAATAGATATTGTCTATTATTTAATGTATTTATTTAATATTTACATTCAAATTATTAAAATAAAATCCTAATTTATTAATATTTGTTTTAGTGCTATTTTTACTTGTTCAATTAATTTTATTTATTTTTTGTTATTTAAATAGTATTTTTTATTGTTGTGCATAAATTTCATTTAAATTGTATAATTATTAAATTAATTTGAAAGTTTTTTTAAAGGTTTAAAAATATCTTTTGTTTCATAAAACGTCAAGGAGATAATGGATGAAATGTATACTCTAGTGGAGATTAATAAACGAGGATTTTTGTTTACCTGCAATAAATTTCAATTTGTTAAAACATGTTTTTCATAATAGTATTGAAACATTATAATTTTAAAATTAATATTAAAATCCTTTTTACTTTTTAGAAAATTCAGAAAAGTAAATAAAAAGTTATTTTGAATTATTTATAATAATTATAATAATTAATAATCTAGATTCTTACTCCAAAATAATGTTTACCAATAGATTATATTATAAAAATATAAAAATAATTATTTAACCATTTTAAAATTGTTTTTGTAATTAATAATTGCTAAAGAAAACAAAGGTTTATGAACAAAATCATTAAAATAAGCACATTATTTTAGTTAGAATATTTGTACGATTATCATACCAAAATAACTGTTTTATAAATATGTAACTAATTCACATAGTTAATAAAAATTGCATTTTGTTAAACATATATTTAACTAAATTTGTTTAGTGTATTTTAGATACTGTATTATTAACAGTGAAGATACAAAATTTTAATGTATACGTCATTTTAAATGTAATTTGTTTTACTATACATAAAAAGACAATATATTTGTTTGTATTATTTTATTTTATTACAAAAAATTGTACAAATAAAAAATAATAATATTTAAAAATAAATATACAAACAATTGTTTTATTGGTGTTTTTATACTTAAAGTTAAATTGTTTGTTGTATTAATCGGACGTGATAAAAATCTTAAAGTTTTTGTTTGGGAAATAATTCGGATAGGATGTACATATTTGATAGTTGGTTTGTTATGCGAAACATAATTATCAGTCAGTATATTGTGCATTTGCTTATCTAAAATAATAAAATTAAACTTCCTTGTTTTATTAATATATTTTTAAATAAAATATTCATTAAAAAATAGAATGAACACAGGTAGTTAAATTTTAAGAAACATTTTAGAATTGTAAATTCCATAAATGTTTTTCTAATTATTTTAGATATTATAAACAATAAATTTAATATAAAAATATTTCTATTTAAAAACATTTTTTAAAACAAAATATGAAAAATGATTATTTATGCAATTTAAATCAAAAACACAAAACGGTTTTTTAAATCTAAACACTTACTTAAATCATAAAACAATATTGCAATTGCTTTATGACTATCAATTTGAAAACCGTCAAATGGATTATTGTTAAATTGACATTGTGGTGTGGGAAAAATTGTTAATATGTAGTTTACCATTTCGTTTTTTGTTTTGTTTTCTACAATCTACATTAATTAAAATTTTTGAATAATGTAATATTTATAGCAATATTAACAGTTATATACAATTTAAGTTTAAAATCAATTAATCTTTAAAAAGATATTATTTTGTCCAAAAGTGATATAAATAGTTTAAAGTGTTGTTAATATTACTATTATTATTATTAAAATAACTACGTTTTTCACACTATTTTCTCTAACAATTGTATACAATATACATTATAAATATTTGAAACAGATTTTTTAAATTTATATATAAACAAATTATAATTAAATGTGAATTAATAACTTTAAATGTTTAAGTACTACAGCAGTTTTTATATTTAAATAGTAAGATTTAATTATTAGAAACAATACATATTAAAATTTAGTAATTTTGTTTTTTACTAAATGGTATTTGTTTAGCAATTTACTAAAAATAAAAAATTTTGCATTTCATTGTTATTGAATATAATTTAATTTTTAAAATAAGTAGTTTTAAATGTATTAATGTCCTTTTTATTAATTGTATTTTTTAATCTTAAATTTTACACAAAATATTAAACACTTTGTAAACGTTTCGAATATTGTTTTACATCAGATGTATTTTCTAAGCTGATTTTTTTATGCATCTTCATAATAACAACAATGATAATAATAATAATAATAATAATAATAATAATAATAATAATTAATAATAATAATAATAATAATAATAATAATAATAATAATAATAATAATAATAATAATAATAATAATAATAGTGTTCCTGTTATTACTAATAACAAAAATAGTAAGAATACATTATTACTTTTGTTAATGCTCTTTTTATTTATGTTTATTTATTTAACATTTAATACTTTGAATATTTTACGGGAAACACTTTTCAGCAGCAAACATTTTAGCGAAGCCGAACGTGGGCTCGCATTTTAGTGCCGGTAGTGGGATTCGAACCCATGCCTATCCAGTTCCAAATTAAGCGCTGTACTGCTAGACCACCCTGGAACACTTTTACTTAAGTATTAAAACAAACTTACAATATGATTTTTTTAATTAGTGTTGTTATTTGCCCTTACTCGAAAGAGCATCATATTAATATTTATCATGTACAACGCCATAACTCAGAGTAAAAATAATAATTGTATTCCGAAACAAATTAAACTTACAATGCATAGATAAATGTTGACTTTTAAAAGATAAGTAATTATAATCGAATACGAGGCATTTGAAGTAGATAAAGTTTCGAAATTAAAAACTGATAAACAGTAGTGTTCTGAAATTAGAAAAATAATTTAATTTATTTTATAAATATTAATTTTTAATAGCGTTTTAGTAGTAATAACGGGTGAGACTCATATATCTTTAAGCTATAGTTTTTTATTTATTAGAATTTATTAATATGATTTATAGAAAATTCTTTATTATACAAGTTGTCGGAAATATGTAAAGAAATAAAGACGCTAACATGTTACCAACAAATTAATTAATTAAATTTAGTTTATATATTAATTTTCTTTTGCATTTAATAATAAATAAATATGTCGCAAATTAAGTGAAGTCAAATTATTGTGAATTTTACTAAATAAAAATTACTTATAATTTTTGTAAAAATAATAGAAATTTAATTATATATATATATTTAGCATGTAACTATGCAACGAAGCCCTAAACAGACTTCCAAATTTCGTGCCGCTAGTAGAATGTGAACCAATGCCAGTCAGGTTTTGAGTCTACATTTGGAGCTGTTCCTGCGATTGCAGCATACAGACATAAATAAATAGTTTACGAGTAAAATACAATTAAATAATTATAACACATTATAAAAGAGTATATGATGTAGTATTAACTGCTTTCAATAATACACTTTTATATAAAAACATTCTATACAACAATTAGTGTTTATTTCAATATTCAAAATTAGGCGAACATCATTAGAGTCAAGTTCTAGACTAGGGTACGTAAACACAAGTTTAGGGACTTAATCATTTCTACTTCTACCACTCTACGATGATGCAAATGGCAAAAACTTAAGACTTTTCCTTGTGTGAGTATGATTGTTCAAGTCCCACCAACACACAAGTGCTTGTTTAACCGTGCTAAAATGCTTCTTGCCAAAAATGCACATATAATGTAGAAAAACATGTTATAGACATATTAGTTCAATGTTCATTAAAAATAAAAATAAACATAAAAACAAAGAACATAACGCTATATACCTGTATGTGTCTACAAAAATTAAATATTAAACTTTAGAAAAGGCTTTGATGTTATATAAAATATTATTATTGTTATTATTTGTTATTATTATTAATCAATAATAAATAATGCTGCAAGTAACAATTTAAAATATCTTTGCATGAAATCAACATAATAACTAAAATGCGGATAGTTTTAAAACAATTTTTTATTTTGAGTTTTTAAATAATTGCATTTGTGCGTGTGTGTAAAAATGTGTTATTTAAATTATTATTTTAAAATTGTAACAATTTCTTTTCAATGTGTTTAATGATAAAAAATGTAACAATAATTCAAAGTGCTATTTTACATTTTTAAATAGGTAATTCAATATTTGTCGTTAGTGACTAAATACACACTGACCTAACTGCAAAATTACATACTGTTATTAAAAACAACAAAAATGTATTTAGAAAAAATTAAATTTGTTTAACGATTTTTCCAGATCCAAAGTAACATTTTTTATTAAAATTAATAACCCGAAGTTGGAGTCAATAGGTGAAAAAATGTTACAATGTGTAAGACAATACATTGTTAACATATTCTTATTTATGTTTACAAAAACATTGTTTTGTGAGCATCGATTAAATAATAGTAACATTGTTGAAAAATAAATTGTTAATTGGAAAAGTTCTAATTGAAATAAAAATGACATAAAAAAACGTATTGCTCGGAAAAGCATGGAACAACAAAATCATTCTATGTGTTTAAGCCTTTTGCCTAATCCATCGTTTGATCAGACATGACATTCATTTATATCGGGTTTTCTCGAATGATTCTTAGTCGAGTTTTCTGTAGTTTACCAATCTTTATTTTACTATCTTTAGTCTTCCATTCTAAAAGCGTTATTGCTAGTCTTTTTGACGGTTTAATTGTAATAATGTCATGTAGTGGATAAAGGTCAGTTCTAATCACTATTTCATTATTGAAAATGTGATGTAATCTTCAGAATACGTCTAAGACACTGGCGACTAAATTTTATAAATTTTATTTGTTTATAAATAAAACTTTATCTCATCTTTTAAATTTTGAATTAATAACTTTTTGGTTGGTAGAATATGTCACACCTTAGTTGTACAAGTAGCTACGAAGACCCATTTGTAGCTGGCTAAGTATATGTTTAAGTTCTACTATCGGCACTAAATGTTGATCGTCGAATCTAGAACTTTGCTAACTGTCTATTTTTTAAATAATGATTATTGTAAGACGTTGAATTAATGAATTTCCAAAAACTAAAATGTAAAAAAATCATCATTTTTAAAATTTTTGCTTGCTTCTATACATACAATTCTAAACATTTTACTTTTCTTAATTCATCTTGCGTTAAAAATGTGTTTGAATTATACCATTAGCTAAAAGTAAGGTTCTTTTTTTGCCACACAATTTTGGAAAAAGGAAGGAGGGGTCAAATTGGAAAAGTAAAGCACAATTACCTCCGGTTAGCATTTGCGTCCAATAATTGTTTGTATGTTGCTTGTCACACATAACTTTAATGCGCAGTCTATCGTCAAACTGGTGTGTTTGTGCGTCGAAATCGCTCAATTCGAAAGGACACATGTGATGGAAACTGTTGTTGTCAAACCAGCGTTGCGCATTGCTGCTTGTGGTTTTGTTGGACGATTTGAAATACATCATTCCAACCGACTTCATTTGATACAAGTTACATTTGGGTTTTAAGGAAGATGTAGTTAGTTCTAATGGAAAAAACAGACTAGCCAATTTAAGCAGATTGTTAAATTTATTAAATTTTGGTATAGGTAAACACTCGTTCGTCAATGGTTGAAGGGCTAGAGGTTTTTTAAATGGCTAAAATTTCAGAATTTTGTAAAATGCATTTTTTTACAAAACTGTAAGGTAGTAACCGTCAATTGTCAATATTTTTAATACATAATTATGTAGTATTTTTTAAATACATGAAAATAGTTTTAAACGACTTTGTTTGAGTGTCCTTACCGACACTAAATGCGGATACTTTGATAAAATGACTTTGATAAAATGCTTACTTTCTAAAAGTGTTTCTTGTGAAGTGTCCGACTAATAATAATAGCAATAATAATAATAATAATAATAATAATAATAAAAGGCTTTCACAAATAGTGTAATATTAGAATTTTTGGATTTATCAAGTAATGTATGTGAAACGTGGAAGTGAACAGACAAAATTGATTAAATAATAGATGTTTTTTATTGACGGTGTCATAGACGTATTTCAAAGATTACTTGGTGTTATTACATTTCAAATAATGAGATTATGAGAAGAACTTACTCTCGTTTATTACATGAGATTATTACAATTAGATGAAGAAAATTACTTGGTCAAATTTTACGTTTACCGCCCGAAAGACCAGCAAGAGCAGTTTTGAAATGCAAAATCGAAAATGGTGAAAGAAAGGTTGGTAGACCACAGGAAACGTGACTAAAAACTATTCGGGAAGATCTAACTAAAATGATTGTTGCTTTAAGTTCTTTTTAAATTATGGGACTTTGTTGTTTTTTTGTTGTAATTGTTATCGTATTGTCCCATGCTTATTTTTAAAGCAAAAGGGTTTTGTAGTAACAGTTGTAATAATTATAACCGAGTAATACATATACTTGGTTTAAGTCAACGATAAAAGCTATACAACTACTTTATCTTAGTTTGGAATCATAATCAACAATACAAACTTTTCAAGGTTTATATGGAATTGAGCTGACAGTATTTATTAAGTAATTGGCATCAATTATATCTACAATAAACGGTCCCAAGTCTTGTTGAAAAAGAAGTAGGATTTAGACTAAGAATTAGCAACCTGGCCCTTGTAAAAATATATTGCAAAAGAAACAACAAGAAGACACTATTTTGTTGAACTACTGTAAGGAATAAAAATCAACATGTTTCTCCTGACATGGTTCGGCAAAATGTGAATATTTATCAATAGGTTTTTTAGAAATTATTTGTTATTAGAATTGTTATATTAGTATTGTCAGATTCACTTGAATAATAAATTTACTAACTTTTTAAGTCAGTGTTAATGTAATTTCAATGTTAAATTGCACGATATTCAAAATCAAAATGTTATGTACAATTGTATGAAATACTCTTGTTGCCCCTATGCTTTTCAAAGCAAAAGAGTTTTAAAATAAATTATATATATATATATATATATATATATATATACAAAACTTACGTTTGACATTAGGATTACTTTGAACAAGAAAATGTTTTTTAAATAAATTTGATTGTAAGTGGAACGTAGTGCCAACATTTGTGTTAATCATGTCGCAAGCAGACAAGGAATTTGACGATTTTTTGGTAATTCTTGCTATTAAAAAAAACAATTAAATATATAATTTGACTATTACAATAAGTCGTTTTATTTTTGTACATAATTAAAAATCTGCTATATTAATAAAAAATAATCAATTTTTGAAATATGCAATTTTGGATACAATTTGTATTATAACATATAAAGGTTAAATGTTAAATTATTACTTTGTGCTGGGATAGGCACGTATTCAAGTTCCATTACCTACATTAGACACGCGACTTTGTTTGACTTTGCTACAATGTCTATTGATAGAAGAGGCTAGAGCGCTAAATTTGAGACTGGGTGGGCATGAATTTGAGTCATATCGGTAGCGCTAAATAATGGCCCCTGTTTGGATTCTCTAAATGTTTATGCTGAAATTGTTAATGGTTTAGAATGTCCAATGTTGTTATAGTTTATTTGTGTTTAGGTAAGGTAAAAAAACTTGAAGAACCACAATGTTGGGAAAATAATATGGTCAGTAATGATAGTGATAAGGTGCGTTAAATGACTATTTTAATAACGATTTAATCGGTTTTTTATTACATATATATAATGCATTTTAATTTCTAAATATTATATAGTACATTTTATTAGTTACAAATAATAATGTTTCCACGATTATTTTCAGCATATAACAATTATTGACAGTAGGTTTTTAATTTAGAAATTTTTAAACAAAATATAGTAGTTTTTATAGTTTTATTCATGTTTAATTTAATTAAAATAACTTAAAATTGGTATTAATATAAAGTGTATTCATAACGTGGCACATAATATTAATAACAATAAAATATTTTTGCTGTAATTCAATTTTCAACGTAAAAATAAAATGAAATAATGCTGCATTACTTATTTTAAAAAGTGTAAATATTGACAAAAACATTGATGAAACTTTAACAGTAAAAACATGTAGCTGATAAGTGCAAGAAAAACGAAACAAATAAAATGTACCGAAAAATAAGGACCCAGTTATCAGTATTAATGAATCAAACATTCTTAAATACAAAAATTATTGGTACGTGAAGCAGAAGGAAATTCTTTAGGCATAAATAATTATAAAATATATAACAATTATATAACAAATTAATAGCAGTTTATGGAATAGAAAAAACAAGACCAATAATTAAATAACCAAAAAATAATTATCACATAATTGGTTTATATTGTTTTCCAACCAATAACATTCAATCATATTTGAACCATCACCACATATATTTTTTTCAATTAACCAAATAAATGTTTGCAATTAAAATAAACTTAATGCAAATGAGTTTTTTTATAAAATTAATCTTTCAATGTGGTATATTAGATTTTTTAACATTGAAAAATGTTTTGCAACTCGCCATATTTTTTAAAATTTTGAAATAAATTTACCAAAAGTGTAAAATATTGAATTGTAAGTCGCAGCAGTGTCTGTTTGATTCAAATAGTTGCGATGTATTTCCATACACATTTTTCGTGGATTGCTGTAATATTATATGAAATAATGTCAAAATAAAAGTTATCTTTCGTTTTAACAATCGTTTTTTGTTAACTATTTTTATTTCTGGGTAGAGATTTTAAATGTTTGACAAAAAACATGTCTTAGCAATAAACATTTATCAAAGCAGGTGGACAAACTTGATGCCTCTTGTCAATCAGAGGCAAGTTGACATTAGGGCATATTTTTTATATTTGTAAATAAATTCTATATTTTACATACATTTTACAAAATGTGTGTTTCAAAGAATACAATTTTCATAGACTAGCCAGTAGTAAACAAAATAATTTAAAAATTAGTGAATTAATGTTACTAATTGTAAAATTGGGTAAAATTAATGTTTATTTTAAAAAGTAAGGACGGATGGTAGTCAAGTTTTATTAGAGTCAATAGCGATGCATTACATAATTGTTATTTTATTTAAAGTAAGTTTGGTAACCAAAAAGCTTGTTGCACTTAACTTTTACGTAAAATAAAATATTATTTTATTAATAATGCATGTTAATACTTGCAAAATTAAATATGGAAATTTTGTTTTTTTTTATTGATTGATGTGTATCATAAAACAATCTAGTACTACTTTAACAAGTGTTTTTAATTTATTAATAGAATATACAACAAGGAAGAACATCATTTATCCTAATTTTAACAAACCCATTGTTTGGGAAAAGATGAAAAGATTATTATTTATTATTATTTATTTGCATTAACTGAAAGACAAATGCCTGCTTAAATTTTTGTCATCAATATTTAGTAAAATTACTATTCAATTCAAATAATGCTATACGAATCTATTCAAATAGTGATTATTTCTACTGGCCATATTACTCCTTTCTTTAATTTACTCGTCATACATGGCTGTCCAATTTCCAGGTTCTAATACATATACTGACACATATAAGTCAGTAATAATAGGTATATATTGTTTTTTTCACACAGATGTAAGTTGTAGTCCGTTTTTCAATTCAATAACTGTCTTTAAGTCAAAACGTTTATAGAGAATTTGAATATTAGTGAATTTTCCGTTTGAGTGCGTACCAGTCATTTAAGTCATTTTTTCTCCTTGTTTAAATTAATATTATTCTGTACTATGTAATTAGACCTATTTTTCTATAATGGAAGTTACGTCTATAGTATATAAGGTAAAAACATTAATAATAATAATAATAACAATTATTATTATTATTATAACAATACTGCTAATGATAATTGTAATATTAATGTTATAAGAATAATAATAACAATATTAATAATAATACACATTATATTTACCTTAATAGTTTTTCTTTACCTCATTTAACTACGTTTACCAATTGTCAACGCACATTGTAAATTTAAAAAATTCCTATTTTACATGTGTTTCCATAAATTACAACAAAAGCAATTTATTCTATTATACAACAACAGTTGCAAATAAATTTTAATTACAATTGTTTATTTGTAAGACTTTTTATGTTTTATTAACTTAAATACAAAAACACACTCCATATTGTTTGAATACGGATTTCTCATTTTAAGCAATTTTAAATAACTTTATAAAGAATTTGTAATAAAACACATATATTTCATTCTCTAATAATGATAATTAAATCAAAATGAGATTTCTACTTTCTAAAATAAGCAAGTTGCATTTCCAATACAATTTGCGCTAATTTATCTGCGTAGCACAATCATTCAACATTTGAACATCCAATTTCCATATTGATTTTTACAGTGTTTAAGAAGCAGCTTATCGTGTTGATAGCTTCTTCGTAGCGTTGGTTATTGTCAATTATACATATCTTCTAATTTACATCCAAGTATTCTATAAATGTTGTTTGGTTTAAACATTCTACCTTTCATCATTTAACAATTTGTTAATTAGAGTTTTTAGTTTTAAGCTAAGCCTCTAATTGAGAATTTTATACCATAATATTGCCAACGTGATCCTAATTAATTGGCCTAATTTAATAATTTGCCATATATATTTAATAAATAATTATTCTTGTACAATATCTATATTCATAAAATTTGTCTATATAAAAAAGACTTAATGCAGTGGCAAATCGCTGTCTTGAAAAACACCTACCATCCGTTTGGATGATCTAATGTTTGAACAATATACCTATTGTGCAAACTATCGCGCAATTTTTTTACACAAATCAAACTGAGATTGAAGGACGACACACGCTTATCTAAATCTGCGGATTTGTAGATAATTTTGTTGGGTTGTATAAAAATTTTAAATGTATGTTGACGTTCAATCATTGCTCCTTCTTTTTCTTCTTCTTTTTCTTCTTCTTCTTCTTCTGTTGTTGTTGTTGTTGTTTGATCTGTTAAAAACTCTTCACTTGTCGGGCGACGAGACGTCGACTCAATAAGATTCCAAGAACCCAAATAATTGATCGGAAATTGACAGTGTTCGTGAAGGTTGTTTTCTAAATTCAATTATAATTGCACAGATTTGCGATTACTGTGTGCTAATTAAAAGCATTTATTTGAAATACTTAATGACATATAAATAAATTGTTTTTTTTAAATTGACAATTTTTGTAACAATTTAACATTATTTTTGGGTTATTTTATCTTAAAACAACGATTGTATGTATAGCATTTATTCAGATTTAAAAATAAAAGCTTTATGATATACCTGAATGTTTAATGAATTTTTATCTGTAAAAATAAGTATTTACATTAATAATACAAAATATTGTATTCTAAAAACAAAAACAAAATACTTTTTATGAATCAATTTACTTAACTACTACATTATAATTGCTTTGCGTGATTTACTTTCTTTAACTTAACTAGAACTTTATATTTTATTTTTGATAGACGTGTTATTATTTTTATTATTATAAACTTGCCCTATAACTGCTGTATATTATAAAAATCTATTTAATTGCATAAACCATGTTTTCTTCTTAACTTTGTAGTTATTGCTCAACGTTATGCTTGTTTGCAGTTTTTCTTCGCACCAATGGTGTAAACTATTTTCAATGTGTATTTTGTAATAGAAAATGTAAAAGCCTATATAATGCAAAATGAATCAAAGATTAAATACATTGCGGATATATATATGTAAAGCCAGTCCTAAGTCTGGTTAAGAAAGGAGAACAGCTACGGAGCACGGTTAGCAGATCGACCTTTTCAATAGGTAAACGTTGATAAAGAAACAACAAAATGACCACCAGTCCCACTTTTGTAAAACAATCCTTTTAGACTGCTTCAACATTTGTTAGGATAAATGCATTTTTAAGTAAGTGGATATTTAAAAAACTTTACGTGAGTGTCCGCATTGAGTGTCGGTAGTACAACTACAAAAAATCCATGCCCACTCAGTCTTGAGTTTAGCGTTCTAGCTGTAGCAGAATGTCGGGACAAACAGGAATAGTCGATAATAATACAAACATATCTATCTAGAAATTGAATAATTTAAATTATTGATTTGAACTCAGTATATCTAATAGTAAGAATGTGAATACTATATTGCATTGTAATATTTATCCAATAAAGGACATTATCGGCCCTAAATTTAAACCTTCGCTTGGCATTGCTAAAATGTTCACTTGCTAAAACGTTTCTTATTAAGCAATAAAGAAATAATAAATAATTGTAATGATAATAATTAATACAACTGGTGAATTGTAAACAATCGTTTACACGAACCGCACAAATTGTCCGATTTGAAACATGTTTTGTGGCAATAAAATTGATTGCGCACGTCAACGTCACAGCCGCGTTCGCAACTTATTCGTTCATCATCGCAGGCTCCAACTATTTAAAAAATATAAATTTAAAATCAAATGTACGAACGGTTGTAAATAGAATTATATGCAACATTATTATAAATAATATAAACTAAACGTTTATTACCATTGATAACAGTTCTTAAAGTGTCTATAGTAATTTATAGATACGTTATTCCTACTAAATTATGTATAATAGTTATTTAAAACACTAGAAAAATAATCCAAGAATAATGTGAAATTGTAGAGATTAAAAATACAATTACTCTAGCTATTATTAATTTTTTTATGTTTATAATTCTCGCACATTAATTATAAATTGGTATATTTCTAAATAAACTCATAAAATGACCGTCAATAACATGGCCAATTTTTAAACAATTATTCGAGATCTTGGCATCTCATTAAATCAAAGTCTCGTCAATCAATACATGAAACATGTTTATCAAATCAGACAATAATAACAAGGGTGATCATTGAATGCCAATTGGATAAAATTACTCAGAAACCGTTACAGTTTGATGAAAGTATATGTGCATGTATACCCAATGAACAGAAATACAACATATGTTTTTTAATAATGAAACTAATAAATAAATAATTTACAGCCCCCAAATGTTTTATTCTACAGTTAATCTAAACAATAAAGCAATTTGCAATTACTCAATATATTTTTAACTTTAGTGTTTGCTGTTTTTATTTATTGGTACAACTGTTTTTTGTTATAATGATAGTGATCACATTTCACTATTATGATTGTAGTCCACTTCATAAATTGTACGATAGACATTTTGTATAGGAAAATGCATATGCCACGTGCATTTGACACTTGTTAAACGCAATCATACGTTACGTTATTTAACAATGTTTATCTATCAGTCGATCAAAACTGCAACAATGGCAATAAGTAACATGTTGTTTAACATAAAACGGTTTTGAACAAATGTTTCTGTTGGTGTATAGTTAAAATATAATTAAAGTTACGCATGTATCTTTATACATTGAACAACAAACGTTATATACAATGCTCAAATGTATGGCTTATAACGTATAAAACAGTTGATATCTAAAATATATTTATAAATAAATAAAGTCGTAAAACGTATGCATGTAAAGTATGTAAAACGAACATTTTCCTACATTTTGTTTGTACACTATAGAAGTAAAAGTTGGAAACAAAGAAATACAATTTGCTAAATAATACATATTATTTATTTTTGGTGTTTTAGTAACATTCTAAAATTATTTACCATGGTTATATAATAAACTTTATATATAAAAGAATTGACTTTAATTTACTCCACGACATTATTGCAACTGACAAGATGTTTTTTAAATTATTAATTTGGTTTGTGGAAGACTAACAAACGCAGTTGTAAAATGAAACAAAATAAATATCAAAAAAAGATATGTTGAACAATTACTCGGTCAAGACACATCAATAAATAAATTAATTAACTTTTTTTGTACATGCACTGAGAATTACAAGCTATTTGGTGTTTCTGATTATGAATGAGTAAATGAACCTTTATATAATTTATCATTATTATTAAAAAAAATTGTTTTCCAATATTTTCAATATTAAATTTAAATCTAGTTGGTAAAAATAATTTAGCCCATTTGTAAAAACATATTTACATGATCTGCGAATTTGCATTTCATAAATGTCATAATTTATCCGTTGTTTGTTGAAGTGCATAATATTTGAATTATTGTTAAAAAGTGTGCGATGAGTAAGAAATTCAAACACGTGTAAATCTATATAGGTACCACGAATTATCCAAATGAGTTCGAATTTTTCATAAAATTTTGAATGAATTTCAGACAGTGGTTTGGGTATAGCGGTAAAAATCTGTTTAAAGAAACAAAACGCACACTAAAGTGACTAAATTAAATAATTGAAATTTATTTGATTTAGTAAATGCAATATGTTAGGGGACTTATAAACATATTTATTGTAAAAATATTTCCTTTTATTATAAACTGAAGTAATGTATTAATTAATGCATATTAATAAACACGCTAAATATTGTGCTGAAATCCATATAAATAATTCAAAAGTAATCTTATGATAAAAACACTTATGTTTCAATTTTTTGCTAATTTTTTCGTGTAAAATTAGCTAAACTATTAGTAATAATTGCATATTTTAATGCTGAACTGTTTACATGATACTATTTTTAACAAATAAAATGTTGACCCATTATGTAGTGCCTGTACTGAAATTTAAAAATGTATCTACTAAATCAAAAGACAAACACATTAGCCACTGTACGACTTAATAATAATAACAAAACAAGGTTTTATCAACATTTACTAAAATAATTCAAGTGCACGAGTTAATTATATATTTTACTAATATTAACTGCAAATTAAAATTAAAATTACACATTATCATTTTTAATATGCAAGAATAAAATAAAATAATTTTTCCATTAAAGTGGCAAAAATGGCTAAGGCGCCAAACTTGTACCTTGATGGGTATAAGTTTAAGTGCCACCAAGAACACTAAAACTGTACTAAATGTTTTTTTGCTTAAATTATTTTTATTTCGTTTTTATTGTTTCACTGTTTGACAAAAAAAACACTCTTTTTCTAAACAAGTAATTATTTAGCGTAGCCAAATAAGGATCCTCATTTAGTGCTAGGAATGGGAATCAAACCTATACTTACCCCAGGTTCGAATTTATCGGCCTAGTTGTCTCTACCATTAAGGCACATAAAGCATTAAATCAATATATTAAAAAATAATTGTTTCTTAAACACACAATTGTTGTTAAAAATATAATTAAATTTTTATTTAAAATTTAATGATTATTTAATTGTGCAATAACAAATTACATGAAAACATTTCAAGTGGTTAACACTTGTTCTACAGTGACTCATAATGAAAACAATAAATATTAATTCTTCTAACCAAAGTATTAATAAATTTTTTGTTTGTCTTCATTTAAATTGGTTTTAATAGCAGACAAACAAGCAAACAAAAATAGGTTGACAAAATCAGTTAAAATTGTTTCATTTATAAAATTAATTACAAAATGTGTGGCAATTTGATAAAACTATATATATATATATATATATATATATATATATATATATATATATATATATATATATATATGACACATTTACTAACCATTTGATAGTATTCATGCATAAATGCCTTTACTTGTCGATAAATTAAGATAATTGTAAATTGTAAATAATTCCAAACACTGTGACATTGAAATCGAGTATCTAAAAACACATTTGGTTAATAGAAAAATTGTTTTGAAATTTAATTTTTTTAAAATAAAAGTGATTAATTGAATTAATTCGAAATTATGATAAGTTTGTAAATTTGTTAGTTTACAAACTAATTGAATCTGTAAAATGTTATATATATATATATATATATATATATATTAATTCATTGGATACGTTTCACAATGACAAATTAAATAATCAAAATATTATGAATATTTTTTTGACTTTTTATTTTCAAAATAGCAATTTAATTAATTTTGTCAAAAATTTTTTTTATCTTGAGATTTATACAGAATGTATATTAAATTACACAGTTTCTTTTGATTAATTAAAAATTAATTGATACACATTGTGTAAAATAAGAGATAGATATTTGTAGTATAATCAAATTATTTCATGTTTTCAAAATTTTAGAGTTTAAATGTTTTGTAGACATTTAATTTAAACGAAAGGTTGGTAGCTAATTTTAGTTGCTAATGTTGTGCCTTATTTATTTACGCCATCCGTTTGCAATTGTTGTACAATTAAACATGTAAACAAAGTATGAAATTATAAAGGACTAACAAAAATTGAACAATATTTTAAAATATTGGGACTTATAGATTTTATTATATTTAAATTACGTTTGGCATAAAATGAATCAGGAGTAAAGAAAGCAGACAAATATAAGTGCATAGGGTGCTTATACTCTTATGTGAATGGGCCTAATTTTATACATGTATTTATGTTTTATAAATGTATAATTTTAAGACTGATAAAAAACATGGTTAAAGGATTTGGAAAATTATAACTATATACTACTAATATTACCAGTTAAAAAATAATGAAAACAATTTACAAAAATGCACTTTAGTAAAAACAGCACCATTTTTTTACTTTTCTCTAATTTTTTACATTAAAATGTATTTTGCTAATCGTACTTAACGGAAAAATATTTTTCACAAAAGTAATTTTATTTGCCTTTAATTTCATTGCCCCCCCTATCTCAAAATAGACTGATAATCTCCATAAAATCTCTTTACTGATAGCTAAAATGCAGCATTTTATTATTACAGACATTAATACCGTGTTTTATTTAACTATAATTAAAAGGCAATAATATTGTTTTCAATCAACATTAATCCATACATTTTAGTATGCACCTATTTTACATCTTACTTACACAAAAAAAACTGAAAAAATAATTCAACTATGGTGTTTACATGTCCTACCTTGCACGTAGTAATCGATAGACATAATAATTATTTTTGATTACAATATTTTAAAAATTTATCTAAATTGCAAAATAAACAAATTAAAAAATTATAGTGATAGAAATTGAAGTGGAGATTGTTTATTTAATAATAATAATTATCATTATTATTTAATTAAATTAATAAATATAATTTGTTTATAAGTAAATTATATAAATATTCGCTTAATATAAACAAATAATATAAAAACTATTTACGTAATAATTTTACGGTAATGCATTCTCAAGTTAAAAATTGCTATATTCTAATTAAATTTATTAACTATTGTAATATGTATACACCGTAATAAGTTAATTGTATTAAAAATTTACTGATTTTTAATTCAATTAATTTTTAAAATTATTTTGTTAAAAACAAACGATAAAATAGAAAATTTAATTTAATTTGTAATAGTAAAATATTCAGAATTTTTTCTACTATCAAAAATAGTATTGTGGTTGATAACTTTTATCTTAATATTTAATAATTTAGTTTTTCAAACAGTGTAGATATAAATATCAAATAATCATAATATTGTTTGTTAACTTTTTCATCAGTTTAAAATGTTTCAAAACAATAAATTTAAAAACCTGTATTAATTTGCAAGCAATATATATATGTAGTATAATTTTTACAAATTATAATGAGAGCAGCTGTACCAAAGTTTAATTTCCAAACTCTAATTTAAAAACCAAAATTTACCAATAAATGTTTAAAACATTAAATCAGTTTCAAAAATTGTTTTAAAGTGCTAATTGCTTCTCAAGCTTTAAATATGTTGAAAATCCTCGAATCTGTTTATATCCACATATTGAAACCCACTTTGTGTGCACAAAAACAGTTTGTCACTTCATTGAATTTAGCTTGGTCGTAATGTTTGTGTTCATCTGTCTGTGTTTGTATATGTTTGTAAGTTGTAATAACGTAAATGTCATATGTACCCCCTTTTTTGTATATATATACTAAAACGTTATATGTTTGTGATTGACGAGAATATACGAAATGAATTCATCTCACAGTTTACGCCTTCTCATATTTTTATTTGTAATTTAATATACATATTTATTGCTTAAATATTTTAGGGAAACTATTTTTGAGCATGTGTACATTTAGGAAAGAACTAACATTTAATTTTAATAGTGCGATTTGAATTCATGCCTATCTATAATTCTAAAGCCTTAACGACCTCGACTATCGAGGCATAAAATATAAGATGTTAACGATAGTAAAATGATATATATATAGTACTTTTTTGATAATATTTTCACACACCACTGTGTTTTCAATAATGCACCAAAATGTTTAGCAAAAATTGCGTTAATAATTTTGTAAGTTTGATTTACAAAAAATTAGTGAAAACAACTCAAATATCCAGTTTCTAATATTTTTCATTCATAAAAATATTAATCAAACATTACCGATTATTACAATTCCCGATTTTTTAAAAATAAACCAGCATCACATTTTGTAATTCGTGGGATGGATTCACTTGTTTGTTTAAATACTGTAGTTTGTGCGATTATATTAATTTTATGATAGTTTAAGGTGACTGTGTAATCGCTGGTTTTAGTTTGTTTGCTTTGTGTAACTACAATCTATGTAGGCAAATAGCATTGAAACTAAATATTCTCAACAAACAGGGCATTTGATTCAACTACTACAAGACATCCGTGTACTCATTAAAAAACTTTATTAATTTGTATTTACGTTTTATAAAAAACTACGATAGTTTATTGCAATCAAATTGTTAAAACTTGGAACATAAAAGTAACGATTTTTTATTTTTAAAAACAAGTAGTAACATTTTAAAATGCATTTATTTGGGAGTTTAAAATGGTTTAATTTTGATACACTACAGTGTTTTAAATTAATTTTATTAAAGTTGACATTTCGGTTAAAATGTGATTGTCTAAAAGTTATTTTAAAAATGTGAAAACTTGAGTTGTTCAAAAATTAACCGAACTCTCTTTTGAGAAAAAATTACTATTAAATAAATATAAAATTTAATTTAATTTCCCAAACAAATAAATTGCTTTGCAATTGCAAAATTAAATTCATTTTACTAATTGTATAAAACAAATTATACATTATTGGTTTTTAGCATTATTATTAATAATGAAAATTGTTGTTTTAAAAATTTATTACTGGAATGTATAGCAAAACTATTTTCAAAAAGTAGATGTTTAGCAAAAGCTCAAACACGTTTTTACATTCAGTCTCGGTAGTGATATTTAAACCCACGCTTACCGACTATAACTTTAAACTTCTTATTATTTCTGCCACCTACATAAAAATGGTTTGCGTGTTTACAAAATGTCTTTTTAATTATGAGAAAACTATTTTATTAACTCTAAATCATATTACAAAATAATTTCGGATACTATTACATTAACTAATATGTACATTTATCTATTAAAACTGAATACATTAAAAACTAAATAAATAAATAATATTTTTGTATAACAAAACCAAAAACAATTTTCCTCACATATTTAATTTTTACTCTTTCTCTCTCTCTCTCTCTCTCTATATATATATATATATATATATATATATATATACTTATTTTTAGTATTTACTAATATGCATATAACATTTTTATTAGTTTTAAACTTATTGAAAACAGTTACTAACTATTAAGAAAACCATTAATATTAACTCAAATGTTTTTCATTGTTTTTTGTATATAACTATAAATGTTTCAAATTAGGTATTTCAAAAATAAATCAAAAAAATTATTTAAATATTTAACAATTTAAAACAATAATGAACGCATTATTATATTTTGAATTATTACAAAATAAATTTTATTTATTCATAACAACTCAATGTTGAGTTTTTTCAAACAGTTTTTCTTGATTTATGTAAAATTAAAAAAATGATTTATTTATTTTTAATTAACGATCCATTTAAAACTATGCACATGTAGCGTGTTGCTCTAAAAGAAAAAGTGTTTTTTATTCAACATTGTCTGGAATAATTAATATAACAATTAATTTTTTAAATCTTTATTTTACTTTAAAAAAAACTTAAAAAATTAATTTATTTTACATGTAAAAAACAATTTAAAATAGTGCGTTGACTGAACTTTTTCTTCCGAAAGTGAATTAGCAGCTTTGTCAATTTCCAAAGGATTGAAAAATGGTGACAATTTGTAAAGACTACTATTTGTTTATTGCTCCACCGGATAAGTAAATAAGTAATTGCAGTTTTGATAACTGAACTCAAACTATGTGTATTTACGCACTGCAATCTTTTTACATTATAATACAAATGTAGTAGTAGCTAGTGTCACAGCAGATTAATAATAATATTTTATCTTACTAGGTTTATGTTTTGCAATTTAAGGTATGGTTTAACGTACATCTATCAAAAAACATTTTACTTGTTAAAACAATTAAATATAATAATGCGGAAAAATAATATGGATTATTATACGCACCGTAGTTTTGAACAAAGGGATTACAACTGGGTTGAGGAAAGTGCCATTGAATGTGTTCACCTGGCAAACATCCACTTTCTAATTTTCCATAAATATCTGTTTCACACAATTTCTGAAGTAGCAAAAAAACATTGTAAATATTTTGTTTTTATTTTAGTAATTTTTAAATATTACTAAACATTGAAAAATTCAAACGCATATATTTACTAAACATTGAAAAATTCAAACGCATATATATATATATATATATATATATATATATATATAATTTTCAACAATATTTAACATTTATTCTTTTTTGAAAAAATACCAGTTAATTGTACAAACAATGCCATATTTAAAACAATCAATCAATAAGTGTAGCAATAACCATAAAGTCTGGATTTAAATAATAACAATTTATTATACATTACAATGTAAATTAATTCTACCATAACCATAACCATAGTCAAGTTGAGAAAGGAGCTCAATGTAAGCATTCTATTTTTGTAAGTATGTTACATTGCTAAAAAAATGTATAATTAAGAATGATAAATAGATGGAGGTCGGTAAATACTAAAACATTATCTAAAAATACTTGAAAGTTTTTAATTGAAATGAATGTTGCGTAGGATGAAATGGGTACTTTGACAAAAGAGGGCTGATATAGAACAAGCATTTTGTTCTGTGCACATAAAAAGACAGTAAATACTTAAAAGTAATGCTTTTTTATACATATATACGCATCAGATATTTTGTTTTTACATTTAATTTAAGAAACATTTACTTTGTTAATTTGCAAATTGATGGTGTGTTTAATTTGAAACCCGCCTGATATTGAACACATGCCGTAATTTTCATTATTTTCAGTCGTTGAAACGGCTTTAATGGAAAAAATAATGGAAATAATAAAACGTTTTACATAAAGTATTATTTTTTAATTTAATGATAAGGTAATTAACTTATTGCAAATAAATAAAGATTATTTAAGTAACACTTCTTTGGTATATATATTTAAAAAAAACAAAATTCGTATAATTGTAAATATACTATCTTAATTAATTATGCACAAAATTCATTTTAGTTTTAATTATAAATTTCAATATTTTATTTAAAATATACAGAAATGTTAAATACACTTCGTTGAGGTATATATGATAATAATAGAAATAGTAATAACATCAACAATAGTAATAGAAATATCAATAACAGTAGTAATAGTAATAATAATGATAATAGTGATGGGAATTATATCAATAGTTATACCAGTAATATGAATAATAATAATAACAATAATAATAGATCTAAAATTTGAACTTACATAACCACCTGTTTGGGGTAGTATTTGGAAGATTATCTTCGCAAATTTTAGAATCATCAATGCCAGACATATATTTACCTATTTAAAGATATTTTTACACTTTACATGTCATACAGTGAAGTAAAATTAAACCAAAGTTTTGTAAAACTAAAATGTAAATACACTTTGCATAAAATATTTAAAACTAAAATTCAAAATACTTTAATTTCTTTGACAAAAAATGTATAAAATCATTATTTTTTTAAACGATCTATTTTTTGAATAAATTATAACTAAAAATATGTGCATTTATGTACGTTTTTTAAAATGCTTTGAAAATAAAATAATGTCATTACAATGAGATGTAAAACAATTTGTAGAGAATTAAACTTTATTTAAACGTATTTTAATATTATACACCGTTTATATATATATATATATATATATATTGCATATTAAAATAATTGAACAACCTTTCATTGTAACCAACTAAAAAGGTTTTTAAGTGTTTCACTACACAGTACACGTATAACTAAATTAAATTTTGAAGTAAAATACAGAAACAGATGTATTACTACTATTTTTAATAGTTCAAAAAGTTATAATTTCTTATTTCAAATACTATAAAATATTTTTTTTATTCAAAAATATTTTCCAAAGATTACTTTTATGCAAATTAATTTATTTGCAAATCGCATTTAAAATATTTTACATTTTAGCTTTTGAATATATATATATATATATAGTGTTTTTTATTTTTTTATTATTTTATAAAATACGTTTTTTAGTTATATAGCTGTGCACTGAGTCTCTGTTGTGTTAATCTAAGTGCCTCGGTACACTTAGTACAGGATGTGCCACGTAGACGTAATAGTTATTTGAAATTGAGAATATATAAGCATTACTCAAATTATTATGATTATTAGCAATTAAAATTGTATAACACCTATAAATCGGTTCAAGTTATATTGGAATTGCAACATTATGACATTTTGATAATGCGTAATCTCAAGTAGAGCAGATTACAAATATTAGAAAACAATAGCAACATTTTTTGATTATTTGTACAAATGTATTGAAAAAATGCAATTTATGGTAAAACATCTTTGTAAGTATTGTAAATGCCAATAGCCTTAACATGGAACAATAGCAGTAGTAATAATAATATTGATAGCAATAATTTTATAGTGTAGTTAATTGCTATTCATTATTATAGTATATTTGAAATGTCATATGTATTGGATTTTATTTTAAACTATACAATATCACTTATTGGCAATTTGAACTTACTTTGATCGATTTCAAACAAAGATACAAATTGTTGTTGATTTGACAGCTGTTTAAATGTCCAACACGAATACATTAATCTGGTTTAATATTAGAAGTAATCTTAGTTGTTAAATGTAATTAACTGAAGTAAATTTTAAATAATTTTTTTAAATTGTCATAAATATGTTGCTGCCGTTTATTCTAATTTTATAATTTTTGAAAAGTTTACAAAACTCTAATAAACTTATTATTATTATTATTGGTTTGTGACGTAATCATGTTTCTATTATTTAGAGTTTGTAAAATACCCAAATTATCTTTGTGAATATTTTTCATTTTTTAAAATCGTTTGCGCAACGAACGTAAAAAAGTAGCTATGGTTTTGATGTTCAAATAATACTCCTCGAAGAGAAACTGTTTAATTTATTGTCAAGGTTGTCTTGCTTGGCTCAATAGATGAATCCGTTATGCGTACATTTTATTTCAAGTGTATGTTTTCACCTATCCGCAAAAGCGAAAGCATAGTTATGCCACTCTGTAATTACCCATGTTTAATCCGTGGGACATCTAGTCTAGAAATTATACAAAATTAGAAATGTTACTGTTACCGAAATCCAGACTTTATAAATATTGTTAGAAATGTTATAATTTACAGGTCAAAAGTCATTCACCCGCAGCTCAGTGATTTAAGGCGCTGGCCTGACATCAGATAGAGCGTGGGTTCAAGTTCATGTGTGTGTAAAACTTGAAAGGTATGCGCTGTTGATAATTCCAAATAAGGATGAAACAGCTGTACAGTGCTTCTGGTTGACTTGAAAACCTAGTAGATTTATTATTTATAATGAATCTGATCAATTTTAATTACCTAGTGTCCTCAAATGCTGCTACGTTACTACCGGTTTAGCAAGTGAGAAAACTCTCTCACTAGATTCTTAGAATTTTTGAACAAATGAACAACTGGCAAAGCCAAACAAAAATGGTAACGGTAAAATTGTACTCCATATCTACCCAGTTTTGATTCTAACGCTCTAATTACTGTTACCACGGATCAAATAATATTTTTCAACAGTTGGATATTTGGTAGAGACAAACTGGAATTAGAATTTATTGTCATGAACGGTATAAAACGTTTGCACGATCACGTACAAATCTAACACTTTCTGCAATTTCTTCATTATCCTCTAGAAATACTACTGTTACCAAACTTTTTAATTTAAAATAATTAATAGTATTAATGGGCTATCTACCACATATAAACATATTATAGCGTAGTTTTTTTAGATTTATCTGAATGTTTAATAATTTTATAATATTAATTTGGTACAGTTTAAACAATTTCAAATTATATTCAAATTACTCTTTTTTGCGCAACTAGACAACAAAATGTTTTATATGAACATTTTTTTTTGTATTCATACAAGTATTCATCCTATTAGAAAGAAAAAAACTTATTTCTTAAATAATTAATTCAAGTGATAAAATTATAATCTAAATTTGAATTTTTTATCACTTCAATATTATTATATTTTGCAGTAATTTTTAATTTATTGATTCATCATCGGTAATTAAACATTTGGTTGTTTAATTTTGTTCATTACAAGTATGCTTGTTCCATTTCATTTCATACACTAAGCCGATTAATTTATTCAACAACAACAACCAAAAAAAACATTGTTTAAGATAATTTTTTTAATATTTGCACAAATAACAGATCACCTACTTTTGATGATTAAAATTAAGTTGTACGAAAAATGTGTTGGGTTTTATTTGCCACAAACATGTAACATTCAAATAAACGAATTGAGCTCCATCATTGGATAGATTGCGATAATTTTTGTGCTTGCATTTGATGTGTATCAAATTACCAAAACCATCCAAATTGAACGTATTGAATGGTAAAGTTTGAAAGTGCATACATGGAATTATTACTTGAGCATATTGTTGACTAAATACAATTTGAAACCAGCCATGTTTAATGTTGTTGACACTAATGCGATTGGCTGTAGGAGTTGCATTTAAATAAACAAAAGACTGAGATTTGGTTTGTACGTGCGAAAACCAAGATGATGCTTGAGATGTATAATTGGTGTACGAACAATAACCGTGTATCACATAATATTGTGATTTTGTGCAGTAGATAATTAGAACTGTTGAAAATATACAATTGAATTAAGTTGGAAGTTGTTGTTATTGTGTTGATGATAATGTTGTTGTTGTGTTAGCGGTAGTAGTGGTATCAAAATACAAAATAATGTGCCGAGATGACCTAGGTGGTTAAAACGCCAGATTAACATTTTGTTATGTTTGAGTCCCCTATTGGTGCTAAATCTGAGCCAGTTTACTAAATATCTACTTACTAAAATATTTATTATAAAAAAATTAATAAAACGTATTGAAAATAGATATGATTATAGAAATACTAATTGAAATTTAAAAAGATATTGATAAATAACAACAATAATAATAATAATAATAATAATAATAATAATAATTATTATTATTATTATTATTATTATTATTATACATTGATTATTTAGAATTTATGAAATAATTTTACTTATTCAATAATTTAAAAGCATCTGTAGCCATTGTTTTAAAATAAAATAAAATAAATATACTTTAATTTAAATTTTAATTGTTAAATTAATTATTGTTACGCAAATCAAGATTTGTATTGGGTGTAAAATTAAATTAATAACAAAATATAAAAAATGGTAAATTAATCAATTATTTTTACTCGACATTATAAATAAATTTATTAATAGAATTGAATACTTAATAATTTATATATATGTATTGAAATGCTGCTTCTTGTAAAATAAAAAGTGAACATTTCTTATTTTACACATAATAAATACTTTTTGCAAACAAACATAAAGAACAACACGCAAACCTATAAAGTGTTCCATTTTTTAACTCTGGTGTCACGCTTACGTTTTACAATGAAATGGCAATCTTACTTTTATTACAGATAAGTAATTAAAAAAAATCAGTTTTTAAAATTGAATTCCGGTGTACAGAAAACGCCATACATTGTGCACATTGGAAACACAAATACGCAAACTGAATTTGAGCAATTTAAAAAATTAATACTGGTTGTTGTTATAAGTGAAAACACTATACATTGTATTACAGTGGAATTAGTTGAATAATAAAATTTCTTAGTTTAAATTTACCAAAAACAGTGTTTAATGTTTATTAAGAATTATTGGTAGTCCATATCTTTCCACATATTTTACATCCTTTAAGATATATCTACTAAACTGTGGGCGGTTGATATACTTTGTCAATTTATTATTTATAATAAATGTGATTAATTGATATGCGTTACTACCTGTAACAAGCAGGTAGTGGACTCCTTATACTAGGATTTTAACATGGCTATATATATATATATATATATATATATATATATATATATATATATATATATATTACATGTTAATTAAACAGATAAAATCAAAAACCTTTAATTTATATACATTTTGTTCTAATGCAAACTTTTATTTATAAGTTACATATAAAATTACATTAATATATACTTTAATTTTGGAGCAGTAATTTATTTAAAATATCCATAATTAATTTTATGCCCTATTTATTTTATATGTATATATATTATTTTCCTTAAAATAAAAATATCTAAAATTAATTTAGATTAATGTGCATGCAAAAATAAATAATATTATAAAACAAAAATACTTTGTATAAAACGTTTTAAAAAGATTAATAAAAATAGCATAAAATGAAATACCACATCAGATAAAATGTAAAGAGCAACCTCTGTTTACATGAAAATATAAGAGCGTTTGTTGTACGTAATTTACCAATAGTAAACACACAATACACATATTATTGTATAAAATTAAGTTTAAACTAACAACAAAAATGCATTTAATAATTGACAACAATTAGTACTTACAAAAATACAAATTGTAAATGACGTTCCACAACACATTACATCGTTGCATATTTCAATATTTAATTAATTATTTAGTTACTACAAAAAATGTGAATTTTAATTATACAATTTCATATTCAAATTATAAAAATATTTAAATTGTTTGATTTTGTAAAACTTTTAAAAATGTTAATTATTACATAATCAAAGTAAACGTAATAATGGCTATTTATTGTTTTAGTCGTATTTAAAAACCAATCAAAAATGCCTTTTTAATCACAAATTATAAATTCTAATTGGTTCACTCACTAGAGAATTCAAAAATGTATAATTGTAATTTATTGTAACACCATTCATCCTACTAAATTTATTAGATTAACATTATACATTTTTGAAGCAAGAGAATTTACATAATGTATATGATAATCTGTTAGAAAATATGCTGTTGAATAAAAATATGCAATAACAGTTTTATTGATAAAAGTATCATGTGTATTTCAATTTTAAAAATTGTATGCAAAGTTTCAATTTAAAATATTTCTCTATTTAAACATAAATAAAGATAAAAGCAAAAACTTACAAAATGTACTAAACAGTACATCTATACTAAAAATGAATATTAGCAAATAGAAAATGAACAAATTTAATACCCAAATAATTTTTATATATTAATATATATATATAAATATTTATTTAGATAAAATCC
The DNA here is from genome assembly GCA_025895645.1 of Cardicola forsteri. Classification (NCBI taxonomy): domain Eukaryota; kingdom Metazoa; phylum Platyhelminthes; class Trematoda; order Strigeidida; family Aporocotylidae; genus Cardicola; species Cardicola forsteri. Next base: position 1,539,008 of record JAKXYG010000004.1, read on the forward strand.
TTTCTCACCTATAGCATTACAGATAAGAATTTTTCTTCCTGTTTAACCACCAGTACGTGTGGCTCTAATTGTCAACAACTTTTCCAACATTTCCGTTTAAGTTAAAATTAAGATTGCAATATAGGTTTAACATCCCTTTTCGCTGTATTTAACCATACATTCCTTTATTTACAAAACTTCACATGCACAGACTCGAGAGTTCTCCCCCTAATTTTTAATTATTAAGCCCTGACATTTGTGACAAAACGGGTTGTCCTTTCAACAGTAACTTCCGCTAATGTTGAATAAAAGTTACAACTTGTTAGAAATTTTATTATTGTTTGACAGAGTACGTGTTGTCAAAAACGCAATTTAACATTATTATTTTTTACTATTTTTAATTTTTACTACTTTAAATGTTTCATTGGAAAGATTTTTTAACAGTGGAAGTTTTAGCTAAGCCCAATGCAGGCCCGTATTTGGTGCCAGTAGTGGAGATCGAACTCATGCCCGCTCAGGTTCGAGTTGAGAGTTCTACCACTAGACTACCCCAGCACCAACATGTCAACCTTTTAAATATTTAAAGTATCTAGTAGTGTCAGTTGTATTTTCTAGAACAAAATTTAACCAATACTTATGATGTCTTCAGTTCTATAAAAAGTAATATTGCTGATTCCGACTACTGCTAGGACCGAGAACAAAAAGTATATTTGAAATTTTACTTTGGCAAATAAATACAAATATTTTTGTATGTAAAAGATATTTTGAGCTATAGTTAAAACATACATTTAGACTAATTACACAAATAGTTTAAAGTCCATATATATTTAGGTAGTAGGTTAGAATAGATAACTTTTACAAAACATAAAGTATTTTTATCTATTTTTACAAGCAGTGACATTATCATAAAGATGCCATTTATTAGACGTCTATTGCGTGTAGAAGGTTTTCTTTGCACATAAAATGCAGAAGACATTTGTTTGTGACATTTTGTAAATACGACAATAATAAATAGATAATTACAGCATTCAATTACTTAATTGTTTGCACAAAAATAGTAATGTTATATCCATCTATCTTCTATCGCTCCTTCTTTTAACAGTAAGATGGGAATGGTCAAATTAGTAACAGAATATTTACTAATTTAACAATGTTACTCCAAATTCTCAGATTGTTAATTATCAAAAATAAATAAAAGTTAAACATTTACATATTTAAATATACAAAACATTTAACAATTAAAATAATTTGTTTATATTCCATTCAGTGTTTATTAGAAAATTAAATTATTTAAAATTTAATATGTAAATTCATGTATACTAAAAACCATATTAAAAAAAGTTTTTTAACTATAATTGAATATCTTTACATAAAGCAAGCATATTTTATTGTATTATAAATCAAGTAATCTTTTTTGTGTTATAAACAAGAAAATTATTAAATAGAATTAAAGTTCGGAAGAATAAAAATAAGTATTTCAATTTTTTAAATAAACATCAGCAATCAAGTGTCAATTACAGTTTATCAAAAACACATGTCAATTTTTCATTTGTTTATCTTTCAATTTGATTTACTTTAAATTATTTCTATTTTAATTCGTAAATGTTAATTATTTTTAAATATTCTGTGTATAAAATATAAAAATATTTTTTTTTAAATAAAAAATTTATTGTATGTACATAAAAACAGATTATATATAGTAATTGATTAATAAAAGATAACACAGTTTAATAGACTAAAAATTATTATTATTACTATTATTATTATTATTATTATTATTATTATGACTATTATAATTACTATTATTATTATTATTATTATTATTACAATTAATGTTATTGTGATTGTTATTATTATTATTGCAATTATTACCGTTATTATTACCATTTTTTACTATTATAGTCATAAAAATAATAATAATTTATTATTATTATAGCTATTATTATTATGACTATTATTATGACTATTATTATGACTATTATTATCATTATTACTATTAATGTTATGATTGTTATTATTATTATTGCAATTATTATCGTTATTATCACCATTTTTACTATTATTATTATTATTATTATTATTATTATTATTATTATTATTATTATTATTATTATTATTATTATTATTATTATTATTATTATTATTATTATTATTATTATTATTATTATTGCTTTTACTGTTTAATGTTTTGTTACAACTATTGACATTTGGGCAAGTGACAAAAGACTTTAATTGTAATTTATCTTGCGCAAGTTTTCCAATAGATTTGTACGTGTAATCAAACAGTTTTTTTTTTTAATATTTCTTTTTCAATTCATTTCAATTCCTTATTACCCAATATATCGACATTGTTTAAAAATTCCAAACCTGATTTTGCGTTTAGTCGGTATCTACTTTACGCTTTTAATAGCTGTCAGTTGTGTCAGTACAATATTTAGGTGTTCTATACACATTAATTAGTTTAGCCTTTATAACTTTTTTCAATAATGTATTTATTATTATTATTATTATTATTATTATTATTATTATTATTATTATTATTATTATTATTATTATTATTGCAAAACCCTTTTATAAAGAAATGAGCATGGGGCAATAAGACAACAAATACAGCAAAAAATGGAAACAACAAAGTCTTGTAATTCAAAGAGAACATGAAATAACAAAATGTTTCTATGTATTTGAACATTTTGCCAAACGTTTTGCTTGTGCCCATAAAACATTCATTTTAATTAGATCTTCCCGAATAGTTCTTAGCCAAGTTTTCTTTGGTTTACCAACCTTTCTTTTACCATTTACAATTGTCCATTCCAAAACCGTTCTTGCTGGTCTTTCGGGCGGTAAACGTAGAATTTGACCAAGTAATTTTCTTCGTCTAATTGTAATGATGTCATGGAGTGAACAAAAGTCAGTTCTTCTCATGATCTCATCAATTGAAATGTGATCGCGCCAGGTAATCTTTAAAATACTTCTAAGACACCGGCGATGAAAAACATTCACCATCTTATCAATCTTATCCGTACGTTTCCACGTTTCACTCTCATATATTGCCGTAGAAATTATTATTGATGCGTACAAACAAAGTTTTGTCTTTAGGCGAATGGAAGAACATGACCATATTGATTTGAGTCTATTGAAGACTGACATTGCCTTACCAAGTCTGGCTTTAACATTAATTTCGGTTTTTCCGTCTTTACCAATGATGTTTCCCAAATATGTAAAGAAATTAACAGTATCAATATTTTGTCCACTAATTTTGATGGGCAAATCATTGTTTGACTTTATGCATAACAATTTTGTCTTTAAACAATTAATCCGTAAGCCAATACGAGAACTAATATCACTGAGTCGTGTTGTCATATTTTGCATCATTTCTGGAGTTTCACTAAGTAGACCAATATCATCTACAAAATCCAAATCTGTTAATCTGCTTTGGTTCCATTTGATACCATAAGACAAATTATTCATGGATTGAGTCATAATAAAATCAATTACCAGAACAAACAAAAACGGTGACAAATTACATCCTTGACGTACTCACGTGACAATTTCGAACATAGCAGTATGACCACTTTTTGTTCGAACACAGCAACTTGAATTTTGGTATAGCAAACTCATAATATTCACATATTTTAACGGTATTCCGTAAAACTTAACGATTTTCTACAAAGATTCTCGATGAACACTGTCAAAAGCTTTCATAAAATTAATAAAATTGATTGTAAGTGATCGCTGAAATTCTTGACTTTGCTCAATAACGTTACGAAGGGTGAGTATTTGTTCAATACAAATTCTTCCTTTCCGAAAGCCTGCTTGTTGTTCTCGAAGGTGTTTATTTACCGCATTACTTAAACAATTTAAAATTACTTTGCAAAACACCTTACCAGGAACAAACAATAGGATTATTCCGCGCCAATTATTGCAATTATTCAGATATCTTTTTTTGGAAAAGTAACAATTACTCCTTGCCGCCAATTATTTGAAACTTGTTCATTATGCCATATAACATTAAATAAATGAGCGAGCTCACTTGCTACAACATTACCTCCATGTTTGAGCGTCTCTGCCGTTATCTCGTTAAGTCCTCCTGCCTTATTATTTTTCAACTTTTGAATTGCATAAATCACTTCAGTTACAGAAATGTCATTAATACATATTTCCGGATTTTGAGTTACATTCATTAGTAAAATCTATAAGATTATTTAGCGTGGGCTGATTTAGTATTTTTTTTAAATGCTCTACCCATCTAGATAATTATTTATCATTTGTTAGAAGTAAACGACCATCTTTTCCTTTAATTGGAATATCGGTGTTTTTTCTAACTCCCGATAGTTGTTTGACAATTTTATGCAGAGTCTTGATATCATTTTTTGCTGCTGCTTTATCTGCCTCTCTGCATCTGCTTTCTAACCAATCATTTTTATCTTTGCGGCAGCTTTTTTTAACCTGTTTATCTAAAGTTCTATATTTATCATCAAATATTTTCCAAATAACAGGATTGTTAGATTGATCTCGCTCTAATTTTGTTTTCTTTTTGAGATCAATTAAATTCCAGAAGACTGATGAAATCCATTGTTTCTTTGTAGAGCGACATTTTTTACTCAGCACATTTGCTGCACAGTCTGTGATTGTTTTATGAAACAATTTCTATTGATCATCAGACTTTTCCACTCTTTTCAGATTTTAAAATGTGTTTTTTAAGGAATTGTAAAAGTGATTTGAGATATTTGGCTGCTTAAGCTTCTTACACGAAAATGGATGTAACTTTTTTGTAGTTTCTATTGTCTTTAATTTTAAGCAAAATTTTCTAACAATAAGATTGTGATCAGAACCAACATCTGCTTTACTTTACAACCTGAAAACTACTAATATGTACATGTGTTCCCTTACGGTTCAGAAATTGGAGTGTTGGTCCCATAAAGAAGAAATTAAAGGTTTAATTCTCCCAAATGCATGTAATACATTTGTGCTAAAGTAGCAGAAATAAATAAAATAATACTCAAGAAACTAGGATATTATAAATTGGAGTCCCAAAATAAGCAGGTAATGCTGACATCTATCCAGATTTCTGCAGGATATTCATTTGATAATACATGTGTATGCCGTAAAACATTCAAACAATATAAAATTATATATATATATATATATATATAATAATTTATTATTTTTCAAAATCTTTATAAAGTATGAATAACTATTTGTTACCGGGGTGGTCTAGCAGTACAGCGCTAGACTCGAACCTAAGTGAGCACATGTTCAACCTCAACTGCCAGCAACAAATGCGGGCCCACGTTTGGCTTTGCTAAAATGTCTGTTGCTAAAAAATGTTTTTTTATAAGACATTTGAAGTAGCAAAAATAAAATTAAACTAAAATAAATTAAAATAAATCAATCAATCAATCAAAAGTAATCAAACGTTGATTATTTAGTTCTATTCTACTTAGCACAGTATATTTTTTTGTGGAAAATACTTAACTATAATGTCTATTAATAATGTTTTATTTTAATTTACATAGATATATTTTATTTTGTATGTATAATTGCTCAAATTTACAATCGTTGTTAAATAAATAAATAAATAATGTATTTATAAAACTAATTACACGTTATCTACATTTTGTTATTGTTCATTAACCTAAGAACAACTAAGAACAACTAATAAATTTACATTTCAGTGTCGTTTTATTGTATTTTTAAAAATACAATTAATTAGTATACATTTTTTTTTACTGATTTAAACCAATTTTTATCATTTAATAAAAATCTTAAGTAAAATGTTGATCAAATCTTATCTGTCTTCCCACCAGCACTTATCGTTTAATAAATTATAATTTTTTAAGTATTTTTTATTAAGTATAATCATTCTTTTAAAAAATATGTATAACGTAGTGTTAATTTATATTTTGTAATTATATATGTAAATTAATTTTGCAACATTATTTTAATAATAGGATATTATAGAAAAGTTCTAAACGAGAGTCCGCATTTATTGCCGGTGATAAAACTTATATTGCCTTTACAACACTTAATACGTTACAAATTGCACTTTTTATGTACTTATTTATTCAGCATAATAGTTTCTTTTCAATTTGATATCACTTTTTTGTAAAATAATATTTAAAATAATTCAGCATGTTATTTTATAATTTATTTTGTAAAATGATTGTGTCTAAAATAGTTGTGGTTTAAATTTTGTTCAAACCCTTACAACTATGGTTTTCACTGTAGCTGCATAATAAATCAATAAAGTTTAAATAATTTTTAATCGTTAATGCGTACGATACTTATTAATTGCAACATATGTACCGGAATTGTCTAGTGGTACAGTGCTTGACTCAAACATGGGTAGGCATGGGTTCAATTCCCATCGCCGGCACTAAATGCGGAACTACGTTTGGCTTTTTTATAATGTCTACTGCTCAAACATGCTTTCCGTAAAACGTTTAAAGTAATAATAATAATAACAATAATAATAATAGTAATAATAATAATAATAGTAGTAGTAATAATAATAATAATAATAATAATAATAATAATAATAATAATAATAATAATAATAGTAATAATAATAATAATATTAGTAGTAATAGTAATAATAATAATAATAATAATAATAACAATATGCAACCCTTGAAAACGTTGCTGCATAAAACGTAGTTAAAATATTGAACTTATTTAGAAACCATAGTCTAAAAACATTACTCGGTTTTATTAGACAACATGTAATATGTTACACATGAAAAACATAAATTATTAATAATAATAAATGCACCTTAAATATTAGCTGGTTTATAATCAAAGGTTGAATATACATGCACTGACACAAAATATAATATTCGGTATAAAAAAATACATAGCATACCTTTTAAATGTTTTTTAGTATTATAAACTACGAATATTTAATTAAAAATGCGATCATTTTTTAAAGTTACTTAGTTTAAAATTTTTGTTGTTATGTTTGTCATTAATTTGTTAATGTAATATCAGTTTTAACAAAAATAGATTTAAATAGATAATTTCTCAGTTTGACTATATTTATCGTTGTTTTAATTTGTTATAGTAAAAGCAATCAGTAGTTAATTATTACTAGTTCTTTCATCTAATATATATATATATATATATATATATATATATATATATATATATATATATATATATATATATATATATATATATATATATATATATTATAGGTATTAAATTACCATATTGGTTTTAAAAAATAATAATAAGTTCTATTTTGATTATGTTATCCAAAAATGTTTTTAACAATTCTGACTTTATTTTTATTCAATAATAAACAATTTTATTTTGTTTTGAAAAATCATTTTAGCTAAAAGAAAATAGTTAAATTTAAAATAAATAAATATTTCTTAATATATAAATGTCAACTGACTTTTTAAAAAATAATTTTTATTTATAAATTTTTTTTTCAATAAATAAACAAATTTCTGGTTATTTTTTAATTTATAAAAAACACGTTTGTTATACTTAAAACTAATAAGTAGCTAAAATTAAAATATGTAATTATTTATACTTTTTCGTTAGTAGGTGAGGTATAATTGTAACGTTTTTTTAATTATTAAAATGTATTTATATTTAATTATTTTAAAATATTTTAATTAATATTTTTAATTTTTAAATAATTTTAACGACAATTATACCAGTTTACTAAACAAAATTAACAACTGACTTGTGTTTATTATTTAAAAAAAGTAATTTTTTGGAAAATATTGGGACTTTTTGAAATACGTTTGGCAATAGAATTTTGTCTATCAAATTATTAACTTTTAAATATTTTTTATAACAAAACATCATACAAAAATGTGTACTTATTATAAATTTATTTTTATCCTTTTTCAATCTTATTTTTTACAGTCATATTTAGTGTTTAAAAACATTTGGTTTGTTCAAAATATTTTCTAATCAGCAGTTTTATTCATAATTATTAAAATAATGATGCGTGTTCATATATATATATATATATATATATATATATATATATATAATAAAATATAAGCAAGTATTATGTACACAAAATATTTGTAAATTATGTATGTAATGTAAAAAAATACTTCCCTCTAAAAATTTGTTTTGTCATTTTTTATAAATATTTTTTTACAATTAAAATTTTATAACTTGGATAAAACTTTAAAATTTAATAATATTACATAATCATCTGGTTAGTAATTTAAACACTTATTTATGTGTTTGTTTCTTGATTTGTGTATAAAAGTGTCAAATATATAAAGTGAAAAAAACTAATAATGCATTGATTAAAATCAGTGGAACATTCAATGTTGATTGGCTAAAAGCGGTATTGCATTTGTCCTTGTTACAAAAACACAAAAAACCGTATTTTGATCGAGATTCGGCAATACAAACCAAATATTTTTCCATTTTTATATTGAGAGTAGACGAACAATTGCGAATAAGTTGTTTCTGGCCATCTAAAAGTAAATAATTTACTGTTTGTTGCATATTAACGCTTAAAATGGTACATGTTTAGAATGTTAAAAAATTAGTTAAATAAAATTTTTTTGTTAAAATTGTACACTGCCATAAAAAATAACAAAACTTGATTTCTGTTTATTAAAACTAATAAACAATATGTTTATTTTTTATACATTTAAATGGCTGATAAATTAAACAAACACTAATAAAACTGTAATTAATGTTAAAACCAGCTTTAATAAAATAATAACAGTTTTTTAAACTAAAACCACTATAATAATGTTCTTTAAATTAATAGCAAACAAAACATTTTCTGTACACATTTATTTATGAAAATATAACTTCAAAACAGGCAGATAATATTTATAAATGGGTAAATACTTCTTTATATTACCAGCGTTTTAAAAGTATACCGGAAATCACTTAGCGCAATCACACTGCAATCACTAATTTAAAATAACTGGCTTTTGTTTATAATTAAAAAAGTAACTAGTTAATAATTTTTTATGACGGTTACTTTAAAGCATTCTGGATATTGCATGACACAATTACATGTTAAACAATTATATCATAACAAAAACTAACTTTTATATAATAAATAAGCTTACTACACTTAAACAAAACAATTATTTAAAATTTTACGTTTATTGTTGCAAAAATAATTTTAGATTCAACAGTTGAAGATTGTAAAAAAAACTATTTGTAGAAAAGAGAAAACCTGATTAAAAACCGTTGGAATAAATGTAATTCATGATAAATGTCATGTGAAATCAAACAAATATTTGGCAACATTTTAAATTTATAAAATAACCTTAGTGCTCTATTTTTTAAACAATATGGTTTTAACAAAATGTAAACTTACTAATAAACCATAAAACAAAAAAATTAATAACATTATTGCAGCTTTTGTTAAAATTAGATTTAAATTTGCTAGATGTAATTACTGCGTATAATTATTCTGTAAATCAATTGTTTGATACCTTAAATTATTAAAATTTCAATTTTTTAAATTAATTTTGTGTATTTTAATTATTTCTAAAATGTTTTATAAATGTAATTAAATTAAAACAAAATGTATTTAGTTATTAACATTTTAAAACTTTTAAAATATATAATTATACTTTAAAACTAAATTAATGTTTACAAATAGCTGAACGGTGACTATAAATGTCAACTCTTGACACATGCGTGTGTGTCAATAACAGGAAATATACAATTATGTGCAGGAGTGGTCTAGCGGTACAGCGCTCAAATTCGGACCTCGGTGGACATGGGTTCGAATCCCATCTCCGGCACTAAAATGTGGGCCCACGTTCGGCCTCGCTAATTGTCCACTGCTGAAAGATGTTTCTCGTAAAACATTAAAAGTAGAAAACATAAAATAAATAAATAAATAAAATAAAATGTAAAACACATATTTATTTAAATTAAATATATATTTTTAAAGTATTAAATTTTTACATAATTATATATATATATATATATATATATATATATATATATATATATATATATATATAAACATAATTTAATATATATTTAATTTTACAATTATTAAAAAACGCAAACGTTTTTAAATAATTTAAAACAGTAAAAGTTTTCTACTTTAACTTATTAATAATAACTTTTTCTATTTTAAAGTATATTAATCAAAATTTAATAATTATGTTATTTAAAGTATATTTAACTAATTTGGTTATTTACAGTTAAAATTAAAAACACATTTAATTTGTTATAACGTAAATATTTAAAATTATTAATAAAATTTCAAAAATTACAATATAAGTATTAATAAAGTAAAATAAAAATAAAAGTATTTTGTTAACGTTTTATATATTAATTTTAATACAAATAATTTAAAGAAAATTATTAAATAATTACAATAAACGTTTTAATGTTTTGTCCTAAATTATCATTACTATTATTATTATTATTATTATTATTTAATAAACTGTATATATATATATATATATATATATATATATATACTATTAAATAGTAAACACATTAACGTACCACCTGTTTTGAAAGCCCATTTAAAACAAAAATCATTGCATTCTACCAAATCAATAGGTTTGTTTTGTTGTAACTGTTTGTTAAATGGATCATTACAACGGTTGTTGACTAAGGAATTGCAGCTATAACATTTAATACTCTGACCTTAACATAAAAATAATGTACAAAATATATTTAGATATATATTATTGTTATACTATATTTATAAATACTAATTTTAATAACAATATTTAGTTTTTAATTAAACGTTTCAATAACTATTAACAAAAGTTTTAATTTGTAAATACTATATTTTGACAAACAATTTATTTATATTAATATATAAATATTGTAATTTAATAAATGTTAATAATAATAAAAAAATTATTTATGATAAGAACAAGGATTGAAATTTATACATTTTGTTAAATATTAAAAAAATACTTTTAATAAGTTTAATGTTGTTTTTAATTAATAATAATTTTTTTTTGTATTAAGAAAAAAGACATTTTAAAAACAATTTAAATTAATGTTTTGCATATGTTTAAAAACATTTTTTTAAATATTAAATAATTATAATTTTTATTTAATGTTATAATTTATTTTTTGTGAAAAGATTTTTAATAAGGGTATGTCACAATAAACAGAAATCGGTTAATAATTTGCTAAATTTAGCTAACAATAAAATAATTAATTTAACGTAAAACAATTTGTAAAAATTTGGACTTGCCAAAACTTATCTAAAAACTAAAATAATATTATTTCATTAGTTTCTTATGAACAATATTTTAATAAATGTGTTTTATTAATCATCAAAAAAAATGTACAAATAAACATTTTTGAACTGACATTAAAATGTTTTATTAAAACATCAATTTTATTTTTAAATGTATAACTAAAATAAAATTAATTTAATAAATTATACATATATATATATATACATACTCTTAAAAATGTAAACATTATTCAAATAGTTTTATACATTATTATTTAGTTTGCTTCATAAACAAAACATTTATATCAATTAAATTAAATTATTTATAATTTTATTGTTAAAATAATATTTAAAAAATTCTTTAACAATTTTTTAATATTTAAAAAATAAATAAAGCGCTTGATTTGGACCTGGGTGGGTATGGGTTCAAATCCCATCACTGACACTAAAATGCAGGCCTACGTTCAGCTTTCTTTAAATGTCTACTGCTGAAAGACGTTTTCCGTAAAACATTTAAAGTAATAAACATAAAATAAAAAAATTAAATTAAATATAAAACAATAAAACTTAAAATATTAAAAAAAATTAATATATTAGAAAATTTTAAATATTATACATTTTATAAACCAATTAATATTTTTAATTGTAAACAACATATCAAAATATTTCTTTTTGTATAATTCAAATAAAATTAATAAATATTTTTAATTACAATTAAAGTGTAATTTACATTGTAACAATGTAACAAATAACAATAAAAATAGATTAAATATTTTTTTAATAATATAACTTAAAATAAAAAAAAAAATTTTTAATAACAATGTATAAATAAAACAATAAAAAATAATACATAACTATTTTTAATTATTTAATATTTTATTTGTTACATTGTTAATATTAGAATAACGTTATTTTTATAAATAAAAAAGGTATTTAAAATATATATAGAGTTTTAAAACAAATATACAAAAATATACATATGTATATATATATATATATATATATATATATATATATATATATATATATATATATATATAATTCTTAATACAAATTTTCATTCAATTAATAATAAAATTATAAACATTATCATAATGTTAAAATAAAGGTATTAATTTAGCATTATTAAATTTATACATTATATATATATATATATATATATATATATATATATATATATATATATATATATATATATATATATATATATATATATATATATATAATGTTCATAGAATATATAGTTAATGAAAATATGTAATTACAACGTTTTATTTCAACATCTTATTAATTTTGTTACGTGATATATATATAATTGTTGTTATTTAAAAATATGAGTTTTTAAATAATGATTAAAATTATATATAATAAAAAACTTTTAAAAATAAACAACAACTATATAGATTGTTATATTTTTTAGTGTAATACCTGGACAATGATCAGGATCAACTGAATAAACAAAATAAAAACTATTCAAAATTAAAAACAAATATAACATTTAACTTTGATAAATAATTTCCACGAATTCATAAAACATGTATAAATTTAGTGGGTTTTAATGACTATATTAAGATAGTACATAAAAACAAAATGTATTTAAAAATTTTAATTTATTTAAAACATAGTAATAATATTTTTAATATTTTTTAATAAAAAATTAACAATATTTTTTATATTTTAATAATTAAAAATACTATAAATAATTTATTTGATGCATTCATATATTTCAACTTTTAATCACATTGTATCGAGTAAAGTTACAATTAAAATTACAGTCAGTTTAAAATTTTTTAATGTAAGTATATTGAGCATCATAGCATACATTGTAGCTAATTTTTAGCCGAAAACTATTTACTATTAATAACGTTTTAATATGTGCCTTGAAAACATTATGCTAAAAGCTGCTTCTACTAAAGGTTCTAAACCAAAAATAATTGTGGGACAATAAGACAACAATTACAACAAAAAACAACAATAACAACAATAACAAAGTTTCGTTGAAATTGACGATTCTACAAATCGAAGATTGAGCTTTTTTTGGATTTCACTCAACCTTGTCATCTGTAGCAACTTTGTCATCTGGATACATGAGAGCACTTCTTTGCTGTTGTTTTTCGGAATAAAATATTCTTATTGTTTTTGTAACAGTTTAAATTTTTTACAGAGACCAGGTTCCTAACCTCCCCTTTATCCAAGCTTGGGACTTGCTAGATTGAATTATTTCTAATCCAAACTATGCTATTCGGCCAATAATTGACTATTGCTGCTTCCTTTACAATTTCACATTTAAAAAATTTAATAAAAATTAAAAAAAATTTAAGATATTTCACAAAAATAATTATTGGTTTTTTATCAAATATAGGTTACGAAGAAAGAATTCAATTGCTCAATCTTAAGCCTTTATGGCTAAGAAGAATCAAAATAAATCAATTGTTATTCCACAAATCAATTTTTAATAATTTGGACTATTCGATAAAATTTGATGCAAATAAATTTAAACGTAAGCTAAAAAATAGAGAATATACAGTGCGTAAATTGCATCATAAATCTTCCCTAAAAGCAAAATTTCTCTTAATTAAATATTCTAAAATATGGAATAATTTACCAATCAATTTAAGAACAATACAAAATTTCAAAGTTTTTAAATATAATTTGAAAAAATACATTAACATCCACACTCTCTCCAACATTATCAATCATTCAACGTTCGACTATTATGTGGGTCCATAAAAAATTGTTTCAGTACATTGCCCATTTAAAAGTCGCAATTCACCCATCTAAATACAAAAAAACTATTTTATATGCATTGCTTACCACTATCCAATTATTGTACATACCTTTATTCTTTTCTCTTTGTATAACCTCCAGATTTCTAATGATCCATTATTACCAACCAAATCATTTTTCAAATTATTTTCAGTTTAAATTGTGCGGGTAAATATAACTTTAAAAAAAAATTAAACATTTTTATTATACACATATTTTTTAAAATTTATATAACATAATTAATATTTTATTGTATATGTATATTAATAATTATATATATATATCTATATATATATATAAAAATTATTATTTTGCAAAAATAATTGTGATCTTTAGCAAAATTCACACTGCACTTGACTTTGAAATCTTGATTGCAAAATCTGTAAACAACACCAAAGATATTTGCATTGTTATCTTCTTCTAAAAACATTCAAGATAAAATTCTTATTTTTAGTACGCTCCATTAATCTGAATCTTTGTGTACAGCTAAATAGAACATAAATTATTATTATTATTATTATTATTATTATTATTATTATTATCATCATTATTATTATTATTATCATTATTATTATTGAGCTTTAATATCTCACTAGAGATAAACTCAGCGTGAAATACATTTTTACCATCAATATAAAAAATGTAGTAGTAAAAATAATGGGATCAAAATGAAATAGAATGTCATATGTTAGTGAATATAAATATAGTCAATATAGTATGCATGTGATTTTTTTAAAAATATTCAAAATTACTATACATAAAATAAGCCATTATAAGGCACATTTGTTACATTATACTGTGAGATGTCCAAATTAGTTCAAATAAATGCCTGGGTAGAACAATTCCTACTTTGATAGGTTTATTAGCAGTTCAATTTTGTTTGATTCTGGATTGGTTAATGTTCTGGATAATTATGGCAAACAGAAATTTTTGTATTGATTAGTTTTGGCTTTCGTGTGCAGGTAAGTTCTTCTTGTTCTTCAGAAGTTTTAGAAATGTTTAAAGCTGCGTGTAGTGGGTAATTGTTATTACTTTCAATCCTTGATGCTAATTGTATACAGGATTTAAAATGTTTATTAACAAGATCATTCAATAATTTTTAAGATTTATTTAACGTCATTTTGTTTTAAATATAAAATTTAACTTAATTTTATTTTATTGGCTGATTCAAATTTAGCGTAATCCTATGTAAATAGATAGAAAATAAACAAAATTACCCCAAAATGTATTAAAATTTTTAAACCAGCTATATTGACTTTATTTATTAAATTAGTTATTTTATTATTGCACCAATTTTTATCAAACAAAAAATTTTTTAGAATTATTTATATTAAATTACTATTAAATTGTTTTTATTTGATCGATCAAATGTTTGGTACAACATTTTTTTGTTTATATAAGGCACATTCTTTTAGAAAACATAATATTTATTTTTTTAAAAAAATAACAATTTAATAATATTTTTTATTAATTAGTTTAATAAATAGGTAAACACTGCATCTACAAATTAGGTTTTTAACTAATTGCATTTTCTTCAATTTAATTGGTTGATTTTGAAGTCTATTTTCATTGGCTATTAATTTTATTGGTTATTATAATTTTTGATGAACTACTTAATGTGTAATTTTTTGCTCTCGCCTCATTTTGTCACTGAATTCGATACAATGGATTCTTTCGTTAAAAATTATTATTCTTCTTGGCCCGAATTTTTAATTGCTTTGAAAAATTCGAGTTTTTAACTCACTGAATTTTATCAAAGAACTTCTATTAAAGGAGATCCTAATAACCCTTTTTTTAAATATAAATTTGTAACTTTTCGATGTTGTAAATTCAAGCATAAACCATCTAAATCTACTGGTATAGTATGTTTATTATTTATTTATTTATTTTTCTATTTTTAAGGATTTGTTGGTTTACAACAAACAATATCACAAATTGAAAATGAAGGTTTGAAAATTTATGATCGTGATGCTAATAATAATAATTATTCAATTATTACTTTTTGCAATTATCAACAAAGAGAAATTTATAGAATTTTTCCATAAAAATGTATGTCTTAATGCTACATATAATACAAACAAAAATAAGTAAAAATTATTTTTTAAATTTATTTTAAAGATATTTATTAGTTAATTTTGTCGTCACGGATTCTAATGGTCAGTCTATTTTCATAATGCATTCGTTAATTAAAAATGAAACTTTATTAACCTACATTCGTATCTTAGAGCATTTTACTCAATTAATGGGAGATACTTCTAGAACGCAATCATTCACTGTAGATTTTATTATAATAAATAAAAAAACATTTTTCTACAAAACAAATGTTTAAATTATTTTTAAAGTGCTAAATAATGTATTCTGAAGACAAAAATAATTTTTTTATATGAATATTGAAATGGTTTGTTTCCTATTATATATATATATATATATATATATATATATATATATATATATAGTACATTAACGGCTATGAAAAATAAAAACAGCATTGCATGTTTTTTATAAAATTAAACATATGTCATTTAATTGTGTTAATAAAAATAATAAAATAACTAAAAATATATATATTTATTAATTTTTAAGATCGTAATGTTAATTTATTTAATAAACAATTATTTTTGTTTATTATTTTAAAAAAGTTATTTTAAAGTTTTTAATTTAAAATAGACGATTTTTTATTTAATTTATTAAATACGTGTTTTAAAATTAACATATAACAGTTTTTTGTAACGCAAGTTCTAATTATTTTGTTACATTATGAGTGGTTATGTCAAGTGTAGGTCGTGAACAATTGCTTAAATTACTTAAAGTCGCTAAGGTTAGTAAGTTATTGTTGTTTTAAGTGTTTTTGTAATAGGTTTTTGCCAACATTAAATAATTCATATATTAAAAAAATTATTAATTAGGTTTATTATTTATTGTTTTTTAAATTATATTGAGCAATAATACTCATTTATATTTATGTTTTTATTAATTGATTTGAATTATTTTAAATGAATGTTTTATATTTTGAGTTTTCTTTAATTATTTATTAAAAACGTTTACTAATATTGTGATTTTTTGCGTACATTTTCTGTTAGTTAATAGGTATAATTAATGATGATTCACATTTGAAAAACTTATTATAATTTAGAATGTTTGTAGAATTTGTTTACCATAAATTGACGTTATTTTATTTTTGTGTTGGTACTCCTACTAAACTCGTGTACTAACCTGCAATATATATATATATATATATATATATATATATATATATATATATATCCTTTTGCTTTAAAAATAATCATGGGGAAATAAGACAACTATTACAACAAAACAATGACAACAAAGTCTTGTTGGCATTGAAGATTCTGCAAATCGAAGATCGAGCTATCTTTCGGATTTCACTTAACCCTGTCATCTGTGTAACTCTGTCATCTAGATACGTACGATTACTTCTTTTCCGTTGCAATGGAGTCTTCTTATTGTTTCCGTAGCAGTATAAATTTTTTACAGAGGCCAGGTTTCTAACCTTGCGCTCAAACCCTCCTTTATCCAGGCTTGGGACTGGCTAGATTGAATCATTTCCGATCTAAACTATACAGAGTTGCAATATATATACAAGAATAACTACAATATTATTTAATTTAAAAATTTATTTTTATTTGTTAAAATTAGTGAATGTTACTTAATAATTGTAAAACCTAAAATGATGTCTATTAAAGTTTAAGTCAATTTTATATTTTCAAAAAGTAAATCAACTATTTATTTTGTACTTTTGTTAGACTAAATTTTGTTTACAAATGAGTTATTTACACTTGGTGTAAATTGTACTTTCATAGTTGTAGTCCGTATCCATCCCAAAACTGCCTTGATTCAAAATGCTTATAATGTATATGTATTTGAATATTGATGAATTTTTTTGAATGTGTTTTAGGCATTAAACTGTTTGACCGTTGTTTAATTATTGCTAAATGTGTATTCTATAATGGTACATATGGTACAATATTTTTTAAAGTTGCAGACAAATTAAATCTGTTTTGAAAATTGAAATTCAATTTTGTTAAGTATTATTAATTTTTATTTTTGACAACCTTTTTTCTGTTTTTTGTTATAGAATTGTATAAACCTAAATAAGTTTTTGAAACAAGTAGCTGCATTAGGTTTTGCATGTTTACTTGAATATGTCTACTTTTAATTGTTTTGAAAATGTTAAATGTAGTTTTTATGTTATATGTTTATATTTGTATTGTTATAACAATAATTTATTTTTGTTATCTATATTACACTAGACTTTATTTATTTTTTATTTGATTTAATTAAGCTCTTTATCTATTCTATTATTATGGGTCTTGCATAACCAGTTTAGCAATAAAAGATTTCGGATATTTTATATTGATTAATTAATATATTGTGCTAGTTTATTATGATTTGTTATCAAGATCGATTTTGAATGTATTGTAATATATATATATATATATATATATATATATATATATGTACAATGACAAGGAAAATGAAATTAGTTGTAGTACTGATTATAACAGATAATTTTTTATAAAATGTTTTTTGTTTTTCCGCTTTATTCAATAACTATCGTGCATATATTTGATTTTATGACTTAGCTAAGATACTTCGTTGGGAGGTCCTGTTTAAAGAAGTACTAATTTTGGTACTACATTGAATTACAGTGGAAATCTGCTATATAATATTTTTTCTTTTCTATTTATTTATGTTTTGTTTAACGATTATAATTATGGGTTATATGTTTTTATTTATATGCTTATTACAAGTGCACATAAAATTGATGAATGACATTTTTAGTTATATTACTGCAGTTTGATAATTGAATATAGAATTAAGTGTTTGCGTTTTCATCAGATTGTATTGTGGATACAGAAAAAGGCTCTTAACGTTCAGATTAATATTTAAAATTTTGGCAGGGGACGTAACTTAATATTGGTATTATTACAGTCAGCTCATGTACTTCAGTATTATAAAATACCATAAAAAGTTTTGCACCATTGGTATAAACAAAGTTAGAGACTAATTAAAATTAACGTTATACAATAATTGCAAAATTAAAATAAAAAATAGGTTTCAAGAAATGGGTTTTATTTTTTAAAGCATTGGGTTCCCTTTATAATTCCAAATAAAAATATAAGAAGACGTAAATTGTGAGATGAATTCATTTCGTATATTCTCGTCAGTCACAAACATATAACATTTTAGTATATATATACAAAAATAAAAAGGGGGGTACAGATAACATTTAAATTAGTACAACTCAAACATTTACACACAATCATTACGACCAAGCTAAGTTTAATGTAGTGACGAACTGTTTTTGTGCACACAAAGCAGGTTTCAATGTGTGAATATAAACAGATTCGAGAATTTTCAACATATTCGAAGCTGGAGAAGTAATTAGCACTTTAAAACAATTTAAAACAATTTAAAGGAGATGACATTATGAACCTCCTCAAAATTCGTCTTAAAACAGCCATAAAAAGGACCTTTCCATCGATTCAACTAACAATGCTGTTCACCACTAAAGGTCTCCTTTGCCCAACATTAAAACGGCTAAAGACACATTTTCCGCCTCACATTGCATTTACCAGTTCACTTGCAGTTGCGGTGACAAATACATTGGTCGGACAATGCGTCGCTTATCTAATCGGGCTAAAGAACACATTCCTAATTGGATCAATAAGAGGTCAAACGCAAATGAACACTTGTCTACATCATCCATATTACGTCACTTACTACAAACCAAACATCAAATCAACTTTAAAAATTGTTTTAAAGTGCTAATTACTTCTCCAGCTTCGAATATGTTGAAAATTCTCGAATCTGTTTATATTCACACATTGAAACCTGCTTTGTGTGCACAAAAACAGTTCGTCACTACATTAAACTTAGCTTGGTCGTAATGATTGTGTGTAAATGTTTGAGTTGTACTAATTTAAATGTTATCTGTACCCCCCTTTTTATTTTTGTATATATATACTAAAATGTTATATGTTTGTGACTGACGAGAATATACGAAATGAATTCATCTCACAATTTACGTCTTTTTATTTTTTAGTTTGCTGATAATTTACAAACATTATATTTCACTTGTTTATTTTTATAAAAAGATTGACTACAAATGTATTTGCTTTGCTAATGCAGTATAAATTTGTAATAATCTTATGTGGAGAGTGGGGAGTTTTAATTTTCTTGTTTGATGTGCTCTAATTTAACATAAATTTAGTTTTTTTTTGTATATTTTTTGTATAATCTACTAGGTGCTGATTAATTTTAATGTCTGATGTACGTATATTATATTATGTTTTTTATTTTCAAAATTAACTCTTACTCTAATTCATGTACCTTTTGTTTGAAATATTTTTATAGGAACTGCAAGTAGAAGAAGAAAAATTTAATTTACGGTGAGATTGATTTGTTATTGCAACTACTATATTTCATGCTTTTAAAAATGACACAATCATTATTTTATTTATTAATTCCAAGTTCGCATAGCATTTATCAACGATTTAGCCACTGTTTTCAACACAACCTAATTTTCGCTGTAAGATAGCATAACGTTTTAATAGGATTGATCTGTAAGTTCCACTATTACAACAAAAATTGGTGATAGAGCCATTTCTTTATTAGTTCCAAGTTTGCATAGCATCCCGAATTTCTATAGAGGTTGGCTGCAAATGGAACTTGGGAAGATAAATAGAGTTTCTTGGCTAGAAGACCATTTCCGTGTGATGACGTAAGTGTTTATAGGAATTGATGATGCGATCTTCTTTGGGGGAATTGAGGTTGACGTCGGTTGACGGATCCACAAGCCTAACCGGCTACATACGTTAAATGGTTACCTTGAGATACCTTTTAAGCATCTTGGGTATATGTTAGCACCCATTCACTGAGCGGGAGTACAGTGAATGGCAAGTTATACCTCTGTGCACTCGGTCCCTGCTGTTAATGTTCTATATGTTGGTGGACACCTTGTCCAGGATGCACTACGTGGAGGAGGAACAGTCAGGAATATTACAATTATTGGAATTTGAGACTAAGTATTTTTCAAGTTCTCATGATTATTAGCATCCCAAATCCCATTATTTTTAAGCATTTATTGTTAACGGTAAACATCAAAGAATGGCGTTACAAAGCTCCCATTAGATACACCGCGTTATATACAGACAGTACGTCCACGTTATCTGACAAGAAATAAAAATAAAACAATTAGGGTCTTTGTCCAAAACATTTAGTTAAAAAAGCTTTATTAACAGGCATTTTTAAAATTTGTGTGGCATATATAACCTTTCTGGAATAATAAACCACAATTAACACTGCTCTGAGTATGAACACAAGTCTCCGAACCGTCAAAGTTATGATCCACTTGGAATTACTTAAATCAAAGCTTCCACTTAAAAGTCTGATGTCGTAATTAACTGGACTAATTTGACTGACATATTGTTTTAGTTACATATTTTAAAATTTAATTGGATTTTATTTAGACAACAAACAGAGGGTCAGTTATTGAAGTTTACCAATGTTGTCAAGGGCTATCAACATCGCTGGTTTGTTATTGATCCAGATTCGGGAACAATTGAGTATTATGAAGTAAGAAATTTCATTATTATTTTTTCTAATCAACTAATGCTTACTGGTTTTGCTAATATATCTATATATAAACGAGGAATTGTTTTGACAAACGACTGCCAATTTAGGTCATGGTTTTTGAATGCAACAGTTTAATGCTCTATATTTGAAACATTGCGTTTGGTTTGAGTTTGAGCAACTTGACAATGTAAATGAAATTGAAGTTGATTAATTTTCCACTCCGTGACATAATTTTGGAAAGGTTATCAACACTCAAGATCTGTAATTCCATTATGGCAATTTTTTGGGCTATTATGCAATTTCAAGGGACATTGCTAAAAGATACCAATGACCAAATTTTCTTCATATTCTGATAATTTTTAAACTATGCAATTTTTTATTTGGGTTTTCTTGCTTGAATCTGTATGGTGGAATCCTCATTTTTGTGCAAGTGTACATTTGGCGTAGCTAAAAGATGGCCTGTATTTAGTGCCGGGAGTGTTGGGAGTCGAACTTATGTTTATCTAGTTTCCAGTTTAGTGTTCTAGTTACCTCTGCCATCGCAATGTGTAAGTTTAATAGCTTTTTATCAAAGTATATTTACAGGTTGGTGAATTTGGTTTAAAGTAATTTAAGTGGATATTATTTAATTGTCTGAGCTTTTTATAATGAAGCTTAGTTATTTTTTATGAGTCTGTATATATATATATATATATATATACGGATACCACACAACATCCATTTGCATTTGTTTGAACAATTCTCAGTTCATTTGAATAAGATTAATTAATCATGCTACTGAATAATACAGAGTTAGAACAAAATAAAATGACACCAAATATATGTTTTGCACTAAATGTGTACAAAAATATTTTTGTTTTAACTTAATAAATGTTTTTTTATGTGAAAATATCAATGAATGATTAATAATTTTTGTAAATTCTCATTTCTAAAAACTTACGTAAATAATTTATTGTATTTTGACTTAAACTTTATTGATTTAAATATTTGAAACTTTAAAATTGTTTTTAACAATTGTGATCAAATTTTGGTTATTTTAAAAATTTGTTTTGACATTGTATTATTTTAATAACTTTACCGTAGCCAGCCCTAAATCCAGTTGAGAAAGGAGGAGGATTGAAGCTCAGGATTAGCAACCCATCTGCTGTAAAAAATGTTACCAAAGAAATAACAAGATGATATCATTTCATCAAACTATGGCAAAAAGTGAAAACAGCATAATTTTGGTGATGAGGCTTGACATAATCCGAATATAATTTTAATTTTCGACATGCACGATTTTCCGAGTCAAATTGTGTGGAACAGTTTTGATTCTTTATGCTCTTAAGAGCGAAAGGGCTTTGAAATAAATAATAAATAGATTTTTTTGATCATTTGATGATGGCAGAAATTAGAATTTTATGTAAAAGTTACATAATTGAAATAGGATAATGTATTTGCAACGTATTTACAAACAACTTTTATTTAAATAAAACTGTTTTTATAACTAAATAGGTGTTTATTCTATTTATAGGGACCAATTAAATCTAACAATGTTATTAGGAAACATTTTTTTAGTAAGTGGACATTTAGTGAAGTTTTATCTGAGCGCTTTTATTTAGTATTACTGATGGGTCTTCAATTCGTGATTACTCAGTTTTAAATGCAGCTATTTGTGCCACCATGGCACAAAATTATAAAAATTAAGTTGGATTATTTAAAAAATTAATTAATTACATTTTTTAAAACATTTAAAAGTTTTTAACTACGGCAGAATGCTTTAATAGTTAATCAAAACTTTATGTTTTATGGAAGAAAAGTTACTTTTTACTATAATTCTAAAATTGACTTATTTCTTAATTGTGTGGGCTAGAAATACCTCTACTAGCATAAATTACGTGACATGCGATTATCTTTACTTAACCCGTATTTTAATGTTATTTAAAACGTTTAGTTATTTTGAATAGGAATTACTTTACTGTATAAATAAGTGTGACAAAAAGAAACGAATTATGTACCAGAAAAGAACATTTTCGCAAGATGAGGTCGAAAAATATAAGGACTTATCTTTAATGTATGCAATAAATTGTAGAAAATATTGGATATGATTTGTAATATTGATCATAAATGTAATTTATTATTATTATTGCAAAACTTTAATACTCCACTAGAGTTACAGTAAAGATACAAATGTACATCAATATAAATAAATTTAATAATTAAGTAAACAATCGTTAAAGTGCAAAAATTAATAAGTAGTAATGTGATCAGTGAATGGGTGTAGATTACAACGTTAAAACAAAAAAGATGGTTACAATAAATTGAATGTAACGATGGTCTAACTGTTTAATGTTATCGATTAAACTTTTAAAATAATTTAGATTATTATTTGAAGATATTTTTGTACAAGTCCTATAGAAATTTGTGCACTACAATTAATGAAGTATTAAGTTGAATTTAATCTTAATTTTTGAATAATTATATAAAAAGACGAAACAATGACTGCGGTTATTAGAAAAAATATTATACAACTTTAAAATGTTCACATAAAGCAGTTTTTGTGAAACCAAAGTATGATTGACAAAAATTCGCCTTTTTCCTAACAAGAAGTAGGGTGAAAAATAACTTTATCATTTCAGTTACCTAATATTGGATTGATGTTCATTATAAAAAGAAGAAGATTAGAGTTAACTTGAAACATTGGTTAGGTTTTTGATATTTTGTTTTATAGCAGACTGATTGTAATAATGGTTATTTTTGATATTAAAATAATGTACGGTATTGAGCCATCTCTGTAGAAAATTTATTTTGTGTGGCTAAAAAGAAGTCTGTATTTGAAAAAAAACCGATTTTGCATAAAACTATTCAGTTCATTATATTGTAGTCTTTATACGTTGAATGTAATTACAATACAATCGGGTAATGTTTGGAAAAGCCACTCGTTTATACTGTGTTTATCATTCATTTCATTGGTGACGTACCTACCTCCATTATTTCTACACGTGTACGGCATATTAAACTATCGATTTTGGTGGCTTGATAAGCGTAACAAGCGTAGAATAATAGCGACTTTTCTCGACTAGTAGACAGTATCATTGTGACGGCGCCACTGATCGCAAGGATTGACGAGGCTACTTGTTTTTTCGTCAAGATTATCTCCCTTAGCCAAAGGGCTTCATATATATATATATATATATATACAAAGATACCTTTTACGATACCACCGGCACTAAAATGCGGGACCACGTTCGGCTTCGCTAAAATGTCCACTGCTGAAAGATGTTTCTTGTAAAAAATTCAAAGTAATAAACATTAAATATATATATATATATATATATATATACTGGACGTATGTTTACACAGTCGCTGTAGCACAAGTCAAGTTGTTTCGCTGTACAATCCGTCCCTGCTGTTATTAGTCTAGATGCCTACGGGTACCTAGTCCAGGATGCATTACGTGGAGGAGGAACAGTCAGGAAATTTATTAGCATCCCACTGTGCATTTTGACATTTACGATGCTAATGATGATATTCCTAACTGTCACCTTTGTGGCGCAACTTGAATTAGGTGCACCCAAGACTATTACAACGGTATTACAGCTGTATTAATGTAATTTTGTTTTAGCGGATGAATGCAAGCCTACATTCCGGATACTTAAAATGTATCTTCAAATATATTTCTACAATATATAGCCGTTTTTCTAAGGGCGATAACCCCGATAAAAAATCAAACGGCTTCGTTAATGTTTGCGATTAGTGGCGCTGTCATATGGATGCCGTTTACTAATTAAGAAACATTGTTATTCTTCTACGTTCGTTATGTTTATGATACCAATGGAGTTGATTATTGAATATGCCGTACAAATATGGAACTAATTATTATTTGGTTGTTATTGCTTGAATACTTTGCTAAAAACATTTTTAGCGAAGCCAAACAGGGGCCCGCATTTAGCGCTGGAGCCAACATGTTGTCTTTTCCTTATTAACCCTTCCTTTGTGACCGCTAATTTGTTTCCAAAATATCGAAGTATTAAAACGTTGTACAATTTTGTTTATTAATAAAGAAAGAAGATCACAAGCGACTGGCCAAGCCTCGAGGAGTACTTAATTTAATTGTAAGTTTTTTGTTTATATTATTACTGGCTTTTATATTTGACAATTTACTTCAATGATAATATAGCACAATTAGTTATATTTAGACGTTTTGTTATTATTTTATGTTTATTTACACCATTATCAAAGCGGTTCTTTAGATACAGGGGTCCCGTCAAAATTAACACATTAAAATTGATTGACTTTCCTCAAATCATTTAAGCATATTAGGCACATCAACATTTTACTAAAATAACCTTTAACCATCACTTTAGCAATACTAATAATTAAAACAATAAAAATAAATTAATTTTTACAAATAGCATTACCAAATTCTCGTTTGGACTAAAAACCCAGAATTTACACATTTCGACTAGATAAAAATACCACTATATTATTTGCTTAAAAATAAATTATATTATAAAATATGTATATATATACAAAATAGACATAACAAATTTTACAAAATTAGTAGTTCAAATAATAACCCTAGTTTTTTATAACTTCTTTTAAACGGTTTGGATAGAAATCAACCAAATTATAACGTTTCAGACATTGGAGACATCGTTACAAACATGAGATGTCCATCGGTGTGACACATTTTTCCAACAGATGTCCCTACATTCATTTTTCATTTATGGTGGTTGGTGACGTGGTCACCTCTTCATTATTTCCCATATTTATACGACATATAAACAATTGATTTCGATGGCTTGATAAGCGTAACAAACGTGGAAGAATAACAAAGTTTCTTGGCTGGTAGACGGCATCCTTGTGACGTCGCCACTGTTCGCAAAGATTGATGAGGCCGCCTGATTTTTCATAAGGGTTATCTCCCTTAGCCCAAGGGCTACATATGGTATACGTGTACCTTTAGATACTTTTTAAGTATCCTGGGTGTATGTTCGCACCCACCCGCCGTAGCGGAAACCCAGTTATACCGCTGTGCATTCGGACCCTGCTGTTATTAGTCTACATACCTATAGGCACCTAGTCCAGGATGCACCACGTGGAGGACGAACAGTCAGGAATATCACCATTATTGGAAATTGAGACTTTATAAGCATTACTCAAATCCTCAGGATCATTAGTATCCCATGTCCCTACAATTGTATAAGTCATTTTTTAATAGAATAGGAAGAGGGACATAATATTGTAGGTTGATCATCTCTTTTTACTATATTTTATAGAGGTCTTACCGGTTCATTTACTGAGTATACTCAGTATACTAATCAACAAAAAATTACATTATGCGTTCATAAGGCGACTTTTAGTAGATTCCATTCCGTTCTTATATATTTATTAAATTTAATAAATTGTAGAAATGTTAATCGGTAATAAATGTATCTTTAGACGAACGAATGAAACGCAGTTGGATTTACGCAACTAGAAACCAAACGTCATATCCGATTGGGATTTTATTGAATTTAAGAATGCATGAAAATAATCTATTTGGCTTTTGTCATATCTATCCGAATGTTTTGTACATAATTATCCAGAATAGCGATAGAAGCTCCCAACTATTAGCTGGATAGAGAAAGGTTGAGTGGCTAGGTGACAATTCGGATTGACATTGTAGTATGCGAACTCAGTCATAAATTTCTCTATTCAAATAAATTATCCTAAATTGGATGTCAGATTGTTTCATTTTTTGTGGCATTTAAGACTTTTTGAACAGATCTAATTGGGGTTATAATTTATATTTAGAATCAGCATACTTCAACTGTCGTTTATTGAGTGCACGCTTTGAAAGTTAATAATTTATGGGTTTTTATAACTTTGAACTAATCGAGACACAAACAAGTGGTAGGAGAATGTTTGTCTCCAATGACGATAATGATGATATATTTAAATATTTGTTTTACTCTGTTTACATTCAGTACGCTTCTATTTGTCCATCCGATGAGGATTCTCAAACATTTATAATTAATGCTGCAAACGGTAACTTGCTTCGATTAAAAGGTATTTATATTTTCCATTATATATATATATATATAACCTATTATTTTATACCATTATCAGTATAAAATTCTACGTTAGGTTGAAACCAAGAATATTGACATTTACAAAAATTTGAAAAATAAGCAAAATAGTTGCTTAAAAATAATTTATATTATAAAATATGTATACATATATAAGAATAGATAATAAAAGCTATACCTTTTAAATATTTTAGGTAATATTCACTTTTTTCTAGAATTTTTTTAGAGTGTTTAATGTAAGGATTCCTCCGCATTTTAACCCAATGTTGTGGAATTTGATTTTGCATTACATAACTAATTTTTTATTGTAGAATTTTCAGATTCACTTGAATAATAATTTCACTTGGTTTTTAAGTCAACCAGGAGCACTATACAGCTGTTTTATCCTTATTAAACCTGGCAGTATGCAAGGACCTATGTGGTAAAGTCTTAGTGAAAGGGTTCTCTCATTTGCTAAACCGGTAGTAACGTAGCAGTATTTGAGGACACTGGACAATTAGAATTGATCAGATTCACTATAAATAATAAAATTGAAAGGTTCAAGGTCATCCAAATGGATTTATTATTCAAGTGAATCTAACAATTCTAAAATAAAATTAATCCCTTAAAAACCCATCGATTAATTTTTTTATTGAATATTTTACTTCTCAAATCATTTACATTATATATTAAAAAATTACAACTTTATTAAAGCTTGTGTTGCCTGGAGGCAATTGTATAAATGTAACGTTTATTTTAGTTAAGGATTTTTCACTTTATATAACTAAAATACAATAAATTCATTAGTACAATAAAAATTATGTTATTTTTAACATAGACTGGAGCGTTGTTTTTGTTAACTGTTCAATGCTCTAGAGTATTACGCTCAGTTTTAGCACTAGATATAAAATAGAATAATTTACCAGTTTTAGTGCTATATTATGTCAATATTCTTGTTTTTGACCTAAATTTTATTTATTGGTATAAAATATCAGTTTTTATAAAAAATGTTTTACTTATATTGCTAAAATAATACTTAATAAATGTTTTAGTACAACTTAGATGTACTTTATATAATTAAATAATGTCACAAAAACGAATAAATTATACTTTATAATTTTGACTGCAGCTTATATATATATATATATATATATATATGTGTGTGTATATACAAAAACGACTATACAAGAACATATACACAACGAGTTATGATTACATTAACGTTAATACAGGTCAGACGGAAGTGAATGATTATGCATTTCTTCCATATCACGCCATATACTAGAAACAAGTCGACAAATTAATTTCAGTAATTATTTTAAAGTTTTAATAGCTTCTCAATCTCCCATTAAGTTAAAAATTGTCGAATTTATTTATTGAAATGCATTTTTTTGTTTACATAGATTTTAACTTTATCAAATTTAGCTTTGGTCATACATGTATTCACATGTACGTATTTATTGTCATTTAAGTGTAAGGAACAATTTTTATATCTCAAGTTTTTCAGGTTAGTTTTTTTAATACATTGTATTTCACTTCAATGTGAGATTTTAAATTGGACTTTATCACACAAAATAATTTGATAGATTTTTTTAAATCAATACATTAAATGGCTGCAGTAGCTATATTTTTTAAATTTTTTGCCTTATTAACATGCATTTATATTTCTCGAAGTATTATATTATTATATTATACAAAACCCTTTTACTTTAAAATTATTTTTGGGGTAATAAGATAACAATTACAGCAAAACAACAACAACAACAAAGTCTCGTTGGCATTGAAGATTCTTCAAATCGAAGAGTGAGCTTTCTTTTGGCTTTCGCTCAACCCTGTCATCTGTGTAACTCTGTCATCCGGATACGTGCGATCACTTCTTTCCCGTTGTTTTCCGGAATGGCGTCCTTTTGTATTGTTTCCGTAGCAGTATAAATTTTTTTACAGAGGCCAGGTTGCTAACCTTGCGTTCAAACCCTCCTCCTTTATCCAGGCTTGGGACTGGCTAGATTGAATCATTTCTAATCCAAACTAGGCGGAGTAGCATTGCATTTAATCATAGCGGAATTTTTGAAGGCATGTTTTTGTATAATATTAGAACTGTTAGATCTATCAAATAATAAATTTACTTGCTTCTCTATACATTGTTGAGGATTACTAAGATGTTTGCTGGTTGACTCAAATCATATATGTATTTTTTGGTTAAACAGGTGGGTGTTTTTTTATACAGGTATAACTAGTAAGCACCTCTAAAACTGGGTTGACTATATGTTTACTAAGTTCTCACGTGCTTAAAAAAATACTCACGTCAAACATTCAAGCAAATGACCTGGAAAAATTGCATACATTGTACGAATGTTTTCCTGATTACCACTAATAACATGTCTAAAACCCTAACTTTAATAAAATCACAACTAATGAACGATTGGACAAATAATGATTGACTAATGACTTTTTTGCACATAAAATGGAGTAGATAAACACGATGTAGTTTGTTCGATAATTCTAATTACCACCAAAAGCTTTGACAATGTATCTCGATGCAAGCTGCTTTTTGGTGGGGGCTTTGGTGGTTGGGTTTGTCTTCTCTTTTGGTGGGGGTAATGATCTATTTGGTTAAGGCATTGAATTGTTGGGTGGAAAGGCTGACACCTTTTTGGTGTGGTTTGAAAGCCAATCACCATGGAAACTTTGCTACTTTGATATCCAAAAATATATTGCTATAGGGTGTAGTAATCTTTAAAGTCAGATAGGACCAACAGATTGAAATTTTTGGTTTTTAGAGAATAGGGATTTAGTGACTATTTTCCACTCGTAAATCATGCTTTTTCTATTAATAAGGATTATTAAACTTAAAAGTGATGTGGTAAATATAATCTATTTCAAAGGTGACATTGTACAGACATGGAGCATTTTTATTTTGATTGCACTTAGTACTTTATAAATCAATCCATAGTATTTATTTTTGTTTCTCGTAGCAGATACATATTATTCCAATTGAAAATGGTACTAGATTGAACTATGCTTATTTTGGATTGGATAATCTTGGTCCTAGAAAAGTGTATGGCTTTGGAGACAATAAATTAATATTTTTATTTGGTTGTACAAATCTAATAAATTTGTTTTTTATTGTGCAATTAACTTGTTGTTGCACCATTATTGATTATAAACAGCATTTGCATAGAAAAGTTTTCAACTAAGAACAAAACTTTCTTTATCATTGCTGCATGTAATTTTATTGATTTTATTTTTTGAATTCAGTGTTCAAGTTTTAAATTGCTATGTTTTTTGTTCACAATTGTATCGAGTAAGGAGACATTGTTAAATAAAAGTCAATATATTAGATTAACTTTTGTTCAATGATTCACACAATTTGGTGGTATGTATGTAAGTGTTTGAACATTGTAGAATAGTAAGTGCTTATTGGCTTAATATTGGACAGTCTTTGTTCACTAGCTAGGATAGTGAGGCTTCAAACCCCACTAACTATTGATTTACTGTACTTAGACGACTTGGTAACACAGTTGAATTTACACTACTTCACAAGCCAGCCATAATACCATTATTGGGAGTTCTCCTGTGACTTGAAAACCGCTGATCTATAGCAAGGCTACTATTCAATCCCAATAAAGATCAAAGTGACCTTTACATAAACCTATCTAAATCATGAATATGTTTTTTTGCCTGTCCAATTACTGGTGTCCGTAATATGCCCATTCTATTTTGTGACCATTCATTATCCTTCATCCAGGGTATTTTATTAGTCATGCTCACACATGAGTCATTTACATTTGATGTATACTGTTATATTAATATAATATTAACTATAGTACGTTTCCAAAGTAATATTATTCCCTTCACGCATTTCATAATACGGGTGACTTTTGAATATACGTTAATTTTTGAGTATTTTAGACTATATTTTATTTTCTGACTGTTGTTAATTGTATCGTATTTTTATAATTGTACATATTTTTTGTGTGCTGAAAGCTACTTCTACTGAAATACGTAAGCCAATAACCATAATAATAATAATTTTCATTTTTATGGTTTATTGTGGTTTTTATACATTGACCGGATGACAGAGGGGCTTAGAGACTCGAAACCGCACTTGCACTGAATGTACACATTCGTTCTAAACTTTGCTAAATGTCCATTTTCGGAAAAACCTTTTTATCAAATATTTTTTGATAATTATTCCCCCGCCCTCCAACAGCTTTCGATGCAAAAGAACGCCAACATTGGGTCGATCGTTTGCGTGCTGTTGCC
Organism: Cardicola forsteri; assembly: GCA_025895645.1. Taxonomy (NCBI): domain Eukaryota; kingdom Metazoa; phylum Platyhelminthes; class Trematoda; order Strigeidida; family Aporocotylidae; genus Cardicola; species Cardicola forsteri. Next base: position 1,570,814 of record JAKXYG010000004.1, read on the forward strand.
GAATATCATTCCGAAAAAGCCGAAAACAATCCTTTAGTGCGTTTGTTTATTTTGTGCATGCATGCTTATTGTTTGGGAGTTGTCAATCAAAAAAGTACTGAGCATTGTTTTGTTACTTACACATGTTTTTCTTTTTTGGAAAAAAATTTGACAGATGACAATTTTTTCAAATCGGCTTCGATTGTGTCTTGTAAATGTTAACAGTTTTTGTTTAAGTTTTATGCAAAAAGTTGGTATCTGGTTGATAGGGCTGGTCTGCCTAGAATCGAGGGTTTTAATGTCTGATTGTAATGTCTTTGTTGCAGTCAACCAATTGTAGATTAAACAGTGAATGTTGATTAATTTTGTGTGTTTTTATATAATAGAAATAGACGTTATATCTGGGAAATATTGTGGAATTTATTTAACTATTTTGTTTCCCGGTTAACACTCTATCAATTTTTATATTTTAATTTTAGTTGATTTGAGTTTGTTGTTTTCCCAAATATTTACTCGTTTTATATATTTTTTTAATATTTTACTTTTCAGTATATATTGACGTACCAATATCCTATTTAAGAAAAGTGATATTTTTCCTAAAATGTGGTGTTTTAATTTGTGTTATATTGTTTGGTAGATGCTGAATTTTTTTTCATTTATGTATTTATCTAACATTTTTTACTTGATTTTTAGCTTGATTCATTAAGTAGATTTTTGTGACACTATATATATATATAGCATCATAACATTGTTAGGAAAATTATATAGTTTGGAGCTAAAAACGTAAATTTTTAACAGAACAACAACTATTGCTACAATTTTTGTTTTGTACTAATACACTAATTTACATTTTCTAGATTGCTACATTGTTTGCAAACAGCGAAGTCGACATTCTCAAAAGTAAAAATACGCCGTTTGAAGCAAAATTAGGTCAAACTAACGCAATTTGTACGTTATCTGTGTATCGGGTTTTTATTTTTTATGCTCACGTCGTTTTTTGAAAATATTTTGTTTCGAATATGTCTAAAATTGTTTATTATATTTTTTGCAATTGTTGTTGCAATCAGCACTATTTTTTGAATTTATTCATTTTGGTCGGTGACGTAATTATTCCTTCATTATTTCCCATATTTGTACGGCATATAAACGATCGACTTTGATGGCTTGATAAACTTGACAAACGTAGAAGAATAGCAAAGTTTCTTCGCTGGTAGACGGCAGCATTGGAAAACGCTACTGTTTGTAAAGATTGACGAAGTCACCTGATTTTTTGTCAGGGTTATCTCTCATTGCCCAACGGCTACATATGGTATACGTACACCTTAAGATACCTTTTAAGTATTATGAGTGTATTCACGCGCCCACCCACTGTAGAGGAAGCTCAGTTATATTGCTGTGCACTCTGACCCTGCTGTTATTAGTCTAGATGCCTAGAGAGACAGGAATAACACTATCATTCGAAATTGAGACTTTATAAGCATTACTCAAATCTTTAGAATTATTACCATGAATATTCGAAATCATCTTAGACATGAACAAAGGCATGGGATTGGTTAGGTGTTTGGTGTGCGTCACGATTAAATTGTTTATCCAAACCGTAAATGGAATTGCTTATTGGTCGTCATGTTGGAACATGTTTGGATTTTTATTTTTGAATATTCTACCTAAATGTATGTTTTGTACAATCAACTGCGCCACTGGTTGATTTTATACGCTTGGCTATAATTTAAGGTCGGTAATGTAACTAGGATACGACACCCAGAGGGCCAATAATGTCTTAATTTGGTGCAGGGCATACTCATTCACTAGTTGTTGTTTCGGTACTCCTAGAGCATTTTAAACAATTTTCGTTTAAAATATGTACGTGAGGTAAAACTTGTATACGCAACAACAAAAGTATAAACAGTTTGGCTAATAGATAATACTTATGTTATAGCGCTATTTCGCAAAATTAAGCGGACACATCCGTCTTTTAAGGATTGTTTCTCCTAGTTTAGCAAATACATATTGTAGGTGAATAGGTTAATATACATATCAAACACCCAGAGTGGATGCTTAGTTATTACCCTGTTCACTCGGCCTCTAATCCATGTTAACCTCAGTTTACAGTGCATCGCATGGAATGTCATTAATATTGAAAGTTGACACTAAATAAGTATTACGTAATTGTTTAGAATAATTTTACTAATGAACTATTCTACCAAGTTTGAATAACCTGGAGTAACAGTATTGGTTTCGATGTTTATAAACAAAGATTTTTAGAAATGTTATAGTGATAGACTTGAAAATGGAGGACATGGATTTAAGTTTTACTGTCGGTACTAAATGTGGGTTATCGTTTGGCTTAACTGAATGTCTATTTACTGAAAAACGTTTTTCATAAAAAAATTAAGAAGTAAAAAAACAACAAATATACTACTTAAATTGAAATTCAGTAATTCAGATTGTTTATTTAAAAAATGTTTCGTAAGTTTGGTGACGTTTTCTTCATTATTACAGCTTTAACAAACAAAGTTAATTCCACCGAGATCAATCCACCAGAAGTACAATCTTCTATCAATTCTCCAAAAAGTCCTCATATTTTAGAGTACGTCATTGTGTGTATGTTGCTTTTTCTTTTTAATTTTAACTCTGCTTTAAAAACATTAAGTTACTAATTCTTTTGGAATTTTTTAACTTAACTTTGAGAGAAAATGCACTTTATCTAAAGTATTGATTGGTTTCATACGTTTATTGAACATACAAGACATTATCTGCATATAGAATTGAATCCACAGGCTTATAATTAATGAAGATGTGAATTTGTCATTAGCCATTTTTATCTGTTTTATTCAGTATTAATAATTATTAGTTTCAGTTTTACTTTGTAAGCTTTACTTTAGTGTTTTGTTGTTGTTATTGTTTCCTTTTTTCGACCCACTAATTGATCAATTCAACGTTCACTATTATTGTTCAGTAGTGTGAACACATTTCCGGTATTTTGTCCAACACGGCCCGCTCATCCTCAAGCTCAGTTGAAGGAATTATTTAAACAATTGGATTTGGAAGCTCAGGCTCTTTATGCAGCTGTAGACGTACGTTATTTTTTATCCGTTTTATTGATTTTTGATTGCAGGTTTTTGAATACCAAACCATCTTTATTTTTCTAGACTTGGACAACTTGTGAATGATTGATGCAATCCACACGAAGGAGTGCACTTCGTGACGATAATAGAAGCCCGAACTCACATCTACCCTCTATAAGTCCAGTGTTTTAGCCATTTTTGCTATTACGCATTTACTAGTAACGTAGTTGGTTGTGTACTATTCTATTTTAATTGAGAAGTATTGTTTAGAAGCGTATTAATTGAAAGATGCTTGGTGTAGACTTCATTTATATTTACAGCAACAGTTTGTGACAAGCTTGCCCTTCAATTAGTTCTACACAATATCTGCAATACTTCCATTTTACTAAATCACTAGTTGGTCATATGGACATACATAATTTTATGACTTTCTTATTATTGGATTGTTTTAAGTCTGTACAAGACGCAATACTCAAAGAACGTCATCCAATCTATTGATTGAGAGGAGTAATGAGGCATTCTACCAACTGACCAACTAGTATCGCAGTTGGTTTTATGCAGTTTCAATTTACTCAATATATCTGAATGGGAGTTAATTGGTTGTTGAAATTAAGATGTATATAGGTCAGATATGAAGCATTAACTAACATACGTTTAGTCTCATATTTTAGATTGCAACTTGATCATTTTCAACGATTTTTACATAACGAAAGGTAATTAGAATATTAAAAACATATAAAGAAGCAATTTAATTAAAAATGAACTATTGGTTTATTTTGAGTGATTTATAGCAAGCATATTTTTTGTTTTGTAAGAACAACTGTGTAATCTTTAAATATAGCTACTTGCATGTTACTTTTTTATTACATTGATAATTTTTGGTTCTTCTACTTTTGATTAATTAATCAATTGGTTGGTGACACAGTCACTATTCCAATGCTTCCATATTTACGAAGTATCCCGAACAATTGCCTCTTATTATTATACTCCGGATAAGAAGAACGTTTCTAGGCTAATAAACGGTGCCATTGTTCACAACAATTAACAAGTTTGCCTGATTTCTCAGCAGAATTGTCTTTTTTTTAATTCAATGCATCCATATAGGATATGTATTATATTATATTATACAAAACCCTTTTGCTTTACAAATAAGCATAGGGCAATAAGACAACAATTACAGCAAAACAACAACAACAAAGTCTCGTTGGCATTGAAGATTCTGCAAATCGAAGATTGAGCTTCCTTTTGGTTTTCACTCAACTTTGTCATCCAGATTCGTGTGATCACTTCTTTGCCGTTGTTTGCCGGAATGGCGTCCTCTTGTATTGTTTCCGTAGCAGTATAATTTTTTTTACAGGGGCCGAGTTGCTAACCTTGCGCTCAAACGTTCCTCCTTTATCCAGGCTTGGGACTGGCTAGATTGAATCATTTCTTTTCCAAACTAGGCGGAGTTACAAGATATGTATACTTTATAAAATACTTTTATATATTCTAGGGATATGCTTGCACTCATGTACCACAGCGGAAGCTCAGTAATTCAGCAATTAACATGAATTGTTATCTGTGTTAATCAGAGATCAAAATGCATTACAGGCAATTAAGAAAATCATCACTAATAAATAATGTACATTGCTTATATTTTAGCCATCAATAAACATCGATTAATTTTGTTCTAACTTTTACAGACAAAACTATTGATTTTTATCTAATTGAACAGTTTTGTTCATTACTGTCAAAAGTGCACTTTAGTAAACGTAGTTTTATAAAAATATATGAGTGACCATATGATGTTACTAAAGAAACTTTTTTCACGTTTGAGAATCCGTCTATTTTAAGAGACCATGTTGTGCACTATGTATATATATATATATATATATATATATATATATATATATATATATATATAGTGACTTTTTATCGTAATTCATTGAAGATTTAGCTCATAATTTAAAAAAATTGTCAATGGGTTGTATTCAATAAGATATGCTTTTACATAAAATCGGCAATTTACTATTACTATTATTATTGGATTTAATTATTGTTACTATTATGATTATTTATTATTATTATTATTATTATTGATATATTTCAAGTGTTTATCTGTTATGCCTATTTAATTTTGTTGGCTTTATTCTGCATTATTTAATTTAATTTAATTTTGTTTGATTACTACTGATTGTGTTTTGTTATTTATTTATTTTTCAAAACAAAAATGATTTTGATAAAAGTCAATTTTTATTTTTATTTTCAGTCTACTTCCATTCGTAGCCCAGAAATTACCGATGTGTTTAAGGTTGGTTTTTACATAAATATTTTTAACCAATATATTGCTTGAATGTAAAACATTTTAGTGGATAGATATTTAACAAGGTCCCAAATGATTGAACACTTGGTGCATATTTATTATGATAACGATTATTATTATTGTATTTTATGTTTATTACTTTGAATGTTGTACGAGAAACATCTTTCAGCAGTGAACATTTTAGTACCGGCGTTATTGTTATTATTATTATTATTATTATTAATAATAATAATATACAATCTTTTCGCTCAAAAAGCGTGGGGCAACAAGATTATTTTATGTACCTGAAATTATATGCATTGAAGATTGAGTTTTCTTTCTGTTATGCCTGGGTGTTGGGCGGATTAGCGTTCAAGTGAGCTACTTATTGTTTGAATACTTTGACTTGCTAACCCACTAGTCCCAGCGTTCAAACAAAAGAACACACCACAAGGTTTAGACCAAAATCAAATATTCCAAATTACACAACACGTGTATAGGAATGGGCTTGATATCCACTCCACTGGCTGTCCGTTACACATTCGGACTTCATTATGATTTGTCCGATGAGTCACTTAGCGGTCGTGATTTGGTGTCGTCCTAACACTTTCAACTTTCACATTCAACCCTGTCATCGGAATCGTTTTGCTTTCATTTGTTCTCCGTTATTTACTGGAATAATATCCTTTTGTTGTTTCTTTACATGACATTCAAACAATAAAAATTAGTTTTATCAATGATTATCAATCATCACGTACGTCAAATATATGAATGGAATAATGACTGACAAAATACTTTCACATTTTGTTTTCCACTTTATCAGAATTTGTTGCTGTCAAAGGCTAGTAGTCAGGCCACGCTCATGTGTTTGAAACATTGCATGGAGCTGATCAAACCGCAAGAATGTTTGGCCGTTGACAGTTGCTTGTGGGTGAGTTTCAGAAATGGAGTTTGTTTTATTCAATTCAAACTTTGTTTTCTTTCTTGTTGCTTGAATATTGGTAAAACAATTACTCGAATTGAAAAATATTATTTTCTAATAACAAACTTGTTGGACATTATTATTGTACCGAACGTGAATGGATATGTACAATTTAATCTCTATTAGGATATCCAATCTTGAGCAAAACTCGACCAAATGTAGATTTTTGAACTAGCTCAATAGAGCACGTAATTATCTGAATTTCATGTGGTGTTATTTATTTATTCATTTGCTCCTTGATGAATTGGAGATGTACCTCTATGTAGTGTATTCTGGACTTAGACTAATACAGATTAGGGATCGAGTATAGAGTGGCATAACTGATCTTCCTTCTTGGCCGATCGGTGCAGACACATGCTCAATACAATTGAAAGGTATACGCATCCCAAGAAAGACAACTCTGATGCAAAGTCCAGTCACCTTGTCATTATTTGTGGACAATGGTACCGTCACAAGGATATCACTTATCAACCGGGAAAAGTTATTACATTCCCTATGTTTGTTGTGTGTGTATATCTCACCATATGATGATGTTGATCAATCTATGATTTTTTTGTAGTACCAGTAAGCATAACTTTCTTAATAAATGTGTGTATGTAAAATATTATACAAACTATACTGTCCGTGAATACTATGAGTCCTGGACAATAATAATTTTTGTACATTTGCTTGCAGACGAATTCATTTGCATAAAGTTGAAATATATGTTGATAACTCATGTATTCTGCTAACCGGTGAAGGTTACAAACCCATTGCCTAAACAATAACTCAATGATAAAGTGTATGACAATCAGTAGTGTTTGTCGTGACGGATGGAAATGTTTTTTAATACATATTTTTAAAGAATGGTTAAATAGAGTGTTGTTGCCAATTATGTGTAAAGAGGCAGTTGTGTAAAACAAAATCTTTCTTATTGGATAAAGGATTATAAATTATTTGTTTTGTCTTAATATATACACGGGCTAAAATGGGTTCTGTCAAAATTAACACATTGAAATTGAACTACCCTGAAGCCTTTTATCGTGGTTCAATCTTTAAAAAATTCTTTGAAAATTGTTATAAATTTTGAGCTTTTTGACTCTATTTTGAAAGTTGTTCGAACTTAATTCAATAATATCCACGAAGGCATGATGGATGCGCAAACTATTTAAAAATGCAATAGTAGTCTTGAGGAAAATCGGGACCACAAATAATTGTAGACTCCACTGTCCATGATTCGTACTTTAAATCACAGTAGTCAGTGAAAAAAATCGATTTCCAGAAACAAACTAAACGCTTTTCATACGTTTTTGCAAATTACACACGTTTTTTCCATATTGTGCTGTTAAAGGAACATTGTTTAACGTTCTTTTTAACTGACAATGGACTGATTTCATCCGATTGCAGATAAGTGAATATGAAAAATTAACTAATTCTTCTTTTTGTATTTGTTTAATGGGATTCCTTTTGTTCCTTTTCAGTTTAATAATTATAAACAAATCAGTTCATTTACTAGTTGATAGTGCGAATTCAGGTCCTGCTGTTTTTGGATGTATATAATTTTTAAAAAGTCTATAGTCATTGTACTTACCCCCAAATAAATCTGCAATTTGTTCAAAAGTTAAACCAAAATTATAACTTCTTTTATTTGTTCATAATTTTTAGCAGTTAAGAAAAAGCTTCCATTATTTAAACTCATAGATGTTGAAATTTGTGCCAAGGTTAAGGGGTGAAATTAAAAATTTTGCTTGTCGATAAAGCAAAAATTGGGGGTCAAGTATTTAAAATTTTTCTTTGTTCTTTTTACACCATAATTAATGTTAAATTTTATATGCATACAAAATTTCATAACTAATTAATTTGCTATAGATTAAATGTACGCAGTAACGTGTGCTAGGATACGTAAGTATTTGTAAAATTATCTAAATAGATAATAATCTTTTGGAATTATTGTTGAGTAGTCGTTTCATATAATTAACTTTGTATGTATATATTTTTTTATTTTAACTATTACCATTTACCCATTTGAATACTATTTATCCAAAAATTTTTAATTATAAAAAACTTAAGAGAACAATTAACTTCAAGTATTGATAGGTCATATTGTTTTGGCATAATTACTTTAATGAAAAATAAGTGTTTATTGACGAGACCCATTTTAGACCTAGTATATATATATATGTGAGTCAGATTTACATAAACGTTTAATCTGATTGGTTAATATAATCAAAGGCCGATTATTGCCACATTATTGGTTGTCTGTATGTCTACTTCGTGTGTATTTTCTTCAATCTTTTTTTCAAATCTTTATAAATACGACTTTCATATTTGCATCACACCCATTTTGTTTTGTTTTTGATTGAAAGACGATGAACTTTTGCTAATAAATTAATCGAGTTTTTTTTTATAATTGTGATTGTAAATAATATTCCTTTGCCATCCATTTTCCCCATGTCTTCATTAACTGAAAAATTCCGACGTTTGAAAACAAACTTAAAGCCCAAAAATGGATCCAACAATATTCCAATTTCTGTGATTGAAAAATTGGCTCCAATCAACTACAACGTACACGAAGCTGAGGCGCCTGGCGGTTCCAGTACAACGTACGTAATCTAATGTTGTTTTTATTGACCCGATGTGTTATATGGTAAACACATTTTGAACAAGTGGACATTAAGTGCAACCAAAAATAAGGGCCATTATTTAGTGCTGGAAGTGACACTTGAATCCAAAGAAATTAGTTTAAACAAAATTTAAATTTTAAAATGATTACAGTGAATATAGATAAAGTTAACGATTTAAAAACTTAACATATGATGGGTTTTTTTTAACAAACCAATCCAACGCCTGCCACATATAGATTTTCTTTCAATTACTTGGAGGTTTTACAAAGTAGACTCTACACCGTACCCTATTTTGGTATCTTAAATGTTCATTTTTTAAAATTATTTGCCATAAAACAAAGTACCGGAAATTCAATGATCATTTAATTTAATTTTTATAAAACAATTATTTTGTTCGTTCTATTCCATTCTTGGAAAAAACGATTTTTAACTTAATTTTAAATCAAATATTTTTTTATAATAATAAGATGCGTAGTTTTTAGATATATCATTTTAAAAAACATTGAAGTCAGTATAAAATCACATATAAACAAATAATTTTCAGAGTTTTTTCAACAAAAAAAGTAATTGAAAATTTAATTTTATTCATATAAATTATGTAAATCACATTTAATAGTCACTTTTATATAACTGACAACTTTAAATTCTAACTTTTTTCACGGTATATTTAAAAAAATAAATAGATATAAAATTAAATATGCATTACTTTATATAATTTATTATTATTATTATTATTATTATTATTATTATTATTATTTATATACACTTTATTTTAAAAAGTGGTAACCGGAAACAGATTAATGTAGAGTTAATTGCTCTCTCCTCTCTCTCTCTCAATATATATAATATATATAGCTCTCACAACAATTACCGTAAGTGATTATTTAACGAAAACCACTCTAGCAACTAGATAGCATACAAGAGAAACATTACTTCAGTTATAAAATATACAACATATATAATTGGAAAAAAAACTATAATTATATATACATATATATTGTAAGTAAAAAAATTGTATAAAATATCAACTGGTGCAAAATCATTAACATGATTTATAACGTCAACTATTAATAAAAAATACAGTTTACATAGATTGTTTCAGTTACCAAATGATTAAAGATATTACAAAGTTCAAAAAATTCAATAATCTATGTGATCGTTTTTCTTTTGAACAACCTGATCTAGGCGTTTTGGAATATTGTCGATGAGAGTGTTGGTATATTCTTGTTTCATCTCATATTGAACAACAAACCGAATGCGTTCACATAAATCCTCAATTTCAGTATACTTATTGATATTACGCTTTAGCTTTTAATAACATTGATGGCCGGGCTGTTAGGTGGCAATTGAGTGAAAGATGGTTTTTTCTATGTTCGCCCCTCTACTGTCTAAATGTAAATATAAAGCAAATATAGTGAAATTAGATAAATATGACGTTACCTTTTTGGATGTATGACATGGAGCATTGTCCTGAAAAACAGTAGTAACCCCCGTGTAAGTGTGTTGCATTTCATAATGAAAAACATCCTCCATAACTGAAACAAATTTTTCACTATTTAAGGTACCAGATATAATTCTCCATTTGATAGGTTATTATACTTAATACCAAACCAACACATTACTTATCGAGGGTGGGCTTTCTTTCTAACAACCGGGAGTGATTGTTTTTGAAAACTTGACCCACACAACACTTTGTTTTTAAAGCCAAATGTTTCGTTCCGAATCATTGTTTTATTGGTAAAGTATACGGAACGCCAATAACAAAAGTGTTGTTCACTCCATAGTTTGCAAAAGACTAATCTATCATCCTTTTGTTTTTTAGTAATAAATGGTTTATCGTTTGGTGATTGAAGAGTTAAACCATATTCAATTGCTCTGTTTCTTATTGTGGAATAAATAAAATTGTTTAAACTATTTATTTTGGTTTCTGAAATAGGTTTGTTATATTTTTTAAAATTCTGTGATGATTTTCTGATTACCCGTAATAGTCGTTACACGTTTTCTTCCAACTTTATCATAATTTTGTGGTTTTTGATAATTAATAATCCGATAAATTGTTGAAAGGTTAACTCTGTATAAATTTGCCAATTTTTTGGGTGAAAATCCTTTATTTTTTAATTCTTTAATGACACGATATTCATTTTCGGTAAGATGAAAACATTTTTTATCACTACTGACCATTTCACAAACAATGCAATGAGAAAACAAAATTAGCGGATGAGCGAAATCTTAAAATAAAACGTAAATAATAGATTATTCGATTTGTTTTAAACTTTTTATGTAAAAATTTTTTTAATTATTTTTATTTTATCTATATAGATTAGAATAATTAAATGTTTATTTTGTTAATTACTATAACATCACGATCAAGGCAGATTTGAATATGCGTTTAACATCAATTTTAAGGATTAGTTATTGTTCATTTTTAATGTAATTAAGCACACAAAATAAGAATAGGCTAATTATTAAAAAAAGTATGTAATTTCAACTTATTATCCACGTTTATATAGAAGTAACTTTTAAAATATACCATTTTGGCCGACTCAGCCTTTTTAAATAAATATTTCTAAGTATATATAAATAAACTATTAAGTACTTGACATTATTTTTAATTTTCGTTATTTATTTTTACGAAAAAACAATTGGATATAACAAATTTATTTAGATTCAATATTCTTATAATTTTTTGCGTTAATTTTTGAAATGGCTGTATATGGTCAGTTAAAATAGAGATAAAATTCAATATTAATATTGCCATTTTACCAAATTATTATTATTTTATAACGCCACTTTATTAGGCGTAGATAATTTTGCATTATTAAAAATAAATTATAGGACGTAGTAGTGGTGAGCACTTGGTTTTACACTGCTTTAACTTGACCAAAATATTTAATTGGATAAGAATCTGTTCAAGCAGAATCAGTATATAGTTATTATAATTGATTTGTAGTTTTCCTGATTTTGTTGTAGACATTGTGCCGGATACTGACAATGTTTACTTACTAGTTTGTTATCTTTTTAACCATTTTTTTTGTAAACATTTATAGTTAGATAGGAAATTTGTTTAACAATGTTTTTGTAATTACTGGGATATTGGTGATATTACAAATTTGAATAATGCCCGTGAAGTCCTTATTTTCAATAATGGTGATACTTGTGATTCTGCGCATTCAGGACACCAACGGACACGAAATAGTGATTGAGTGCACAGCTGTATAAATAGGTTTCCGTTTGGTAGATGGGAATACTTACTGACTTAGAGTAGTTAGAGGTGTCACTAGGTTATTGTTGAGTTAATAAGACAACCTTAGCAAAAAAACCGGTTAATTTTAGTAATTTTTGGAACATTGGCACCGTCACAAAAATACCCTTGATTAAACAACAAACGTTTGTCATGCATACACACTTTTGTTTGCAAATCTAAAATAATGGGAATCCATCGTTCATGATTATCCATAAACTAACCAACAATAATAGGAATAATAAATTTATTGATTCTATATTCATTCTTATTGGTTCTTTTGCGTCTTCATTTTTGGACGTGCAAGTTAACTGAAATAAACCGGATGATTTTCCCATATAATATGTAGTTTTCAATCATATCGATTGTAAAAGAATTTATTTTCATTATACATATGTATTTAGTAAACAAAATTTTTGTATTTTGGTAGACGTGAAAAAGCATTTTTGTACCAACAATTTATCTGTGTGTGTTTACTATTTTAAGATTATTTACTGAATCGATTTATTTTGACAAATGTAGATTTTCATTATTACGAATTTGTATTAATTACAGTTAGAGCGCTTAATTCGGATAAACTTGGGTTGGAGTCTTGTTAACGCCATTACATGTATATTTCTGTCACGAGTTTTGTTAAATGTTCACTTTTTGAAATATGTTTGTTGTGAACGTTCAGGCAATAAATATTTTTAAATATTAGTTTGAACAGTGTACATGTGATATATATTTATATATACAGCGCTCGAATTTGGACCTCGGTGGGCATGGGTACGAATCCCACCACAGGCACTAAAATGTGGGCCCACGTTTGGCTTCGCTAAAATGCCCACTGCTGAAAGATGTTTATAGTAAAGCATTCAAAGTAGCAAACAGTATATATATATATATACATTTGGTATATAATCCACTATAGAAATAAAATATTTGATTTAAATTGTTTTATAGTCTAGTTGTTAAATTCTTAACAAGAAATATTTTTAGTAAGTATATTTAATTCACATAATCGGCATTTATTGCTTTTGGTGGTACCGAAAATCATGCTAGCTCAGATGTGTACCGCTTTAAACACCTTGATGCAGTAATTTCTTTTAGACTATTTAATTTTTGAGTTGAAGAAGCTATCGACTATATACTTTACTACCCGGAGAGATAATCACAAATTGTTGCTTCATTTAAGATATTTAATTTTTTAAAAACCTTTTCGTTCTAAAGAGCACGTGGGAAAAATGATTGATTTACAAGATTGTATATTAAGCTTTAAAGATGGTGCATATCAAAGATTGAAATTCTATGTGAACTTTGCCGATTTCCATCATCGGAATTACACTTTTGTTTATTTGCTACAGTTTATTTATTAATTGTGTCCTCTTCTTGTTTCTTTAGCAATTTTGCGCTCAACACCCCCCTCTTTTTTCAACCGGAATTGGGAATGGCTATGGTGGAATTCGTTTAACATACAAATACAACGAATAGCTTTTCTTTTTATAAGTACATCAACCTTTCTATTGTATTATAAACCAACAAATAACATCTTACTTAGCAGCTTTGTAACTTCATTATTTATTAATATTTATTGATGTCATTTGGTTAGTAATAAGTTGCCCAAAATCAATTTTACATTTCCATTTCCTCTCCCAATCTATACTTTTACCTGATTGAGTATGGTTTTGAGTGTGTAACGGCTACGCGGACGTAGTATTTTGACTGCATCTAATGTTCGTTAAATTACCGATACTTTTTAGTTATTTCCCCACATTATAATGACAGAAAGCAAATAAACAAAGACCAGAGTTTATTCATCTGCATTAAAACATTAATTAATTTAATTATCCAAATTAAATGGACGAGTAAAAACAATTAGCAAATAGCAAAAATGTGATATCTGTTTATTCAAAGGAAAAATCAATAATTAAGATAATCAATAGTGTTTAATTAAGTGGTTATTAGAAAATGTCAAAAGTTGGATAGTTAAGTTGTTTTTAATTACAATTACAATGACCATTACAGTCAACTGAAATACTTCAGTATAAGTATATTCAGTGTCTTTCAACAAATGCTTATTTTTTTCAATTAATTTTTACAAATCGTAGAAGAATAACAAAGGGATGCTAATGATTCTGAAGATTTGAGTAATGCTTATAAAGTTTCATAATCTTATATCCCACGGTCAACTTTTAGCATCTCACCGGAAGACCGATTGGTTGTCGAACAGCTCCTGTCCCAATTGCCTCCGCCCATAGCCAACTTGGAGTTCAATGCCATCGAGATGCCCCATTGGAGCGATGAGGTCGTCGAGTCAGATGCTAAACGCGATTCGAGCTTAGGATCGGTCGGAGAACATCGCAGCGTTATTTTGCACTTGCTTTCTCAGGTCAAATTAGGTGTCGATTTGACAAAGGTATGTTACCGATTGTGTTCATTTTTCGTATTATTGATTGATTGAATAACTGGGCTTCCGTCTCGGCGCAATGCTGCAAGCATACACCGAGGGTATTTAAAAGGTGTCTCAAGTTATACGTATATCATAGGTAGTCGTTGGGCTGAAGGAGTTAAAGCTGATGAAAAACCTTGAGCAATTTAGTCAAGTTTTACTAATAATTATTGCTGTAACTTTTAACATGTAACTTTATCACATTATGTATAGAAATATGAATTTTCTTTTAGGTTTATTGTGTGAATATTGTTAGCTAAGCTACAAAAAGAGAGTTAGCATATGGTGTCAGTGGTAGTACTCAAACTCATGTCTACACAAAAACGAGTCTGGGCACAGTTTCAACATATAAAAACACTTTATAGCTGTTTCTTAACATAAATGATAAAATTTCTACAAAGCTTATTGGTATCTGTTTGCAATAAGTCCACACCAATTCTACTTACAAACATGACATCAATGATATGACACAATTATTGGATTACTTTTAACCGTTAAAAGTGTACTTTTGCATAAGTTGTGGAAATATTGGACTTGACGTTTGGATTCACTTTTGTTGCGATTGATTTATTAGACACTTGATTTAGAAGAAGAATTGTGATACCGTTAAACTAGCCGGGCCTGTCAATAAGCGTACATTCTATTTTGTTTGAAGCATAGGCCTGTCGATACTTTTATGTTCGTAAAATAAAGTCCACTACGGCAGCCTCCAAGTTCAGATGGGAAAAGAGGATGAAGATGATTGAAGAGCAAGGCTGGCGGCAAATGTTTTGTCAAAGGCACAATAGGGTACAAAATACCAACAGTAAAGAAACGAAGACACGATTTAATTGTAAAAATTAAAACCATGTGGAATATGCGCACATTCTTTCGGAGTGAACAGTTGGAGTATGACCATATACTGTATATGTATACCTTAAGATACCTTTTGAGTATCTTGATTGTATGCTTGCATTTATCTGCTCACTTATACCGCTCTGCACTCTGTTTCCAATTCGTGCTTGTGTAAGTCAAGGATGCGCCACATTGAGGTACACGGATCGAGGGTATCACCATTGTTGAAAATTGAAATGTTATATGTATTTTATATAAATTTCATATAAATGGAGATCTTTGTTCTGTTTTCTAAATGATTATTTGTTTTAAAAAAAAATGCTTTTTTCGTTAAAGATATTAATATTTCATGCCGTTTATTGGTACATTGTATGGATGCTTTAACCAACTTCGTATGTACCATCTGAATTGTGTATAGAAAAGCACGATTAATTAAACAATTTGGAATAGCTAGTTTGAACATTTCCCACGTATTTTTGCTAAAGTATTGTTTCTATTCTAATTGGTTTTTCTTCCAATAAGCTTGTTGTACTGTCACTTTTATCGATCGTTTATGGAATAGGTTAAATTGAACGATGAACACATGATTTGTATTTTGGCAATGTGTTGATGTATTTTTGAATGAAAATTTCCATATCTATTTGTGTGTGTGTGTGTGTGTTTATTTACGCGTTTATCGGAATCCATTTTTTACTATTTCGAATTAATCACATGTCCAATTGATTGTATAAAGATTTATTTCATTGTTTACTTGAATTGGTCTACTTGACGAGTTTGCATATTTTTTATACGAAATAAAACACACACACACACAGTCTTGAATGCACAACTACTCACGTCATTTTACAAATTTAGTAATGTGTGCAATTTTGAATTTTAGCAGTATATCTTGCTCTGATTTGTAATTTTCAAAATTACAAAGTTAATCATAACCTTATTACTATTCAAACGTTTTAAGAAACTAATACATTTTTTGTTTTTTGTATTTTTTACTCTCAATAGCACTCGACACCTTTACTTAGAAATGCATTGATTTGTGAGTACAATACAATGTATTTAGCACGTTCATGAAGTACTACCTAACGCTATTTTGCATGGTGTGCTGATAGATGGCATCCTTGTGACGGCGCCACTGTTTGCAAATTATTGACGAGGCGGTTTGAATTTTTATCAGTATTATCTCCCTTAGCCCAAGTGCTACATATGGTATAGATGTACTTTGATATACCCTTTGCGTATCCTGGGTTTATACTTGCACCCATCTACCGAAGTGGAAGCCCAGTTATGCTGCTGTCCACTCGGTCCCTGTTGTGTTGGGTTAGGTACTTAAAAGCACCTTATCCAAGTTGCGCCCTGTGAACGAACGATCATGGATATAACTATAATTGGAAATTGAAACTTTATAAGCATAGCTGAAATCCTCAAGATTATTTGCTCTGTAAATATGGTAATAATAATAAACATGTGATTAAGTCACAAACCAATATTCAAAAAATTGTTTTCTTTTTATTATCGTAGGTGGAAAAATGTAAAGATTAGTTTTGGGTTTTTTCAATATTGCTGTTTTGCCATTCTAGATTCAATTTCCTACATTCGTTTTGGAAAAGCATTCGTTGCTCGAAATGTTCGCCGGTTACATGGCCCATCCCGATCTTTTCATAAAGTATGTTTGTTGTTAGTGATATCATTGTACTGTGTTGGTGTTTTTTGTCTTTGAATGCACTTCTTTATTTTTTCTACACAAATAATGTTTTTAACTGTATTATATTGCAACATACTATTAAAAATGACTGGGTTGACTCTATGGTCACATCGCCCTTATTTAAGCATCTCGAACGATATATATGTATATAGCCATTGCAACAGATACCAGAAAAAAGTGATTATTTAACTAAAACAGCTATCACATAGCATACAAAAAACGTCACTTTAGTTATAAAATATACGCTATTATATAATAATTAAAATACAGGTATATTTTTATAGATAAATATTGTAACTAATAAAAAATTTACGTAAAATATTAACCGGCTCATAATCTAACATTGAGAAAATACAACGTCAACTATTTAAAAAAATATAAAACGTATCTAATTTTTAGGGTTATTAACTTGTTTTATTTATAATTTATTACAAAATATTAAATAATAAATGTTTGTAGCTACCTAATTCTCTTGGTTAGAATGTTGATATAGTATTATGTAATTGAAATTTTAACAAAAAATTGATTTGGACAAATAATTTTTCGATTTAAATATGCTTATACATGTTAAGTTTTATACAAAAAAAGCATTAATATTGGAACTGTTAAATGGCGAATTTCAAATATTTAATTATTTTTATTGTAGCCCGTATTATGTTTAAATTAAGTTTTAATGTAAACAAAATAAATTTTGTAAGATGATAACACTGATTATTGTTTTTGTAAACAATTGTGACCCTGGCATAAGTAAATTAAATTTTAGATTAAAAAGATTGTAATATTTTACATTGAAAATACCACCGCTTAAATTGATTAATATAATTTTCTAAATAAGGGCTATTTAATACTTTCCATTAAACCAATTTATTTACCGCATGAATAATTTTTTCTAATTGTAAAATTTCAAATTTGTACAAAATGTTTTATACACTTTTACATACTTATTTTAATATGAAATATATTAATCCTTTTTAGTTAATGGTTTATTAGCTACAATTAAAATTAAATAATATTTAAAAAATCATTTTATTATTATTATATATTTTTCTGGTGCTTTCTTTTTGCAATAAAAAATTAACTGAACTTTGTGTGATTAAAAAGTTAAAACATATTATTTTTTCTGCTCTCAGCTAGCAAACAACTAAATTCGTATTAATTATATTTTATAATTTATAACAGTAGTGTATTTTATTGCTTTTAAGTTACACAATAATTTTTTTAAACAAAAAATAAGTTTTTTATTATTTATAAGAAAATTTCAAAAATATTATTAAAATCATTAATGTAATTTTAATGTCGTTTTAACAAGATTTTAACAACATTTTGACTTTTAATTTCCAACTTAAAGTTAACAACAAATCAATATTTTAAAGTAGAAAACCAAAACAACGTTTTGAGACTAGATTACAAGGTCAAATCGAGTTTTGAATTAGGAAATATATATCTCTGGAAACATTTTAAAAATTATATATTAAAAAAATTATTAATGTTTTAATATGAATTAAGTTTTTTATCTAAATTAAAATTTTATGTTTTGACCTCATAACAACAACGTTAAATTTTGTATTGTAGAAACATAAACTTGAAGGATTAAAATACCAGTTTAATTAATGATGTCAAGCATATTAATTAATAATGAATTATTTATTATAAAAATGTATAAATCGCATTTAGTAATTTCGCTTTAATAGAAGTAGCTCTTAAAATATGCTTTTTATACTGACTCCACATTTTGGAGTAAATATTTATATTTATTCACTTAGAAATAAAGCAACTTCTAAGTTCTTTACATTATTTTTAATTCTTATTATTTATTTTTACAAATACAAACGGACATAACAAATTAATTAAAATTAATACCCTTATAAATTTTTGCAGTATGTGTTGTAATGGCTATATGTGTGTGTGTGTGTGTGTGTGCACTAAATATCAGAACGTAATGACGTTCTTTTGCTAATAGACGATATTCATGTGACAGCCCCAATAATTACAGAAATAAAAGAAACAGTTACAGTTTTGGCAATGTTGCCTTTTTTAATCCATCAGCTACATTTAGTATATGGACACCTTAAGATACCTTTTAAGTACTTTTGGTGTATGTTTGCACCCATCGACTGAGGTTATTGTTTGATATGCTCTACGAATATACAAACAATGTGGAGCTAGCCACATGATTGTACGACACTGAAAAATTAAATCATCCATTTCTCAAAAGCAAAAGCTCCCAATTGGATTGATCAATTCTAGATAGGAATAGTGATGTTCAAAAGACCTAAGCTATAACATTTGAGGATTTAATTATTATTTAGTAGTTTGAATTTTGTTGTCTTTTGATGTAAAATACCATATTAATAACTTAGTCCTCTAGCGGGGCTTGATTACTACATAGTAATTGGATACCAGCACGCTTCCAAAGTTTTTAAAATGTATCGTCAGGTATATTTGTACAATATATGGCCTTTAAGGTAAGAGAATAAACTCTGATAAATATCAGACGACTTTGGTAATTTTGATAACCAATGGGGCAGTCTTACAAGGATACTTTCATACATTTGCTGCACATATGCAACGATTGAAGACAATCATTGGATATATATTTTTTGGATACAGAAAGAATAGAGATTTGTCAATATCATCAACCAACTGCTTGATACAATTCAAACAAAGCAGTTGATGATAACATTTCAATTTTTTTATTATACTTAAATTGCGTTTGTTACATATTTTATTCAGCATTTCGGACGGCCCAGATCCCGAAACTCGAATGATCAACTTCGTCCAATGGTATTTGACATTATTTCACGCAGGTCACAAGGTATACTTTCACGTGATTGAAGTCTATTTAGCTTTTATTAAATATTTTTACTTTTGGTTATCGATTTTTATTGTTCGTGCAATGTAATTTATTATTCATTTAGCCGGTTTCAATCGTGTGCTGTGGATGAATAAAATATGTATGGCACTTATAGCCACTTTTGTATAAAACTAGATTTTTATGTTTAGCTCCATTAAATATCCGTTACCTACTGCATATAAAGTATATATATATATATATATATATATATATATATATATATTCATCCTCGGTAAAGCTGAAAGCTACTTCTACTGAAGTATCTAAGCCAATAACCATAAATAATAATAATAAATAATTACAAACATTTATTTCTTACTCAGGTTTGAGGTAAACACAACGAATACTGTTACAAAATTATTATTATTATTGATTATTTTACAGGATAAAACTGCTAAAAAGCCGTACAATTCTGTTATTGGAGAAACGTTCCATTGTAGTTGGCTTATCAATCCACCCAAACATTCTGCTGCTTCTACTGCTGTTGCCAACAACGGCAACAAATCACCTGTTATTTTGCGTTATTGCGGCGAACAAGTATCACATCATCCGCCGGTCAGTGCATTTTATTTTGCTTGTCCTGCCCGACAAATGGAGTTGAGTGCGTCCATTTATACCAAATCCAAGTTTCAAGGAATGAGCATTTGTGCTCTTATGTTGGGCAAACGTACGTACACGCATTTTCCAATTGTACTGCTTCCGTGTTTCATAATTAACGTTTTAGCGTATACATCTGACAGTTGCGTATTTTGGACACTTATGTATATACCATCGCTACACATGATAACGATGTGAACAGGCTTTTTGTTGCCTACACACTAAGTGTTTTTAATTGCAATATAAGGGTTATAGCATAGAATTAGAAGAATGGAAGATATTCCCTTTCTAGATAATTATGTTTAAAACGATTGAATATTATTTAGATTGGGTTAACTTGTATTTTTAAGGCAAATAATTTATTTTGCGCAGGGTAGTTGGAATAGTAGTGGTGACAATTATCTGAAATGACTCTCAATTTGATTGGTTTATTTAAAAATTAAATGTGGCTGTTCCTTTACACACACCACGGTACAATCAATGTAACCGCAATTATCGGAACTATATAAATGTATTAACATTTTTCAAGTCAGCAGATTTATAAGCATTCCATTATATTTGACCGTATTTAGAAGTACATTTTTCGTTTTTCATCTATTTTAGAACGTTAGTATTAATGCAATTTTCGTTTCAATAAAGCTATTTGCTTTTTCTTTTTCCAGTCGTTCTTCGGTTGGGTGAACACAACGGCGAAGAGTATCACTTTAGTTTGCCTGCTGCTTATGCACGTTCAATTTTGACAACTCCCTGGGCCGAACTGGGAGACAAGGTGGTCATTACGTGTCCTCAGACTGGTTATTCCGCGAACATTGCTTTCCTCACCAAGGTTGGTCTGGGTTTAATTTTTAATTTTTACTAATTTTTGAATATTTTATGAAAACGCATCTTTCAACAGTGGACATTTTAGCAAGGCCGAACGGGACCCGCATTTAGTGCCGGTGGTGTTGGTTCTGCTGTGTTTAACGTATATTCACAGCATAGTTGTAAACAAAATATGAAAACGATAATGATAGCTTAATGAGTACGAATATATTGGTTACTTATATTAAATTTCCTAATTGTATTTGTTGGCAAAGTTTGAATTGTGTAGAACCAATCATGCCATTAATAAATAAGTACAGTTGACCACGAGTGAGATTAAACTTACATACTTGTACCGACCTGTTCGGATATATTCACAATTCTCAATTCGATTGTTCTATCTAAAGCCCTACTACGGCGACAAACTCCATCGTTTTGAAGGCGAAGTTTACAACTTCCCACATTCCGACCGACCTTCACAGCCTCGTCAAAATTCTTGCGCCAATCTTGTTGCCCGAATCCAGGGCGAATGGAATGCCCAAATCAAATTTGAAACGTTTGGAAAGGTGAGTGGACGTTGTTTCAATTGGTCTTTTGTTAGTTAGCAATCAAGGGGGCTAGATTTGGTACGGTACTGTGAATATGGGCCCTAGTCCCATTATTATTGGCCTACTAGATGCAGTCTTCTACATCTAAAGTTTTTTAACATAGTAAATATTCTTTCAATAGCTAAAATTGTATTGGTTACTATTAATTAATTGATTAATTAATTTTTTTAAACAAAAATATTTACTTTTTTATGGCTTTTGAATAGATAATATTCAAATTAGTAACAATTAAAATTGATATGAATATTTAAAAAAATAGTAAAATAATTGTATTATAGTTTTGAATGAAATAGTTATTTTTTAATTGGAATATGACTGTTTACATAAGTGTGTGTGGGTTAGATAATATTAATTTACAATGAATGAATGAATATTTTTTTTAGTTTCATAAAAATTCACATTAATTTGTGTAAATATATTGAACGAAAAGGTTTTTATATTTTAAAGTCGACATTTTCTTTAATCAATCTATTGTCAATGTTAACGATTCCCATTTGTCTCCCTACTGTCAAATTCAACACACCTAGAGTGATTTAATCACCATTCTAAATGATGTGTTTTGGTGATGGTTTTGCAGGGGGCTCGGACGTGGACTATAGACATCAGCCAGTTGCCCATCCATTACAAACGCGTTCGACCCATCTCGGTGCAACGACCCGAGGAATCGCAACGTTTGTGGGAACATGTGACAAAAGCTTTGACTGCCGGCAATATGGATTTAGCTACCGAAAAGAAGCGAGAGGTATGTGTCCACAACATTGAAAGCTGTGGTTGTTTTTTTTGCGTTAGATCTTCATGATGGCATGATGATAATATTGATGCTTCTAATTACCTCCCTAATAAGTGAGCTTTCTATATGGCGTATGAATGCAAGCGTAGACAGTATACTTAATAGGTTTATCAAAGTATACGTATAGTACATGTAGTCATTCGGATAAGGAAGATAAAATTAAGTTGCTTTGTTAATTTTTTGTGAACAGTGGCGCTGTTACAGGGATGTCCTTTGTTATCGAAGAAACCGTGTTAAGTTCTTGTATTTGTTGCGCACATACAAAACTGTAAGTGATTATACAATAGTGCAGAAGTAATGATCGTATCACTATTTTGCACGATAAACACTTTTTAGCTAAGGAGAATTGATCAACTAATCCAATTTATTGTTCACGTAAGTGCATTCATTTAGTAGCAAGTTTCATTCCCCTATATATATCCTTAGAAGAGAAAACTTGTAAGACTGCTGATAAACCAACAAATAAAATCTAAAATTATTGATAGGATTCGATACTCGTCCGTAATAACGACAAACGGGGGATACAGTGTATTCTTGTATCAGGTTAGCTTTATCTAATATTGCATACGTATATGTATGGTCGACAAGTTCATTTAACATTTTCACCCAATCAGTGTTACCCCATATTTTAACCTTGGATAAATCAACCGTAAGTTGAGCTATTGAATGAATGCAATATCACCTTATTCATTATTAACACATTGTCCTCTTTTGGGTGTTTTGTATTGAAGCTGGAAGAACAGCAACGAATTAGTGAAAAATATCGTCTTTCCCATCGACTTCCCTATCCAGTCAAATATTTTGTTTGGCAAGACAACTGCTGGACATTCAAGTCGCAGTTGATGGCGAATGAAAAGCAGCAGACGTAATGTGACACGCAGAATCCAAAACTGATTCGACCTATACGCAGCATCTTTTTGTGATATTCAGACTCTGGTTTTTTACAACACCAATGAGAAACAAGAAAAATAAACACTTTTCGAATTGAACACAGTGCAATGTTATTTCTCTTGTTTTATTGTTTAAATCCCAATCCTCTTTATTGTTATTTGAAAAGTTTTGTTTTAATATTATTATTTTTTGATTGTGTTTTAGTTCACTTGGTTATGTTGTTTATTAAAACACCCTAATTTGTATTATTTGAAAGTGGGTTGACATAAAGTAATAAATATGCTATTTATTTTCATTTTGTTAAATATTTTACGAGAAATATTATCCAGTAGGTGGGCATTTTGCGAAGCCAAAAGATAGGCCAATTTATTGGTTGTGGTGGAAATCAAATGTATGCCTGCCCAGTTGCGAATCCAACGCCTTAAACATTTTGAGCATGCACATGCATTTGTTGAAAGTCGAGTGTTTGCTTTCATTGCAAAATAATCAAAAATTGCATTGTAGGTGACGAAGGACACTGTTGTTTGAAAATTTTAAACTTTTGCTATTTTGCTTAGAAAGAAGTGTATTACTGATCATCCAAGGAGAAAACTAAGACGGCATATTACATAGAATGTATACAAATGACTGTATTTTATATTGTTTACTGTTTAAACACTTTGGTAAACATGAACATTGAAGAATGATTGGTCAGTGTTTAACCAATAAGATTGAAGTATAAAAAGATTGGTCACAAGTCGACGAATAATAATAGAGTATTAAGTGATTAATGATACAATTCACCATTAAAATAGAATTATAGTATATCAACTGTTGTCGCACAAAATTAATATCCTCTCGGTCATTTTTAAATTTAGACAGTTATTGTGTCGGAATTTTTATTAAAACTGGTTAGCTTGTAAAAGAACAAATTAAGTAATTTTTCCAGTAGAACATTTTTCATTATCGCTATCAACTAATAATTGGTTTGCCAAAAGGGACCTTTTAAATGGGTATTTTGGCGAGATTGACGTTTCGTAAAACCAACCGCTTTACTGTAATGGACCTACGAGGTGCTGTCACGATTAACACGATATCATTTATCCAATTTTCCAATATTAACTAATTACATAAGGCACGTCTAAATTTTTCTTAGACATTGTTTTAGTATTATTGACAAAAATGGAATATAAAGCATTTTTAGACAATATAATCACTAAATTATTTACTTAAGAATGGAGTATGTAAAACATGTATATGTGTACGAAAATTTTTAGAAGAATGCATTTTTGACTGTTACTGTTAAGAGAATGCTGCATGAATAACAGATTGATGTATGCGTTCAATATTTATAATTGTATTGATGCAATGCATACGAAAGTAAGTCAAATTAGCGTGATAAAATAGATAATTGATCTTTTTATTTAAAAAAGTAATAGAGCTGTACAACATCATTGGCATGAAGTGGAATAAACGTTGCTGTTTTCTGTCGGTATATATGACATTGCTAGATATTTTTAAATTAATTTGGGTTGTTGACATTGCGTTTATTGTTTGCTCAGTTGTCTAAATTAATTTCACATAAAAGTTAAAAAATGTTTTAGTGTTAAATTATTAATTAGAATTGTTAAATGCCAACATGACAAAAATATATTTAAGAATATGAAGGTAAATGACTAGTAAACATTGTATGTACGGGAGTACTGTAATAATATTTTCAATCAATTATTGTGATACATTGTAATGCAAAACGCTTAAAGATACTCAACTGTTGCTCCTTATAACTTCCCAAGTAATTGTAAGAATATTCCAACAAGTAAAAAAACGGTTAACAAACTTTTAAATAAATAATGTTTTGTATTACTCCAGTGACAAAGGAGAGATATTAGAACTGAAGGTTTGCAGCCTCAACTGGTGTATAAAAATGTGGATATTAACGAATATAAATACAAATTGATTGCAGACAGTTGTTTCAAAACTTTAGCTTATTAATAGAATTATCTTATTATTCCTTATGTACTTTTTTAATTATGTGTACATTTCTTGGTTATTTATAGTCTGTAGAGTGTTGTATAACAACGTTACCACATTAGTTGCATGGTGTGATAAACAATTATGCATATTTTAGTGCGACAGCGCTAGACCTGGACTTGGTTTGCCACGAGTTTGACTGCTACAACTGGCATTAAATGCGGCTTCCCGTTTGGCTTGGCCAAATATCTACGTACTGAGAAATGTTTTCCATCAGACTTTGAAGTAGTGACAACCAAAATAAACAGAACTTGTATACAGCTATTAATAAATCTAAATCTAGAGAAACACTGAAAACCTATCTGCACACTAATCAATACAAACATTCATATCTACCATATTTATTCAGAGTATTAACCAAACCACAATAAAAAAATTGAGCTTCCAACTAATCTATCGTAAGATTGAATTACATTGTTTACTCATAGATTTGTTTGAACTAATTTGTACATCCGACACCTTAATGTAACTACTTCATTTATTCAAAATATAATAATTTTAAATATTTTTCTAACCACATGTTTGCTGTATTGATTACATTTATATTCAATATCTATCATATGATTTATATAATTCATTTTGTTCCTACTATTTGTATTATTTTTGTTTTTTCTTGTAATTTTTATTTTATTACCTTTTGATCAATGGTGAAAATGTATTTACGCGCTGAATGTATTTCTATTGAGGTAATAAAGCTTAATATAATAATAATAGCAACAATATAAATATTAATGCATCATTTCTGCTAGACTGGAATTGGATAGATTCATCAGAGTTATTAGCTTATCATGTATTATTATTATTATTACAAAACCATTTTTTGCTTTAAAATAAGCATGGGCTAACAAGATAACAGTAACAACAAAAACAACAACAAACTCCCATAATTTAAAAATAAATATAGGGTAACAAAATGATTTCATATGTTCTGACATGTTTCTAAAAGTTTTGCTTGATCCCATGAGATATTCATTTCAATTAGATCTCAAATGGTTCTTAGCCAAGTTTTCTGTAGTCTACCAACCTTTATTTTGTTATCATCAAGTAATTATAGAAATATAATTTTTTATTTGGTTTTTATTGCTTAAAAGTTTTATAATTAACATGCTTAGAAAGTGAATCTAAATGAAAATCCGTATTTCGTGCCAGTGGTGGGAGTTAAATCTATACCTTCTCAACTTAAAATATAGCCACATGAATCATTTTGGCGCTGTTCGGTTATCTAAGCCTAGATAGCAGATAATGTTCAAACAATTAAATTCACTCCATCAGTTAATAGACTGCGGCTTTTATCACTAACCACAATTAAGAAAAGTGTAAAAATTAAGGAGAAGTAGAGCGAAAACTTAACAGTAATTTTCTTTAAATGGAAAAGGTTGCATTTGACATTATTGCAAATATTGTTTAATTTGTTGTATTAAGATATTCAAGTTTGTGTTGACATCATGTACTTTACTAGATGTTGCGTTTTAATACTTTAAATATTAGTCAAATGCCACCTACTGCTATTCTTTACATAAAATAAATCCACTTTTTCATTAAAAATATTTAATGCTAATTAATTGCATATTGTTTATTTAAAATTCCATTATCGATTGTTTTCAGTTGGCGCATATTCGTTTTTAATCAATAATAAAGTTAAAAATAAAACTAGAGTAGTAAAATATTTGACAATCCAACAACATAATTTCTATGTAATGAACAATAATAATAATAGCAATGGAATTTTGGAATTAATGAATAATTTCTTTTGGAAATCCAAATCTCAAAGTATCTGGTCCCATAACGCAGACAGTCTCGACAATCTGATTGGTCGAATTCACTCGGAAGCCGTTGTGTTTGATGCCATTTTGCGTAACACTAATGTGGCCGTTCCAAGTCCAGAAAAAATAGCCAAAACAATGGCATTTCTTGAGAAAAACAATTTTTGGCGATCCAATCCATTTGCCTTAATTTCGACGAATAAAGATTGTAATTTAGACATTTTAAAAATTATTGCCAAATTGCAGAAAAAATGTATTCGTGATCTGTGGACAAATGTACAGGAAAAAGATAAGTTTGTGGTACAACAATCATCAGTGTCAACTCTTTTAACTGACGCGTCCGAATGTAGTTACGATTTGTATTATAATAATATCAAATAATTTATTATAGGATATTTAGATATTTAATAATTCAAAGCTATTATTTCTAATTAAACTTTAGTATGTATTTGTTGGTTTACGAATATTTAAACACTTTCAATCACTATCAAGTGCCAATATTTTTGTTTTACATTGTCGTTACCATCATCATCGTGGATAATCATCCCCATCTACTATTAACGCCCAGGATAGTCTAAGTTATCAAAAGCCAACAAATTATTAACTTTCACAACGTGCACTTCAGAGACTTTACTTTACTTTATAAAATGGACACAATAATATTAGTGAAGTCTATAGTAATCAAACAATTAATTGGTTATTTTTGTGCAAAACACGTCATAATTTAACTTATTTTACGTTTTTTAATGCAATAATATTCTTCCAAAAACACGATAATAACAATTTCAAATCATTGTAAAGCACAAAATTTTTGATTTTATTTCTGATTTAATAATATATTTGTTTATTAATTAAATCTGATTAATTACTACTTAATTATCATTATTATTTGTAGTGTTATTCATGTTTATTTATTTTACACCATTTATAATAATTATTCGTATTAGTCGGTATTTTAATATGTTGCTGATTGTGTGTATATAGTTAATCATTAAAATATATTAATTTTTGTTTTAGTTACGCATTCTTTACATTATATTCATGGACAGTTTAAATAATGTCATTTTTTCCTACAATTCAAAATAGTTGATGCTAATGTTTGATTTTTTCCAGGCAAAGAGTTCGGGTTGTAACTAACACTTTCAACTGGTTTAAATATTAATCATGAAAGAAACAGTGACAAAATATCTAACCAATCAATATTATTTGAAAACTGTCACTAAGTTAAACCTGTGAAAATGTTGTTGGTGTGATAAGCGACCCTATAGATAAAGCTAAAATGAAAATAAAAATTTTATTTTGGAGTATTCGAACTATTTATTATATTAATAATATAATAATATTAATAATAAAATAATGCCGGGGTAGTCTAGCGGTACAGCGCTCGAATTCGGACCTCGGTGGACATGAGTTCGAATCCTATCACCGGCACTAAAATGCGGGCCCACGTTTGGCTTCGCTAATTGTCCACTTCTCAAAAGTGTTTCTCGTAAAACATTCAAAGTAGCAAACGTTAAAAAAATATTAGTTATGTTTAATAATATTTTTGATCTAAAGTAAATTTGAGTAAGCTATATATATTGTCAATTTTCTATACAGAAAAAATGTTGTTGTCCACTAACTGCACTTACTTATTAAAACATTTTATAAATTTAGCCAAGTGCTAAACTAAACAATATATAATAATAGTTTTTTGCAATATTAAAATTTTATTGATGACTTCTTTAATAAAAGCAATTACAATAAAAACTATTTAAAAATTTTTAACAAAATCTTTGTTTTTGAAATTAATTTCACTTACTAAAATAGGTTTGTAAGTTAAAAAATTATTTAAATATTTTAGTAAACAAAACGTCGAAGTTACATAAAGTAAATGTAAACAGTTGTGCATTAAAAGTAAAACAATTGACAAAACAAATAGTTTTATAAAATATTTAAATTTATTTGGAATTTATAAGTTTTTAAAGTCTAACCTACAGATAGCTGAGTTACAATTCAAATTTATTAACCACCATTCGCTTACATTATGTTTAATTCAATGTTCAACTGAGAAAAAAGTAGGACTAGAACATAAAGATAAAAGCCTTTTTAGAAAAAATACGTCAAGAAAGTAAAAGCATAACAATGTTGAGTAAAAAGGCTCAACTTCTAATAATGCTAAAAATTGAAAGTACAATTACATAAAACAATTTTGTTTCCCCATTTTTATAGCAAAAATCTTTTTTTTTAATAAAAATAATAATTAATTATATTTTATTTTATTCTCGTTTATTTTTGAACGTTATTGTTGCTAATGTCATCGGTTCAGCCATTTCTTTACAGGATGTGTAACGATGATTTGTTTAGTGTCACAAATTTTGATATTAATATATCTTTATGTTTAGATTTTAATCGCAACATTTTCTTGCTTATTTGTTTGCAAGCAAATAGACAAACAGAAATAAGGGTTTAATAATCATTTACTTCCCCTCAAACAAAAAAAAACACAGTTTGATTATTAAAAAACTAAAGAAAATGTGTCGTTGAATTATATTTAATAAAACAAACAGTAATATATATATATATATAGTGATTAGCGAGTTTAATTCTAAATTAAACAGAAAAAGATCGAGGTGCTTCTCAAATGTTATACTACATGGCTTTCCTAATAACATAAATAATAATGGTTATAAATTGCTGACGCTAAGCAGTCACTGTGGAATAAGTGTTGGCAAGACAAAAAAAGATGGTCGTTTATTTCTAACTGATAATAAGCAAGCATTCAGATCATGTTAAAGCAGTAATTAATCAGCCCATGCCATATACTCTCATATATTTTAATAACGATGTAGAGATGAATGTAATTCAAAAACCGGAAATATGTATGGATAACATTTTTGCAAGTGAAGTGATTCATGCAATTCAAAAGTTGAAAAACAATAAAGCAGGAGAAGTTAACGAGGTAACAACAGAGATTTGCAACACATGGAGGTGAAGTATTAGCACACAAAATTACTCGTTTATTTAATGTTATAGCATAATAAACAGGTTCTAAATGATTGGCACAAGGAGTAATTGTTACTCTTCTCAACAAAGGAAATTTGAACGATTGCAACAATTGGCACAAAAAAACTCTATTGTTTGTTTTGTAACTTAATTTTATACCGTTTAAATAATGCGGTAGATCATCATCTTCAAGTGCATCAAGTAGGTTTTTGGAGAGGTAGAAGTTGTATTAAGTAAATGTTTACTTTCCGTAACATTATTAAACAATGTCAAGAATTTCAGTAATCACTTACAGTCAATTTTATTGATTTTATAAAAGCTTTTCACAGATTTTATCAAAAATCTTTGTCAAAAAATTGTCAAGTTTTACGAATATCGTTGAAATATGTCAAGTTAATAATAATAATAATAATAATAATAATAATAATAATAATAATAATAATAATAATAATAATCATAATAATAATAATAATAATAATAATAACGCCCATTAACATTTATAGACAAGATAATAAATTCGTTTTATTCTTACATATTTGGACATTATTATTAGAATAGATGTTGTTAAAGCTAGATTTGGAAAAGTTATAATAATTTTTTATAAACTGAAACTAATATGGTTTTTTCTTCAATCAACTTATAGACACATCAATTATCATTTCTTCAACTCTATATAAAAATGAAATGATTAACTAACAAATAAATAATAATTAATGTAAAATATTTTTTAAATATTTTATTTTAAAAATAATTTTTAATCTACTAACTCTATTAATCTATTAAATATAATTTTTATTTCGTTTGTTATTATATGTAGGAAAAATTAATCAAGGCAATTTTTAGAGAAATATTGACGCTGCAATAAATAATCTATAATGTTTATAATATTTTTTAATTAATAAATAACAATTAATTTAATTTTAATTATTTTTTAAAGTATGTTTGCTAATTTGATAAATTTTAATAAAAAGTTGTATTGTTATATAATTTGTAGTACAATTAAAAACAAGTTTATTAAACTTCCGGTAGCGCTAAAAAATTATTAAATTAAGTTAACTCATTATATTATGGTAATTAATAATATTAATAGCCAACTTAACTTTAAATACATAAATTAAATTTCTAACTTTATTTCAAACTTTGTTTTGTGCAAGGGTGGTCTAGCGGTACAGTGTTCGATTTGAATCTGTGTGGGGATAGGTTTAAATTCCACTACCGGCACTAAAATGCGGGCCCACGTTCGGTTTCGCTAAAATGCCCACTGCTGAAAAATGTTTCCAGCAAAATCTTCAAAGTAGCAAACATAAAAAATAAAAAATAAATTATAAAATTTTGATTCGTTTTATTAACTAAAACTGTTTTAGTGAATAACAATTTAACTACATTTGTAATAGCAAAATAAATAACTTAAAGCATTGCGTTCCCTTTATAATACCAAATATAAATATAAGATGTAAACTGTGAGATAAATGCACTTTGTATATTTTTGTTATTCACAAACATAAAATTTGAGTATATATATTAGTTGTACTAAAATTTTATATGTTTGTGACTAACGAGAATATACGAAATAAATAATTAGTTAATTTAAAGAATTATTTTTGCAAAGTTTTTATAATAATAATTATTATTATTATTATTAGTAGTAGTAGTAGTAGTAGTAGTAGTAGTAGTAGTAATAATAATAATAATTTAAATATTATTACAATTTTTTCCTCCATATAAAGCACAGGGTCTACTAGATCGGTTTTTCTATCTACACTTTGTAGTATAATAAG
Organism: Cardicola forsteri; assembly: GCA_025895645.1. Taxonomy (NCBI): domain Eukaryota; kingdom Metazoa; phylum Platyhelminthes; class Trematoda; order Strigeidida; family Aporocotylidae; genus Cardicola; species Cardicola forsteri. The sequence continues at coordinate 1,603,012 of JAKXYG010000004.1, forward strand.
CAATTGATGTTAAAGATTTACTCCTCTATAACGGATCTCTACTCTGGTTGAAAACATCGTAGCATTAGCAACCTGGCTTTTGTAAAAATTAAATATTGAAAAAAAAGAATGTCATTTTGAAAAACGAGAGATAAGAAGTGGGAGAATAACTCTAATTACAGGTTGAATTAAAGAACAAAAAAGCCTAACTTATGATATGCAAGATTTTTGTTGCAAAAAAGTAACCCGTGAGGAAAATTTTAATATGTGCAGTTTTTTTAAATTTGATAGTTTGAATTAATTTTTCAGAAGATAATAAATGGCATTTAATATTTTGAAAAATAACAATATAAGGTGAACAGGTTAAGGACATTTGATGTCTAATAATTTATCAATTTTATATTTGGAAATAAAGTATATCGCATTTGTGAAGTTGTTAATATTTGAGTAAAAATGATGTTAAGCTTTAATTTTATAAAAACCTGTGAACAACCATATACTTTTGACCAGATTTAACACCGGATTTACAAAAGCAATAATTGTGCAGGTTTATATCTTTTACTAAAACGACCAGAAAAATTTTTTTTTTACAATCAATTATAAAATTTATTAGATAACGTACCAAGAGATAATATTAAAATAATGACTGTATATTTCAATGCTAAATTAACCAAAAACAGAACGAAATAATTTTTTAATATTTGAAGATATGGTATTGTAGATAATGCTATTAGCCTGTTAGCTCTAAACAGTGGAATAACTGTTGGCAATATATATTTTGCTTATATATATATATATATATATATATATATATATATATATATATATATAACAACGCAGAGTTTTCAAATGGAAACAAAACAAATTAGACAAACCACAATTGGACTGGCACAAAGTGGCGTTCTCTTTTGTAATACCTGTTTGCATATTGCCCTGTGGATCTGTGTTTTGATTTCAATCTTATAAAATAATTTTCTTTAAAAAAAAAAATAGAAACAGCGAAAACATTGCTTTTATTTTCAGGTAAGAAATTTAAGCAATCAAATATTTCGAGTTAACTTTACAATTTATTTTAAAACAAGTTTTAAAGTTTACAACTGCTAGAAAAATTTAAAAAGCATTTGCAGACTGTGCAGTGAATGTGTTGAATAGTCGAGGTGGCGTTACTAAAAAACTATGGATTTTAGCAGTTAATCTTATAAAAAATTTGTAGCGTTACTGTTATTTAACAAATATTTTATTAATTATATTATTTTGTAAATTTTATTTCAACATGTTTCTATTTTAAAATTAACTATTCTCAACTTTTGTCAATATTATATCTATTGTTTTGCTGCACCGAAAGATGCGGGATAACTTCTTTGTCGTACCTTTGGAATATAACGTGGTTTATGTAACTCTAACATTTCTGTATTTGTCTGTTTATTTCATTGTTTCTGTGCTGTATAATTGTATTGACTATTTTTTATTTTAATACATCTAGCATTAAAGTTTATGTTTTGATATAACAATTACGAAATACTTGATGATTCCTGTTTTTATATTTAGTCAAGAGTTAATAATTGATGTATTATTAAAAATTAAAATTACTAAGAAATTAATTTAACAATCAGTTTTTCAATAAAATACTAGTAACAGTACAAAATATGACAGCACACCTTTGTGAGACAGATTTTTAAGTTGGACTACGTATTAATTGTTTAAAAATCAAATGATTATTTGTTTATTGAAATTTGTAAACAGGATATTTGTTTATTTGTTTATCTGGTTATTACTACTTAAATGTTTAATAAAAAACAACTTTTAGTAAGCAACAATTAAAAATGTCAAACAACGGCTTGCAGTTAGTGTCATTAATGGAATGTTAATTTACGCTTACCAAGTTTATAGTCTAGCTCTGACTCCTTATTAAAATGAATAGATAAAATATTAACTTTGTTAATTTTCTAACAACGGAAAAATCACAATTGATATTCAAACAAACTTGGTAAAGCAATAATAATTTTTTATATACTGAAACCAATATATTCATATTTTTTGTTTGCTCAAAACAAAACTTGGTTAGTATTTATTAATTGTTATTTCTTCAGTTTTATATAAAAATGAAAAAAAGAAGCAAACAGACAATATTTATTAACTATATTTATAAAGCATTTTGCATTTAACTTAGTGTAATCATATTTTAAACAATGAGATTATTGGAAAACCTAATCCCTGTTTACTACATAACATTATTATAATTAGATTAAAAAAACCACTTTGTTGAATTCTAAGTTTACCTTCCTGAAAACCGGTTGCAGCAGTGCAAAAAATAGTTTGAAAACATTAAAAATAATTTTTTTATTAATTTTTATTTTAATAATATTTTTTTCTATTTTCGCACATTTAAACAATATTAACGTTATTTGAATTTTGTTTTAATTTATTTTTTGTATTTAAAATTGTTGTGTATACTGTAATTATAATTTTGGTAATGTTGAAAAAGAGTATTGCTATGTAACTTAGTATGTTTTGTAACAAAAAATGTGGACAGAAAATTAAAACACAATACATTTTTCGATTAAAATTGACTGATATTGTTATCTATTATCCGTTAAACCTGAAAAATAAAGAAATAAATTATAAGTAAACATTTACGTTAGCAAAAATAGTTTTGGAATAAAAAATGATAAAGGTAAACAAAAAATTATATATTATAAAAAATCTAATTAAGAATTATTAAGGAAGATTTAATTGAAATAAAAATTACATAGACTTAAACAAAGATTTTACTAAAAAGTTTAAACACGTAGTTACCTCATTTTTAAAATTTTTATTGAATTATTGTAATATTATTTAATTTAAATATTTTTTGTTTGGTTTTTAATCAGAATTTCTATTATCCAAAAATATTTTTTATTATTTTAAAACAATTATTGTTGAATTTTTAGTTGTAAAAGTAAAAGTCTCGTGAATCTGGTGGACTCAGATTGCTAATATTTTAATCTTTATTTTTAGCTTAATCACAGTAAAATTTTGCATTATATGTGTTATATACTCATTATATAGATTAAAACAGTATAATTTATTTAATTTTTAAAATATTAAAATACACAGATTATTTAAACTCAAACAAATATATTTAAAATAAACATATTCCATATTTATCTTGATCACTAATTACACTAAATAATTTTGTTATTGCTAAATGTATTTTAGTGAGATATTAAAGCATAATGTAATAATAATAATAATAATAATAATAATAATAATAATAATAATAATAATAATAATAATAATAATAATAATAATAATAATAATAATAATAATAATAATAATAATAATAATAATAATAATAATAATAATAATAACAATAATAATATTAGCACGTCAAAATGTTTCCTGGTTGATGACTTACTTGCAACACCCACACACCTAATTTCTGCTAACACATTTTACATTATGACTTATAATAATTGATTAAATAATGTTACAGGATTAAATTAACTAATTTTGTGTTTATATTTTGTAATAATAAGTATGTATTATTTTTAAATAATAAATGTATTTTTTTATATTTTAACCAAGAATGTTTTAGAATACATTTTTGTATATTCACGCCAACATTATGCTGATTTGGACATATATATTGGCACTCAGTAAACAATTTAGTAAAATTTAAAATGTTAATAAATGTCTTTTATTTATAAAAACAAATCATTACTAAAAATGTTTAATTTATTTGATTAATTGAAATCCGTAACCGCGAGTCTTATAAGTGAAATTTATCTGGCATTCCCTGTTTTTATTATAGTTACCTTGGATTGCGCAGTAGATGTGTATTTAGCCTTAATCGCCTCAAACATTAAATAAAGCTACAAAAGACAAGAGTTTGCTTTTTAAATACATCAAGAATAAGCTTAGGTCTAATGCTTCTTTTCCCCCAACTTAAGGATGACCACGGTTTACTCTTTTCTGTACTTAAAGTTTGTAATAATTTCGGTAAATATTGTTAACCTGTCTTTAACACAGATTTTACTGCAGCTTCCTCTTTTGATCCTTTCTTTTATTCCGGATCTCCCTTTATTACTCCTGAGATAGTTTGTGATCGCCTTTCCAGTTTATTATTATTATTATTATTATTATTATTATTATTATTATTATTATTATTATTATTATTATTATTAAGCTTTAATATCTCACTAGAGATACATTCAGCGTAAAATACATTTTTACCATCAATATAAAAAAAGTAGTAGTACAAATAATGGGATCAAAATGAAATAGAATGTCATATGTTAATAAATATAAATATAGTTTATTTAGTATGTATATGATTTTTAAAAAATAAAAAATATTCAAAATTGCTATACATAGAATAAGTCATTATAAGGCACACTTGTTACATTATACTGTGAGATGTCCAAATTAGTTCAATTAAATGCGTAAGTGGAACAATTCCTACTTTGATAGGTTTCTTAGTAGTTCAATTTTGTTTAATTCTGGATTGGTTAATACTCTGGATAAGTAGGGCAGACATGAATTTTTGTATTGATTAGTTTTGGCTTTCATGTGCAGGTAAGTTCTTCTTGTTTTTCCAAAAGCTTTAGAATTGTTAAAAACTGGATGTAGCGGGTAATTGTTATTATTTTCAATTCTTGATGCTAATTATATACAGGATTTAAAATTTTTATCAACAATATAATTCAATAAGATAGAATATTTGATTCCTGCAGATTTTGATACTAATGATATGCATCTTTTTTAAAACAACGTAATCCTGTTTTAATAAACCAGGAAAAATTATAGGTAAGCAATATAATATCAAAGGATAAAAACATGATGTAATGAACAATTTAGTAATAGAATTGTTAACATTTAGTTTTCTTAATCTTCTTATATAGTAGCATAAGGATTTGGTTTTTAAAAATATATGCTCTACATGATCACACCAGGTAAGTATACTATTTATGTTTACACCAAGATATTTAATTTTGTTACAGGTGTATATATTTGTTTGATTTAATTTGAATGTTCTGTTTAATTCCATTGTTTCTCTTGGACGCCTCGTAAATTTAGCAAACTTGCATTTTGATGGATTTAAATTGAGATCAAAGTTAGTAGACCATTTTTCAATTTTTTAATAGAATTTTTAAAATTGTTTAGATCATTGTTTGAAGAAACCTTTGTGCACAATACCATATCATCTGCAAATTTAAACAAAAGTGATGGCTTTGGCACTAGCAATGGATTTACGTACAGTGAAAATAAAAACGGAGATTGTACTGCACCTTGTGAAACTCTATTATTATTTTCTGTTAACTCTAATTCATTACGACCAATTTGTGTAAATTGTTTTCTTTTTGAGAAATAATTTCGTAGCCAGTTTAAAATGTGGTTGGGCGTTTCAAGTAGCTCAAGACGTTTAAGTAATTTTTCTCTTTAGGTTTCAGGTTTGTAATCTAGAAACATGCAATATATTGAACATTTTCCTTTATCAAGCAATTCAGTAATGTAATAAACAAGGCTGGCTATACAGTCTACAGTAAAATAATTATTTTTATATGCAAATTGATAATGATCATTACTAATGTTCAATATAGGCTTGAGGTCGTTGAGTATTATTTTCTCAGTTAATTTTAAAAACACTGAGGTGCAAGTAATTGGGCGATAGTGTTCTGGATTTGTTGATGGGACAGAAACTTTTGGAATAGGTGTGATTTGTGAGATACGCCAAGTATCAGCTAGTTTACAATTTATAATAGACTTGTTTATTATTATAGATCATAATGGAGCAATTGCTGGCATGCAGAGCTTTAATAAATTGCAACTTATTCCATCAGGTCCAAGTAATGTGCTTGTTTTACAACTGTTAATTAATTTTTAAATATTAAAGTTGATGATAAGTGTTAAATTTTTTTAGTTAATTGATTAAATTCTGATATGTTTAAAGTCATTAAAGTCATGTTTAAAATCATTATCTCGAGGTGCGGATGATTTATACCCGAGAGTCCTCATAGAATGCGCCTCTGAGTTAGCTCCAGTCCTAGCATACATTTTTAGCTTTTTTTAAACCAAGGCAAAGTTTCTGAAATCTAAAAATTAGCCTTTATTAAGCCAATTTACAAATCTCGTTGCAGGTTTAAAGCAGGTAGCTACAAGTCCATTAAAATCTTATCAACCCCAGTAAAATCATGAAAAAATAGCTAAGTTCTATTTAGTCAGTTTCATCGTCAATAATAATACTTATAAATCCTGTTCAGTATAGGTCTATGTCATAGAAATCCTACTTCTCCAACTTCTTGGTTTTTACTATTAGTATTACTAGGATGCTGGAGTACTCTCCCTCGATCGATGTCATCTACTTTGATTTTTGCAAAATTTTTGACTAAATTTTTGATTAAGTTAAGATTATTTGGGATAAGTCCTCTACTACTGTACTGGGTACACGAATTCTTCTCAAATCGTCAATTTAATGTTAGGTTAGATGAGGTTACCTCTGTTGCAGTGAATATAACCTTAGATGTGCCCCAAGAATCTGTCTTCGATCCCTTGTTATTCATAATTTATATTAATGACCTGTCTTCTGTTGTTCAATCGGATATCTTGCTCTACTCTGATAATGTTAAGATTTGGAGTCTCTAAACAACTCCAACTCCACAATTGTAGTATTTATAATCGGTCCCTACCTAATGTGCTCCCTCTAAATTTTTCTAAGTGTAATTACTTTTCCTTTGGTAAGCCTTCAAACAACATGTTCAGAACCCCAAACTCATAATCTATCACTTGTGTAAATTTAGTCAAAGACCTAGAAGTTACCTTCAAACTCTCTTTCTCTCAATTTCTTGGCACACTATAGGAAAGCTGCTTCCAGTTGTTTCCAACTCACAAATTTCTTCAAGCGCAATCTAGAAAACATCCCCGTCAGTTGCGTGCCTCTATTCTACCAGTTATATATCAGACTACATCTCAAATACTGTATCCAAGTAACGTCCCCTTCCCACAAGGCTAACATTATGACCCTAGATAATGTACAAAGTGGTTTACTAAAGTTTCTAGGCACCTTAAAACTGTAAATAAGTTTAATCTTTTACAAATCACTTTACAAAATAGGAATCTCCTAGGCAATCTCATCCTAGTATGCAAAATGTTAAGATCAGACCATGCATATCATCTATTTGTCCTTGTCAATGACTTTTACACAGGACATTCTTTCAAGTTAACTAAACCAAGGGTAAAACCCCGTTTGATTTTAAACCATTTTTCTTATAAAGTTATATCTGCATGGAATAATTTACCGACCTATACCATTTCAGCTTTGTTATTAAGCTCTTTTAAATCGGCTTATGATAAGTATTATCTTAATAAGTTTATTTAATTATTCATTTCATTTCTATTTTATACATTCATATATATATTACATTTTGTTAATTATTGACATCTGATACGTTGAACCGAAAACCAAAACTCGTGAATAAACCTGTTAACCTGTAACATGTACTTTCTCTTTTCTATCATAAACATCAATAATACGAAATGTTGATTAACATTGCAACCATGTGTGCCTATAACAGAACATTATAAAGTTCTCATATTCGTAATTTAAAATTATTAAAAAACATATAAAACGTTTAAAAAATTATTTTTAAAAACATTTACTTCTTTTTGTCTAATTTTTGTATTTACTACTATTTCAAAAAATATATTTAAGCAATATTAATTATTTAAATAATTAAATATTTAACATTTAACAATTTAATATTAATTTAATATTTAAAAAGTATTTTTTAAAAATATGTTGTTACGTTTTTAATAGATAATTACTAATATGTTTATTCGTAAGCGCAGATTTGGTTTTGCTTGTTTTTTTATAAACATGTAAATTTTGTTAACTATTGTATACTAGTATATTTATTTAATAAAAAATGTTAATTGATTTGTTTTATTGCGAATAGAATATTATATTTTTATTAATTTGCATATTAAAATATAATCATATTGTATGAGAAATGCAGTTTATTTTTTAACTTTCATAATATAATTGTTAAATTTTAATTTATTTATTTAATTTAATGTATATAAAATAATTTATGTATTTTTATAGATTAGTACAGGCGTTGAAATAAGCAATTCTTTAAATGAAAGATGAGTTTAAAAGTTAGTTATTTACTATTATATTTTAGTACCATTTTAGTTATAATTACATTGTTTTTAATTTGTAATTTTTAGTTTTGATAATTTGAAATATTTCTTTAATTTTTTATTGAAAAATGAATGCCGAATTTTGTTCATTATTTTTAATTCCATTTTTAGAAATAAAGCTATATGTCTAACGTAATAAATTTTAGTATTGCAATTAAACAGTTAGTTTTAAAGGTTATTTTTTAATTAAAGTACATTTACGTTAATAATTATTTGAATTTACAGCACGAATGCGTATTTAGCTAAAAGATTTCATAATATGTTTAGAACAGTGGAAGGTAATAGTATAAACGTTTCTAAAATTTTGAAAATAATTAAGGCATAATCTTTATCTATTAGTTAAAGATAGTAATATTTGTTTTTAATAAAGTTTAATTGTTTTAAAAACTATTTTGTTAAATTTTAATTTGCTTAACATAAACATTTTAACGTGTTAAATGTAGCACATTATAATTGTCTAGCTATTATATACATATATATATATATATATATATATATTGTTGTATTCAGGACCAACTAATGACAGAGTTGGTTTTAAGCTTTTTCAATCTAGCCAAAATGTTTGACTGAAATGTGTTTTTTCTAAGTTTTATAATAAGAATTAGTAATTGTTCTAATTACACCTATATTACAATAAACTTTATCAAACATTTTTGTTATTTGCAGGAAGCTAGTTTTTTAGGTAATCCCATCATTCTTACTTCAATAACCGATGCTGCTTTGCAAGATCCTGAATGTCACTCGGTATCTCGAGTGTTAGTTTTGTACACTGGTGGTACAATTGGTATGTCTATGGTAAATGGATCCTATTGTGCCGTTTCTAATTTCTTTTTGCCTTCATTGAGTAAAATGCCGACATTTTGCGATTTCCAGTAAGTTTGCTTTATTCTGCTTATATCGAATTAGATTTATGGAACCTTTTAAACATTTAGTAAATAAATCAAAACTTACGTCCTCTAATAGCAACAATTCTGCTTCTCAATATAATCATTTGTCTATTTTTTCTCTGCCTATTATCGTGGTCATCGCATAATCTACACCGTTGTTGAATATTATCCGTTGCTCGATTCATCCGATATGAGTATAAACGAGTGGTCCCGAATTTCAAATGATGTGTACGTTTTATACGATAATTTTGACGGTTTTATAATTTTGCACGGAACAGATACACTGGCCTACACTGCAGCGGCTTTGACATTTATATTTGAAAATTTGAACAAACCCGTTATAATTACAGGCGCCCAATTGCCCGTTTTTGAATTTCGCAGTGATGGATGGAATAATTTTCTTGGGGCGTTGCTTGTTGCTGGTGGAGGTTATGCTATACCAGAAGTTGTGGTATTTTTTAATAATAAGGCGAGTATAATTATACTGTTCTATTATTTTATTATTATTGATTTTTATGATTAGTTGAAAGGTTTTGACGGGAAACGTATTTTTCAGAAAGTAGATATTTGGCGAAGTACTAACTGAAGGTCACATTTAATGGGCATTATTATGTGTGCAAATCAATTTGTTTAATTGTGAAATAGTTACATGAATATTTACGTAATTTGAGAAGTTAAACGTAACTTTTAGTATAATAAATAGTTGTAAGTTTATGTTTTTAAAATAGGAAATTGGTGAGTGCCAAACTAGATTTATTACTTATGACTAAGAACATAATAATCACTATTTTTACGTTTAATAGAATGATAGGGGTGCTAAGTGTAGCTCAGGTCCCTTATCTTATAAGCTTGTATTCGAGTTATACTACTAGCACTAAATGCTGATACTCGTCTAGGACGTTTTTACAATGCCCACTTGTTGAAAAATGTTGCAATGTTGATTAACAAATATGTTTACAAAATATAATTTAAGATTACTTATCTTAATCATAGTTTTGCAAAAATAATATCGAGTAAAATGGTAATTGTAGATAGATTTGCGTTTTAGAATATTTTGCTACAGATTTATTTTGCATGATAAAAATTGATCAAAGTCTGCTGAGGTAGATTGGTTAACGAAGACACTAAATTTGTAGATGAATAGAAATGGGTTTTAGTTTTATTAGCAGCACAATTGCAAAGATGCCAACATTCTGCAAAACGTTTCTTGTGAATTATTCAAGCCAAAAATCTAGAGAACTATAATTACTTTTATTAGTTCTGTCCTAACCGTATTGAAAATAAATAAATTACTGTTATACTGTTATTATTATTATTATTATTATTATTATTATTATTATTTTATTTTTTTATTATTATTATTGATCCAATTTAGCTATTTCGCGGTTCTCGTGTTGCAAAATTTTCAAGCAAAGCTTTTGACGCTTTTGATTCACCTAATTATCCTATTTTGGCCGAGATGAATACCGAATTTAACATAAATTTTAATTTGATATTTCGCCCTAATTGCAACCGTTTGCCATTCCACGTGCTTACAAATTTGTGCTGTAATGTGGCTATTTTGAACGTTTTCCCGCTTATTCCAATTGAACACGTCCAAGCTATTTTGTCGCCATCTACCCAAGGTTGACTATTTTTTTGCAATCTTATTTGTAGCAATGCCTACACATATCTAGGAGGTTTACAGGAAATTAAGAATTTTTAATTTTATTCATTTTTTTATTGTGGTTGGTCACATATTTACCTCTTCATTATTTCTTTATCTATACAACGACTTTGTTGGTTCGATAGGTGTAACAAACATAGAAGTACAATTACGTTTATTGGCTGACATAGGATTATGATAATATATTAACTAATTATTAAATTGGTTGGCAATACAGTCACCTTTTTATTACTTCTGTTTTTACAAAGTATTTTGAACGATAGAGCCAATATTGCACGCGCAACAATTAAAGTTTGTTGTTTTACGACGTGACCAGAAATAGTGACGCCTCATGAAAGAGGAAAACATTGTACAAGAAGAAGAGCTTTCTGGTGAGGTTATTTTCTTTAGCCAAATGGCTGTATGCGGTTTGCCTGGATAAATGGTTAATATGAACGACAATCATGCTTACTATTAAGCACTTTGTAGAGTTTGATACAAGAAACTACTTGGTAGTTAAAAAATTGTTATTTTTGTTTTTTCTTTAATTTTAGCCTGTTTGATTATTAACTAGTTGATATTTTATATAGCAACTCACTGGGCACTTGGTTTCTTATTCAAATTAATCTAATTTTAGAATAAGCGGGCGTAGAAACATAATAAATATCATCATAATATCGTTAAATGAAATATTATAAGAATTACTCAAATTCTTAGAATTATGATCATCTTTATAAACACATAGTATAAGCTGAGTAACATTTCTTTCATTTAAATGGTTGAATTCAATGTTGGCTTTTGAATAAATAAAACAACATATTATTGTATATTAGGTGTTGTGTTGCGTACGTATGGATCAGGAAATGTGCCAAGTTCTCGTCAGGATATTTTGGATTTGCTGAAAAGTGCTGCAGATCGTGGAGTACTAATTATTAATGTTACACAATGCTGGCACGGAGGAGTTAAAGCCATATATTCAAATGGAATCATTTTGGCAAAATATGGTGTCATACCCGGTTATGTAAGAAAAAATGTTCATTAATAATGAGATTCTTGAAGGTATATGTTTTTTAAATTGGTGTAAATGTGAACTTTGGGATTTATTCAATAATAAAAATACTTGGTTTGGATCAACCACTAGCACTATACAGTTGTTTTATGCGTATTAGGGATTATCAACAGGATTATCAACGGACTGAAACCCACACTCCTTCAGGTTTCAAACCAAAGTTATATCCGCATTTGCACATTTACTATTCATACTGAATCTGTTTAATGCTAATTGAGTGGTGACATCAAATACTGTGTGTTACTGCTACTGATTGGCAAATGAGTAACTTCTCTTACCAGATCTCCCATAAAAGGATTGGTATACTTCACAGGGTTTCATAACCCATACAGCGTAGGTTAATTGTTTGTAATGCAATTGATTATTTTATAGCCAACCGTAATTTGAATTAGGTTCTATTTTTATTCCATTACTGTATTCTATTTAGGATATAACTACTGAAGCGGCAGTTTTGAAATTGGCCTACGTACTTAGCAAACAAGATTTGCACGATTATTCATCAATGCGTGGTATGTTATTGCGTAGTCTTCGTGGCGAAGTTACTATCGAGGTAGAAGATTCGATGATAGTCAATTCGTCAGATCCCCTATTGGGTCGCATTGCCAAACAAAATTTGTTGACTACCTATTTTTCTACACTATCCACAAACTCCCTTCAAAATGATTGCGAAGATTCGGACGTTATATGGGTGCGATTAACTCCCATGTTTGCATGTTATGCAGCTGCAAAAAATCATGTTACACGTCTGAAAGAGTTGCATAGTCTTCTTGGTCATTTGCAGGTTATTTCAATGCGAGTTTAAAAAATAATTTTTGTATTTAAATGCTACAATATTTAAAGCATTATTATATCATACGGTTGGTCACTTCTTCATTATTCCCACGTTTATAAAATATACCAAACAGTCACTGTAAATAAATTCATATGTGCAAAACAGATGGAAGAAAATGTAAAGTTGCTTGGCTGACAAATGGTATCTTGTTCACATGGGCTGTCTTTTCTATTCCGATGGCTATATATGGTATACATATACCTTACATTCCAAGGCGGAATCTCAGTGATATTACTGTAGACTCGATTACTGATTGGTGTTAGCTTGAGTCCAGGATCCATTATATGGAGGTGCTATTACTATTAACTGCTAATAATTTATTATTAACCATGATGATAATAATGATAAGGATGAAACAGTAATACTTCAGCTGCTTAATTGCTAAAGGAGATTTGATACTAAATGTTGTTTTTTGTACTTTGTTTCTAATTTTTAAAGTTATCAGACGCTGAAGGTTGTACGCCATTGCATAAATCGTGCATGAATAATCACATCGATGCAACGAAGTATTTGCTCAACTGTGGATTGTCCGTACACGCAACCAACAATCGCAATCTTACACCTTTGGACTCTGTGCTGGACAATCAACATCCTTCCGAAGAAATTGTTCAACTTTTGTTAGATGTTGGGGCTGTATTGAATACGAGTGGAAATCGAGAATTGATGAAATCGATCAATCAGGCAATTGTTGAAGGCAATTTAATCAAATTGCGTCTCTACTTTTTATGCGGCTATGCATTTGATGTATGTATGTGCATTTTTAAAATAATAATGTCAAGGACTTGAGTTATCTTTATAGAATCTCAATTGCCGATGATGGGGTGACAGAGTTGGTAGAGCGCTAGACCCAAATCTGGGTGGACATGGGCTAAAGTTCCACTAATGGCACTGAATTTAAGTCCTTTTTTGGATTTGTTAAATGTCTACGTGGTGATAAGTGCTACTCATAACGATGAAAGAAAAAAATTTTTTTTGGATTCCACCTACCTCCATGTGTATTCTGGTTTCATGCTAACATCAATCAGCGAATGAGTGCATAGCTGTGTGATAGTATTTCCACTATAGTGAATGAGGTGTAAGCATTCACCCAGGCTCGGGGTTGTGTATTTGCTACATATAACCATTGGGCTAAATTTAATAAAGTTAAAATCTATTTCTGTGCACACTTAAAGGGTTTCAATGTGTGAATATAAATAGATCTAATAATTTTTAACTTAATGGAAGATTGAGAAGCTATAAAAACTTTTAAATAAAGTTAATTCAGTAATTTGTTTATATTACACGGCATGCATAAACAGTAATTTCCGTTTCACCTTGAATAAAGTTAATGTGGTTATAATCCGTTGTGTATATGTTCTTGTTTTTTTTTGTACTTTTGTGTATACAATCATTTCAACAATTGCCGCAAACATTTATAAGAGTATCAAATCTAAATTAACTTATAACGTCCCGTTGCCTTTTTGTAAAAAATAAATATTAAGAATTAAAAATAATGTAAGGTACTTAATAGTATATATATATATATATATATATATTGCATGTATGTGTTTTATAAAGAAATATGACTACGAAGGTCGATCTGTGTTGCATGTAGCCGTAAACAATCGAAAACTGGAAGTAATTCGATTTTTCTTATCGCCAAATATAACTTTACAAATGTCCAATCCTTCACAGTCGTGTTTGCTTAAGTTTGACAATCCAGATACTAGTTGCGGAAGGTGCCGTCGATATCAATATACAATTTCGCAACAGTTTACCATTTTGAATGATTGTTTTACTGACCAACCATCTGGCATCTACTTTAAATGGGGCATTGGTTTGAGTCCATTTTTGAAAACCGAATGGGGTACGACGCCTCTGGATGAAGCAAAATTGCGAAATTTTGACGAGATTGTCGATTTTTTAGAATTGGCTATGGATATCAAATGTCAAAGCACCTATTGATTGCAATGTGTATTTTAATTTTTATTCTATTGTATTGTACAATTAATTTTAAAGATTTGATATGTACTTGATGCAGTGTGTCAAAAAACTATATATATATATATATATATATGCAGTAGTAGGTAGGTAGAGGTTATTATTCCATTAGATTTCTACTAGATCTTTAGAATACATTATTTTGATTTTTTTTAATAAATATATATATACATGAAAACGTTTCGTTTTTTTCTGTGTGATTTGTAGATTTGTGTTTATGTTGTCATGTTTACATTGGATTATTTAGTTTGAATTTAGATAATAACCATTTTGGAATATGTAATTTGGCAAGGTGCAAAGCAGATAGTTTAGATATTTTTGTACTTGGATGGCTTAGTTGGCACTAAATATGGGCCTTCCTTTAATATTGTTGTAATGAATGTCTACTTTCTGAAAAAGTGCTTTTCATTTTGTAGTTTATTGGTAAAGGCTCCGTTCTAGTAGATTTAAACTTTTAAAAAATTATGCATATATGTATGACTAACAAGTGGTGCAGTTGACTCTACATGTGCAACTTTCAGATATCCAATTGAAAAGTTTTTGCAGCCGAGGTTTGCGAAATGATTTGGGGAATATTTGACGGGATTTTTTCGTTACAACTATATCATACACAAACTTTACAAATAATTGATAATTTAGTTTATTTTGTGTTTGCTGTACATTTACAGCTTTCCAATCAAAGATAAAGCAATGAGCTGTAAATTTATTACTTGAATGTGTTGCACAAAGTCCTTTAGATGAAGGCCTGCACTCAGCACCAGATAGAGGAACTAACGTTGGTTTACTAATTTACGAAAATTTAGACACGTAACACTCTGACACATTCAACCGTTCAACTGTTTTGTGTGTACAACTATTCACATATTTTGTAAATAAATGTTATTTATCGACTGTTTTCTAAACAGAATATATAGACCATAATTTTGGTTGTTATATTTGAATGAATCTAGCGCACAGTTTTAATTTTTTTTTGAATTAGTACATAAACAAAATTGTTTATAAATTTCTCAAGATTTTCTATGATGTTAGATGGGGTAGCTTTCAAAACTACATAACATTAAAATTTTATGTCCATTTTTGTAGTTTTTAACCGATGTTTAAATATACTCTGCAGAGATGGTTAAAGTAAATCCGTCCGTCCTCCGTCTCCCTCAATTTCGCTAAAATGTTCACTACTGAAAGATGTTTCTTGTAAAACATTCAAAGTAATAAACATAAAATAAAAAATTAGTGGTTGGTGACATGGTTACCTTGACCAATTGCTTCCCATTATTTCGTACATGTGACAAATTTTAAAAAATAACATTTATTAAAATTAACGAGGCCGTTTGGTGTTTCGCCATAGTTGTTTTTTTAGCTAAGTGGTTGCATATTTGTAGCCGTAGAAGCTTTTGGGTGTATGCTCGCACCTATCGAGCAAAACGGATGACCGAGTTATGACATAATGCACTCGGACGACAATTCGTGTTGGTCTGAATTCGAGGTGTATTAAAAGGGCAGTTAGACGGCGTCAAAAATATCGCATTCTTGGAAATCAATAGCATATTATTTAAAGGTGGGAGCAACTCAATTTGATTGACATTCGAAAAACTTGCATTTTCAGTAAATTAAATCAATTTCATTAAATAGAAAACACGAATTACAAAATAATTATTTAAAAAGACCGCATGATTTATTTGTCATTATTTATCTTTGTTATTGTTTAAATTGCACACTAACAATTGGAATTTTTTTATGTTTTAGGTTAATCTAGAGTCATCTTTAGTAATTGGGATTGGTGGGTATGTTATGGATGTTTTTTTAATAACATTTATTGTTAAGTATTTTAAAAAGTCAATCATCATCTTGCATTGTTTGTTAACTTTAGAAGTAACTTACTAATAACAAATAGTTGAAGGAAGACTGAGGATATTTTTTCTATTAAAACAAAATGTTTTGCCACTAAATCTGTTGTTTTTGCTTTCTTTATGACAGTTATTTTGTATTGTTCAAGACCTAAGTTTGAACTGTAACTCTGACATAGGCGGTCTCAAATACAGTTGAGAAAAGAGAATGGTTAGAAGCGTTACCTTTGTGAGAAATACAATTTACTACAGAAACAACAACAGGATACAGCAGTAAAAAAGTAAAAGTCGATAAAAAGCTTGATCTCCGATATTCAAGATTTTTAATGCCTAAAGTTAAATCCTTATGGTTACTGAATATGCGCATTCTCTTTCGATGTAGACAGATGAAACACGTCCTTAGAGAAATAAATAAACTATTAGAAAGTGGAAGTGTTGTACACAAATCCAAGTGATAGTCACATGGAACAACTTTGTTCTCTTTTGTTCAAAGTGAAAGAAAATCAGTTTTGAAAAGGATATTTTTATCGCTTTAGTTTTTAATATACAGAATGTATTGTCACTGGTAGGCTTTTTAGCAAATTTTGCAATTATTACTTGAAGTAAAAGTATCAGTGTAACTTTTGTTAAACTTTAGTGTTTACTTATTATTTACAATCCTTCGTATTTTTAAAACCACATGCTTGTGTATTTCATTTTCAGTGCTTCAAATAGTGGTAAAACGACAGTGAGCCACAAATTAATTGATTACTTCAAGTCACTTAATATCGAAGCCCAAATATTCTCGATGGACGATTATTATTGGGTAATAATAAGACATTTCTTTTTTTGATGTTTTTTAAACAAAAATTAATAGTAAAGGTCATTTATATAAAAGTACATTCAATTGAGGAGTACGATTATTGTTATTACTATTATTATTATTATTATTATTATTATTATTATTATTATTATTATTATTATTATTATTATTATTACTAGTTAGAATGTATTCTTATATTCCATGAGTTTATTTGAAGATCATAACATTACATGACTAATTGCACTTGGCTTAAATTAATTTACTTTATTTTCAATATAATTAATGTTGCTGATAACGCAATGACGTAATTGGAAAAAAAGAAAATGTTAATTTGAAATTGTATCTTGTGTATAAAAGTTGTTTCACACGTCATAGAAGATAAGGTTATTTTATCACAGTGTGTTCAGTAGTTTATAAATATTGAACTGTGTATTTTGGGATTACTTCAAACGTAAATATTATTTAGGTGTAATTTATTTTAAATAAATAAGATTTAATTTTCTTTATAAATATAATAAAATTAAGTGTAAGAATTTATAAAAATATAGTGTAATCGTTTAGGTAGCAGTAAAATTGCCAACATTTTTATTTAACCTTAAATTATAAGGCGATGCTTTAGAGCATGTAACATTTAATAAAAACAATGCTTTCATGTATATGATTGTAAAGATAACATAATTTTAAAATAAATATAATTTTTATTCATATAATAACAAAAGTTTTGAATAGCAAAAAAGTTACATTTGTTCAATTGCTTCCAGACAATACAAAACTTATAATTGTTTTTTTCCATAATTTTAAAATACACTGCAAAAGGCTTAAGAAATGAAAATATTTAGTTAAGAAAATGTATTATGAAATACAAAGTCAAATTCTACAACATTAGTGTAAAACACTGAGGGATTTTTATTTTGAACGCTTAGAGGACATTATGCAAAGCAATTAATTTTTTCAATATTATAATTGTATGACTTTTAATATCAATTTTTATATATACATACATATTTTATGATATAATTTATTTTTAAGTAAGTAATGTGCTCTTTTCACTTTTTTAAAATGTCTAAATTCTCATTTATTCTTAATTAGAATTTTATGATTCTAATGGTAAAAAATGTTACTTTTTATTTATTTTTATTTTGGTAAAATGGAGATACACTTGATATAATACACATTCATATGCCTCTTCTTTCCAGACAAATTATCAATTTTACGACACCCTTTCCATTTAACATTATGTCAGTATATAAGGAGTCTATACCATATTGTTTACCGTTATGATACATTATAATTAGGACAAAATACATTATAAAATTATGACATTGTATTTCTTAAAGATAATGCATTATTGTAATTGTCATTAAGTTTTAATTAACAAAAATTTAATCAATCGATTTTTCATTAAAAATATTTTACACTTTTGCCTACTTTTCTCATTGTCAGTAGTCACAATCGCCCATATATATTGGGTTAGAGATTTTTACAAAATCTCATCCTTCTGGCACTTCACACTACTTCATTCTCATTGGTTTGATTTTATTAGCCAAAAATTTTTCAGTGCAAAAAGAACCTCCCTTAAGTAATGTTACGAAATCTAATTAATGACACTGCATTGATTTTGACACGTGTCGGTCTACATACTGTAGTTAAAAGTAATTTTAATTTGTCAAATTATTAGAGACCCATTATTATTTGAAAATAAATTGATTTCAGTTTTATTTATATAAAACACATGTTTTTTATGTTCCTTCCATTTAAACGCAAAAATATACCCTTATTAGTCCTAAAAAATTGAATAAGCATAATTATAGATAACATTTTGAAGTATTAAGCACAAAAATCAAACATGCAGTAAGAAAATAGTTTTAAATTTTGATAAAATTTGGAACAATTTTGCATTTAAGAAACTGAACAAATAACACAATTGACGCTTATTAAATATTAGTTCGAAGTATGTGTTGTAATTATGCGCATCCTCGAATGGCTGCGCCACTCTAATTTACCATGGTGTGTATGTATATGTTGTATGTACCTCGATTGATGTATTCAAGTTTATTTTAATTAATAAATAAAGTATATTGATGCCTCAACAACAATTCAAAGTAATCGTTATGTGTATTAACTTTGATTTTGTGTTTCACTTATATAGCACTTAATTGCAATTTTGTAATCAGATCAATTCAAGATTCTTTATATTAAAAATTGATGTTTTAGAATGAAAATAGTAAACACCACGTTCGCGATCCAATCACCAATTGGCCTAACTATGATTGTAAGTCCTATTTATTATTTTGTTGGCATTCTGACAGTCTAGTTATTCATCTTCAATAATGGTAATATTTCTTTTCCCGCTTTGGTGGATGGGTGCAAGCATACATTTAGGATATGTAAAAGAACTTTTAAGGTACACGTACACCATATGTAGCCGTTCGGCTAAAGAAAGCAACCTTGACAGATAATTAGGTCGTTGCATTATTTGTGAACAGTAGTACCGTCACAATAATTCCATTTATACACTATATGAAGGGTTTTACTCATATTAAACCATAGTAATTGATATGTTCTACGAATACCAAACTAATCAAGAAGGGACTGCGTCATACACACACATTATTACTAATTAATTAAATACATCATTTTGATAATTGAAATATTTTTAGTGTTGTTGAGATAAGCAAAATAATTTCTTGGCTGTTGTTACAATTCATTTATCACTATCATCATCATTATCGAGAATAAACACTCTTCACCGGTTATTATCTTGCAAAATAATCCAAGTTATAAAACATTAAGTTTACAAAATGCACTTGATAAACGACACTCGAGGAATGCTGACTTTAAATCTTAATTATATCTGGAATCAAACTCTTTCAATGATCTCTATTAACTGCGAAGTGTAAGCAGTCGAACGCTCAATTAAATCATTTATTTAGATGAAGAAATTTAGCATAAATAAAACGAATGAGTTCATATACTACAATGTCCGTCCAAATTATTCGATGATTACTCGCTCTTCTTTTCAATCCGCGTAATGGTTGGGTTGGACAAATGGGCTACTTTCGTAAAACATGACCAATCCATTTTAGTAGTTTTTTTTTATTGTATTAGAAATACATGGTTAATTAATGTTACGTGTGCTACAAATACTTGAAAATAATTGAAATATTTGATTAGTTATTAGACGTTTGCATTTAGCTGAAGATAGAGAGAAAAACTATATGGAACTCAAACATTTTTGCTCAAATTGAACAAGCTTTTTGCAAACATATAGTAGAATAGAACTCAGGAAACTCTAAAAATATTCTAATCTTTTGGTTTTAATAGAAATATTATTTTTATTCCATAAAGATTCCCGAAATCTGTTGCAGAGAGGCGAATACGACGCCGGATTTCTGAAGAGTTGGATTCTTTGTTTTCAATAACAGGCAGTTTATTTATTACAGTTTAATTTCTTTATGCATGTTTATAGGAAGGTTGTTTGACACATTACTTTATTTATTTAACAATTGCAAACATAATTGTCTATTTAAGGATTGTGCGTGCATAACCTTACACAAGATTATAAAATAGAATAACAATATGTAAAATTGTTTGTCATGAATAAAAGTTGTTTAACACGTTATGGAAGATAAGATTGATTTACAACGATGTGATGTATAAATATTGAGCTATGTATTTTAAGATTATTTCTAATGTAAATATTTTTAAAGTTCATATTTTTAATAAAAACTTTTAAACTTATTTTCTTTTAAAAAAACCATAGTTTAATGGTAAAAATTTATAAAAATATAGTGTAATCGTTTAGGTAGCAGTAAAATTGCCAACATTTTTATTTAACCTTAAATTATAAGGCGATGCTTTAGAGCATGTAACATTTAATAAAAACAATGCTTTCATGTATATGATTGTAAAGATAACATAATTTTAAAATAAATATAATTTTTATTCATATAATAACAAAAGTTTTGAATAGCAAAAAAGTTACATTTGTTCAATTGCTTCCAGACAATACAAAACTTATAATTGTTTTTTTCCATAATTTTAAAATACACTGCAAAAGGCTTAAGAAATGAAAATATTTAGTTAAGAAAATGTATTATGAAATACAAAGTCAAATTCTACAACATTAGTGTAAAACACTGAGGGATTTTTATTTTGAACGCTTAGAGGACATTATGCAAAGCAATTAATTTTTTCAATATTATAATTGTATGACTTTTAATATCAATTTTTATATATACATACATATTTTATGATATAATTTATTTTTAAGTATGTAATGTGCTTTTTTCACTTTTTTAAAATGTCTAAATTCTTATTTATTATTTTTAATTACAATTTTATATTAATATTGATAGAACATGTTTTTTTTATGATTACTACTAAATGCTTTGGTAATGTTGCAAAACTAACTAGTAATACTGCATTTATTTTGACACCGAACCGATTATATATATAGCAAACATCAGTTTACTAATGTTACACAAGATATCTTTAAAAAACGAAATATGTTTATATCATTAAAATGTACATGTTAAGGTTGGCAGTAGTTCCTCGTTAATATCTCAATGGATATAAATTTGAGTTTCATCGCACGGTGTCGTCTTTTTTTTATGCTTTGTGAAATGTCCACATGCTGAAAAATGTACTTGATACCAAACATGTAAGTTTCAAATTTGGAAAATGGAATATATATTGAATGTAATACATTCCAAGGTATGCAATCTGTCGATTGGAATAAACTCATGTGTGATGTTCGCAATTGGACCAATGAAACAAGTCATATTGCAAATTCCGTTCTCATCATTGAAGGCATACTTGTATTGAATCATGAGTTTGTGGTTTTGTAATGTGTGAATTATGTTATATTTTAAAATTTGAATTATTTGTCTATGTAGAATTGGGGGATTGACAGTTCTATTTATTATTATAAAAGTGACAGATGCTATACAAAAATGCACTTCAGTGTATAAAACGGACAATCATTTGCTTAATATTATATATATATATATATATATATATATGAACTGGAATATTTGTAGTAGTTGCAGAGTTGGCTAGAATGCTAAACTTGTAGCTAGGTTGATATGTGTTCGAGTCTCACTACCTGAATGCACATAATGTATTTAAAGTTTTGCTTTAAAATATTCAGTCGCACTTTCAAACTTATTTCTACCTTAAACTAATTAAGTCTCTTTTTATGAACTTCAATCTAACTCCTTTTGGGTTTAGTTGTAACTATTTTTTTAAAATTGTTTGTAATAACTGAAGAGATTATACGATATAAAATGAATTTCCAGTTTATTTACATTACTATTCCTATTTGGGACCATAAGTGATTTAATGAGTAAATTTATATAAATTACATAATTTTACATTGTTCTGTACGCAAATATATTTCTTCATTGTAGAGAATTGAGAAATACAATGCATATGAAGGTTTTTATAAAATTAGATTATGAATGCATGCACGAACGGCGCAGGTAAGTACATTTTATATCAAAATTCCAATGATGATTATTTTATTGTACTTACTTTTATTTTTTATTGCAACAGAAAAGCTTTATTGGTATTGCGTTTTCATTTGTTTAGTACTTTTTAATGTTTGTTCACTTTTTAAAATGTTTTATTTAATATTTTGAGTTCATTGATTATTCAATGATTTCTCCGTTTTATTTAATCACCCACTTTTATTTACTAGTTGTTTATTTAGACGTTTTTGTATACATTTTGTCACAACATTTTTCAATGTTGTACGTATGTTGTTTTAATAAAGATTGAAATGCCTTGTAATAACAACCAAAGGTTTTCGGTCATTTGGTTTTACATGTGGCTTGGTAATTTTGTCACCTATGTTTTCAAGTTATTTTAATTATCCCAATTACTGAATAAATGTTTATTTGTTGAAAAGTGCTTCCTGTATAAAACACTCAATCGATAAAAACCAACACAAATCTTATATATATATATATATGATAAAAACCAACACAAATCTTATATATATATATATATATATATATATGTATATATAACTAGTAAGTTCTTTTTATAAAATCTTACTTTCATTAATTATTATTATTTACATATATTTATATTTTATACTAGGAAAAGGGTATATAACGCAGTGGATCCTCCGAAATATTTTGAACAGTATATTTGGCCTAGTTATTGCAATTCATTGAATGAGTTGGAATCCTTGAAAACATTTATAAGTATTTTTAATATTTTTTTTATTGGTATAGTATTTTTAAAACATATATTCTCATAATGTTTATCAATTTATTAATCTAACGTGGTACCAATGATTTTACAAATCACATAAAATGTATGTTTAATTATTTAATTTTAATTTTATTGTTAAAATTTAGAAAATATAAAAAATATTACAGGTTGTTGACGCTAAGCAGTTACTGTGAAATGACTGTTGATAATACATTTTTTACACACAAAAATATACACAAGGTAATTTTGGTTTCTCCCAGCGGAAGCACAGCAATCTAGATTGACTAGATTTCTATTAGCACAAAATGGCGATATTCTTGGCAAGATATACGTGCATATCGAGGTGCAGATGTTGGTTCTGATCACAAGCTTGTTGGAAATTTTTGTTTAAAATTAAAGACAATAGAAACCACAAAAAGTTATTTCCATTTTCATGCGAGAAACTTAGGCGGCCAAATGTTTCTAACCGATTTTACGATTTGTTATAAAAATACATTTCAAAATTTGAAACGGGTAAAAATGTCTTATTAACAATAGAAATTGTTTTAAAAAACAATTACAGACCATACAACAAATGTGTTAGGTAGATGATGTGGCTCTACCAAGAATATATGGATTTCATCAGTCTCTTGGAATCTAATTGATCTCAGAAAGAAAACAAAATTAAAATTATATCAATCTAACAATGCCGTTATTTGGAAAATACTTGATGACAGTTATAGAACCTTAGATCAACACTCTAAAAAAAGTTACCCCAATGACGAAAATGATTGGTTAGGAAGCAAATGCAAAGAAGCAAATACGGCAGCAGCGAAAAATGATTCCAAGTCTCAGTATAAACCTGTGAAACATCAGTCTGGAGTTGGAAAGAGCACCAATATTCTAATCAAAGGAAAAGATTATTGTTTACTTCTAACAGATAATGAGCAATTGTTCAGATCATTTTAAAGAAATAATTAATTAGTCCACACCAAATACCCACATAAATTTTGATAACAATGTAGGGATGAATGTGATTTAATAACCGGAAATATGTATTAATGACATTTCTGTAACTGAAGTAATCCATGCAATTCAAATGTTGAAAAACTATAAAGTTGGATGACTTGATACGGTAACAACAGGGATGCTTAATACATGGAGGTGACGTTGTATTACGCGAGCTTGCTCATCTATTTAATGTTATATGACAGTGTACAAGTTCCAAATGATTGGTAATAAGGAATAATTGTTACTATTCCCAAAAAATAATGTCTTAACGATTGCAATAATTGGCGTGAAATAACCCTATTTTCTGTTCTTGGCAAGGTGTTTTGCAAACTAGTTTTAAACCGTTTAACTAGTGCGGTAGATAAACATTTTTGAAAGCAATAAGCAGGTTTTCGAAAAGGTAGAAGTTGTACTGAGCAAATAATCACTCTCCGTGGTATTATTGAACAATGTCAAGAATTTCAGCAATCACTTATAGTCCATTTTATTGATATTATGAAAGCTTTTGACAGTTTTTATTGATAATCTTTGTTGGAAATCGTCAAACATCACGGAATATTGTTAAATTATGTGAATGTAATGCGTTCGTTATACCACAATTTAATAATTAAACAAAAAGTGGTTCGAAATTATCACAGAACTATCGTTTTTATTTCTACTGATAATTGATTTCTTTATGATTCAGTTAATAAATAATTCACCTTATGAGATTAAATGGAACTATAGCGGTTTAATAGATTTGAACTTTGCAGATTATTTTGGTCTACTCAGTGAGACACCAGAAATGATGTAAAATATGATAACACTCTCGTGTTGGTCTACAGATTAACTGTTCAAAGACAAAAGTGTTGTGCACAAAGTCAAATGATTATTTTCCCATCAAAATTAATGGATAAAATATTTAATTCGTTGATTCTTGCACATAACTGGGAAGAATTATTGGTAAAGACGGAAAAACCGAAATTGATGTTAAAGCTGGACTTGGAAAGGTAATGTCAAGTTCGCCTAAAGACAAAACTTTGTTTGTACACAACAATAATTATTCCTACGGCAATATATGAAAGTGAAACGTGGAAGAGAACAGACAAGATTGATAATATTGTTGATGTTTTTTTATCGCCAGTGTATTACAAGTATTTTAAAACAATAAACTTATGAGAAGAACTGACTTTCGTCTCCTACATTATATTATTACAATTGAACAAAGAAAATTACTTGGTCGAATTCTATCTTTACCGCCCAATGACCAGAACAGTTTTGGAGTGGACAATTAATGATGGCAAAAGAAAGACTACAGAAAAGTTAGCTAGAAACTATTTGGAGAGATCTAATTGAAATGGGATCAAATCAAAATGTTCGAAAATATGAGATCATTTTGTTGTCCCATGTTTATTTTTTAAATTACAGAACTTTGTTGTTGTTTTTTCTCTGCTACTTTTGTCTCATATACTTTTTTAAAACATAATAATAATAAGAACATTTTAGTGCTATTTTTAATGAATAATCATTTATAGATGTTGTGAAAATATGTAGTTTGCTACAGTAGTAGCTTATTTTTTGGGTTGAAGTGTTTAAGGTTTAAACTTCTGAGATGGCCGTCTTTCTAGATTTAAACAACCCAAGAGTATTAAAGAACAACGTAGAACAATTAGTGGCCCACTTAGTTATATGTTATTTCTACGCCGCTAAGATTTCTAGTTGCCAGGTTTTGTTTAACGAACGACTAATTTTGATTATTTATCATACTGTGGTAAGATATTTTAATTTTACTATTTACCTATATCTGTTAAAACGTGGACTTACGGCAATTTGTTGACAAATTTGTTGACTATTGAAACTTACAAACTACAAATTCAAAATAATTATAAGTTGCTATAATTATAACATACTGTAACCAATATGCAATACCATTAGTTTCTATTATTATATTATTTTTTCAATTTTTAGATTTCGTTGATGGAAATGTTTCATGGGATATGGTCTCCAATCAAATTAAAAAAATAATCAACATGAGTTTAACAGATTAATGTAAAATACCGAAACGTTTTAATTTTATGGAGAAATAAATATTTATGGATAGGTTATATACGTCTATATATGCACACACACATACACACACATACACACATATATATATATATATATATATATATATAAAGTTTTACAACTTTAAATTTTTTACGGGAAACATCTTTTAGCTTTGAACATTTTAGGGGAGCCGAATGTGGGCCCGCATTTGGTACCGGTGGTGGAGATCGAACTCATGCTCACCCAGGATTGAGCCGAGCGCCATACTCTAGACCACCCCGATATAGTACCAATAATATTTCAAATATAATTTAAAAAGAATTGAGGTTTATTATATAATATATAATACTATTTTTTGAACAAAATATAATTCTAATTTCATTGTTATATAGGATTACTAATAGAAAATGCATTAATTGTTAACACCAACAACAGTTAATAACATAACCACTTTTCTATTAATTCCAAATCTGCATAATATCCCGAACAATACCTTTCTATTCTTAACAGTTTGTGCAGGCGTTTAGGAATTTGGCATTTTAACGACTTTAATGATACAGTCCCAGCATAAAACTTAGGATTATTTTGAACACATTTCTAATCACCTTTTTTTTCAATCGAAGTGTGGACAAGTCATAGTTACAAAACGTGAGATTGCGCTACGATTTATATCAATAGCCTGTCCAAACCAACGGAATTTTTGTTATTGCGATATTGATGATAGAAGAGTGTAAAATTAGAGGTTATTTTTAATTTGGTAGCTGTTGATATTTTCTGTCCAATTTTCTGATATGGATGATACGAAATAGGTGTTGTGCCAGATGCGTCCGATACATATTTTTCAAAATTATTGAATTATGATCCATGATTTAGTAAGTGTTTAGATTTCAGTATTATTGTTACTTTGCAAACTGTTGAAGAGAAAATGTTTATATTAGTGTTAAGATAAAGGTGTTTTTATCTCAAGTGGATTTGAAATTTATTAAACAAACTCGATTATTTATTTAATTAGAAATAATTAGAGAAATGTAATATCTAAATTTCTTTACAATTAGTAGCACATTACCATTTAGTAGAAATTTTGCATCAAGAACTCTAGACGATATAGTCTAATATTTTTGGAATTTATCATATTTACCTGAATTTTTAATACGGAAGTCTGGTGCTACTACTGCTGACCTTTTTTCAGTTAAATTAACATTATTGACAACCCAATCCAAATTGATAATTGATATTACATTAAGATACCCTCCTATTGTAGAGATACCTTCGAAAAAATAGCATTAATTATGTAGTTTAACGTAGCGTTGACGGACTCTACCGTAAACTTTAAAAGACTTTGAAGCTCACATCTTGCAAACACGAATTGCAGCAGTTGGGTGTTTGCACATATCGTGTAGGACGTTTATATGTTTCAATGGAATTTTATTGCATAATATGGTGATTTATAGTCGTTCTTGTTTTAAGAGTAATCTACAAACGTTGCATACATAGAACGTTAAAACTTTACCAGAAATTTTACAATCTGTTGATTTTTTTTTAATTTGATCAACGCATCCTATACCAAAATAAAAGCCAGTTTGATTATGAATGATTTTCTTTTTCCTGGGCAAATCCGTTTAACTACAGTTAAAGTCGTAATTTTGGCAGTTATCTAAAGTAAACTGATGTTCTTGTAGTTAGCAAGTATTTACCTGTTTTCTTTCTTTGTAAAAGGAAACAATGATAGCATGATGTCATAGAACACTGGTTTGTTGTCTAGAAATCCGTTATGGTACCATAGAGATTTTTAAT
The DNA here is from genome assembly GCA_025895645.1 of Cardicola forsteri. Classification (NCBI taxonomy): domain Eukaryota; kingdom Metazoa; phylum Platyhelminthes; class Trematoda; order Strigeidida; family Aporocotylidae; genus Cardicola; species Cardicola forsteri. The sequence goes on from JAKXYG010000004.1 coordinate 1,631,265, forward strand.
ATACCGCAAAGGACCATAGGTGAAGACATAGAGACATTCCATTGAAATCGATGGCTTTTCTAGTTTTGGGTCTTTAGAAAATGAGATTGGATTGATTTGGATCTAGCATATACTGGTTTTTTAACGAACATGTGATTTTAAAACGGTTTAAAGTCTAGTTAAAATAGAAAAACCAATTTTTATTTAAAATTTTTAATTAATCTAATTTTTACTCAGTTGTTATGGCACAAATAATCAATTATTTATTTAAATTTTGCTACAACCATCATGGTAAGCAGAAACTTGTAGCTCATCTGTTTCAAATTTTTAATATATTTTGTTTACCTTCATATTTTTGAAATTTTGCGCGAAATACAGTTGTTATATGTTTCCATGTTTTTATTGCTTCTGCATAAAGATAACAAGCATTAGTGGATTACCAGTTTGGGCCTTTATGTAAGTTAAACGAGGAAGCGCCGAATTAGTCGTATTATTTTTTTGTTTCAGAATGTTTCAAAATTGGTTTATTTCTCTACCCCAATCCAGAGTAACAACATGTTTTGGAAAACTTGTTAACGCAGTTTTGGTTTGTAAAAAGAGTGTAGCCCGAAGAAGTAATACCGGATCCAGCTTCTATAATCAAAATAAGAAAAAACTAGTAAATGATCGTTATTGTTTTCACATCCTGTTTGACAAATGTTGCGCGAGAATTCTTGATTGCACTAAACTGATGTTTGTTTATTATAACGCAATCAATTTAACACAAAAATCTACCACAGCCTGAACAAAAATTTATCAAATATTTAACGAAGAATTTAAGAGATGTGTTTGTGAAAACTATTGCATCTAGTCACAAATTTATTTAATCTATCTGTTTTTTCAAATTTATTTAAGGACTGATTTACATTTCCTAACATACTAATAATAATCAATAATATACTCTGCCGTTAAAATTTCCTTAAATAAAAACAATTTGCAATAATATTTTAAAACAGTAGTTCAAATCTTATAGTTGCTTATAATTTTTACCCATTTCTTTTTCTGCTTTAATAATTAGTGGGAACGTAAAAATTGACTACGGCCATTGTGTATTTTGATACTTAAAAAACATAAACTCTAATCATGATAATATTTCAGTAATTAACTATTTATTTATTTTTACTGTTATTGACTTATATAGTTAATAGGACCAAACAAAATGCTATCCCATAAAGTGTTGGATTTAATGCATAAGTTGATAGAATAAGCATTAACGAAAATGGTGAGGGTGCAGGAAAACGAAACAGTTGTGAACATATCATTTAAATAATAAATAAATGCACTGTATGTAGTTTTTTAGTTACTAAATAATTTTTGTATTATGCAATACAAAATTCGCAGTAATCAATGTGATTTCTCTTTTGCACGCTGTTGATATAGTCATGTTTGGTCTTATATTTGACATGTAATCTGATTTATGTACACAATTCCTAGTTTATTTCTTTTTTTTTAATTTTTCTGCATAAAAATAACTAAATCAATTTTTTAGTATTTACAATCAAAAATTATTTTGTACTAATTTTTAATGCTGTTATTATTAGGCTGTGTGTAAACTTATTCCGTAATAAATTCTTTTTAAAATTAAATATATTTTTGCTAACATTTTGGCACAATTTTATTTTAAAAAACATTTTAATTTAAATTTTATTAATCATGTTTTGTTATATAGCATTTAAAAATTATTTAAATAAATGGTTATTTGTAATTTTAAACAAGTTTCGAATACTTTCGTTGACTAAATGACCATTCGATGAAGATTTGTGAGTTGATCTATTTATTTTATTACTTGAATTAAAAAAATCGTATCTATTTAGTTTGCTTAATGGACTAGCATAAGTGGAATCAGGAGAGCATCTAGGAAATTTTGGAACAATAGTATCGGTGGATGTTGTCGATAACGATGAATGTAATCGCATATGATTTTTAGACATATTCATATCATCGTCTTTAAATGTTTTTGATAAATTTAATTGTCTCACATTTTCTTCTAATTGGATCAATTTATGACTTGATAATGCCAATCTGTCACGAAGCTCTTCACACTCACGTGTAAGCTAAAAATTAAATAATATTTCAAAGAACTAACTGCAGACTTCTCATTTTGTAATTTAACATTTTGTTTTTCATAATCTAATAAAGCATTTTTATAATGTACTTCAAAATTGCGATTTTTTTCTTCTAATTTAAAATTAACGTATTCATAAAACTTTATTTCTTGAATTTTTTGAAAATTGTAAAATTCAATAGCTCTGCGACAAATATCAAAAATATTTTCAGGTGTCTGGCCCATTAATATCATACTACGTAATTGTTCACATGGTTGTAAATCAACCTTTTTATTAAATAAAACTACATTACTTCAATAATATCATAATTTTCTTTTAATTTTGTACGACAAGCTGGACACTGATATGAACCGTCTAAAAGTTCTGTTTTAAGCGGACTATGTGAAAGACAAAAAATATGTTTACAAACAGTAGCAACAGCATTAATTTTTAAAGGCTGTCTGCATTTTCTATAATTACAAATAGACATAACGAAAACGTATAACTCAATTTAAAATATATTTAATGTTTTTAAAACAAACGTATATTATTATATAAATAAATATAAACAATAAATTGTAAAATTTTTATATATTTAATAATTATAAACTTTAAAATATTTTTAAAATAATTTTATAAGGCTTAGACTAATGTTTTTATTTTTGTACAAAGGTACACACTTTATTATTAATTCAGTGCGTCATAAGAAAATTTTAGCAAAATTAAATGCGATTTTGTATTTAATTTTAGTAATACCAGTCTATCCTATGTCCACTCAATTTTGAGTTCGTCACTATTGTTTTAAAATTTTTATTTTCAGGTTTCAGGTTTGTACAAGAGTTAAATAGGAGGAAAACTCCTTTTAATACTCTGTTCAGGGTATCAGGTATCAATAAAAATAAAAAATAGTTAGCAGAAAGGAAATAAAAAATTAGGTAAACTTAAGAGGGTAATATTTATCGTACGCCAATTTGAACGCCTAAAGGGATGGGGCTAACACAATATGTGGGGGCAGATTGTTCCATGCAGTGATAACCCTAAAGGAAAAATAATAAAGACCTAGTCGGGATTGAACTCGCGGCTTGGAAAGCTTGAGTGGGTGTCCTCTACGGGAATCATGGGAGAAGGCAAATATATGCTTAAACTGGGTAGAGTTTATGAGTTTGAAGACTAAAATTAGGTCGCCCCCGAGTCTTCTATTTTTTAGTGGAAAGAGACGAAGAGTTTTTAGTCGTTTAGGGTAAGGAAGACTCTTGAGGGTACGCGGGAGTCTAGTGAAGCTTTTTTGAACTTTGTCAAGTTTAACTATGTCGGCCCTTAGGATAGGCGACGTTACTTGAATACAGTATTCGAGGTGTGGGCTAATGTATAATTGATAAAAAAAGTCGGGTACAGCTAGCTGGAATATTTCCTAAATTACGCCTAAAACATTTCATAAGACGATAGCAGGTTAACGATGCTCTATTATGGTGTGACGAGAAGCTAAGGAAGGGATTGAAAATTACACCAAGATCTTTCACCGTGTCAATCTTAGTAATAGTCTGAGTACTAGGGACAGTGTACCGGTTTCCTGAAGGTTTCCCAAATGAGAAATAATTACATTTAGAAATATTCAGGAGAAGTGCATTGTCCATAGACCACTGGTAAATGTTAATAACATCCTGTTGTAGTTGTTCGGGGTTAGAGCCCCAAATTTTGACATCATCAGCATAAAACAGGATGTCAGATTAAACAACTGTAGGCAGATCATTAATATAGATATTAAAAAGGAGGGAACTCAAAACTGATCCCTGAGTAGATCCGAGAGGGAGAGGAGGCTGCACCACCTAATTTGACACAGAACTTACGATTAGTGAGAAAGTCACGTATCTATTTTAGGAGCGAAGGACTTATCCCAAAAGCTTTTAGCTTACCTAGCAAAGCTGAATGCGGAACTTTATCAAAAGCTTTGCAAAAGTCGAAGTAGATTACATCGACTGATGATGACCGATCCAGCATGCCGGTAATGCTCTTAGTAAACATCAATAGATTGGAAAAACAGGATCTCCCAGGCATAAACCCATATTGAGCTGGATTAATTAAGTTATTCATTGAGATAAAATTAACCCAGTGGGATTTAATAATTTTCTCTAAAATTTTACTAGAACCGGATAAAATACTAATCGGCCTGAAACTTTCCGGCTTAAACTTGTAAATAGGCCGAATAAAGGCGAGTTTCCAAATAGCAGGTAATTTACCAGACTGGATAGAGCGATTAAAAATATGAGTAAGGGGAGGGGCTAGTTCAGAGGCAAATTCTTTAAGAACTCTCGGGAATAGTTCGTCTGCACCTCGGGATGAAGATTTAGGATTGAACTAATACCTTTAAAAAATATACTAACCTTGTTTTATAATTTAATCGTTATTATAATATTATAAAAATATTTGTTTTTTATAAAGAAAAATTAAAATAAAATTATATGTTGTAATTTATATGTTGTAATTTTTTTTTACATCAACAAACTATAATAGTTTATTTTTACTTAGTTTTAATTAGTGTTGTAAAAATTATTAAAGTATTTTTTTTTTATATTTAATTTAGTTTTCACACTGATTAATGCGAACTTTGCAATAAAATGTGTGTAGCGGTGAAAATCGACGAAGATATTTCGAAGTCACAAATAATAAGCAATATTATTTTATTTTATCAAAAATTAACTTTTAATTTTTGGCAATTAATATTCTTCGAATATTGACTATTTTTGTTTGAATATGTCAACGGTACATACCAGTGTCAACGGTTATAAAAACAATTGTTTACACTGGTATGTACCACGCCGTTAGACACTTCCGTTTTCCCACTGCCATTCGAATTTCAATCGCTTCCATTTTGGTTTTCGTTTGTTCTCCCGCGACCCGATCCTGTAAACTTTCGTAATAAACGTTTTTCCCGTCAATTTTTGCGTTATTTTTTATTATTTTACGTAATCAGTCAAGACGTATGATATTGGAAGAAATAGCAACTAGGCCAAAATATACGCAACTTTCGACGACAAGCAACGTTTCTGGTTCCTGCAAACCGCCCCATCTCGCATTTAGTAAAACGAGGCTACATAGCCTGCAAACTGGAGTCAATTCACTAAATGTTATTTAAGATTTACATTATTAAAATTATATTTTTTATTAAATAAAGCATTTTTAATAAAAATTTTTATTTTTTTGTAATATTTTTAAAGTGCATCAAACAAATCCAAATTATTAAAAATTATTAACAGTAGGTAACGGTTTAATTAAACTTTTTTTATTATAACTATTTAGTTTGACATTGCAGATAATTAATATTATTTTTCTTTTTGAATAACAAATATAATATTTTTGTGAATTACAGGTTATAGGTTAATACACGAGTTGAGTATGAGTAAATCTCATTTTGATCCTCGGTTCTATTTATCGATAATATCAGTAAGATTTAGGAAAAAATATGAAATAGATGGTGAGGTACAGGGGGATTAGTCATAGAAAAAATATTTGAAATTAAGATAAAGTCAAGGTAGATAGTAAAAATTAGTAATTATAGAAAACGAGTAAAAATTAGAAATATACGAAAGTAATAATAGAACAAGTTACGTGTTACAATGCAAAAACACTGCAATAATCTTCAAAAAAGAAAAAAAGAGAAAAAGATGAATAACGCTCCAATGGACGTGTAGCATGACGCGCGCTTTACCTCGCGAATCAACTGTATTTATTTAAACACTCTAGGTCAGGATAAAGGATAATTCACGAGATTAGTAGGAGAAACTCCTTTTGATCCTCGGTTCTGAAATATCAATATATCTGAGGGAGGGAAAAGAGTAAAACTGGGGAAATATAAATAAAAGCTAAATGAAATTAAGAAGGGCATGCTTATCATAGCTTGCTTAAAGGAATCAAGGGTGGGGGCTGAAATAATATGGGATGGCAAATTATTCCAAGCGGAAATGACCCTGTGGGAGAAATAACAACTACGGAGACGGGTACAGGCTCTAGGCTTGGAAAACTTATGCTTATGACCCCTTAACATTACCTGTGAGGGAACGAAAAATAATGCACTACGCCCAGAATGAACTAATTGATACACTAAAATAAGGTCGCCTCGAGTCTTCTATCAGATAACGGAAAGAGCTTTAACCTTTTTAGCCGATTGTTATGATCAACATTATGTAGGATCTTAGGTATTTTAGAAGCTTTTCTTTGAACCTGATCAAGTCTATGAATGTCACGTTTAAGGATAGGGAAGTAACTTGAATACAATATTCAAGATGTGGCCTAATATAGAGCATATATAGAACTGATGGAAATATTCCCTAAAGTACGCTTAAAGAAATTGATCAACCTAAAACCCTTTTGCGCAGCAAGAGTATGATGGGCAGAGAAAAGAAGGGAGGATGAGAAAGTTGCTCCTAAATCTTTAATAGATAGTACCGATGTAATAGGAGAGTCATTTAAAGGAGATGCTCTAAAAATGTTCCCCGAAGGTTTCCCAAAGCAAATATGCTTACATTTTGAGAGGTTGAGAGGGAGCGAGTTTATAGAGGCCCATTCGTGAATGTTAAAAATATCTTGCTGAAGAACCTCAGGGCTGGTCCCCCATATCTTAACATCATCTGCATAGAGCAGGATGTTCGATTTAACTACCCCAGGCAAATCATTAATAAAGATGATAAAGAGTAATGGTCCCAGAGCAGAGCCTTGCGGGTCGTTCAACTATTTTAACATATCTAAATATACGCTAACCTATGTTTGTTTGTTTTCTGTTATTATAATTTATATAAAGAATTAATTAATAATTAAGTCTTATTAATTAAAGAGCACCAGATTTGATTATTATACGTCCGAGTTCTAGTTAAACGTTTGTATAATTAACCTACTTTAATGTTTTTAAGAAAATTGTTACATTTTATAAAAACATTAACAATAAATAATATTTGTTATATTTATACTACCAAATTATATATAAATTATACAAAATAAAAAACATTGATCGCATTAGAAATCACAGTGGTTTCTATTACGTAGTTGTTAACAAAAATTTTTACAAATTATTTTAAATTTATGTTTAAGATAAAATATAAAACTAAAAAAACTAAAAATATAAAACTTTTAACTGTAGCCAATTTAGTTTTTAAATTAAAATTTTAATTAAATAATTTAGCTTTTTATTCTATATTTTTAGTAAATTATTGCTGTGTTAATTTTTTCTTATTTTAATAAATTAATTTTTAATTTTTAGTTTGTTTATTCTTATTATAAATGTTAAAACAAGTAATTGTTTATTAAAAATTAATTTATGTTTATTTATTTAATTATTATTTATTTATTTATTTCTGTAACATGCAGCTTAAAGAATTATCTAGGTCACTTTTTGTGTGATATATCTGGTTTTATCGTGACAACATGTCGTTTTTTAGCAGATTATCTGTCGTCAGTCGCGGTTATCGAAATTTATCACATTATTTTGGAAATCGCCTTGTTTTTAGAAATGATTTCAAATGTATCAACTATGCAATAAAATTTACATATAGCACAAATGCTGAATCTGCTGATTCAGAATTACACACGATTATCAATGACAACGAATGCAGTCGTGGTTCGTTGGATAAAATTGGATTTCAGGCTGAGACTCAGAAACTTCTTAATATTGTTGCACGTTCTTTGTATTCTGATAAAGAAGTACGTGTTTTTTTGTTTAGGGATTTACATTGAAAATGTATGCTTGCATTATTAAGAAGTTGTAAATAAATAGATAATTTAGTATGTAAATTTTGTTTTTAATTGACGATTGTATTTTATGTTTTTGCATTTCATGAATTAAGTGAAAATGTCGCTTTATTTATTTTGAGCTCAATGTAAAATGGTTTTAATGTATTATTCATATTATCTCGTTATACCTTAAAATAAAAGATAGAACCATTTAACAGTTTGACGTGGATTTAGTTGCATATTGAGGTTTAATAGATTGTTTTTAGTTACGGGTATTTCTCATTGGAGAATGATCGCGTTCAATGGTTTTATAAGCATATAAACGTAGAAGGATAACGGAGTTTGTCGGTTAATAGACGGCTACTGTTTACAAAGATTGACTAGATTATATTCATATCTTATCTGAACAAATACATATGGTATACGTGTACTTTTTAAGTATTCTGGCTCTATGATTGCAAGTAACCACCAAGGCAGAAGTACAATTGTACCGCTGTGCATTTATTTTTTGATTTATGCTAATGTGAACGTAGGATGTATTAAATGGAGATGCAAAAACTGGACTATCAGTGTTGGAAATAGTAATCACATTTTTAGAATTGTTAGAATCCAGATTATCGGGGAGTTATTTTCACATTTTCATTTTTTTTCAACTTCGATTAATCATTAATTTACTTTTAGAAATTTTGCAGTGGGAATTTAAGGAGTTTTGTTTAAGTGATTGTGACGTTTAATCGTTAATATTTATTTTCATTATCTTTAATCGGATAAATTAATGTTGTACATATGTATTTGAACATTGATTGCGAGCTATTTTTAAAGTTCTTACGATTGGACTGTTTAATTTTTAAATTTTAACAGGTTTTTGTTCGTGAACTAATATCCAATGCCAGTGATGCTATTGAACGTTTACGATTTTATTTGGCTTCTAATCAATTGATGGAAAGTACTCATCATACGTCAATGCAAATACATATTAAAACTGATGAAGCAAAAAAATTATTAATTATTCAGGATATGGGTATTGGAATGACTAAGGATGAAATGAAAAACAATTTAGGAATTATTGCGTGTTCCGGTAGTCAAGAGTTTGTTAATAAATTAAATGAAAATAAAAATGATTCTATGTCAACGGATATTATTGGACAATTTGGAGTCGGTTTTTATTCTAGTTTTATGGTTTCTGATAAGGTGAGAAATATTAATATTAGATTGTTTTCATTATATATTGAATTATTCGTTTAAAGTTTGAAAATTGTGTTTGTGCGATGTTAAAACCTGAGAAATTATATATATATATATATATATATATATATCAAAGTAAATATTCACCATATGTAGCCGGTTAGGCTTGTGGATCTGTAAACCGGCGTTAACTCTAAAGAAGATCGCCTCATCAATTCCTGTGAACACTGGCGTCGTTGTAAGGAAGTGGTATTTTAACCAAGAAACTTCACTTATCTTTCCAAGTTCAATTCGCATCCAACAACTTTTTGTACAGGAATTCCAGAAGCTATTCAAACTTGGAATTAATGAAGAGATGGTTTTGCCACCGATTTATGTTACAGTATGTTATAATGCACCGGTTATAGTCTAGTTCCGATGATAGTGATTTTTATGACTTTACAACCACACTTGGTAGGTCTTGGGTTAAGAATAAAATAGAACAGGAACTGAGCACACGGAGGTATACCTGTTATTCGGCTTTCTTATACTTGGAAGATGTTTAATCACCTGAAAATTTAATTTAATTTTGATAGAAAACCAAGTGATTTCGTGAAATTTTGGAGAGTAGCATCGACACATGGATTTTATTTTGTAATGAGAATACTTCATTAGTTTATCACGTTTTTCGGATATACAAGATTTTCTTTGCATGGTGATTGGGTAATAACGTTGAGTAATTTATTTTTACTTATGTGATGATTGGACATCGTAAAGCATCCATTCTTTATTTCTTTTCCATAATGTGTGGTTAATTGCTTTAGTTATTAATTGATGGTAGTTAATAAATAAATGTTAAATTTTATTAATTGACTGATAAATTTGTTAATTTTTGGGCGTTACCATCAGTTTTTGACAACTGGTAAACAAATGAACACCATTAGAGTTTTAACAAAACACAGAACCAGCTAATGGCGTAGTTGGTTTTGCACAATATCTCAAATTGGGAATAATAATTGTATTAGATGTGGATTTTTAATGAGATGTTTAATAGTTTTAACGAAAATAATTTTTAAAAATATATTTCAGGTAGAAGTTTTCAGTCGAAGCTTTTTGAATACCGATGCAGATGCTTGTGGTTATTATTGGTCGTCTACTGGTCTAGATGGACAATTTGAATTAGGCGAAGCCGAAAATGTCAACCCTGGTACCAAAATTATACTTCATTTGAAAGATTCGTGTTCTGAATTTGCACAGGAAAGTGCAGTTGAACGCATTCTTCAGAAATATAGCAATTTTGTATCAACTCCTATTTTTCTTAATGGTCGACGAGTCAATGTACTGGAACCGATTTGGATTAAACAACCACAAGATGTAAGCATTTTTTTCACTTTTTACGTCGGTATATATATATATGTATATATATAGAGAGAGAGAGTTACGAACACTAATCAGTATTTCTTTACATAATTTTTTGTTATTAATTATGATTTTAGGTAACCGATGAAGAACACACTGCATTTTATCAATATTTATCTGGTAGTACGTATGATACTCCCAGATATAAATATATGTATAAGACAGATGCACCCCTGAATCTTCGTGTGCTTCTTTATGTACCAAATTGGAAACCTTCAATATTTGATTTAGCTCGAGAAACCAACACAGGTGTAGCTTTGTATAGTCGTAAGGTAAATTTAGCAGTTTTATGGTAATGTATATTTTATATTTTTGCGTAATTATTTTTATGTTTGCATGTTGCAGTTACAAAATTAGAATTTCAAATAATGTCTCCTAACTTTGTTGTTAACTTTCCCCCTCCCCTCATATAGGTTATGATTATGAACCGCACAGACGTCATTTTACCTAAATGGCTGCGATTTATGAAAGGTGTAGTCGATAGTGAAGATGTACCGCTAAATTTGAGTAGAGAATTGTTGCAAGATTCGTCGCTCATACGTCGTATCAATCGTTTGTTAACAGCTCGAGTTATACGATTTTTATCGGTACGTAACTGCAGTACAATGTGTGGTGGTCTTTTTTTATTGGTTATTCTTTTTAATAATTAAAAAAAATTGTGTTTAGTTAGTTCAGAATAACGATTGGGATTGACATAATTGACATAAGTACGCTGAGTTGGTGTATCGAGCTTGCCAACTGCTTCTCGATAAGCAAGCAACTGTCAAGCCCTATTGCCAAACGATTAAATACGGTTTATAATTGGTAGATAAATTTGTTTGCAAACAAATCCAATTCAACTATTCTTTCCATTTTCACTATAACCAATTTTATCCACTAAGTGTGAATGTATCAGATCTCTAATTCACGTTTTAACCTTTAAGACCGCCAACTTTGTTGAAAAACAATCAAATAAGATTTACAATTACGACTTATTTGTAGCTCTGCCAGATGCATAAAGGTTTGGTTGGTGTTTAATTTGTAAAGTATCCAATTTTCTGTCGATTGAAGTTCATCGAGCAATCTACATATATATATATATTATATATATATATATATATATATATATATATATATATATATATATATATATATATATATATATATATATATGAGTGTAACGTTGACGTTAGTTTTCGCCCATGTCAGCCTGTTTGACCAATTAACAACTGGCCTCTGACCTATATAGAGGTTTTAACAGTTAATAAACAAGACGATTAGGCTGGTATTTTTGTGTTCTATATTGAATAATTTCAGTTAACCTTTGATTAGTAAGATTTGGACATCTTAGATTGATTAAGTTTCGTTTTCTTGAAAATTACACTGTTTAGTGGTAAATACTAGTTTAGGGTATAAATCGTAATATAACGCACGTCTTTAGCCACGTTGAGTGTATAGCAGTTCGAGCAACTACAATAATATCGATAATAATAATAATAATTTTATTGTTGATGTTTTGTGGGCTTTTGGTAATTTGGACTACTTTGGGCAATAATAACTGATTAGGGTGTTTATCCCTGATGATTATGATAATAATAATAATCGTCAAACATTTAAGTAGTAGAAACCAAATAAATAAATAAAAATTTAAAAAGAATAATAAAGTATGTGTATGTGTTAAATTAACTTACAGCAACAGGCATCACGCGACAAGGACAAATTCAAAGAATTTCTTCAAGATTATGGACTATATTTGAAAGAAGGAATTGCTCTCGAACATGAACAAGAAGTGCGAGAAGAAATTGCCAAACTTTTGCGATGGGAATCCAGTGCTTTGCCTCCCAACGAAACGACGAGTTTGGAGGAATATTCAAGTCGCATGCGTGCAGGTGAACGGAACATTTACTTCATGTCGACACCGAACCGTAAATTGGCAGAAACTTCAGCAAATTATGAAGCGCTGCGGAAAAAGTCACCCGACACTGAGGTAACGAATGAGAATGTTTCAGTTTTGTTTGAATTCGAGTAATGGCGTCACATGTGGCATGAGGACACCGAAACAAATGTAGGCCAAAGCTTCGTTGTTGTGGACGATATACAGTGGGCTGACTAAATCGGATAAACTTGAAGGGAAAGAAGAAGGATAGACGTGTTAACATAACTAAGGCATAAGATTTGTATCTAAATAAACTGGTGGCAATAATTTCGGGTTCTCGTCAGGGCTTTCGCTAAGATGACGTTTGCTTGACTGAAAATGGTTTACATTTAATTTAGAAATGAAAGCTATTTGTTTTGTGGAATTATTTATAGAAAGTTTAGCGTTAATAATACAAAGTTTTGAAACAATTAACACTAATGTGCACTTTATCATAGTAATTTATGATAATATGATTATATGGTATGATGACTATATTGCATCCTTTTTTATTTTGGGGTTGCAGATGTAGCTAAATCTCTCTCTCTCTCTCTCTCTATGTATATATATATATAATGAATGATATACGATTGATTAGTAATTGTTTGTAATAATTATCCACTGTCATTCGGATCTTGATGAATGAGAACCAAATCTGACCATATGATCACGGCAGGTGGTAAAACGGTTGGGGAGCAAAACTTTTGGTTTTTAGACTGAGAGGTAGACAATTGAAACTGTTCTGATTAACACCGTTTTAGGCATAGACGACCTATCAATATTGTAGGGCCAACTAGGAGGTTTTGTTTAAAGAAGTACATATTTATTTTATTGATAAAGTAAAGCTAAAGATCGTGTTTTATAATTTAATTGTTAGAATATATCTTAGTGATCGATGCACTTTAAGAAGAACATATGGTAGTTGTACATTCCGAAGTCCGCCTACTCTGGAATTATAAGATTTACCTTGCATGTGTAATCCTGTGAGAAGACTGTCATAATCACGCACAAACACTGTAGCAAAGTCATTTAGATGTATGTGTATTTTTGTTATATTTCTCCATCAAATTTTGTTATCTTTTTTAAAACTTTATTTAGGTTTTGTTTCTCTACGAAGCCTATGATGAGCTGGTTCTTATGCAGCTGAATCAATTTGACAAGAAAAATTTGACGTCTGTAGAAACGCTTTTGGCGGACGATTTGGCCAATACAGATTCCGTTGGACCAGAGCGCCCCAATTGCCTTACCCAAGACGAGGCAACCAGTTTGATCAACTGGGCTCAGGGTGTACTTGGCGACAAAGTCAAACAAGTTAAAGTAAGTGGAAACAAATACTCGATATGTTTTTTGACAATTTTCCTTTTGGACATCTAAAGTATTTCTCTAAGGTAGCAAGCACAAAGTTCTTATGCTGGTAGGGTTGGACTTCTGCAATGATGTCAGAAATAGGATTTCAAGTTACTTTTACAACACTGTGGTACTGCGACGATCGTAGTTTGGCGTTTTGGTAATTAATTGAATCCAATGAACAAGATAAGCAACATGAAATGAGTCATTTCGGTTATTGAATAGAGGCTTAGCGGAAACTTGTTTGGGATAGATTACATTGGTGGTGTTTTTGCACTAACCACGATATTAGGCGCTACAGGAAGTTATGACAAAAATAACTATCTTTGGTACAAATTGATTTGGCAGAACCTTTAATTAATTTAACTGGTGGGAATCATTTTAAATTTACAAAGTTATACGAAAGTGTGATTGTTTATTTTCAATCAATAGAATAGAGAAATGACTAACAAGTGAAATTGCGTAAAATGTGGTGCAACAACACATTCATTACCGAAAAGCGACTACTGATACCATTGAAAAAGTAGTCAATGAGTGCTAAATTTAATTTTCCAAGGAACAATGAATTGTTATTTTTTACTGTAAAATATGGGTAGGTGATTTATGTCTACAATAAGTAATTAACCAGTTGCGAATTTATATAAAAGTTCATTTTGTCTTTAGAGTACAGATAGTGACATAAGTGAATCCAATGTTGACCTACTATGATATTGAAATATATGTAGCACTTGTTACTTATCTTAGACATATCTAACACTTATTAATAAGTACCTTAGATAATACTTTACTAATATATATACATTTAATATTATTCGCAAAATAATTCTTAATATAATACACAATAACATTCGTTTTAGCAATAAAGCACAATACCACCATTATGAAAACTTAAAAACAAACACATAATTGGTTTTAAAAAATAGTAATATTTACTAAAATACATAAATATACAAAATAAAGGTAACAAATTTAATAATATCAGTAATTTAAGTGATATCCACGCTTTTGTTCAACCTCTGCCAGCCGCTTGGGGTAGGAATCTATCAACGTACCAATATAGGCCTTCGAAATGCAATTTTTTACATGATTAATTTTCACTTCCAATGATACGTCAGTTTCCATGCGGTTCATCTCATGTTTTAAAATACTAAGAATGTTTTCAATTACATTGAGGTCTGGACTGTATGGAGGAAGTTGAATAAAAGTAAGCTTTTGTGGTCTAAATAAGGAAAACGTATAGTAAATTGTAAGTTATGTTAAAATACACATTACCACTTTTGAAGTATGCACAGGAGTATTATCTTTGATGATTGTTAAGTGTCCTGTAGCATTTCTGGACAGCTCACTATGAAACAAATCTTTAAATATTTGTACAAATTCAGCGCTGTTTAAATTGCCACTAGTACGCATCCATTTTGGAGACTGATTGTACTTAATTGCAAAATATTCTTTGACACATGAAGGATGTGCAACTTTTATAGCAGTACAAGTGTGATTGAGTGGGAAATTTGGACTATAAATAACCTTTGAATGTCCAGTCCATGACTCATAGGATATATCACACTCATCTGTGAAGTATATTGATCTCCAAAATGACGATGGATAATGTTTGTACTTTTTAGCAAACTCCACTCGTTGTAATCTATGGGCACGACTAAGTGGAGGTTTCTTAACAGCCGCTTTAAGAATGAAGCCTTCAGATTTCATCCTCCTTCTTACAATTGAATACGAAAAATCTTCCACGTATTGATTTTTTATTTGTTTTACATTAATTGTTCGGTGTTTCTTAAGCTTCATAATTATGAACTGATCATCTTGTTTGGTTGTTAAACGTTTTCTACCAACTGTGGGTGATTTGGGGCTTATTTTATTGTTCAAAATGTTGTACACAGTTGAAACATCTATTTTCATGCATTCGGAAATTGTTTTAACTTTTGTGCCCCCTTTTATAAAAACTTTGATCTAATTCATAATCATGGGAAGACAAATAATGACACTGAGCTGCTTTAATCATAAGTGTTAACTGCGCGGAAATAAGAAGCCTTTTTATCAAAATTCCAAATTTTGAAACAGAAAATAAAAATCGACCTTGTGCTTAACTTATTAAAAATAATTTAATAATTTTTTGGAAAAAAAAATTGTTTTAAATTTTTTTATATTAAAATACTTTTAAAATAAATTGTTTATTGACGATTTAAAAATACAGTGCAAATTTGTAAATATATGTATGAGCAGTGATTTTATTTTAAAAATAAAAAGAATATAAAATTAAAATATTTTTTAAAATTATTTTTGTAAATAAATTACATTTTTATATTTAATAAATTTTAACTAGAAAAAGTTAAAGTTTGGGCATCACATTATCAGCGTATGTATCAAGGTTATATATTTATTAAAAAATGTAGCGCATCAATCAAATCTTTATGTGTAAAAAAATTTGTTATTTTAAAAATATATATTAATTTATTTTACAAACAAAAATATTTAAAAAAATTAACTGGAATGAAATACGTTGCCTACTGTACATTATTTTACATTTTATAAAACTTGTTTTGTAGAAAGAAGTTTTCTTAATTTACTATATTAAAAACAATGATTACCTGCAATATTCAAACTTACATTATTTCACAATGGAAATTTAAATTGTTATAGTTTTTAATATATTTATTTAATTAATTTATGAAAAATGTATTATTAATTTTTCTTTCGAAAAATATTGTTTTTTCTAAAAATACGTATAAACAAGGAAGATTACACCAAACATTTTATTGGTCAAATAAAAACAATTTAGTAATAATAATAATTATTATATTAGTAAAAGTTAAATATGTCTAAGATTAGTAACTAGAACAGGATGCTACAAAATATCACAGTGCTTCCATTTTCCCAAGTTAACAGTCACTATATATATATATATATATCTATATATATATATATATATATATATATATATATATATATATAATTGTCTCACAATTTCCGTTATAGGTAACCCAACGTTTGGAAAGTCATCCGTGTTTTGTATCGATTCGCGAAGCCGGTGCCATGCGGCACTTTCTGCGCACCACTTTGGCCGACCGCCCTGCAGAAGAAAAGTTTCGTGTGATGCAGCCCATTTTGGAATTGAATCCCGAGCACCGCCTTATTCGCTATTTGAGCACGTTGACTTCGACCGATCAACAATCAAATTTGGCCAAGTCCATATTGCATTATTTGTACGACGTGGCCTTGACCGAAATTGGTCTACTGGAAGACGTCAGAGAAATGGTGCTGCGATCGACCGATCTTATTAGCCAATTAGTTCCTGATGGATGTGAACAAAGTGGGGGAGATGATGATTTATCTAGTACACAATGAGTACAAAATGATATTTTTCAATAATTGTGTTTGTGACGGACGATGTGAAAATTATGTCGTTTCCCCACACTAATGAATCTGGGTTCGGTTTTGTTTAGATTGGACGACGAGGTGGCAGATGTGGCTAAAGCTTTGAACTTGAAACTGAGTGGGCTTAGGTTTAACTCCTTCTGCTGTACTCAATGTCGGTATCTACTTATTGTCAAATTACTAAAATGCTTTTTCTTAAAAATTAGATCTATGGCGGCCCAATTGATTGAATTTAACTATCATTCTAGCCAAAATTTTAATTATGACATTCTGTTAAAATAATTGTTAATCTGTTAGTTTTATTAGTAAACATATCGAATGATTTTCCCTCATTGTTTTATATGTAAAGAAACCACCATTGTACGATAGGCGTAGGAAAGTGACGTTTTTAGCTGAAAGACGGCGATGATATCTGATTTTTTGTGAAGGCCATATTGTAATACATGGTGTACTTATACATTAAGTCATCTTCAAAGTATTCTAAGTGTAGCATAGTTGCACCTATAATATTACATTTAAATTATGGAAAATTAAAGATTAATCTATATTGTTGACAAAATTTGAATTTTTTATTGTGAACTCAACATGGTGATTCAATAAAGTAAACTTGTTTAACACAGCATGGGCGTTATTTTGTCTAGTAGTCGCATTAGTTGAGAACAGTGTACGTGAAAAAAGCCTTAACTTTAGGTGCCGTTTACTTTCTGGTGGATTTAGGTGAATTATTTAACAACAGCTGTGAGGTACTATTTTGAAATATATATTAAGTTACGTTTATTATAAAATAATTGCATTTAACACCAAGTCAGACAATTAATAACTTTCTTAAAATTAAATAATTACAAAATCTGTTAAATATATAAATAGTTTTAATCAATTGTAGATATACATGGGTTGCACTTTAATTCTCCTGGTTCGTTTTAGGAAAAATTAATTTTTATGCTTTTAACTTGTAACAACTTAGATTTATTAAAATGAATTACAAACAACTTAGTTATCCAGCTGGTAATATATTTTTGTTACAACCAATTAAATATTGAATGAATGTGGGCCCGCGTTTAGTGCTGGTGGTGAAGATCAAACTCACTCAATCCAGGTTCGAGTTGAGCGCTGTACCGCTTAAAAGCTTGTAACGAGGTACTTCTTTTCCTTACTAATAGCCAAACTTAAGTCCTTTTGAATTAGTTATTCTATCATTGGTTACAGAAAGAACTTTTTACATAACCACAATTTTAGTTTTTCCCCTTAAGTGATAGGTTGCAGGTTGATCCTCGGTTCATAAATATCAGGCAATAAACGAAAGGAAAAGTATAAACAAATACAAATAATATAAGCAATAGTGAAAGGGCATAAGGAGGCCAAACACATAGGTGGGAAGTAAATTTGTCATAGGCTAGTTTAAAAGCATGGAAACTAGGGGCATTAACAATATAGACGGGTAGTGCTGTCTAACCTAAGTGTACGCCCTGGGTTTGCGCAACTTGAAGATATGTTCTCTAAGGCTGGCACCAGATTTGGTAAAATAGGAGTATAAGGAGTCAGGTTTAAACAATTGATAAACTAGAATTAGATCGCCTCGGAGTCTCCTATTTACTAATGAGAAGAGCTTACGGCTATTTCAAAAATTAACGCAATAAATTTTGCAGTAATTGTTGTGAGAGTTGTAAGCCTGGACAACCTATCTTCATAAGGGAGAGGTTTGAATGCCCAATGAAGTCTCTTAAACTTCTGAACTTTTTTAAACAATATCGAATCACGTTTCAACGTATCTTGAACACAGTATTCGAGATGATGTCTGATGTATAGCATATGAAGGAGACGGACTAAATCAGGAGAAACTCTACCATGATTTCGTCTACAAAATTCAAAAGACGAATAGGTGTCTGTGAAGCCTTAGGATGGTGCGTTGAGAACTGGAGAGAAAAGTTGAATGTTACTCCCGGAACCTTGACAGTATACTTTTTTGATATAAACGTGGAATTTGGTGAAGGAATATAATAACTATTATTACTGGATTTTCAAAATGATAAGTGAAATCATTTAGACCAGTTTAGCGGAAAACAATTTGAATATATTCTGGATGTCGGATTGCAATAATCCAGAGTTAGAGCCCCAGATTTTCACATTGTCTGCGTAGAGCAAGATGTTCGAGTGAGCCACTGCAGGTAGATCATTAATTAATGAATGATAGATCCAGCACTGAACCTTGAGGGGCTCCTGAGCTAATATTATACCAGGGAGTAGCATCACTTCCAAGCTTAATACTAAAACTACCGTTAAGTAGAAATTCCCTAATCCATATGAAGACGGAATGAGAAATGTCTAGAGAAGTGAGTTTCTTTAGTAGTAACTGGTGTAGAACCTTATCGAAAGCCTTAACAAAATCAAAATAGATCGCATCTACCGAAAGACCCTGATCAAGAATGGACGTAAGACTGACTGTATAAGATAATAAAAAACAGGATCTCAGTGGTATAAATCCGTGTTGAGCCAGATGAATCAACTTACTCTTAGGGATGAATTCCGTTACATGTTGCTTTACTAGCCTTTCTAGGACTTTACTAGGGGCAGACAGAATGCTAATTAGTTTATAACTCACTGGAGAGAATTTGTCATCAGACCTACAGATAGACCTAATGAAAGTCTGCTTCCAAACATTAGATAAAGTCCCAGTATTAATGGAATGACTAAAGATATTAACTAATATAGAAGCAATAATATCAGCACATTCCATCAGGATCCGTGGATAGATGCCATCAGGTCTGCCAAAGGTATATTTGAGTTTAGTGAGCTGACGTTGCCTAAAGACAGAAAGGGTCTATTTATATTGGAAGAACAAAGGTTATCTGTAGTATAGACTGATTAAAAATAAGATCCGGAAGATGCACACATCTCAGAAGGAGGGGGAAAAGAACCAATTTTGTTTTTCAAACATCTCTGGCGTTTTATAAACTTAAATAAAGCACTTTTGTCAGTAGTTGATTTTAATAATAGCTTATAAAGAAGCTTATTTTTAAAGGCCCAAACTAACGCCACACTCTTATTATGCAGATTTAAATAAGTATAATAGAAACATGAGAGATTAATTACTTTCTAATTATAAAACGCCGCGTTGCATTTCTGAATGCAACACGTTTTAAAACGCAGAAATTTAAACTTAGAATGGACAGGATAGCTAAAGGTAATATACTTATTGATACCTTCGGTAATGATTTGAGTAAAACAATAATATTTTGTATTAATACTATTCTTAGCCGACAGGCTCCAGTCAGCTCGCCTAAGGAAGTTACATAACCCAGAAAGATCAGCTCTACGAAAATAAGGTATTAACTCTATTCTAGGTTTGGGTACCAAGTCCATAGAAGATAGACAGCAAAAAACAGGAGAGAGTGATCACTTTTTCCGAGAGGATGTATATGTTTGACACAATCAATTAAAAAGAATGAGTTTGAGAAGATAAGATCTAGACAATAAGGCTTACAATCAGATCGGAATCTTGTAGGAGCTAAAACATATTAAATATAAGCATAATGAATGCTAAACTTGAGGAGCTGAGTATTGAATGAGTTAATAGAACGAGATAAAGAGTGCCAGTTAATTGATAAATTATCAAAATCGCCCAAAATGATAGAATATTTATAAGAGGCAGAGTAGACGTGTTCTAGTTCTACAAACAGAGCCTCAATAGTTTCGTTAGAAAGTGAAGGTCTATAAAGTAACGAGAAAACAACTTAAAATCTGGGGCACAAACCCTGAATTTCTGCAACAATATATAAACAATATTTACCTTTGGTCAGTTACGAATAAGCTGTCTTTAAATTTAGAAAAGTGTAGGCATATGACATTCGGAAGATTCTCGGGAGGTCATAAAGTTATTACTACGGTAAAAGAAATTAAAGATCTAGGGGTCACTTTTACACCATCCCTAGTTTTTACACTGCATCATAAGAAAGCGACTCTAAAATGTTTTAACCTGATTAAGTTCTTCAGACGGGATTTAGGTAAAATTCCAATAGACTGCCTTCGTCTACTTTTTATGTTATGTATAAGACCACATTTAGAATATTGTATTCAGGTAACAGCCCCATCTCTGAACGCTTTCCAGACTCCCATGTGACCTTCATCTCAAGTCATACCCAGAGCGTTTGCGGATACTAAAACTATTCCTTTAAAAAGAAAGGCGACTCCAAGGCCACTTAATTTTAATCTATCAGTTAGTTGTTAGCAATCGCATCACTCATTTTGTTAGTGTAAGTAATGGAAACCTTAGGGGACATTGTCTTAAGATTCACAAACCCAGAGTTCTCACTCGCTTTAGACAAAATCATTTTTCACATACATCCATTACAGAATGGAACAAGCTTCCTAGTCATGTAGTCAATTCTAAGTCGTTAGGGTTATTTAAGATTAATTATGATCAGCAATTGTTTGCCTCTTTCATTTAAATTCTTTACCTATTTACTTATCTTGTCCAACTTATTTATTTACTTTTCTCCTATATTGTTACTACTTTTTATCTTTTATATTATTTATTCCTGTTTGTCCCAGTTTCTTCCTCCCTTTTTATTTTTTTCGATTTTAAACTTTCAGATACATTGAGAACCGAGGATTAAAAAGATAAATTCCTACTCACCTCGTGTACTCTCCTAAATGTCCTGAATGTTTGCAGATAGATTGACTGCTAAGTGGAGAAAATTATACCCAGCTTGTTCCCTAATGGAGGAAAAGGTTATCACAGAGAAATTAATGTCCATTTTAACATAGAACAAATATCCACCACATCTACCTTTATTCGAATCAAGTCGGATAAGATTATAGCCAGGAATAGCAATCTCTCTATCCAGAATATTATCTGAAAGCCAAGTTTCAGAAAACCGTAATATGTGAGAGGAATCCTGGGCAATCAATGCTTTAATTTCATCAAGTTTACTGACCAAACTAAAGGCATTAATATAAAGTACATTTAAGATTTCGGATGGGAAAGTAATGAGATAAGCCTGCTTAATTTGTGGACGAATGGGGACTGACTCCTGTATCTCCAATGTACATGAGTTATTGTCTAATCTAATGGGAGTTAACTTAACTAAGGGGGTAAACGGAAGTTTAGGATACGCATAATTAGCATGACTATTTTCCCTATGTAAAGTGGGGTGATCCTTATGTAATCGAAGCTTTGGAAAACGAAAACGTACGAAGACTAATTACTGAAAACGTCTGCTGCCGTGTCAATAGAGTCGTAATTTACAACTATGGGGGGAGATATGGGGTAACTTACACGTTATATGTGTTACCTAAATACTAATTAGAAATGGATAACGGACCTTAATAGCATTAGTGACTGAATCTTTATGGTTTGACACAGACGTGGGAATACTTCTTACTATAACATTATTCTCTCTTCTTTTCTCAGCTGTAAATTGCTTGGCAGGAGATAAATCTCTTCTTGGGAGTAACGCAAAACCACATTCTTGACTGGAGAGGAGGGAACATTGTTTACTGCAATGGTAAAATTGGTAATAAAAGCCTTTAAAAGTCCTATTTTTTTCTTGTTCTTAATAGAGCTAGTAATAAATGCGCTTTACGAGCTTTGAAGCTCATCTACAAACCTCTTGAGCACTAAATTACTCGCAGTTAACTCTTTAATCGTATTGATAAGCTCATCTAATTTAGGATCAAATGAAAAAGCAGCGGATGAGGAATTATTCGACTAAAAACAATTCATACAAGTAAATTCAACTTTACTATTTGTAAGATTATAGTAATGAGCTTCCGACAGTCCTGTACACTTTTTGTGAAACCTAAGATGACACACAGAACAAAGCATACTTGACTTACTAGAACCTCGTCGGCCACAGATCAAATACTGAACATCTGTTATGCTCAATTAATAAAATCTAAAAAAATGTAGAAAAATAATAAACAAAATATTACAATGCCAAACAGAGTGATAATCAGTTAAAATGCAACAATATTTCAAGCACGATACATAAAACAGATCGTACAGGATCAGGCAATTAAGCAACACAAATTGTGCAATTGCACAAAAAAACAAAAACAATTTACATGTAACACCAAACACTGAAACCAAAAACAGCATCAAAAAATTTTATTTCAGAGGTTATAAAATGAAATCCTAAAATACATTATTTTTTAATAAGAACGATTACAAAATCAAAGTATTCAATTTTTTACATTATTTTATCTATGTTTAGTTTTGTACATTATTTATTATTGAAGAAAAAAAGATTAATAATAATAATAATTAATTAGAAAGTTGTGTAGGTTTAACACAAATATTAATTTTTAGTGAAATTGATTCCAAATAGGGATGCATAGCCGGTTTCACTAATGTGCACGATATTTAATAATAAGCGGCATTGCTTAATGTAAAAGGTTGCGTGATTAATTACCTGCAGATCTCTTCTTTTAATATTTATATTATTGCAGTCTTTTTGCATTGTAATACAAAACTTGTTTTATTATTGCTTTTGTATATTAATTGTTTTCGTTCGTTTTTCTATAATTGTTAATTGTTCCACTACCTACCTTGATTTTGCCTTAATTTCAAAACTTTTACGTAGCAAATCCTCCTTTAATTTACCATCCATTTCATATTCCTTCCTGAATTTTAAGATAACTTAAAAACCGAATGTTAAAGGGTTTACTTAATTCATAAATAATCCTGATTCCTGAATATTGTATCGAACATTTGAGAAATAAAAATAAAATATTTTAATTAGTAATAATTTACAATAAATTTTATTTAAAGTAATAATAATAATAATTTTTAATAATATTTTTTTATTTTTTTACTAAAATTAATATTTTTGTTAAATACAAAAATGTTTCCTTTTAACATTTCAATATGTTTCAACTAATTGCTTTTAAGCGCAATATGTGAATTTGACCGCCATATTTATTATCTTATTTCATTTTGTCTTTCTATATTTCACAATTTTGAGATAAGAGGATTTTATAATTATTAGGTGAGATTCCATGATATTATTTTGGATAGTTTTATGTGATTGATTTGCTTGATATCAATTATAGATATAGCAGCGATTAAAGTTATCAAATTTTGTTGATTTATACATTAGTATAAGAGTTTTAAAGTTATTTTTTAAATATTTTAAAATTATTTTGTTATTTTTACTTTTTTTAAGTTATTATATGTATTAATCACTGTAAAGTTTTATTAATTCTGGTTGAAATTTCTGACTAACCATAATATTTTGTAGTTCATTCTTAATATTTTTTATCTGATAGGTGGTGCTTGTCGTTTGATTAATTCATTATTTGTCGTTAAAATTTTGGAAAATGTTTTTAACCTAAATATGCTTATTGTTTTACTTTTCTAAGAATTATTTACAATTATTAATGTAAAGTTGAGTTAAGGTTATCTTGTACATTTTATAGTTTGTAAATTAATTTAAATTATTTTTTGTGTATTTATATATTTATAATTGATGTATATTTTTGTAACGACCTTTTACTGTTTTTTATATTTCTTTTCAATTAAGCTATTCGTAGTCCTAGAAATATATTATAACCCTGTTAAATTTTTAAAATTTTAGACTTGATTTTAACATATTTCTAATTAAAGAACACTACAGTGATAATGCGTTTATTAACATTAAAGATCGAGTTTGTTTAAAAACTAGTTTTCTATTTTATTAAAGTAATTTTTCCTTGATTCTTAACTCCCAGAAATATAATTTTTAGTTATATTATGAAAAATATGTTTTACAGTTTTACATCAGTTTAATTGTACAAAGGGAAATTACTGAGACGGGTTAGATGAAGAATTGCATTAAAATTGTGTCCGTATTATTTTCGTATTAGTATGTTACATGTAACCAAAACCGGTTTTTAGAACTCTCTTGACATTGTTATGTACTTCCTAGTTGTTGATATTGTTAATGATTCTTTAGTTATAATGTAAAATTATTGTAGTTAAACGCTTATTTACATGATAGTTGTTTTGGTAAAGTGATTTTGCATTTTTTTATTATTGTAAAGTGAGATAAGTGGCATATGGTGTAAAATCGCAGTTAAATGTTGAAAACACATTAAGCTAGAAAATTTGACGCAAAAATGTTTAATATGTTTATGGTTTTAAAATCAAATGAAATTAACTACTGATATCTATAGTTATAAAGTTTAACTTACAAGTGACTATTATTAGACATGAGATTTTGATTCTGTTAATTTAACTTAAGATTGAAGTTTTTCAGTTTTAAATGTAGTTAGACTTTGTTTTTATTAATATTACTTTTAATAACATTGTTTTAACTAATAATTGCTAAATTTATTTCAGAGTTAGTTTTGGTCCTAATTTAAATTTACAAGATTGTACTGTAGTGACAGTTACAATAATTGACCTATTGTACTGGGCTTATTAAACATTTTAAGTAAACTATATATTTAGTTGACTTTACATGACAAATAAGTGCTTTTCACTACTTTGGAGCTATAAATGTAAAGATTAATCACTTTAGATAACGAAAGGGATTTATAAGAACCTTAGTATCCTGTTGTGAGTGGTATTATGATGAAGTTTAGATTGTTTTTTTAGATAATTTGATTAGTTTGTATAATTTATACTTATAGAAACAACTGTTGTGTTTAAATGAAAGTTACCCGAAAGTAAAATCGGGTAAGGATTAACTTTTAATCCAGACAAATATAAAACTTGTTATTGTTAACAGTTTAAAGCGGTTAGTAATTTTAAAGTTTTTTATAACTGAGTTAACGTAATTATAATATTAATATAATAATTTTTACCACTAGTTGCAAATAATTTGACATTTTTAACATTTTTGTTGAAAGATGTATATTGTTTTTTTTCTGTATGCAATTATTCAAAACATTAATGCTAATGTTTGGGTTAGTAAACTTATATTTATACATTTAAAAGTATAACGTGGATGTTAATGTACTTTTATAGAGTATAATTGAATGTTTGGAAATTATTTTCTAATTGTGGGATCTTAGGTAAGTAGATAGTTTGTAAAAAAAAATAGTTATTATTATGAAAGCTACTTACCAGAATTGGAGGATTTATTTAGTATTAAAGTAAGCAATTGCAACTACTTATATAGTTTTAGTGGGGGTCGATATTGACATGCATTCCTATAGTCTTATTTATTGTTTGCAGTATGACTACTGAATTTTTGTAATTACAAAATTATACTAACTAAAGAACTGGTATTTTGTCATTTGCATTTTGTATACAAATTGGTTTTTGTTGTGAGGGTAGTTGTTTAGATGCCATATCTTTAAAAACTTGGTACAATAAATATTACAAATACTTTATAACTTAAAATTTTAAAAGAATAATTAATGTTTACTATTGATTGAAGTGTTGATTCACGAAGTAGTGGATAATTAGTTTATAAAGTTTTTAGAACTGCGATCGACTTTGAAAATGGGGGAATTGAGATTGTGAAGTTTGGAATCTCAGGCATTAAAGTAAGCCTATCGCCTGATAGATGGAATTAATGTTGTGACAAAGTTTTACAAGTAGGTGCTGTACTTTAGATAACTTTAAGGAATTGTTTTAACTTACACGTAGAAAAGGGTAATAAGTTCTAAAATTATTTTAAAAGGATTGACAAATAAAATTTTTAATAAATTAAATAGACTAAGCTGTTGCACGTTTTTCAAAAACAATTTATTTGTGACGGTGAACGAATATATTATGCAGTTACATCGAATCCATTGTGTTTAATGGAAGTAGAAAGTGTATTAGACATTTAACTGAAACAAAGTACTTAAAAATGGAATACTTTACTAAAAATGATACAATTGTTTAGTTAAATATAAATTTAAAAATCACTATTTTGGATTAAATCTTTAATGATCATAATAGATAAGAACCATAGGGAAATTTTTATTAACCTTAGTGATTTCAAAAGGTTTGAATTCTATATTTTTTAATTGATTAACTCCTGACAAGCAACATATTTGATAGTTTTTACAAGATTTTGTTACAGTAGATAATGTCTTTATCTTCTTAATGATTCCAGATCAAAAGTATAATTGTCAGTTATCAAAAAGAGGTGTATTCTAAGACATTAAAAAAACTTTTGATTTAAATAAGTATAGATGGACTAAGCAAGAATATGTTAGTTTTAATTGTTTGGAAAGTTGTATTAATTTCGGTAGTAAGTCATTATGTGGGATAAATAATAGAATTTCGAAAGCTTAGATTACATTTTGTGCTCTTTTAAATTAATGAAAGTATAAGATCTTATTTTTGGGTTTTGAATGTATGATGTGCATTATCATAGAAATATGACTTGTTTAAAACGTTGTATATATTATAAACATACTTTGAGCCAAATGCAGATTTTCGAATGGTAGTGTTTGAAGAAAAGCGCTAGTATTTTGTGGGACATTAAACTAAGTAGTAAAAACGGTTGTTTTAAATCTTTTTAGTTTAGCATTATGAATGTATTTAAAATATATTGTTTATTAATATAAATTTAGGTGATTGGGGTGGGAGGTTGACTTTCTATGATGGTACTGGAAAATCTATAGGACGTCAGTTAGTCATTTAAAAAGGTGAGGAATGAATAATTGAATTGGTTGCACACTGATGGACTGAAAATCGTCATTATCATCTAGTACTATTTTTACTATTAACTATATAATTCTATCTCGTTTATTTTCCCACAGTGTTTGTATTTAAATATTTTTAAAATTTTGTACAGCAGCATAGCTAGATCGTTCTATACGACGTTTTGTTGATACTTATTTTTACTATTTAACTGTAATTTGGAATTAGTCTTGTAACGCTAACTATTTGTTTTATAAGGAAAATTTAAAAATAATGCTTATAAGTATCTGCTTTATATTATTGTTATTATTAATTATTATTTCTGCTACTGTATTTTATTAAATTCTTTAAACTATTAATCAAATATACACAAAACTTGCATATAAAAGATATAAGTTTTTAGATTTTTGTGATTTTGTAGATGATTGCTGTATTTAGATTGAATATCATGTCATCTTCGATAACATTTCCCTTTACAGTGGTATTTTCTGTGATCAAACTATTTCTGATGTGTTACATCGATTACATATTGTAATATGTATATTTTTTAATGGTTTATGTTTCTTAGGTTTGGTATAACTGGGTAGTTAAAAATGTATTATATGTTTTTTCATGTGACTTATTGTTTATGCATTTATTATTTATATATTTTCCAAATGTTGATGTACTTATTTAAATATACTTCTTTGTTTTATTTTTCAGTTTTTTTAACAATGCAGTCTTCAAGTACTGAATGCACAACTCATGTTCCTGAAAGAACACTGGGTCTTGTAAATGAAAAAAAGTTGTTTCTTATGCAACAACAATTAGCATTACTTTTACATGCTGATCATTGTAGACGTGTTGAACAAAATGGAGTAATGACTTATTGTTCCGATTGTCACTGTGCTAGAATACGTAATTTGTTAGTACATCTTGAGGAATGTCGTGATAAAGATTGCTCTGTTCCTTATTGTATCACGTCCAAGCACATTTTGAGACATTATCGAATTTGCTCAGATTTGGAATGCCAAGTATGTTCCATAGTTAGGAAGCCGAATTCAGTTCAAAATGGTGTTAACACTGTGCACCTAAATGTAAAACACGAGCAGCCATTGGTAAATGGAATAGATAGTTCAAATTCTCCCGTTAACCATAAAGCTGCATGCTCAGGATCTTCTTTAGATACACAAGGAGTTGTTACTTTAAATGGTGATTTATCTCGAGTACCTTTGCACGAAGTTCGCATTACCGATCAACAACGAGAATTAACTATGAAAAAATTTGTAAACGACATTTCACTATCAATATTTTCTACTACCAATCCAAACGCATATAGTGATCCTCGAATGAAGCAATTTTTGGATTATGTCAAGCAGTTGGAAAAGGATGTTTATATGAAATCGAAGTCGGCTGAAGAATATTACAAAACGATGACTCTGCGTTATCACAACATTTTTTCTGAACTGAAAGAAAAACGACGTCTTCGTGGTGCACAAAAACCCAACGGCAACAGTTTATCGACTGATATTGTCCCATCTTCCGACGAGTCTGGCAATGTCAAAATGGAAGAGCACAATTCAAAGTCGAATTTGGATGATCAGGATCGATTTTCGGAAGCTCTAGAGATTGTGTGCAAACCTGAAAATCAGACCCAATCTGAAATAAAGGCAGATTCGGTTAATGACGAGTCGTCTAGTGCACATTCGTCTGAGAATTTGAATTTTCACGACAAAACTGTCAAAAAAGGATCACCTTCTCCCGAAACCAAACCTTTCGATACTAACCAAGTGGGGGTTGTTGAATCGGATAACTTGGAATTAAATTCAAAAACTCCGTTGAAAGCGGAAGATTCCGAATCAACCGAGAAATCATCGGATGAAAAAGTTACCGAGACTCAATCTGAACAGAATCCTGGCGAACCGATAAAACGCAGAGTTT
The DNA here is from genome assembly GCA_025895645.1 of Cardicola forsteri. NCBI lineage: Eukaryota > Metazoa > Platyhelminthes > Trematoda > Strigeidida > Aporocotylidae > Cardicola > Cardicola forsteri. The sequence continues at coordinate 1,660,741 of JAKXYG010000004.1, forward strand.
GGAGCTCCAACGAATTGCTTCAATCCTTTTTACCCATTTTGATCAAATTGAGTAAGGAAAAAGATGCCGAACCTTTTTTGCAACCCGTCGACTGGAAGTTATTGGAAATTTATGACTATCCCAAAATAGTGACTGAACCCATGGATTTTTCTACGATTCGTAAAAAGTTGGAAGATCGAGACTATACTGATCCGTGGCAGGTGGTCGATGATGTTTGGCTAATGTTGAACAATGCCTGGTTGTACAACAAAAAGACGTCGAAAGTGTACAAAACGTGCACAAGACTTGCAGAAACATTCGAACTACTAATCGATCCAGTTATGCGATGTTTGGGTTTTTGTTGCGGTCGCGAATGCTATTATCAACCGCCAACACTGACATGCTTGACTCCTAAATTTTGTACCATTTATCGTGACGCTATTTATTATGTGTATAAAAGCGATGGCCAAATTCCTGGCCTTTTAGATCAAAAATATACTGTTTGCGAACGTTGCTACAATGAAAATGGCGAAGAAATTACGCTTGATAGCGATTCCAGGACTCCAGTTACAGTTCCCAAACATTTGATGGAAAAGTGCAAAAACGACGTAAAAGACAAAGAGCCTTTTGTATTTTGCAAACATTGCGGACGAAAATGGCACAAAATTTGTGCTATTTATATGGAAGAAATTTGGCCAGAGGGTTTTATTTGTGAACATTGTGTCAAAACGTATTGTTTGAAACGTCCCGAAAATCGCTTCACCGCTCGCAAATTAATGGCATGCAAGTTGAGCAATTTTTTGGAGAAACGTGTCAATGACTTTTTGAAAAAGAAAGAAATCAACACGGGCGACGTCATTATTCGGGTTTTGGCCGCTGCCGACAAAGTGGTCGAAGTCAAGTCGGGCATGAAGGCGCACTATTGCGACAATGGCGAAATGCCCGAGTCATTTCCTTACCGAGTCAAGGCCATTTTTGCTTTTCAAGAAATCGACGGCCAGGAAGTATGCTTTTTCGGTCTACACGTGCAAGAATATGCTTCCGATTGTCCCATGCCCAACACACGACGCGTCTATTTGGCCTATTTGGATTCGGTTTATTTTTTCCGCCCCAAACAATTTCGCACGGAAATTTATCACGAATTGTTGGTCGGTTATATTCATTACGCCAAACTTTTGGGCTTTACTACGGCGCATATTTGGGCTTGTCCGCCGAGCGAAGGTGACGATTACATTTTTCACATGCATCCTCCGGATCAACGCATACCGAAACCCAAGCGATTGCAGGAATGGTATCAGAAGATGCTCAAAAAAGCTTTGATGGAGCGCATTGTGGTTGACTACAAAGATATTTGCCAAGATACTAACGAATCTCACATGGTCTCTCCGGCTGAAATGGCCTATTTTGAAGGTGATTTTTGGCCAAACACGTTGGAGGAAATTTTTAAGGTTCGTGTATTTTTCAATTATACATTACAATTTACCATGTTTCTCGATTTATCTTTCTAATTGCTGCTTAGGTTTTTGGGTATCTACAGATTGAATACTAGTTTGATGATTTCTAATGTCAATTTTGTAGTGTTTATAATGGTATTTACAAGACAAGCGATGTTTTGTTAATTTGATTAACTTTCAGTTTTTAACGTACATTTTTTCAACTTAGTTTATAGCTAATTTTGATGAGTTTTGGTTGACGTATTTCAAGTCTTTTTACACATAGATAGAATCATGATTGTTTGAACATATTGGATGAGGTAACGGAGATGTAAAATAGTGATTTGGACCGATATAGCTACTTATCAGAGTTTCCCAAAGTTAATTTTTGAGTAAGCTAAACATCCGTCTTCATGTTATTTGCTACAGGCAGAAGTTGGTAGGTAAATATTATTTTAAACATATTTGATTTACATCTTTGTTGAAATTAGATAGTCAGTGCAAAAAGATTGATACTATTATTCCATAATTTTTTATCAGCAAGATGAGTAATTGCTTCCGGTAGAAAAATATTTTTTCCAGTAATAATTAATAACGCCGTTTAATTTTCTGTTAGAATGTTTAACGGTTACATAGGACATATGGCTTAGTTTATTTTTAAGTTACCTTGGATGCATGTTTGAGCCATGCGAAAAAGTAAAACGTTGATATAATTTTTCAATGCCCCCTTTTTTCTTATAATGAATAATTGTCATATTGTTGCTTTCAATCAATCAATAGGAAATGGGCGAAGAGGATGCTAAGCGAAAACGCGAACAGGAGGCATTGGCTCGGGGAGATGATGACGATGACACTAAAGAAAGTGTCCAAACGAGAGACAATGACGACAACCCCGGCAAGAAGAAAGCCAAACGCCGCAAACTCAAACGTACCGCTTCCTTGGGCCTTGCGGGCAAAAGGAGACGTGGCGGATCGGGAGGATCGTCGGACACAATTGCCGAAGTTGCAAGGCGTGTTTACGAAATTATCGAGAAGCATAAGGAAAATTTTTTCGTTATCCATTTGCATCCACCAAATGCTTTGTTGCCGCCTATCAAAGATCCCGATCCTTTGATTAATTCTGAGTTGATGGAATGTCGCGGAGCGTTTCTCGAGAGGGCTCGCGAAAAGCACTTGGAATTTTCATCGCTGCGTCGTGCCAAATTTTCTACAATGGCCATGATTTACGATTTGCACAACGAAAATCGCCAACCTTTGGTGTACACGTGCAATATGTGTGGCGTTCAGTTGGAAACTCCGTGGCATTGCAAACAGTGCACAGAATATGACTTGTGTCCGCGTTGCTACGAAACAAAAGGTCATTGTCATCCAATGGTCAAAATTGGTCTCGGGTTGGACGATTGTAACAAAGGTCAGGAAACGGACAACGATGCCGACGTCCAAGAGTCGGGCCGCGATAAGCTCAGCCGTTTTGTCAAGACGCTCGGTCATAGTTGTTCGTGTCGCGATGCCAATTGTCGCGTGTTTGCGTGCAAGACGATGAAACAACAACTTCAACACTTCCGTGTTCATGCTAACTCAGGTCGCAATCAGTGCCACATATGCCGATTTCTCTCTTGTTTGTGTCTCTATCATTCGAAAACATGCCATGAAATCAATTGTCCCGTGCCGCTGTGTCATACACTCAAGGCCAAAATGAAACAACAACAGAAGCAACAGCGTTTGAAGCAAACGCAAATGTTACGCCGACGTATGGCTACGATGCAACGATGCAACAGTATGACGCCCAATCATCAGCCAACGCCTCCTCCTCCGTCTCAAACGCACCAATCTTGTTTGCAATCGTTCGACTACATTTCGTCTCCAATGTCCACATCTATGCAGTCGTCGCCATTCAGTGCCAACTCGACGACAACTGTTCCCATTAGCATGACTTCACCCATGTCACGGACTCAGGCATCTTCTATTCAATCGCCCCAACAAAATTCCTATTGTTATTCGTCCAATTCACATCCAAAGTCACTTGGACACAGTCCTTCGATTGCCCAATCTCCATCGGTACCTTTTTCAATTTCAGGAGGATCCCAAGCGTTGTCCAATTGCACCAGTCCTTACAGTCAATTTGTGACCGCTGAAGGCGATTTGGCAGATAATTCGGTCAAGTCAGTAGTTTATGCGTCGCAACCCCAAGTGCACTATCCATACACACAAGGATTAGGACCTTACTCCAACGTACAGCAGCAGCAGCAGCAACAACAACAACAACGATTGTTTTCACAGGATCGTGTGCAACCTAATTCAATATCGACTTATTCACTACCCAATATGAATGTTGCTCAGCATCATTTGACCTACTCATCATCTAATGCTCATTCTTCGATCATTCGCCGATCGCCCGGTAATGCCGTTTCTGCACATTTGGCGAGTACTGATTTGTCGCCTACCAAATCTCTCAAGCGGACTTTTAGTTCTCAGCCGATGGAACCGATGGATGCACCGAATTATTCGCATCAAGCCATGCCAAATCAGCGCTTTCATCTCGAAACTCAACAGTCAAATTATGTATATTCGAAGCAGCCATCAATGCAAAATCAGCGACATCCATCTCAAAGTTTGGATGGATCCAGTGGTGGTAGTGGAATAAATTATTCCAATATGCAACAGCAGCAGCAACAATTTATGCCTGCAACAAATTGGAGACCATCTGCATCAATGAATTATACCTATACTGTGGCTGGACCATCAGTATGTTCGACCAATCAAGGTATTCCATCGAATAGTGCAGCGGTAGCAGTGACAAACAATAACGTGTATTCTGCTGGGGCTGCCGTTAATAAACCGACAAATGCACAGTCACATCCATCACCGAATCCTAATTCATTTCCGTCCAATATATCTCCTGATGACATTCGAACTGTACAACAGGCCTATGCAACTGTCCGTCAACGAGGAGGTCAGGCCTCAGATGTAAGTTGATTATTCTCAGTTTGTTATATACATATTGTTAGTTACATTGCTACCACTGTTACATTTTATGGCTTTATGCTGTTTCGTTATTCTGGTTGTCTAATCTACAAATGGTTATGTTTTTTAGTCAAATAAACTATGAATTTTTTACGTACTTGCACAGTACAAATACCAAAATTTCAAAGTTGCTTCCTTAAGCAGAACTTCTTAGTTGAGTATTATCGATAAATGCAGTTGAGTACATTCTCCCTCTCTGTATATATATATATATATATATATATACTTTTATCTGGGTTGTCTGATTCTGCACAAAAGGTGATAACAGAAGTTTGCATCCTAAACTTTTTCTGTTTCGAAACCAAAATGCTTTATACTTCACCATTTCGATTAACTTAATATTATAGATAATGAACAAATAAGTATTGTTTTAAAACGGCGCATTTCATATGGTAGAGTTGTCAATTTTATTTTCGAGTGTCAATAATTTCTCGTATTTGTTTTGTGAAATGCTGTCCTTGACTTAAAACAAACATTGTGATTCCCTCAATTTATTTCCCCCAGTTTTCCAATTGGCTTCATTCCAACCCTCAATACATTCGAGTTTGGCAATACATTCAACAATCATCCAACTCGACTAATCCACCACATGGCATGCAGTCATTGAATGCAAATTTGCCCTCGTCCAATTCCTATGTCACAATGACACCACCGCATCCAACAACTCCATCCTATTCTATGTATCAGGCCGTACAACCAGCAAACAGCTCTTCGTTTGTACGGTCGAATCAGGCTCAATGTCGTTATTCATATCCCCAGTCTACAATGTCAAACCCGTCTCACCCTTCATGGCCTTCTCAGCAACCGCAACAACAGCAGCAAACATATTTTCGTTCATCTGTTCCCAATTCCACGAATTTCAATCCGCCGACAATTAATCACCAATTTCCACCCGGTTTAGGCCAAGCTCCGAGTCAATTTAACAAGCCCATCGGATGTTCCAATTCGAACGTTATACAAACACCTGGATCTGTTCCTGCTCAACACTATCAAAAACAAACCATTCCTACTGCGAATGAAACATTTCATTCGTCTGGCAATCATAACACTATGAGTCGTTGTCCCCCGCCAACTGCCATGATATCTCAACATCCGCGCATTAATCCGAATCAAAATTTTTGTGGTTCTACGAACAATAGGCCGTGTGTAATGACTCCACCAACGGGCATGCCAGGTGGGATGATGAATCCTCGGCCGGCTCAAACATCTCACTATTCGTCATCTGTCATGCTGTCTCAATTGCTTGGTCCGAATCAGTCAAATGCGGTTAATCCCAACAGCTCAACGATGTACGAATATTCGGCAAGTGCAAAAGTGCAACATCCCATGATTCGTTCCATTCCGCCCAATCCAAATATGCTCCCCGTCGCTCCTGCTCCAGGTCCTCATTATACGCCGGATGCGAACAATATTTAGCATATACGTACTTGTTTGCTCAAATGCACATTTGATTGTTTGGCATAATAATGGTAATAATAATGATTACTGTCATCATCATTATTTAGCGTTTTTATTACGAGGTGCCAGAAACAAATTGATTTTTATTTGGCTGTCTTGTGGTTGTAGTTCAGCCTACTTTGTTTATATATTGTTTTGACTTAATTTTCTAATTTTTACATGTACATAAATAAGCAAACACGATGATTGTATTGGATTGCCCTGTGTGTGTGTGTATGTACCACTCTCGATCTTGTAACACCGAATTTTAAATCAATTGTAATTTATTTTTTCAATGTATGTTTCTGTATTTGTGTAAATATTACTATTTTTGGTTGGCAATGTTTTCAACTTTTATGATTATGATGATAATAATAATAATAATAGTTCTGCACAATTTTCATTATGTACTTTTTCATTTATCGCACTTTCATTGGTCACACACGCGCGCACCTGTTGGCAAGTGTGATAATTTTGTGCGTGATCCAACTAATTTATATTTGTACAGCGTTTGGTTCTTTTTGATTTGGTTTTCTTTTATTCCTAGCTCTATTATAAGATGTGTGTGTGGTGAATTAACGATATTTATTTGACGGTGCATTATACGTTAAAAATGTTTGTACAATTATTTGTATTGTAATTTATTATTTTTGCCAAAGATATATTCTCATATTAATTTGCTTTTTTTTAATATTCTACCAAGTTGTTTACTTGTATGTTGAGGAAGGAGATATTTTATTAGGCATTAATTTGGGATCAGTTACTCAATGGTTTGTTGAATAGGTTTTTCAACTGAATAACATTGGAAATTCATGGAACCAACTGCGTTGTAGGTTGGGATTATTGAAAGTGATCATTTAGTAAATTGCAATGTAGAAGCTTACCAGTTAAGCGTGATGTTGTTTGACTATTTTCTCGTGAATACGCATAAACGTGCAATGGCTTAAATGTGATAATTTTTATTAGATTTTAGTTACTTGATTATTAACTAACTTAAAAACAGCTTTTTCTACATTTTTCATAAAATAATTTCAAACTTTGGATTTTAGACAGTTTATGTTTATACTTTTCGTTTAGCTGTAAGGAAGCAATTACAATTGTATTGATTAATCTAGGAAAAAGTAATGTGGTGAGGTCAATCAGGAGTTTCGTGTTATCTCATTTGGAGAATAAATCACTAAACTCTCCATGTATGTATTGTCGCCCGAAGGCTTTTTGTAACGTATTATTGCCACATTTTAATCGACTTCGCGTTAATCACAAAAAATCTGACTAGTTACGGGCTGGCGTCACAATATCGTCGATAGGAAATTTACATATAACAAGAAGTTCGATAGTGCAATAAAAACTCGTAAATGTGGTATTTAATGATATCGGAATCTTACTGTTTTGGAAGAAAGCTATAGTACTAAATGGCACAAGCTAAAACACATTTTTAAATTCGTACTTAGAATGATATGATTGTGATGCTTATATAACTCATCGATAATTATATGAACAGTCATTTCACATTGCAATAAACTACGTATTTATTAAGAAATTGTATACACAATCACCGGTATCAAAGTTAATTGCCATCAGTCCATTGGGAAAATATTAAAGTACCATTCGTCCCACCAAATCCGAAAGAATTAGTCATAGCAATCCTTTTATTCGATGGCCATGGAAACTTGAGTCCTTCGGCTTGTGTAGGCAACCGATTCCAAGTAAGGAATTTGTCTACGCAATCCTTCGGCGATACTTTTCGAGGCTTGGTCACCATGGCCAGCTGTTTTTCCAATTCGTCCATTCGTATGGACTCATCCAAATTGTGATTTCCCACAACAACACCCTGGTTGACGGCTAAGGCGGTGTAGACCGATTCCACTGCTCCAGCTGCAGCCAGACAATGTCCAATGTTGCCTTTGATCGAATTGACAAGCATCGGTTGGTTTAAGTTCGACTGGGCGGAATAGTGATCCGTCAGTTGGGCAACGGCGCTCAATTCAGCTAAATCTCCCACCGGTGTTGATGTAGCGTGACAATTCAAGTGGCCAATCTGAAACGAAATATAATACACAAACGTAAGTTTAGCAAACTGCAATTCGTTCAACTGGTGGCACAGTTGGTCTCACTCAATTTTATCCTAGGCACCGGAAAGTCGTGCTCAAAAACTACTGATATTATTATTACTAATTGATACTTAAGCAAAAGTAATTTTAGTTTATTTGTAGTCCCAGCGGTATTCAATTTTTAGTGTCCAAGTTCAAGCACAGGTTAGTATTCTGAGGTATCAGTCCCATACCATCAGGTCCGGAGACCAGCTTTTACCGCTGAGTTGTCTTCATCCTACATGCTGTGATACATAATGACAAAAAGCCTCCATCCATGCTTGGACAGCTTGGTAGTTATCGTTTTTTGCAGTATCATTGTAAATGCATTTTTTAATGTTTGATCACCAACAGTTGGTGTCATAGTTAGGATACACAACTCTGTGTGCATGTGCATGTGTGTGTGTCTGTGTAATGACCTTGGATAAAGAATCAACTTCTTATAGCCACTTGTGACCTTTGATTAAAGGTTAATTTTTATTGTTTACAGGCTAAATGTGTATGGGCCAGAATTAATGACTAATTTGATCACAAACGAGTAACAAAGACAAGTTAAAAATGCTGTATGACGAGCGACTTTATAAATGACCCGTAGTCAAACATGGGAATAAATATTGTTCTTGTAAAATGGATAAACTGCACATTATTGTGCAGAAATTATTTATAATTGATCCTAAAATAAACACATGCCTAGACAAATATTAAAAATAGTTCACTTATGATGAGAAGACAAGTATCACAAAGGTAATAGCATGAAGAGTACAACCATGACTATGAATGATGTACAAGGCAAGTGTGAACTTTGGAGTTAGTTTTATACAATTAGATTGCCGAAAAATGCATACTTATGTATACAGAACCAGCGTATATTAACAATCGTTGCAATTCGTCCCCAATATAATTTAGCAACGTGTGTATTATATACGTAAATGTATAGTAACTGTTACCACAATTTAAGACAAAATGCTACTTACTTTGCCCAAATCTTTGATGTGAGCATCATCTAAAGCAGCGCACATACTTCTGAATGCTCCATTACCGGATTGTTCAGGTGAGACAAGATGATACGCATCACCTTAAATTAAATGAACACAGTATTAAAAAACAATCATTAATAATATTTTACTCATACTTTTAACAGCAATCTATTAACGAAATGCTATGAAGTAAGTCGTGGATATTAATACAATCATAAACGTTTTTTCAACAAAACAAAAACGTTGCATTTAATCAATTACAAATCGGTGTTAATCATTAATTTAATCCCAACTTTTGTCATACGTCTATAGTTGTGAAAATTAATGATAAAGAGCGCTTATTTGTGATAAAACATTAAAAAAATAATTGTTCAGGATAGGTGTAAGCATAATTAGGTATAATTGCATCGGTGCACTTAGGAATAAAAAATCAGACAAATTACAATTAACATGCGGAACGTGTAGATAAACATATTTTAAAAATAGGATTTGCTGTGAATACAGACGGATGAAATATGATTCGTTTATAGCACAAGAACGAAGTTCAATAAGCATAGCAAAACGTTTGACACTTTTGTAATCGACAACACAACGTTGTACTAACAAACTTAAAAAATTGATTAGTATAGTTTTGATTAAAGTAAACAATGTTCACATCACATACGCACGCATATATATATATAAAGGTAATTGCACTAATAGTACAAAAATAAAAACGAACAAATGCAATCGATAAACTAAATTAAAATTTAGCAAATCGCACTTCTATATTATCCTGTGCCACCCACCCAAAAAGTAACAAAATATTTAAGTACTAAGTAATTATGTTATAAGTGTTGTGCTTGATATTAATACCAATTACAAAATTAATACAAAATCAATAAGGAACAATTTGAAAACTTGAATTATCATATGTGTATGCCTTGTTAAATTAAGTATTTTAAATTCTCAAGTTTCCAACAAAATAAATATAAAATATTTCACTTAAAATTGTACACAACTAATTTATTTCAAAACAAATTACATAGAGGTCTTTATAACGATTCAACTTTTTGTTCCAAATATATATTTCAGTATAATAACCAAATCAAATTCTATCTTTAAATCAGATGTGTTTTCAGAACCAGAAATTTACGATTTGAATAAGAGTTGAGTACAATATCTATGCAATTTGTATATGTGTATTACTTCCACAAAATGTTAGTATATAAACTTTAAAATGTCCGAGTTGAAACGCCTAGTCCAGTGTAATAAAATTTAGTTTTCACTACAAACTTCCTAATAACTCATTGCATAACCAAACACAATTAAGTGATTTACATTATTATTAATAGGGGGGTATTTATTTAAATATTTTAAGAAAAGTATATCCAGCATATTATGTAATCACGATTATAAGTACATCACAAAATTAGTAGTACGATTGGTATTTGTTTGTGACAGATTTCATATTGTTCAAATCTCAACAATAAGCAAAATCCAAAATGTGTCATGAGTAAGCAATCTCTAACTGTTTTGTGTTCTAATCCACCATTCAAATCACAATTCAAACATACATAAATCGCATCGTACAAAAAACAGTTGTCTTTCAATTCAGAATCAAATGTAATACCTTAACTAAAAAAAATGCTTTTGTAACTAAACTCAGTTATTGGTTGAATCAAACATTATTAGTTCACAAATTATGGTCCAATAAATATTATAAAATGACTCATTTAATACACATCTATATGGGAATCATCAGTTGCACATCTTCATCAATAACATCAGTAATCTTTTCAAGTCATTTATGTCTTATATTTTTGTTCGACACGTATGTTTAACATAACCCTGCAGAAAAAAGTTAACAGATACAATAAGTGGGGAACAATGTGGCCATGGAATTGGTTCATCCTTCCCAATCCACCAATCTGACAATGTTTTATTCAGTAACCCACGAAATATAGTCCCCATTGTGGTGGTGCACCATTTTGCCGGGGTGGTCTAGCGGTACAGCGCTCGAATTCGGACCTCGGTGGGCATGGGTTCGAATCCCATCATCGGCAGTAAAATGCGGGCCCACGTTCGGCTTCGCTAAAATGTCCACTGCTGAAAGATGTTTCTTGTAAAACATTCGAAGTAGAAAACATAAAATAAAAAATGATGGTTAGTTGAACGTCATGTAGTTATGATGCAACATACTTAGTGAAAAAGTCAAGGAAAACATATTTGTAATACATTTGCTAAATGGTAGACTTTATGGTCATTCTATATTTTAAATGTATTATTCAGTTTGCATAATGGTAATACTCCTGACTACGTGTATCTACCTGGTTAATTCTAAACTCGAAACAAAGATAAGTAGATAGTAATTTGCAGAGATATATATTTCGACATCCGCTTTTGTGAATGCATCAAACGTACCTGACATGTATCCAAGGTATACAAATATTATTACAGTCATGCATCTCGAGGAACAATCCCAAAATTAATTCAAATGGTCTTGTCAATTTTTATAACTACTAGCGAGAGATAGCGTCTAGTATATACATTACCTCCCCATGTTTGATGTGCATACAAGGTTCTTTTTTGTACACTGAACTCCACTGTTCAATTACTTTAACATTAATTAAGTAGTTACGTTGAAAAAAAATCCACTAAAATGCGAGCCTGCGTTCGGCTTCGCTAAAAATGTCCACTGTCGAAAAATGTTTCTTGTAAAACATCCAAAGTAATAAACATAAAATAAAATAATATATCAAACCCCCCCATCTTTTTTAATGCTTCAAACATTGGATACATTACGAAACTGGGAATCTTCAGAAACAAACTATTAAAAAATTATGTCATTGTACGCAAGATACACTACTTGATCAAAATTATTACATTTCTACATATCCAACCACAAACAAAATAAAATTTTACACTTTATCTCTACTCTTTCAAAAAATATCTTTGAACGACAACTATCTTCGTTTAATCATCCTTGTCATCGCTCATTTAACCACCTAGCAACAGTAAACACTCTAACCGATATTGTTTTTAAATATAGGAATAGCAATCGAAAACCCCCTTACCTAATGCAGTAAAAAATAACTTTTTACGTCGTATCCGGAAAGATAGATAAATATTTTAATATTACAGCCGTATTTGCACTAAATTGTTCTTAATAGATGCAATTTAATCGTAATGTAAAATTAGTAAACGTGAGGTTTAGATGGAAAATTTGAGAGGTCTTGTTCACAAGTTAAAAACGGTAACTGTGGTCTTGTCATTAATTAACACAAAATTAATTATATTTTTATCTGTACTTCAACAATTTTTGCCAAGCCGAATTTGTTTTATATGTACAGGGTCTAAAATGGGACTTGTCAATGAACTCTTGTTTTTCAATATTTTGTTTTAACTTGAGAGATATTTTTTTCAACAAAGTAATTGTGATAAAATAATATGGACTATCAATACTTGAAATTAATTTTTTTTTAGTTTTTTATAACTATAAATATTTAAGTGTCTTAGAGTTTTTGGATAAATAGCATTCAAATGGGTAAATGATATTAGTTACAATAAAAAATTATATACATATAAAGTTAATTATATAAAACGATTACGTAACAATAATTTCAAATTTTTTAAAATTTATTTACATAGTTTTACAAGTGCTTACATAACCTGGCACACATTACTACATACATTTAATTTATAGCAAATTTATTAGTTTGTATGTATATAAACTTTATGGTGTGAAAAGATCAAAGAAAATATTTAATACTTGACCCCCTATTTTTGTTTTATCGATCTGTCAAATTTTTAACTTTACCCCTTAACCTTGGTAGAATTTTGGACACTTACGGTAGTTAATTACAATGAGTTTAAAAAGCAGAATCTTTTTCTTAACTGCTAAAAATTACAAACAAGTAAAAAAAGTTATAATTTTGGTTTGATTAATGAATAAATTGCAGATTTATTTGAGATAAGTACAAGGGTAGTATACAGAGTTTTAAAGGATTATACACTTCCAAGAACAGCTGAAACTGGACCTGTACCATCATCTAGTAAACAAGATAATTTGTTTATAATCACCAAATTGAAAAGACACTGAATAAAGGTCATTAAAAAAATGCAAAAAAAAAGAATTAACTAAATATTCATATTCATTTATCCGCAATCAAATGAAATCATCCAGTTTGCAGTTAAAATGAACGTTAAAAAAGTTCCTTTAGCAGCACAATATAGAAAAAACGTGTGGAATTTGCAAAAATATATGAAAACCATCCATCTTGTTCCTGGAGGTCGATTTTTTTCATTGAGAGTGTGATTTAAAGTACGAACCATGGACAGTGCGGTCCACGGTTATCTATGATCCCGATTTTCCTCAAGACTACAATTGCATTGTTAAAAAGGTGGCACATCCATCATGTTTTCATGGATATTTTGTAATTACGTAAGGTTAACTATCAAGATGGAGCCAAATAAGTAGCCACTTAAACAGCTCAAAATTTGTAGCTGTTTTCAAAGACTTTTTCAAGTTTCAACTACGACAAAATGCTTCAGGACATTTAGCGGTTGTTCAGGATAATGCTCCGGTGCATACGTCAAAAAATACCGAATTTTTTTATTGTTTAGATAACATATACTAGTCTACATTTTTCTGATACAAATCACAAGAAAAAGTACCTATGTTTAAACTCGGGCAAACAACGCAATCATTGATCACAATCCTTTCAATTAAAAAATTAAACTTAACTTCAATCATGAATGTGAAATTCATGCTAAAATTATTTTTAAGTATTTATTTTATAAAATTTTGACACCAACGAAAAAGATCATTTGGAAGTAAGTACATTTTAAATAATTCCGTTTAACTCCATTACCAAAATTCAATAGCAATTTAATCTCATTGACTGGTATCATGCTCTAGCAATCCGATAGTACAGACGTAATAGAATACCTTGACACTTACATAACAACTTGATACCATAAAAGTACAAAATCATTAACAAACGTGTCTCCTGTTAACGTTTAGCTCCACATATTTAAATGGAATAATAATTGCAGTTCAACGTTATTTGAATGTTACAGTTAATATCACAATTACTGAGCTTACACATGATATTAACATTAAATGTTGGTCATTCAAAAGTTAAAAATTGACCACATTATAAATAAGCATTTGTTTAAACCTAATAGTTCTGGTTTTTTGACTTTCTACACTAATTAACGAACAATCTCTATTCCATTTTGCATTTCATTGGTTCTCTTTATGACCTCAGAAATTGACAAATTAAATTCATTGGACTATTTTTAATCAATCCAATACGAATGATGTTCATCGATTGGATTTATTTAATTATTATTTTTCGTTTGAGGGGGAAATCAATTCCGCTTTTAATCAATTCAAGACAAACAACAACAACAATCACAAGTTCATATGAAAACAACTACTATGTTGAATATACATTTAAAAAGGAAAATTTCTATCCCACCCAAATCTTAACATTCATATATATATAGATATATATCTCACAATAATTAAAACTACTAAAACCATTGGTTTCGACTATTTAGCATGCGTAAATTATCTCGAATGATTGAAAAAAATATGTTGACTGAGACACCCAATTTATAATGTTAAGCATGCTAACATTTAATGATATCAGCTATAGACAACAATATTAACAGATACATAGTGATTGGTGACTTAGTCAACTTTTCATAATTTCTTTATTTGTACCATATGCTAACAGATCGACTTCAATAATTTAATAAGCGTACACAACGTGGGTGAATAACAACGTGTCTTAGCTAGTAAACGGCATCCTTGTGACAATGATGCCTGAAATTCATCAGCCTAACAGCTACATATGATGCACATATAGTCTAAACCAACTTTTAAGTACCCCGTGTGTATGCTTGCACCCATCCGCGAAAGCGGAAGCCCAATAATACCGCTGTACAGTCGGTCGTTTCTGTTAGCTTAAGTCTAACGGTATAGTGCTCGATTTGGACCTGAGTGGGCATGAGTTCGAATCCCACCACCGGCACTAAAATGGGGACCCACGTTCGGCTTCGCTAAAATGTCCACTGTTGAAAGATGTTTCCCGTAAAACATTCAAAGTAGCAAAGATAAATAAATAAATAATAATAGTGCACTTATTCCATGATGCGCTATGTGGGAGTAACAGTTAGGGTTATTGTCATCATTGGAAATTGGGACATAGTAAGCATTATTCAAATCATCAAAAATATAATCACTGCTAAGTTTAACAAGCCGATCCTGAAGGTAATGCAATTCGAAGATGACCCATAAACGAGGTTAAGCAAGCTTACGGAACCCGTCCGGCTAGAAAAATACAGATAATTTTGATTGTTTCAATTTAGAGACCATTACGGAAATTGCACTGCAATAAATAGCTACTACACATGATCTAACTCAGAGATCCGAGATGGATAGATAGGTATAACTAAAATAATAATTTTTAAATTATAAAAATACTATTTGCTCTAAATAAAAGTATATATATATATATATATATATATATATATATATATATATATATATATATATAGTGCTGAAAGCTACTTCTACTGAAGTATATAAGCCAATAACCATAAGTAGATAATAAATAATTAAAATAAAATGAATTTAAAAAACAGCACAAAAGTTGAGACAGAGAACGAAGTGGTACAAGGGCTAAGCCAATAAACTCGTACTTAAAGGAGCCAAAAATTGATCCAGACTACTAAAAATAGATATGAACATTTATTTGGTTTTGCCAAGAGTTGCAAGCGCTAAAATATTTATTGTTTAAATATTAAACCTGAACAGATTATCATAATTATTCGCTAAAAAAAAATCATTGAACACATGTAAAATAGAATTCAGTTACAAATACTGATACGAAATCAAATCGAGTTTATTGTTCTACATACAAGATTTCATAATAGCATATCTTGACTAAGTTCGAGCTGGGAAAAACTAGTTAGTCCCTTATACATATATATATATATATATATATATGATTCTGATGATCGTGAGGATGTGAGCAATGCTTATAAAGTATCCATTTGTCATGATCATGCTATATCTGAATGTTCCTCCTCCACGCGGTGCATCCTGGATTAAGTGCTCATTGACATCTCGACTAATAACAGCAGGGACGGATTGCACAGCTGTATAACTAAGCTTACACTCTAGTAGATGGGTGTACTTAAAAGGTATCTTAAGGCATACGTATATCATATGTAACCTATGGGATAAAGTAGACAACCCTCTCAAAAAATTAGACAGCCCCATCAATATTTGTGAACAGTGGCGCCGTTACAAGGATGCCGTCCATTAGCAATGGAACTTCATTATTATTCTACGTTTATCACGTTTATCATACCATTAAAGTCGATCGTTTTGCCGCACAAATATAGAAATAATAAAGAGGTGACTACGTCACTAACTAAATGAATATATATATATATAAGGATGGTTGAGCTCAAACCCAATACTCCAACTACGTTTGCCACCAACCTTGTAAATACTTTATTTCAAGTGGTTAAAGGAGCATACATTTCACAACCAATGGGTTTGGTGTGTCATCTTTGTTTCCATACCTAACAATTACTTAAAGCTAAAATGCAACACACTTACAAAAAAGTCGCATTTTGTTTTAACATTTTAATAGCCACTCCTAAATATACTGTTTAAAAAAGAACTTTTTAAGAATACAAAATGCCTTCTTTTACTCAACATTAAAACAGACAAAGTAACGTTCTCCACCTCCTATTGTATCTATCCGTTCATCTGCAAATATATTGGTCGGACAACTCGCCGTTTAGCTGACCGGGCCAAACAACACATTCCAAATTGGATCAATAGGATCCAACACATGTGACCGTTTATACACCTCTTCCAAACGAAACACCAAGTTAATTTTAATATGTGTTTTAAGATAGCAATGACTGCCTATGTCCCCAATATGTAGCAAACACTAGAATCTGTTTACATTCACACATTCGAACCCATTTTGTGTGCACAAAAACAATTGGTAAAATTATTGAACTTAGCATGTCCTTAGCCTATTGATAGCTTGTGTTGTGTGTGTGTGTGTAGTAATTAATGTTAAGATCAAAGCTTTAGTTACAATATTTTTTGTATACATTAAATATATATATATATATATATATATATATATATATATATAATATTTTATGCTTGTGACAAAAGAGATATACGGAGCGAATTCATCTCACAGCTTACGACGTCTTCCATTATTTCTATTTCGAATTATAAAGGGAAACCAACGCTTTAAATAACTTATGTCCCACCATTAAAATATTGACGCTGACCTCTTATTTTATTCACCTTGTTTACTTAAAAGTTCACACTTAATCATTAGTCTTAGATTTTTCCTAAAGTTATTACCTAACATAAGTGACATTTATTTTATTTTATTTTTCTTCTGTACACTAAAACAAAATATCCATAAGTTTATTCAACTCAAGGAATTGACTACAAACAACAAGATTTTTGTTGAAAATAAACTTACATCTAGTAATCATCATACTTGAGTCACATATTTCCAAAAAAAGGAGATCACATTGATTATTAAGCACATTTTATAACGTACAATGTAAAAAACTGTTTTAAAACCAGGAAATATTATGCACTATAGTTTTGTGCTGAAAGCTACTTCTACTGAAATATCTAAGCCAATAACCATAAATAAAATAATAAAATAAATAAATATTTAACATTACATTTTATCTTAATAATTTAAATCAACCTTTAGTTATAAACAAATTAACAATTAATGTAAAATTTATTGTTATATATATATAACCCTTAAAGAAATTAGTATAAAAATGTAATTTAAATTAATTTATATCTGATTGTTTTTTACTTAGAAATACTTATTTTGAAATGTGGAGTTAGTAAAAAAGCATATTTTAAAACAACACATATAAACGTGGATAATAAGTCGAAGTTGGATCATTTTTGTTAAGTGGATTTTTATTGTTTTGTGTGCTTAATTTAAATACGAACAACGTTTAATAGTCAAAATGTATACTTACATGTACATTCAACTTTAATCTAATTGTGAAAATGTACTTACAGAATCATTTATTAAATTTTCAAAAATTACTTTTGTCTTACTACGCTAAAAATTTAAAATTCATAATTTTATTTGAGCTTGAGCATCCGTTATCTGTTTTCGTTCTGTAAAATGAATACCAACGGTTGAAAAAATTGCCATCTTAATGACAATGAACACTATGTTATAAAATAATTATGGATTTTCGCCAAAATAACTAGCGGAATTATTTAGAGTAAGTTATCTAACAGTTTATCGTGTTTTGAATGGGTGGGTGCGAACATACACTCAGGATACTTAAAAGGTATCTTAAGGTATACGTATACCATATGTAGCCCTTGGGCTAAGGGAGATAACTCTTACAAAAAATCAGACGGCCTCGTCAATCTTTGCCAACAGTGGCGACGTCACAAGGATGCCGTCTATCAGCCAAGAAACTGTTATTCTTCCACGTTTATTACGCTTATCAAGCGGTCAAAATCAATCGTTCTACATGTCGTATAAATATGGGAAATAATGAAGAGGTGTCCCCACGTCACCAACCAAAATAAATGAATGAATGATTGGACAAAAACCACAAAATTATGAAGAAAAAAAATAATTACTGAGACCGACAATCGAAAAATTGTGATGGAATTGAAGAAAAATGACAACAAACCCATTTCTAATATGGTGAAAAACAATTTGCAAGAATTTAGTTATTCGATGGTGAGAAACCGTGGAAAAAATTTTGATTTAACACGTGAATTATCAATAGTTAAACCATTTATTAATAAAAAACAAAAAATACAGATTTATGTTTTGTAACGGGTGAATTGAACGAAAATTGTGTTATTGGCTCTCTGTTCATTTTACAGATAAAGCAATAATTCGCGATAAACCATTTGGTTACAAAAACAAAGTGTTATGCTGACCGGTTGTTAGAAAAAAGTCGACCGTCAACAAGTGTTGGTTTGATAATAAATATAATCAACCTGCCAAATGGTTCTCCAGGTAACTTAGATAACGAAAAATCTGCTTAAATAATGAAAGAAGTTTTCCATGATGAAATATAACATATTCGCATAGGGATCACTACTGTTTTTCACAACATTACTCCATGTCATACGTCCAAAAAGGTAATGTTATATTTATCTAAGTTCACTTTATTTGTTTTATATTCACATTTAAATCCAAAAAATATTTTATCCAATTACCATCGGATATTAATGTTATTAAAAAATTTTCCACTATGCTGAAGCGTGCCATCAATAAACATACTGACATTAAAGATTTGCGTGATCGCATTCGGTTTGTTGTTCAGTATGAGATGAAACAAGAATAGATCAACAGTCTTATTGGCAACATTCTAAACCACCTAAATCAAGTGGTTAAAAAGAAAGGCGATCACATTGATTATTAAGCATTTTATGCTTTATAATGCAATGAATCATTTGACGTTATATTTTATATCAATATTTTTACTCATTTTTTAATTTTGAACAAGTTGACATTTTATGTAAAAATTATATTGACAATACATATTGATAAAATTGAAATCGTATATAATCTATCACATAGTATTATATACAGTATATATATATATATATATATATATATATATATATATATATATAGTATTATATACACTGAGTTCTTTATTTGGGTTGCTAAGGCTGTTTTAGTTTAATAACTACGTTTTTATCAGCAATTGTTTTAAGGATTGTATATATATACTGGGAATAATTTAATAAAAACTATAAGCAATACAAACAGAATATCCAAAAATATTAATAAAAGAATTTTCTTAATAGGAGTTTCAGTCTAGAAAAGATCATCATAAGTTGTTATAAATTTAAATGGGGATGGTGATGATCCTGACAACTTAAGTAATGCTTATGATATCACAATTTCCAATAATTGTGATAATCCTGATTCCATACCTCCAAGTGGTGCACTTTGGGCTTAGACTAACGTAGATCAGAGACCAAGTGCACAGTGGGATAACTAGGCTTCTGCTTTACTTTGGCGGTTGGGTGCAAGCATACATCCAGGGTACTTAAAAGGTATCTTAAAGTATACACATATACCATATGTAGTTGTTGGACTAGGGGAGATAATCGTGACAAAAAATCAGGCGGCCTTGTCAATTTTTGAAAATACTAGCACCGTCACAAAGACACCATCGATCAACCATGAAACTTTGAAATTGTATCACTTTGTTATGCTTATAGAGCCATTGATGTCGATTGTTTAAAATGCTATACCTTTATAGAAATAATAGAGGTAACCACGTCACCAACTACAATAATAATAATAATAATATAAAGCTAAATATGCTCTTATTTAATTGCCACAAATTAGAATTTAATAAAAATGCAACCAAAATATTTTAAAACAGCAAATCTACAAATGAGTTTGTTAAACAAGTGTTCATTGCCCATTGTAAGGAAAATAACACAAAAATTGAATTGAAAAACCTACTGGACCTTCCAAAACCAACAAGTTCAACCAAGGGTGTGGGACACGTTTCAAATGATTGGGCCACAAAATCGAGATTGGGAGGCCAGGCTTGTAAAACCAAAGCTCCGGCACCCTCAGAAATGACAAAACCATGACGCCGAACATCAAAGGGCCGAGAAGCTTTCGTAGGTTCATCATTGAATTTTGTAGACAGTGCACGTATACGCGAAAACGATGCCACATTCCACACGTTGATCGGAGCTTCGCAAGCACCAGCCACAACCATTTCTGCTTCGCCATACTTGACTGAAAATTTAAAAAATGCAAACTAACACAATAATAACAATAATAATAGTAACCATCGTCATTTCTTGGTTCAAAGTTCGCATAACATCCCGAATTCCTACACAAAGAGGTTGTCGGATGCGAATTTAAATGGGGGGGGGCGGGCTAAATGCAGTTTCTTGGCTAAAAGATCACTTTCTAGCGACGACGCCAATGTTCACAGGAATTAACAAAGCTATCTTCTTTAGGAGTATTGGGGGTTAACACAGGTTGACGGATTCACAAACCTAACCGGCTACATATGGTAAATTGATACCTTAAGTACTTTTTAAGTATCTTTGATGTATGTTAGCATCCATTCACTAAGCTGGAGTCAAATAAAAGCCGCTGTGCACTTGGTCCTTGCTGCTATTAGTCCATATGCCTACGGGTTCACAGTCCAGAATGCACCACGTGGAGGAAGAACAGCCGAGGTGGTCTAGCGGTACAGTGATCACCACCGGCACTAAATGCGGACCCACGATTGGCTATGCTAAAATTTCCATTGTTGAAAGATGTCTCCTGTAAAAGATTCAAAGTAGTGAAAATAAAAAAATGAAATTTCACCATAATTGGAATTTGAGACTTTACGAGCATCACTCAAATCCGGTCATTAAGGAATGGATAACATTACGAAGCTGCTATATAACATAAATGTTATATACTGGCACAATACTGTCAGGTTACCTAAAACAGGAGAGCAATTAGGGACCTAAATTGAGAAACCATTGATAAAAAGCTTAACCACAAGTCAGCTGGTAGATAACTATTAATTTGGCTTCTGTCCTTAAACTGCCTTAACAACGATGACCTTAGAAGCAAGAAAAAGACCGACCAGTCTAAGCTCAAGGATTAACAAGGTACACATGCCACCAAACCTGGACAAAGTCACGTAATTCCATTGACCAGCAATGCAGAATAATTGACAATGTTCATCTATGTTGTGATTAACATATATGTCTATTTTGCATAAAAAGTATTATATTTTTAAAATAAAAAATATTTTCGTTGTTGTTGTAGTGTGACAAACATTCATTATAGGACATCTGATTTTTAGTCTAAAATTTATCAAAGCTTTCTTAAAAAGAAAATCTCCCAATTGAGTGTATTGATAAAATACAGGCTATGTTAAATGAACTGCGCTATATATATATATATATATATATATATATATATATATATATATATATATATATATATGTATACATATATGTATATATACTGAATGATGCATTTTCAAAGTGCTTTGAACCAAGAAACAAATAATTCAGTTGTTTATTATTTTCCAAAAATATGGTTATTATGATATTGTCTCAGTTAAAAATTAAAAAAATAATTTTTTTTATCAATGGTGGTAAGGTAATGTTTAAAAAATGTATCAATAAAAGTTAATTGGTCCTCATGAAATTAAGTAGTACCATAAAAATTAATCACTTCTAATGCTAAATGATCCTGAAGATTTAAGTAATGTTTATAAAGTTTCAAACTCCAATGATGGTGATACTCCTGACTGTTATTCTTCCACGTGGTGCATCCTGGACTAAGTGCCTATAGGCATTCTAGACTAATAACAACAGGGATCGAGTCCACAGCGATATAACTAGTTTTCACTGGACTCCCGCTCAGTGAATGGGTGTTAGCATACACTCTAGATAGTTAAAAAGTATATTGAGGTACTCGTTTACCATATGTAACCAACTAGACTAAGGGAATCCACGCAGACAGAAGATCAGACTGCAGGTCTTTATACCCTGTGTCAATTTTCAATGAAACTTCAATCACAGAAAATACTCGAGATGGAATCAATCGTTATGCCCCCCAGGGCCGTTGGTTTCCTTTATCCAATTGGGGAAGGACCGAAATTGACGAGATTGCGCGGGAAGGAAAACAAGATTCTACCCTTGTTGACCAATAATGACGAACCTGACTCAAAGTCACAAAAGCGTGGAAGGTCTCCTTCTGATGTTTCCGGCACATCCGTCAACCGGCGTCAACCTTTTCATCCCCCAAAGAAGATCACCTTGCCAATTCCTGTGAGCACTGGCGCCGTCGCAAGGAAGCGATTTTCTAGCCATGAAACTTCATTTATCCCCCCAAATCCAATTCGCATCCGACAATCTCTTCGCATAAGAACATGGAATGTACGGTCACTGTCGTCTGTTTCGACCCAAGCGTATACTGCCACAGAGCTAAGTCGTTACAAGACTGACACTGCTTGTTTCCAGAAAACAAGACTGGATGTTTCAAAGCCGTTTAATATTTCTACAGCTTCCCAATCAACATTTGCATTATTCCTCCCATCAACTTGTGCACAAAATTCAGCACATAATTGTGTAGCATTTTGCTTATCCCCATTAGCTGTCAGTGCGTTAATTGACTGGAAAAGTATATCTCCACGATTAGCATTTTCGCGTTTTGAAGTTTCAAAGTATACAGTGGCCGTTATCAATGCTTATGCTCCCACCAATAATCATTGTGAAAAAGAAATTGATGAGTTTTATGAGCAGCTTGAAGATCTATACTCTTGCCTCAAGACCTCATCACAAATGGTTGTTATTAGAAGAGATTTTAATGGCAGAGTTTTCAGGGATGATATCAACCATCTCTGCGTTGGCTTTTGGACAAAATCGCGCGAACAATACGAGAACAGAGGAAGATTAAGTGAATTCGCGGCAAGGTGAAATATGGTTCTCACGAACACATTTTTCCAGCACCCTGTGAAACAGTTGACAACATTTCGTTCAAGCTGTGGTAGATATCCTCCCAAATCGATTACGTTTTGGTTAGTAAACGTTGGTTCAGTGCAATCAAACATTCCCGCGAATTCAGAGGCTGCCGAACGGGTAGTGAGAATGACACTGATCATTCACTTGTCACTTGTTCATTTCGGCTACGCCAAAACTAGACCCGGTATTCCGGCTCCGGATTACTACCTGCTCAGAAAAGAAGTTTGCCAAAGCATACTTAGCAGCTCAGTTGTTATCCCAAACTGTGATATGGGAATAAATCAGTCTTGCAACACTCTGAAACAAAAGATTAATACAGCCAGTTTGGTGCTTCCTCGTTCAAGTAACTACAAAGGCCAATTATCTAGATCTTTATGCACAAGCAAAGATATCCACGAGAAAAAGTGAAGCAAGGATATTGCGTGCGGAATTTCGAAAGAGTTATGAGGAGGACGAGCAAAAACATTGCAATTCTGTAGCAGATGAGCTAGAGGTTTCTGCTCGCCAAAACAATTGTGGAAAAGTTTACAAGAAATTGAATCAGATATGCCGTGAGTACAAAGTTAACGTCGGATAATCCGAAACTTCTAACGAAGACTGGTTACTCCACTATAATCAGACTTTAAACCATCCTGAAATCACAACAGGATGGCTGCAAGACCATTCCATACTTGACACAGTTCCCTCGGCAATTTATACAATATCCGTAGAAGACCCCACTATCGATGATATTATGCGCATATGCAGAAAACTCAAAACTAAGGAAGCCGCCGGTTTTAATAAAATTCCTCCATATACCTTCAATTACGGCCCCTCGCGACTTGTTGAAGACCTGGGTAGCATCGTAACAGATTTCTAGACAACTGAGCAGTGCCCTAAAGACTGGCACCGTGCTACTATTGTTCCTATTTACAAAAAAGGATATCGGCAAATACCTGCTAACTACAGAGGCATCAGTTTACTTTGCATAGCTGCCAAAATTGCCACCTCAGCTATAGTTGAACGGATTTGCCCGTAAAGGGAGAAGACCACATGTAATAACTAAACTGGTTTTTGTCTTGGTATGGTACGATGTGGTACGTTTCGACGCATTCTTGAATTTCGGGTAAAGTTTCAGCGTCCTACGTATGTAGCCTTCATTGACTACTCTTCAGCATTTGATTCGCTGAACAGAAAAAACTTTGGATCGCTATGTTACGTGATGAAACACCTCTGAAACTTGTGAATCTCCTAAGTGCTCTGTACAATAACTCAACTGCTGAAATCCGTAATTGCAACAGATCTTCTACAAAGCCGCTTCAAATTTGCAGTGGTATCCGTCAAGGCTGTGTACTTCTGTTCAACTATGCAATGGATGCTATATTTGCCAAGGTTTATGGACAAATGGAAGGTATGTATGTTGGTACTACGTCTATTACGGACTTAGAATATACTGATGAGGCTGTACTTCTAGCTGAGAACGAAGTTCAGCTGTAGCATGCATTGGATTTCCTTGTAATAGTTTCCGGTGAATATGGTCTGAAGATCAACCCAAAAAAGTCAGTCATCGTGTTGTCACAAATTCCTAATGTGAGGATTGTATTAAATGATGTTGTGCTCCCCAATGTAAAGTAATTTACATATCCAGACTCTTTAATTACTTCTGATGGATGTTCATCTAATGAAGCAAATCGCCGAATTTGTTTAGCTTTTGCTGCGCTTCGAAAACTTGCTAATCCATTATCGAGACGAAAAAACATCAATCCAAAGACAAAGATGAACATTTTCTCTTCATTGGTTCGCGCAGTACTTTTGTATACGTGGACTCTTAAGGAGTCAGAGATTAACAAGCTTGACAAATTTGAAGCAAGATGTCTCAGAAACATTTGGCACAACACCCATTTCGCATCCTTCGTATCAAAAAATTAGACGAAAAAGATCAGTAACTACCAAATTCGAAATGACCTTCAATTTAATAATCTTCCTTCATTGGTATCGCGATAACGAAGATTGTGATGGTTTCGACACGTTCTTCGTAGAAATCCTGATGCAATCTCACGTATCGTAACCCTGGCTTGTCCAAATGCCGATTGGAAGAAGGGGAAAGGTGGTCAGAAATTTACTTGGATGAATGCTGTTCGGGACGATCTTCATACAATCTTTGCCAGAACTTTATCTTGGAAACAATGGCAAAGTCGATGGACTGACATATCCCAATAGGCCTCTAAAGATCGTGAACAATGGAAAGGAATTGTTTGAGATGCTATGCGAATTTGGAATTAATGAAGATGTAGCTTTTGTTGTTGTTATACTGCGTTAATTATTACAGCGGCTTGTGCACTGTTATCTACTGTCAACTTTGTGTTATACACATTACCTTCTCTAAAATAAAAAAACGACAGCGACTCAAATAAACTGCATGTAAATCCAGTTGATACAATTAAGAAAAAGTGCTAAACAAACTTATTAAAAGAGAGAAAGTACATTAATCAATGTGCCAAAAATATGTACGTTTTAACAGTAATCCTGACATAATGTGGAAGTGGATAAGCAAACGTTTTGGAAAGGGTAAAACCATAAATATTAATACAAATTGAAATTTTACAAAAACCACTTTATCATAAATAATTTTTGTTATTTAACAAGTACTAATTGTAGCCTTTTAATAATATTTCCAACATTAAGTTCAATCTATATAATCTTATTTTCAATTCAATAAAAAATCCTCTTCCTGACTTGATGCTTAAGTCTAATTACGTACCAATTGAACAGTATCCTAATTCTTTATCAATAATGAAACTATTTTAAACGTCAAGAGAATCTACAGAATCACTCCAACTCTTAAAATTCTTGGCCCTAAAAAGATTTCTAATTTAAGACCAATTGCAGTACTTCGGTTATTTTTAAAATAATTAAAAAATAATACTATATAAAACTCGCATTTCAACTAAGTAGTGCTGTATCAATTTACTTATAAAGTAATAAAGATGCTAATAATCCTGAGAATGAGCAATGCTTATGAAGTATCCATTTCCAATAACGGTTATAATTTTGACTGTTCCTCCTCCATATGGTGCCTCATAGACTAGTAACAACAGGGACAGAGTACACAGCGATATAACTGAGCACCCTCGTCAACGAATGAGTGCAAATATACACCCCGTGGTACTTAAAAGGTATTTTAATGTACATGTATATACCCTGACAAAAATTTAGCGGCCTCAACATACTTTGCGAACAATGATGCCATCACAAGGATACCGTCTATCAGCGATGAAACTTCATTATTCTTCTACATTTGTTACATTTATCAACCTATCGGATTCAATCGTTTAATATAAAAGTACAAATATGGAAAATAATGAGTAAATGACCACATCACCAACCAAATGAATGAATCAAGAACTGCTACATGTAAACATTAATTAGCCTATCGCGTCAAGCAAAACTGGAAAAAAAGTTGAGTAACTATTCAGTAAGGTAGTGTAAAATACTAAAAAAAGACTAAAAATAAACTAAGCATAAGTCTTTCAAAACATTTGTTAGTGTTTCTTTTATTATCTGTGGTATATCATAGTATAATTGTTTTGCATAATCTCATTTTTGTTTCTTCAAACTAAATTAGCAGTTAATGTTATATAAACAAAAGTTTTCTGATAGATTCATCGCTGTCTTGTACATAAGTTATGGAAGTATTTGTTAACGTACATGTTTTCTTTTAATTTCAAGATTATTGTACAAATTTATATCTTTTCGAATTTCAATTTTTAAGTTTATACTAATAGTTTATTATTGTGTATATAGAGTCATGCTATATGTATTTCTATTGAAATATTTAAGTTAACAATAATAGTTATAAAATAATTCATTAATACTTTATGCATAAGCTTTTAGTATACTATGTAAACACAACGAATTTTTTCAAATCACTATTATAAGCGCACCTATTATAATTGTGTTTATTTACAAACAATTTTAATCCATTTATCAAACAACTAGGTTTAACTTTCACATTACTCGTGTCCACAACTATATTTCAACTAAAACGTTTATTCAAAAAACAGACACAACACTCCAGATTTCTTCATCAAAAACGCATGTACATTGTTTTATTAATTAAAAAACTGATCGTTTGGAATACGACAATTACAAACCAACGAAAAACTCTATTGTTTTAAAATTAGTTTGTTTAACTTTCATAACATAAAAGAAACTTACTCATTCGATAAGCTTCTCCAATGCAATGCAATCCGGTTGCACACGCTGTGTTGATAGACATGCATGGACCACGTAAACCCCAAATCTTGCTTACAATTCCTGATGGCATGTTGTTCAAAGTATGTGTCAATGCGTAAGGTCCAATAGATGTATATTTGCCTGCTGATAAACCAACGCTCGTTCTGTAAACCTCATCAATTCCATCCAGACCAGCTCCAAAATAAGTTCCTAAAGATTGAACATATTAGTTGCAAAACACGTAACAATACATTTACATTAATTCGACAGAAAAATTAAAGTTTATCGTAACATTAATGTAATAATAATAATAATAATAATAAGTGTCATCACAAATACTAGCAAAATTACAAAAAATACATTAACAAGCTGCAAAATAGTACTTTAATTATAACATAAAACTATATTACAAACCTCAATGAACTTGTTAGTTCAGTGGAAAAGTATAAAACAAAATTATTGTAAAACTCAAGAAAAATTTAAAGTATATTTTTCAAAGTATCCAAATTTCAATTTTCAAAAACAAAAAACTATAAATGTCATGTTATAATTTTCATTCGTTTCGGTTGGTGACGTGGTCGCCTCTGATCACTGATTTTTGTCATAGCTATTTCTGTTTTTAAGTATCTTGGATATATGCCTAAGCGGAGCGCAGTTATATTGTTGTGTACTCGGTTCCTACTGTTATTAGTCTCTATGCTTATGGACACCTAGTCCAGGATGCACCACGTAGAGGAAAAGCAGTTAGAAATATCACCACGATTGGAAATTGAGACTTTACTCATTAGCACTCCATTATAATAAAAACCAACATGACCAAATACCACTCCATTCAAAATGTCCACAAAACACTTAAAAAACCCAGACATCTTGTAAATTTAGCCTTATTGTTTTACTTTCTATCCGGATAAAAAAGATCAAGGAAGACCAGGATGCATCACGTAGGAGTACAAAGTGAGAAAAATTGTTATCAGCATAACAATTAAAAATTTTACACATATTACTCAAATTTTCAAAATCACTGTCATCTCAGTTAACGATTGTAAAAATAATTATGATTATTAACTACAAGTTTTAAAATTATAAATAAAATTTGTATTATTTCATATTATATAGAGCAAAAATCAATGCGATAACTAAATAAATTTTTCCATTTGTACATAAATGTCTATCTTAATTCAATAAATGTAGAAAACTACTGCAATATATAAGATAATGCTTAAAATCAAACATCAATTTTTGATTTAAGAATAAAACTTTGACCATCAAACCTATCAATCTCTAATCTAATGCTATTAGCAATGATTCTTATTTAAAATTGGAAAACTCTATATAATTACCATCTTTAGCTAAATACCAAATTTAACGAGATAAATTTAAGAAAAACGTGTACATTTTGTTGCAAATTCTCGCTAAGTAAAAAGTCAATTCATGTACCTAAAGTTACTAGAAATAAAGTAATAAATAACAGAATGCCTCAACAAATAGTGACTATATTTGTGATAATATTGAAACTTCGGGTTCAACATACAATACCAAAGGAATAAACCAAAGTATTAAAAAGCTTCGAGTTTAAAACTAAAGCAAGACTACTTCTTCTTTCTTTACAGCTTTTCCCACTTTTATGAAGGGTCACTGTTTCTGGTCACCATTCTCCATTTGGTTCTTCCCGTAGGGTCACTTTTTGTTAGTTCCTTTTCCTTCATATCGGCTTCCACACAATCCAACCATCTTCTCTTTGGTCGGCCACGATGTTTTTTTACCTTCCACTTCCAATGCCATTATTCTCCTCGTAACGTAGTTTTCTTCTCTACGTACAATATAGCCGTACCATCTTAACCTTTTTTCTTAAACTTTCTAATAAGCTTCGATGACTTTCAGTTTTCTTCTAACCACCTCATTTTATATTCTGTCCAATTTGGACACTCCCAACGACCATCAAAGCATTTTAATTTCTACTAAAATCAGTTTTCTCAATTGGGATTTCTTAATACTCCACGTTCCCGATCCGTACTTCAAGACAGGTCTCACTGTGGTCTTAAAAATTTAACCTTTTGTCCTTGCTGTTATCTTTCTGTCGCACAGAACCCCTGTAACTTTCCTCCAGTTATACCAACCTGCTTTTATTCTTTGCGCAATCTCTGCATTCAAATCTCCATTCTCTTCTCGTGATGAACTAAGATATTTAAACCTTCTCACTCTCAACAATTCCTTGTGTCACATTTTGATTTGTGTCAGAGAGGGAAGCCGGCTTGGGACTGGCTAGATCGGTTCATTTCTGATTCTCACTAGGCCGAGTTAAAGCAAGACTACTAACAAAAACAAACTGATAATTCACCAAATTTAATTAAATGGTATAAAACGGAATACAGCTGCTATTTTATATCAAAAACACAATAGTGGAAAAGCCACATCTTCATCAATTCCAAATTCGCATAGCATCTCGAACAATCCCTTTCCATTGTTCACGATCTTTAGAGGCCTATTGGGATATGTCAGTCCATCGACTTTGCCATTGTTTCCAAGATAAAGTTCTGGCAAAGATGGTATGAAGATCGTCCCGAACAGCATCCATCCAAGTAAATTTCTGACCACCTTTCCCCTTCTTCCAATCGGCATTTGGACAAGCCAGGGTTACGATACGTGAGATTGCATCAAGATTTCTACAAAAAACGTGTCAAAACCAGCACAATCTTCGTTATCGCGATACCAATGAAGGAAGATTATGAAATTGAAGGTCATTTCGAATTTGGTGGTTACTGATCTTTTTCGTCCAATCTTTTGATACGAAGATGCAAAATGACTGTTATGCCAAATGTTTCTGAGACATCTTGCTTCACATTTGTCAAGCTTCTTAATCTCTGACCCCATAAGAGTCCACGTTTCAGCTGTGTACAGAAGTACTGTGCTAACCAATGGAGTAAAAATGTTCATCTTCCACACGCAAT
The DNA here is from genome assembly GCA_025895645.1 of Cardicola forsteri. NCBI lineage: Eukaryota > Metazoa > Platyhelminthes > Trematoda > Strigeidida > Aporocotylidae > Cardicola > Cardicola forsteri. Next base: position 1,691,401 of record JAKXYG010000004.1, read on the forward strand.
GATCTTGCTTCACTTTTTCTCGTGAATATCTTTGCTTGTGTATAAAGATATCGACAATTGGTAGACAGCCAGTTTAGTCCTTTTTAGTTAGTTAAACGAGGGAGCACTAAACTAGCTGTGTCGATCTTCCGTTTCAGAATGTTCCAGGGTCAATTTATTCCCATACTGAAACTTGGAACAACTGGAGCTGATAAGTAGGCTTTGGAAAACTTGTCAGCATAGTCACTATGTGTAACTATAAAATAATCCAAAGCAAGAATGTCAGGGCTAGCCTTTGTCACTCTGAGACGTAGACAAAGTGAACATGAAACAAGTGAATGATCGGTATAATTCTCATTTCCCGTTCGGTAACCTCTATATGAGCGAGAATTATTGATTGCACTGAACCAACGTTTACTAAACACAGCTTGAACGAATTGTTCTTAAATGTTTCACAGGGTGTTGTAAAAATGTGTTCGTAAGAACTATATTGCACCTAGCAGCGAATCCACTTAATCCTCCTCCGTTCTAGCATTATTCGCGCGATTTTGTCCAAGGGCCAATCGGAGGTCGGTTAACATCGTTGCTGCAAGCTCGGCCATTAAAATCTCATCCAATAACAACGATTTGCGATGAGGTTTTGAGTCGAGTATAAATCTTCTAGTTGCCCATAAAACTCATCTATTTCTTTTTAGCAATAATTATTGATTGGAGCATAGGCATTGATAATGGCCATTGAGTATTTGGATACTTTAAAACGCGCAAACGCTAATCGTGGAGATATGCCCTTCCAGTCAATTAATGCACCGGAAGTTGTTGAGGATAGACAAAATGCTACCTCGTGGTGTGCTGGGTTTGATGCACAAGATGATGAGAAAAATAATGCAACAGGTTGGGAAGCTGTAGGAAGACAAAACGGCTCTAAACAATCCAGTCTTGTTTCCTGAAGCCAAGCGATGTTAAATATTGTAACGACTTAGCTCTGTGGCAGTATATACTTGAGTCAAAACAAACAATAGTGACCGTACGTCCATCTCGAGTATTTTCTGTGATCAAAGTATCATTAAAAATATAAGAACCACATGTCCAAAGCATCAAATTAAAAATAGTATAAAACAAGACAACGTTTAAAGTTAATACTTTTTGACATCTATCTGGTGCTCTTAAATAAAAAATTTTAAACCTCATCCAAAAGAATCAGATTAGTTAATGTTTAACATTGCATGACTAAAATCAAAAACCAAAACCTATGAAATCCTAACCAGCAACAAATCATTTTTCTCTAACGATACACAACTGCACTCAATAATAAATTTCCTAAGGCTTACATGAGTTTAAGAAAAACTGATGTGCTCTATAAAAATGCAAACAACCTACTTATAATCACTACTACAAACTAGCATCCCCGGTGATCATCACCGGGGATAAACATCCCCCACCGGTCATTATGACCCAGGGTAGTCCAAATACCAAAACGTCTGCAAAAACATCAACTTTTGCAATGTACATTAATGAACGACACTTGCGGTGTACTGACATTAAATGTTAATTACATCCCGAGTTAAACCCCTCCAATGATCTCTGTTGGCTGCATAGGATAAACAAACGGACGTCCAATTAAGTAATTCATTTGGACGGTGGGGGGCTTAGCATAAATAAAAGGACTGAGTTCGCGTGCTACAATGTCCGTCCAAATTTTCCGTTGGCCGCCTGGCCTTCTTTTCCATCCGGGTAATGGATGAGCTTCCATAGCTATTCTGGCTGGATGAGTAGGCGATTTACGTAAAACATGACCAATAAATGTTGAGTGACTTACAAATATTTGGGAATTGTCGAAATATTTTATTAATTATTAAACGAGTGCGTTCAATAGAGGACAACGAGCAAAACCATATGGATCTTAAACAGCTTTGCTCAAAATGAACTAGCTTTTGTGTATCCACTTGGGTGAGAGTCCAAGTTTCGCATGCAGTATTAATTCATCAAATTACTTATCCCGAGTTTATACCTATCAACAACTTACCCCTGTACGAAAATCAATCACTTAATAAAAAACACAATACTATCCACAAAAAATAGGTAACAAGAATACTATCTATGAGTAAGGACGTAACAGGAAATCCACCAGCCGTCCACATATACGCCATTAAAACATATGTAGCTGTAACTTGTAAGCTCTGAATATCAACAATGAGAGATGACAGCGACAAATAGTGCGGCGTAGTCCAGAGGCAACTTACAGTAGATAAAGAAAGTATACAAACCTCAGCCAACGAAAGAGGAAAATGGAAAAAACTACACCATAATCAACAAGATGACTATCCACTGTTTTGCATTCCAAAAATGACTATTCTCAAATTAAAATTATCAGATATAACTAATGATGATCAGGGTAAAAATAGTTAAATAGGTTCGTTAAACTTTCAGTGCATATATATACATTCTAGAACACTTATAATTATACAAACATTAACAAATAAAAATAAAAAAATTAAAATTTATATATATTTATAAATAAAATAATGAAATACAACCATACCAACTGAATTAGCGTCATTTAACTTCCATCCAACTTGCTTTAAAGCTTCATTTACGGCCAAAATTCCTAAAACACTAGCTCGAGATACCATTTTCCAATCACTAGAAATATTAACATCCAAACGCTGCTTCAAATCTAGTTCCAAACTCTGTTTCTCTCGGTCTATTCGATCATTCGAAATCAAACCGCCAATTCGGCTAGGCAAAAATTCAAATTGATCTTTTCAATTTTTAATTTTATAAATTCAATACTTGATAATTTAAATATGCCCGATTGACTGTTCAACAAATTAGTCCAAAACTCATGCACACCTATACCCAAAGAAGAACAAACGCCCAATCCCGTTACAACAACTCGACGCCCACAAGACATTTCACATCCAAATCGATAATTCATCTTAAAAACATACAAAAACAATTATGCTTAATATTTTTTATGTTCTAATTACAATTTTTATAAAAATTTCGTTTTTAAAATATAAAATTAATAATAATGTACTCTAAACTATTATGTAATTTTAAAAATATTAAAAAAGTGATTTAGCAACAATAAATATTTAAATTTTTAATCTACTAATTACATTGATTTTTACCAATAATAAAAATAATTAAATTTGTAGATATATTTTCAATGCTAATGTACATTTGTACTCAATAAAGCAAACAACAATTATGCTTATATATATACCATTAATAATAAAATATTAATTTTGATGACAGCAGTTTTCTTGTAAATAAAAATAATTTAAAATTAACTTAATTGCAACTAAAAAACATTATCTTCAAATATAAAACATAACAATGTAAACACAAAAATATTGTAAAAATCGTAATAATTCATCAAAAACAGTAACAACAATAAAATTAAGACGAAAGAGACAATAAGAATAAACAAAACTCACACATAATCGTAGCGGATGATCTCAAAAAAACGGAGTAGATAGTGTATACACATATATTAATAAATAATTTATTATTAAAAAAAATTAATTAAAAAATTAAATTTTAATAAAAATTATTAAAAATTAAAACATACAATTTATCTAATGTGTAAAAGTTAGATACTATATAAAATTTTATTAAATGTTATAATATTAATTTTAATTAATATAAAAATTTTTAATAAATTTATAAAACGTTTAAAAAAATGTAACTGTAACACATTTATTATCAATTATATTGAAATAAAATAACTATATTTATAATTACAAATGTCTGTTTAAGCATAAAAAAAATAGCACAAAAATTTTCAACTAAAGAAAACTTAGAATATGCTTTTAAAAACATAATTAATAAAACGGAATGCAAAAATTTAATTTATTATACCATTGAAATACATTAACAATAATATTACTAATATTTCTGAATATTAATAAGTGAATTATATTAATTTTGTTAAATATCAACCAAAATATTTAACAAATATGTCGTTAATTAAAAATGTTTTAGTAATTTTTTGTAATAATTAAATATTATAATGTTTTTAAAAAATTTGCAACTAAAATATAAAAGGTTATTAAGAATTTATTCAAACAATTACTATGTTTACATAGGAAAATATCAATTAATCAATAATTAAGTTCTAACAAATTTGTTAAAATAGAAATTTATTATACAATGTCTATTACATAACTTTAAAAACAAATTGTTCAAATTTTTTGCACTATATTTAGTTGTATTTCTATGACTAATTATGAATATGTAACGAATATATCTACTAAGTGTACTTTTAGTAAAGATTTAAAATTTAATAGTTATAATCGACTAATTTTATGCTATATATCCTTTGTAACTAAATATACTAATATATATATATATATATATATATATATATATATATATATATATATATATATATATATATATATATGTATAACTATTAGAAATAATATTATTGAAAATATAATTAATGCAATAAAATTTATGTAAAAAATAATATAAAACAAATAATAGTAAAAATAAAAAACATTAAACAAAAAATAATAAGTCAATCCATTATTAAATATATAGAACGTGTTATTCAGTGTTGTTATAGCAATACTAACATAGCAACAAAAAAATTAAAAAGTATAATATTTATTTTTATTTTATTTATAATAAAATAATATTTTAAACATTATATTAAATATTTATTTAAATTATACTCGTTACCTTTTTTAAATGGCAAAGTTTGTTATCGCTGGTAATTCTTTTCTATTTTATTGAATTTATTGAACGTACTTTATTCATATATATAAAATAAAAATATTTTTTTATATAATGTTTAAAGAATAATTTAGTTTATTTTGGTTTTTAACAGTTTCCTATATTTAACTATGTATATATCTTTTTTTACAAAACGTTGAAAAAAATTATGTACAAAATTATTTTAAAATTATTTTAATTATAATATTTGTTTATTTTATTTATATATTTAGTAACTCGTATTATTATTATTATTAAAATTATTATTTTGTGAAAGATTTAGTTAGTCTATTTTTTATCTTGTTCATATAATCCTATGTTACATTGGAATTAGTTTTATTTCAAATATTTTAGTCATTTTTTTACGATTTTTTAATATTTTTTATTACTATTAATTTTATTATATAACTTTGTGATTTTATTATCTCAAATAGTTATCAGTTATTGGTGACGATAACTAACAAGTTTTTTTTTTAATATTGTGGTGTTCTGTTTAAGTTTTTAAATGTTTTTTGAATAACATTTAAGATTTTTTTCAGTCTTATTTGATAAAACATTGGACAAATGAAATCAATTGTGATTACATGTGGCCAAATTATTGAAAATGATATTTTTAACTATGTGAAATTATGAAATATAAGGTTTGGTTAAGAGGATTTGTTTAAAAGAGTTAAAATACTGTAAAGAAAAAAATGAATTTTTTATTGTTTAATAAAGAGGACTGTAAAAGTATTAAGTAAGAATTAAGAGTTTTAAATTAAAATAGTGTTTTTGTTCCTAACACTATTTTGGGCAACAGGTATATGTTTTTCTTTATTTAATTCATGGCAGGTTTTTTTGTTTAGCTGAATGCATTTTTACAAAATTGTTTTTATTGATATATATATATATATATATAATTGACTGGTGCTTTATTAATTCTAGAATCATGACCGCCTGCTTTCAGACTGGGATTTTAATTTTAGGTATAGTAAATGTATACGCTCCTAGATTAAATCACACTGAGTCAAATAAAAACATTTAATGAACTATTGGCCGCCACAATAACTAATTTAGATAACAAATTGAATTTTACAGTGGTAATGGGGATTTTATCGCTAGGTTAAGTGCTGCTTGCTGCTCAGCAGTTGGAAAATGGACGACTAGTAATAGAAATTACTCAAACGGTAACTATCTTAGTATTTATGCCTTACAACATGATTTAGTGATCATTAACACAATGTTCTAACATCATCCACGTCACTTAACCAAGTATAAGAGACAAGATTGCCGCTCTCAAATTGACTATGTTCTTGTCTCGTAACTGTTTTTCATCAATTAAAGATGCGCGTGCATTCCACGGTTACTGTACTGGAACAAAAAATGGAAGTGATCATGAGTTAGTAAAGTACACACTCTCACTTAAATTTTGATCCAAACGAAACCATTTTAATTGCCTAGTCTATAAATCTATTAAAAAATACGTTCTATATTCAGAAAGCCTTTGAAAAAGCATATTTAAATGCTGGTCCTTTTATCAACATAATTGGAAGTTAATCACATTTAAACTAAATGCGGCCTCTAGGTTATTACTCAAGAAACTCAACATACGACCAACATTCCAAATTTCCAACTCTACAAAAGGTTTACGAAATGAATTTTTGAGAAAAAATCAGCACAGAAAATTGGATGGAGACAAGAAGATACAGGAATATACAACGAAATTCAATAATGATCAAGAGGAATATTGGTCACATGTAGCTGAGGAATTAGAGGATGCCGCGAAATTACTTAATCCCACTAAACACAAAGCGACGGAGGCTTTTAATCAACTCCATACACAATCCTCGGATCCGCCGTACATAGTTTTGACAGAGACCCCCTTGAACGAAGAAATTATCTTAGCATGCCATGATTTGAAAGATGGGAAGGTTACAGGAATAGATGGCATACCAATAGAAGTTTTTAGGTATGATGGGATAAATATTATACAAGATTTATGCTCCTTGATGAACTCCATTTGGAAAGAAGAGGAAATATCAGAAGCATGGTTACAAGCTATTACAATCCCACTCTATAAGAAAGGAGATACAACAGACCCCGATAATTATAGAGGAATCAGCTTACTTTATGGGGCTTCAAAAATGTTGCCAAATATTATTTTACACAGGATCCGTAGTAAACGGGAGTGTCGAACACGAGCAAACCAGGCTGGATTTCGTCCTGTGATGGGATGCATCGATCAAATCCACACTATTTGTAGAAGGTTCGAACTTCGATCGCGAAACCAACAGCCTACATACTGTGCATTTATAAATTATTCAGCCGCATTTGATTCTGTTAACCACGACTTGCTGTGGAATCTTCTCATTGCCCAAGGAATTCCTGCCAAGATTATTATTAAATCGTTATACACATCGTCAAACGCAGTAATACGGAATGGAGATTTTTTAACTGATGGAATTTACATAAATTCGGGTGTCCGCCAAGTATGTGTTTTAGCACCTACACTCTTTAATTTTGTAGATGAAGCAATCGTTGATGTAGTTTCCCGGTTATTTGAGGGCTGTATAACTCATGATGGTCGCAAGATAGCAGATGTTCAATAAGCAGACGATGCGATTCTTATGGCAGAAACCGAAGAAGATTTTCAAAATTTGATTCAACTTACTCAAAAAGCTTTAGAGAAATACGGTTTATATCTTAATACTAAAAACTGGTTTTAGCAAACGTCCCCTTTAGAAATCCAATCACTCTTAATGGTAGCCCACTCCCCGTGGTTGATGAATTTACGTACCTAGGTTCGGTCATAGATAATAAAGGATCCAGCTCGTCAGAGATTCGGCGTCGTATTCGCTTCTGTTGCAGCCTTTAGGCGTTTAAGTAAATATTTATGGGACAAAAGTAATATTTCTATTAAAACCAAGATTAGAATATATAGCAGTTTAGTGCGTTCCATTCTACTTTATGTATGCAAAACTTGGACTCTCACCCAAGTGGATACACAAAAGCTAGTTCATTTTGAGCAAAGCTGTTTAAGATCCATATGGTTTTGCTCTTTGTCCTCTATTGAACGCACTCGTTTAATAATTAATAAAATATTTCGACAATTCCCAAATATTTGTAAGTCACTCAACATTTATTGGCCATGTTTTACGTAGATCGCCTACTCATCCAGCCAGAATAGCTATGGAAGCTCATCCATTACCCGGATGGAAAAGAAGGCCAGGCGGCCAACGGAAAATTTGGACGGACATTGTAGCACGCGAACTCAGTCCTTTTATTTATGCTAAGCCCCCACCGTCCAAATGAATTACTTAATTGGACGTCCGTTTGTTTATCCTATGCAGCCAACAGAGATCATTGGAGGGGTTTAACTCGGGATGTAATAAACATTTAATGTCAGTACACCGCAAGTGTCGTTCATTAAGTGTACATTGCAAAAGTTGATGTTTTTGCAGACGTTTTGGTATTTGGACTACCCTGGGTCATAATGACCGGTGGGGGATGTTTATCCCCGGTGATGATGATGATGATGAAATATATATATGTACATATTAATGGGATAGTAATATGGTTACTTTTATATCACTTTTATCTTTCCATAGAATTTTGAACAATTGCCTCACATATTTTATATACAAATAAAACATTGTATGGATGCTAAACATAAAAATTATGAAAATTTTAGCTAATAAGTTGCCTTTTTGTAACAATGTTACTGTTGACAAAGATTGATGGGGTTACCACAATTCTTATAAAGGTTGTCATTTTTAATACAGGGACTATGTATAACCTAAGATACCTTTAAATATCTTGGGAGTATGTTTACACCCATTCACCAAGGAGGAATCCTAGTTATACCGCTGTACACTAGGTTATTGATTTATATTAGTTTGAGTTTAGGATGCGCCAATTGGCGGTATTGAAACTGAGTTGTTACTATCATTAAAAAATGGAGATTTTATATGTATTACTTTAAGTTTTAGGATAATAAACATTTAAAATAAACAAATATAAATTCTTGAATATGTTAATATATATATTATGTAAAAATATATTACATTACCTATGTATAATGCTCCATAATAATGACACATTTTTGGCACTTTATTGCACCAGTATTGATGATTTTAAAAGTTAATATATTTTGTTTATTTATTTAAAGGCAAATCAAATTGTCCATTTTATGCTAGAATTGAATTGCTAGCCGACGAACTTGTTAAAAATTTACCTAATTTTGAAGTTACTAAAATTGTAAAACAAACTAATGAATGGAAGGTAAAAATTATATTTTATTGTTGTATTTGTTTCAAAGCTAGGATTTTATTTTTTGGGTTAAAAATAAACACGGATGGAAAATTAATAATAGTCCATTAGTTTGGAGAGAATTAGTTAATCAAGGTGGTAAAGGAACATTCATCGGTGGAGCTGATGACTTTCAAGAGCTTGTTTTAACTTATTACAATAAATATAGTTTAATGTGTACAAAAGATATGCTTAATATCGCTTCGGATAATACTCGTTATCAAAATGACATTGATTTAAAAAACAAATTTAAATTGGAACAACAGAAAATTATTTTTAAGGTTATATTAATTGGAGCATCTTCTGAAAGTGCAAATTATATTTTCCCTGAACTTCTAAATGGTCATGTTTTTGGGGAAAGCAGATTTTTAAATATTTGTTTATACGATGTACCAAATAACAGAGAAGTATTACACAATATTAAAACGGATCTTTTTAACTCTGCATATCCAATGTTAAAAGAAGTACACATAATGGATAATTTATCAACCGATTTAATTGACGCCAAACAATTAATTATTTTAGATATATTACCAAGAATATGTTTAAGAAGTAATAGCAATGAATTTGAGTCAAGAGAAGATTGGTTGAAACGTCGACATTTATTTTTTACACATCTTGGCACAAATATTACAAATTATTGTCCAAGTTCTGTGAAAATCTTGGTTGCTGGCAATACAGGACTAAGTCAGTCTTCAATGAATGATGCTATGCCTATAACATTTGACGTAACTGTGTTGCATCATGCTACTTGTACAAAAATATCTCCATCCCAAATTGTAGGTCTTTCTAGACCAATGGAACTAAGAGTGAAGTCTACTGTTGCTGAAAAGCTGAATGTTTCTACAAGTAACATTTATAATCTTATTGTTTGGGGAAACATTGCTCATCAGATGTTTGTCGATGTTTCGCGTTGCCATGTAGCTGGAAGAAAATTATTGGATGCAGGAATTGTGTCTAATGAATGGTTTACTTTGCCATTATCTACAGTTGTTACAAATTCAAGTTGGATGGATAGTGAATATTTAACCAATGAAGCTTTTAAAGAAAAAAGTTTAAAGCTTTCAGATTATTTAGGGATCAGTGAAGGTTGTGCTATTAGCGAATATTTATGCGAGTCTTGGGCAGGAAGATCATGTATTAAAGACGAAATATTATCATTAATATTAATATCTGATGGTATGAGTTTAAAATAATTGCATTTTTATAAAAAATAAAATATGGAGTAAGATTATTAATGATCATTGAAAATCGTGTCAATTAATTGTGTAATTTAGATTATAATTTAAAATATTTTGTCTAAAATCAAAATGATTAATTTTCTAAATACTACTTAAATAGTATATTTAAACAAACATTTATAAGTAAGGTTTAAAAATATATGTACTTTAGCTTAATAGTATCGTGATTAACAAAGAGCATTTAACATTTTGCAAATAATAAAAAATAACAAAATGAAAAATAAATAAATGGAACAGATTTAACATTAAAACAGCAATGTCAATAATAATAAGTGATATACTGAAGTGCGAATAATAAAAACCGGTTTAACTAATTATTACAAAATCCTTTTTCTCTAAAGAGCAGGGTTAAAATTGTTTTACATGATTATGCTTCTACTTTTCGGCATTAAAAACTATGCAGGTTGAAAATGTTTTGGATTTCATCCAACCTTATCATTGAATTAATGTTTTTCATCAATTGCAATGACATTCTTTTATTTGATTCTTTAGAAATATTTATTTAAAAAACGTCTACACTATCCCACCTCATTTCTTAACTGGACTTGGGTCTGGCTACAGTGGAGTTCTTGTCCCCAAAAAAGCCTGTTAGTAGTAACTTATTTAAAAAAAAAAAATTTTATTGAAACGTGTGTTGCAATTAGACTATAAACCAATGTTTACATTGTAGCTCAAATGTTAAATACGCAATTCAAAAATACTCGACTTACGTATTGTAATTATTAGGAATATTTAATAGATGTACGGTTTTCGATTAAAAAGTTGACTCATTTGTTTTTTGTTGGATCTTTGAGTAAATGATAGTTGTTAAATATGCTCAAAATATTTCATTACAATAATTTGTTCGTTTCGATGTACACAGATTATTACGGCATACCAAAAGGAATTGCATTTTCTTTTCCGGTCACACATAATCCATCAGGTTGTTGGACTGTTGTGCAAGACATGGAATTTAATAAAGATTCGAATGCCTTATTGAGAATATGTTTACGAGTAAGAATAAGTGTACATTTTGTTTTATGTTATGCAATGTGATCATTATAATCTCTTTTTTTATTTGAGATCATAGTGCTGTATTGACTGGTGAGATAATTAGTATTCTAGAAATCGTAGGTGCTTGAACGATTAATTAGTTAGTGACAAGGTTATCTCTATTAGTTCCGAGTTTATTAAACGTCTTGAACTATCTTCATAACGGTTTTTCCAACATTTGCTAGACGAAAAACAATACAGTTTTCCCATTAAAAAACTTAATTTTGCTGACAATGCCAATGTCCACAATGATTGTTGAAACTGCTTATTTCATTAAAATGGATTCTAGTTAAATGACTGCATATAATACTAGTATATCTTTAATTACTATTTTAGTACCTTGGATGTATATTTGCGGAGCCCAGATACATCACTGTACATTCAATATCTACTCTGCTACAATTGTAATCTAAAATGCGTTACATGTAAGTAGGGATTGGAAGTTATAAACGTCACTGGAACTGGAGTCAAACAGAAAATTAAATCAACTCATAAAATAACAAAAATAAACTAAAACGGTTACTGTCATCTTTTTAAGCATGCGTCGATCAAATTTATACGCTTCGACGCATACTTGAATTTCGGGCAAAGTTTCAGCGCCCTACGTATGTAGCCTTCATTGACTACTCTTCAGCTTTTGATTCGCTGAACAGAAAAGCACTTTGGATCGGTATGTTACGTGATGGAGCACCTCTGAAACTGGTAAATCTTCTACGTGCTTTGTACAAGAACTCAACTGCTGTAATTCGCAATTGCAACAGATCTACTACTAAGCCGTTCGAAATTTGCAGTGGTGTCCATCAAGGCTGTGTGGCTGCTCCACTTTTGTTCAACTATGCAATTGATGCTATATTTGTCAAGATCTCTGTACAAATGGAAGGTGTGTTCGTTGGTACTAGGCCCATTACGGACTTAGAATACGCTGATGATGCTGTACTTCTAGCTGAGAACGAAACTCAGTTGCAGCATGCATTAGATTTCCTCGTGACTGTTTCCGGTGAATATGGTTTGAAGATCAACCCAAAAAAATCAGTCATCATGTCGTCCCAAGCTCCTGATGCAAGGATTGTATTAAATGATGTTGTTCTCCCCAATGTAAAAGAATTTACGTATCTGGGCTCCTCAATTACTTCTGACGGTGGTTCATCCAATGAAGTAGATCGTCGAATTTGTTTAGCTGCTGCTGCGTTTGGAAAGCTTGTCGATCCACTATGGAGACGTAAGTCCATCAACCCAAAAACAAAGGTGAACATTTTCTCTTCACTGGTTCGCACAGTACTCCTGTACGCAGCTGAAACATGGACCCTTACAGGGTCAGAGATCAAGCAGCTTGATAAATTTGAAGCAAGATGTCTCAGATACATTTGGCACAACACCCATTTTGCATCCACCGTATCAAGGGATTGGACGAAAAGATCAGTAACCACCAAATCCGAAATGACCTTCAACTTCATGATCTTCCTTCATTGGTATCGCGACAACGAAGATTGCGCTGGTTTGGACATGTGCTTCGTAGAAATCCTAATGCAATCTCACGTATCGTAACACTGGCTTGTCCAAATACCGACTGGAAGAAGAGGAAAGGAGGTCAAAAACGTACTTGGATGGATGCTGTTCGGGACGATCTTTACACAATTTTGGCCGGCACCTTATCTTGGAAACAATGGCTAAGTCGATGGACCGACATATCCCTACACGCCTCCGAAAATCGTGAACAATGGAAGGGGATTGTTAGAGATGCTTGCGAATTTGGAACTAATGAAGATGTGGCATTGCCACTAACTTTTGTTGTTGTTGTTTTAAGCATTTCTAGTAAACAACAGTAACGTTCCAGTGATTTAGGTAGCAACCTCATTTCTATTTTGTCATTACGAGGAATTGCTGGTAAATGCAATGATAAAAAAGATTAAGCCTTGAATACACGCATGCATATATATATATATATATATATATATATATATATGTATATATATATATATATATATGTGTATACATAAAAAATTAACATGTCGGATTAGAAATTTAATGCCGATTATTTTAATATTTTTTTATAACAGAGCATACTTGAAGACTGGTCTGTTGTTGATCCAAGTTTGCTGCAACAGTTTCTAAAAGAAGAAGGTAATGCTATGTGTCGGGTTGGCACGAGTAGACAATTCATTAGATCAGTAGTTTAATAGGCAGAACTTTGATTTCACTACCGATAATAAGTACAAACTCTTCTTTAACTTTAATAAACGCCTGCTTTTTTAAATGCTTTTCGTGAAGCATTCAAACATCAAAGAACATTTTGAATTTGATTAATACAACTAAACGCACAATTTGGATAGGTATGAAGATGCTGTATACAAAAGCTTCCTTTTCAAAGTCAAGCTTATTTATAGTACTGATTTCATCTGTCTTATATCAAAATAATCTTTAGTAGGAAAATTATAAAAAAATATTCAACCGCAATCTTTCAACAAATTCCAAGCAAATATATAGCAAACGTTTAAAGTTAACTGTTAGATGCTTATTGTGCTAAAGCAATTATTTAGTTAAAATAGGATTATTAACAAAAATTAGTGATAGTTATTCATTTACTTACATAGATGGCGCTATATATATGAACGTTCTAAAAATAATTAATTTGGATGAATATTTATATTGCACATTTTAGGATGCTAATAGTTTTGATGACTACAGCAACAAGTACGTGTAGACTCATTTCAACATTGGTGATACACCCTGAATATGTACCTTCACTTGGTACATTCTAAACTGAAATTAAAGCGGAACAAGAAGTTGGTGCACGTTATATGTAGTATTCTATTTCGGTAGACGACCCTAAGTATACACCAAATAACAACAACAAGTGTTGGTGGCAAAGTCACCCCTTTATTAGTTCCAAGTTCTCGTAGCATCCCGTATAACCCTCTCCACTGTTCACGGTTTTCGGAGGAGTGTGCAGATATTTCAGTCCAACGACTTTGCAACTGCTTTCAAGATAAAGTTCCAGTCAAAATAGCGTGAAGATTGTCCGGAACGGCATCCACTTTCTCTGTTCTACCAATCGGTATTTCGGCAGGTCAAAGTTTCGGTACGTGAGATTGCATCAAGATTTTTACGAAGAACGAGTCCAAACTAGCGTAATCTACGTTATCGCAATATCAAAAAAGGAAGCTCGTAAAATTAGAGGTTATTTCGAATTTGGCGGTTACTGATCTTTTTCGTCCAATCTTTTGATACGAAGGATGCGAAATGGGTATTGTGCCAAATGTTTCTGAAACATCTTGCTTCAAATTTGTCAAGCTTCTTGATCTCTGACCCCTTAAGAGTCCACGTATACAAAAGTACTGTGCGAACCAATGAAGAGAAAATGTCCATCTTCGTGTTTGGATTGATGGTTTTGTGTTTCCTAGGTGGATTAGCAAAATTTCCAAATGCAGCATCAGCTACACTGATTTGTGTTTTTGCCTCATTAGATGAACATCCATCAGAAGTAATTAAAGAGTCTGGATATGTAAATTACTTTACATTGGGGAGCACAACATCATTTAATACAATCCTCACATTAGGAATTTGTGACAACACGATGACTGACTTTTTTGGGTTGATCTTCAGACCATATTCACCGGAAACTATTACAAGGAAATCCAATGCATGCTACAGCTGAACTTCGTTCTCAGCTAGAAGTACAGCCTCATCAGTATATTCTAAGTCCGTAATAGACGTAGTACCAACATACATACCTTCCATTTGTCCATAAACCTTGGCAAATATAGCATCCATTGCATAGTTGAACAGAAGTACACAGCCTTGACGGATACCACTGCAAATCTGAAGCCGTTTTGTAGTAGATCTGTTGCAATTACGGATTACAGCAGTTGAGTTCTTGCACAGAGCACTTAAGAGATTCATGTTTCAACGATGTTCCATCACGTAACATAGCTATCCAAAGTCGCTTTCTGTTCAGCGGGTCAAAAGCTGAAGAGTTGTCTATAAACGCTAAGTACGTAGGCTGAAACTTTACCCGAAATTCCAGAATGCATCGAAGCGTATGAATCTGATTAACGCATCCCAAAACAGGACGAAAACCAGTTTGATTGGGACGTGTGGTCTTTTCCTCTCCTGGCGAATCCGATCAATCATAGCCGATGTAGCAATTTCTGCAGCTATGCAAAGTAAACTGATGAGCCTATTATTAGCAGATATTTTCCAATCTCCTTTCGTGTGATCAGGAACATACACCAAACATACTTAAAACGTATTTTCAAGCATACCAACATTTAATCATTTTAGATAACTAATGATAATGAGAACACTCTAAAAATATGGAAACATTATGTCAATTCTTGTGAATGCAAGTGGCATTACAACCAATAAATAACTTAATTTCTCCTCCGTTCATCGGACATGAACTATTTTTTCACATTGAGAAGAATGAAGAAATATTGTTCAAAATGCTTCACAAATTTAGTACCGATTGTTTCAACTAAATCTCACGCTTAATGTTGTATTCCATACATGAATTGTCTAAACAAAATTATTATTTCCATTTCAGAAGCAACCACACACCCGGAATTAGAAAGCAAATTAGAAAACAACTAGCTGTATTTTAAAAATTGCATAAATTAAATAAATTATCCAAATATAAAATTTTAAAATACCTTTTTATAAATAAGCAATAGTAAATATCACAATAAACTCAAAAGCATAAAAATTACAATCAAAACATGCATTCATGCAATAGAAATACAAAAATTGAGCCTATATATAATAAACAATGATAAATTGTAAAAGCTGTTATATTAGTTGTGTACTTTGAAGGCGCCAGTTAGATAAGATGTTTGAAAAAATATAATAATAATAATTCAATGCAGTTTGCGACTAATTTTCTTTGACTTATCTGCTTTAGGACGATCTTCTTTATCGGTGGCAATGTGCCGTTCGTAAATGCTAAGAAAAGTAAAATTGAATTGCTTATTAAGACGATATTCTATTTTTAAAAATATTTGTCATTTATCAATAATTAATAATTGCTAATAGAAATCAAGATAGCCTGTTTTTAGAAAAGCTGCGATAATTATACACTGAAGTTTATTTTTGGTCTACATATCTGCTTACCATTGTATTCATAAAAATAAAGTTTTTTTCAAAAAAATGGATATTATTTTAGAAATTACAATCGTGTACCGGTTATCAACAGCTTATAATGTGGTCTGTCATTTTCTATTAATTTAGATATTTGTTATCTAATAAAAAGTATGTGAATTCCCAAATACAATTAAATTAATTCATTATAAAATATTGATATTTGTTAAAATGTTTTAATAATAATCGATTAAGCAGTAACGAAGATTACTCATATATAAAAGTAACTAATCATGGCATCAAATTTTGTTCATCATATGATTGCACATAAATATATAACTTGATTGTATGTTGTATCTATTTTGCTACTAAAATTCTTATGCACAAACACGCACCGTGCTGATATAAAACCAAAAAGAGCTTACAATCAATCTGAAAAAAGAAGTGAAAACTACCTTTTGTTATTTAGCAGCTATTAAAAATTTACTCAAATGAAGTTTATTTTAAAATTATGGTCACTACCTTTTTATAAAAGTGATTGTGTATTTTAACACTTATCAACATAATAAATTGCATTTTTTGGTTTTAAGAAAAAATACGTTGCAATAAGTAGCGTACGGCTGAAAACCTTTTATACAATGATGTAATATTATTAAAGAAACACCAGGAAAAAGAATTCACAAAATTGTATCATGGTGTAGATGAATCATCAGAATATGAAAATAGACAACATTCACATGCCTCTTGTGATCAATCAAAAGTTGATGATAGAGCCATTTCTTCATTAGTTCTTAGTTCGTATAGGATAAAGAATTTCTATACGAAGGGGTTGTCAAATGTGAATTAAAACTAGGAGAATAAAGTTTCTTTTCTAGAAAACTGCTTCCTTGCAATAATACAGACGTCCACAGAAATTTACAGGGCTATCTTCTTCGGGGGGTTTGACGGATTTATGCCTAACAGGCTACATATGGTAAACGGATACCTTGAGATACCTTTTTAAGCATCCTGAATGTATACTAGCACCCATTATTTGAGTCCAATGAGAACCAGTCATATTGCTATCCACTCGGTCCCTGCTGTTATGGGTCTAGATGTCTATGGACATGTAGCTCAGGATGCACCACATGGAGGAGGAACAGTCAGGAATAGCACCATCATCGGAATTTGAGACTTTATAAGCATTACCCAAATCCTCACGGTCATTAGCATTCTTGTGGTAATTGTTTTCTACTGTTAATCTAATTAGTATTACATTTATTCAAAATGTTTAGCTGGGATACCATATGTAGCTTATAAAACATTTATAATTAACGATAACTTATTCGTAACTCACAATTTATAAGTTTGCGATCGAATATAATCAAAAACATGAGATAAGCCAATTTGCAATTGATCTTGAATAGGAGAAACCCAATTGTTACCTGATAATTTAGCAACCTGCTTAGGACCACATAAATCGAGAGCACCTAAAGTGACAAAAATGAGACATTGTTTAACATTACTTTAAAAAAACAGAACTTTGACATAGTCAAATGGTTAATGCAAAATTAAAGTAATGATTTTCATGAATAATAATAAAACCATATGTATAAGGAACTAACAAATATAGGCTATCATTTTTTAATCAAATGAAAACGTAAATTCTATCTAATGCATAAAAACGTTATACAATTATAATACGGTTATATCGATACATTTACAATTTAAAAAAACAAATAAATCAATACTTGCCTAATTCTGGTGGTAGAACTCGTAAGCGATTGTTTTGTAAATGTAATTCCTTTAGGCGTGTTAAACGACACATTTGTGGAGGTAAATCCAAAAGATCGTTATCACGAAATGCTAACTATATACAAATAAAATAGTATTTTTAAAGCCTTTTCTTAAAGGTGCATTCCAAAATACTTAATTTCTTTGTAAAACCTTTAAATAGTCAAATTGGATTAATAAAATACTGATACACACATGCACTCACTTTAGTCGTAATACAAATTTAAATCATTAAAACTCATTTTTCATTTTATAAATTGTAAATGACAACACTTTCATATTTAAAAACTTCCACTAGCACAAAGTAAATTATAAAAATGGCAAACGAACGTATAAAATTCAAAATATTCTTTTAAGATAAAACATTCACAAAAATGCCACTCAATATAATAAACTTACAATTTCCAAATTTGTAAAATTTCCAATGCCTGGTGGAATATGTTCAAAATCATTGTCGGACAAATACAAAGCACGCAAAGTAACCAAAATAAAAAAATTATCGGGTAAACTTTTTTCACACAGATTATTGTAAGTCAAATCTAAAATTTCCAAAGAGGGAAATGCACCAAAACCCCGAGGTAAATTAGATATTTTATTCATCCTAAATATAAATTAATGTAAACACTAAAATTAATTACCCGAGATTGAGGGAGCGCAGATAGGAAAGTTCCACTATTTTCGAAGAAATAACCTATAAATGATCAAATAATCAATCAAATGTTACTGTGATGCAATTGTTAAATAAATTTAAGTGTTCTAACGATTGTAAAGTAGATATTTCACCTGGAATCTCCGAAATTTTGTTATGAGCAAGAGTAAGTGAACGCAAATTATCCAGTTTAGCTAAAACACCAAATTAGAAAATTCATTATACCTAATTCTGGAATAAAAGGAATACTATTGAGATCCTTTTTAATTGCTTCTAATGCATGTTCTTTGTTTTCTCGTACATCTTCAATACCCTTGCGAAAAGTTTTAAGTCTATTAGCAAGCATCGTAATTCTAAACAAAAAATGAAATGCAATTTTAACAATACAAATCATAAAATAACAATTATTAGTTTTTTAAAAGTGATTTTAAATTATAAATAAGTAAAAATTTATATTATTGTTAAATACTTTATTTGACTTACATAATAATAATAACAATATAAAGTTTCACATCAATAGTATTAACTTAATATTTAATTAGATCTCTAAGTCACAAAATTTGTCAAACTATTATTATTTTTACGCAATCTGTAATTCTCAAAATGGCACATGACTATCTGGTGCATCTTGAATTCAAACCAAAGGGGGGCAGAGATTGTGTACACAAGTATATCAAAGCTTTCATTTTCGTAAATATTTATCAGCATTAGAAAAACACTAGATCAGACAACGTAGCAATTATGCCATATAACATTTTACAAAGCAACGATTAAAAATGTAAGAAAAACGATTTAAAATCTGAAAACATAATTTATAATTTAAAAATAGTACATTTAGAATTGCATACGAGTTGAGTAGACAAAAAATGCCTTTAGTACTCAGTTATGTATCTCAAATTATCGAGAGAGAAATAGGAAATGGAGAGTGAAATGTAGGAGAGAATTTGTAGCAGAAAAAATTTAGAAATTAAGATAAAATACAGAGAATTATAGTGCAATGGATAAAGTTAAAAATTATGAAAAGTGAGAGAAAATGATTAATACGCAAAATGTAATAAAACAAGTTTATTACAAAGAAAAAACACTAATAATTTTCAAAAGACAAAATAGAAAAAATTTAAGATGTTGACCACTTAACGTGCGCCTCATTTCGTAATTTTAAATACACTATATATTCACTAAAACATTTAAACAACTTTTGAATCTGCAATACGCTTGTGTGACGTTACGAATCAAAAGTAGCTTGCTTATTGTTACGTTTTGTTAATTGTTGTTTTCACGCGTTTTGGTATTTTGTGTTTGATTTTGCATACCTGTCTACATCGTTTTCGTTTAAATTAATTGTCTATGTGCTAGTTGTTTACTGTGCGTTTACGTTTGTGCATCGTGCGGTAACACATAAAACTAATTTGTTCTTTAATACGATTGTCGCTAACCTATTTGTAGAGATAGATTTTGTTTTCGTTATTTTTTATATATAAATTATTTTGTTTGATTTTATAATAAAACTTGCCTCTTAGATCTTTTCTACACGTGTCCCAAATCCATCAATTTGTGGCTTAGAACAATGCAAGAAAGCAGTAAAGGTTGGCCTTCTTTGTGCAATTTGCTGTAAGTGGTTTCATAAAGCGTGCTTTTGGATTATTCTCGATACACTATTCGCAGTTAGCCAGTAGTTTTTTGACATATGCATGGACTGCAGATATGAAACAGACTTTCAACGATTCCCTTCTGCCAACAATAACAATCCGGACAAAATTCTTGGTTCAGTTAACAAAACTAAGCGACTATCCACTAAGATATTCGACCTTGATACCAGAGTAGGGCTCATTTCCTCTACCTTATCGGCCTTAGCAGCTACGTTCTCCGATTCTTTCACTAAGACAGAATTCATTAACTCCTCAATTGTCAAACTCTCAGATTCGGTTCCGGGAGAACTTAATTCATTAAAAAGCTATATGTTTAATTTTAGTGCCTCTGCTTGCTGCTGAATCCGTTCTAAGACATTCTCAAGAAGAGATTTTAGCAGCCTCCAAACAACACGTAAAAGATTAACAAAGTGATTGCAATCTCATCGTTAAAGGTATTAAGAATAATGTAATCAATTTTTAAGAACAGGTTACTAAAATCATTGCTAGTTCCTACCCTAAAGCTTCTGACACTGAAATTTGTAAATTAACTTACAAGCTCCCTACGCACCCCTCTCAGTCTGATCACTTGTTTTGTTTAATTGGTGTAGTGTCCGATCCAATTATCTTGGTGTTCGTTTAACTAAAAACTTTACCTTGGCTGAGCGCTCAATTAAACACTCCAGGTCATGGACTCCCTTAGACAACCCTGTTCCCATTGTCCAGATAAAACAATTAAGGCAGGATTTCTCTGATGCATCAAATTTTCAGGCTCCACCAAAGAGTCACCATTCTATCCACATACTCCATCACTTCCAACAGACATCACTACTACTCCCACTACCTTTTGTATCAAGGTTTACTACACAAAGGTCTTAAGTCATAGAAATAAATTATTAGGAATCCAAGAGATAACTGTTTCTTCTTTACCCCATATCACAGGGATTATCGAAACTTGGCTCACAAAAGACAATCTTAATAGCAAAATAACGGTAGGAGGTTATAACATAATAAGGAAAGACTTACTGAAAGATAAATGTGGTGGTTGTATCTTCTACGTTAGAGAAGACATTACATGTTCAACACTTTCCTCTACTCATTCCAGTCACCGAGGTGGGTGTGATATCGTGCATCTAGTATTAAGGTCCCAGACTGTGTTCTGTATTCTATCGCCCTCCTTCACTCACTAAAGCCTTAAACAAGGTGCTTCTACAAGACCTTCAGCATATCCTTTCATAATCTTATAAATATTTTACACTAATGGGGGACTTAAATTGTTCTTCCATCAACTGGCCCTCACTTTCCGACTCCTTAGTTGATTCCTTACTTAATTTCACAGAAAAACCACACTAAGGCTATCCATACATGTTATCGCTTAAATAAATTCTTTAGAAGGAATTTGGGTGACATGTCTCCCGGGCGTGTTTGTTTAATTTGTATGCTTTATATAAGACAGCGTTTAGAATTTTGTGCTCAGGTTACTGCTCCCTTCCTTAAACACAGCGCTCGAATTTGGACCTCGGTGGGCATGGGTTCGAATCCATCACCGGCACTAAAATGCGGGCCCACATTTGGCTTCGCTAAAATGTCCACTAGTGAAAGATGTTTCGTGTAAAACATTCAAAGTAATAAACATAAAATTAAAAAAAATTAGATCTGACGTAAATAGTTTACAAAAAGTGCAAAGAGCTGTTTTAAATTGTCCAGATCCTTCAAGAACACACCGTATCAGAACAGATTGCTTTCTCATAAGTTGTTCCCACTAAGAAATAAACGGCTCCGGGGTGACCTCATCTCTTCAGGAACACTCAGTTCTTTATTCACACCAGCTCATAACTCTCTTTGAGAGCATAATTTTAAATTGGTAAAACTCAGAGCTAACACTCAGTTAAAGTTATACCATTTCTCACAT
Source organism: Cardicola forsteri (assembly GCA_025895645.1). Classification (NCBI taxonomy): domain Eukaryota; kingdom Metazoa; phylum Platyhelminthes; class Trematoda; order Strigeidida; family Aporocotylidae; genus Cardicola; species Cardicola forsteri. Next base: position 1,713,697 of record JAKXYG010000004.1, read on the forward strand.
AGGGTCATTAACTTGGAATAGACTTCTTTCAAAAAGTGTTAACGCCCCATCAACCCACTCCATTAAGTGTTCCTATAGTCATCACGCCTTTCTAACTTCTCTTAACGACATGCCTCCTGACCAATTATTTATGTATTTAATGTTTGCTACTTTAAATGTTTTACAAAACACATCTTTCAGCAGTAGACATTTTAGTGAAGCCAAACGTGGGCCCGCATTTTAGTGCCGGTGATGGGATTCAAACCCATGTCCACTGAGGTCCGAATTCGAGCGCTTTACCGCTAGACCACCCCGACAACAGTAACATTTCACTATTATTTTATATCCATTCTCTAACTTCAACTGTTATTTTACTTTTCGTTTTCTCTAATTACGATATTATTGATAACAATTAAACCGGGGATCAAAAGGGGTTCGACTCCTAGATAACTCGTGAACCAACCTGTAACTGATAATTAACAATATGTTGAATATAATCAGTCTATTAATTTAAACACAAGTAAATTTTCAAAACAAAAATAAACAATAAACTTAATCTCAAACACTTTAATAAAACATATTCACTACTAATATAAATTATTTCCATAAAACATGTTAATTCTAAAGCACTATCTTTACAATAAATTACAAACCTTAAAAATCCATTAAAATCGATTTGTTCAAAAACTTTCTAACTACTCACATCTTTAAAAATAAACGATTTACGCCAAGTATGTTAATTTCAATAATAGACTATCATCTGTTCATAATAACTATACAAAAAACCTTATTCATTAAACCATTTACGCAAAAACAATATTTTTAATAATAAAAATAATTTAAAAATACATAAACATACACATCAACTGCTGCCTAAAATGTTTAAATAATCCAAAATATATATTTAAAATGTGCGGGAGTTTCTAGGTTACTATACTTTAATTGCAGCAGAATTTTTTTATTTGTACATAATAATTAAAAAAGTCTTACTTTAAATTAATTATTTTAAAATTTATAACTAATATAAAATAACATTAATTAAAAAACTGTATAACAAAAATTTACTAAAAACGTTTTAATTTCTTGTGTAATTTATAAAAATTAATTAAATATCTGTTAATTTTTTAAATAAATAAACATAGCATTTTGTTATGTAATTTGCATTCACTTGTTGCATTTATTACTTTTAATTGATTAAACGATAATATTAGCTTATTATTTTTATATATTCAAATTAAAAAAAGTAAACAACGTATTTAACATTAATATTTACTATTTATCAAAAATGGGATGTAACCATAACAAGTTTTCTTATTTGTACAAAAAATTAAGTGTAACATTTTTTAAGTTGTAAATTGTAAAAATAATAAAATACAACTCATCAAAAACATTAATTATTTTAAAATGTGTTGTTTCTAACGTTAATTATCTTATAAATGTTACATATTTTCTACAAATATCTTAAGTTAAATTACAGTTTGTTAAAATTAAAAAAGTATTTAATATTTTTTATTGTTTTAATAATTAATATAACATTAATAATTACATTTGTAGCACAATTATTTTGGTAAATGATGTATAATTTTAAAAAATTTTAAATTATTTATTCGATACTTTTATAAACAGTTAAAGGCTGGTCTTTTACTAGATTAAAAATTGTATAGTTTAGTTAACTAAAAAATATATTTCAACACTCATTTTGTATCTTCAGTATCAGGCATGTGAATAAAATATTAACAATTACCAGAATTGTGGTAATCTCGAGAGGTAAGGCATGTGTCATATTACACGTTAAGTGGATACGGGATATAGGATATTTCACGAGTTGATTAGGAGTCAGACTCCTTTTGATCCTCGGTTCAAATGGTATCAACAATATCATTAAAGGAAATAGAAATAGAAATAATAAAATATAAAATAAAATATAAATTATCTAAAAGACAGTGAGGTACCGGAATTTGGTTAGAGCATGACTATTATATAAACGCTTAAAAGAATAAGTAGATTGAGCATTAACAATCTCAGTAGAGAGTCGGTTCCAGTGATTAATAACTCTGTGAGAAAAATGGTGTAATCTTGTCTTAGTGGAAGCTCTGGGTTTGCCTAATTTCAGATTATGCCCTCTGAGTGAATTGTGGGCAAGGTTAAAGAAGGGACTAAGGGTTCCGAAAGAGATGAGTTGATGCACCAAAATGAGGTCACCCCGGAGCCGCCTATCTGCTAAAAAGAACAACTTAAGTGAATGCAATCTTTGTTGATAGGGTATGTTTCTATAGGACTTTGGCAACCTGGAAACAGTCCTTTAAACTTTTTGTTATTGATGTCAGAAGTAAGGACGGGGGCAGTGACCTAGGCACAATATTCTAAGTGGGGCCTTATGTAAAGCATGTAAAGCATGTAAATTAGCCGAACGCATTTCGGAGACATACTTCCTAAGTTCCTATTGAAGAATTTTATCAAACTGTAACACTTATGAGTGGCCCTATTGTGATGCCCCGTGAAATTAAGAGATGAGTAGAATAATACTCCTAAGTCATTAATAGTTTTAACAGTTTCTAACAGAAGAGTATTGTCTGGAGACATTTTGGAGATATTTCCAGATGGCTTACCAAAAGAAATATGCTTACATTTAGAATGATTCAACGGGAGAGAGTTATCAAGCGCCCATTTGTTGATATTAAAAATATCCTGACAAAGGACTTTTGGATTGGAACTCCAGATCTTAACATTGTCGGCATATAAAAGAATATTAGAGTTGACAACCGATGGTAAGTCGTTGATGTAAAGGATGAATAGAAGGGGGCCTAAAACTGAGCCTTGGGAAACCCCAGAGGTGATGTTACAAGAGAAAGATAGGTCATCCCCCAACCTAACCTTAAAGGAGCGATTGGATAAGAAATCTGTAATCCAGGAGAAGATAGGTCTAGTGATGCCAAACGACCTAAGCTTGCCTATAAGCAGATCATGTGGAACTTTATCAAAGACTTTCGCAAATACAAAGTAAATAGCATCCACTGAAGGGGTAGAGTCAAGGATTGAAGAACTGCTGTTAGTGTAGGTTATTAAGTTTGTTAGGCAAGACTTACAGGGCAAAACCCATGTTGAACAGGGTTAATAGAATTTAATTTGGTGATGTGGTTAAGGATATGAGATCTGACAAGCCTTTCCATTATTTTACTTGGGGATGATAAGATACCAATTAGTCTAAAGCTTTCAGGTTTGAACTTGCAACCCGATTTATAGATATGCCTTATAAATGCCATTTTTCAGATGCCAGGGATGCAATCGGTGGAGGAAGAGAAATTAAAAATATAACTTAGATGAGGTGCTAAGACCACCGCACATTCCTTGAGGACCCTGGAAAAAACGCCATCAGGCCCGCAAGAGGAAGATTTAAGACTAGTTAGAATATTAAAAACAGTAGAAGCGTCGGAGTGCAAAGAATTAATGGTGAAAGAGGGATCAGAAAATTGAGGACAAAGTGAGCTAGTGGTTTGGAAAACTGATTTAAAATAATCTGTAAAACTGTTGCAAACCGATTCCCTCGACAATGGAATCCCCTTGTCATCTTTGAGACAGGGGAGAGAGAGTTCATTTGATCTTTTGTCTTTGATAAATTTAAAGAGGAGGCTTCTGTTTTCAGAAGCCCTGCTTAGGAGCTTAAAAAGTATCTTATCTTTAAAAGCCTTGATTAGATTAGAACAATTATTCCTTTCTGAGAGGTACGCATAATGGAGATATAGGGAGGCTAACCAATTTAGACAAAGCGAAAGCTTTATTACGTTTGGCAATAGACCTTACTATAAACCTTGGGAGCTTAGGCTTCGAATGAGAAGGAACTCGAAAAGGAACGAAGAGTTTAATCCTTTCATTAAATATGTCTAAGAAATTAGAATAGGAAGTTTCGATGTTGTTTGTATAGATAGAGTCCCAATTTACAGACTTAAAGTGACTACAAAGTTTAGAAAAGTCAACTTTCCTAAAATCAGGAATAGGAGGTAGACTGGGACATAAATTATTAGCACCAAAGGAGAGAAAGATTTCAAATAAAAGAAGGCTGTGGTTACTCTTACCTAGCGGAGGAAAATAAGATATTTGACTAATAGGGGAGGCGTCATTTGTAAAAATAAGATTGAGGCAAGAAGGGAGGAACCTACCCTATACCTAGTGGGAGAGGAAACATGCTGTGTAAAAGCATATTCGATGCTAAGCTTGAGAAGATTACTATCAAAAATGCTAGAGAATCCAGAGAAAGAAGGCCAATTAATGGATGGGCAGTTAAAGTCTCCCATAAAGATTTGGTGCTTAAAAGGCTTGGAAAAAATGAATTGCAGGTTTTGTAGAAGTAAATTATTTGTAGCATTAGTAAGAGAGGAGGGACAATAAACTAGGGAGCATACAATGTGGGAACCCAGAATTAATGTTAATATGTCAAAATTTACGTAGAGACTATTTTGACGGGAGGGGAGGGTGGAAAAGGTAATATCGTCTCTAACATAAAAAATACAGCCCCCACCGTTACCCTTTGAAGAATCTTTCCTAACAATGTTATACCCTTTAACCGCTATTTCACTATCAAGAATATCCTCAGTCAGCCATGATTCTGTAATCCCTATAATATGCGGAAAAGAGGATGTCGTCAGATCTTAAATCTCAAACAATTTATTTCTAAGACTTAGTGCATTTGTATAAAAGAACTTAATCCAAAAGGAAGGGGGAGAAGGGGGGATAGTTGTCAAAACCGATGTAATACCGGGGGAGCGTTTTGACTCCGGGGTGGAATCCGAAAATTTGGTGCATTAAGGAATCTAGTCGTAGTAGAGACAATTGAACTAGGGGAACTGGGTTACCAGCAGGGATCCAACAACTTGAGCTTTTAGAGGAACGTTCGGCTAAAGAAAAGTCTCCGGTTAACCTAATACCAGGGTAGTCGGGTCTGACGCTAGACCAACTGGATAACACGTCATCTTTGGTAGAGGGATTGATAAAGGTTATCAATATAGGAGGGGAAAAGTGGGGACGCTTGCAAGTGAGCTTACAAATTTTCAGACCTGAAACTTCAGGACAGCACTTGGTGATGATATTCGTAACATACTTCTTAAAATCAATAACGCTATTCTTAACTCCCTTAACAATTAGATTACAGTCTCTTTTAGAATCTAAAACGTGCGGCTTGGCAGCTGCAAAAATGTCTTCTTGCGAAAGTCTTAGTACTGATTTAACGGCTACAGATGAGGCATTGAGATTGGACATGTTAGATTTCAGGGAATTAAGCTCATTCTGGACTGAGTACGAAAGATTAGATATTAAAGAGTTTATAGATTTGGTCTTCGCAAAAGAATCAGCAAACTTGACCAGTAGGGACAATAGGGATGATGACATAGTCCCTATATTGTTTTCAAGTTCAGAGATATGGGCAAAGAGTTTTAAAGTATCTATGGCTGAGTCTATAAGTTCAACTGGCTTTGTGAGGTTAGCCTGGGGCAAATTCTGAAAATCAGTTTCATATCTGCAGTCCATACAGATGTAGTCCAAAGGACTACTTGCAAACTGCGAATAATGCGCCGACAATAAACCGGAGCAATCCTTATGAAACCAGTTACTACAGATTGCACACAGGATTCCAACCTTCACAGATTTTTTGCAGCGTTCCAGGCCGCAGATAGAAGAATTTGAGGCATGCATCCTTTAGGGATCTAGAATGCAAAAATTTATGCAAAAACAACAAAAAAAAAAACGAACAAAGAATATCAAAACAAAAACTATCGCTACGAAAAGACTAGCAATACTTGTATAAAGAACACAGTGCTGTGTGATTACCGCACGACGCACAGGCGACACGCACAGTAAACAAGTAACACGTAACAATTAACACCAAAACACAAAAGTGCCAAAATACACAAAAATACACCAATGCACAAAAACAACAATTAGCGAACGCGAAAACAGTAAGCAATAACAAAAAAGCAAGCTACTTTTGATCCGTAACGTCACGCAAGCGTATCGCACAGATTCAAAAGTAGAGCGTTCTTTATTTTTTTCCTTTTCTTTTTTGAAGATTATTGCAGTGTTTTTGCATCATAATACGAAACTTGTTTTATTGTTACTTTTGTATAATATTACTTTGAATGTTTTACAAGAAACATCTTTTAGCAGTGGATATTTTAGCGAAGCCAAATGTGGGCTCGCATTTTAGTGACAATGGTGGGATTCGAACTCATGCTCACTAAGGTCAAAATTGAGCGTTGTACCGTTAGACTATCCTTAGTTTTATTTATCAATGTCTTTAGAAAAATTTAGAGAGACAATTTAATTAGATGGTAAGCTAAAGGGGGATTAGTCACAGAATAATATTGCAATTAAGACTAAATCAAGGTAAATAGTGAAAATCAGCAATTATAAAAACGAGCAAAAATAATAAATATACAATAATAATAATAAAACAAGTTACGTATTAGAAAACAAAAACACTATAATATTTTTCAAAAAAAAGGAAAGAGAAAAGATTAAATAACGCTCCAATGGATGTGTAGCGTGAGGCGACCCTCACATCGTAAGTTCTTGTGTACTTTAAATAATCGCTTTACATTTTAGTATTACAAAAATACGTAATTACATACAACTACTATTTATTAAAAAAAGCAATTAAATAAATTATAATTATGGTGCACATGTAATAATTGTTTAAATATATAATGGTATATAATGTATGCTTATAATAAAAAGGATTAATTAAAACGTTTTTCTCTACAGTTACACTTGTGATTGAAAACGTGGTTTTCAACAAAGTTTTATTATTGGGTTTTATAAGGTGAAAAATTTGAATTGTTAAATTTAGTTAAATAATAAACTCATTTGGTTTTAATCAACCAAGTACATTGTACAATTGTTTCATCTTTGTTTTAAATTATTAGCAGTGTGTACATTTATGTTTCTCACACTTTACAAACATTGATAAAATTAGTTGGGCAAATATAAACATTTAATAAATAACTTGTATATTACAATTTTTAAAGTACCAAGCAAATTAATAAATGCATATGAGTTTAATATATACTTTTAAATAAATAAATTATCAAATATTTTTATTGACTATACCCTTAAATGTACAAACGTCCAATCCATGTGGTAAGCCATCGTTACTGTATATAACCTTAGTTATTATGTTAATAAATTATTAAAAACGTTATTTAAGTAGACAAATTGAACAACTCGTTTAAAGGTTCATTTTCGTTTTGACCCAAGAGTGAACAATTACTTTCAAAATTGTAAGGCCAAATAATGTACATGTTTATAGAGTGTAGATCAATCATTGATTAATTTATATATTACAAATTGTTATAATTTGATTTAAGTAAGAACAACTTATTTGGTTATAAAACTAAAACATAATTTGTGGTTAGCATAATTGTGTGATATTAAGAATTCTTTAAATCTTAATTAATAAGGTCCGTAATATTTTGCTATTAAAGGATTGTTTACTAACTAACAGTTGTAATTTTTATTTAACAAATTAAATTATTTTTTACTTTTTATTTTTGTAATTATTATATAAAAAAATAAACGTTAATTAATGTCTATGTAAAATTTTGTTAAAAGAATATTTCTTATTTCTTATGTTTAATTTAATACGGATAATATCCAACATTCCTGAATATTTTGATTAAAAAGTTTTGTGTATTCTAAATTATTGTTCTGAATTAATAGAAAACAATACTACAATTATATACTAATGTTGTTTACTAACAAAAATAGAAAAAAACAACAATTTACAAAAATTCTAATCAATGCAAATGTGCTAATTTGAATACAAATCTAATGCGAATAAAAAGAAAGTTGAAATAATGTTAATACTTTTTAAATATACATTGTACATTAATTTTGCGATTATAATATTAATAAAAAATAACAAGTTTAAATGTTTTTCAACAATTCTTTTTTACAGTTAGATTTTATACTGACTTGTTTATTATATTTCACTATTAAACCATTATATTAATTCTAAATGTTTTTCAGGATTTAGGATTCAGGATTTTTTAAGAGTTGAGTAAGCCAAAACGCCTTTTAGTACTCGGTTCTCAAGTTGTCTTAAGTTTTCAGGGAGGAACAGTAAAATGGATGGTGAGATAAAGGGGGATTAGTCACAGAAAAAAAATTGAAATCAAGATAAAATCAAGGTAGATAGTGGAAGTTAACAGTTATAGGAAACGAGAAAAAAATTATAAATATACAAAAATAATAATAAAACAAGTTACGTATTACAATACAAAAACACTGCAATAATCTTAAAAAAAGAAGAAAAGAGAAAAGGATGTATAACGCTCCAATTGACGTGTAGCGTGACGGGCGCTTCACCTCGCTCCAATTAAATAAAAGATTTTGTTACTACATATATATATATATATAATATTATCCGTAAATACAGTGAACATTATAATAAGCAATTTGTGGATACCAAATGCACTACTTTAACGTAAAAAGGTTACAATTTAAAACTTTTGTTCAAGCAATATATTTTAAAATTTATATTTTTATTTCTGTGGGGATGCAAATGATCCTGAGGATTTGAGTAATGCTTATAAAGTCTCAAACTCCAATGATGGTGATACTCCTGACTGTTATTCCTCCACGTGGTGCATCCTAGACTAGGTGCCTATAGGCCTGTAGGCATTCTGGACCAATAACAGCAGGGACCGAGTCTACAGCGGTATATCTGTTCTCACTGGACTCCTGCTCAGTGAAGGGATGTTAGCATACGCCCTAGATGCAAAAAAGTATCTTAAGGTATTCGTTTACCATATGTAGTCGGCAAAGCTAAGGAGTTCACCCTGACAGAAAATTAGGCCTCAGGTCCTTATCCTGTGCAACCTAAAATAAAACTTCGCTCTACAAGAAAATACGTGATGGAATCAGCAGCCGAGACCCCCAGGGCATCTGGTCTCCTAAACGCATCTGGAGAAGGACCAAAGTTGATGAGTTTGCATGGGAGAGTTAACAAAATGTCACCCTTGTTAACTAATAATGACGAGCCTGACTTAAAGCTACCAAGGTGTGAACGGTCAGCCTCTGATGGCTCCCATGGATCTATCAACCGGCGTCATCCCTCTCGTCCCCCGAAGAAGATTGCCTTGTCAACTCCTGTAAACACTGGCACCGTCGCAAAGAAGCAATCTTCTAGCCAAGAAACTTCAACTTCATTTCTAAAATACTTTATTTTGTATTTTTAAGATAAAGTGCCGAGGTGGTCTAGCGGTACAACACTCGATCTAGACCTCGGTGGGTATGGGTTTGAATCCCACCATCGGTACTAAATTGTGGGCCCATGTTCGGCTTCGCTAAAATGTCAACTACTGAAAGATGTTTCTCGTAAACATTCAAAGTAGCAAACATAAAATTAACAAAATAATTAGCAAAATTACATATATACAATGATTTGACATTTGATAAAACTTATTTTGTATATGTGCATACAGGCAAAAATATATCCATAGCATATCTCTACTTAACTCTTTTTATATAAAGAGTGCAAAAGTAGTTTATGCTCATTGGTAAGATGATATATATTATTTAGTTTAAATAAATATAAATGGTATATATATATATATATATACTGCCACATATGAATACGAAAGTCAGTTTTCTGCTTATCAAAGTATTTGTGGTTTAAATAGATTAATTGCATGGCAAGTTACAAATGTTCCATTTAGTTGTATACAAAGATTGAGACCATTGACGTTTGATATAAAGCATGAACATATTAAAGAATTACTAATATATGTTTGAAATATACATAAAATGTTTATTTTTAATTTATTTTTGAGTTAGTTAACAATCTTTCAAAATACGGAATGCAAGAAGTATAGTAGATAATTGTTTTGCATTGGATGTAGATAACATGTTTCCTAATTGTTATCTCTATTATTCTTTTAATTGAGAGGATAGTTTTTAAATATTTTTCAACATGTTTTTTGGTAATTTGTAAATGTTTAATAGCTACCTTAAACTCTGAGTAATATTCTGGGCTGCAACATCTCTTAAATAAATTTTAAAACGGTTAAACCACAAAAACGGTTTAATCATTTTAAATCAATTAAAAAATATGTAATCATTTTGTTAATTTTGTTTTTATCACTAACAATAAACATGTTTACTGCATTTTGTTTTTATCACTAACAGTAAGCATGTTTACTGCATTTTATTTGTTTTTTAATTAGTCGTTTTATTGGTTCCATTTTTCTTTATTTCACCTCTGGAGTAGGTTTTATCACCTATTTTTACTAGGCTCTTTGTGGATAAAATGATATAACATTCATGTATTGCTGTTTTATTCTCTCGTTTATAGTAATAAATAATATAAGTTAACTTTTGCTAATCATTACACATGCTGTCGATAATGCATTGGAACACAATAAGGTGTAGCAACCTTATTTCAATAATAATTTAGTGCAATAACGATAGTCGTTAGTAAATGTGGTAATTAATTTCTACTCGTTTTTAATTTTGGATTGATATAACTAAAGCTTCCAACTTGATTAGTGTTTTTCTTAAAAACGGCATTCAAATTTCAATATAATTAGTGCTTGTTCTAATTAAAAAATATTTAATAGTTAATGCTGTTATTATCAATACATTGAACAATCATGAGCATTCTAAAAACCGACGTTTGTAAATTCCTTATTTAAACGCTATTCGCCAGTTTAAAAAACGTTATTTTACCATTTTAACATATTTTAGCAGTAGACATTTTAGCGAAGCTGAACGTGAACTCGCACTTGGTGCCAGTGGTGGGTATCAAACCCATACCTACTTAGGTTCAAGTCAAACAATACACCGTTAAACCACTCCGGCATTGTTAATGTTTATTTTGGCATTTTAGAAATAATACAGAGTTGTGTCGCTTTTAATGGTTGGCCCGTATTAAACTATAATATCTTACTAAAATCTGTTTTCTCATTCTTCAAAAAGTTAATTGAATAAAGATAAACAACACAATCAAACTGTTTTTTATGTAGTCTGGATTATTGTTTTATAATTTATTATTAAAGAAAATACATATCTAAACTATCTATTAACAGGTGTAGCATTGTCAATCTTATTAAAATTATTTAATATTTTTTTAATTGTTCGTTTTTTACGATAAAAACACTTATGTTTAAAATAATACTGTTTTATTAAAATATTTTGACAATTTACAAAACTCTGAGGTGCGTATTTTTAATTAAAATATTGTGTCAAATGCATGACATATATTAAATAATTTATATACTACTAAGCAGTTTTAAGTTTTAAATATTTTTAAAAATCGCATTTTATTAAAATATTACAAAATGTTATTATTGGCATTCTGTTTACAATTTATATTTATTTTTAAAAATAATATACAATTATTAAAAACATAACAATTATACATTTTTGTTTTTGTGCGGCTCTAAAAACGAGTTATTTAAAAATTAGTTTTGGTATATATTTTAAAATGTCATTTGTTATATGTTTAAAAAACGGTTTTATTAATTTTGTATGTTAATTTAGCTAAAATATATGTTTGTGTTTTATTAAGAAAATTCAAGTATTTTTTATTTTCGTATTTTAAAATCGGTGGTAACCAATATTTAGCAAAATCAATTTTTAATGTTGTTAAGTATGTTGGAACCTGATCAATAGTGAATTTAAATAATAGGTATGTTGAAAATTGTCTAAGTAAAAAGATATATTTGAATACAATTCTTGAATTGTTTGTGTAAGGTTTTACATTAATAAAAATGATAAACTATTAAACTTTATTTTATTTAAAATAAATATGTATATTGTTAAGTAATTGCGTATCTAAAATATTTAAGAAATGTATTACAATGGTACGCAATTTTTAATTAAAAACACAATGTTTAATTACTTTGGAAAATGACAAAAGTATAAGTGTCTAAACTTTATAAGCACGACATAAAACAAAATTATCTGCCAGTAAAATGACTAAAAACTATTAAATTGTTATCGTATAAAAATAAAAATAATATTTAAAATAAATTTATATTTATGGTAAATTACTATTAACCATTAGAATCATATCTCGTATAATCAATAACTTGTAAATAATAAATAAATTGTTTAAATGACATTTTGATGATTTTTCACAAATAATTTTCTTAATTTTTATTTAAAAGTAAATTATTTTAAAAATTAACTGTTTATTATAAATTTTGTTCTTTTATAAAAAACAAACATTTTTTATATTTTGATTTCAGTTTTCTGTGTTCATTGCAAAAAATTAGATTATCAAAGCAAATTTTCTTTTGATCTCTAGGACGGCAAAGAATAGGAGAAATGCTTAAATGCTTTGAAACAACTTTTATTGCGATCGGTTTTTATAATTTTTAAAAGACGTTTTAATAAATTATTTAAAAAAAATTAATGTGCGTTGGAAAGTTAATTGACTATTTGCTACTTATAGTATTTTACAGTAAACGAATTTAATTATCTTAAATTAGAAGTAATTTGCATGTTTAAATTTTAACTAAATGTGATATTTTAATTTATTACTATTTTTTAATTAATTTTTTAATTAAATGTCACATATGGCGACAAATAAAATGAAAAACGGTTATTTTATTTATTGTTTAAATGTGCTTCACTAAAATGGAAAAAATGAACAATTGCATTTATATCTTTTATAAACCTGGATTTAAAATAAAGAACATGAAACGTTATTTAATTTATTATTATTAGTAGTAGTAGTATAAAATTAGAATTAATGTTTCAATTGCTTTGTGCTTTTAAAGGAATGGGGCAACGAGATTACACCATGGAATTGTACGTTTCATTTTTTGCTTTAAAAATTGTGCATATCGAAAACTGAAATGTTATTCGAAATTATCCAAAGTCCATTATAAAAATTTTGATTTTGCTTTTTTTAATGAAATGGTATTCTCTTGTTGTTTGTTTAGAAATCTTAATTTTTTACAGAGGCCAGGTTGCCAACCTTGGGCTCAAACCCTCATCCTTTCTCAACCGGACTAGGATTACGCTAAGAACTAATGTTACTTTTATAAGTATTAAAATCGTTTTTTGATAAGAGCAATTATTTATATATATATATATATATATATATATATATATATATATATATATATATGATAAATCTGCCTTGATTAGTTTAAATTTAGTGTTGAAAAATGAGAAGAGTTAAAGTGTGAAGCGAGCAATTCTGTTTTTGTACATATTACAGACAGATCAACAACAATGAATGTACCCAGTATAAGAAACACCAGAAGTTGTAAAAAATGTGAGATTTCAATTTGCTGCTTAATGTCTTGTAAAAACAGATACATTAAAATTGACCTAAATTGAAGTAATACTAATCGTTTGGTGCATTAAACTATTTAAAATTTTAAATAATTTGTAGATTTAATATAAATCTATTTTTAGACGGTAAAAATAAATATTTAAACATTTTAAACTTCATCTATATTTTTATAATTTGTCTGAGCTAAAGTAATGTATTCCATATGTCTAAATACAATTTAATTAATCTAAAATATGCTTATAGATTTACAACAGATTGTTTATGGTTTTATTTTTTGTAGTAATTTAGGTAATTTTTTTTAATAAAAATGTTTTTAAGCAACGAAGTAATTGTTCAAATGTAGTAAATTAGAATAAATCTCTATAATTCAAAACATATGTAAAGGAGGTTTTAAAAATCAGATTGCATAAACACATTTTTCTACATAAAATGCATTTGATTAAGAAAAATGTTGATTTTAAAGTAAAAAGTATGTCTGACTTTATTGAAAAAAATTAGAACGGCACTTTTTCATTAATCCCAAACAGAACGTATTTCTAAAAATAAAATGTTACATTTTATAAACAAAATATTGAAATATCAATATGCATAAAAAGTTAAAATTATACTAAACAACTATTTATAAGAAAAAAATATTATATTGTCTTAATTTTTAGTAGTATATTTAATTTTATTTATTTTTCCATATTTGTTTAATAATCTGTAATTTTGTATTATGTGATTTAAAAGAATTTAGAAAAAATATAAAAAGTATTAGATATAGCTAACATATTAATTTACAAATTATGCTAAATTTTCTTATTTATATTTTACAGAAAGCAAAAGATATTTTATTGTATCGAATTTTGTGTTACAACATTTTTTATTACTGCACAAACAGTTTACATAAAACATAAAAATGATAATTATTTAAAAAATGTAAACAAAATAATTTAAATATTCAAGCTTTTAAATGCACAAATGAATATAATTGACAATAACTTTATACCTTTGAATTTTTTTAATAGAAAAGAATATAATTTATATTTGTTTCATACATCTTTAAGAATTTTAAAAATGCATTATTTTTCTATACACTTAATATTATCACAATCGTAAATCAATAATTAGTGTTTGGTTACAATATTGCCATAATTTTGACACATATAAAATACAACTAGTAATAAAATAATTGTAAAAATAGTGTATACTTTATGTAGAAAATATAAATTAGTTAATGCGTCAATTCAAGCGTATAAATGCTGTTTTTTGAGGTACCTTGCATGCAATTGCATGTTTGCATTGAAGTGTACAATTCGGTTTAACATTAAAATGCAACTTTTTAATGTTATTTTGAACATTCGAATTAAATGTACACGATTTGCGACATTCAATCGGCACTGAAGGACAAATTTGAAACACTTCAGACATGTGTGGCAAATGGCTGTGGCTGCACAAAATTTTCGACGGTTTTTTATGAACAAAAGGAATTCCATTCGAACAAATTCGCAAATCAAATCGTGGCAAACGAGCAACTGTGTTGATCCAAACCAGTTGGGGATGTCGAATTTGATGATTGGGTTGATAATTTGCAGAATGTGAGCTTAAATTTGACATACTATTGTTTGTAGACAATTGTGGTGTCGAAGTAGAAATGCGCAAATTGGCCATATTGGTTTGAATCAAATCATTGTGTGTCAAGTTTGACGAATTGCGTTTGATGAATGTGTTTGCAGAATATGGATGGAAGTTATTTTTTTTATGCAAACGCAGATTGGGTGGTCTAGGAATTGTGGGTGATCGAACAAATGCATTGATACGCAACAAGCATTGATCAAATCTCACTTTTCTCTATTAGAACAAAATAGGGGTATCAAAAGTTTATTTAATAAAATTATGAGGAAATACGATTTTCAACGTGTAACGTTGATTAAAATTATATATTTGTTTGGTCCAGTGGTACAGCGTTCGACTTGGATCTAGGTGGACATGGCTTCGAATCCTACCACCATTGGTATTAAATACTGGCCCACGTTTGGCTTCAATAAAATGTCCACTGTTGAAAGATATGCTTCCCGTAAAACATTCAAAGTAGTAAAAATAATTTAAAAATAAATAAATAACATAAGAAATATTAACAAAATACATCAAATTTACTAACATTTATTAATGTAATAAACTGGATAAAAAATAATATCTTTTACATATTAAATGTTTTAAATAAATAAAAATACTTTGTAAAAATTTATGACAACAAAACATACACTATTATTATTACTATTATTTTTACTATTATTATTATTATTATTATTATTATTATTATTATTATTATTATTATTATTATTTTACTTCTATCCAACTTTATCATTACTCACAATCCATAAATAATTAAATATAGCAACAACCAAAGCAGTGATGCGCAACAGTCGAATTTTAAATATATAATTTTGCCTTTGTTTCCAAATTGTTGACATAATAATTATTCTTGTGCAAAACAATATTTATGGTCTTATTATCTCTATTTCAGTTTTACCCCTTCAGTTACAGCATAGTCATGTAGTACATATAAATGATTCATTTAAAAAACCAAAGTTTACAATTAATATTTTAACTACAAAAACTTACTAACAAGATTGGTTTCCCATTTTGATTAAAGCACAAATATCGACCAGTTAATTTTTGTCTCAAATACGTTGCACGGTAAGCGTTAAATGAAATCCATTCCCATTCAACTGGAATAAAATATTTTATTAATTCCCATTTAAACCAAAACTTGACATGTTATTAACTTTTAAGCATTATATATATATATATATATATATATATATATATAGAACTACTAAAAATAAACAAAAAGATTAATGTGAAAAACAGGGGATGTTACATAATAAAAAATGTAATTATGTATATTATTATTTAGTACAAAAAATGTATATTAACATTAATCTTCAAAAATTATATTAAAAGGCAAATTTTGTCTAAGATGACTGATGATTATTGTACAATTTACATTTGTCTTTGAAAACTAATAGCAAAGTACAAAACTCGCACTTAATTAATTTTATAATTAGTTACAAAATTTGTTTTTGTTCGCTTTTTAGTCATACTTCTTACTAATTGCTATAAACTCTTTCTGTATATATACATATATATGTCAATGTATCGTGATGGAATGAAATAAATTCAGCTTTTATACATATTATTTTAACATAATTGCAATGTTATACACATGTGTTTATATGTTGTACACATAGTTGTATGTTATTAAATTAATGCTAAAATGTTATATATAATTTTAGTGTAATAGTTGGACTATACATAATATAATAATTATGACTCATAATTAAAAGTCTAAATGTGTTTCACTTTGCCCGAAATAAAAACCAAGCAGTTAGTTAAAGCTTGAATACATAAGTATCTTTTTTTAAATGTTTTTTTAACCAAAAACATTTGAATTAATTTTTTACAACACCAAACAAAAGACCACAGTTGGTTTGCAAAAACACATACATATAAACAATATACATCGATTCAATTACAAATGTGTTTCCAAACTTTTCCCAAAAATAAGACTAAATACTATCTAACTGGTCACTTGTGGTGTCCATTAAACATGTTTCATTTCTGTTCATTTTTTAATTGCTCTAATTTTATCCAAATAAACGTTTTTATCCAGACACTCCATTGTTTATTTAAGACAAAATTACGTGTTGAAATGCAAATAATTATATATATATATATATATTGTTGAAAATGAATTTATAAAACATTTAAAAAATAAAAACGAATTAGATATACACTTACTTAGCTTGCTTAAAGGATTTTTTAAATTTGCCACAACCATGTTTGTATTGTATTTGGTACCTAAGTAACCTACACTAACTGAACTAAAAAATCTGTAGATAGGATAAACGTGATTTTGACCGACATTTTTTAGATTGTTAGAATGTAGCAAATTCGTATTATTTGTCTGATTGTATTTTATTTTTAATTTGGATTTAAATGACAAATTAGGCGTTTTGGAAACATTAAAAATGGCAAACATGAAGTTAAATGTCTTGTTTAACAATGTAGATTTGAAAAAGTTGAAAATTGGAGCGGCATAATTTGTAGTATTTTTATGCTTCAAGATAAATTTTGCCTCAAGTTCAAAAATCTAGTTTTGTAATAGAGGAATGTTGAAAAATACAAATACATAATAAAATGTTATTATTTTTCAAATGTTAATAAATTTATTTAATCTTAAAGATATAAAGTTTAATATTATATATATACATATATATATATATATATATATATATATATATATATATATAACATTGAGCATTTTTAAATAATAAGCTCTTATATTTAAAAAATATTATTTATATTAAAAGCGTATTCATTTTGATAGCAAGTAACTAATTTTTATCAAGTCTATTCTGAATCGTTTAGTGTAGATGCATAAAAAAATAAAAATTATCATTTGAAAATTATGAGCTATGTACGCAATTAATAATTAGTGCGTTATTTTAGAAGTGTTCTTGTGTAAATTATTACTAAACACCAAGCCCATTTTTATTAATAGTGTTATATATATATATAATTTACTCATGTTAAAAAGATGTTTATAAAAATAAACTTACATTATACATTATGATAGAGACAAATAAACACACAATAGGTGAAATATTTAAGCGTGATCTAAAATAAATAAATAATGTTATTTAAAGACATATCACACAAAATGATACATAAATATATATTTTAATTAAAACATTTTATACCCTTCGCTAATTAATAAATAACAATTTCACATTTTCTACAAATTTTATATTATCATTAATTTTTAAAATGTTAAAATAATTAAGTTAATACAATAATGTAGTAATCTTTTTGAAAACTAATATTATTTAATAAATGAACGTATTATATCAAAACTTGCTGTTGATTGTAACATGCTATTTTCTTGAAATGCAAATTTAACAATAAAAAATTATTATTCTATATCAATAACTATTAACAATTATTTAAAGTATACAGTAACGGTTTTCATAATTGCAGTTACTATAATGGAAACTTTATGTGCCAAAAACACTTTACTTGTTTTTATAGAATTTAAAGTAAGTAATTAATTTTAATATTTGTAACTTTAGTAATAACTAATTATTTAATAAAAATTGTGTTTAATTTGTGAAACATTAGAGATTATTATTATTATTATTATTATTAATAATAATAGCAATTATTATTGTACAATATCATGATACATTTAATAGTACTGAATTTACTTAATTAGGCTATCTAAACTAGTAATAATAATAATAATAATAATAATAATAATAATAATAATAATAATTTAAATAATAATATGTTGCTGCAAAACACATACTATATTTTATTTTAAAATTGTAAATGAACTAAAACAACAAATGTAACTTTATCAATTGCATCTTATTTTATTATTACACAAAGTTGGTTTTATAAAACGATGTATCGTTTGTATGTTTAAAAAATCACATTTTTTAAGTACCCAAAATATGGATTATTTTTAGCTGCATATCTTGAAACATTGTTGGGGGGTATTTTATCAATAAGCGAAGTGTATTATAATAATCATTTATTACAAATGTCTGACACAACACTTCGGGAAGCATAATGCAACTTAAATAAAAATTTAAAGTGTACCTTTTTTCTGTAACCAACTTTAGACATATATGTCTGGTCAAGCTGTATGCAAATAAATAATTGCTTTATGCAAACTGAAAATCAGTTAGCTAAGTTATTGTACTACTTTATTACATTACTATTTTATTATTTTACATCGTAAGTAACAGATAAAATGTATATAATATCACAATTGCTTGTTCTAAAAATACACTTTGGCATATTGCATTTAAAATGCTAATTAACGCATCGAAATCGTTATTTGTAAAATGCTTGTCTTATTTGCGAAATGTGTTTAAACTTAGTTTAAAGATAGAACTTTGTTATTGATTTAGTTTACTAGTGAAATTTCTAAAGCTTAGTTTTCAGAAATTGCTTTGTTAATGTGTTATCAAAACTTTATTGGCAAAACATTTAATGCCAAAGGCTTTTAAATACTAAAATGATATTAAAACTTTTATACAATTAATTTTTAATATAAATATACATTTTTTCGCTAAAATTATATTAAAATATTAAACGTTGCGTTTACGAATTGTTGTACTTTCCATTATAATTCAGATTTACTAATTTATTGAAATAAAAAACATGATTCATATTTTAAAAATATATTATTTATAATTTATTAAATGAATAACATGTGAATTAATGTTTGTTATATATTAAAAAATATCAACTTCTCCAATTTATAACATTATTGAAGAAATTAAAAAATTTCCAGTTTTTGAATTATACACGAAAAATATATTAAAACGTAAATACTTTCTAGTACGTATTTTTAATTTAATAGGGAAAAATTAATCAGTTTTAAATTATTACACATATTATTATATATATATATATAGCTGTATTTAATTTTTCTCCCAATAATTAATTATTATTTTCTTATAAACTTAGTAAGTAATTAGAATAATAGAAAAAAACGTAACATTTAGACCAATATTTTTAGAAGGAAAACAACTGTAATCAAGATTATATATTATTATGTAACAACGTCAAACATTGGATATTAAATGTGGTTAGTTGAATATATTTGTAACAAATGAAGCAAAACAAGAACTATTAGTCATAATAGATACACACACATGAAAATATAATAAATGCATGTTTACATTTTTAAAATACAATGGCATAAAAAACATTATACTTATATTAATACTAAATAATAATAAAAATAAAAATAAAATAAGGATAAATCTTGTTTTGATAAGCCTGGATGACATTTGTCGGACAAAAACAAACTTCGTTTAATATTTAGTGCCAAAATTATAAATCAGTATTGTCTCACTTAAATAGTGTGGTTTGACGTTTTCTTGAAAAAAGGCTTTTTTAATACAAATTTGGCCAACTACCACTACTACTACTATTATTATTATTACATGTTACTATAATTATTTACAAAATTTGGCAAATTGCCATTGAGAGAAGGCTAACACAGAGTCTGTATTTAATGTTGATTTAATGATTATTACATTTGCATTATAACATTATGCCATTATGCCAAATGACCTAGTGCGTTAGTGCACCAGACATGAGATATTATTACCAGTACCTGGAAATAAAAATTACAATTGTGCTTTGTAAATTTAGTTTTCTTTCATTAATAACTGTTTAATAAATAAAATTTCACAAATAAAAAAGTACCATCGCAATTAACTTTTGTTTTAAATACTGTTTTGTAGTGTTTAAACTTCGATAAAACATAGTTGTTTATACAAAACATTGATTATTATTAAATAAAAATATTTTAAAATATAAGGTATATATATATATATATAATGCTCTTAAATAAAAACAATTTGTTTACATAAAAAACTAAACAGCTTCTGTTTTGAAAAAGTAATATTTAAAAATTAGGAGATAAGAATTAACTAAAAAATAATAAGTACTTTAAAAATGATGAAAATGATGTTTGGTAATGTGATAGATAATTAAAAGTTGACTAAATGTTTTGAAGTATAAATTGGTGTACTATTTTATTTGGTAAAACTTATAAAAACTTTTTTTGTATTTCTAAAGATCAATTTATTTTACAATCAATTGTGCTCTTACTAACAAGCCTTATATTAAACGTTCTAGAGTCATTTGCAAAACAAATATTTTAATAAAGCACATCTGCATTGCAAGAAATATTTTTTACCTTTTTTATTTATAGTGTTATTATGCACCAGGCGTTAGTAAAATAGGTACGTATTGACAACAATTTTAACAGAAAGAAATTTATAAAGGCTTTAAAATTTTATTCTAAACTCAGCTACAGTAGAATGCATCAGAGCATTTTTAAAAATATACAGAAATTTTTAAGGATTACTAGATAGCATAAAATAAATTAAATCTAGTAATTAAATTGCTAAAATATAACAGCAGGTTTCAATCTTACTACGCTTACTAAATGCAAGTTCTTGTCTGGATGGGTAACATGACAATTGGTTAAAAAATGTTTTAAATAAAATAAATTAAATTACTAAGGAAGAAAGTAAAATTAAATTATTTTTAAAATTTGATAAATGTGCCAGTAAAACATTCTATTCCTAAATGCACCCAAGAAATTGTTATAAATGTAGTTTGTTATTAACTTTAATTAAAATTTAAAAAAATATTTTTTAATTGTTAATTTTAATATACAATATCTACTTTATTCATTATATTTATGTAAAAAGTACATTATTGACGAATTGAATTTTGAATTAAATTTTTGAAATGTTGCTAATGTTTCTAAAACATTAAATTTAGATCATGTTGCCTTTTCAAAATAAATCTGTTATTTTTATTCATAAACTTTGTTTGCTAGTTTAAATGACGATAATACAAAATAGTCGCAATTTATAAAAAGACAGCTGTTTTAAAATCAGTATTGTATATAAATAAAGTACATTACAGTGTTCAACACATAAATTCGATTGACAAAAAGTTATAACATAATTTAAATACTTAGTTTTATAATAATGCAACATGCAAAATATAAAAGTTTTTTAAATGTTGTAAATGTATTTCATTTTGTTTATTTCAAACAGGCATGTCATATAGAACATTTAAATAAGTATTGCACTTGTTTAGTCGCTGTCAATACAGTAGCGAATTAGTTTTCAAAAGCAAATAAATTCAAATGTTTATCTTAAATAAAGTACGCTTATTGTAACCCAAAGTATATTAAAATCAATTGTGCACAGTTTGTATTGACTAAATTTAACGAGTTAACAAAATGCCTTAAATTATATCAAACAGTAGGTAACCATGTTAAACAACAAATGTTATAATAGGCAACACATTATAATATAATTAACTCACCGCATGAACTTTTATACAATCTGTTTATTATTTGAAATTGCTGGTTAAACTTATGTGATTTTGTCTGCAAACCACATCAATTATCGCATAGAACAGTTTTAAAGTATACATTAAGCTCCTTAAAAACAATCAAATTAATAGTATTTTTTATGTATTTTATTTTATCAACAGTATATAACAGTATAAAATAAAATGTATCCAAATAAAAACCGTTTATGCAAAGCATTTATTTAAAACATTTATACGACACAGTGAGAGTTGCACATTCTGTAGTAAGACTAGAATAGTATAATTTAACTACACGTTTGATATTTTTTGTAGACCATTTTATTTATCAATAGCTTTAATGTAAAGTGTAGAATATAGTTTTACACATTTCTGATTGGATTATATTTGCACTTTTTATAATTTCAATAAGCCAATCATACTAACGGCCAGATTTTGAATACAAATTGTACAGTTTTACAAATAATGCATAATTTATTAAATTTTGTTCAAAAGGATCAGTTTTTTCATTGAGTAAAAGAAAATTCATTTTAATTATTGTTTTTTTTTTATACCTAATTAAATTAACAGGATGTAATTTAGAACAATAAATAAAAGTACATTTTCAATAATATGTTTATAGAAAGTACATATAGTCAAACTAGTTTAAATAAAACACAACTATTTATACTTAGGTGACATTTAAAAAATAAACACCTTTTAAGCGTACAAAAATTGTTTCAATACTATTCACTGTTTTATGCATTAAAAAATTTAGTTTTTATTTTTTAAATTAATTTGTGAATTGTTGATAAATTAATAAAAATGTGTAACAATTGTAAATATTTAGCATATATATATATATCTGAGTCATCTTTCACTGCAATAAAAAGCATTTTTGTCTAAGTGACTCGAATTACATATTTGATGTTCAAACAGAGAGGCAATGTATTTTAATTAGGTCTATCACAATTTTCAAAATCTTCATTTAATTAGTTTTTTGATTGCAAAATTATAGACTAGTAATCTAATACACAAGAATAAATGCAGTTATTGTTATATTTAACAAAATATTTCATAGTCAACTAAATAAACATAGTCATCACATTTACGAATAAGCGCAACATATATATATATATATATATATATATATATATATATATATATATATATATATAATTTCACCGACAAATTGCAAGTTCAAAAACTTACCTCAAACAAATTTGACTTTACTAAAAATGACCTCCAAACACACAAATAATGCAAATATAAAACGAAAATAATAAATTAAAATTTGTTGCTTATTGTAGTCAATGTATCACAAATAATAATAATGTGCTAATATAATAAATAAAGTTGTAAACAACTGCAATTTTGCGTGTTATCAATTAGTACTAATGCAGTTCGACACTATACATTAAGAAATATTTTTTTTGAAATTAGTGTTTTATAAATTTTATTTCAAGATTTAGTGCAAAACATTTTCATATTTTAAATCGATATATATTTTTATTCCAATACAATTACGATTGCTAAGATATGTTTTCAGTCTACCATGTAGTACATTTTACTTTTTACCACCTATTTGATCATCAAAGTTTTATATTATAATAAAATAAAATACTACATAAGTATTTAATAACGCTGAATGTATCTCTAGTGAGATATTAGAGCTTAATAATAATAATAATTTTAAGTGCTTTTTTGTTTTATTATATATATATATATATATATATATATATATATATATATATATATATATATATATATATATATATATATATATATATAACCATTTCAAAAATTAAAACAAAGAATTACAAAAGTATTAAATCTAAATTAATTTGTTATGTCCATTTGTTTTTTTGTAAAAATAAATATTGAAAATTAAAAATAATGTCAAGTACTTAATAGTTCCTTTACAAATAGTGACATAACTGAATCCAATGTTGACCTACTATAACATTGAAATATATGCAGCAGTTGTTACTTATTATAGACACTTATTAATAAGTACCTTAGATAATAATTTACTAATATATAAACATTTAATATTATTCACAAAAAATTCTTAATATAATACACAATAACATTCGTTTTAGCAATAAAGCATAATTCCACCATTATGAAAACCTAAAAACAAACACAGATAATTGGTTTTAAAAATAGTTATATTTACTAAAATACATAAATATACAAAATAAAGGTAACAAATTTAATAATATCAGTAATTTAAGTGATATCCACGCTTTTGTTCAACCTCTACCATCCGCTTGGGGTAGGAATCTATTAACGTACCAATATAGGCCTTCAAAATGCAATTTTTTACAACATGATTAATTTTCACTTCCAATGATACGTCAGTTTCCACGCGGTTCACCTCATGTTTTAAAATACTAAAAAAGTTTTCAATTACATTGAGGTCTAGACTGTATGAAGGAGTTGAATAAAAGTAAGCTTTTGTGGTCTAAATAAGGAAAACGTATAGTAAAATTGTAAGTTATATTAAAATACACATTACCACTTTTGAAGTATGCACAGGAGCATTGTCTTGGATGATTGTTAAGTGTCCTGTAGCATTTCTGGACAGCTCACTATAAAACAAATCTCTAAATATTCAGCGCTGTTTAAATTGCCACTAGTACGCATCCATTTTGGAGTCTGATTGTACTTAATTACGAAATATCCTTTGACACATGAAGGATGTGCAACTTTTGTAGCAGTACAAGTGTGATTGAGTGGGAAATTTGGACTATAAATAACCTTTGAATGTTCAGTCTATGGTTTATAGGATATAACACACTCATTTGTGAAGTATATTCATCTCCAAAAAGACGATGGATAATGTTTGTACATTTTGGCATACTCCACTCGTTGTAATCTATGGGCACGGCTGAGTGGAGGTATCTTATCAGCTACTTTAAAAATAAAGCCTTTATATTTCAATCTCCTTCTTACAATTGAATATAAAAAATCTTCCACGTATTGATTTTTTGTTTGTTTTACATTAATTGTTTGGTGTTTCTTAAGCCTCATAATTGTGAACTGATCATCTTGTTTGCTTGTTAAACGTTTTCTTCCAACTGTAGATGATCTGGGGCTTGATTTTTGTTCAAAATGTTGTATACAGTTCAAACATCTATTTTTATGCATTCGGCAATTATTTCAACTTTTCTGACCCCTTTATAAAAACTTTGAACTAATTTATAATAATGGGAAGACAAATAACGATGTTGAGCTGCTTTTGTCAAAATTACAAATTTTGAAACGAAAAATAAAAATCGACATTGTGCTTAAATTATTAAAAATAATTAAATATTTTTTTTGGAAAAAAAATTATTTTAAAAATGTTTATATTAAAATACTTTTAAAATAAATAAATTATTGATTATTTAAAAATAGTCATATATATATATATATATATATATATATATATATATATATATATATATATATGAGTAGTTATTTTATTTTAAAACATTATTATTTTTTAAAATAAAGGGAACATAAAATTAAAATATTTCTTTAAATAATTATTTTTGTAAATAAATTACATATTTTAATGTTTAATAAATTTTAACTAGAACAAGTTAAAGTTCAGGTATCACATTACCAGGTATGTATCTAGGTTATATATTTATAAAAAACTGTAGCGCATCATTCAAATTTTTATAATGTGTAAAAAAATTTGTTATTTTAAAAATATACATTAACTTATTTTACAAAGAAAAATATTTTTAAAAATTAACTGTAATGACATATGTTGCCTACTGTATATATACTTAGAAATATTTATTTTAACATTTTAAAAGCTACTTCTATATAAACGTGAATAATAAGTTGAAGTTACATAATTTTTATAATAATTAGCTTATTATTATTTTGTGTGCTTAATTTCATTAAAAATAAACAATAAGTAATCGTTAAAATTGATATTAAATGCACATTCAAATCTGCCCTGATTGTGATGTCATAATAATTATCAAAATAAACATTTAATTATTCTAATCTATATAAATAAAAATAATAAACATAACTTTTAAAGGAATTTAACTAAAAATTAAAAAAAAATCGAATAATTTATTATTTACGTTTAACCTTACCGAAAATGAATATCGTGTCATCAAAGAATTAAAACATAAAGGATTTTTATCGAAGGAATTGGCGAATTTATACAAAGTTAATCTCTCAACAGTTAATGTCATTATTAATGGTCAAAAACCGTGAAATTACGGTAATGTTGTAAGAAAACGTGTAACAACTACTACAAATAATTAAAAAATTGTCATGGAATTAAAAAATTACAATAAATCTATTTTAGAAACTAAAAAACGATTCTGCTTACTGCACGATCAAAAACAGGGCAATAGAATCTGGTTAAACGCTTCAATCACCAAAAGTTAAGCCATTTATTACTAAAAAACAAAAGGATGGTAGATTAACTTCTTGCAAACTATGGAGTGAACGACATCTTTGTTATTGACGTTCTGTATACTTTTCTGATGAAAAAATGATTCGGGATGAACCATTTGGGTCCAGTTTTCAAAAACATTTACTCCCGGTTGTAAGAAAGAATGCCCACCGTCGACAAGTAATGTGCTGGTTTGGTATAATTAACTTATTAAATGGAGAATTATATCTGGTATCTTAAATAGTGAAAAATTTGTTTGAATTATGAAGGAAGTTTTTCATTATGAAATGCACCACACTTCCATGAGGGTTACAACTGTGTATCAGGATAATATTCTATGTTATATGTCCAAAAAGGTAACGTCATATTTATCTAGGTTCACTTTATATTTACATCTAGACAGTAAATGGGCTAAAATCGAAAAAGCTTTCATTCACTCAATTACCACCAACAACCCGGACATCAATGTTATTAAAACATTTTTCAGTTTGTTAAAGCGTATCATTAATAAGCATACTGAAATTAAAGATTTATGCAAACGTATTCAGTTTGTTGTTCAATATGAGATGAAACAAGAATATATCAACACTCTTATCGACAGCATTCCAAAACGCCTGGATCAGGTTGTTCAAAAGAAAGGCGATTACATAGCTTATTGAATTTTTTAAACCTTGTAATGTCCTTAATTATTTGGTAACTAAAAAAATTGCATGTGATCTGTTTTTTATTAATACTTGACGTTATAAATTATGTTAATTATTTTACTCCATTTTTGGTTTTTCACTAGTTGATATTTTATACAATTTTTATTACTTACAATATATATATATATATATATATATATAACATCATTACAATTAGACGAAGAAAATTACTTGGTCAAATTCTACATATACCGTTCGAAAGACTAGCGAAAACGGTTTTAGAATAGACGAATAAAAATAGTAGATCACAGAAATTTTGTCTAAGATCTATTTGGAAAGATTAAATTGAAATAAATATTGTATGAGATAAATTAAACGTTTGGCAAAATGTTTAAATACATGGAAAAATGATGTTGTTTCATGTATTTTTTTTTAATTATGAGACTTTGTTTTTATTTTTTCCTGTAAGTGTTATCTTATTGCCCCGTGCTTACTTTTACAGCAAAAGGGTTTTGCCATAATAAAATTATATATATATATATATATATATATATATATATATATATATATATATATAATAAGTAAAACAATCTACAGTTTATTCTTAGTTTTATCATGTAGCGAGATATTTATAATATAATAATTTTATTTACTATTAATAAAGTTAATCATTTTAGCAATAACTTTAAACAGAATTGTATTCAAACTAATGATTATCAGTTTTCAAGCATTTTTAAAGTTTATAGAAATATAATAACGTTGTTTACGTTCAAACAGAAGACACTGCTCAAATTTACCCTTCTCCCTACCATTATAACTAGAGGTCAGATACAACTACTACTGAGTTAGTTAAGATGTACACTAAAATTAAGCAGTGATTTGATGCAACTAAATCGAAAAAACTTAAATTGAGTAACCAGCTTAGTGCATAAAAGACAGACAAATGTTTTGTTAGTTGTTTATTTTCAGATTATAAATCTACATTTGACAGTGTTTCTAAGAAAAAATTAATAAAACGTTTGATGGATATAGATTCACCTAGTCATATCAATAAATGGTTATGGTTATTTCAGGACTGGAAACAGTACACAATATTTAGTTGCAAAATATCCACTCTAAAGTATAACAGCAATGATGTACCTCAAGGAGCAATACTTTTCCTATTTTACTCTATGTAAACCCTTTAAAAGTTTCTTCTTCTTTAAGTTTATTTAAATATGTTAATAACATGGTATAGTATTTTATCAGCTGATGATATTGAACACTTTTGGGAGTAATACTTATGAGATTGAATGATGGTCTAATGATTCTACCCTTTATTTAAATCCCCCGAAAATGTAAAATAATGAATTTTACAACGGTTAAGCCTTCTAAGCTACTCATACAACTTAAATTTTCAGTTCAGCTCAAAAACACTAGCATAAATTCTAGCAATGATTTTAGAATTCACCTAAGTTTTATTTACTTTTTACTACTTTAAATATTTTACGAGAAACATCTGTTAGCAGTGAATATTTTAGCAAAGCCAAACGTTGTTCAAATAAATAAATAACAAACTAACACGATCTAAACATTTGGATCAAGTTTTTACAAATACTAGATATCTTTGCTACTATGTAAAAAGATTATATTATATATTATACCAAACCCTTTTGTTTTAAAAATAAGCAATAAGACAACAATTACAGCAAAACAACAACAACTACAACAATCACAAAGTCTCGTTGGCATTAAAGATTCTGAAAATCAAAGATTGAGCTTCCTTTCGGCTTTCACTCAACCCTGTTATCTGTGTAACTTTGTCATCCATATACGTGCGATCACTTTTTTGCCGTTGTCTACCGGAATGGTGTCCTCTTGATTATAATAATTATGTTATTTTTCAAGTCAACTTTTTTCTAATGGACCTTTTTTGCTCTCCAGTTATATTTTCAGGACTATTGAAAATAATTTTGTCATTTTAAAAAGATGTCACAATTGTAGCTAAGTCAGTAGACATTACACACCTAGAAATTATAATCAAAACTACTGAGGAACATTTTAAGAATAGGCGTCTATTAATCAAAAGAATAATGGAAGATAACAATTACCCACTGCATGCAAGGAAATTTAATCGTGTTCAATCAAAAACAAATATCTACAATAATTCGTGTATTCAATATTAAGTAGAATATATAACCAACTCAGAACATACAGAATGAACTGTTTTTGTACTTTTCAAATATCAATAAGTGTTTTAAAGTGTTTTTACCTTTGGCGTTGCTTAGCTTTACATGATCCAGTTATTTTTTCGTGTTATGCTATTTTCGCATAACCATCAGATTATTTTACTAATATAACTATTTGCAATAATTCTAATATAATACTATATTGTTTGAGGAATGTATGAAACGTTTTTCATAACTAAGTTATCAAAACCTTTTTATACATTTTAATTTTCCAATTATTGTATAAATTTAATTATTATTGGTTTTTGACATTCTTTGCTTATGCCAAAGTGCAATTTATTTTTGTATCCTATAATGCTGAATGTACTTCTGCTAAATTATTCGAGCTGATTGCAATAATAATAATACGAATTAAAATTAAGTAATTATAATATTAATCTAGCGATCTACCAGTACAGCGCTCGAATTTGGACCTCGGTGGGCATGAGTTTGAATCCCATCGCCGGCACTAAAATGCGGGCCCACGTTTGGCTTTGCCAAAATGTCAACTGCTGAAAGATGCTTCTCGTAAAACATTCAAAGTAGTAAACAATAAATAAATAAATAAATAAAATACATAATAAATAAGTCAACATTAATTTCTAGTTTTAATTAATTTGGCTGTTATTGCTTAAATTTTCTGTGAAAAACGTTTTTCAACAAGCAGACATTTAAAGAAGTCAAACGTGGGCCCTCATTTAGTACCAACGGGGCACACATCCAAATTCGAGTCCAGCGCTTTATCACTAAACCACTTCAGCATATTAATAGTTATAACAGCAAAACCTATTATTTTTTAAATACGTACATGACATATTATCTAATTTAAAATTAATTAAAATATGAATTTAGATTGTATGAATAATAGCATTCTGAATTCCTGTAAACAAGAATGTAAAAAATTGAGACAGGTAGCTACAATTAATGTTATATATTTACATTTGTGCATTTACACCTACAATACAATTGTAATATGTATATATTTAAAATATAAAAACATTTAAATTAACTACTGAGTTGTAAAAAGTAGATAATAAAAATCGTAATTTTATTATACACATTGCAAATATTTAGCATGTAATGCAACAACTTGTTTTAGAAAAAAAGAATTATACATTTATAAACTTTTATTCATTTTTTAATAAACTATCAATAACAATTTCTAAATAATATAAACAATTAAAACAATTGGTAACAAAAACGTTAAATTATCACATGAAAAAAAGATATTTTAAGTGTGTTTCCAATACACTTAGGATTTTTAAAATATATCAATTATTTTAAAAATTAAAAAACGTTTTGTAGTTTAAAGCTATGTAAAATCATTCAAGATCAGTAATTCAATGTGTTTAATGTAAGTTAACAAAACATTTGCATGAATAATTTACAATGTTTTAATAACGAAAAAATGTTGCTGGTGTCAATAATTTCGATTTTCTAAAACAAAAAAAACAAAGATAATTGTATATTTAAAACTACTACGAAACAGTTTTTATGCAATCAATGATAAACTTTTATTTAAAATTAAATCATAAACATTTATTTAAGTTATTAATATAATATTCTCTAGTTAATGTAAACTGCATCACATATTGTTTATATAAACAAAAGTAATTAAATAAACGCTTATTTTATCTAACTTAAAAGTCCATTCAAAATATAAATTAGTTATCTACTTTTAAGTTTCTTCACATATCATGTCTAAACTTTGCAAATTTATGCATTAAAGTCAAGCTTTACATAAAAATGCAGGTTAAATGTATTTAGTTATTGCAAATTAAATTCAAAATTAATGTATCTGAATAATAATTACAAAGTAACAATAACACATAACGTTTCTTTATAAATGTATTTTTTAAATATCCAAATTGAACTATGGATTATTTTTTCACGTAAATAATTTGGTTAATAATCAATGCTTGTTGAACGTATTTAAAAAATTGTTTTTTTAGCATATTCCAAAACCTGTAATAGATTTTGTTATAAAATAATGGCTAATAAAAATGTAATTTTATGCATGTAGTAATATTTTGATAATCAATTAATGCAAGATGCAAAAATGTGCACTTTACTAAAACCAAAACCTTAAAATGTGCATGGGCGATTTATTATTATTAATGCATATTGGACAATGAGTTACCGAACCGTTTGTGATGTGGACGTTCTGCTGGTCGATTGCAATCCAATATTTGATCGCCATTGACATTCAAGTCTGCCATAAATTCCACTTGCATACTTAAATAATTAGGTTTCAATATAAAAAAACATAAAAATTGTAATTATGAATAGAACAAAACCTGATATGCTTTTATCCAATAAAATTATAAAATTTAATGTAAAATTATAATTTCACCAAATTTATATCAAGGATAGTAAAGAATAATATTACTTTTAATTTTCTTTGTTATTTTGTTATTTGATAATTATTAAAATAAGTTAAACACTTAATTTTTAAAATATGTTTAGTCTAAACTGCAGTAATTAAAAAAAAATGAAAAATTGACATTTTATATTATTTAGTACAAACGTCAAACTTAACTATAAATGGTAATATTTGTAATGTTAGCAATTTTTGCGACAAAATATAAAATAACAATTTAATTATAAATAGTGTATTATATATATATATATATATATATATATATATATATATATTTCAAACAAGTTTTAAATATCGTTTAACGTTGAACTACAATTTCAAACAATACAAGCCTTTATTACGCATCTTACATTACTCAATATAAATTGACTACACTAAACAATCATTTTTAAACTTTTTTAACCAAAAGATAAAAATATTTTAAAAAAATTTTACAAAGTGTAAAATATCTGCACAATAATGAATTAAATTAACAAGCCTTTGAATACCTCTTTCTTTATTGGAAAATCCATGCTTTGTTTCGTCACATTTCTTTTTCCACACAAAAATTCTGTCAATTTTTGCATTCGCCGTAAATCTATACACAAAAAGCAAAAAATTGTTTTGAAAAAATATATATACAAAATTTGAAATTACCTTCCTGTCTTTGAATATCTTGATTTGTTCGATTATTTTTGTTTGAATCCCATTTAAATTTGACGTTTTCATTGTCGAAAAACAAATTAATTGTACAATCATTTAAGTTCGTATTCAAATTGTAAAATTCGTGTTTATTTTGTTCTTCTGTATCAACTGATGATTTCCATTTATCTATTGCATTTTGTGGCAATGTTGATTCCTTACATGTTTTAAAATAAATATAACAATTAAAAAATAAAATTTAATCTGACATGTTTATATATATATATATATATATATATATATATATATATATATATATATATAATAGTAATAATAAAAAATAAAACAAAAAAGCATTTACATAAAAGCTTAAAATTTTTAAAATTTTTTAAAATTATAAAACTATTTTTACTTTTTCGTTAAAATAAAATCTGAACGTAAGTAGATAACAATTGTATCAACTTTTAATATACGTTTGTAAAAACAATATAACTATTATCCTCCTCATTGTTTAGTTGAAATATTTTACTAATGAACATATTGCCTTTATGCTAAACCAATGTGTTCCACATAATTAATTAAAAAATGGAATAAACAATTACTCATTTTTAATCGTTTAGTTGATAAATATTTATATTTTATTGTACATATAAAAATATATACAAGCAATTGAAAATAAAATAATGTTTGAAATATTCAAAACTTTGCATATATCGCTTAATAATCCCGGGACTAAAAGGAAAGGATTTTATAAAGTTAAAACAATGTATTACCATCATTAACCGATCCTTGGGCATCTCTTACAATAATATTCTTATTGAAATAATTCATCGATATTTCCAGGAATGTTTTCAATTTATCAATCGTAATAATAATAATAATAATAATAATAATAATAATAATAATAATAATAATAATAATAATATTGTTAAAGTGATAAAATTCTAGGAATAAATAATTAGTGTACATTGTGTTTAAATTAACAAAACCAAAACCACAAAACATGTTATCTATTCAAAACAATAGACTAATTTATCAAAGCCTACATATTTAAAGACATGTTTTAGACAAGACCACCCCATAGTGAATTTGACTAAAACATATTTCACCCTCTATTTTATACCGTGTTGATGTTACAACTTTACACATCCTTCGTGTGCAAGGGATTTGTACACAGCAATCAAATGTGGTTGGCAACATTTTCTATAAACGAAAAAACAATACATTCACAACATTTAAAATTATTTTTATTGTAGTTATTGCAAACAATTGCTTTTAGTACATTGATTATTTAACTTATCACTTTATACAAATGCTTTGTATCAAATGCAATTCCATAAATTATGTATTGATTTGTGTAAATTTCGATTTTTGTATGTCACTATGCAATTTACATTGCACAATTTATAAGCCACAATTAGAAAATTGTAAAAATATACTTGACTTTGGTTTTTTTATTAAACCAATTTTCTTTTAATTCGTATTCTTTTGGAAGAATACATATTATTATTCTATTGAGCTTATATACATTACATTACATAAATTGGTAGCGGAGCCATATTATCATTAATTCCGAGTTTAAATAGCTTCTCGGATTCATATACTAAAAGGTTGTCAGATGCGAATTGAACTTGGAGGAATAAATGAAGTTTTTCGGCCAAAAGACCGCTTCCTTACAACGACCCCAGTATTTACAGCATTTGACGAAACAATCTTCCTTGGGGTTGACGCCAATCAATAGTAGATCCACAAGTTCAACTGACTATGCATGATAAACAGTTACCTTGAGATAACTTCTAAGTATCCTGCGTGTATACTAAAACCCATTCACTAAACGAGAATCCAATAAAAGCCTAGTTATACTGCTGTGTACTCGGTCCTTGCTGTTATTAATCCAGGATGCACAGCATGAAAGCAGAACAGTCAGGAATATCACCATCATTAGAAATTGAGACTTTATAATGTAATGATATTTTATTTACAACTACAAAATACTCATTGTAACAAGTTAAAAACGAAAAAGTCGGTTGTTATTCAAAATTTATTTGAATGTTAATGAGAATAGTGACAAAAATAATATGACCTGTTATATATTTCTTAATTAATGTTTTGAAAAAATGCTAAATTAATTCATATATTAATTTAGTCAATCTATTTTGTAAAATAAATACTTTTATATTATCTTGAGATTAAAGTTTAATAATTTCTATTATATATAACACTAAACAGTATGTATTTAAGCCATTTAGCGGTTAATGCTATTTTAACAATATTTGCAAGTAACTATAAAACTTATTATATTTTTTTCAAAACACCAGTCACTTAACTCTTATAGTTTGTATAAATGGATATTTAATTTAAGAATAAAAGTAATAAAATTTATTACGTTTTTGATTCATATTAGTGCTTTTAAAATTTAGTAGATTGTTAATGTAAAACGAAATTATGTCATTTGTTTAAATGTAGACATATATTTCGCCACTTTGTTTTATGCCAATTTTATATTAATGTAAGTAATAATTTTTTAAACCAAATGTGTTTTTTCAAAATCATTTAAACTACCAACCATAATAATGTAAATATTTTAAATATAACATTACTAGTTTCGTTTAATATTAAAATATTTATAGTAAATTAAATTTCTTATATAAATAATATGTAAAATATATTATTAAACATATTTTGTACCGGGATGTTCTAGCGACACGGCACTCGACTTGGACCTAGGTGGGAATCGAGGTTCGAATCCCACCACCGGCCCACTAAATGCTGGCTCACGTTCGGCTTCGCTAAGATTTCCGCTGCTGTTTACCTCGTAAAACATTCAAAATAGTAAAACTAAATAGTAAAAAGTACAAATACTTTTTTATAACAAAAAAATACTTTTAAATTGGCTTACCTTGTCTTTTGCAATTGACCATCCATCAATACAATTGAGTAAATCACAAGCTGGAGCTATTTTTACGATAAGCGATTGGATGACAAACGGATTCGTATCGACCACGGGTAACGGATGTGCGCCAAAAGCCAAAATATTTGATTTGCTTTATTCAAAGAATTGCAATGTTAAAAAATGAAGCTACAAATTCATATTCAATCTTTCATATTTTCAAATAAATATTGATATTAACACTACAAACAATATTTTCTATTCGATTGGGTGCATAAGTAGCGGAGAAAAACAAACGAGTTAATTAAATGATCTTATAAATTACTTTAAGTGTTGGTTTTTACTTTTTGCAATTATTAATTAACTTTATTGTTGTCTTCAATTTTATTTTAACTATGCGCTAATGATGTAAATTATTTTATGCTTAATAATATTCAATTTATTTTAATTGATGTAATTAGTCTAATAATAATTTACAAAAATGTACTCTAGTGTTAAAGAAGACACTCGAAACTGACCATAGTAGAAACGTTTTCCTATTTGTTATTCAATATTCTTTTAGAGATAAAGCAACTTCCATGAAACTAAATTAGACTAAACAGCTCTTGATAATTTTAATCATGTTCATTATTTCCAGATCTATAAAACATCGTTAATGATCTTTATACTTCATATTTCATGCCTGGGTGGTTTAGCGGTAAAGCGGTCGATCTGGACCTCAGTGGGCATAGGTTCGAATCCCATCATCAGCACTAAAATGTCCACTGCTCGAAAATGTTTTTCTTAAAACATTCAAAGTAGCAAACATAAAGATAAAATAATAATTAACAAAGTGTGGGAAAATAATACAAAAGTTTTGTTAAAAAAGTGTCATTGCTTACAAAATTGACGAAGCCTGTTCATTTTTTGTCACAATGGTATCAAATTTAATACATTTTGCACATATCAACCTTTAATGTACAATAGCAATCAATCCTAGAACAAAAATCTAGAAACACAAAATTAAACTGTTGGGAAAGGCGAAACGACAAAAACACCCGACAATAAATTGGGTTGCAGTAGATTCAAGTTATATGAACGGCACTGAGGCATGACTCCTGTTTGTCTTAACTGAATGTACACGTGCTAACAAATATTTTCCGTCTAACATTTAAACAGTAAGAATTAAATAATATAACCGTTTATAGCTTCAATCGATTCTTAGTGCAAAATGTACTGAGTAGTGGTACTTAATTAGGAGTATCGCTGTTATCGACATTGGGTAATACACAGATATAACCTATAGTTTTTAAACGGTTATTTTACAATTGTGATTAATGTTGTTTTTTCTAAAACAAATATACATTGCTGTTAACATAATTATTATCAGTTAGCATCATCAAAAGATTATATAAAAATAATGCTATCACATAATATTGTATACGCTGACAGTAAAAACGGATTGTAAACCAAATTAAATTACATAAACATCATAGAAAATAATAACAGGTAAATAATAGATCAATTTTGACTAGCAATAGCAAAAAATTCATTTGTACTACTTAAATATGAGGATTTAGATTGACTGTACAACATGAAGAATACAATCCAAAATCGTTTTCAATTTTTAACTTATTATCTAGTAATGAATATTTTCATTATTTCTTATTACTTCATTAATTTTTATTATAGTATTATTTTAATATGAATGTTTATTTCAAAAACAATTTATGTTAGGAAGCACTTCAATTTTATTGATTAGATTTTGAGTTGATAATAATGGTAATTATAATTGAACAGTACTAAAATGTAATGAAACTTATATACAATAAATATTATAAATTGTGTGTTAACTTAAAATTTTACTTCTTGCTGTATATGTATATATGCCATAGTAATTTAGTGGAACAGCACTAGATGGGCATGTGTTTAAGTGCTACTATCTGCACTAAATGTGAGACCACGTTTGGTTATGCTACATGTTAACTAGCTGTAAACATTTCTTGTACAATATTAAAATAGTAACAGCCAAAATAAAAATTATATATATATATATATATATATATGTAATATGCACAACCTGCAATTAACGGATTGACGTTCTTTAATTTGTGACAACATTAAATCCCGATATTGGAGCACATGTTTTGTTACTAGATTGGTATTATTTTCGTCAATAACATGATCTGATGCCTGGCAACCCTGGTTTAATTTAAGTGTTTTTAATATTTTTAAATAAACACGGATATAATTATTTGCTTTTTAAAATAAAATCAAAAATAATTAATATTTAGTATTTTATACAATCTATATACCTAAAGTACAATAAATGTTTTAAATGTGTTACTTAATAAAATTATGTACTCCAATTAATATTTAAATGTTACACTACTTATAAGTAGCTACAATTATTATTATTATTATTATTATTATTAACAGTGCAGTAAATATACTATTTTCTTTGTTTTACAAATTCATTTTTTACTTTTACATTAATGTAAATTTTCTACTTTTTTAATAAAACAAAATGTTACTTTTATAAACAAAATTATTGTTTAAAAGTAAAATAAAATACCATATATTTGCAAATGTAAAACAAAATTTATTATAAAAAAATTATTAAATATTTTAAATTGTTCCAAAATATCAAAAATAATTTTTTTTAATATTTTAACTTATTAATAAAATTTATAAAAATAAATCATTTAAGCATTAACTAATTAATACGTGAACGTATATTGTATACAAAAATGTTTAAATAATTATGCAATGTAACATAAACAATTTCACTGTAGTAAACAATAGCAGTTATTTAAATAATAAAAAATATAATAATTAATTACTGTTGGAATTTGAAATGGATCGAATTGAAAAACAGGCAATTCACAGCATTCATAGATAAATTCTTCTTTAAACGACCTAAATAAATAATTAAAATAAATATACAAATCCATTTGACTGTAATTCACTATTGTTATCTTGACAAAACCTCCATCCTAACCGGTTCCAAGCTTGTTTAACTAAGAAAAACAAAATTAACAACCTAATCTACATAAAACATTTTATAACTACACTAGAATATAAAGTTGTCTTTCTAAAATCAAGTTACTTGCAAGTATTATTAACATGTTACAAACGAATAAATCCTATCAATGTTTCTGTAATTGTAATTTTATTTAAAGGAAAATAATAAATTATTTATTAATATTGATTAGGTAAAAACATTTAATGTTTTAATAAATAAATAAAAAAGGAGTGCTTTTTTTAAATTTTAAAAATGTTTTATTTTAAACCATATTTTAATTTTATACACATACGGCTTATTTTTTGTATTTAACATTTCTTTATTTGACCAATTTTTAAAATATTTTGATAAATTGTTTCGAAAACCATTTTCATCTGTATTTGAATTAACCGCAGTTTCGTTATGATTATTTACAATTACACTGTTCCTTTTTGACGAATTTTTATAATTAATTTTTTCGCCTACATTATGGATTAGACGCCCGGGATGATATAAACAACCATTAAACATTTCACTTATAGCAAAAGTTCTTTTACACTGAATACAATACTGTACAATAAAATATAGTTAGTAGTTAATACAAAATATTTTTAATATGTGAATTTTTGCATATTATCTAATTTTATTGCTTAATAAAACATTTTACAAAAATAAATTTAACATAAATAATAATTACCCACAGAAATGTTATAAAAATATAATTAGTAAATTTTTAAAATTAGGTTGTCCGGACTAAGGAAAAAGTAAAGTTAAATATAAATTTTAAAAAATGGTAATTTAGAAATTAACAATTTAATTACTGTTTTGTTATCAAATAAGTTTTAAATATAATCCTTAATAATAATATTTTAATGTATCTTCTAGGAACCTCATCCATTAAAATTTGTAAATAATTGTAAAAGACATTTTATGGTTATCCTCAGTAGCTACAGCATGGGCACTGACTTATACGACTGTTAAATCTGGCCAAAATAGTTACTCATGGGCTTCCATCCAATTATAACTTTAACAGCGTTTTTACTCAACATAATGCCAACTCCATAAATATGATGAACTTTATGTTCAAAACATACTTATAAAATTTTCGTAACTTTTCAATTGCATTTCGATAATACCCAAAATAAATAAATGCTATTATTTCACTTCTCAAAAAAACAGTTAGAACACTAACTGCACACTATAAAAACGTGTGCGCATATTTCATGTTCCTAAATATTAACTTATTCTGGACGTAAAGATTGTCTCATTTTAAAATTGAGCATCCTTTCGGCTTCCACTCAATCCTAATATCTGGGTTGTTCTATCTCTTCTTTACCATTGTCTTCTGATATAACGTCTTTTTTTGTTCCCGTAGCAATACAGATTTTTTACCAATATCAAGTTGCTAAACTTACTTTCAAACTCTAATCCTTACGCAACCGGACTAGGGGTCGGCTATAATAAAATTAATGCATTAAGATAGACATAATAAACCATATCACTTTTTGGTATAAATGGTTTTTTAATTAAACATTATTTACACATTTGACTCTTTATTATTGTTATCAAACAATGCAACTAGTTTATACAAACAAAAAACAATAATATTTATAACAATAATAATAATTTTTATTTTTATTTTAATTCTAAATTATTATTTTTAAAACAATTTTTTAAAGATATATATAGCATATGGATTAATATAATTTAGTATTTTAATATTTGTGTAATATTATCACCACTAGTAATTTAATTTGTAAAATAATGTAATTTTGAAAAACAGTACAGCCCTTGACTTGAACTTGGATTCAAATCCCACTATAAGCACTAAATGCGGGCCTACGTTTGGCTTTGCTAAAATGTCTACTGCTAAAAATTGTTTACCCTTTAAAACATTTAGAGTAGCAAACGTAAATTAATTAATTAAAATAAAACAAAAAACGTTATTTAAACCTCGTAATTGTTGCTGTTATTATTTTTATAAAAAATGCATTAAAACCTGTTTAGTATAATACGTGGCTATTAATAAATTTAGTTTTACAAAACAATACAAATTTTATTGTATTTTTATTGTGTGTGTAAGCTATGGCATTTATTTTATTTTAAAAACCCGTTTTTTGTAAGATAACAAGATTGTTCCATATGATTGTATATTAAATTTTTAGCGTTAAACTTTGTGTATATCAAAAATTGAAATTCCATTAGGATTTTGCTAAATCAAGCTGTATTTATATTTTTGTCGTAATTTAATTAAAATGTATCTTTTTGTTGTTTCTTTGGCATTATTTTTTAAAAACCAGGTTGTTAATCTTTTTATTTGAACCAGACTTGAGACCGGTTACAGTAGAGTAGTTTTGGCATACTATCAAACAATATATTATATATTATTATACAAAACTCTTTACTTTAGAAAATAAACATGGGGCAATAAAACAGCAATAACAACAATTCAAAAAAAAACATGAAACAACAAATAATTATTTAAACGCATTATGCCATGATACCTGAGTATTAACAGTCGCCCATAATTGCCAAAATACCAATTCCCAATTGCCAAATTTGTGAAACCAATAGGCCAACAATTCATTTGCAGGAAATCCGTCATATTCTTTATCCGATTTTTTAATTTGTTTATTTGGCTGATTATCACGATATGTTTTTTCTAACAACACCATTGGCACATTTGAAATAGGACAACTATTTTCTGTTTCTTGACTATTTTCAATTTGACATTTAATAGTTTTGTGTAATTGTGACAACAAACTATCTGATTCTATTTTGTCATTACCATTAGTTAAAGTTTCAAAAATTGACTTTGATAACAAAGGACTGTGGATTTGTATTATTTGTCCGCTTTGGCTAACAGCAAATCGAAATGGCAAACAAAACACATATTGTGAAGTTGTTTTTGTTAAAAATTTATTGCATGCGGAGCATCTGGGTTGGTATAAAACAGTAAAGTTAATTTATTTTATAACCTTTTCTCTTTAAAAAGCATAGAATAATAAGATTGTTTTGTACAATTGTACATTAAATATTTAACTTTAAAAATTAAAATTTTATCCAGAATTTGTCAAACCCCATTATAAAAATTATTATGCTTTTACTTCTTTCCCGTAATTTAATAAAATGGTGTCCTCTTATTGTTTGTTTAACAATATTATTTACAAAGACAAAATTGCAAATTTTACACTTAAACCATCCTTTTTTCTCAAACAAACTTAGAAGCGGATAAGGTAGAGTAACATTAATGTTCCAATAAAGCGACTTTATATTATTTATTTAATTATTACTGTTTGAATGCTGCACTAAAAAAAATTTAAGTAAGTGGACATTTTACAAAGTAAAACAGAGGCTTGCATTTAATACCAATAATAAAACTTAAATCCGTATTTATAGATTTAATTAACCAATACAAACCAAATTAAATATTTAAAATAATGGAGATATAGATAAATGCACATAAAAACGATAAAACCCAAAAATAAATTGTTGTGTAACAATAAATTCTTAAATAACAACTAATTTTAATTTACATAATTATTATGTATTATTTATAAATAATTTAACAATTTTGTTTTAATTAATCTAGTTTTTAGTATATAAATAATATTGTACAAACTTTTATATTTTTAAAATCTTTCTGTACTGCATGTTAACTATTATTTTATTTTATTTTTTTAAACAAAA
This sequence comes from Cardicola forsteri, assembly GCA_025895645.1. NCBI lineage: Eukaryota > Metazoa > Platyhelminthes > Trematoda > Strigeidida > Aporocotylidae > Cardicola > Cardicola forsteri. Next base: position 1,755,697 of record JAKXYG010000004.1, read on the forward strand.
ATAACAGTTATATGCTTTTACATATTAGTGCCTTTACTAATTAAAAATTCATATTCAAAATACTAACACCTTACGTTTAACTTTTTCACTAACAACTAATTTAAAAATATAATCATTTTATTAATTACTAAACACAATGTCAGCTAAATTAAAAATTAAATTAATTAATTAATTAAAATAGAAAACAAACAATTTTTGTACATTAATATTATTTAATTTTTAGATAATATTTGTAATCCTAATAGGGATGTATGTATATATATATATATATATATATATATATATATATATATACAGTTTTTAAACAAAATAAATGCAATCAAAAATTATTTAAATATTTTATTTTTATTTATTTAATTGTTACTGCTTAATTGTTTTATAAAAAACATGTTTCAATAAATAGACATTCAGCAGAGCCATACGACGACCCGTAGATATATAATATTATTTTATGAAGTTATTACAGCCAAATAAAAAAAATACATTTTTATACTTAAACGTACTTAAAAATAAAATAAGCGTTTTCTGGAGAATCTTCAGTATGATAATTTTTTTGAAATAAATGCTCAATTTTCTTTTGATAAAGTTTACTAAAGTTATTATATGAACAACGAATAACAATTAAAACCTCTTGATTTTATCTTTTTTATCATTAATTTGATTTAGTGTTTTAATAGTCATATTTGAAACAATACTAAAAAAACATATAATTAAAATTATAAATTACTTATCAATCAAACTATTATTTAAACAATCCAGACTGTAGGGACTATCAATAATAGCATTTATGTTTTCGCAAAAATATTTTAGACAATTTTTAAACTACTTATATTATTTTAAAAAATATTTAATGTACCAAATTATTCATTTTTAAAAAGTTAGATGATATTAATAATGCTAAAACATTAGATGAAGACAGAGTAGGTTTTTCATTATCTGACTCTTTTTTGGCATAATTCAATAACCATTCGAATATACTGATATCACAATGCACAAGAATGTCAACATCTTTTTTATAATTAATTAAATATTTTTCAAAATAAGGCATTTCTCTTATCAATATATTTCTTTGACATAAAAATTCACCTTGAGCTAATCAACAATAGAAAAATATAATTTTTACTTTTATTAACTTCATCTTTTACTAAGATTTTAATCAAATTGTTTAATTTTTCCATTATATACATACAAAAGTTTAAATAAACATAAAATAAAATGTTATGCACAAATTGCTGCTTTAATTAAACATATCAATATCAGGTAAATAGTGTCAACAAACTATAATTAATTAAAACCTGTAATTAAATGATATATATATATATATATATTTAAAATATTACAATTTTTAGCATTAATTTTAATTAAATGCAATTTTTTTTTTTTAATTTTTAAATAAAAATTAACGGTAGATGATAAAACCAACCATAGGAAAAAATAACTTTTTATGAGTCTAGAATCACACACTTTTAATCGTTAATCGGGTATAAAAAAAATTTAAAATATGCGACCAAATTTGCATGATAAAATAATACAAATAACATAGTACAAGCTAAATATTAATTTTTGCACCTTATACATTTTCAAAGGCAAATAATCCCCTTTTGATAGAAAAATGCATCAATGTGACTTACACTTACTCACAAAAGTTAACCAAAAGTATTTTTTAATTATTTTTTCTGTAGTGAGTTTTATCATCTACTGAAATAACAGATTTCAAGTTTTAGGTTTGTTTCAGGTTTGAGGATTTGGTTTTACCTACATGTTATTTAGGAGAAAACTCTTTTTGATTTTTAATTTAGTGTTATCAATTATTTTAAAATAAATTAATAAATAAATAAAATTGCAAAAAAAAACTTAACATATGCCGATTTAAATGAATTTAGAAACGATGCTGAAATAACCTTTATTGGTAATTTGTTCCGCAAAAAATGGTGTAAACGCAAACAAGACTTGACTCGAAACTTTTTGTTTAAAAAAAATATCTTCTACAAGAATTATTTGCTAGGACAAAAACACTATCTAGTTGTTCAAAATTTAGTAACATATTTACTAGAATAAGGTCACTCCGGAGCCTCCTATCTTACAATGACTAAAGCTTAAGTCACTGTAGACGGTCAAAATAATTAACGTTCGTAAGTTGTCTAAGTGCTTTTGTAAAGTTTTTTTATATTATATTGAGTATGTTGTTGTCTGCCTTTAGGATAGGAGATGTAACCTAGATAAAATACTTAAGGTTTAATACATAACTGATAAAGTAGACTCACGTAACCTACCAGGATATTTCCTAGGTTACGCCGGGGTGGTCTAGCTGTACAGCGCTCGAATTTAGACCTCGGTGGGCATGGGTTTGAATCCCATCATCAGCACTAAAATGCGAGCCCACGTTCGGTTTCGCTAAAATGTCGACTACTGAAAGATGTTTCTCGTAAAACATGTAAAGTAGCAAACATAAAATTAAAATAATAATAATAATAAAATAAATAACTGTATGTGTCGACAACATGTTTGTGCTACTTTATTATAATAAAATGAAAAGTTGAGAAAGGGGCTAGAAGTGACTTCTAGATCTTTAACCAAGTTAGCGACAGAAATAGGCCAATAACTTGGAGCTCTAAACGTAATGCCTGAAAGCTTTTTTGAGGAATCAGTTGTAGTTACTATTTACATCCTGTTGCAATTGTTAAAGGGTTTGAACTCTAAATCTTGACATTATCAGCATAAAGCTGTATGTCAAATTGAACAAGGGAGGGCAATTTATTGATATATATAATACATAATAGCGGTTTTAGGACAGATTCTTGGAGGGGATCTGAGGTTATATTTCTATTGAGGGAGGTAACATTAACTAGTCTAACGCTGAATTGCCGATTCGAGTCAAAGTTACATATCCAATCACGTATTCAAAATTACTAATAAATTTTATTATTAAAAAAAACAAAATATAAATGTAAATAAAACTGAAATTTATTTTATATATTTGAGTATGTCTGTTTAAACAACTTATTATTTGTAGCCAAAATTCTAGTTTCAGGTTTTAGGTTTGTTCATGAGTTAATTAGATAACGTCTATTTTTAATGATCGGTTCAATGTTATCAAAATAATTAAATAAAATTATGCAGATAATTGTTATCGTAAGCCACTTTAAAAGACATAGGGAACAAGACAGCAAAAAAATGTGTGGATAAATTATCCCACACCATATATCTAAAATGGTGGAGACGCAATCAGGACTTGATATTAAGCTTTTTATTCTTAAAAATGACCCCAACAAATAAATACTTAAACTTATTGGAGCTTAAATGTTTATATACTAGAATAAGTTTGTAAAATTTTCAGGATTCAGTATTGTACATAAGTTGAGTTGGCCAAGAGGTCTTCTAGTATTCGGTTTTCAAAGTATCTCAAATCATCGAGGGATATAAAGTGGAAGGTGAGGTAAAGATGGATTTGTCACAGAAAAAATTGAACTAAAGACAAAAATCAAGGTAGATAGCAGAACCATTAACAATTGTGGAAAGAAAACAAAAAGACACCACTCTATTTAACTTGCAGCGTGACGCGTATCTCAGCTCGCAAACAAAAAGCATATAATTTTATTAACAGATTTTAATTGTAAAAAACTTGTGTATAGAAACATTTTTTGTTTCACTGTTACCTGAATCATTTTTTAACTTTTGGCTGTTATTTCTTTCTATAGTAATGTCTTATTTTTTAAGAAACATGCTTTTTTTACCGAACTTAGTACCAGTTATAATACAATTAAATGAAACTAACACTAAAATTATTTTTACATTTTATAACTGTAAAGATAAAACAAAACGTTTAACTAAGTTATGGACAATGTTTGATAACTATAATTTTATAATTATTTATTTATTTTAAAACTCTCTTGTTTTAAAGAAACTAGAAAAACAACTTTTTTCGTTTAGCGCTACAGCACTCAAATTCAGACTTCGGTGGGCATGGGTTCAAAACCCATCACCGGCGCTAATATGCGGGCCCACGTTCGGTTTCGCTAAAATGTCCACTGCTGCCTGACTGCTCGCGAGGTAAAGCGCGCGTCACGCTACACGTCCATTGGAGCGTTATTCATCCTTTTCTCTTTTCTTCTTTTTTGAAAATTATTGCAGTGTTTTTGCATTGTAATACGTAACTTGTTTTATTATTGTTTAGCATATTTATAATTTTTGCTCGTTTTCTATAATTGTTAACTTCCACTATCTACTTTGATTTTATCTTTATTTCAAATATTTTTTCTGTGACTAATCCCCCTTTACCTCACCATCCATTTCATTTTTCCTCCTGAAAATTTGAGACAATTTGAAAACCGAGTACTAAATCCTGAATCCTGAATCCTGAAAGATGTTTCTCGTAAAACGTTCAAAATAGCAAACATAAAAAAATATTAACATCTAAATTTTTAGTTTTTTCTGAATCCTGTTATTGGAAACACATTATTACATCTTTCCCGTAAATTAATGGAATGGTATCAATTTTACAATGTTTAAAAAATGTTATTTTTAATTGTACGCTTAAAAAATTATAATATTTAAACTAAACATGGAGCGGGTTATAATAAAACTAAAATGACTAATTGCTAAAAAATATTTTAGGTAAAGCATTTATGTAATAATAACAATATTATTAATAAACAAAAATATTTAAAATTATTATATTTTGTTTTTAATAGCATAAAAATATATTACTTTTTTTTTAGAATAGTTAACAATAATTCAATTTTGCATTGTTTTTGGATTAAATTTAATAGTCGCTTATTGGTAGTCTTCAAGTTAACTTTATTTCCGGTTTTAACTAATAGAAATGCAAGTTTGAAAATTAGTGTATATAAATATTTATGTAAAGCAACTAATAGAAAACATTTTTAGTATTGTTTATTAACAGTAAAAATGGGCAGGTTTATCCCGTAATACCTCTAAAATAAATAATTTCAAAGTTATTCAAAACCGACCTCTTTATAACTAATGAAAATGATATCAGGATATAAGAAAAAAATTATTTCTACCTTGATATTATTTTTATTGATTATAAAAAAGTAGATTATAAATAACTTTGAAATTGTTTATTTTCGACGTATGACAGAAAGAACCTGTTCAAAAATGTAGTCGGTTCATTCAAATGTAATCTCCATTCAACGAAATTAATGTAAAATCGTAATCATTAGACAATATTACAAATAGTCACAAAATAAAAACATTTAAATAATAAAAAATAAATTTAAACAAAGTTATAAATTAATAGTTGTCACACACGCATATTATTTGTTTTTTTTAAATTAAAATTTTATATTTACAAAAAATTTAAGATTATTTTTATTTGAATTATATATATATATATATATATATATATAGATTTAAAATAAATATATAATTGTATTTGATTAAAATTGTAATTAATTTTTAAATTAATTTTTATTAAATATTAATTTTAGTAAAATATTATTTAATTAAATGTTTTTAAAATAAATAAATAATTAATGTTAATAATAATTAAATTAATAATAATAGTAAGCTTTATAACGTTTTGTTTATGTGCATACTGCAAGTACTATATTTAACCTGGCGTGGTGCTCCCCTGTGGTTAAAGCTTTTTGCGGCTCACGTTTATCATGTCGAAAGGAGAATTAGCTTGTGTTTATTCCATTTTAATGTTGGCTGACGATGAAATTGCCGTTACCTGTAAGTTTTTTTATCACGAATTTGTTTTATTTTGATTTGTGTTCACAATCTAATGAGGACTGTTTTTTTAGCGGATAAAATTAATACAATTTTGAAGGCTGCCAATATTAACGTTGAACCATACCTGCCTGGATTGTTTGCTTCTGCTTTAGAAGGCAAAGATGTAAAAGATTTGTTAATGTCATTTGGATCTGTCGGTGCAGGTGCTGCAGCCGCGCCTGCTCCCGCTGTTTCGGCTCCAAGTCAAGAAAGCAGCCAACCCGAAAAGAAAGAAACAAAGCCCCCTGTCGAAGAATCTGATTCTGAAGATGGAATGGGTTTTGCTCTTTTTGATGACTAATTTGTACAAAAATATACTTTTCATATGGACTTCTTGTTTTGCAATGCAATAGCGGTGCAGAAATCATTGTAAGCTCAATTTCAAAGCTTAGGTTTCAATATTCTTATTTAGGTTTTGTGGGGAATTATGTTACCAAACAATTAGTTTGTAATTTTAGTACTCGATAGGATTTTTAATTCGACTGGTATGCTGGACTGTCGATGTACAATAATAAAGAGCGCACTACTTGTTATTTCAGATGTATTTCAAATTGGAGAAAACAGTGTATAGTTATTTTGCAGATATTTAATACTTGGGTGGTATTAGTGACAACGTTGAACGTGTCTAACTTACGCCAGTGCTAAGGATCACTAATTATTAGGTAACTAAGTTTCAATTAGTGACTTTCATTTTTGGTTGCCACTTGCTGTTGTACCGCTCTATCCTAGACATCTGTTTTTTAATTAATTGGGGCAATTCGCTAAATGAATAGAATATGAAATATTGGTAGAAAAAATCTATCAGACAATGTATCTTTAAACTGATAAATTGGAGCAGATTATTCCCACCTTCAGGTACATAAGTTCGGTTATTGCATTTGAAACTTGTTTTTGCCTCAAGAATTCGGATAATGGTGAGTTTATTTTGAATTTTTTCACTATCGTAAGGTCTTAGTAAGAGGTTTGAGTAGAAGTATGAGCAGAAGTATTAATGTAATATTGAAAATGGATACTGACTACAGTATGGTTTGTTTCACTCTGTTAAAATCTAGTGAGATTTCTGTCTAGTAGTCAATGTGTTGTCTGCCTGCTCTATTCCTTTACAGGATGCTAATGATCCTGAGGATTTGAGTAATGCTTATAAAGTCTCAATTTCCAATGATGGTGATATTCCTGACTGTTAGTCCTCCACGTGGTGCATCCTGGACTAGGTGCCCCTAGGCATTTAGACTAATAACAGCAGGGTCCGAGTGCACAGCGGTATAACTGGGCTTCCGCTACGGCGGTGGGTGCGAACATACACCCAGGATACTTAAAAGGTATACGTATACCATATGTAGCCCTTCGGCTAAGGGAGATAACCCTGACAAAAAATCAGGCGGTCTCGTCAATCTTTGCGAACAGTGGCGACGTCACAAGGATGCCGTCTACCAGCCAAGAAACTTTGCTATTCTTCCATGTTTGTCTACGCTTGTCGAGCCATCGAAATCGATCGTTTTACATGTATAAATATGGGAAATAATGAAGAGGTGACCACCAACCAAAATGAATGAATTCCTTTACATCAATTTTGGCAAAAGTCCGTTAAGGACAATGAGAAAATTTTAATACTACAGTGGGAGTTTCCATGATTTATCACTTATTACGCTTAGTGACTTAGTCACCTGATTATTTTTATATTTGTACGGAATGTCATACGATTGATTTCGATGGCTTGCTAAGCGCAACAAATGTAGAAGAATAACGTAGTTTCTCGGTTGGTAGATAGTATGATTTCACCCACTCGCTGTTGTGGATACCTAGTTATACTGCTGTACATTCTTCCTCTGGGTATCCAGCCCAGGATATACCACATGAAGGAGGAACAGTCAGGAATATCAGTTGGAAATTGAGACTATAAACATTGCTCAAATCCTCAGGATCATCGGCGTCCCAGTCAATCCATGATTAGTTGATTAGAGTACTAAGAAATTCCTAGAGAAGGAAAGAAATGATACTTCAACGGTTATTAAGAATGCCCACATTGGATAGAATAGAGAATGATGCTATTAGATGATAGCTGAAAGCCGTCGAAACTCAAGAAAAAAGTTGATACCCACATTTTACGAAGACCAGGAAATTATGTGACGACTAGTTTCGACAATAGAAGTCGACTGTAAAAGATACCTCAAGTGTGCATTGTAAAAGTTGATGTGTTTCACAGAGTTCTGGTAATTTGGACTACCCTGGGCAATAATAATTGGGGGGTTGATGTTCATCCTCGATGATAATGGATGAGTGTTGAACAAACTAAGTTCATTTTAGTTGAAGAGATTGATGACCGATAATGTGTTTAGATGCTTTTAAAAATAAACGCCTGAGTGAAATACGGCACTGCAACTAGGATCAACGTTAGACGTATATTTTTGATTCTATCAGCACATACTGAAAAAACAATAATTACATTGTAAGATGTCCCATTTTTTTTATAAACGCTATCATAAGTTATATTGGATAATTTGTCAAAATCGAGTAACACAAGCATTATCTACTTATTTATTAAAACAGAACCGGAAAGGATGGAGGAAATTGTTGTATGATCTAGTAAAATGATGCACCTCATCCTTGCCTTTCGAAATAAAAATGGTTAGAAAGTTGATTTCCACCGCAGTCTGTCTTGAGCACATATGGTTGCAATTGTGAGTTCTTGTTCATAATCTTATAATGGGGAACAGATAAATTAAAACGATTGGGAGGTCCTATTTTGTTGTAGAATAAGATCTATCATTAATTCTGTTTTGGGTGATGGCAGTACAGCAGTGAAACGTTTGTATATTCTTTATTAGTAAAGAACAACCTATAGGAACAGATATGATCGTAAAGCATGTTGCAATTACTAATTTGTAGTGTAATACCATAATCATCGGAGAAAAACACCCCATACCGGTTATTATCGCCCAAATTAAGCAATTCATTTGGACGAGGAGGCTTATTATAAATAAAAGGACTGAGTTCTCGTTCTACAACGTTCGTCCAAATATTTTGTTGGTCACCTGGTCTTCTTTTCCATTCGGATAGTAGATGGGCTTCTATCGCTATTCTGGCTGGATTAGTAGGCGATCTACGTTATGCACTGGTTATCAAATCTAGGATTTGCCCCAGTTGTCGTGAAAAGTAAATCACCATTTCAGCAATTCTTATCACTAATAAATTACTTGCCAATTGCTTAGTAGCAAGGACTTTTTTCGGTGTTTTGTTTTCATTATAAAATGATTAGGTTTACATGTTCGATTAGGTTTTGTGGCTACCAGTAGTTTATAGATTATCTGATATATATATATATATATATATATATATATATATATATATATATATATATATATATATATATATATGCTTACAAAGTTTCAATTTCCAATGATGGTGATATTCTTAACTGTTCACCCTCCATGAGGCGCATCCTGGACTAGGCGCTGAAAGGCATCTAGACTAAAAACAGCAGGAACCGAGTGTACATCTGTATAACTGGACTACCGCTACGGAGGGTGAGTGCAAACATACACCCAGGGTACTCAAAAGGTATCTTAAGGTTTACGTATATAAAATATGCAGCCCTTGAGCTAAGGGAGATAAGCCTGACAAAAAATTAGGCGGCCTCGTCAATCTTTGTGAATAGTGGCGACGTAACAAAGATGCTGTCTACCGGCCAAAAAATTTCGTTACTCTTCTACATTTGTTACGCTTATCAAGCAATCGAACTCGGTTATTTTATATGCCATATAAATTTGAAAAATAATGAGGTAATCACGTCACCAACCGAAATGAATGAATATATATATATATATATATAATGGAGGTCTTAAAACGTTACACTTAAGAAAACAAAAAGTTAATGCAGAAAGTAAATCTACAGTACAAGACCACGTGTATGATGGCAACCCCCTAAACTAAGTAACAGACACAATAGTCCAAATAGAACTTACAGATCAGGTCATAGTCGTGTTTTACACTCCACCTTTTTTAATCTGTAGCGTGTTTGCTCTGCGTAGTACTCAAGGATATCCTTTGTCGCCCTCTTATCAACACATTAACGACCTTAACACCTGAGTATCCGTTTGTATCGCAACCGCTCATTCGGTTGAGTTTTATTTGCAGCAAACGTTTATTGCTGCGAGCCATTCTATGTTAATCCACCTCACCTCATTAGAAACGTACTTTAGTATGTTATAGTTTTCCCAGGTTTGTGTAAAGTAGTACGAGAGTAGGTTGTGTTAAATAATTTGAATGGTTCGTTGGATTGTAAAGATAGGCGAATAATGTTTTCTTATTAAATATAATTTTTAACCGTGGTAAGCAGATAATAACATTTAAAATGATCTTTCTCTGTGCAGAACAAGCAGTGCGGATACTAAATATGAAATTAATCAAAATGGTTTATCAACTTGGAAATAATAATAATAATAAATACAATTTAAATATAAAGTTTTGCAAAAATAAATTTGTTTCATACAATTTATTTTAAGATAACATTTTCAGAATATAAAAAATAAAATATTTATTTAAGAAAATGGAAACCAAAAGAAAATGAACTTATGAAAATATAAATTATTCAATCAGTTACAAGTCGATTTGAGATTGCAATCACATACGCCCACATTGTTTCTCTATTGTTTGAAAGATAAATTTTTCGTTCAATTTATATGACTTTTAAGCAAGGTTTGACTGTCTCCTTCATGTTCACCATTAATAATTTCTGTGCATTTTGACTTTAAATTGTTTTTCCAACTGCATCTCGATGTCAACAATTTATCGCTATACGTTTGTAATCCGGACGAAATGGACAAATGCGGTTTCAGTGTTACCTGCCCAATGTTACAATTAAATTGATTCTTATTATAATATTGAACAAAATGTTTGGCACCAAAGAACATATAATTCCTTGTTTTTTTTTTGCAAAAACGTAATGTGGTGTATTGTGCAAAATCACCCACGCAATATTTAATGATTTTAAAAATTTTCACATTAAACTAACAAAAGATACGTTAATGAAGCCTAGGATTTATGTAGTGCATATAAAGTCTTAATTTCTAATAATGGTGATATTACTAACTGTTCATCCTCCATATTGTGCATCCTGAACTAGATGCCCACGTACATCTAGACTAATAACAGCAGGAACCGAGTGTACAGCGGTATAACTGGGTTTCCGCATCGGCGGGTGTTGCAATCAAACACCGAGAGCACTTAAAAGGTATTTCAAGGTATATGTATCCCATATGCAGTCATTAGACTAAGAGAGATAACCCTGACAAAAAATCAGGCAGCCTCGTCAATCTTTGCGAATAGTGGCACCGCCAAAAGGATGCCGTCTACTACCCAAGAAATTTCGTTATTCTTTTACATTTGTTACTCTTATCAAGCCATCGAACTCACTCGTTTAAAATGCCGTGTAAATATGGAAAATAATGAAGAGATTGAAATTTGGCGCAAACTATCGAAAGTTATTTGAGTTCGTGATAGATGACATTTGAACCATAAAACTAACTGGCAATAGTAGTTGTGCGAATCAATAATTTGTATTGGTAGTGATACAACACATTGTGTACCGAATATATTTATGCACATAATAGTAGTCAAAAAAACCTATGTACCTTTTCAGTATTTGAATTTGACGATTCCAATAAATTGAGATATTCGGGGCAAACAAGCGAAGCTTCTGATGGACGTGACCAGCGTCGGAGAAGTAATGATAGACATATCACAGATACCGAAGACATAGCCATTGCAGCAGCTGCCATCCATGGAGGCATTTCAATTCCCAAAGGTAATAAACAACCTTGACATATAAATAACACAAATCGTTTGTTGATTGTCAAAACGATCAACTATGATTCATTACAGTCAAAAATATTTTTGCCGGGGAGACAGCGTTGGAAGAGCGCTACATTCGAAACGTTATAGAATCCTACCTCTGGCACGGAATGTGGGTCTTTGCTAAAAGTCTTCTTAGGAAAAAGTATATCCCGTAGAATATTTAAGCAGTAGAAACAAAGATTAGCAACTTTAAAATGCAATAAGTGATGAATTAAAAATTTACATTTTTACTAATGTTGACGAAATGTGTAACAATCGGTAGAGCCAAGTATTAAATCCATGCTTGATTATTAGTAAAATGATTATATAAAAAAATATGCGACTAAAAATTGTAAAAACATCTTGTGTAATGCAATAAATAAATAATTTATTTGTTTTTCTTTAAATACACTAATTAGCTAATCAATCACCTGTAGAGTGGCACAAATACTGATAGATCACACATATTATTGAATGATTGTGCTACAAAAATATGGGTACTATTTGTCAGTATAAGTTCATTCAAAGTTTACATTTATTAACGACATATTATAAACATAATGTCAGTCAAATTCTTCACTCGTCGAAAATCAACATAATATACCAATAGTTATTTTTATTGAAGTATCCAAGCCAAAAACAATAATAATAATAGTAGTAGTAGTAGTCTAAACATACCCGCAGCAATTGGAATTCCGATCATGTTGTACAACGTGGCAGCTACAAAATTGCACCGTATTCGATTTACTGTAACTTGAGACAAGTCAACAGCAGCCACCACGTCAATCAACGAATCGCGAATAAGCACAACATCGGCAGCCTCGATAGCCACATCGGCGCCACATCCAATGGCAATGCCAACGTCTGCTTGTGCCAAAGCAGGACTGTCATTGACTCCATCACCGACCATAGCAACGTATTCGTGTTTGACGTCGGCCTCTCTGTTCAAGACATCCGAATAGCGAAGTCGCCGTTCGGCCTGAAGTCGGTAGAAATCGGACGAAGGTCGGGTAAATGGATTTGCAACGAAACTGCAGCAGCGACGCAACCACGATCGAAACGATTTCCAATAAAAACGAAAAGTACGTGATGACTTGACAACAAGGTACTTGTTCAAAGGGTTCATGTTATTGGGTTGGATTTCGCAGTGCATACTAGAATCAGGATATGTAGAATACATGGTTTCTGGAAAGTGTTTATCTACATAAAGATATTACATTGAAATTAGTTTGACTAGTGAAAGCAACCATTCACTATATATATATATATATATATATATATATATATGCATATATAACTTAGTTTATAAAATTTGCATGCAAAATGTACAAAACATAAAACGGAAATTGTGAATCAATTTTCTTTGATCAATAGTTGTTTGTTTTAATTTGCTAATTGTTCAGTCAAAAACGTTCCTGTCAAACATTCAACCAAAACCATTACTAAATAATACAAACAATAATGATAATTTTTTAAAGTTAGGATCGTAAACAAATTGCAAATGCAATCCAATCCATCACAAACAGAGATAATTTGACTGAATACGAAAGATGTTACAAGGCTGCTAACTTACTTGAATTGCGTCTGTTCTTCCTCGATTCCAACAAGCGGGATCTTTGTAGTTCCTTAATTCGTGCCGCTTTGTGAGCTGGCAATACTCCGGCATATACCTCACTAATGCCTACCTGACGAGCTATTGCTGTTGCAGTACGATGATTGTCACCGGTAAGTAAACACACATGGATGCCCCGATGTTTCAAAGCGGCTACTGCCAATGCAGCTTCGGGTTTTACTTTGTCAGCAATGCTCACAAGACCAACCAGTTGTTGGTTGACGGCCACGAGAACAACTGTATGACCTTGAATCTCATCCGAAGTAATGAGAGATTCGAGAGTTGGAAGAGATTTCGACAAGGATTGACCTCGCAATGAATGCTCATGCGTGAGAATGATCGGAAGTTGGACATCATTTCGAATAAGCCAATCTCGACTGCCCACAATAACCGTGTAGGATCCACCTTTGGATGAATCTGCATAAATTTATAAATGTATAATCACAACATTGAATTGCAAGGTTACTTAATTTCAAAAATTATTTTTACTACTTTAAGTGTTTTAGGCTAAAATGTTTGAGCATTGGACATTTTAGCGAAGCCGAACATGGGTTGGCATTTAGTGCCGAGGGTGGGACTCGAATCGAGCGCTGTGCCACTTGCCCGATACAATAAAAAATAAGGATGTTTTGATTCAATCAATCAATAGTTTCATTAAATCAGCCATCTAAATAATTGCATTTGATAATAAATGGCGCCGGGACCAGAGTGATCACGAATGCTCTGGCCCCAGGTGTAGATTCGCCATTGCACCTCGGCGCGTTGAAGTCGGGATCACTCGGACGTGTAGTTTTTGCCAGTGGGGAGGTCTACGATCATCCCCTTCTTTAGTGCCGGAGTAGTCTAGCGGTAAAGCGCTCGAATTTGGACCTCGGTGGGTATGGGTTCAAATCCCACCACCGGCACTAAAATGCGGGCCCACGTTCGGCTTCGCTAAAATGCCCACTGCTAAAAGATGTTTCTAGTTAAACATTCAAAGTAGCAAACATAAAACAAAATAATAAATAAATATGTCAACACCGCATCAATTTTAAAACACTTTGCCTATTTGTCACGTTAATTTTAGCTAGATCGTTCACAAACCACTTTATTTTATATAACGACTGCTGTGTAAAACCTCATTGGTTTATTTCTTATTTGTGTATTTTTAAAACAAATAGTAAATAACAATATATCTTACTCTAAAGATCACGTAATACCGATAAAAATTTATATTTAAATCATTCACTCATAATCTTTACAGTAAAAGGCCTTTGCAATAATACAATACTATTAAAATCGAAATTATCAGTAAACTGATTTATTTATTTCTAACTGTACGAAAGTGCAGTCAACATTTATACTTTAAACATTTTCCGCATCAAATTAAATCCATCTCGGATCTAGACTAAATTTAAAAAAACCGTATAATTATGCTGAACCAATCGTCAATAAAATTGTGCTGGAGTAACAGAGACAGTTAAAACACTCGACTCATAACTCGGTGGTCATAGGTTGGCTCCCAGCATTAGGCTGTCAATTATCCTGAGGATTTGAGTAATGCTTAAAAAGTTTCAATTTCCAATAATGGTGATATTCCTGACTGTTCCTCCACCATACGGTGCATCTTGGACTAGGGTGCTGAAAGGCATCTAGATTAACAACATCAGGGACCGAGTGCACAGCGGTATAAATTGGTTCCCGCTTTAGTAGTTGGATGCAAGTATACATCCAGGATATTTAAAAGGTATCTTACAGTACACGTGCACCTTTTGAGTAAGGGGGATAATCGTAACAAAAAATCAGATGACCTTGTTAATCTTTGCAAACAGTGGCGACGCTACAAGAATGCCGTCTATCAGCCAAACAATTTTGTTATTCTTATCCATTTATTACGCTTCTCAAATCATCGAAGTCGATCGTTTGCTATGCCGTCTAAAGATGGAAAATAATGAAGAGGTGACCACGTGATCACCAACCAAAATGAATGGATTGGTATTAAATACAGGCTTTGCTAAAAGGTTTTATTAAACGTCCGCCTAATAAGAAAACATTCTCGATAAACATTTAATCAATAGAAAAGAAAATAAATAAACATTACACCATAAGTTTCATTTGACTTACCTGCCCACTCAAACCTATTGGACTCCATGCCCGAACATCCATCTAGCTTAATATCAACCAAATCTACAACACCTTCGTTCTTGATCAATGGATGCGAATCAGCTGTTTCTGTGCGTTGTCGGTTATTTGCATTGGGCCAAATGCAACCCATGCAACTGATTTTCAAACGTAGAGCTGCGTTTACGTCAATATCCATCGAATCCGATCGATTGTTTGGGGCAATATTGTAAGCCAGTGGCGGCAATGTGGGACCAGGAGGACAGTCATGCGGAATCAAAGTTATTTGGCACTTGACTCCCAATCCGGTCTCGGATTCTACATGCGAAATCTGTACGTTAAGAATTAATGAAAACCGGGAATAAGTGCATTCTAAAGCGTATAAATCGAATGTTCAGTTATCACTAATACACTAATCCAAAAATGGTATCGCAACCTCTAATCGGATAGGTTGGTTTTACACTAATTGATCCAACATTTTATCAGTAGGCTGTCGACGTCCTAAGAGGATGAATTATGAGGATTGGAAAAAAATCCAACCCAAAAATAGATGCAACAATAAAATTTCAATTGTACAACCAACCTCAGAAAATTCATTGTACGTAATGTTTTGCACTTCTAAACCGCCATCTCCCACATCAGAAACCGCTTGGCCTGTTGGATCTATCGTAACACGACCATGCTGACGAAAGGTCCGAACTAACGTAACGATGGCTGTGGCAATTGGGTGTTGAACTGCCGATTCAACGCTCGATATTAAATACAAAAAGCGGCTCGGAGATATATCTGATCTGATTTGGGGACGATAATCTTCTGGGGGAATCTGAAATGGAAGTAAAGTACGATTCCAAACAAGTTATTAAACACAGTTGCAAATTTGTACTTAATCAACTCCGCCTAGTTTGGATCAGAAATAATTCAATCTAGCCAGTTCCAAGCCTAGAAAAAGGAGGAGGGTTTGAGCGCAAGGTTAGCAACCTGGCCTCTGTAAAAAATTTATACTGCTGCGGAAACAATAAGAGGACGCCATTCCGGCAAACGACGGCAAAGAAGTGATCGCACGTATCTGGATGACAGAGTTACACAGGGTTGAGTGAAAGCCGAAAGCAAGTTCAATCTTCGATTTGAAAAATCTTCAATGCCAACGAGACTTTGTTGTTATTGTTTAGCTGTAATTGTTATCTTATTGACCCATGCTTATTTTTAAAGCGAAAGGGTTTTGTATAATATATAATGATAGTATTTATTTGATTGTATTTTGTGAATTTAAAATTAACTGTTTAACCAATTACGCATTAAGCAAAAGCATAAAAAATTAATTTGAAATAATTATCTAGGATCATTGTTCGTAGTGGTTTCAAATTTTTAATGAAAATAAATTATCATATTTGTCTGCACTTTATTTACTTGAATAAGAGATGTTATTCAAAAAGAACATGAGACAACAAAATGTTTCCATTTATTTGAACATTTTGCCAAACGTTTTGCTTGTACCCATAAAACATTCATTTCAATTAAATCTTTTCTTAGCCAAGTAATTGTTATCTTATTGCCCCATGCTTATTTTTTTAAAGCAAAAGGGTTTTGTAATAATAATAATAATTAATAATAATAATAATAATAATAATAATAATAATAATAATAACAATAATAATAATAACAATAATAATAATAATAAGAGATGTTATAGATTTTTTGATTCTCCTCAGTAGCGTCAATAGGGACATAATATTGCACAATTGTTAGTTTTGCAAATCTGGTGTTAAATCTGGCTTAAATGATACGGTCGCTCACGGGCTTTAGCATCATTTTTACCCAACATAACACCAACTCCATGAAAATGATGGTTTTCATATCCAGAATATAAAATTAATGTATCTCCACTCTTGAAATGACCTTGACCTTTCAATCATATTTTACTAATACCTTAAACATCTAAGTTGTACTTTTTCATTTCTCGAAGGACTTGTTATAACTGTCCACTACGAAAAGGTGAGCGCACATTCCATGTTCCAACACTGGTTAAGTTTTTGGCATTAAAGATTCTGCAAATTGAAGATCGAGTTTCCTTTCGGCTTTCACTCAATCCTGTCATCTGTGTAACTCCGTCATCCAGATATGTACGATCACTTTTTATCGTTGTTTGCTGGAATGGTTTTCTCTTATTGTTTCCGTAGTAGTATAAAATTTATACAGAAGTCAGGTTGCTAATGTTGCGCTCAAACCCTCCTCCTTTTTCCAGGCTTAGAACTGCCTAGATTGAATCATTTCAAATCCAAACAAAGGGCTTTTGTAATAATAATTGTTATGTAATTCATCAATGTTCGCCAATAAAAAATCTTATTCCAAAACCGAAGTTGATGGTCTGGTTATCATTGCAATTTAAACTAGAACCATGTAAAACTAAGTGATAGGAAAACGACTAAATTGAGTTTTTGAATAACCCTGCAGAAAAAGCAACCATTATATCATTAAATAAATTCACCCGTACATATAACGTTGACCTAAATTATATAACAAAAAGGTTTCGGCCCATCGTACAATACAATAAGTAAACGAAAAAATCAAAATGTTTAACAATGGATAATAAAACAGATGACCATTATTATTAGTAGTGCTATGGTTTCATATAAATTCAAAAAGCAGATAAATATCAATAATGCTAAAATAACAAGACACACTTATCGATCCAAACAAGTTTCAAAATTGAACTAGTTACAAAATTATACCAATTACCTTCTATAGTTAGCATATTTTTAACTCAAAATGAAACAATAAAATACTTTTATTTTCAATAGAAATTGTGTTATTTGTAAATGAATTAAATCAATACAAAATTGGGTACTAAATCAAAAATTGATACTAATTTCAAAAAATGAACAGTATGATATGCATAGTGTTAAAAAAGTGTAAAAACATTAACACCAATTTATTCAGAAACTGTTGGACTCAAAACATAATTTCAATGTACAGCCAAAGTATGTGAATGATTTACTTTGTGTCAATAAATATTCTTAATTGTAAAAAAATAATCATTAACTGGTTATTTATACTTGGGTAGAAACTACCAAAAGGCAGCAATAAGTACAACTTGTGAGTAAACTTAATTGCTAATTACATCCCTAATCCCAATTTTCCAACAAACCACAAGGATGGATTATGTACACAAACTCGCCAGTTAACAATATCTCAATTTAAAGCATTGGGTTCCCTTTATAATTCCAAAAAATAAGAAGACGTAAACTGTGAGATGAATTCATTCCGTATATTCTCGTCAGTCACAAACATATAACATTTTAGTATATATATACAAAGTTGTACTAATTTAAATGTTATCTGTACCCCCCCTTTTTTCTTTGTATATATATACTAAAATGTTATATGTTTGTGACTGACGAGAACATACGAAATGAATTCATCTCACAGTTTATGTCTTCTTATATTTTTATTTGGAATATCTCAATTCTTTATATTTGTAACCTGACTACTTCTTCCATCGACTAGTAGTTAGACTTGCGCCCCTTTTACAGTTAGACATGTAGTTAAGCAACTTGGATGCACACCAAGTCCATTTGCCAATTGCTACAAACAAAATGATCCGACTAAAGTTTGGCAAACGGTTTAGAATAGCGATTGTCAATCAACTGAAAAAGTGTCATTTGAAAAAATATTAATCAATTTTTAAAACAATGTCACAACGTGATATTTATGTATCAACTATGTATAATTTAATGTTTTTCAGGTTGTACTAGCTACTTAGCAGATAAATTATTAAGTCAAAATAACGAAGGTTGTTTATGATATATATTCAAAAATTGAAATTAACTAGTTTTTAAAATTAATAAATTTTATAAACAAATTAAAATTAAATAATAATAATAATAGGTTTGTACATCAAATAATTAAAGTTTTGAAATTGCAGAAAATTAGTATATTTTAACATAGCAAAATTAAAAAAACATTTTGTACAAAATAAGTTTTTACATTTTGTAAAAATGTTTGATTATTTTATTGAAGAATGTATTCTAAGTACAAAATAAAAATGTAAAACTATATTTCTCTTTATTCACTTACATTTGGTGACTTTGATCTTATTCACCGTGATATTTAATGATAATGTCTTAATAAACTACAATAAAAAACAACAAAATGGTCATACAAGAAACTGTTTTGACAGAAAGTAAAATGGAACATTAAACACAAAGCAAGCACATATTTTGTACCTTAATCCAAAACAAATAGGGCAGAAAAACAAAGAGATAAATAGCACTCACGTCGATATCTTCTTTCGAATCTTTGGATCCTTCAACAGTTGGCACAAACATGACAATTCGTGAAACTTGCGGACGACCTTGAGTAATTGTGCCAGTCTTGTCAAACAAAATAGTAGTTAACTTGAAAAAAAAACAACATAGAAGTATTGATTGATAATAAGAAAGTAGATAGAGTACATGACAATCTGTTGTAAATGTGACTGTGCTTAGGTATAATAAAGCCCAAAAGGTAAATTAATAAACAATACAACAATCAGAAAAAGTTGGTTCGATTCTTGAAATTTTTGATGTGAATGAAGGTATAATTAAGATATATCACACTTACTAATTTAAAATCATTCTAATTTTAAACTTCGATAGATTCAGTGTACAAAAATAATTTGCACTATTAACGCAAAAGAAATCCATTAAAAGTGTAAATACCCCAAATATGTAGTTATGCGAAAACCGACGCATAAGTGAATGAATAATTTTATAATTTCATCTACTGGTAATCAAATAAAAACAATTACCAAGTCATATCATCAACTGTAAGCGAAAATTAATTGAGTTCTATGCAGTTCAACCCAAAACAATTAACATAATTGAAATTTTACATTAATAAATTTTCATCCAACCCCTCTTCAAAAACAATCAAATCGTTAAGCTTTTACATGAATCTACATTTTTAATTTAAAGCATTGGGTTTCCTTTATAATTCCAAATAAAAATATGAGAAGACGTAAACTGTGAGATGAATATACGAAATGAATTCATCTCACAGATTACATTTTTAATAAAGCTTTAATTCGAACAATCTAACCAACATGAATATAAACCTAAACGATTTGAACAATCTGGGTTATCAAATCAAGTGTTCAACAGCTGCAGTTATTATTTTAGGTAGTTTGAACAAGGCTTGTCAGATGATTTAATTAAAACTTGCGATTGGTGATTTTACATCACCAATAACCGCTTTCAACCGTCAAAAATTGTAGATATTTATAACTAACAATTTTAAGTCTTTCAATCAATTCCTTTTAGGATGCCAAATAATCCTGAGGATGTGAGTAATGCTTATAAATTCAAGATGGTGATATTCCTGAGTGTTCGTCCTCCAAGCGATGCATCCTGGACTAGATGCACACATGCATCTAGACTAATAACAGCATTGACCGAGCAAACAGCGGTATAACTGTGTTTCCGCCTTGGTGGGTGGGTGCGAGCATACACCCAGGATACATACAAGGCATATTGATGTATTCGTATAAAGTATGTAGCCATTGGGCTAAGAGAGATAACCCTGATAAAAAATCAGGCGACGTCGTCAACCTTTGCGAACAGTGGCGGCGTCACAAGGATGCCGTCTACTACCCAAGAAACTTCGTTATTCTTCTATGTTTGTTACGCTTATCAAGCCATCAAAGTCGATCGTTCATATGCCGTATAAAAGTGGAAAATAATGAGGAGGTGACCACGTTACCATCCACAAATGAAATGTATTCCTAATTAAAAAAAACACATTTTGCACATTTTCCATTAAATCATTCCAAGTTGTTTTACACATAGGTATTAGTATGCAACGTTTTTTATACAATTAATTAACATAAAACTTTGCATTGGCTATACTACAAAAAATCAATAAACAAACAAAAATAATTCATTCATACTTTACGCATATTTTCCAAGGGTTGTCCGCCTTTAATCAAAATTCCAGCCATGGCGCCAGCTCCTGTGGCTACCATTACAGCGGTAGGAGTAGCCAAACCCAATGCACACGGACAGGCTATACTTAGTACTGCAATCGCCACGTGAAAAGCATGATCCACAACGGTTTGTGCAAGCAAACAACCGGACTTTTATTTGAAAAAAAAACATTAAATAACATTTGCCAAAATTAATTATCATTTGATGCAACGCATTTATAACAAATATTAAATATTGTCAGTAATAAGCAATAACAGAGGTAATTAAAGCGCTATAATAGTAACTAAGTAAACACGGTTTCGTATTCCAACACAAGCCGTCGTTTAAAAGTTCGCTAAATATTTCTTACTACAAACGGTTTCCGTAAAGCATTTATTAACCAATTAACAATCAGGAACCTTAATTTAAACCCCGTGTGTTTTTAAGTACAGATAATCTCAATGTATTAAAAATCAAAACTGAAAATTTTAATTTACACCGTTAAATATTGAATGAAAAATGTTTATAATAAAACGACATGTGAAAATCCTGAACATTAACGGTTGGGTTAAAATTGTATTAACAGTAAACTTTGAACCAGCTCCTAAATCATCGGAAAACATCGGTCAAGTATTTGAAAGCACTCGATAAATCTGGCACATAGTCATCTGTTACATTCTGTAATATTGTGCTAAAGATGTAGCTGCATTGTACGTCAAATAACGAACAATTGCATTAAATAAAAATCAGTTGATACTAATTTATTTTAATGTAATAAACTATGCAAATCATTAAAGCAATAAAGGTGACGATTACCTTGATAGAAACTTCACCTCCAAATCGAAAGGGATAATAACCCTATGAGTTTAACCTTCCGAATAAACTCGGATAACTTAACAATATTAGTCCTAAAATTAGACGCGTAAGTGCAACCAATTAGTGAAGCAGTTGGTTCTATTTAATACCAGCCCAGCCAGAATATCCGATTAGAAAATTGCAATTAAGAAAATAGTGATTTGATTTCTTGATATATACTCATGCGCATTGCACACTCATGTATACAATGTCACATAAAAAAGCCATTTTAAAAACAATTTAACGTAGTCGACTTCAATAAATGACAAAATTTAAGTAACTGTTATTTAGTGTTAGTGCTTTGAATGTTTTACGATAGACACCTATCACCAAGTGTACATTTTAGCAAAGCCGAGTGGAAGTCCACATTGAGTGCTGATGGTAGGGATCGAAATCATGTCTACTGAAGTTTGAGTTGAGCTCTGTACCGCTAGACTGTCCTATCACAAAATAATACTATAACGCAAATATAAATTATAGACAATTGGGATATATAAAAGTTACATAAACCCAAATATTAAACAAAAATTTTAAAAATGTCAAAATTAAAAGATTTGAAAATAGAATTTATGAATCTCATGTAAGTTCACATTTTTAGATCACAAATATTATTAGATAACTGATTGGTACAATATTAAATTACTATTGACAATCAATCGTAATACTTTACAAGACAAACTTAAATTTCGAAAAAATGTATATTAAAAAATTGAAATCTGAAACATTAGGTATTTGTGTGCACTAATCAAAATAAAAAATATTATGTAATATGACCTGGTGCAGTAAACTAAAATATATCATATAGTAAAACCTGCTTATATGATTAATATACGCATGTAATTTCTGGCTATAACAGACAGTTATTTACAGTTCTAAACAATAACAAATGAAAATACTGCACAGGACTAACTTTGTGTTTATAAAATTACTAAGTAATGTTTAATTATCAATAAACGACAACTAGGTAAATGCACAACGGATAAACTTTGTTTAAATATTGAAAAATACCAAAATTGGAGGTCAAGTATCATTCGTAAATTTGTCCAAAAAACTGTCAACCATAAATTAAATAACAATTTTAATGTGCCGGGGTGGTCTAGCGGTACAGCACTCGACTTGGACATGGGTGGGCATCCGGGTTCGAATCCCACCAATGGTACTAAATGTGGACTCACGTTCGTCTTCGCCGAAATGTCCACTTGCTGAAAGACGTTTTCCGTAAAGCATTCAAAGTAGTAAGCATAAATAAATAATAATAATAATAATAATAATAATAATAATAACAATAATAGTGCTACAGAAACAAGTTCCATCGGAGTTGTAGCGTATACTATAATAGTACCACTGGCCCTATCTATGCCTAAACAAGGATTGAGATTCTAATTCGAACCCTAAACTGTGTAATTCCAAAACTATCAGTAAATCTAGTCACTGAGTTATCTTTGTTTGTTACTATCAATATAAGGTTAGCTGTTGTTTTGCTACAGTTGGTTAACCACAAAATAATTTTCTACCTTTAGGTTGCCCATCAATCGATCGATCAGTTAATTGATAACCGCCAAAGTATTACATTCGAATTAAGTAAAGTGGTTCAAACACGATAGAGTAAAAGTGACTATAATTCTAGTTCTTTGCCCCACCCTCTTTCTCTCAGTAGCACAAAAATTATTAATTTTTTCATATTTTCCACTACTTCCAATGTTTTGCCGGAAACATCTTTCAGCAGTGGACATTTTAACAAAGCGTTCAGTGTCCAACTTCAAGTCGTGCGATGTACCGCTGGACCACCCCGGCATTAATTAATAATTAAATGTTTGTCTCCTCGGTTAAATATTCTATTTGACCAAGGTGAAAATGCAGATAAAGAAAATTATTAGCATATATTTGGCATAAATAAATAATAATAAATAAATTCAATAAAACCAGTTAGATTATTTGTTACAACTTATGCGATGTTATAAATTAATTTGTAAAAAACAATGCGGGCAATCGCTTGGTTTCACTAAAACATACACCTGTCGAAAAACGTTTGTTGTAAAATATTCAACCAAAAAAGCCAGAAAACAAATGCAACTCATCATTGTTTTAATAAGTTCAGTTATCAATCAATAAAAGCTTTAACGATATTTTTAAAACAAATTTTAAAATAAGGATATTCAAACTGTTTTATCCATTACATTGATCAACCTTTCAACCCACCAACAATGGATCAAAATGTAAATAACCAAAGTGATTAAAATAGATCACAAACCTCATAGCCTTTGATAGTATGTGGAAAATTGAATCCAATCAATATCCAAATTAAAAATGTACCAAACGACGTAATGCATACAAATGGAACAAAATAGCTGGCAATTCGATCTGCAAGCTGCTGAATTGGAGCCTGTATCAAATAAACACAATGTATTAATAATCACACACGTCTGTGTGAGTGTGCTGACCAAATAAAATAAAACACAATCATCGAGATCAAGTTTGTTTACGTCAATTGGTAAAATATATTTTCATTACGTTGACGTGTTTCTGTACATAATTTATCAATAATGTATAGTTTAATGATAACAATAATAATAGCAATTATTATTGTATAATATCATGATACATTTAATAGTACTGAATTTACTTAATTAGGCTATCTAAACTAGTAATGATAATAATAATAATAATGATAATAATAATAAATAATAATAATAATAATAATAATAATAATAATAATAATAATAATAATAATAACAATAATAATAAAAATAATAATAGTAAAATGAATATATTTTAATTTATTCCGGTTGAATATTTTGAAAGAATTAATTCTGTTCTGGACCCAAAATGTCAGATTTAATTTTCATGGCCAAGTTCGAGTCAAGTGCCTCTACAGCTGTGTCATGTAGAGTATTCATTAATTGAAAACCTATAAAACTTAATCAACCTTTAAAGTTCATTTATCTGTATTGTATTAACACGACAAAAGTTGAAGCTATACCAAAAAATCCAGCATAGAATGAGATGAATCAGTAAACAACCCATTTGAAAGTAATTAATTCTTGCTTGCACATGTTTTTCTTTTACGCACAATGTGTGCATATAACTAAAATGAGACATTAATTTTTCAAGCTTCTCTTATACTTGAATACAAACCAAGTAAAAAATTCAATCAATAAGTAGTTCATCCATTTTCGGCATCTCACATAAAAATTCAATTAATTATCAGGTTCCAATCCAATGCAATAATTTAAGAATTCCGTAGCAAACAAGTTATAAAGTATATTTTTATTTTAAACACAAACAGCACTGTAAGTAAGTGATTTTTAAAGTTCTAAGCTCCAGATCTCACCGTCCCGCGTTCAAATATAAATACTGTCTCCTGTTTAAATTAGTTTTGACTTACAGTATTACACTAATTCAAAAAGGATGCACTATGGATCCTTTGTTTGATATTTGAATGTAACATACCATCGAAATCATAATGACCAATCAACCAACTATTATTATTATTGTAATAAATGAACAAATAATGACTACGCACCTTAGATGTTTGTGCTTCTTCAACAAGCCGAACAATTTGAGCCAAGGCTGAATTACTTCCAATGTGAGTGACACGAGCCCAAATAACACTGGTTAAATTGATCGAACCACCAATTAAATCGGATCCTATTCACATGAATAAAGCGCAACAGTCAATACCGATTGGTAATAATCAAAAAGTAATTTTTTTACAATTTAAACATTTTCTAACATATAGAAATTATACTTGGAGTATCACGTCCATAAGACCGTCTTTAATAAGCAGTATATAATTATAGTTTTTCCATTTTAAAGCCATTCGTGTTGGTGTTTCGGACGTCAAACGTAGAAATGAACTGAAAGCAACTTTTGCGTCCAATTATAATAATGTCATGTAGTAAAAAAATAATCTGTCACTCTACGAAACATAATCGCTCTAAATAAATTTCGAAATGCTTCAAGTTATACATGATCAATTATCCCATATATAAATCTTGTCCTCTTGCAAGTGTTACTTGCAACCAGGAATGCAGCAAAAACACTTGATGCAAACAAACATTGTTTTATCTTCAGGCGGTTCAAAGAACCTATTCATTTCAATGTGTAAAAGACTGTCATTAAGTTTTATGTTCAGTTTTAACATCAATTTTGATTGTCCCATCTTAATCAATGTTTTTTCTGATATTTATACTGCAGATAAGCAAGCTGCTGTCGAATATAAATATAGTACAGTTCATTTGATTTCGCAATACTTTGGTTATGTAAAACATATTTAAATTGTACTAAAACATTCATTAAAAATTATCTTAACAATAAAGTAAAATATTTTATATCAATATCATTATAAAGTTCTAATTCAGGTCAGAAAAAATGTTAACACTTTTTAAAAATTAAGGAACAAGCAAATGAATTGCTTAAAAATAAAATATATTATATGGATAAGAAAATCTATACAGTTTTAATATTTTAGATAATAGTCGTTACTACCAACATTTTCTCAAAGCCTTCAATGTAAGGATTCCTACATATTTTTACCCAATATTATGGAATTTGATTTTGTTTTACATAGCTAAATTTCCTAATTGATCATTTTTATTTTTCAAATCATTTACACTCTATTTTTAAAAATTTCAGTTATATTAAAATTTGTACCGTATAAAAGCAATTGTATGTTTATTTTAGTTAAAATTGTTGCACTTTTTATGACTGAAAATACCTTAATTTTAAAATTATAATAAACATTGTGTTATTTTTTCTAAAATATAAATTAGAGTATTGTTTCAATCAACTTCTCAATAATCTAGAGTATTAGCAGCTTGTTTATCTACTATATATATGAACAAAATAATCAATTTCTCTGTCTTGTCCACCGTCCTTAATAAGAATATAAAGACTTGGAGTTATCTACTACAGTTTCGTTTTCTAAAAATTAATGCATAGTCCAACTTGAGAACTCCTGGCCAGAATATGTGTTATTAATTCTAGTATCTTACTAAGTACACTGATATAATCTATAAAGCATTAATCAATTAATCTGTCATGGTTCCACTTCGTACTGCATGCCGGATTATCCACGTACACTGATATAATAAAATTGATTAGCACTAGCAATAGCAACTAAGGCCGCTTTTAGTTCTGGTACAACAAACAAGTAAAAAACATTTAATTATGTTTCAAACCAATTCTTAATAAACACACCCAAAATCATAAAATCTATTTTAACTAAACTATGGAATTGACTTTATTTGTTTGACTACTTTTATATTCAGAGTTGTTTATCTTCACATTCCATTAACCTTTATCTTTTCTCACAAAACCACTTTATCAACCAAAACGTACACTATAACAAATTGTTTATTAATGCCAATAAAAGTCACACCTAATTTTGCTGTATATAATCACAAACAATTTGTATTGCTTAACAATGTTAAAAACAGTCGGCAATTGATTTATGGAAAAATAAAAAATGAAAGAGACTTATCATTGGCTCACCAGGACCCTTGTCAACGGGCATACATTCACCAGTAATAAGTGATTCATCACAAGATGTACAGCCCATTAAAATACGAGAATCAACTGACACCTTTTCACCTGGACGAATCTTTAATACAATAATAAAACAATTGATTAATTTCATTATTACACGATTTGTAAACATTTACAGTTAGTTCTACTATTACCACTTTGAAAAATTCCTTTTTCCAATTGTGACATTTACGAAATTGTAAAAATAAAAACTTTTTAAAATGTACAATTTGGTTTCGTTCGCTTTTTTAAACAGTAATGCAAGTAAATAACAAACAATCAAAAATGTTTTTATGTTTTGCTCAAGCTCACAGTAAACTGAAAATTAATGAAATACTTGTCCGTAAAATAATTACAAAACACTATCATCCTACAATTGGTTGGAACATGTATCACAACTTTCTTTCACCCATCCAACAAACATTGTTCAAGACCATTATTACAAAATATTATTATTATTATTCGTAGACTTGTATTAACATGCAAGAAGAATAATTCGAGTTGAATGGTGACAATAATGACCAAATTGGGCATCGCAACTATAATGTATCGAAATCTGTCCATTATTTATGAATTTCACTTTGAGTTGTTGTTGCACACATGAGCACAACAGTACCTATGTTGCAATACATAAGCCCATCATTCAACATTTGTAACTACTCCACTATCATACTAAAAAAGCACCCATTCAAAAGCTATAATAATTTCCAAATATAATATAATAATATTTTATCTTGTAAAACCATTTTTGTAATTACCGACCTTGATGATGTCGTTTTGATGAACCAGTTCAATGGGAATGCATTTTTCGATTCCACTGGCGAGTAAATGATTCAGCTCATTGTGAGAAGCATTATTAATTCTAATTACATTTTCTTGTTTCGCAATAATTTCTTCCAATTTTTTCTTTTGTAATGATGAAAAATTAATTACAGTCGCTTCTTTGGCCGTTAGAGATAATAATTTAGTCAATGCCTCCGACGTTTTGCCCTAAAAATATATTTTTTAATGTTATGTTAAATTCAGTTGTTAGCTTTTTTCAATTAAACATTACAATGTTTTAAAAACTTATTTACTATTGACATGTTATCATAAATTATTAATTTTTGTTTATATATATATATATATATATATATATAAATGTTCAGACGATTTATAAATATTTTTGGGTATAAATACTAAAAGAAACATACAACCAACTAATGTCTTTATTACAATATAAAAAGTAAATAATTCATATTACTTTAATTCACTATCGTCAATACATATAAACTTCATGCTAAATAAGGTTAATCAAGAATTGCAAACTTCAGTTAAAACCTATAAGATTATCGCAAAACAAACACTATTATTTTTATCCTAAAATAACATTAAGAATCTCTTCTCTCTCTCTCTCTCTATATATATATATATATATATATATATATATATATATATATATATATATATATATAGTTTCTGAATAAACTAGTGTTGAAAATTCAAAAAAAAATTTAATCTAAATTAATTTGTTATCTCCAATTAGTTCTTGGTAAAAATAAATATTAAGAATTTAAAATAATGTAAAATATTTAATAAGTGCTTTATATTTACTTATAAATATTTATTTTAAAATGATGAGTCGGCCAAAATAGAATATTTTAAAAACAACGCTCATATAAACGTGGATAATAGGTTGAATAGACATAATTTTTATAATAATTGGTCTATTATTAATTTGTGTGCTTAATTTCATTAAAAATAAACAACGTTTAATAATAAAAATTTATACATTCAACTTTAATCTAATTGTAACGTCATAATGCTAAAATTAAGATTTAATTACTTAAAAATATGTTTAAAAAATTATTAATTATTTTTTAAATAACTTTTTGGTAATCTAGAAAAATTTTTAATTTTAAATTATATTTGGTCTTGAGAATCTGATTAATTCCCTTATCTGTTTTCGTTCTGTTAAATGAATACCAACAATAGAATGGATTACCATCTTAATGACAATGAACACCATGTTATAAAAATTTTTTAAATCTATGGATTTTCACCTAAGCAACCCGCGGAATTATATAGAGTAAGTCTTACAACAATTTATCGTGTTTTGAATGGACAAAAACCATAAAACTATGGTAATGTTAGAAGAAAAAGAAAAACAAGTAAGACCAATGATCGAAAAATTTAAACGGAATTGAAATAAATTACAACAAGCCTATTTCATATATTGTAAAAAATAATTTACTGGAATTTAGTTATTCAATGGTGAAAAGCCATGCAAAAGAATTTGGTTTAACACATGAATCGCCAATAGTTAAACCATTTATTAATAAAAAAGAATGTAGATTTATATGTTGAAACAAGTGGATTAAAAGAAGATTGTCTTATTGGTGCTATGTATATTTTGCTGATGAAACAATGATTCAGGATTAACTATTTGGGTACAAAAATACACCGGGCTTAATGTTTTTCAGGACAATGCTCCATGTCATACTCCAAAAAGGTAATGTCATATTTATCTAGGTTTACTTTATTTGTTTTATATTTACATTTAGACACCTAACAGTCCGGATATAAAAGTTATTAAAACTTTTTTCAGTATGCTAAAGCGCAGCATCAATAAGCATACTGAACTTGAGAATTTGTGTCATCGTATTCAGTTTGTTGTTCAACATGGGATGAAACAAGAATATATCAACAATCTCATCGACAGCATTCCAAACCGCCTTGATCAAGTGGTTAGAAAGAAAAGCGATCACATTAATTATTAAACATTTGGTAACTGAAAATATTCCATGTGTTTTGTTTTTTTCATATTTGACGTTATATTTTATATTAATAGTTTTAAACAAGTTCAACTTTATACAATTTTTTTATATTAACAATAGATATTCATTATATTGTATTTGTATTTTCTTTATTATATAATACTGTATATATCACCATTAAAATGAGTTCTTTTTAGAGCTATGTGATTGAAATCTATGCTTTAGTTTAATAACTACGTTTTCAACACTAATTAGTTTAGGAGTTGTATATATATATATATACAGGGTTTAAAATGGTACTTGTCAGTGAACTCTTATTTTTAATTTGTGCTATTTTAACTTGAATGTTATATTTTTTTCAACTAAGTAATTATGTTAAAATAATATGGACTATCGATACTTAAAGTTAATTGTGTTTTCACTTTTTTTTAATTATAAATAGTTAAGTGTCTTGGAATTTTTGGATAAATTGCATTCAAGTGGGTAAATGGTGATAGTCACACTTAAAAATTTTATACATATAAAGCTAAAAATATAAATGGATTACGCAACACAAAATATATATATATATATATATATATATATATATATATGATAGAAAACGATCATAACCAACCTTGGCAATATGCTCCAGCCAACGACCAAGAGATACAAATACAAATAACATGGAAGGCGTTTCAAAAACAGTTCGGGGACTGTACGACCAACGATTGAAAATTGCAATTAGCAAAATAATTACCGAATAGGAATAAGCAATCGTGGTTGCCATAACAATAAGTACGTCCATGTTAGCCATACCATGCAATAATGACTTGTACGCTTGTATGTAAAAATACTTTCCACCTAAAACCTATATATATATATATATAACGTTATAATAAAAATAAATAAATCTTTTAAAAATGCTCACATCATACAGCTCATTTCAAACTAATTGTTTCATGAAAACTTCAGTAGTTCGTTATGTACTCCTCAAAACCTCAAAAACATTTTAAAAATCAAATTTTAAATAAACTCAATTCTTATTACTTAAAACAGACAAAGCTTGGCAATCTCCTTGTAGACAACTGAAGTATTAATGTAAAGTGGTAACATTTCACAATGGTAAAAATAAAAGTTCCATTCATATCAAAAATATCGTTGAAATTCTGTCTAGGTGCCTTTTAGCTGTCAAAACCTTGAATATCCCGGTAATCCTGACACACCATTTTTTATATTTTTAAATTTGAAATTAATTATTTTCCAATATCGCAATTATGTATATTTACCTTTGTATATTAGCTAAAACTAATTTCTATAATTTTAAAACAAAAGCTCAATATATTGAAGCAATCAGTATAACAATAAAAATATCAATGCACAATCAATTTCATGTAATAAACAACTCGAAAGCCCAAATATATTTAACACTGTAAAAATATATTCAAATAGTTAAAATTGTGAATAAGAGTTCTAACCACCCACAAGTCGGATCTAACATTTAAAGAAAATACTTTGAAAATGAATTTGGGTTTGTTTACAAAAATTGTTTTTCAAATTCATAAAAAGCTCTCAATGCCAAAACTTACCAACTAACCAAAATTCTTTATTGAATAAATCAATTAGATTGACTTCACAATACACATTACAAAACAAATGAGTAAAGGCATTATTATGGTTAAAGTATGAGTAATTGTAAATTACAAACACTAATATACCATCAAATAATAGTTTAATAATGCGTTTTTCTATGTAATTTTTCGTTTAATAGAAAAGTTAATTGAATGTTTCTCCAGAGTAATACAAGAAATAGCATCATTTTAAAATTACAATTAAGGTTAACAGCAATAAGAAACAAGAATTCTATTTAAATGTACACACAGAATAATCAAAGAAAGATTAAAAAAAAGTATAATAATCATTATTGTTACCTCCTTAATCTATACTGAGAACGGGTTTCCAAATTAATTACTATTTCTATTAATATTTCACTACTTCATTTTTAAATTCCCTACATGTAATAGAATTATTAAATTAACTAACATGTAATTTTTTAATAAAATAATCTAATTATTTAGAAAGGTTTGAAAATCAATATACGTATAAATGCGTTTGAAGAATTTGGTTTTAATTGTCACAATTACTAGATAAAACAAAATAAATAGTTGTTTTACATGTAATTAAAAAAAAACACATTGAATGTATCAATGCTATTTTTAATTTGTATTACAACCCGATATATATTATGAAATTGCACTGTAAAAATTAATGCAAAAACTTTTGCTCTACAAAGTACATATTGTTTTAAAATATGACTAAAATGTCATATTTTGTCATAATAAAAAAGTTAGAAACAATTATTTGTTTTATCACGGTTGAGTAATAATTATTAACAATTATTATTGATAAATAAGCCTCTAATTAAAAGTACCAATGTTTATATATATATATATATATATATATATATATATATATATATATATATATAATAGATTGTAAAATCATACATAATAGTTTATTTATAAATTTTATTAATGCATGTCACTTTTTTACTGCTTTAAATGTTTTACGAAAAGTACCTTTCAGCAGTGGACATCTTAGTAAAGCCGAACGTGGACTTGCATTTAGTGGTAGCAGTAGGAATCGAGCCCATGCATACCCAGGTTCGAGTCTAGCACTATACCGCTAGATCACACCGGCACATCTACAAAAATACAATTAATCTTTCCACCGTTATGCATCTATTTTCTAGTACAAATATACAAGGAAAACGTACTTACCTGGATAATAGAGGCCAAAATAAACATTATCAAATTTTCCAAAGATAAACCGGAAATAATCATGGGAGCATGCGCATGACTTATTGAGTTTGAAATGTCCAACTCAGATTGACTACTACTAGTAGCATTTGTATTTGAAAAATCACGGAAATGCAATGGACAGCCATCTGGAGTTTTGTGAGGCCACATAACCATAAATATAACCATAATAAGCATAATGGGAAAAGCGAAAAACAAACTCAAAATAAACGAATTTCTCCACCTGCTTTTAAATAACAATTATTATTTAGAAATTTTTAAGAATCGTTTTGATAATAAACTATTCTAATAATTATAAACATTATACAGTAGTTCAGTGGTGAAAAAATAAAAGTATAATTAAAGTTATCAAGACCATTATATCGTGTCACATTTGGGCAATTAGAATTGATCAGATTCACTATAAATAATAAATTTACAGGTCGAAGGTCATCCACCCGTAGCTCAGTGGTTTAAGGCGCTGGCCTGACACCAGATAGGGCGTGGGTTCAAGTTCATGTGTGTGTAAAACTTGAAAGGTATGCGCTGCTGATGATTCCAAATAAGGATGAAACAGCTGTACAGTGCTACTGGTTGACTGGAAAACCTAGTAAATTTATTATTCAAGTGAATCTGACAATACTAATATAACATTTCTAAAAACATAATCCCTTAAAACCCTATTGTTAAATATAACCGAACCGTACTATATAGGCTATTAAACCTGGCAGTATGCAAGGACCTATATGGTAAAGTCCTAGTGAAAGGGTTCTCTCACTTGCTAAACCGGTAGTAACGTAGCAGCATTTGAGGACACTGGGCAATTAGAATTGATCAGATTCACTATAAATAATAAATTTACGGTCGAAGGTCATCCACCCGTAGCTCAGTGGTTTAAGGCGCTGGCCTGACACAAACAGATCCAAAAATTAAGGCTAAACAGCCAAACACTATATCAATTTAAAAATAGAAATAAAATTATGTCACTCGTGTATTCCTTAATCAATCAATAGTCTCCTGAAAAGAACCCTAGAGTAAAGTAGTGTTGTGTCAACCTGATAGCACTATTAGTTGGCACTAAATACTTCAGCAAAAGTATTTTTCAGTAATATTGTATACTTACCATTTAATGATAATACTTTATACTATTCATATCTAAACAAAACAATGTTCAGCTTCTAACAATAGATCCAAAACAAATATTAAACGTACCTACAACATCCACTTACAATAATGCTAATAGAAAATGTATATTTTTAATACATCGCACGTCAAAAGCATTGGTACCAGAAACACCATTCTAATCATTGTTTTAACTATATCATAAATTGTATCCGACCAAATGCATTAAAAAAATAATAATATGAACAAACCTTTTAGATGTATCTTTATTGTGTAAAGAGTGGGAATCGGTTCGATGCAAAAATGCGCGATAGCCAAGATCCTAAAATAAGTATTAAATCAATATAATATATATTTGATATATATATATATATATATATATATATATATATATATATATATATATATATATATATATATATATATTATAAAAAACCATCTTCCTTTAATAATAAGCATGGGACAATAAGACAACTATTACAGCAAAAACAACAACAGCAACAACAAAGTCTCGTAATTCAAAGAGAACATAAGACAATTAAATGTTTCCATGCATTTGAACATTCTGCCAAACGGTTTGCTTAATCCCATAAAATATTAATTTCAATTAGAACTTCCTGAATAGTTCTTAGCCAAGTTTTCTGTGATCTACCGGCCTTTCTTTTACCATTTTCAATCCTCCATTCCAAAACCGTTCTTGCTGGTATTTCGAGTGGTAAACGTAGAATTTGACCAAGTAATTTTCTTCATCTAATTGTAATGATGTCATGTATTGAACGAGAGTCAGTTCTTCCCATGATCTCATAAGTTGAAATGTGATTGCGCCAGGTAATCTTTAAAATACTTCTAAGACACCGGCGATAAAAAAACATTCACCAGCTAATCAATCTTGTCTGTTCGCTTTCACGTTTCACTCCCATATATTACCGTAGGAATGATTAATGATGCGTACAAACGAAGTTTTGTCTCCAGACGAATGAAAGAACATGACCGTATTGATTTGAGTCTATTTATTTTATGCTTATTACTTTAAATGTTTTATAAGAAATATCTTTCATCAGTGGACATTTTAGCAAAGCCGAACGTGGGCTCGCATTTTAGTGCCGGTGGTAGGATTCGAACCCACGCCCACCGAGGTCTAAATTCGAACGCTATATCGCTAGATCACACCGCCAAATGGAAGAGTGACATTGCCTTTCCAAGTTTAACTTTAACATCAATTTCGGTTTTTCCGTCTTTACCAATGATAATTCCCAGATATGTAAAGAAATCAACAGTATCAATATTTTGCCCACTAATTTAGATGGGTAAATAATTGTTTGACACTTTGTTTTTGAACAATTAATCTGTAAGCCCATACGAGAACTGATATCACTAAGACGTATTGTCATATTTTGTATCATTTCTGGAGTTTCACTGAGTAGACCAATATCATCTGCAAAATCAAAATCTGTTAATCTCCCATGGTTCTATTCACTAAAAATTATTCATGGATAGAGTCATAATGAAATCAATTACCAGAAGAAACAAAAACGATGACAAAATAGACCCTTGACGTACGTATATATATATATATATATATATATGTATATAAACTCCTTACCTCTATCCCATTCATAAGATCACGAGCTCCAATCAAAAATGGATTGTATAAAATACGTACAATCTGTGTTTGAAAATCAACATCAGCCTTATTCACACCATTTTTACTTCTAAGGCAAGCTTCAACGGTTGACTTTTGCATATTCGTATCAAGACCATGAATCTAAAAATTAATCAATGTTTTTAAATTAAAAACAATCAAATTTATTTTATCATTTCGATGAATTAGTATGTCTGTATATATATATATATATATATATATATATATATATATATATATATAATTCTCATCTTTCAGAAAAGAATAAAAACAATCGTTATAAAATAATAATAACAGTAACAATAAGTAGATTGTTATAAAATAATTATAAAAACTGTTAATGTTCAACTAAATCCCAAAAATAGCCCTCAATTTTAAAATTAATTCAACTTTATTGTCACAAACATACACTGAATTTAACAAGGCAAAAACAACTACAAAACAAACGTGAAAATATTCATAAAAACAAACATAATGTTTGATAAGTTTTTAAATCCAAACGATGCTTTATGCTTAGATTGAACAAATCTAATAATTTCTAGCTAAAGTATATAAACTAATAATAATAATAATAATAATCTATTTATTAAAATTAAAAAGAAATTTTTATGTATAAACCAATTTACATGTCTGATAAAAAAACACCTTTCATACAGAATATATAAATAATTACTGTCATGTAGTATCTAGAATAATTTTGTGACCAAAAAATTTAATTACAGTTATATACTTCTAACACGTTCCAATTATCAAATATATACATAAGATTGATCCTTTAAACATTGAAATTCAAAACTATTAATGGATATATAATGCAAAATTGAATAACATTTCATTTTTAATAGTTAGTTAGTTAAAATAAATCAAATATTGATTTAAAAAATAATATTGTATCCTCCTTCTTTAAACTAATTTAGACAAATGGCAAAATACGTCAATAAAAATACAAACGCAACGTTGAGTAAACAAGTAGATATTTGACAGTATAAACACACGTTCTGATCATTTTATTGCGAGTGCATATATCAATATATCAATAATAACCCCACATAATCTAATCTAGTGCCTTTTTATGTTACAAAAAGATTAACCGCAATCTTCAGATAAAGCTTAAAATTAGATTCATATTATTTTGATAATGTTGATAGTAGCTTGTACTTAAAATTACTCGAATCAAATTAGTGAAAATGACTAATGAAACAAACATAAACGTTAAATAGTTATATCTTTAAGGATGAAACAGCTATACAGTGCTCCTGGTTCACTGAAACCAAGTGGATTTATTATTCAAGTGAATCTGACAATTCTAATAATTTACTCTTAAAAGCCCATCAAAAAATATCTTTAAATGCTTTTTTTTAATATGTACAGATTAAAAATTCACGTGGTAATCAAATATTAAAAATCAATAGTATCTCAATTTTTAAATAAACGGTAACCTCTAAAAACACAAATAAATAGAAAAACATAAAAATAAAAATGAATTATAATTTTTACTTGAATACATATATACTTCATACATACATACTTCAGTAGATAAGTCTCAGATAATAATAATAATAATTTTCTATCCTAGTTAGCCTATTTTACCTCATTCTTATTGTTTCAATTTTTATCAACCTTTTTGCAATGGCAAAAGCATAGTGCAAACAATAAGGCTATTACTAAAAACCTTGCAAGGTTCATTTTAGGACTATAATATACACTATCCAAGTTCAAACATAAGATAGTGTTTAAATTCAAATGTTAGATAGTTCAACCCAAAAAATCTAAACATCAAGCCCGTTCTGAAATTGAATGCTGTTTATCTAATTCTATTCAAACATTTAAAGCAAGAAAATTCTTATAGCAACGATACAAATCAACCAAAAATCATTACAAACCTGCATGTTTAAACAGGAGATACATTGGTTGTCTGTTGAAAGCATCCATTGTTAATCAATAAAACCGCTTACTAACAAACACTTTGTCGGTTTCATGTTATACAAACAAATATATGAAATTGCCAAAAAAGTAAAAAGTACTTGCGCATTGACATCATAAATTGCCGGGGTGGTCTAGTGGTACAGCGCTCGAATTCGGACTTCGGTGGATATGAGTTCGAATCCCATTGCCGGCACTAAAATGCGGGCCCACGTTTGGCTTCGCTAATTGTCCACTGCTGAAAGATGTTTCTCGTAAAACATTCAAAGTACAAACATAAAATAAATGAATAAATAAATCTAAACTAACCACAAACTCAATAGATGCCCAATTATCACTTCCGTACAAATCATCAAACGCTTTCAAAAGTTGGGCATCAAAACCCAAATCTTTGATTTTATTTATCAGTTGGACAACACTGATTTGGTTCGATTCATATACAATTTCGGCTTTCATTGCAAGTAGAGCCACAATAACTGAATGAACACCTAAAACAGATAACACAAATTAATTGTAGTAGTAGTAGTAGTAAATTAGACGGTATATGCTAAAAATAATCCAAAGTATTTGATGAAAAATGAACCCAATTCAACATAAGTTTATGCAAATATATTGTGTGCAAATTATGCATAAATTAATACAAAATGTATAAAAAGTAGATATTAAAATATCAAGAACCTGGTATACTTTACAAACATTTTTTGTATTATTATTTCTAAAAAACTTTAAATTCAAATTGCATTGTAATCCGGAAAACAAATAGACACCTATTCAACTTCAAGTTAGCTTAAATAAAACAAACCAAGTCCAAACATTAAACAAATCATGTACCATGTGTAACTATCAGTTGAATATATTTAGTTACAATTTGACTCGTTCAACCTAAGTTAATCTAATATAAAGAACAGTACATTTCTAGACATACCATTAAGTTTCCCAATATTCTGTTCAATAACATACACACACGAACTGCATGTCATACCAGTGACTTGTAGAGAACAACGTTTCAAAGCTTTGGATAAAGCCGTAGTATTAGATGGACGAGTAGATAGGGATGCATATTCAGTATGTAAATCTTGTTTGCCAGTTTCTAATTGGCTAGTTGAAAGCGTCATATTAACCGATTGTTGCATAACATCATTGGCTATATAAAACAAAATAAGTGTATGACTAAATTGTAAGCATAATACAAACTCCATAAAAAAATGCGACTAAACTGTAAAATATCATAAAAATATGCAGTCATGTCACTATTTGTTATAAAATTAATTGACCTAAAATTCTAAAATTTCAAGAAAAAAATATATTAATAAAAGCATACTATATTGACCATATTTATATTCATTAACATGACATTCTATTTCATTTTGATCCCATTATTTGTACTACTATGTTTTTTGATCTTATTATTTTTTATATTGATGGTAAAAATGTATTTTACGCTGAATGTATCTCTAGTGAGATATTAAAGCTTAATAATAATAATAATAATAATAATAATAATAATAATAATAATAATAATAATGTATCCTAAAACTGTAAAAAACGAAAAATACAATAATTGTACACTTTACAGTAACCAGTTATCCAATCGTCTCTCAAAAGATACACCTCAATTGAATAATATAATATTACATAAATAAAAATCAGGCAATCAATTTAGTAAACAAACTCCATCTATTGTAATTGTTAAAATCATGGCTTGGATTGATTTCTTTAAAATTAATTTCTAACAATCATTATCACACACATTTTATCATTCTCTTAATATTAGATTTGTGATTAATTCTAGATTTTTCCTTCATGTATATTTGCAATCATTATTAGTAAAAAATAAAATAATAGAATTTGTACAATCGAAAAGCGTGTTACAAATTATAATAACGATAAAAATAATCACATTTGTACTATTTAATCCATTTTTAAATAGAAAGTTAAAATTAATCTTTTTATATCCACATTTATCATATCAGGTTAATTAAAAAATAAAGTATGAGAGTTGAAACTATATATATATATATATATATATATAATTCTACTTCTAACTTAAAAATTAAGAATACTTTTAATATATTAATCAATGTTGATTAATTCAATTTACTTAACACTATAAATTTAAATTACGATTGTATTAATTTGCTAATTAGCAATATTCAGAAGTTATTTCCATTGGTCTAGATAAATAACAACAAAACTAAAAATTCTAAAAACAACACTCAATTTTTAAACTACAAAATTTCATTAGATTCATCTATGTTTAATAAATACTGTAATTCAAAAATATTACATCAAAATAAAAAATAATTGTATAGAAACATTAATAATCATTATTAGTATAAGGTAAACAAAACATAATTAAATAAAAATAGAAACATGCTTTTAAACTATCCTCGTGCATAAACAAAATATCAGTAAAATCTAATAAATGTATGACCTTGTAAAAAAATTACAAAAATACAAAAAAGTAAAGTCTATAAACATTTTTATAACACTAATTGTTTTACAGTTCCATAAAAACATATTTATTAACCTTATATAGTTAAACACAAATAACAAATAACAAAATACTTCTATTTAAAAATAAACAATTTGATTTGCTAGTCTAAGTATGTTTTAAAATTATAATCATTCAAAAACAAAAATTTACTCATTTTAACATTTTCTTTCACTGTTTCGAATCCTATTAACTCAAGTTGAGTGTGAATTGTCTTAACATTCAAATTCAACAACAAATTGTTCAATATTTCATTAAACAAGTAACTAATTAATGACAAATGGTCATTTTCAACATTAACAATTGATTCAAATGAATAACTTTTATTAAACAAAACTTCTTCCTCTTCTAAACATGCTGTAATGGAATCAAACAGACCAATTTCATTATTTATCAATCCATTAAAATGGGTTTGTATTTTTCGTACACATGACTGACAATGCATTCCATATACAGGTATAGCAAGTTGACATTGAATTACCTAATGTAATGAAAAACATTTTTTAAAAACAACGTTAAAAAACATTGATTCACATTTGTCACAAAAGAGCAATACAATAAAAACATTAGAAACTGTGTATTTAAAACCTCATAAATTTTTAAAATGAAATTTGTACCTAAAGATTAAAACCAATTTCAATTAAAAACATATACTTCTCTTAAGAATATTGAAAAACTATAAATATCGTAACATCCATAAACGTATACACTATAACAATTCCAAAAGTAAACGTATAACCTAACTAACTAACTAAATACAATATTTTACTTAAAAAATACTCTAAAAAATCATATATATATATATATATATATATATATATATAATATTTAATCATTATTTTAAAAATACCTGTTAATCAAAGTAACAGCTACGGCGTCTTGGTTAGTGACTTAGTTACCTCTTCATTATTTCTATATTTTTATGGCATATTAAATACTTGATTTCGATGACTTGATAAGTGTAACAGACGTAAAAAAATAACTACGTTTCTTAGCTAGTAGATGGAATCCTTGTGACGGCACCAATTTACACAAAGATTGACGAAGCCGCCTAATTTTTTGTCTAGCCCAACGGCTACATTAAGTATACATACACCTTAAAATACCAT
Source organism: Cardicola forsteri (assembly GCA_025895645.1). Lineage (NCBI taxonomy): Eukaryota > Metazoa > Platyhelminthes > Trematoda > Strigeidida > Aporocotylidae > Cardicola > Cardicola forsteri. The sequence continues at coordinate 1,797,120 of JAKXYG010000004.1, forward strand.
TAAAGTACCCTGAGTGTATGCTTGCCTTAGCGGAAGTATAGTTATATCGGTCCCTGCTGTAATTGATCTAGATGCTTATGGACACCTAGTCCAGGATACACTACATGGAATAGGAACAATCAGGAATATGATCATCATTGAAAATTGAGACTTTATAAGCATTATCCAAATCCTCAGGATCTTTACTATCCCAATAAATCATTTGCATTAAATTTAAATTAACAAAACATCTACACTTAACTTTAAAAAATACTTTAAAGTACACAATTTAGAAATACAATTTTAATTGCATCAAATTCTAAGTAATATTAAAAAATAACGAATATCAAAATATTTAAATTTTAAATGACTTACAAATTTATTTAATTTTTGACATTCAGATTCCAATTGTGGCAATAACACATTGCTTTTATTTAATTCATGTAAATCACAAAGTTTCAATCGAGCACATAAATTACCGGTAGCTGTTAAAATATTGCAAATTTTTGTCAATAAATCAAACTCCAATTTCTTTGATTTATTCAAATCATTATATGCAAATTTTCCATCCAATGGTTTTAAAAATATTATAAATTTAGTTCCATCAATTAATCCCAAAACGTGTACACAGATATCAGAAATCAAAAGCTCATTTAATACTGACTGAATTCTATTACAGATCATATCAACCGTAACGACATTATCAGTGTGAATCAATATCAAACCAAAAGAAAAATCAATAAATGGAAAAATATTATTAAACTGACAATTCAACAAATCCAAAAAAATTTTTATATTCTCTTTAAATAATATTACTTCTGAATTTTCAATTTTTACAGAAGATTGTTTCCTATCTTCATTTGACACTTCGATTGATAACATACTAATTTCATCAACAAAAACTACTGAAAAACCAATTTGACGTAACCGATTAGTAATATCTACGATAAAATAAAAGTTATAGCCATATATATTTATTTCCTTATTTTTTGTTTTCGTTTCTAAAATATATCACAAAAAACATTTTCTGTAAATAAATTATTAGTAAAACTTAGTAGCGGTAATAAAACTCTATCTAATACCATACTGCCAATACATAAAAAAAATAAACCACTCCTGTAACCAAAACATAAAAGTATATATATATATATATATATATATATATAAACCATTTTCAAATTTTAAAAAACCGTGAACGACAAAATTGTCTCACTTCAGAAATAGTGTTTCATAAACATCTATATATATATATATATATATATATATATATATATATATATATATATATATATATATATATATATATATATATATATATAAATACCGTTCTTTAATAGCAAGCCAATGTACCAAATATCGATTAAACAATTTACAGAATTCATATTTACAATCAAAATATTATTGACACTACGTAAACATTCATACACCATCAATCTTCTTTCTTCAAATTCATTTCCATAAACTTGTACTTTTGTAAAACAAATTTTTTCAAAATTATCAACAATAATATTTGGTAAAAAAATACTGTTATTGAGCACTTCAGCATTAAAACCTAAATCAGTAATCATACTGACAATATTTTCTTCAGAAAAAGTACTTGTTTTAGAATAAATAAATATTCCCAACTCTTTTTTCAAAATTATCTGCAATTAATTTTTTTAATGTTTTATTTAAAAGTTTTTAAGATTATTAACAATATATACACATTAAAATCACAAAATACACATTTTTTAACATTATAAAATAATAAATAATACTGATCCAATATTAACCAAAATAAATAAACTTAATACTCATAGTTAATATTAAAATATACATTCGGATATAATCATTGTTAAAAAACATTTACCTCGAGCGCTGTTATATGTGTTAATGATTTTATAACAGATTCTATTAGATTTGCACAAGAGTGACATGTCATTCCATGAATCGATAATACACAAAAGGTTAACTCCTCCATTTTAATACTGATTTATTGCACTAAACGACAGTTGAAAGCGCGCTCAGTTAAATTGATGTATTATTATGCAAAATTACTACATTATAAAAATATTACAAATAATATAAAAATAACAAATATTGTAATTGTTTTAAAAACAAAACAAAACAATTTTTTTATTTAAAATATATAATATACAACAATGTACAAAAAATAAAATACTTTAATAAAGAGAAATAATACACGCAGTATTATACATTATAAAATCGTTACATTATTTAATCACTATAAAATTAAATAAACATTAAACGTATTTTTACAGTCATCCGACAACAACAAATTTATCCTTGTTAAAAATTATTATTATTTCATATTTTTTAGGTTTCACTCATTTATTGAGTTATTACTCAATTACCCAGGTATATGCATATATATAGTATTAATAACAAATATGATTATAAATATTGTTTGATTACTACTGGCAAAAAAATTAATACATTTTTTATCTATTTTTTTACATGAAATTTTAAATATCATTTAAATTTTAACGACTTATATAACAAATCCATTTATTATAATAGAATATTTAAAAATATCTTTGCATTATGAATATTATATTATTAATTGCTTAATTGTTTTTCTTAAACACACCATACATAAAACTCATTAAAAACTAAGTTATTTTTGTTTTATCTATAAAAGGTCTTATTTATTCATTATCTTAAAAATATTTGTTTAATAAACATTTTGAAAATATTATTACATTTCCTTGAACAAAATAATAACTTCTTTACTTTATTTTGTTTTTCCAATAAATTAATGTACGTAAAATTTAAAAATTCTAGATTTACATTAATCTATAAAATCATTATTAATTTATAACACTATAAATTACACTATACAAATTATTCATTAATAAATATAATGTATGTAATATTACAAATAAAAATATAAGAAGACGTAAACTGTGAGATGAATTCATTTTGTATATTCTCGTCAGTTACAAACATATAACATTTTAGTATATATATATACAAAAAAAGGGGGGTACAGATAACATTTGAATTAATACAACTCAGACTTTTACATACAATCATTACGACCAAGCTAAGTTCAATGTAATGACGAACTGATTTTGTGCACACAAAGCAGGTTTCAATGTGTGAATATAAACAGATTCGAGAATTTTCAACATATTCGAAGCTGGAGAAGTAATTAGCACTTTAAAACAATTTTTAAAATTGATTTTATGTTTGGTTTGTAGTTAGTAACGTAATATGGAAGATGTAGATGAGTGTTCATTTCCGTTTGACCTCTTATTGAACCAGTTAGGAATGTGTTCTTTAGCCCGATTAGATAAGCGACGCATTGTCCGACTAATGTACTTGTCACCGCAACTGCAAGTGAACTGATAAATGCAATGTAAAGCGGAAAATGTGTCTTAGCCGTTTTAATGTTGGGCAAAGGGAGACCTTTAGTAATGAACAGCATTCTTAGTTGAATCGATGGAAAGGTCCTTTTTATTGCTGTTTTAAGACGGATTTTGAGAAGGTTCATAATGTCATCTCCTTTAAATGGTAGCCTTAAGTAAGCCGGCTTCTTTTCATTATCGTTTGAACCCGGATTTTTGTGTTGCTCGGCATGGTATTTGATGAATTTTAGTTGATATCCATTATTGATTAGCAGTTGTTTAATGATATTCCTTTCTTTATCTACAGATTACAGGCTAATACACGAGTTGATTAGGAGAAATCTCCTTATGGTCCTCGGTTCAAAAATATCAATATCAATTTTCAAAAATATCAATATCAATCTATTGTGTCGTCAGAACAAATTTTCTGTGCACGATTGAACAGTGTTTTGACAAGTGCACGTTTGTGTTAAACTGGTTGAAAGCTTGTATAGTGTAAATATTGACCAGTCCCAGTAGGCTTGTGGTAAATTCTACGTTGAAGCGATCCGTCACTTCTCCGTGAAATTGAAACGTCCAAAAAGTTGATTGTATTGTTTTTTTCAACTTCATGTTTTGTTCTTATGTTGGGATGAGTTTTTTTTAATTTTGAAGCAGTTCATTAAGGTCTTGTTTGTTGTGAGCTACTACAAATATGTCATCCACGTATCGTTTATATATGGCCATTTTTTCCATCAAAGTTTTGGTCTAATGTTCAATTTTTGATAGAAAAATATTTGCCAGTGCGGGTCCTAATGGACTGCCCATGGCTACACCGTCTGTTTAAATATAAGATTTGCCATTAAAATTGAATCTGACATTTTGGGTGCAGAGCAAAATTATTTCTTTTAAATATTCAACAGGAATTTTGGTGTTAATTTCATTTGACGTTATGTAGTCACCTAAATAGTCTACCGTTTCTTCTAGCGGTACATTTGTAAATAGTGACTCGATGTCAATTGAGGCCATTGTTTTGTTGCATGTGTTGAGTTTATTTATGTGTTCAATAAACTCAAAGGTATCCTTGAGATGATACATACTCATTTGTTTTTCAACTGGATCGATTAGGTGCTTCAGCCATTTTGCAAGTTATGATATGGTGAATTTACCATAGATAGAATTGGTCTAATCGGAATGTTTTTTTTGTGAGTTTTTGGTAGTCCATACAGTTCAGGCGTGTAATTACCAATTGGCTTTAGAAATTGATATTCCGATTCAGTGATAACATTGTGAAGCTTTAGAATTTGAAGTTTATAACTGATTTGTTTTTCAATTAACTCAATGTTGTCCTTTGTAGCTGTTGGTTTAAATTTTGATCGGTCCTCAAGTATTTTATTGGTTTTTTCAACATACTGAGATTTGTTTATAATGACTATTCCAGACCCTTTATCCGGTCTAAGAATAATTATATCAGTGTTTTGTTTGAGCTTTTTTAAGGCTTCAATATGTTTCTTTTGTAGGGGAGACAATTGTACTATTTTTGATATATGGTAGTGGTGAGCTATATATTACATTTTTTCTCTTTTGTGCGAATAATTAGTGTTTCTGTTCTATTTAATTTTACATTAAACCAATTTATAGCATTTTGACAATTAAAAAGTTTTGGTATGAGGTTTTTCTACCTGATGCATTTTTTACTCCAAACCATTTCCCTTTATTAAGGCTTGGAACTAGCAAGACCGATTCAATTTACATCCTCTAATAATAATTATGATAATAATAATAATAATAATAATTATTATTATTATTATAATTATTATTATTGACAGTAAATGCAGAGGAGAAAAGTTTTTTTCTATCCTGTATTTCTATTGGCTTTAAAAAAGGTCGGTTTTAAATAACTTTGAAATCTAGTCTAACGATTCTAAAACCCTGAAATTGTTTATTTTAGACGTATGACGGAAAGAACTCGCTTTTAAAGGCTAGCATAATAACAATAATAAGAATAATAGTATTAAATAAAAATATAAGAAATAAATTGTGAGGTGAATTCGTTTATAAATTTTTGTCAGTGACAGATAGCTAAAGCAATTTTTCTTGTTTTGCATTGCATTTATAAGTTTATTTGCAGTTGCGGCGATAAGTACATTAGTTGGACAATACGTCGCTTAGCTAATTGGGTTAAAGAACACATTCCTAAACGGATGTGAACACTTATACATTTCATCTATGTCACTTCATTTATTGCAAACTAAACATTAAATCAATTTTAACAATTGTTTTAAAATGTTGATTATTTCTCAAATTAAAAATATGTAAAAAATTCTCGAATATATTTATATTCACGCATTGAAACGTACTTTGTATGCACAAAAACAGTTCGTCACTACATTGAACTTAGCTTGGACGTAATGTTTGTTCATGCTTAAGAGTTGCACTAACTTAAACATAATTTGTTTTTTATTTTTTGTATATACATATATACACCGAAATTTTGTATTTAGAAAAGTTATATTAGTGTTGTCAGATTCACTTGAATAACAAACTTACAAGGTTTTTAAGTCAACCGGGAGCACTGTACAGCTGTTTCATCCTTATTTAAAATCATCAACAGTGCATACCGTTCAAGTTTTACACACACACAGAACTTAAACCCACGCCTTATCTGGTGTTAGGCCAGCGCCTTAAACCACTGAGCTACGGGTGGATGACCTTGAACCTGTAAATTTATTATTTATAGTGAATCTAATCAATTCTAATCCCCAAGTGTCCTCAAATACTGCTACGTTACTATAATTAATAAAAATATTATTTTTGTTAATTTTGTATTTAATTTTATTTATAGTATCATAAACAATTTAATTTAATTTTTGCATCATCTTATTTATGATGCTATAGCTATTTTATAATTACAATATTTAAAAACGTTTAAATTTATTATTTACATATAAAATTTATAACTAATGTAATATAATATAAAATTAAATGAACAAATTTTATTAACCTTGAAAACAATTAGAAACTTGGTTCAAGGATGTAAGCTGCACTAATAACCGTTAAAGTTCTATTCCTTCTTGAAGATAGGAGGCTCCGAGGCGATTTCATTCTAGTATATAAATTATTAAGGTTAGATTGTGCAGATAATTTTTTTGTCCTAGCCAACGACACTCGAAGAGGACATCGTTTTAAGTTATCTAAACCAAGATTAAGATCCCGTCTACGCCTAAACCATTTCTCGTATAGGGTCATATTTGCGTGGAATTTTTTACCACACCACGTTGTTTTAGCATTTTTTTATTGATTCTTTTAAATTGGCATATGATAAGTATTTTCTCCATTACTATATTTTATTTTATTTTCCCATATATATATATATATTTCGAGATTTATTTTTATTGATTTTTGATATTTTGAACCGAGTACCACAAGGAGTTTTCTTCTACATAGTTCTTGAATATACCTTGAACAGAGTATTGAAAGGAGTTTTCCTCCTATTTAACTCGTGTACAAACCTGAAACCTGGTTGGTTCTTGTTTTATGTTATTAACATAGTAAATAATTTTACATATTGTAAGAAAATTATGCAACATTAAAAAATAAATACAAAATTTTTTTTAGCATTTTAAATTTCTGAATCGCTTTTCATTGCTTATATATATATATATATATATATATATATATATATATATATATATATTATATATATATATATATTATTATAAAATATATATTATTTTATTAAATTGAAAAATTTTAATTTTTGCTTAATAAAATTAGATAAAACTTATAGTGTAATTTTGTTAAAGGCTACAAAATATGTTTTATTTAAGCATACAGTTATATTGCAGTTAGGCAGTTTATTAATTCCCAATTTTATATAAACATTTCATGTTTTTTGGTAGGATATTATTAATTTTTACGTTTAAATTTGATACGTTTTGAAAGCTGTAAGAGTTATATTGATTGAATGATTTTTTTATAAAGGATTACATGTTTACTAAACAAGTCAAAGGGTGGAAGCTTGATTAACTGATTTATACGTTGCTTTGCGGTAAAGTTTTTTTCTGGACAAGAGGTTTAATTTATTTGGCTTAATTTTGTTTTTGTTAACAGTACTTTTATTTATTTATTTTTAACTAAAACGTGTGTTAGTATGAGTTTCTTAAATTGAAATATAAAATAAAGTAGTAGAATAATATTTTGTAATATATTTACGTTATTCAATTGTGTTTTGTATTATTTTGTAGTTTTTACAGTATTCTTGATGCCCAAAAAGAGTAAAAAATCGAGAAAGTCGGAAGATAGTGATTATGAATGGGAACCATGTAATAAAACAAGTGATCAACTTAAGAATTTTAGTGAAGTAAGGATAATAAAAATTATTTTTTTAATAGACCAAATCATGGCTTTCCGGAGTAGAGTCAATGGATAATTTTTTAGATGTATTCACCACATCAAAGAAAACATTGAAAAATAAACCTGATGCAGATGAAGATATTCAGGTACATGAATATTTTAGTTATTTTTAGAAATTAAAAACTAATGAACTTAATCCATATTGGAAAGCTGGCGGATCTGGTTTACCCGAATCTATTCAAAACAATGTGCATTGTTTTTCCAAATTAACTAAGGAGAACGAATCTTGGCTTAGAAAATCGTATAATCGTTGTTTGGAGCAAGCTTTGGAAAATGGAATAGATGTAAAAGAATTGTTACATCAGCGTTATGACAAATTAACGGTTGAAAGTATGATTCAAACTTTTGGAAGACAAAGAAAATTACATTACACAGGAAGTCTTAATATTGAAAATAACAAGTAGGTATTTTTAATTTATAAATTAGTTTTATTGAAATAAATGTCTTAATAAATTTTTGTTTAAATGTTTGAGAGTTGATTGTTATTAAAATATTTTGTGTATCTACATACTAGTTACAATAAAAGCAATTTAAAAGTAACAATAAGAGGAGCACAGCCTTGTTCAGGAGCTTATATGTTTTGTTTATTATAAGTCTATGCAAATGTAGTTGTTAAAACGTTTTTGTTTTGATTCGTGATGAAAAATTTATTTATACTTCGTGTATTGTAATTAGTTTTATTACGTTTTCTATGTGTAGAGTTTTGGAAAATGAATTGCGACATGCAAGTGCTACAAAATCTCGCTGGAAGAAAACATCACCTAGAAATGATTGTTGTAAGTAGTATATATATATATATATATATATATATATATATATATATATATATATATATATATATATATATATATATATATATATATAATTTTAACTTTAAAATAGCTTTTAGCTTAATTCAGTTATATGTTTTGATTACCGATGTCAAAGGAATCTTTGAAGGACAAAATTTATAATTTACATAGTTTATTTTTAAGTTACCTAAGTTTACTATTATTAATTTTCGAATATCCGATTCTAAACCCACGTATGTAAGTGACAGATTGGAGAATGGATTTAGCAATTTTAACTTTACAAAAAATACTATTAATAATAATTTACAAATGCACTTTAATATAAAATGTTTACTGAAACTTATAATTATTAAAATATTTATTTCTTTTTAATATTTTAAAGTGATGAAACCAAATCGATTAGTTGTTACTGTAAAGGTATATAGTGGGAATGTTGAATTTTACGGTCACGCTTTATTTGTTTGTCCGACTGGAAAAGAGTAAGGGCATGCCCTTTTTCGGTATAATTAGTAGAACTACCTTTACAAATTAAAAATATGTTTATGTTAATTAAATATACATTTAACACATTTTAAACACTTTTATTTCTATTTTTATTTCTATTGAATGTAGTAAAGTTTTGTTTTAGCAAAATAATTATCTTACAATAACTTACACTTTTATTAATTATTATTAATTAATTAAATTTTTACAGAACGGAAATATTTGTTTTTTGGGTTGTCGAATAAATAGTATTCAAATAAAAAATTAACGTCAAGTATATATATATATATATATATATATATATATATATATATATATATATATAATATTTATTTATGCTGTATAATTAGAAAAATAAGAAAATCAGTCAATTTGAAATTGGTACCAACGTTTATAGAGGCTTTACTAACATTGTAAAATAAAATAACAATATGTAAAATTTTTTGTTATGTATAGAAGTTGTTTAGCACGTTATGGAAGAAAAGGTTTATTTACAAGGGTGTGGTGTGTAGTGCATAAATATTGAACTGTGTTTTAAGATTATTTCTAATGTAAATATTTTTAAAGTTTTTTTTATTAAAATGTTTTAACTTTTTTTAATATTTTAAAATTGTATGCAGAAATTTATAAATATATAGTGTAATTAGTAACAGTTTAAGTAGTACTAACATTGTCAAAAGTTTTTATATTAGTCTGAAATTAGAATGTGATACTTTATAGCAACATTTAATAAAAACAATGCGCTGGTTTATATGTTTAAAAAGATATCATAGTTTTAATGATAATCTTGATATATATATATATATATATATATATACAACAGTAACAATGATTAACTTTTAATTTTTATTTGTAAGCTAAAGCTATTTTAAACAAAGAAGAAGTTTCTGTGTCTTCCTACACTAATCCGGAATGCCCATTAGACTGTATCTATGAGGAACGTCTGGTTACAATAGATGATATTAATTCGATGTCTGCTAAGGTTATGCGTGCTGAATTAGAATCAAATACGGTAAATTTTTAATTACATAAATTTTGGTCATTTTTGTTAAACATTGCTTGAACTTCTTCCTCGAATAATATTAATTGTTATTTTTCAATAACAATAACGCTTGTTTAATAAACATTTTTTTAAAGATTAAATTGCAAAAACTGAAAGCCAATTTGGAAAAGTTGCGTGAAGCCAAGGGTCGTGGATTGAAAGTCCGATTACGTTCAATTCCAAAGCAGTCGAAAAATGGTTTGGAATCAAACAGCGAGTCAAAAGCCATTGCTTTAACAAAAATAAATGATCGTGGGACTGAAGTGCCTGTGCATATTCCGTACTTGACAAGTGCAGACCGGTCAAATAAGTATGTATTCCAAATATAAACGTTTTTGCGAAAATTGCATTTGAAAATTATGCAATTTTCGTAATATTTTAACCGACAGCTACATTGAAGTCAATGTACTTGGAATAATGTGGAAGTTAGTTGAAATCATAGATTGGACATTTATTATTATTATTATTATTATATGGTAGTAATTATGCAATGTGCTAAATATATAATTACTAAAGTACTTTGGTGAGCAGTGAAAATATAAATATGTCGACACAAATGAAACAGTATTCATGTCGTTACGGAAAAAAACTTTCAGCAGTGTATATTTTAGCAAAGCCGAACGTTCAAGAGACCCAATTTAAGTAGTTAAAAACTGGAACTCAATGTATTTATATTTTTGCATGATAAATGTGACATTATTGTGGTGATTAGTTTTTCTTTATTTTTAAAACATTACATCATTACATTGTTTGGATAGAACCAAGCGTTTTGAATCTCACGATTCATTTGGACAACGTATTGCATTTTTGGATGCCGATTTAAAAGACCAGGATATAAATGACTTGATTAGAGAAGAACGATTGCAATCAGCGGGCGATATGGATTTGGAGTTTACGAAATTAGCAGGAAAGGTATGTATATAAATATATATATATATTATTCATTGTGTTTGGTGACGTAATAACCTCTTCCTTATTTCTATATTCGTACGGAATATTAAACAATCGATTTTGATGGCTTGATAAGCATAAAAAACGTAGAAGAATAACAAAGTTTTTTTGCTGGTAGACGGTATCGTTGTGATGGCCCCACTGTTCACAAAGATTAACGAGGCAGCCTGATTTTTTGTCAGGGTTATTTCTTTTAGCCCAAGGACTACATATGATATACTTATATATTAAGATACCTTTTAAGTATCATGAATGTATGCTTGCAACTACCTTCTGTAGCAGAGGCCCAGTTATACCATTGTGCACTCAGTCCTTGATGTTATTAGTCTAAATGATTATATACATTTATTCCAGGATGTGCCACATGCAGGAGGAACAGTCAGGAATATCACCATCATTAAAAATTGAGACTTTAAAAGCATTATTCAAATCCTCAGGATCATTAGCATCCCAAAGCACCCTTAAAGATATATATATATATATATATATATATATATATATATATATCATATATATATATATATATATATATATATATATATATATATATATATATATATGTATATATATATATATATAATTAAATTTAACTTATTATAACTGTAACTACTCTTGTAAATGAAACGACTGTCATACTATTGAGTTACATCCTGTTTTCTCAATGTCTTTTTATTTTTTAGTTCACTTTTAAATGTAAATGAGTTTGCACCTTTCCAAATTATTAAAATGGCGATGTTAAAACATTGTAGGAATGGAATTTTAAACATTTGCCTAAATGGTCTTTTCTAATTTTGTCCGTTCGTTTTGTTTTGTATCAGGCAAGCCGTCATGTTGATGATGAATACGCAGATGTATTTGTGGGAAAACGGAGTCATGCCGAAAGAGAAGCTGTTAAGGCCAAAAAAGATGCTGTTTCGGGTAAGAATGTGCACTTTATTTCATTTGTGATGTTTGTAAACATTTCAACAGTTTTAAAAATATGTTTAAATTAATTTTAATTGTTTTTTTAACTTTTTGGTTAACATTATTGTTATTATTGTAGTTGTAGAAGCATTTTCGTAAATTACAGTTTTTACTAAATGTTGTTATTAATATAGAAATGTTTGTCCAACATTATGATTTACAGATTAAAAAATTAAATATTATTCATAATGTTTATATATCTAATATATATATATATATATATATATATTAATTTAGAGTATAAGAGACGTGCATTCGCAGAATCGTCGTGTGTTGTTTGTCTTGAACGTGTACCGAAACATTCAATTATTTGTATTGGTGAAAAGGTATAATACAAGTTTGTATTGGTTTTTAATTAAGTATACTTTTTGAACAATATTTTTTATTTATGTTAATTTTTAATTTAATGATTCTGAAGATTTGAGTAATGTATGTAGAGTTAAAAATTTAATGATTATGTTAGTCCTATTTCACTACCTCCATGTGATACATCCTAGACTCAGATTATTGTGGATTAGGTAGTAGCTGCACAGTGATGTAACTGGGCTTCCATTTTTGAGAGGGAGTATGAACATACACCTATAGTGCATAAAATTTCTACTATATATATATATATATATATATAGGGGTTGGTGATATGATCACCTCTTCATTGTTTCTATATATATACGTTATATTAAACGATCTACTTCGATGGCTTGATAAGAGTAACAAACGTGGAAGAATAACGAAGTTTCTTGGCTAGTAGACGGCATCTTTGTGACGCAGCCACTGTTCGCAAAGATTGACGAGGTCGGCTGATTTTTTGTCAGGGTTATCTCCCTAGTCAAAGGGCTGTATATGAAATATGTATACCTTAAAATACCTTTTACGTATCGTAGGTATATGCATGCATTCACCTACAGAAACGGGAGTCCAACTATACCGCTGTGCACTCAGTCCCTGCTGCGTTAGTCTAAATTTTTAAGTACACCTAATCCAGGATGCACCGCAGGGAAAAGGAACAGTAAGGAATATAACTATTATTGAAACTTGAGACTTTATGAGCATTATTCAAATCCTCAGGATTATTGGCATCCCTTTTTTCTATAAAACCCAACATATGTATAATTAATGAATTAGCTAATTACTTAAATGCTGTATTGAACTAATAATACAATAATACAGTGTAACTAATTTTTGTTTGTGATTCCAGATTGTCCTAACTTTGCCAACTTATCGAAGTATGGCGACGGGCCATTGTTTGCTTTCTCCAATCGAGCACGTTGGATCTTTTACTCGTTTGGACGAAGATAGCATCGCCGAACTGAAGCGATTCAAACAACAGTTGGCTTTGTTGTTCGAATCCGAAATGAATGGTGCGCAATGCGTGTTTGTTGAAATTTCTGTGCGACCAGATTCAGCACGCTCGCATACAAGAATGGAATGTATTCCGATTCCTCAAGCCGATTTTGAACTTATACCGGGTTATTTCAAAGTGTGTTGTAGTTTTTTTCATGTTTCTATAAAAATGAGTTGTTGCCATAAACCTTTCTTACATGTAATGTAAATCCTAGATAATCTAGTTATTTTAAACTAAATTGTTTTAGATTTCTGATGAATAATTATGGCATTTTCTAGACATGAGATTGAAAATTTAAATTTTTTCAATTATTTACTACGATAGTCATTCGTATGTTTGGGTGATTGAAATAATGAACAATCTAGTTGGAAAGTGAATTGTTTTCTTACTGTATTGTCACTTCCTTGTTCTATTTTTAAGTTTTTAAGAAGTGGACCTTTTCGTTTATCAATATTGTCTTTCTTATTGTGATTTTTTTGAAGAAAGCATTGATTGAAATTGGATCGGAATGGGATCAAAATCGTCGTTTAATTAGTCTGAAATCAAATGGAAGTGGAGCGTACGATTTGATACCGCCTAAATTTGGATATGTATCCGTAGAATTCGGGCTTCATGACGGAGGTTTGGCTAGAGTTATTGATGATGCATCCGATGTACCTGATTACTTTGCTAAAGTAAGTTTTCTTAAGTTGACAGTTGTCATATATAAATATATGTATCAATTTAATTTAAATATTTTTGGAGTAAATATTTTACTTTTATGACTTAATTTCAAATATCCATGATGATTATTAATATAAAAATTGAAAAAAACATTTGCTTATTATTTAGCTTTATAATAATTATAAAATTAAACTATAGGCAGTACATTGTATTTTTTTAACTTTTCATTTATACTAAAAACTCAGGTCTTACGTTTTACGGTGTTTAAGCATGTACTGTTTTTATTTTAGTCAGTATTTGAGTGCTTTAAAGCACCAGACTGTCAATCGTTGACAATATTGAGTTTTAATCTCGATTAGGAATGGATTTTGGAACCTTACATGGTTTGATAACTGACAACAATAATACCTGTTTAGTGTATTTGTGTTTAGCATTTTTTTCCCTTGGCACAAATTGAAGTTACATAATGTAATGTGTTATTTGATATGATTAGTGTTTTTACGAATTTAATTTTGTAGGAAATAATTGCCGGCATTTTGGATATTGATACCAAACTTTGGCGAAATCCAAAACCTGAAAATTTTGAATATTTACGAAGAAAAGTGGTAAATTTTGAAAATTGGTGGCACAAGTATGATACGTTTAGTGGGCAACAATCAAAAAATACGTCATTGTTTGTTTGTGACAATCTCAAAGCCGAATCTTACTTTGAACTTGAAGGTCCTGCTTTACCGCCTGATATGGACGAATGATAAGGTTGTAACTTAACATTTGGAAATGTTTTTGCACGAAACTTTTGTTTTCTTTAATACACTATTGTAAATGATTATGAGTTTAATATGTAAATATATTTTTAAAATAAATATATGTACGTAATGTAATGTGCAGCAATTTTGCGAAATAACTGTAATCTGTTTTACAATTAAGTTGATCAGTACATATATACAGCTTCTGAATAAATTAGTATTGAAAATTCCAAAAAATATTTAATCTAAATTAGTTTGTTATCTCCAGTTAGTTTTTGGTAAAAATAAATATTAAGAATTTAAAATAATGTAAAATATTTAATAAGTGCTTTATATTTACTTATTAATATTTATTTTAAAATGATGAGTCGGCCAAAATAGAATATTTTAAAAACAACGCTCATATAAACGTGGATAATAGGTTGAATAGACATAATTTTTATAATAATTGGTCTATTATTAATTTGTGTGCTTAAGTTCATTAAAAATAAACAACGTTTAATAGTTAAAATTTATACATTCAACTTTAATCTAATTGTAACGTCATAATGCTAAAATTAAGATTTAATTACTTAAAAATATGTTTAAAAAATTATTAATTATTTTTTAAATAACTTTTTGGTAATCTAGAAAAATTTTTAATTTTAAATTATATTTGGTCTTGAGAATCTGATTAATTCCCTTATTTGTTTTCGTTCTGTAAAATGAATACCAGCAATAGAATGGATTACCATCTTAATGACAATGAACACCATGTTATAAAAAATTTTAAAATCTATGAATTTTCACCTAAACAACTCGCGGAATTATATAGAGTAAGTCTTACAACAATTTATCGTGTTTTGAATGGACAAAAACCATAAAACTATAGTAATGTTGGAAGAAAAAGAAAAATAAGTAAGACCGATGATCGAAAAATTGAAATAAATTACAACAAGCCTATTTCAAATATTGTAAAAGATAATTTACCAGAATTTAGTTATTCGACGGTGAGAAGCCATGCAAAAGAATTTGGTTTAACACGTGAATTGCCAATAGTTAAACCATTTATTAATAAAAAAGAATGTAGATTTATGTTTTGTAACAAGTGGATTGAACGATTGGCGCTCTGTATATTTTGATGATGAAACATTTTTTCAAACAAAAATAAAGTACAATGCGGGCCTAATTTTTAAAAACATTTACGTCCGATTGTTAAAAAAAGCTCACCCTCGGCAAGTGATGTGTTTGTTTGGTATTACGTATAACGAACCTATTAAATAGAAAATTATGTCCGGTAACTTAGTGAAAAATTTGTTTTATTAATCAAATGCAACACAGTCACACCGGGCTTACTAATGTTTTTCAAGACAATGCTCCATGTCATACATCCGGAAAGGTAGTGTCATATTTATCTAGGTTTACTTTGTTTGTTTTTATTTATATTTAGACAGTAGAGGGGCTAAAATAAAAAAAGCTGTCTTTCGCTCAATTACCACCTAACAGTCCGGACATAAATGTTATTGAGAATTTTTCAGTATGCTAAAGCGCAACATCAATAATCATACTGAAATTTGTGTGATCGTATTCAATTTGTTGTTCAATATGGGATGAAACAAGAATATATCAACAATCTCATCGACAGCATTCCAAACCGCTTTGATCAAGTGGTTAGAAAAAAAGGCGATTACATTATTTATTAAACATTTGGTTCTTAATTATTTAATCAATTATTTGGTAACTAAAAATATTCCGTGCGTTCTGTTTTTTCGTATTTGACGTTATATTTTATATAAATAATTTTACCCGATTTGTAATTTTGAGCAAGTTCAACTTTTATACAATTTTTTATATTAACTGTAGACATTCATAAAATTGTAATTGCATTTTATTTATTATATAATATATTTATCATAATTAAACAGTTCTTTTTTAGTTTTGTGGTTGCTACAGATGTTTTAGTTTAATAACTACTTTTTCAACACTAATTAGGTGTTGTATTTGTAACTGATGATTTTGAATTTAACATTTGTTTGAACTTTTTAATTGAAAAATTAATTTTTGTAATATATTCTAAAAAATTTTACTTATACGTGTTTTCAGATGTAAAAATGTGGTAAACAATTTTGTGTTAAAACGTTTTATTATATGAATGTAGAAACAAGTTAATTATTGAATCACTTGTTTTACAGTATTTACCTAAAAATATGTTATTAAATGTTCAGTGTGTTAAAAAAGACATACTGTTTAACAATTATTTAGTCTAATCTACGTTTGCTTTTGTTGGATGACTTTTACCGGTATATTTATAGATGGTGAAGTTGGTGTTCTATTTTGATTATATACTTAGGATATATTGCTTGAAACGATAATTGATTGAAGGCTATTCCAGGTTCTTAAAAATTAATATGTTTGTTTATAATGGGATTATTTAAAGGTAAGTCTCTTCAATTTCTGTTATGTTAGAGTTATCAGATTTACCAAATTTATTTATTTATTTTTACCACTAAATGTTGTACGGGAAGTATTTTTCAGCAGTGGATATTATAGCGAAACCGGCCGTGGGACCACATTTTGTACCGGTGATGGGGATTGAACTCACGCATACCCAGGTTTGAGTCGAACGCTGTACTGTTAGATTACCCCAACATAAATATACTTGGTTTGTGTTAACTTAACGACGCTATACTGTTGTTACGCCTTTTTTAAGAATAACCAACAGTGTATACTTATCAAAATTTGTACGGATTTGAACTCTGTATGAGGAGTCACGTATTTTCTTGTCAGCGGAAGTGATGCATATTTAAATTTATTGGGCAATTAGCATTAATTTGATTCCATACGAATAATAAACCTACATGATTTGTACCAATCACCCATAGCTCGGGTGTAGAGGTTGTGTAAAAATTTAAAGTTATGCACTACATTTTCTGGTTAACTCAAGTATTTTTATTATTCTATGAATTTAAAAGTTTTAATATAAATTGATATCTTTAATGATTTAATTCTTAAATGAATTAACATTTTTGATTCTTTTAAAAGTACCAAAAAACGGTTAGTAACTAACTATAAATAATTTAAGGGGTTTTGAAAAAACACGTTTTTTTAATTGTGTATTTTTTATTTCAAAATTTATAATAACATTACAAGAATTGATGATAGTCTTGTTGGACGTTTTCACGTTTAATTAAATTGATTGTAGTCGTTGAACGAAGAAGCAATATTACATAATGACGTGAACAGCGTATTTACAGAAAATACGTTTACTTTTTGCAAAGTAAAAACACTATTGTCTAGTGCTTGTATTTTTTATTTTTGGATTATATTTTATACTTCAGAAAAATTTTAATTTATTCAGTTTTATTACCTATTGATGGTGCAAAACTTTTAGTAGTCCATCTAATACTAATTTTGTAAGAAAATATTAGACTGAATGATTTGTTCAATATTAGTTAAGTTTTATTAATATACTATTTTAGTTTTATGTAAGCGAGTAGATACAGTGCATTTATATAGAGAGGGAGATAGAGAGAAAATAATAAATAAATAATTTTCTATATCACTTCACTATTGTTTTTCTTTAAAAAAAAATTGTTTTCAATGTTTTCAGCTTCATTAAGTTTGTGAGAAATATTTGTACCTATTATAGAAGAAACAGTTTGCCCAATTTATATTTTGCGCTGGTTTGCTTTTGGGAGGTTTAAAGGTTAATATACAACGCTATAATAGATTATTTTTATTTTTAACTCTTGCAACATAAACAAACAGATTTAGATAGTTAATGTGGATCTTACTGAGATAAATCCATGTTGAAATTGTATCAGTATATTTAGAATTGTACATGAATTAAGTAGGCTGAACTCCTTTTATTACCCGGTTTTATTATACCTCGGTTATTAAGGGAACTATGGAATTGTTGCTATATTTTCCAAGATTTCCATACAAGTGGAAGATCTCTGTTGGTCAAAGTCAATAACCGAATTCGAATACGCCAACAATGCGTATCAAAAGATTGAACAAAAAAAATTAGCAACTGTTAAATTCGAGATGAGATTTATTTTTACGATCTTCAATAATTGGTATCGCAACAACGAAGATTGCGCTGGTTTTGACACGTTTTTTGTGAAAATCCTAATGCAATTTTACGGATCGTATCCTTGGTTTGTCTAAATGCTGATTGGAAAAAAAGGTGGTCAAAAACGTACTTGGACGGATGCCGTCCTGGACGATCATCACGCTATTTTGACCAGAATCTTATCTTGGAAACAATGGCTAAGTCGATGGATTGACATGATTTCAAAAATCGTGAACATACGCGAGGTGAGGCGCGCGTCACGCTACACGTCCATTTGAGCGTTATTCATCCTTTTCTCTTTTCTTCTTTTTTGATGATTATTGCAGTGTTTTTGCATTGTAATACGTAACTTGTTTTATTATTATATTTGCATATTTATAATTTTTGCTCGTTTTCTATAATTGTTAACTTCCACTATCTACCTTGATTTTATCTTGATTTCAAATATTTTTTCTGTCACTAATCCCCTTTACCTCACCATCCATTTCATAGTTCCCCCGAATCTTACTGATATAATCGATAATTTGAACCGAGGATCAAAAGGAGTTTTACTCCCACTCAACTCGTGTATTAACCTGTAACCTGTAACAGGCTTTTAAGCGGTTTAATTAAGTCAGAGACCTTTTCACATTTCTTAAAATTATTGTTTTTTAGTAATAGGAATAAATACGAAAATGAAATAATTAAATATATTGAAAGCTAATGTAAAAAAATATTAGAAAATGTTTAAAAATTAGGGAAGGGAAGTACGTTAAAATTTAAATAAAAGTGGTACAATTGCTAAAATAAAAAAATTGTAAAATTAAAGGAATTTAGTTAAAAAGAAAAATTTATCATACCTATGTTTAAAAGATGAAGATTGGTTGAGTTGACTTTATGGTTAGGAAGACGGTTTCAAACATTAATGACTATGCGAGAAGTGGTGAAGTTTGAGTCAAGAGTTTGTTCTGGGTTAAAAAAGTATAAATCTTTGCTTACGTAAAGATTTATATCTAGTGACTTAAACAGCTTTTATTGGTTTGAATAAACTAGTTGAAAAAATTACTTTGATGTCTGTAAAAGATTTATAGATTTAAGTTTAAATTTATACTTTTGTTTTTAAGGCCTTTGATTAACTTAGTGGCACTGCGTTGAACTTTGTTTAAAATAATGTTATCTTTTGTTAAAATCGTGGATTTGATTTGGGAGCAATATTCAAGATCGGTAGGATAAAATGTCAGTAAAGAATTTAGAAGCAAGTTGGGGTTAAAAAGAAGAAGGTTCTCTTAAAAAATTAATTAAACCAAAACATCTTTTTTAGTCCAAAAGTGATGTTTACTGAAGGAGAGAGGAGCAAAAGGTGGCTCCAAAATCCTTGATCAAGGATACCCATGATACAAGATCATTTTTAAGATTAGTAAAGTTATACTTATTTAAGGAGGCTCTATCGAAAGAAAGGTAATGACATTTATTTTACTCTTTCTTGGTGTTGAAGATTATTGCAGCGTTTTACATTGTAATACAAAACTTGTTTTATTATTATTATTGCTCGCTTTTTTAATTGCTAACTGTTCCACTAACTACCTTAATTTTTGTCTTAATTAAAAAAAATGTTTTTTCTGAAACATATCCTCCTTTATCTCACTGTCTATTTTATATTTCCCCCTACTGATTTGAGGACCAAGAACTAAAAGGCATTTAGGCATACTCAACTTGTGAACTACCCTAAATTATAAGGGGAGAAAGGAATGGTAGGTATAAATCAGAAACTACGGTGAATGTAAGAGAGTGGAATACTGAGTTAAAATAGTTTATAATAAATACACGCATTATTAGAAAAAAGAATTCTATTCTCAATCTTTTGTAGAAATAGACTCCTTTAGTTTAGTTCTACTTTCAATATATTAGAAAAGTATACTATGATTAGAGATCGATTTGGCAAGAAGAATATTAAAAATTTTTGTCTGAGGTAATTTGTCAAATTTGAGTACCTATTACAAAACACAGTATAGCAATAATGGAAGGCAGGTAGTCCAAATATTTTTAAAAGTTTGAACTTTTTGTTCTAGACGAGTTTTATAAAAGAATTAGGAACTGATCTATAAGTTTTAAAAGATTTCTTAAGAAAATGTAGTTAGTTGTTTTCTTGATAATAATAAAAGGTTAAGAATACTTTATCAATATCTCCTTTAACAGAAGTGGTCTAGTCAGTTTTCTCAAAGAATAGACTAAGTTAAGTCCGCTCTGCAGAAATCACTGGTTGGAACCGCACAGTTAGGATTTTTTTTCTAATTTATTTTTTATTAAAATATCAAATATTAATACCACGTGATCACCATTGTCACTTTTTATAGTAGGGGAAAAATTTCTAAACAGTCAGTAGGTGTCGTATTATATGAGATCAAGTGTGGAGGATGAATCACCACGGCGGAAACGGGTAGGTTACTTTGAAGTTTTGAGCTAATCCTTCTTTGAGAGAGAATGAAAGCAGCTTGTGATTTATGACAAGTAAGCAAGTTCCAATTAATCAAAAAAAAATTAAAGTTTTATAGGAATATAGCATGTTTGAGGTAATAAAGGGATATGCTTCAGTTTTTGAAACAATTTACCCACTTTAGCAAAAGAAAAGAAATGTGGTTTGTATACCAGACAGAAGAGGATGGATGATGAACGTGAGGTCGCGATGTTAATAGTAAGAATATTAAAGTTTAAAAGAGAGTCGGTAAGATATAAGATCATTCCTAATATATACCATGCAGCGACCACACCGATTACACTTAAAGTTATATTTATAAATGCGATAACTATCAATATTTAGTTCACACTTAGTTGATCAAGCAAAGCTCATATAGTAGTGATCACTGATTATATGGGGGTTATATTGCATTTATTAGAACTTTGAGATCAATGAGCTTATTAGGTAGGCTGTTGGCGTTCGTGTATTTGGTATTGAAAAAAAATCTAACCAATAAGGGGATTATTTTGTCTTAAACAGAGGTAGAGAGGATTGAGTGTGTCTGGTTTGAGTGGGAAGAATCTAACAAATGGAATTTTATAAAAGATTATGATTTGAATGAGGTAACTCCTTAGAAAACCGAAAAGAAGAGTGATCTTTTTGTATTTTAAGCCATGAGTCTAAAAAGGATGAAGCTATATTAGGATAAGAAAACGTGATTAGTAATGGAAGGGTGGTGTGTATTTTTTGCAAGTAATCCTAACTGTTTTAAAAGCCGGAGTACTAGTAAAAGGTTCTTTGCTAAAAAACTAAATAATTCATAAAAATTGCTTAAAGATGTTGGGACGTCCGGTAAAATTACATTATTACTTTTTTAACATTAAAGACTAATGTTCCAGAGGCTTTGATTATCTCTTCTTGATATAAACGTAAGGCTGTATCATCTACCTATTTCTTGTTATTTAGTTTATCTACTGTGTCTTTCAAACACAGGATCTCATGATTGAGTGGTGAAATATTTTTCTAAACATTTCATTCATTCAATGATAATCTCTTGTTTATTAAAATATTCTTTATGTTCGTTGAACGTGTTTACTAGAACGCCTATCTATCTGTATATATATATATATATATAATCCACGCTTGAGACAGTTTCTTCGGCAATTTATCCAATATCTGTTGAACCCCCACTATCGATGATATTATGCGCATTTGTAGAAAACTTAAAGCTAGGAAGGCCGCCGGTTTTGACGTCCATTGGAACGTTATTCATCCTTTTCTCTTTTCTTCTTTTTTGATGATTATTGCAGTGTTTTTGCATTGTAATACGTAACTTGTTTTATTATTATTTTTGCATGTTTATAATTTTTGCTCGTTTTCTATAATTGTTAACTTCCACTATCTACCTTGATTTTATCTTGATTTCAAATATTTTTTCTGTCACTAATCCCCCTTTACCTCACCATCCATTTCATTTTTCCCCTGAAAATTTGAGACAATTTGAGAACCGAGTACTAAAAGGCGTTTTGGCCTACTCAACTTGTGAAAAATCCTGAATCCTGAATAAAAAAGGATTATTCGAGATGCTGTGCGAATTTGGAATTAGTAAAAATGTGACTTTGCCACTTACTTTTGGTGTTTTTTGTATAAGGGATATAGAAGGTGATGTAAAAAAGGGAATCTATAATGTTCGAAAAACATAGGGGAAATTAAGATGATTAATAAGTATATTGGATTGAATTGATTTCAAAATAACAAAAAAAAGTAAATGATGAAGATAAAAAATATAAAAACAAAAAGTAATAAAAAACAATGCCAAAGCGTTGTAATAGTTATCAAAAAACAAAAAAAGAGAATGTCAAAAATGACACACCGCTAAGTGTGCACAATGACAACAGCTTCATCTCGCAAGTATATGGTCAATTATCAAATTTTAAATAGTTCTTTAATATTCTTTTGTAACTAAAAAGTGTTGGTATAATCTAATTAATGTACAATTATTCATATTATTCTAAATTGTTTATATGTATTCCTTTATAAAAAATATAATATTTTTATGTATAATGATATGTACCGTTAAACAAGCGTAAATAGTACATGTTTAACAAAATAATGGAAAAATATATAATTGGGTTTTATTTTACTTTTACATTCTACAAAGATTGAAATTATTTAAATATGGTAAAATTTTAATAAATTTGTTTTACAATAACTAGATAAAACGTTGCATAAAAATAATTTTTTATCTGTTTATAAAAATCACAAGTATTTTATTTAATAAATTTGTTTAGAAATTTTTATTAAAAACATTATTTCTGAAAAATTAATTTTAATATATATAGTATATATGTTAAATAAGATTAATCTTTATTTTGGAAAATTTTTAATCAGAATTTTTTAGATAGTTTAGTTTTAATTTGTACTAAACCATGCATTTCGTAAACATTTTATCTGCAGAGTAATAGATAGTAATCTGTTTTTACAAATATTTTTTGTGTCCATAATTGTTTCACGGAAAAGATTTAACAAAAAGATATTTAGAAAAATCAAAATTACATAAAATTATATTTTCTTAATTAAAAATAAGTAAATAATTGGTAATTATTTAAAATAATTTACACGTTTATTAAATAAACATAATTCCATTAAATAAAAATATTAATTTAAAATAATTTATTAATATATGTTTTTATTTTTAAAATTAATCAAAAATAAATACAAATAAAATTAAAATAGCAATAAAAGTTTTATGTATAATGTTTTGTTATAATCGTTTCGCTATGGGCAATTTGGCCAATCGGCTGTCTGCACGTTTGACTCTTATCTTTCGCACTGTTTGCAATGTTGGTACAGTCGAATTTAGCTATGTTAACTATTGTGCAACTTTCATTGATTTTTTTATGTGTTTTTGCTAACAATGCAGATGATGTAGTAAAAACAAAGGTAACAATAATGACAGATTTTACTTCTAGACTTCTTTTGCCACACCGGACAAACCTGAAGGTGCCTATCTTGCTTTATATTTCACATCACCATCTGATTTAACGAATAAGTACGTTTTGTTTTGTCTTTGACTATTTTTTAGAATGGTTTTGTCTCAGGCGAGGAAAGATGGAGGAGATGAGGCTTTATCAAAATACGATGGCAAGTGGTCTGTTGAAATACCACAAGAAAGTGCAATTGATGGTGATTATGCGCTGGTTTTAAAATCTCAGGCTAAGCATCATGCTGTTTCAGTGAAACTTGATAAACCCATTACTTTTGACACTAAAGAAATTGTTATACAATACGAGGTTAAATATCAGGAAAAAGTTGATTGTGGTGGTGCTTATATTAAACTACTAAACGCAGTATCTGAAAACGAGCATTTACAAGATTTATTTAATGATAAAACTCCATATACAATAATGTTTGGTCCGGATAAATGTGGACTTGATGAAAAGGTATTCAGATTGACATTTATATTTCTCAGTTTCATTTTATAATTCGTTATAAAAATCCGAAGTCAGGAGAATTTGAAGAAAAACACGCTAATAAAGTTACGACAAGTCTTGAAAGATATTTTTCTGATGGCAGATCGCATTTGTATACATTAGGTAATATTTTTGTGTATTTATTGGTTTTAGTTTTACGGTCGGATAATACGTTCCAGCGTTATATTGATCTTGTTGAAGTTCAAAAAGGAAACTTACTTACAGATTTAGAGTGAGTTTTTAAATAGTTTTTGGATTGTCAGCTTTAATTTGTCTTAACCTTCTTCATAATTTTCAATTTTATAATTACATATTTTTGGGATGTAAAGTTAAACCTTCATTCATTGTGGTTGGTGACATAATAATGTATTCATTATTTCTATACTGTATATTAAACGGTCGATTTTGATGACTTGATAAGCATAACAAACGTAGAAGAATAACGATGCTTCTTGACTGGTAGACAGCATTCTTGTGAAATCGCAATTCGCATAGTTTGACGAGATCATCTAATATGTCATTGTTATCCTCTTTAGTTGAAGGACTATATACGATATACCTTTTAAGTTCTCCGGGTGCATGCTTTGAACCACTCACCACTGTGTATTTGATTTTTGCTGTTATTAGTCTAGATACTTTTCAGCACTTAGTCCAGGATGCACCACGTTGAGGAGGAACAGTTAAAAATACGACTGTCATTAAAAATTGAGATTAACCATTACTCAAATTCTCGGGATTATTAAGACCCCAAACTTTTCTGAATATGAGAATTTGTGTTTTTGCTTTATTTAATGTACGTTTCTATGAAATAATTTTTT
Source organism: Cardicola forsteri (assembly GCA_025895645.1). NCBI lineage: Eukaryota > Metazoa > Platyhelminthes > Trematoda > Strigeidida > Aporocotylidae > Cardicola > Cardicola forsteri. The sequence goes on from JAKXYG010000004.1 coordinate 1,822,604, forward strand.
ACCCATTATTTTAGACCTCCAATCAACCCATCTGCTGAAGTTGATGATCCAAGCGATAAAAAACCTGACGATTGGGATGATAAAGAACAAATTGTTGATGAAACAGCAGTGAAACCAGATGATTGGGATGAAACTTTACCTGAATTTATTAGAGATGAAAGTGCAGCAAAACCGGACGGTTGGCTTGATGGCGAACAAGCAATGATTTCGGATCCTTCTGCTAAAGCTCCTGCTGATTGGTGTGTTTTATGAAACTATTATCGTATTCATTTCTTCAGTTTGGTTGGTGATGTGATGACCTTTTCATTGTTTTTATATTTATACGGCATATAATACAATCGACTTCAATTACTTAATAAGCTAACAAACATAGAAGAATAACGAAGTTTTTTGGCTGGCATTCTCGTCACTGTTTGCGAAGATTGACGAGGCCTGATTTTTTGTCGGACTTACCTCTCTTAGCGCAAGAGCAACATATGATATATGTATACCTTAAGATACCTTTTAAGTATCTTAGGGGTATGCTTGCAGCCACCCACAGTTATACTTTTGCACTCTAGATGCCTTTCAGCACCTAGTCGAGGATGCATCACGTGGATGACAAACTAGGAGTTGGGGCCATTATTTGATGTTGCTGAATCTACTTACTTATATTTGTTTTCTGACCATTGATTTTTGAGGTCAATCAGATTTTAGAAAATTGATTATATTACCAGTTTTTTCTTTCTCTTGGTGGAGGGGTTACAATAATTTTTACGATTTGAACGGCTTTATATGATTAGTTACAGCTTTTTTTTAATATGAAACGTCGCATTATACGAAAGCACGTTATCTTTTCAAATTCTTTATAATTGTGATAAACTTTTCGTATTTTCTTTTTTGTTTATTTAGTTTAATGCTTTTTAACTAAATGGGTATAGTTAAAATTTTTATCGATGCCTGTTTCTTTGTTTTTATTAATGTCCAACACTATTTCATGTTTGAATTGAAATTAGGGATGAAGATATGGACGGTAAATGGGATCCACCACAAATTAAGAATCCAAAGTGCGAGAATGCACCAGGTTGTGGACAATGGGAACAACCACTTATTCGAAATCCAAATTATAAAGGAAAATGGAATCCTCCCCTTATTAAGAATCCCAACTACAAAGGTGTATGGGCTCCAAGAAAAATTCCCAATCCTAATTTCTTTGTGGAAAAGGATCCTTTTAAAAATTTGGTTAAAGTTGTAAGTTTGTGAATTATTAATTTTCATTGCAATCAAATTTGGATTACATTTTTTTAACTTTTGGTTTATTATCCGTGCTGTTAAAGCTTTAACAACTAAGTATAGTTTTGTTTATGTAATAGTATTTGTTTTTATTTTCGTTTATTTATTACGCAATAGTAAACCCAATTTTAATTTATATGGTTATTTTTTATTAATAGTGTGTTGATGTTAGTTTTCGCAGAGTAAATTCTACGTTTACCATATTTTCATTTTACAATAATTTAGTTATCGCAGCTTTTTAAGAATATATAATTCATCAGTTGTATATATATATATATATATATATGTAATAGTTCCAAGTTTGAATAGCTTTTCGAATTTCTATACGAAAAGGTAGTCGGGTGCAAATTGAACGTGGAGGAATAAATGAAGTTTCATGACCAGAATACCGCTTCCTTGCGACGACGCCAGTGTTTACAGGAATTGACAGATTCACAAGCCAAACTGGCTACAGATGGTTTCATTTATTCATTTTGGTTGGTGACGTGGTCATCTCTTCATTATTTCCCATATTTATGCGACATGTAGAACGATCGATTTCGATGGCTTGACAAGCGTAGACAAACGTGGAAGAATAACAAAGTTTCTTGGCTGGTAGACGGCATCCTTGTGACGTCGCCACTGTTCGCAAAAATTGACGAGACCGCCTGATTTTTTGTCAGGGTTATCTCCCTTAGCCCAAGGGCTACATATGGTATACGTATACCTTCAGATACCTTTTAAGTATCCTGGGTGTATGTTCGCACCCACCCGCCGTAGCGGAAGCCCAGTTATACCGCTGTGCATTCGGACCCTGGTGATATTAGTCTAGATCCCTAGTCTAGATATCTTCTAAGCATCTTGGGTGTATGCTAGCATCTATTCACTAAACAAGAATCTAGTGAAAGCCCAATTATATCGCGTACACTCAGTTCATGCTGTTATTAGTGTTGATCCCTGTTGACAGTTCAGGATGCACAGCATGAAGTAGGAAAAGTCAGGAGTATTAACATTGGAAATGGAGACTTAAATCATCAGGGTCATTCGTATCCCGTATATATATAGCATTGTTATTTTTAGGGTTTGTTTTACTAATCTATTGATAATTTTTAATTATGTATTTAAAATTGGATATTTATTTTTTAATAGGGTGCACTTGGTTTGGAGTTGTGGTCTATGACTAGTGGTGTCGCTTTTGATAATTTTCTTATTGTTGACTCTAAAGATGCTGCTGATAAATTTGCTGCTCAAACGTGGAGTATTAAATATAATGCTGAAAGATTGGCTGATCCAAAAGCTGTAAGTATTTAAATAGAGTTTTCTTTATAAGATAGTTATGTATGAGTGCATTAATTTAATGCAATTTTTTTTAGCAACGTATCGTATTTTTTATTTAATTTATTGATTGGAAGAAAAGGATAAACGGTTGAAAACATTCTAATATTGATGTTCAGGATTATTTATTAGATCGGAGCTTTATAATAGGAACATTTACTGAGAATATTTTTTTTTTGAGTTAGGAATATTTACAATAATGAATTTCAGGGTAAACGCTTTGTATAAATGATGTAATATAATAAATATTTTTAAATAAAATCAAAAAAATTCTAATTTACAAATGCATTGATGATTTTAAGGACAATTAATGCATTAAACCAGGTTCTTAGATAACGTGGTTGTATACAGAAAATGTAATTCATGAATTTTTAATACTTAAAATGCTTAAAATAAATTTTAATGTTTTTTAAAATTGATTTAGTCATTATTATTATTTATTTAATTAGCAAAGTGTTTGGGATGCGATTGTGGAAACATACAATGAAAAGCCCTGGCTTATTTTTGTCATTGGTTTGCTCTGTACTTTACCCATCCTTTTATGCTGTTTCTTCATGTGTCGTTCACCTCGCACTGCTGAGTTACATAAAAAAACAGATAAATTTACTCCCGTTGATCAAGTTAAAAGTTCTCCGAAAAGTACTGATGAAGAAACTGAGGAGTCTGTGGATGATGATTTAGTTTCTTTGAATAAAGGATCCGGTGATGATTCAGATGCTCAAATTAGAGTAACGAGTGATGAATCAGCAGAAGACAAAGTCGATGTGAGTTTGACAAATCTATTTAATTTTACATAATGAAGATCTTTATTTTAATGAACTTTATATATTGTAGGTGCACGGGGTTTTTTTGTTGGTTACATGTGGTCACCTTTTCATTATTTTCCATATTTATACGACAAAAGATTGACTGCGATAGCTTGATAAGTGTAACAAACGTGAAAGAATAACAAGGTTTCTTAGCTCGTAGGCGGCATCCTTGTGACGTCGCCACCGTTCGCAAAGATTGATGAGGCCTGATTTTTTGTCAGACTTATCTCCCTTAGCCCAAGGGCTACATATGATATACTTATGATGATACTTTTTAAGTGTCCTGGATGTATGATTGCACCCACCTGCCGTAGCGGAAGCTAAGTTATACCGCTGTGCACTCGGTCCCTGATGTTATTAGTCTAGATGCATATAGGCTTTTAGTTCAGGATGCACCACATGGAGGATGAACTGTCAAGAATATCGCTATAATTGGAAATTGAGACTTTATAAGCATTAATCAAATCTTTAGGATCATTAGCATCCGGGTGTTATCAAAAGTAATGCAGTACAAATGAGCAGCTTTTCACATAAATTGTATTAATCGTATTTAAGTTTCAGTAAAATATTTTTAAAAATTTATTTTGACCGTATCATTAATATTATCACCAAATTCCAACTTTTTAAGAAAATAAAGCATATTAACTAACTACCTAAAAAATGTATATTAGACAACATATAAACTATGCAGATCGATCTAATGTTAAATTTGGTTTGGCAATAGCTGCTTATTTTTTTGATTAAATATTTTTATTTTAAATCTAATTGCATTCTTGTTTAAGACGTTATTGACAGCAATTTGTATACGTACCATTTTTTGGATTTAAAAAGGTAACTTTTTGTGCAGGGTACTTTACTAGTATTGTAAAATTAAAATAAATTATTAGTTAAATAAAACTACTATATATATATATATATATATATTTAAACAGTCTGCATCCAAACAAGCAATACGTAAACGTCGATCCCGAAAAGAATAGAAAATTACATATATATATATATATATATATATATATATATATATATATATATATATATATATATATATATATATAT